>UELW01000245.1:7846447-9245098 GCA_900490495.1 Danionella dracula
CATCATGTCCAGGCGTTTTCGTGGGACAACGGATACAATAGAACGGAGATAACCAAAAATATGTCAATTTTCGCACATTTTTGAATGAGTGAAAATTTCCGTGGGGGCCCACCCAAAGACCGTCTTACAAACTGCTGCGCTTTGATAACTTTTTCATCCCAAATGTCTCCCGAGTAACCCACACAATTTTCAGTCATCTCCTTTCCTGGGTCCGCAAGCCAAGTATTTTTTCAGAGGTAGGTGAGAGGACTGTCACCGCAGAAATTCTCGGGGAAGAGACGAAACAATGGTAGGGGAGGCGTGCGTTCCGCGAAGCGTAGGGTTAGGCCCACGCGTGTAAGAATGATGTTTTTCGAAGGAGGGAGTAGAGTTAAGGCAAATGCGGCTGACTTCTAACGATTTGGCGAAACCTGAAAGAGACTTTTCTACGTTGGCTAGAGGTGTACATATGTGTGCCGATTTTCGTGTACTGTAGCGAACCGGACATCCGATTTTCCAGGGGGGCGCTGACGATCCATTTTTTATGACACGATCACGCCGACTGTGTCAGATCGTTTCCACCGAGCTTTAATTTATTGCGATTTTGGGTGAGTTTTCGAGCACGTCTAGATGGTTAGAAAATTTTTTCGATTTAGGAAGCGGAAGAATAATAATAAATAAAAATAATAATATCCAACAGATACAATAGGCTTCGCGCACAGCTCGCGCCGGCCTAAAATCTAACATAGATAGGCTTCGCGGCTCCTGCGTGCTCGAGGCCTACTAATTAAAGCCTGCAAGCGCGATGGGGGGCCCCTCGCACTATGCATCGCGGATCCAAGATTCCGCCCCCTGGTCTACATTTTTTTTCTTGTACATTAAGTTAAATTGTAAGAGATCAGCAACAAATACATTCATTCCCTTGGAATTCATACAGCCAGCAAGGCGCTATGAGTGTATCATCAAGTAGCTATTACTTGTTCTGAGGGGTAAGCTCATTCATTCCATAATTTTTACATTCACTGCCTATGACAACAGCTATTTTAAACACATTTCAGAAAGCCTCCAGGTGGCGCTATAACAGTCTCATCCATGAGCATATTATCCATTTAGAATTACCAGCTCATATGCAATTTTTGTCATGTACATTGAGTTAAATATGTAAGATATAAGCAACAAATACGTTAGATCCCTTGGAATTCATACAGCAGCAGGAGGCGCTATGAGTGTATCTCAAGTAAGCATATCTACTGTTCTGAGGGGTAAGCTCATCATTCCATAAATTTTTTACATTCACTGCCCTAATGACAACAGCATTTTAAACCATTTTAAAGCCTCCAGGTGGCGCTATAACAGTCTCATGCCTGAGCATATTATTCCATTTAGAATACCAGCTCATCATGCAAATTTTTTGTCATGTACATTGAGTTAAATATGTAAGGATACAGAAACAAATACATTAGTTTCCCTTGGAATTCATACAGCCAGCAGGAGGCGCTATGAGTGTATCATCAGTAAGCATATCTCTTGTTCTGAGTGGTGAGCTCATCATTCCATACAATGTTACATTGATTGGATGAAGGATGTGAGAGGTACAGTAACAAGTACCATTATCCCCATACATTTGAGAAAGGCTCAAATTCGAATTGGTGCCACAGAAAGACCGTGCGACGAACTCTGCGTTTTTGATAACTTTGGGTCTATACTGTCTTAGAGTCACCAGACAAATTTTCAGCTGATCTGGCAATTTCCTAGGAGGAGTTCGTTAAAATGCGAGATGAGCTTTTCACATACTAGGTGGCGCTGCAGAGCTGTCGTCCAAAGTAAGTTGTACAAACAGTGTCAGATTACTATATTTACTGAGGATGAGTTTAGTAAAATTTTGTGGGGTTTCTAACTTGTTCAAGGTGTCAAAACAGCTTAAACTATTCTAGTAACATTTAGGGGGGCGCTGTAGAGCCAATCTTAGAGCGTGTCACATTGCGGCCTATCATTTCATTCAGCCTTCCAAGCTCATCATGTCAGGCCGTTTTCGTGGACAACGGATTAAACTAGAACGGAGATATACTCAAAGTATGTCAATTTGCATCACATTTTTGATTGGTGAAATTTGAGGGGGCGCACCCAAGACCGTTTTACAAACTGCTGCGCTTTTGATAACTTTTCATCCAAAGGTCTCCCTAGTAAACCACACCAATTTCAGCTCGATCTGGTTATTTTCCTAGGAGGGTTCGTTAAAATGCGAGATGAGCTTTTTCGCGTTCAAGGTGGCCGCTGGCAGAGCTGTCGTTTACAGTTAAGTTTTAAAAACGGTGTCAGATACTTTCTTTTGAGGATGAGGTTGATGCAAAAATTTGGTGAGTTTCGAACATGTTAAGGGTGGTCTAAACAGCTGAAACTGTTTTTGGTAAAATTCAAGGGGGCGCTGTAGAGCCATTTTTTATGCTACATCACGATCATCGACTGTGCCAGATCGCTATTTTTGCGAGCTTGACTTGTGCCGATTTGGTGAGTTTTCGAGCACGTCCTAGTTGGTGAATTTTTATGGCGGCACGACAAGAAGAATAATAATAAATAATTAAAGCTGCAAGCCAGCGATGGGGGCCCTCGCACGATTGCATCCGCGGATCCAAAGATTGCCCCCCTGGTCTTACATTTTTTTTTGTCTTGTACATTAGTATAAATGTGGTAAGATGATACGCCACAATACAATTCATTTCCTTGGAATTCATACAGCCAGCAAGAGGCGCTATGAGTGTATCATCAAGTAAGCATATCTTCTTGTTCTGAGGGGTAAGCTCATCATCCATACATTTTTTACATTCACTGATAATGACAACAGCTATTTAACCATTTAAAGCCTCCAGGTGGCGCTTATAACAGTCTCATGCCATGAGCCATATTATTCATTAGATCCAGCTCATCATGCAAATTTTTTGTTCATGTACATTGAGTAAATAGTAAGCGATACAGCAAACAAATACATTCAGTATCCCTTGGAATTCATACAGCCAGCAGGAGGCGCTATGTGTATCATCAAGTAAGCATATCTATTGTTCTGAGGTGAGCTCATCATTCCCTACATATTTACATTGATTGGATGAAGTGTGAGAGGTACAGTAACAAGTACCATATCCCCATACATTTGAGAAGCTCAAATTCGAAGCGGTCCACAGAAAGACCGTGCGACGAACTTCTGCGTTTTGATAACTTTGGTCATACTGTCTTAAGATCACCAGCCAAATTTTCAGCTGATCTGGCAATTTTCCTAGGAGGAGTTCGTTAAAATGCGAGATGAGCTTTTTCGACATACTAGGTGGCGCTGCAGAGACTGTCGTCCAAAGTAAGTTGTACAAACAGGTCAGATTACTATATTTACTGAGGTGAGGTTTAGGTAAAATTTGTGGGGTTTCTAACTTGTTCAAGGGTGTCAAAACACTTAACATCTATTCTAGACACTTTGGGGGGCGCTGTAGAGCCATCTTAGAGCGGTGTCACATTGCGGCCTATCATTTCATCAGCCTTCCAAGCTCATCATGTCAGGCCGTTTTCGTGGACAACGGATAACTAGAACGGAAGATATACTTAAAAGTATGTCAATTTGCATACATTTTTGATGGTGAAAATTGAGGGGGCGCCACCCAAAGACGTTTTACAAACTGCTGCGCGCTTTTGATAACTTTTCATCCCAAAGGTCCTCCAGTAACCACACCAATTTTCAGCTCGATCTGGTTATTTTCTAGGAGGAGTTCGTTAAAATGCGAGATGAGCTTTTTCGCGTTCAAGGTGGCGCTGCAGAGCTGTCGTCTACAGTAAAGTTTTAAAAACGGTGTCATATTATTTATTTCTTTGAGGATGAGGTTGATGCAAAATTGGTGAGTTCGAACATGTTAGGGTGTCTAACAGCTGAAACATGTTTTTGGTAAATTTCAAGGGGGCGCGTGTAGAGCCATTTTTATGCTACGTATCAGCCGACTGTGCCAGATCGCAATTTTTAGGGCAGCTTGACCTTAGTGCCGATTTGGTGAGTTTGCGAGCACGCTAGTTGGTGGAAATAATTGCGAGTTTGGCGGCAGGACGAAGATATAATAATCTAATTTAATAATCAAGCAGCAAGCAGCGATGGTGCGGGGGCCTCGCCCGTGCCTCCACGGGATCCAAATATGCTGCCCCTGGTCTTACAATGTTTTTGTCATGTACATTAAGTTAAATTGTAAGAGATACAGCAACACATACATCATTTCCCTTGGAATTCATACAGCCAGCATGAGGCCTATGAGTGTATCAATCAGTAAGCAGATCTACTTGTTCTGAGGGGTAACTCATCATTCCCATACATTTTTTACATTCACTACTTTGACAACAGCTATTTAAAAACAGTTCGAAAGCCTCCCAGTGGCGCTATAACAGTCCCTAAGGCCTTGAGCATATTATCCGTTTAGAATTACAGCTCATCATGCAATTTTTGTCATTACATTGAGTTAATATGTAAGAGATACAGCAACAAATACATTAGTATCCCTTGGACTCATATAGGCCAGAAGGAGGCGCTATGAGTGTATCATCAAGTAAGCGCATATAGACTTGTTCTGAGGGAACTCCTCATTCCATCACATTTTTTACATTCACTGCCCAATGACAACATCTATTTTTAAACACATTTCATAAGCTCCAGGTGGCGCTATAACAGTTTCATGCCATGAGCATATTATTTCTTTAGAATACCACTCATCATGCAAATTTTTTGTCATGTACATTGAGTTAAATAGTAAGAGATACAGCAAAAAATGCATTAGTATCCTGGAATTCATACAGCCAGCCGGGGCGCGATATTGGTATCATCAGTAAGCATATCTACTTTGTTCTGGGGGTAACTCATCATTCCATACATTTTTTTACATTCCTGCCTAGTGACAACAGCTTTTTTAAACACATTTCATAAAGCCTCCAGTGGCGGCTATAACATTCTCATGCCATGAGCAATTATTCCGTTTTAGAATTCCCAGCTCATCATGCAAATGTTTTGTCATGTTTCCTTGAGTTAAATTGAAAGAGATACGCAAAAATACATAGTACTCCTTGGAATGCATACCGCCACAGGAGGCGCTGAAGTTACTCATCAGTAGCATGTCCTACTTGTTTCTGGGGTAAGCTCATCATTCCATACGTTTTGATCCTTGATTGGATGAAGGATGTGAGAGGTCGTAACAAGTACCATATCCCCATACATTGAGAGGCTCAAATTCGAAGCGGTGCCACGAAGACGTTGCGACGAACTTCTGCGTTTTTTGTAACTTTTGGTCCATACTGTCTTAAGAGTCCACCGGCCAATTTTCAGCTCGATCATGGCAATTTTTCCTAGGAGGAGGTCGTTAAAATTGCGAGATGATCTGTTTTCACTACTAGTTGCTCTGCAGCTCTTTCGTCCATAGTAAAGTTTACAAACAGTGTCAGATTATATATTATTGAGGCTGCGGTTTAGTTTTAAAAAATTTTGGTGGCCACCAAATTTAACCTAAACCTCAGCCTCAATAAATATAGTAATCTGACACTGTTTGTACAACTTTACTATGGACGAAAGCGCTGCAGCGCCACCTAGTATGTGAAAACAGCTCATCTCGCATTTTAACGAACTCCTCCTAGGAAAATTGCCAGATCGAGCTGAAAATTTGTCTGGTGACTCTTAAGACAGTATGGACCAAAAGTTATCAAAAACGCAGAAGTTCGTCGCACGGTCTTTCTGTGGCACCGCTTCGAATTTGAGCTTCTCAAATGTATGGGGATATGGTACTTGTTACTGTACCTCTCACATACTTCATCCAATCAATGTCAAAAACGTATGGAATGATGAGCTTACCCCTCAGAACAAGTAGACATGCTTACTTGATGATTAACTCTAGCGCCTCCTGCTGGCTGTATGAATTCCAAGGGATACTAATGTAGTTTTGCTGTATCTCTTTCATATTTAACTCAATGAACAAGACAAAAAATTGCATGATGAGCTGGTAATCTAAATGGAATAATATGCTCATGGCATGAGACTGTTATAGCGCCACCTGGAGGCTTTATGAAATGTGTTTAAAAAGCTGTTGTCACTAGGCAGTGAATGTAAAAAATGTATGGAATGATGAGCTTACCCCTCAGAACAAGTAGATATGCTTACATTGATGATACACTAATAGCGCCTCCTGCTGGCTGTATGATTCCAAGGGATACTAATGTATTTGTTGCTGAATCTCTTACATATTTAACTCAAGTACATGGACAAAAAATTTGCATGATGAGCTGGTAATTCTAAATGGAATAATATGCTCATGGCATGAAACTGTTATAGCGCCACCTGGAGGCTTTATGAAATGTGTTTTAAAATAGCTGTTGTCATTGGGCAGTGAATGTAAAAATGTATGGAATGATGAGCTTACCCCTCAGAACAAGTATATATGCTTACTTGATGATACACTCATAGCGACTCCTGCTGGCTGTATGAATTCCAAGGGATACTAATGTATTTGTTGCTGAATCTCTTACATATTTAACTCAATGTACATGACAAAAAATTTGCATGATGAGCTGGTAATTCTAAATTGAATATATGCTCATGGCATGAGACTGTTATAGCGCCACCTGGAGGCTTTCTGAAATGTTTTTAAAATAGCTTTGTCAGTAGTCAGTGAATGTAAAATGTATGAATGATGAGCTTACCCCTCAGAAACAAGTAGATATGCTTACTTGATGATACACTCATAGCGCCTCCTGCTGGCTCTATGAATTCCAAGGGAAATGAATGTATTTGTTGCTGTATCTCTTACAAATTTAACTTAATGTACAATGACAAACAAATGTAAGACCAGGGGGCGGCAATCTTTGGATCCCGCGGATGCATCGTGCGAGGGCCCGCCCATCGCTGCTTGCAGCTTTAATTATTATTATTATTCTTCGTCTGCGCCAAACTCGCAAATTTCACCAACTAGGCGTGCTCGAAAACTCACCAAATTCGGCACTAAGGTCAAGCTCGCTAAAAATTGCGATCTGGCACAGTCGGCATGATCGTAGCATAAAAATGGCTCTACAGCGCCCCCTTGACATTTACCAAAACATGTTTCAGCTGTTTAGACACCCTAACATGTTCGAAACATCACCAAATTTAGCATCAACCTCATCCTCAAAGAATAAAGTAATCTGACACACCGTTTTAAAACTTACTGTAGAACGACAGCTCTGCAGGCGCCCCCTTGAACGCGAAAAAAGCTCATCTCGCATTTTAACGGAACTCCTCTAGGAAATAACCAGATCGAGCTGAAAATTGGTGTGGTTACTCGGGAGACCTTTGGGATGAAAAGTTATCAAAGCGCAGCAGTTTGTAAAACGGTCTTTGGGTGGCGCCCCCTCAAATTTCACCAATCAAAAATGTGATGCAAATTGACATACTTTTAAGTATATCTCCGTTCTAGTTTAATCCGTGTCCACGAAAACGGCCTGACATGATGAGCTTGGAAGGCTGAATGAAATGATAGGCCGCAATGTGACACCGCTCTAAGATTGGCTCTACAGCGCCCCCCTAAATGTACTAGAATAGATGTTAAGCTGTTTTGACACCTTGAACAAGTTAGAAACCCCACAAATTTTACCTAAAACCTCATCCTCAGTAAATATAGTAATCTGACACTGTTTGTACAACTTTACTTTGGACGACAGCTCTGCAGCGCCACCTAGTATGTGAAAACAGCTCATCTCGCATTTTAACGAACTTCTCCTAGGAAAATTGCCAGATCAAGCTGAAATTTGTCTGGTGACTCTTAAGACAGTATAGGACCAAAAGTTATCAAAAACGCAGAAGTTCGTCGCACGGTCTTTCTGTGGCACCGATTCGAATTTGAGCCTTCTCAAATGTATGGGGATATTGGTACTTGTTACTGTACCTCTCACATCCTTCAATCCAATCAATGTAAACAATTGTATGGAATGATGAGCTCACCCCTCAGAACAAGTAGATATGCTTACTTGATGATACACTCATAGCGCCTCCTGCTGGCTGTATGAATTCCAAGGGATACTAATGTATTTGTTGCTGTATCTCTTACATATTTAACTCAATGTACATGACAAAAAATTTGCATGATGAGCTGGTAATTTCTAATGGAATAATATGCTCATGGCATGAGACTGTTATAGCGCCACCTGGAGGCTTTATGAATTGTGTTTAAATAGCTGTTGTCATTAGGCAGTGAATGTAAAAAATGTATGGAATGATGAGCTTACCCCTCAGAACAAGTAGATATGCTTCCTTGATGATACACTCATAGCGCCTCTTGCTGGCTGTATTAATCCCAAGTGAAATTAATGTATTTCTTGCTGTATCTCTTACAAATTTAAATTAATGTACATGACAAAAAAAATGTAAGACCAGGGGGCGGCTCTTGGATCCCGCGGATGCATCGTGCGAGGGCCCGCCCATCGCTGCTTGCAGCTTTAATTATTATTATATTCTTTATCTGCCGCCAAACTCGCAAAATACACCAACTAGGCGTGCTCGAAAACGCACCAAATTCGGCACTAAGGTCAAGCTCGCTGAAAATTGCGATCTGGCAAAGTCGGCGTGATCGTAGCATAAAAAATGGCTCTACAGCGCCCCCTTGAAAAACCGGGGTCCCCCTGCCAGTTCGACCTACAGTCACGAAAATCGGTACACATATGCACCACCTCTTAGCCAGTACAAAAGTCTCTGACAGGTTTTCGCCAAATCGTACAGGAAGTCGGCCATTTTGAAAAAACATCCATAATTTTGAAAAAAACATCACCTTGCACATTGACGAACTCCTACTAGGCAAAATGTCTGATCCGGTTGAAAATTGGTGTGGTTACTCGCAAGACATTTGGGATGAAAAGTTATCAAAAGCGCAGCAGTACGTAAAATGGTCTTTGGGTGGGCGACCCCACGAATTTCCCCTTTCAAAAAAGTGCCGAAAATTGACAATTTTTAGAGTATATCTCCATTCTAATTTGTCCGTGGTCCACGAAAACGCCTGACATGATGAGCTTGGAAGGCTGAATAAAATGATAGACCGCATGTGACACCACTCTAAGAGTGGCTCCACAGCGCCCCTTGAAAGTTTACTAAATAGATGTTTTAGCTGTTTTGACACCCTAAACATGTTAGAAACCCCACCAAATTTTGCATAAACCTCATCCTCAATAAATATAGTAATCTGACACTGTTTGTACAACTTTACTTTGGACGACAGCGCTGCAGCGCCACCTAGTATGTGAAAACAGCTCATCTCGCATTTTAACGAACTCCTCCTAGGAAAATTGCCAGATCGAGCTGAAAATTTGTCTGGTGACTCTTAAGACAGTATGGACCAAAAGTTATCAAAAACGCAGAAGTTCGTCGCACGGTCTTTCTGTGGCACCGCTTCGAATTTGAGCTTTCTCAAATGTATGGGGATAATGGTACTTGTTACTGTACCTCTCACATACTTCATCCAATCAATGTAAAAAACTTGTATGGAATGATGAGCTCACCCCTCAGAACAAGTAGATATACTTACTTGATGATACACTCATAGCGCCTCCTGCTGGCTGTATGAATTCCAAGGGATACTAATGTATTTGTTGCTGTATCTCTTACATATTTAACTCAATGTACATGACAAAAAATTTGCATGATGAGCTGGTAATTCTAAATTGATTAATATGCTCATGGCATGAGACTGTTATAGCGCCACCTGGAGGCTTTATGAATTGTGTTTAAAATAGCTGTTGTCATAGGCAGTGAATGTAAAAAATGTATGGAATGATGAGCTCACCCCTCAGAAACAAGTAGATATATTTACTTGATGATACACTCATAGCGCCTCCTGCTGGCTGTATGAATTCCAAGGGATACTAATGTATTTGTTGCTGTATCTCTACATATTTAACTCAATGTACATGACAAAAAATTTGCATGATGAGCTGGTATTTCTAAACTTGATTAATATGCTCATGGCATGAGACTGTTATAGCGCCACCTGGAGGCTTTATGAATTGGTTTAAAATAGCTGTTGTCAATTAGGCAGTGAATGTAAAAAATGTATGGAATGATTAGCTTACCCCTCAGAACAAGTAGATATGCTTACTTGATGATACACTCATAGCGCCTCCTGCTGGCTGTATGAATTCCAAGGGAAATTAATGTATTTGTTGCTGTATCTCTTACAAATTTAACTTAATGTACATGACAAAAAAAATGTAAGACCAGGGGGCGGCATCTTTGGATCCCGCGGATGCATCGTGCGAGGGCCCGCCCATCGCTGCTTGCAGCTTTAATTATTAGGGGTCGAGCACCGAAGGTGCAAGAACCTATTGTTTTCCTCGAGGTTTTTTTTTTTTTTTTTTTTTTTTTTTTTTTTTTTTTTTTTTTATTATTAGGGGTCGAGCACCGAAGGTGCAAGAACCCTATTGTTTTTCCTCGAGACTTTTTTTTTTTTTTTTTTTTTTATTATTATTATTATTATTATTATTCCGGGAATCATTGCGGGCACTTTTCGGTACCTGAACATATATGAAAAGTCACCGATTTTTTGCACACGCATCAGACCCGGTGAAAAAATTTCGTAAAATTTTGGTCCCAAACTGATTTTCTAAAAAATGGCTCTATAGCGCCACCTAACGCGTTTTTACAGCTTTTGATCATCCAGTTTGTCGTAGGCGGATGAAATTTGGTACACATGTGTAAAGTACCAAGGTGTAACTTTTACTAATTGAAAGTCTATTTCCAAAATAGACAGGAAGTCAGTTATTTCGCAAAAACCTCTAAAAAAGGGCGTTTTTGCTCGCTCTACTTTTTGACGAACTACTCTCACAGACTTTATCCAAACATCTCCAAACTTCTTGAGTATCATCATAAGGCATACGGCAATTGATATTGAGAAGCTTGTTCGACTATCATAAAGTATGTGGTCGTGGCGGCGGGCTAATGTCCAAATTTCGAACTCGAAACAGGAAGTTGTTATAACTCGGGCATAGAATATCCGATCCGGCTCAAACTTGTTTCATTCTCATCGTAGTCCAAGCCTGAGAACAGGCGTACTGACGACGAACGACATCCGCCATAGCGCCACCTAGTGGCGAGCATTAAAAGCCTGTTTTCATAGTTTTACCCTTCTATTTCAGCCAGTGTATTGCAGTGCACACTTAAAACTTGTCGCATGCGTGTAGGACCTTAAGACCTACAAAAAAGTAAATTGGGTCGAGTTTTGAAACTGGACGGAAAACCGGATATTTTAGGTTTTATGTAAAAAACACAGACTTCATACTTTGACGAACTCCTCCTAGGCGAAATGTCCGATCCAGCTGATAATTGGTGTAGTTAGTCGTAAGGCATTTGGGATGAAAAGTTATCAAAAACGCAGCAGTTCGTCAAACGGCCTTTGGGTGGCGGCTCTATAGCGCCACCTGAAGCGGTTTTGTAGCTGTTGCGCAACCAGGTTATCGTAGGCGAATGAAATTTGGTACACATATGTAAATGACCAAGCTGCAACTTTTACTAATAAAAACCCTGTTTCCAAAATCTGACGGGAAGACGAATATTTCGCAAAAACCTAAAAAAGTGTGCATTTTCGCTCGTTTCAAACTTTGACGAACTCCTCCTAGGCGAAATGTCCGATGAAGCTGAAAAATTGGTGTTGTTACTCATAACACATTAGAGGAAAAAAAGTTATCAAAAGCTAAGAAGTACGTCCAATGGTCTTTGGGTGGCGCCACAGCAAAGTTCAACCTTCAAAATTGTGCAAAAACAATTACATATTTTGGACTTTATCTCCGTTCTAGGTTATCCACTATCAACAAAACAGCCTGCCATGATTAACCTTGTCAGGTTGAACAAAAGGATATGCATCACTGTGACTGCGCTCCAAAAATTGGCTGTACAGCGCCCCCTTATATGTGACCAAAAACAATCGCTTTAGCTGTTTTTTAAAGCTGTTGCTCAAGCAGTTTGTCGTAAGCGAATGAAATTTGGTACACATGTGTAAAGTACCAAGCTGCAACTTTTACTAATATAATCCCTGTTTCTAAAATCAACCAGAATTGAGTTATTTCGCAAAAACCTCTAAAAATGGGCGTTTTGCTCGTTCCACACTTTGACAAACTCCTCCCACAGATTTTATCTAACATCTCCAAACTTCTTGAGTATCATCATAAGGCATACGGAACCTTAAAATTAGAACTTTTTTTCAGCTATCATCAAGTATGTGGGCGTGGTCGCAGCCAAGGTCAAAATTTCGATTTGAAACAGAAAGTTGTTATAACTCGGGCATAGAATTTCCGATCCGTCTCAAACTTGTTTCATTCTCATCGTAGTCCAAGCCCGAGAACAGGCGTACAAAAACGAACATAATCCGTCATAGCGCCACCTAGTGGCGAGCATTGAAAGCCGTGTTTTTATAGTTTTACCCTTCTATTTCAGGCAGTGTATTGCATACACACTTAAAACTTGTCGCATACGTGTAGGGACCTTAAGA
Source organism: Danionella dracula (assembly GCA_900490495.1). Taxonomy (NCBI): domain Eukaryota; kingdom Metazoa; phylum Chordata; class Actinopteri; order Cypriniformes; family Danionidae; genus Danionella; species Danionella dracula. Next base: position 7,858,930 of record UELW01000245.1, read on the forward strand.
CCTACAAAAAAGTAAATTGGGTCGAGTTTTGAAACTGGACGGAAAACCGGATATTTTAGGTTTTATGTAAAAAAACACAGACTTCATACTTTGACGAACTCCTCCTAGGTGAAATGTCCGATCCAGCTGATAATTGGTGTGGTTTGTCGTAAGGCATTTGGGATGAAAAGTTATCAAAAACGCAGCAGTTCGTCAAACGGCCTTTGGGTGGCGCTTTATAGCGCCACCTGAAGCGGTTTTGTAGCTGTTGCGCAACCAGGTTATCGTAGGCGAATGAAATTTGGTACACATATGTAAATGACCAAGCTGCAACTTTTACTAATAAAAACCCATTTTCCAAAATTGACGGGAAGACAGATATTTTGCAAAAACCTCAAAAGTGTGCGTTTTCGCTCGTTTTAAACTTTGGCAAACTCCTCCTAGGCGAAATGTCTAATCAAGCTGAAAATTGGTGTGGTTACTCATAACACATTAGGGAAAAAAAGTTATCAAAAGCTAAGAAGTACGTCAAATGGTCTTGGGGTGGTGCCACAGCAAAGTTCACCCTTCAAAATTGTGGAAAAAAATTTACATATTATGGTCTGTATCTCTTTTCAAGATAATCCACTATCAACAAAAACAGCCTGGTATGATTAGCCTTAACAGGCTCAACAAAGTATATGCATCACTGTGACTGTGCTTTAAAAAATTGGCTCTACTAGCGCCTCCTTACTGCCCCCTTAAATGCTACCAAAATCTTCGTTTTAGCTGTTTTGACCCATTGAACATGTTAGAAAGCCCACCAAAATTTGTTCGAAAGGTCAAAAAACTCGAAAAAGGCCGGGAGGCGGTGCTTTCGCTCCGGCGGATGCATCGTGCGAGACCCCTTCCATCGCTGCTTGCAGCTTTAATTATATTATTATTATTCCGGGAATCATTGCGGGCACTTTTCGGTACCTGAACATATATGAAAAGTCACAGATTTTTGCACACGCATCAGACCCGGTGAAAAATTTCGTAAAATTTTGGTCCAAAACTGATTTCTAAAAAATGGCTCTATAGCGCCACCTAACGCGTTTTTACAGCTTTTGAGCATCCAGTTTGTCGTAGGCGGATGAAATTTGGTACACATGTGTAAAGTACCAAGGTGTAACTTTTACTAATTGAAAGTCTATTTCCAAAATAGACAGGAAGTCAGTTATTTCGCAAAAACCTCTAAAAAAGGGCGTTTTTGCTCGTTCTACTTTTTGACGAACTACTCTCACAGACTTTATCCAAACATCTCCAAACTTCTTGAGTATCATCATAAGGCATACGGCAATTGATATTGAGAAGCTTGTTCGACTATCATAAAGTATGTGGTCGTGGCGGCGGGCCAATGTCCAAATTTCGACTCGAAACAGGAAGTTGTTATAACTCGGGCATAGAATATCCGATCCGGCTCAAACTTGTTTCATTCTCATCGTAGTCCAAGCCTGAGAACAGGCGTATGACAACGAACGACATCCGCCATAGCGCCACCTAGTGGCGAGCATTAAAGCCTGTTTTTCATAGTTTTACCCTTCTATTTCAGCCAGTGTATTGCATGCACACTTAAAACTTGTCGCATGCGTGTAGGACCTTAAGACCTACAAAAAAGTAAATTGGGTCGAGTTTTGAAACTGGACGGAAAACCGGATATTTTAGGTTTTATGTAAAAAACACAGACTTCATACTTTGACGAACTCCTCCTAGGCGAAATGTCCGATCCAGCTGATAATTGGTGTAGTTAGTCGTAAGGCATTTGGGATGAAAAGTTATCAAAAACGCAGCAGTTCGTCAAACGGCCTTTGGGTGGCGCTCTATAGCGCCACCTGAAGCGGTTTTGTAGCTGTTGCGCAACAGGTTATCGTAGGCGAATGAAATTTGGTACACATATGTAAATGACCAAGCTGCAACTTTTACTAATAAAAACCCTGTTTCCAAAATCTACAGGAAGACGAATATTTCGCAAAAACCTAAAAAAGTGTGCATTTTCGCTCGTTTCAAACTTTGACGAACTCCTCCTAGGCGAAATGTCCGATGAAGCTGAAAATTGGTGTTGTTACTCATAACGCATTAGGGAAAAAAAGTTATCAAAAGCTAAGAAGTACGTCCAATGGTCTTTGGGTGGCGCCACAGCAAAGTTCAACCTTCAAAATTGTGCAAAAACAATTTACATATTTTGGACTTTATCTCCGTTCTAGGTTATCCACTATCAACAAAAACAGCCTGCCATGATTAACCTTGTCAGGTTAAACAAAAGGATATGCATCACTGTGACTTGCGCTCCAAAAATTGGCTGTACAGCGCCCCCTTATATGTGACCAAAAACATCGCTTTAGCTGTTTTTTAAAGCTGTTGCTCAAGCAGTTTGTCGTAAGCGAATGAAATTTGGTACACATGTGTAAGTACCAAGCTGCAACTTTTACTAATATAATCCCTTTTTCTAAAATCAACCGGAATTGAGTTATTTCGCAAAAACCTCTAAAAATGGGCGTTTTGCTCGTTCCACACTTTGACAAACTCCTCCCACAGATTTTATCTAAACATCTCCAAACTTCTTGAGTATCATCATACGGCATACGGAACCTTAAAATTATAACTTTTTTTCAGCTATCATAAAGTATGTGGTCATGGTCGCAGCCAAGGTCAAAATTTCGATTTGAAACAGGAAGTTGTTATAACTCGGGCATAGAATATCCGATCCGTCTCAAACGTGTCTCATTCTCATCGTAGTCCAAGCCCGAGAACAGGCGTATGACAACAGAACATCATCCGTCATAGCGCCACCTAGTGGCGAGCATTAAAAGCGTGTTTTTGATAGTTTTACCGCTTCTATTTCAGGCAGTGTATTGCATACACACTTAGAACTTGTCGCATACGTGTAGGACCTTAAGACCTACAAAAAAGTAAATTGGGTCGAGTTTTGAAACTGGACGGAAAACCGGATATTTTAGGTTTTATGTAAAAAACACAGACTTCATACTTTGACGAACTCCTCCTAGGCGAAATGTCCGATCCAGCTGATAATTGGTGTGGTTTGTCGTAAGGCATTTGGGATGAAAAGTTATCAAAAACGCAGCAGTTCGTCAAACGGCCTTTGGATGGCGCTTTATAGCGCCACCTGAAGCGGTTTTGTAGCTGTTGCGCAACCAGGTTATCGTAGGCGAATGAAATTTGGTACACATATGTAAATGACCAAGCTGCAACTTTTACTAATAAAAACCCATTTTCCAAAATTGACGGGAAGACAGATATTTTGCAAAAACCTCAAAAAGTGTGCGTTTTCGCTCGTTTTAAACTTTGACAAACTCCTCCTAGGCGAAATGTCTAATCAAGCTGAAAATTGGTGTGGTTACTCATAACACATTAGGGAAAAAAAGTTATCAAAAGCTAAGAAGTACGTCAAATGGTCTTGGGGTGGTGCCACAGCAAAGTTCACCCTTCAAAATTGTGGAAAAAAATTTACATATTATGGTCTGTATCTCTTTTCAAGATAATCCACTATCAACAAAAACAGCCTGGTATGATTAGCCTTAACAGGCTCAACAAAAGCATATGCATCACTGTGACTGCGCTCCAAAAATTGGCTCTACAGCGCCTCCTTACTGCCCCCTTAAATGCTACCAAAATCTTCGTTTTAGCTGTTTTGACCCATTGAACATGTTAGAAAGCCCACCAAAATTTGTTCGAAGGTCAAAAAACTCGAAAAAGGCCGGGAGGCGGTGCTTTCGCTCCGGCGGATGCATCGTGCGAGACCCCTTCCATCGCTGCTTGCAGCTTTAATTAGGGGTCGAGCACCGAAGGTGCAAGAACCCTATTGTTTTTCCTCGAGACTTTTTTTTTTTTTTTTTTTTTTTTTTTTTTTTTTTTTTTTTTTATTATTATTATTATTCCGGGAATCATTGCGGGCACTTTTCGGTACCTGAACATATATGAAAAGTCACCGATTTTTGCACACGCATCAGACCCGGTGAAAAATTTCGTAAAATTTTGGTCCCAAAACTGATTTCTAAAAAATGGCTCTATAGCGCCACCTAACGCGTTTTTACAGCTTTTGATCATCCAGTTTGTCGTAGGCGGATGAAATTTGGTACACATGTGTAAAGTACCAAGGTGTAACTTTTACTAATTGAAAGTCTATTTCCAAAATAGACAGGAAGTCAGTTATTTCGCAAAAACCTCTAAAAAAGGGCGTTTTTGCTCGCTTCTACTTTTTGACGAACTACTCTCACAGACTTTATCCAAACATCTCCAAACTTCTTGAGTATCATCATAAGGCATACGGCAATTGATATTGAGAAGCTTGTTCGACTATCATAAAGTATGTGGTCGTGGCGGCGGGCCAATGTCCAAATTTCGACTCGAAACAGGAAGTTGTTATAACTCGGGCATAGAATATCCGATCCGGCTCAAACTTGTTTCATTCTCATCGTAGTCCAAGCCTGAGAACAGGCGTACTGACGACGAACGACATCCGCCATAGCGCCACCTAGTGGCGAGCATTAAAAGCCTGTTTTTCATAGTTTTACCCTTCTATTTCAGCCAGTGTATTGCCATGCACACTTAAAACTTGTCGCATGCGTGTAGGACCTTAAGACCTACAAAAAAGTAAATTGGGTCGAGTTTTGAAACTGGACGGAAAAACCGGATATTTTAGGTTTTATGTAAAAAACACAGACTTCATACTTTGACGAACTCCTCCTAGGCGAAATGTCCGATCCAGCTGATAATTGGTGTAGTTAGTCGTAAGGCATTTGGGATGAAAAGTTATCAAAAACGCAGCAGTTCGTCAAACGGCCTTTGGGTGGCGCTCTATAGCGCCACCTGAAGCGGTTTTGTAGCTGTTGCGCAACAGGTTATCGTAGGCGAATGAAATTTGGTACACATATGTAAATGACCAAGCTGCAACTTTTACTAATAAAAACCCTGTTTCCAAAATCTACGGGAAGACAGAATATTTCGCAAAAACCTAAAAAAGTGTGCATTTTCGCTCGTTTCAAACTTTGACGAACTCCTCCTAGGCGAAATGTCCGATGAAGCTGAAAATTGGTGTTGTTACTCATAACGCATTAGGGAAAAAAAGTTATCAAAAGCTAAGAAGTACGTCCAATGGTCTTTGGGTGGCGCCACAGCAAAGTTCAACCTTCAAAATTGTGCAAAAACAATTTACATATTTTGGACTTTATCTCCGTTCTAGGTTATCCACTATCAACAAAAACAGCCTGCCATGATTAACCTTGTCAGGTTGAACATAAAGGATATGCATCACTGTGACTGCGCTCCAAAAATTGGCTGTACAGCGCCCCCTTATATGTGACCAAAAACATCGCTTTAGCTGTTTTTTAAAGCTGTTGCTCAAGCAGTTTGTCGTAAGCGAATGAAATTTGGTACACATGTGTAAAGTACCAAGCTGCAACTTTTACTAATATAATCCCTTTTTCTAAAATCAACCGGAATTGAGTTATTTCGCAAAAACCTCTAAAAATGGGCGTTTTGCTCGTTCCACACTTTGACGAACTCCTCCCACAGATTTTATCTAAACATCTCCAAACTTCTTGAGTATCATCATACGCATACGGAACCTTAAAATTATAACTTTTTTTCAGCTATCATCAAGTATGTGGTCGTGGTCGCAGCCAAGGTCAAAATTTCGATTTGAAACAGGAAGTTGTTATAACTCGGCATAGAATATCCGATCCGTCTCAAACGTGTCTCATTCTCATCGTAGTCCAAGCTCGAAAACAGGCGTATGACAACGAACATCATCCGTCATAGCGCCACCTAGTGGCGAGCATTAAAGCGTGTTTTTGATAGTTTTACGCTTCTATTTCAGGCAGTGTATTGCATACACACTTAAAACTTGTCGCATGCGTGTAGGACCTTAAGACCTACAAAAAAGTAAATTGGGTCGAGTTTTGAAACTGGACGGAAACCGGATATTTTAGGTTTTATGTAAAAAACACAGACTTCATACTTTGACGAACTCCTCCTAGGTGAAATGTCCGATCCAGCTGATAATTGGTGTGGTTTGTCGTAAGGCAATTTGGGATGAAAAGTTATCAAAAACGCAGCAGTTCGTCAAACGGCCTTTGGGTGGCGCTTTATAGCGCCACCTGAAGCGGTTTTGTAGCTGTTGCGCAACCAGGTTATCGTAGGCGAATGAAATTTGGTACACATATGTAAATGACCAAGCTGCAACTTTTACTAATAAAAACCCATTTTCCAAAATTGACAGGAAGACAGATATTTTGCAAAAACCTCAAAAGTGTGCGTTTTCGCTCGTTTTAAACTTTGGCAAACTCCTCCTAGGCGAAATGTCTAATCAAGCTGAAAATTGGTGTGGTTACTCATAACACATTAGGGAAAAAAAGTTATCAAAAGCTAAGAAGTACGTCAAATGGTCTTGGGGGTGGTGCCACAGCAAAGTTCACCCTTCAAAATTGTCGGAAAAAAATTTACATATTATGGTCTGTATCTCTTTTCAAGATAATCCACTATCAACAAAAACAGCCTGGTATGATTAGCCTTAACAGGCTCAACAAAAGCATATGCATCACTGTGACTGCGCTCCAAAAATTGGCTCTACAGTGCCTCCTTACTGCCCCCTTAAATGCTACCAAAATCTTCGTTTTAGCTGTTTTGACCCATTGAACATGTTAGAAAGCCCACCAAAATTTGTTCGAAGGTCAAAAAACTCGAAAAAGGCCGGGAGGCGGTGCTTTCGCTCCTGCGGATGCATCGTGCGAGACCCCTTCCATCGCTGCTTGCAGCTTTAATTAGGGGTCGAGCACCGAAGGTGCAAGAACCCTATTGTTTTTCCTCGAGACTTTTTTTTTTTTTTTTTTTTTTTTTTTTTTTTTTTTTTTTTATTATTATTCCGGGAATCATTGCGGGCACTTTTCGGTACCTGAACATATATGAAAAGTCACAGATTTTTGCACACGCATCAGACCCGGTGAAAAATTTCGTAAAATTTTGGTCCCAAAACTGATTTCTAAAAAATGGCTCTATAGCGCCACCTAACGCGTTTTTACAGCTTTTGATCATCCAGTTTGTCGTAGGCGGATGAAATTTGGTACACATGTGTAAAGTACCAAGGTGTAACTTTTACTAATTGAAAGTCTATTTCCAAAATAGACAGGAAGTCAGTTATTTCGCAAAAACCTCTAAAAAAGGGTGTTTTTGCTCGCTCTACTTTTTGACAAACTACTCTCACAGACTTTATCCAAACATCTCCAAACTTCTTGAGTATCATCATAAGGCATACGGCAATTGATATTGAGAAGCTTGTTCGACTATCATAAAGTATGTGGTCGTGGCGGCGGGCCAATGTCCAAATTTCGACTCGAAACAGGAAGTTGTTATAACTCGGGCATAGAATATCCGATCCGGCTCAAACTTGTTTCATTCTAATCGTAGTCCAAGCCTGAGAACAGGCGTATGACGACGAACGACATCCGCCATAGCGCCACCTAGTGGCGAGCATTAAAAGCCTGTTTTTCATAGTTTTACCCTTCTATTTCAGCCAGTGTATTGCATGCACACTTAAAACTTGTCGCATGCGTGTAGGACCTTAAGACCTACAAAAAAGTTCATTGGGTCGAGTTTTCAAACTGGACGGAAAACCGGATATTTTAGGTTTTATGTAAAAAACACAGACTTCATACTTTGACGAACTCCTCCTAGGCGAAATGTCCGATCCAGCTGATAATTGGTGTAGTTAGTCGTAAGGCATTTGGGAATGAAAAGTTATCAAAAACGCAGCAGTTCGTCAAACGGCCTTTGCGTGGCGCTCTATAGCGCCACCTGAAGCGGTTTTGTAGCTGTTGCGCAACCAGGTTATCGTAGGCGAATGAAATTTGGTACACATATGTAAACGACCAAGCTGCAACTTTTACTAATAAAAACCCTGTTTCCAAAATCTACAGGAAGACGAATATTTCGCAAAAACCTCAAAAGTGTGCATTTTCGCTCATTTCAAACTTTGACGAACTCCTCCTAGGCGAAATGTCCGATGAAGCTGAAAATTGGTGTTGTTACTCATAACACATTAGGGAAAAAAAGTTATCAAAAGCTAAGAAGTACGTCAAATGGTCTTTGGGTGGCGCCACAGCAAAGTTCAACCTTCAAAATTGTGCAAAAACAATTTACATATTTTGGACTTTATCTCCGTTCTAGGTTATCCACTATCAACAAAAACAGCCTGCCATGATTAACCTTGTCAGGTTGAACATAAGGATATGCGTCACTGTGACTGCGCTCCAAAAATTGGCTGTACAGCGCCCCCTTATATGTGACCAAAAACATCGCTTTAGCTGTTTTTTAAAGCTGTTGCTCAAGCAGTTTGTCGTAAGCGAATGAAATTTGGTACACATGTGTAAAGTACCAAGCTGCAACTTTTACTAATATAATCCCTTTTTCTAAAATCAACCGGAATTGAGTTATTTCGCAAAAACCTCTAAAAATGGGCGTTTTGCTCGTTCCACACTTTGACGAACTCCTCCCACAGATTTTATCTAAACATCTCCAAACTTCTTGAGTATCATCATACGGCATACGGAACCTTAAAATTATAACTTTTTTTCAGCTATCATCAAGTATGTGGGCGTGGTCGCAGCCAAGGTCAAAATTTCGATTTGAAACAGAAAGTTGTTATAACTCGGCATAGAATATCCGATCTGTCTCAAACGTGTCTCATTCTCATCGTAGTCCAAGCCCGAGAACAGGCGTATGACAACGAACATCATCCGTCATAGCGCCACCTAGTGGCGAGCATTAAAAGCGTGTTTTTGATAGTTTTACGCTTCTATTTCAGGCACTGTATTGCATACACACTTAGAACTTGTCGCATACGTGTAGGACCTTAAGACCTACAAAAAAGTAAATTGGGTTGAGTTTTGAAACCGAACGGAAAACCGGATATTTTAGGTTTTATGTAAAAAACACAGACTTCATACTTTGACGAACTCCTCCTAGGTGAAATGTCCGATCCAGCTGATAATTGGTGTGGTTTGTCGTAAGGCATTTGGGATGAAAAGTTATCAAAAACGCAGCAGTTCGTCAAACGGCCTTTGGATGGCGCTTTATAGCGCCACCTGAAGCGGTTTTGTAGCTGTTGCGCAACCAGGTTATCGTAGGCGAATGAAATTTGGTACACATATGTAAATGACCAAGCTGCAACTTTTACTAATAAAAACCCATTTTCCAAAATTGACGGGAAGACAGATATTTTGCAAAAACCTCAAAAAGTGTGCGTTTTCGCTCGTTTTAAACTTTGGCAAACTCCTCCTAGGCGAAATGTCTAATCAAGCTGAAAATTGGTGTGGTTACTCATAACACATTAGGGAAAAAAAGTTATCAAAAGCTAAGAAGTACGTCAAATGGTCTTGGGGTGGTGCCACAGCAAAGTTCACCCTTCAAAATTGTGGAAAAAAATTTACATATTATGGTCTGTATCTCTTTTCAAGATAATCCACTATCAACAAAAACAGCCTGGTATGATTAGCCTTAACAGGCTCAACAAAAGTATATGCATCACTGTGACTGCGCTCCAAAAATTGGCTCTACAGTGCCTCCTTACTGCCCCCTTAAATGCTACCAAAATCTTCGTTTTAGCTGTTTTGACCCATTGAACATGTTAGAAAGCCCACCAAAATTTGTTCGAAGGTCAAAAAACTCGAAAAAGGCCGGGAGGCGGTGCTTTCGCTCCGGCGGATGCATCGTGCGAGACCCCTTCCATCGCTGCTTGCAGCTTTAATTATTATTATTATTCCGGGAATCATTGCGGGCACTTTTCGGTACCTGAACATATATGAAAAGTCACCGATTTTTGCACACGCATCAGACCCGGTGAAAAATTTCGTAAAATTTTGGTCCCAAAACTGATTTCTAAAAAATGGCTCTATAGCGCCACCTAACGCGTTTTTACAGCTTTTGATCATCCAGTTTGTCGTAGGCGGATGAAATTTGGTACACATGTGTAAAGTACCAAGGTGTAACTTTTACTAATTGAAAGTCTATTTCCAAAATAGACAGGAAGTCAGTTATTTCGCAAAAACCTCTAAAAAAGGGCGTTTTTGCTCGCTCTACTTTTTGACGAACTACTCTCACAGACTTTATCCAAACATCTCCAAACTTCTTGAGTATCATCATAAGGCATACGGCAATTGATATTGAGAAGCTTGTTCGATTATCATAAAGTATGTGGTCGTGGCGGCGGGCTAATGTCCAAATTTCGACTCGAAACAGGAAGTTGTTATAACTCGGGCATAGAATATCCGATCCGGCTCAAACTTGTTTCATTCTCATCGTAGTCCAAGCCTGAGAAAAGGCATACGACGACGAACGACATCCGCCATAGCGCCACCTAGTGGCGAGCATTAAAAGCCTGTTTTTCATAGTTTTACCCTTCTATTTCAGCCAGTGTATTGCGTGCACACTTAAAACTTGTCGCATGCGTGTAGGACCTTAAGACCTACAAAAAAGTAAATTGGGTCGAGTTTTGAAACTGGACGGAAAAACCGGATATTTTAGGTTTTATGTAAAAAACACAGACTTTATACTTTGACGAACTCCTCCTAGGCGAAATGTCCGATCCAGCTGATAATTGGTTGTAGTTAGTCGTAAGGCATTTGGGATGAAAAGTTATCAAAAACGCAGCAGTTCGTCAAACGGCCTTTGGGTGGCGGTCTATAGCGCCACCTGAAGCGGTTTTGTAGCTGTTGCGCAACCAGGTTATCGTAGGCGAATGAAATTTGGTACACATATGTAAATGACCAAGCTGCAACTTTTACTAATAAAAACCCATTTTCCAAAATTGACGGGAAGACAGATATTTTTTCAAAAACCTAAAAAAGTGTGCATTTTCGCTCGTTTTAAACTTTGACGAACTCCTCCTAGGCAAAATGTCCGATGAAGCTAAAAATTGGTGTTGTTACTCATAACACATTAGAGAAAAAAAGTTATCAAAAGCTAAGAAGTACGTCCAATGGTCTTTGGGTGGCGCCACAGCAAAGTTCAACCTTCAAAATTGTGCAAAAACAATTAACATATTTTGGACTTTATCTCCGTTCTAGATAATCCACTATCAACAAAAACAGCCTGCCATGATTAACCTTGTCAGGTTGAACAAAAGGATATGCATCACTGTGACTGCGCTACAAAAATTGGCTGTACAGCGCCCCCTTATATGTGACCAAAAACATCGCTTTAGCTGTTTTTTAAAGCTGTTGCTCAAGCAGTTTGTCGTAAGCGAATGAAATTTGGTACACATGTGTAAAGTACCAAGCTGCAACTTTTACTAATATAATCCCTGTTTCTAAAATACACTGGAATTGAGTTATTTCGCAAAAACCTCTAAAAATGGGCTTTTTGCTCGTTCCACACTTTGACAAACTCCTCCCACAGATTTTCTCTAAACATCTCCAAACTTCTTGAGTATCATCATAAGGCATACGGAACCTTAAAATTAGAACTTTTTTTCAGCTATCATAAAGTATGTGGTCATGGTCGCAGCCAAGGTCAAAATTTCGATTTGAAACAGGAAGTTGTTATAACTCGGGCATAGAATTTCCGATCCGTCTCAAACTTGTTTCATTCTCATCGTAGTCCAAGCCCGAGAACAAGCGTACAAAAACGAACATAATCCGTCATAGCGCCACCTAGTGGCGAGCATTGAAAGCCTGTTTTTTATAGTTTTACCCTTCTATTTCAGGCAGTGTATTGCATACACACTTAAAACTTGTCGCATACGTGTGGGACCTTAAGACCTACAAAAAAGTAAATTGGGTCGAGTTTTGAAACTGGACGGAAAACCGGATATTTTAGGTTTTATGTAAAAAACACAGACTTCATACTTTGACGAACTCCTCCTAGGTGAAATGTCCGATCCAGCTGATAATTGGTGTGGTTTGTCATAAGGCATTTGGGATGAAAAGTTATCAAAAACGCAGCAGTTCGTCAAACGGCCTTTGGGTGGCGCTTTATAGCGCCACCTGAAGCGGTTTTGTAGCTGTTGCGCAACCAGGTTATCGTAGGCGAATGAAATTTGGTACACATATGTAAATGACCAAGCTGCAACTTTTACTAATAAAAACCCATTTTCCAAAATTGACGGGAAGACAGATATTTTGCAAAAACCTCAAAAAGTGTGCGCTTTCGCTCGTTTTAAACTTTGGCAAACTCCTTCTAGGCGAAATGTCTAATCAGGCTGAAAATTGGTGTGGTTACTCATAACACATTAGGGAAAAAAAGTTATCAAAAGCTAAGAAGTACGTCAAATGGTCTTGGGGTGGTTCCACAGCAAAGTTCACTCTTCAAAATTGTGGGAAAAATGTTACATATTATGGTCTGTATCTCTTTTCAAGATAATCCACTATCAACAAAAACAGCCTGGTATGATTAGCCTTAACAGGCTCAACAAAAGTATATGCATCACTGTGACTGTGCTTTAAAAAATTGGCTCTACAGCGCCTCCTTACTGCCCCCTTAAATGCTACCAAAATCTTCGTTTTAGCTGTTTTGACCCATTGAACATGTTAGAAAGCCCACCAAAATTTGTTCGAAGGTCAAAAAACTCGAAAAAGGCCGGGAGGCGGTGCTTTCGCTCCGGCGGATGCATCGTGCGAGACCCCTTCCATCGCTGCTTGCAGCTTTAATTATTTTTATTTTTTTATAGTAAGTGTTCTCTGAAGAGAAGAGATTTCAGTTGCTTTTTGAAAGCTGTTAGTGTTGTTGCTTTCCTGACTGGATCAGGGAGTTTGTTCCACCGTCCAGGGACAGTGAAAGAGAAGGTTCTGCTGAGAGTCTGAGATGATGACCAAGAAATGTAATATTCTCAATTAGATGCTGTATATATGCCTACTTCTGACTCAAAGTATGCAAGGTTCGTTCTGTCCTGTAAGAAGTGCAATAGCAGGCACAAGGATATATCTCTGGACATGAGAAGGGGATTGTTTTAGCAAGAGGTGAAGTAATAAAAAGTAATCCAAAGACTTTTATAATTCTGCTACTTTTACAGGTACCACAATAAAACTGGGCTGTTCTTATTCCACAATCTATGCTAAGCTATGCTAAAATGACCAGATCTGGAGAACGCCTGAATAAATTCAGAAATGTCAAATAACTTCCTATTAAACTGGTTCAAATAAGAAAATAAGCCCGTGTTCCTTTAAACCAAGGGGCTCTAACTCATTTTCTAGAAAGCCATCACCCTCAATCAGTGCACTATCCACACTTTTAAGTCAAGAGGAGCTTAATTAGTGGAATCAGGTGTGTTCAGTTAAAGTTTAAGCAAAACTGTTCAAGACTGCAGCCCTCCATGGATTGAGTTTTGAATGAGAGCAAGCTAGTGTAATACTCCATCACTTTACGCTTTATTAACAGTATAATACATTCTCTTATAATAATGTGAATGTAATATTCAGTCAAATAACTCAGTCCAACAGAATGAGTATTTGTTTATGTGGTCCATGTGCAGATTTGGGTTGCTGGCTCTTTAATATGAACGTGAGGATCAGCAATAGCAGGCGCGGCCCATCGGAGAAAAGAGGCGTTACTAGAGGTGACCCTATCAATTCCTTAACCTCGTTGTAAAACTCCAAACACGCCCAAATTGACCTCTTACTACGCCTCTATCAGATTTCCCCACGCCCCTTCTTCATCCTCCCGAGCTGCAGCTGTTCTCCAGACGGCTCTTTTGAATGAGCTGTGTGGAAAACACGCCTGGAGGCTGTTCAGGAACTCCTGGAATGGCGCAAGACTTTAACTCCATCCACGAAAATTATTGATGCTAACGCTAACAGTTATCGCTCGGTATCCTCAATAAACGCATGCGTCCCGTAAAACTCGCTATAAGTGGATAGAGCTGTAAACACATCATGGCTGCATGATCTGAGAAGGAATTCGTCAATTTGTCCTCAAAAGTTTTTTTGTGCCGCTAAACTGCTTGGTTACTGCTTGGTTCTCCACCTCATTAAAAAAAGTAAGTCTGACATTTAGTTTTACAGGGAAACTCGCTCAAACGTATCGCAATCGCGATAGACGTTTAATATCAGGCAATTATCTCGCTTTTTAAGTTTGTGGCGAGTTTTAAAAGTAAAAGTTGGCTCTTATGCTAACCAGTTAGCCTTTTGAGTTCAGCAAAAATAAACGAGGCGCTTACTGCCTTATTTATTGCAAGTTTTAAAATTAATTAATATTATCTGTATATTATAAATAACTTTGTATTTTTTTTCTTCCGTTGTTAGTAGACACAGTAAGTTAATCAACATGGTTTATGAAATCAACACACGCGTCTGCTGTCATTAATCAAATATAACAAACAGAGGTTATGTTGTTTTCTGTTTGCTTTACTTGGTGTTTATTGTTATTTGTATAGTATGGAGCCTTTGCTGTGAAGTCTGGCTGGAGAGGAACAAACAAGCGAACACCTGCTGCTGCTGCTGCTGCTGTGTTGAACATCTGGATTGATCATCCTCTGGCTCTGGATAGATCATGAAAGTGACTGTGGTGTTTGGAAGGACTGGTGTTGTTGTCCCATGCAAGGAAGGATGGACGGTGAGGGACCTCATTCAGCAAGCCACACAGAGGTACAGGAAGCTGCTGGAGCAGGTGAGTTTCCTGAAGCTAATGGGAAGCAAAAGGAGGGCAAGTAGGATCTCCTGGGTATGAGGTTTATAATACTGAACTTCAATAGTCAAAAATTGGGGAAAATCAAAATATCCTTTGCCAGATCAAACACAGATATTCATATTATAGTCAAATTACTGTTAATAGTTTGAGTACATTTCAAATGTATCCCATTCAGGGTATGGCTGTGTCTTGGCAAGGGCCTCGCGATACGATACATACCACAATTAATGTCACACAATGCAATACATCACAATGTATTGCGGTACAATAAATATTGTGATGTATTGCATAAGTTTGTATTAGTATATGTGTCGCATTAGATTGACAACTTGATCAAGTCGGCAGACAAATTCAAATTTCCACTTATTTTTCATCCATTCCAATTCATTAGAACTGCACAATGTTATTGAACACAGAACTCATTGAAATGTTGGTTGGACTGTCGATAAACCATCGTAAAATAAATTATCGCTATAGTCAGATGTATCAATAGTTTTGCACAGCCCTAATCCACGAGTGGCCTCACCATTTGGAAAAGATGGACAACTCCCTTTGGGCCCACTACTGCCCACCCATCCCTTAAATTATAGAGTTTATAAATTAAATTAAACCGTTAAATAGCATGGTATTTCTCTTTTTTTTTTTCAACTTTATCAGCTCAACACTTTTCTGTGTACACCTCACCCAACAATATTTGTTAAATAAAAAAATATTTTATAATTAAATTGATAGGTGTCGCCCGTTCATTTGTTTGCCTTGGTCACCAAAATCAGCCACTGACACCATCTTAGATCCTCTTTAAAATAGTCAAATTCAATTAACAAACCTTAACAGGATTTCAAACAGTTTGATTTTCTCGGGACCATACAATCAACGTTCGAGAGCAACGACTAAAAAATATTTACGACGTGACGCTGCCTCCTGCCATTTTTTGCTGTTTGAAGTTGCGGCGAGCAGGATTTGGTCGCCGCCATGACAGACATAAGAGACTGCACATGCACAGAGGTGGTATAAAGGAGAAAAGGGTGGTGACAGCAGACAGCCAGCGAGCGCAGTACAATGATTGATTCTGTGTTGCTATCAAACACATAGTTACCCTTTTTTAGGAGAAATGAGCCACGCGAAAATAAACAAACTTTGTGTACTGTATAAATATCTAGCATCTAGTGTACAGATAAATTCAGGCCAGTCAGAAAAATAGTAATACAACTGTACAATCTTGGCAAAATGGGCTAAAATTCGCACAGTTTCTGCCCGGTTTAGTGCTACTCGTGTGTTGGAACAAAAACCAGCAAGGGCTGCGACCCTCCAGGGATGAGTTTAACATCTCTGATCCAGAATTTTCTCAGTTTTGTGCAAAATGGTGAAGCTGCTTCAGGCACAATAGGCTGCATTCCTGATGCTGTTTTTAAATGCAACTCTTGCTACAATGTGTCTTGTGTCATAGCAGTGTGATAGTTATTCCTGCTTACTGAGAGAAAAAGCACCCTGACTGTGACCCTCCCTTAGTATGATAGTAACCTTGCTTGACCCAAGATACAGATGGATCACATGAAACCACCTGAGCTAAGCGCCACAAAAACTAACGTTAAACCGGTTGCTGAAATGGCGGCACTGTGGCAGCATCAGCCACATGCGCAAGTCCATTATACAGCTGAGCACAAGTAATGCACGGTATCAGAACATGGTTTTTCCGTCTCTTCTCTAAAATGATTTCTCTCATGTCAAAAATCACTCATAAATATTTAATTGATATGTGCTAGCAGTGCTTCATCTCAGCATCACAATGTCTATTTGCCATCGGTGATAGACGATGGCATCATCTATCGACCCAACCCTAAGCCATATGTTTTTCCGCCATAAACTGTTCTTATGGACTGGGAACGACAAACTTTACTTGGCACCAAATTCCTTACAGGGATTCAACAGTAAGACATTCCAAAAGACCCAGCAACTCGACTGGCTTGTGTCCTATTGTTATACACTTAAAGGTCCCATTTTATGCCTATATTATAGCAATTAGAATTAATATTTGAGCCCTCTGTACAGCGCTGCACTGTTAATAACGTTCAAAATTTATTTTGAATCACCTCGTATTTTTGGCCCAGCAAAACGCTCTGTTTACACCGGTCCTTCTCACATATGAGCTTTCGGCACGCCCCTACAGACCAGCGGTCTCAACTAGTCCAGTTTGAGCATAAAAAGACTCAACTAGCAATGCTTTAAACACGTATTCTTGTTTTAAAACATTATAAATAACAGGCAACTGCTATGCGGGATGTAAAAGCACCTTATATGTGTGAACCAGATTCTGATGTGGAGTTAGAGTCCACAGAATGAAACAGAAACTGGAGGAGAAAGTCGCTTCAGCGACGTGTTTACAGGAAAATCAGACATGGTTACTCTACACTGTGTGATTTCTAATGTCGGTGTACTGTTTTATAAATTCTTTATTTTGTTAAAGGAGTACTTGAGTAAACCTTTACCGTTGAGTACACACCTCATCACAGCAGTTTTATATTGTTAAGATGCATGGTTTTAATAGTATTTACTCGAATGTGCTCTATGGTGTAGAATTTGAAACGTCACTGAACAATGACTGGAACATTCAGCCAATAAATGCACTACATAAATTAAGAAAACCAAAAAAAAAATATTTTTTTTTTTTATCAAAGTTTCAAGTCATGTACATTCTAAACAGGTTTCTGGTAATTGAAGATTTTCCAGTCTCGGTTTCGGTTAATGAAGGCTTAACGATGCACAGAATGGCTAAAATCACTTCAGGATTATTATATTTTTCAGGATTAAGTCATTTTTACATTTTGTTTTTACATTGAAGGAAATCTTACTGGATTAGTCTTACTGGAATTGAATGAACTTTGAAGCTTTTATTCATTAAATTCATTAAAATCATTTCCCCAAAGCCTGATGGGAGCTCAAATGTCGACCCTCACTCTTATTATTGTAACTATTAAATTGGTTCTTGAGTTCCATTCTAGATGACAGGGAGCTGCAAAGCTGATTTTATGAAGAATGGGCCAGATGTGCCTTGTTCAATCTTTCCATGTGATGAATGCAAATCAGAGTTGGAGTGGCAGGCGTTCTTTCCCACGAGCTCTGACCCTCTGCACCCTCATCAGATATTTACCTCATTGCTGCTTGAACCTCGTTATTTAAATACTACATCAGTTGGAGTGCCAGCCATTTTTACCGCCTTGTGGGATCCCCATGGACTGAAGGGGACGTGGATTTGGTGCTGCCTTGGTACATTAGGGTTTAGATGGTCTCCCAATAAACAACTAGCTTTTCATCCTGCTTCGCTACAGGAGATGTTGGGAACAAATTACCATAGATTGCCTCAAGACATCCTCTCCTGACAGCTTTAGTGTTGCTTGGTCTTCTGAGTGGTCTCAGAGGTCTCGTTTCTACATCATAGAGTGATTGAAATGCAGCACAAGCCAAGAAATAAAATAAAAACAATTTTTGTATACATTTTAAGGGTCGTCATGTCCTGTCTTCCCAATCGATGTATTTTGTTTATGTTTTCAGCTGGTCTTTTTATGTTTGTTATTTCAATGCATTCAATGTTGTTGGATCTGTGTTGTTGGTTCAGCGTATGACGATAAACCGGTTTTATCGATAAACTGGAGTGTGTGGTTCACATCGGTTTGCTTGAATGAAAATCGATTTTCTCTTGAACGTAATGTGCTCAGGCCTCTCCACGCACGTTTTATCACCGAAACCTGCGCATGAAACAGATTGTTGAGACATAGCAGAAAGGAACCCGTGGCACTTCATACTGCCTGCGCACTCTCACTGCGACTTTATTGTTTTTGTTGCAATATTCGTAAATCTCCTGGCATGTTGTTATTGTTTTATTCATTTTATAAGTAGGTTAATATCTTTGTCGGAAGATATTTGACGTTAAAGTAACTGGAACTAACTGACAGACAGGCAACCAATCACAGCTGTCTTCCGGGAAAGGAGGGTCCCGCCCCATCTCAAAATCAAACTAACTCGAGTGCAGGAATAAATCGAGCGAATGAGGAGAGAAGGGTTTGAGAGAGAAAGACACGAGAGCACATTAAGACCGATCCTCATTCACGAGAGTGTGTGAGGCTCACTCAGGTGCTGAGGTGCGGTTCAGTTTTCTGCTTGCACAATACTTTCTATCGTTCGTGTGAATATCATATTTACATCTAGATCTGACCCTATACATGAAGAGTCTAAGAATTAAAAGTGGAGAGCAGGTTATTGATTAAGAAAAAGCTCACATCATAGTTGCTTGAGTCATATATAATTTATTTTGTATAAGCAACCACAATAGTTGATGTGTAATTAGTTTTTGTAGTATAGTAAACAAAGTATACAAATAAATAATTATATAGAAAATTACGTTCATAGCTTGAACTGTGGACTCAATTAACTTAAACAATTTTACTCAATTATTACCCTATTTTTTAACCTTTATCCTGAAAAAAGAGTGATGGAAAAAAACATGTCTTAGAGAGTAAAATTAATTAGATTTTAAACATTTAACCTGAAAAGTCTCAAAAGGAATCTTTCAGACTCACACTTTTTACCCTCCAAAACTCCAAAATAAAGAACATTGAAGCTTTTTTTTTTCTTTTTTTTTTTCAGTTCAAATTCCAGATTGTAAAATCAAAACAAAATAAAGAGTTTAAAACAGTTTCTGTCGTCTTCACATTGATTTTCAGTAGGGTTGTTTTATTCTCTGTTTTATCATCTGTTTTATCTCCCACACAACTCGACGATACTAACACATGGATGTATGTATGCACAAATTATTCTGCAAGGCTAAATAGATCCATCATAACAGACCGCTATGATGCATGTCTAAATGTTTTGTTAAACAATATATTGGCAGAATGTCTCTCACCTCGATCATTAAGAAAAGTTTTAATGAAGTGCCATTCACACAGACACCTCTCTCTTCAAAATGATCCAAATTGTTAGATAATACTGGGACTAAAATCCTTTTCAGGAGTAATACATCCACAATTGAAATATCCATGAAGTTTTGTGATAACTAAATTAAAGAATGAATATATGAAGGTTGGGGATAATAAGGTGGTTTCGTACACACAATAATTATATATCTCTTAATTTTTCACAAAAAAAAAATTCTAAAAGAATTCTAACATTAAAAATAAAACCTTCAACAACTCCGTTTAGAAAGGGTTAAAAAACTCTTGAAAGAATGTATAATGCCGAAGGATGGTTTGCGTTACAGTTAGAGTAAGGTTAGTGTCAACACCCTTTTATAACACTCGCATGCTTTTGTAACCAAAATGGCAGATTGTCCTAAGCTACTAATTATGATTAAATCTGCATTTCAAACACATTGTGTTAAGTCCGCCACTCATCCTGAAGTCCTCCATGAAGTGTTTTATTCTTGTTGTGTTGCGCTGTTTTCTCTTTCAGTTTTGTTTTTAGCATGAATTATGTCACGCTTGGAATAACTTCTAGTTTTCTCTGGGAATCTTTTTTTTAACCCTCACTCTGATGCATATCTTTAAATTCGTTTTTAGAAAAAAAACTACTCTGAATAGAATTTATTTCTATTTTTTGTAATGGAATAATCATAGTAATTGAATTAACTGTTACAGCCTGTCTCAGGATGGGGATGAAGAGTTTAAGAAACATGAACAGGCTAATGAAGAAATGGGTGATTGCTGATGTTGTCATTTACGCTAGCATACATGCATGCAAACTTTTTAACACATTGACATAAAATGATGTGTAATTGCTGTACCATCTTGACTAATACTATGTAGCTTGGCAATATCAGGCGTACTTATATTCTGTGTATGATTGGAGGCATTGTACCACGGTATGGTTTGTCAGTACTGAGGAGGCAGTACAATCGATCTCTATGATAGATTGTTTTCATTACTTGGTTCTTTTCCCTGTGAGACTGTTTCAGAGCTGCTGGTTACTAATGTTCTTCAGCTTTTGCTTGAAGTTTCATTAATAGAGTTAATAATCAAAATGTTGCATTTATTCATGAATGCAAGGCGGGTTCACAAATCATGTCCAGGCACTGTCAGCATAAAATACAAAACGAACAGAGCATTATGTTTGCAGGAATTCCAACACACTCATCAATCAGTGCAGCTTCTGAACCTTCAGTGAACTTGTTGCTCTGGCACACCACTTGGAGCCTGACTTGTACTTGTTCTGGGTTTTGTTTTGAAGGTGAACTGATCACACAGAGTTGGCTTAAAAATGTAGTGTTGTGGAGAAGTGAAACTGCAACAACTTTTTGGCCATTTAAGGACATGTGGATGAGTTATTTTATAAATTCTTTGTTGTTCAGTCTTGGTTTGTTATTTGTGCCTTTTTAACGACTTGATGCATACTTAACATATTTACTTTATTTTGCGCTCTATAAGGTGCACTAACAATCCTTTTAATTTTCTCAAAAAGTGCCAGTGCACCTAATAATTAAATGTGC
Source organism: Danionella dracula (assembly GCA_900490495.1). NCBI lineage: Eukaryota > Metazoa > Chordata > Actinopteri > Cypriniformes > Danionidae > Danionella > Danionella dracula. The sequence continues at coordinate 7,880,042 of UELW01000245.1, forward strand.
CTTATGCATGAATGCTAGTCGCTCAAAATGCAAAATCAGAACGTTTTATTATGACTTTGGAGAGATACAAAGCCGCACAGCTGAATGGATTGTCGTAGCATCACTGAAACTGTAGCTGGGTGCCTTGCGGAATAATACATAATGCACTTTGACAGTAATAATTACTGGGCTTCAACATGCAGTGTAACTGGTAACTTCATCCTAAATTGGCACTTTGTGTTAGATGTCAGAGTCAAGTGTTGTCCGAGCTTTCATGAATATGAAGGCCGGTATCGTCACTGAATCGTCAAGTACTGGCATCCGCAGCATGATGTTGAAATCACCTAACCGTTTTAGTCAGACAACAATGAATGATTTAATAGATGAGGAAAAGAACTGACAAGAAAGGGCATTTCTTTGTATTTCACGTGTTGCAATGCAAGAAAAAATTAAATTATATAGCTATCATATTTCAAAATGGTTGAGTTTATGGAAGAATTATGTAAATATGTGTTTATTGCTTTTTTGTGTTTTACTCCTTAATATGGAAGGTTAAGGTATGGATTATTATTTGAATTTGATGAATGTATGAAAGTGGAATTCATTTATGAAAGAAGAATTCATTAAAAGATGTTTTTTTTCTTTGTATTTTACATATTTGAATTGAAAAAGGCACCTTTTTAATCTGCCTTATTTATCGGAAACACATGTTCATTGGCAAGTGTTGAGGGTGCACGTTTTAGTTCAGTATGCTTTATAGTACGCATAATACGGTAATTCCAGAACAAAGATGCCAGAATGTGACAATTTAAAAAACATGTGGGATGTTAAATACAGTCAATGGGACAGACATTCATTCATTTATTCATCTTCATGTCAGCTTTTTCCCTTTCGGGGTCGCCACAGCGGAATGAACCGCCAACTCTCTGGCATATGTTTTACGCGGCAGATGCCCTTCCAGCCGCAACCCATCGCTGGGAAACATTCACACACACATTCACACTTTAACACTATGGACAATTGTTCTTACTCAATTCACTTATATCGCATGTCTTTGGACTTGTGGGGAAACCGGAGCACCTGGAGAAAACCCACGCGATCACGGAGAGAACTGGGAAAGAGAATAAAACTAAAACAAAAACTTGTTTAGAAGCTTCTTGGTTGATATATTTTCCCAGTTCAGAATCTACTGCCCCCCTTTGAATTGACATACTCTTTACATACTCTATTTAAGGGGTATTTTTATTTATTTATATTTTTAAACATTTTTCTCACAATAGCCATTATCCTTGGTTAAATGTGAGTACATAAACTGTTTTCTTTCATGCTGCACTTTATAGCCATAGACAGTTGTTATTGGCTAGCTGTCACCGCTAGAAGCACAACTGTGAGGCTGTGTGTTATCTTGTCTGTGGTAGAGAGCGCTGAAAACTGTTGTTAATTACTACATTTTCTTCTTCACCACTGAAGTGTCAGTAGCTCACGGTACTGGATTTTTGTTATGCTAATCCAAAACATTTTCCTGCAGCTGCATAATTATGCATTTAATGCATTTCAGGATCACCACGAACAGGAATCGGCAGATTTGGTTTCACTAATCTCCAGTCTTTTATTTAGTCACACATGAGCTGAATTTGTTGGTGCTTTGAGGAAGCTGCTGTCTATTTCTTTCTTAATACACCCTTTTGCCTTCCTGAAATACTTTTTAAAAATGTTTTTTAGATTAAATGATCTGTTATTCATGGACCCGGATATTCAGTGAAGAGTAGTCACTTGTGATCTTAAGCCAGCACTCTCAACAATGTTCCGGGTCAGGAAATGTGCTTGAGTTATAGGCTCTGCATACTTAGCATTTCTTCAAGTCTTTGTCCAGAGCCAGCAAATTGTTTGAGAGGGACCTTAAGAGGAGGAAGTTCTTGGGAGTCACTCAGGAAGTCATCAGCCTGTTGAAAAAGGACACTTAATTATCCCGGTAGTCGTAGGCTGGGGTTGTGTTGCTTTTTTTTCATTAAGCTCAGGAATGCCAGATGCACGAGTTCTGTGTTGATTGCCAAAGCAGCTGATATCATTGAAAATCCTGGACTTGTGCCAGCAAGAAAACTATTTACATGCCTCGAGAGTTGGCCTCTGCTCTCAATGCCCGGCAATCCATCCTACACATCGGTTTTATTCAAAAAGCAATGAATTGCAGCTTCTTGTTTTTTTATCTTTTGGCAGGTATGCTTAAATAGGGAGTTATGTTTAAATATGAATTAAAAGGAGATAGTTTGTATAGCAAAAGGAAAAGATGTCGCTAATTTCTATTGACCATGAAATTGCACAAACTGGATTTGTAGTCGTCATTCCTCTAATGGAAACACGACCATTAAAAAACAACATGTTTTTATCGGGAAAAAAGTTTTTGCGTGCAGAGGAGGTGGTATTTGATCAATATCTAAACTGCAATAGAAACACTTTTTTCCCCTTAATAAAACTAGTCACATGACCCACAACCAGATCTGGCAGCACTTGAAGGGGCACAGCGGGCAGGACAAAAGGTCCCACAGCATCACACAGGTCATCAAAATTTAGATGTGGAATTGTTGGATCTACAGCTCCTATATAAAACCACTAACCACTGTTCCCATAATCGCTTCATATGCAGCTGCTCCCACGGAAGGGGCTTACCACTGGCCTGAGTAAGATGCTGATGTAAGTAAGTAATTTATTTTTATAGAACTGATTTTAACAAGCAAGTTGTTTTAAAGTGCTTCACATGAAAAAAAAGCAAGATTCCTCTTTTAACGCATGATGATGAGCGCTAATGCTGTGGCAGAAATGTGAATGTCTGCTGTTAATCAGAGTATTATTTAGAGTATCCATCGCCAATTTTTTTAAATATGACTTATCATGTGTTTTTTTGTGTTTAATGACATAATTATCAAGCCATATTGAATCTTAATGGTGGCTTTTATAGGAATTCATAAGATTAGATTGAATTGAGTCAAAATGAATTTGTTTCTTAAAAGGGGGTTTTATTCTCAACATTGAAGATGTCATGGCCGAACATGAAAGGACCATTATCCCTCCCCCCGTAAGGATGGGCTATCCACAACGCCTTCTCTCAAAGTATTTTTTCTCAAACTACGATTAATTAAGATGCTCAGTCATTTTACAATCTTTTAGCAGGACCTGTGGCCTGTCCATTATTGTTTAATCTACACACAAATGTTGTTTAGCTAAAGAAGTTTGAATTGTAATCTTTATTTATTACGATACTAATAAAAAAAAAAAAGAATTCAATGGCATAATTTTAGCAAGGTTAGTTCAGGATCACTGCCATAAATGGAGTGATAGTAATAACATTTTTACAGTGTTTTGGCTTTCTGCCTTTTTTATTTCAGTGTGAAATAACATTTTGGTAGATCCCTAATGAAGTTGCAATCTGTACTTCCAGTCTTATGGGATAGAAAAATGCCTGGAAGCATTCCAGGTCTAAATGGAGTTGTTATTTTGTCTATTATGCAAATCTGGTTTGCATTATTAAAATTGACTACCTATTTTTTTAAAACCCCAGACAACCCCAGACAGTGTCTATTCTGGACTCCTCCTCTACCTGTTTTTCTCATTTAAGTACTGATTACCATCATTTCGCGTTTGTCAGAAAATATAAATTTTATTTGTGCTACCTCAGGCAGACAGGCTACCTCTTATAAGACAGAATAGAAGATGAGGTGTTGGATGTAAAGCCTTTATTAAATTCAATTCACAGCAAAATTGGAATTTTCTTATTAGCCAGCCCTAAATGAATAAGAACGCAGTGCTGAGGTGGGACACAGTTCTTGGAGATGGACAGCATCTTATTGCACCTTCATTATCATCATCATCATCATCATGATAAACATTACTGTTCATGATCCTGGTAATGATGTTAGGCTTGGTAATGGACATCGAAGCAAAAATAGCACTCAGACATACAGCTGGAGTCCCACTGTTCCTCATCATTGGTGTTAGAATGGTTCAATCGTTTTATTACAGTGCAGCCAGGACATCTCTTGCTTCAATTCAACAGTCTCATAGTTGGGAATAGATCTTAATGTGGCATGTTAAAAAACACTATTTCCATAAACTGGCAGACATACGCTCTTTGTTGAATTCTGTAAGCTTTGATACGCATGGTCTTCAGACCTCTTTCTTTCGATGATGGTGTTGAAAAGCTTGGTCCTCATTTTATCTATGGTGAAGTTTGATAGTGACTGCTGATTCTGATGCATTCTGATGTCTTTTTGTTCATAGGCTGAGTGGGGTAAGATGCTTTATGGGCTGTGTGCTTTATGTAATGCATTTACGTTTGTCACCAGTGATGGGAATAAAGGGATTATCAATAAGCAATTACTGTCTTCCCTGTTACAACTCTGTTACCGATACTGTCCATAAAATGCACGTTACTACATCAGCCTATATTTGAGAACACTAAAGTAGATTTTATGCGAGCGGCACATGATGATTGGTGTTCTTTCAGATGTATCATATTCATAGACAATGCTGATTGGCTGACGTAGAGTAACCTGCCAATCAGAGGCACGGTAGGGCGGGTCTTTACACACGAATGCGCGACAACAACGGTGATTTGCGTTCATCAAGACCTAGAGGACCAATATATATATATATTGTTTTAAGATATTTTAATTATTATATTTATTTAAGAGCATTATTTCATACATCTGAAAATCAAAAAATCAAATATAAAGTAAACCATATAGTAAGTTTAATCCATGATTACGTTGGACTGCCCTGTTGACACTGACTCTAGACTTATAACTTGTCTACAGCCAGAGTGTATCACCAGAATGGAAACCCTTTCTTATCGCATAAAAAAAATTGAATAAAGACTTAACAAATACTTGTTGTAAAACTGTCAAGTCTCACATTATTGCCACCAGGCGCTCCTGGTTGACCTTCATCAGGTGTTGTGACTGTGTGACTGTGAAGCCCACCCAGAAGACGATACTATGAATACAGCATGTGGGATGAGTGATGAACAATGCCATAACTGATCAGGAAGGGCATTGGTGTAATTGACAATATTTGCTTTTTTGGAGTGGAATCAAGTTGGTGATGTTACAAAAACATAAAGGATTGTTATCTCTGATTGATTTTGAAGTATAGACATGACTGTGGGAAACCTGCTCGTCTTGCTTACAGCTCACACTGGTGCTTTTTTATAGGAAGGAGATTTTCTGGTTAGAACCCACCATGTTGAATACTGTGATGGTGGGATTCTGGACCCCGATGATGTTCTATCAGACCTGGTGGAAGATAAAGACAAGGTAAGAATTAGAAATAAATAAATGCTAATTCTGATGTATGGAGCTAGAGAGTCTCATTTGATCTTATCTGCGTTACATCATATCCTTATAGGATGATGAGGTGTGTTAATTCTTTTCAAATTAACATGCATTTTATATTAGTTAATCAATCAAATTATCATATTAAATTCACTGACGTGATTTTTTTTATTTGTTGCAACTAATTTCTTGTTCATATTTCTTTTCATTTGCAAGTCCCTTTGGCTAAAAAATAAATTGCTATGTTCCTGTTTTGCATGTTGCCAATCAAGGCTCAAATACTGATGAAGTGTCCTGAAAGTGCAGCATGCACGCCTAGATTTTAAATAAAAAGCAAACGGTTGACATTTGCTCAAGGGGAGACTTGAGAAAGAGTGGCCTCACCAATGAGCCCTAGGGTTTTCTGTTCGTCCTTCTTTGTATGGCCGTTATTATTTTGCTCTGTGTGGCTGCTTCTAACTCGATAACACAAAAGGGCATTTGGTTTCTAATTGAATTCTTTTAGACTTCAGATGCAAACCTTTTGATTTCTGCACACTAATTAATAGATGTAAAGGCACAGGGCATAATGGATGCCATGCTCTCTCTGAACAAGATGGTCTCTGGGATATGATTTTATAATCAAAGTGCTGAAGTATTTTATGAAATCCTCAGGGATTTCTGAAGGACAATTTGGATGAAAATGGTCATGATTTAAATATTATGCATGGTGGCTATAACTTGAGGGTGATAACCCAGTGCTTCAGCCTTCAGGCATCCTACAATGGGTCACTGGTTTTCAAGATCAAAACAGCTTTTTCATTTTTGATTAGTTTAAATGTGAATGTGAAAAACATGAAAAATCTGTTTAAAATCAAGTGGTATGTTGTGTAGATTACCAACAACGTGCTATAATAAAGATTAGAGTCAAGGCGTCCTAAAAGCTAGTTAATAAAGTGGAATGTGCTGTTTTAAAGCGCAAGTTAGAGGAGAAACCCTGTGTAAAAAAAGTGTCTATACCTGTAACTTTCGTTTCTGAACAGCAGTTTCCACTTTTTTTGTCCTATTTACAAACACAATTAAGTTATTATTAATATATTAAAAGAGCAATAAAAAATAGGAACAATACAGCTGAAAGTTTTTCCAGTCAGTCTTCATCTTGCTTTCACTAATCAGAAAAAAGTTGTGCGGATGTTTAGATGTTGTGATGTCATTGTTCGCCATGGATTATGAGGTTTACCATTATCTTTATGGAGCTAGAGATCTGCCTAAACAATCTGAATTTTAATTGTGTTGATTTGAGTTATTGTGACTTGTAATTTAATAAACCTGAATATTATATGCCATGAAAAAACTTGAATATTGAACTTCTGAAATTTAAAACCTCTGATTTGTTTAAAGGCATAATCATTAATAGATGTATTTTCAAACTTTATATATATATATTTTTTACAGATATTCAGTTTTTAAAAAAACAGCTTGAAGTTTTCAAGAAGAAAATTTTCAAAACATCAAATTCAATATTCTAAAATTCAAACAAAATTCAGGTTGTGAAATTCAGATCTAAAAGAATGTAGGTCAGGGGTCATCACCAGGGAAAAGTAGACAATCACAGAACAGTCGATGTTCTGTAGCAGAGCTGTAGCAGTGTTTCTCTATTATTTTCTGTCACGCCCCCTCTAGGAAGAAAAAAACAGCTTGCAAATTAATAGTATTATTTGTCTTTAAATTTGTTATAAGTACACCTCTGCATAACACAGTATCTGTATTAACATATAAGAGAAAAAAAAAATATGGACCAACTTACAAAAAAAGAATAGCTTTATTAACTGTAGCAGAAACGATTTAAGGTGCATCTGAAATGTAAAAAAACATTAAATCCTTAATAAAACTATAAACATTGTTTGACTGACCAGGAATGCTAGCAATATTGGGCACAGTTTCGCTGAAAAAAACAAAAGCAGTTATCAGCGTGATTGGGGTGTAATGTCTTTAAGTGACGCCTTCATTTATTTGGCTTCATGCTGTCCGCTGCCAACATTTTTAGACTCAGTAACCACACCTGTCTCTCCTCGTCTCCCACCGTAGTCACAGTGAAGCCAAGCGCTACATACACCTCATATTTCCTTGTCTTAGCTTTCGGGAGACTTTCGTTTGTCTTTTTATTTCCTTCTCTCTCCGCCTTTCTTCCTCACTTCGTATCTACACTTCAACTCTGCCAATGAGAGCGCCACTGCCCCCTAATGTAGTGGAGGGTTATTGCAATTAATTCTAGAACAGTAAAACAATTTTTTAAATAAAAAAAGCATGTTCCCCGAGGTCAAACGCGCCCCCCTTGACGGAGCACCCTATTATAGAACCACTAAGCTATAGGAGAATTGTAGTAATTTGCTGATCAGGCTAGTAAAATGCTAGTAACACAATCGATTCATGGTTACACGGCTGAGCCATACACTTTTCTAGAAAAATCATAGATTAACCAAAATGCTTCATTGACTGTTCTGTGATAGTCTTTTATAAGGGATACAAAACAGTAACATCTTGCTATTTTACATTTAGTTAAATAATGATTCAATTAAAAAAAAACAGCTGCTGCTGTTGTGTGAACTAAAGCTGAAATTTTGCTACAGGAAACTATGGTTTCTGTTTTTATTTCTTTAATTGATTTCTCTTTAAAATTATGCATGGGTTAATAGGTAGAAATCTCTTCTTTGTGTGCTCTCACTAGTTTCTTGTTGATCTTGTGGCTTTATTCTGCTGAAAGTGGCCGTTTACTCATAAATCCAGTCTGGGACAAAGAATGAGTTCTCACTGTAGTCGCGTTGCTATGGTGACAACTTCCTAAATGTCACAGCCTGCATTAGTGTACCCTGGTGATCCAATAATTATTCTTTCTTTTTTATGAGACAGGATGAGGCTTTTTCTGTCAAAAAGATTCTTTTCAGAGCAAACCTTTTACGGTATTCTTTAGGATTATGAAGTCGGTGCCGCTCAATTAATTTTAAAGCAATTTAGCAGAGCAATAACATGGCTTGTGTTTGTGAAATATCATTTGTCTCATAGGGGTGTCTTCTGTGTCAACAAACCCACACTTACACACTCCGGTATGGATTTAAAAAAAAATAATAATTTTACTCCCTCTAATTAAAGGTTTAATTACAAATACCTTTATATACCTTTATAATACGAAAGTATATTACAAAACATACCTGCCTCTGTTGGAGATATGACAATAATTAGAACGCTCATTACATAATTGTCATCATAGGTTTACTGCAGGGAATTCCACAAGGATGAAGTCAAGCATTGAAGGGGAAATGAACCCATTCACATAGATCAGACATGCTAGAGTCAGTAACAGCAATGTTTTTATCCAATCTCATATTACACTATAGTACATTTATAGTACTATTTCATCATTTTTTTCTTTTCTCCAATCTATCTTTTATTCATATAGGTAAACTTTTCCATTTTGAATTGAATTTTAATAACAAAAATGTGTTCAACCCAGATATGTATTGTCTGTTTTAGTCGTTGCGTTCAATGCACAATTATGAAGTTGATACCTTTTTCATATTTTTTCCACACCATCAAAGTCTAAAGAGCTGAAAACTTCTAGACAAAGCCACAAATGTCTTATCTGATTAACTTAATAAACTCATTTTGTTTGTGTTCTAGGAAAACAGTTAGCTTAAAAAAATGGCACTCGTGTATTAATTATTTTTTTAGATCCTGACACCATGGATAATGTGTTGAAAATGAAACATACATAATAAATTGTTAACAAACAAAGTCTCTGAAAAATTTTCCTTCAACTTTGTACTACAAATGTCTCGGCCATAATGCTGGAATTCCGCTTTACAGTATGCTCCATAGAAGCATCTCCCATTTCTCTCCCACGCACGCACACACACACACGCACGCACGCACGCACGCACACACACACGCACACACGCACACCTCTCTTCTTCGCATGGCTACCCCAGTTTAAATTTATTGACATTGTTTTTCTCCACTGGAACATTGTAAGATATATGAAGTAAGCAAATTATCAGCTATTGATTTATTATGGAATAAAATCAACATCGTCGAAAGTGACGCTGTAGATTAAGGGTTAAGCAAACTTAATGGTTAAGCAAAATAGTAGAGCTTTTACAGGATAAAACACAGCTTAAATTGAAACCAAGTACAAATGTAAAGAACATCGTGGAGCAACCATTCTGTTTGTGATCTATTATTCATCTTTCAAAAATATCACGATTATGTAAGGCTTATGAGTTTATATATTTTTATATATATTTATCTATTTATTTTCTCTGTATGACTGAACACCTTTTGTGCCTTACATGCACACTGATTTGATAAGCCAGCAATCAGAAGATACACGTTGATTCACATTTGTTTTATTTCACAGACCACAAAAATATCTCTGCAAACATGTTTCCAACTGTGTGTCTGGGCTGGGAACTGATGTGTGTTGTGAACGCGTTACTGTCTTTCACACACACCACAAATTCTTATTTGGCTCTAATGTGTCTCTTATTTGAGTTTTTTGTTATTATCTACTACTGTTTTTCCTTAAAGTCTCAGCCATACCCAAGTTGGAAGTTGTGTTTTTTGCTGATTCTAGTAGTTTGTGAGATTCATTTTGTTTTTAAATTGCACTGATTTAATTTCTTTGTATGTGGTAGTGATCAATGTTTAGTGTTGAGTTATTGTTGTTATTGAGGTGGAGGAGAAAGCAAATTAAAACAGAGAGTGAACTAATGCTAAGTTATATTAAATATATATATATATATATATATATATATATATATATATATTCATTCATGTCGGCTTTCTTCCCTTTCGGGGTCGCCACAGCGGAATGAACCGCCAACTCACTGGCATATGTTTTACGCAGCGGATGCCCTTCCCTGCCGCAAAACATGCCCTTCCCTGCCGGGAAACATTCACTCTTTTAACACTATGGGCAATCGTTCTTACTCAATTCACTTATTCCGCATGTCTTTGGACTTGTGGGGAAACCGGAGCACCCGGAGAAAACCCACGCGATCACGAGAAGAACATGCAAACTCCACACAGAAATGCCACCTGCCCCAGCCGAGCCTAGAACCAGCGACCTTCTTGCTGTGAGACGACCGTGCTACCCACTGCGCCACCGTGACTCTATATATATATATATATATATATATATATATATATATATATATATATATATATATATATATATATATATATATATATATATATATCTAGCATCTTGTCCATGTCCTTCCTGATCTACAGTTATTTTTATTAAATAGATTTCCCTTGTTTGTCTAGTAGGGCTAGCACGATAAACTAATCTCACAGTTCCTCCAAGGTTTTCATTTTGGTTCTGATGGTTTAGTCAATTAGTCATTTGTTTTATCATCATTTGTATAAATCAAATGAAGAGTGTAACACACCTAAAACTCAGGATGGACTTTGAGTAGAGCAACCGGTAAATTCAAATTAGTTTAGGCCAGACACAGGCAAAATTTAATTTGAGGTTTATTTTTCCACCAAAGACAAAATCACAGTCCTCCTTTAATGGGACTGGGTCCCACTTTAAAGGCGGATGAGAAGCACATGGCACCCTGTTCATGCCCTCAGCAGCAGAGTAGGAAGAGACATTTGTTAATTGGCTCAGCATCCTCGCACATATTTTTAAGAGATAAAAAAGAACAAGCATTAGGGAGAGTCAGAGATATGAAACACATAGTTGTTTGTTAGAATTCACTTTATTTTACTACATAGAACGTCAATACACATCTTAAAAAAACACGAAACAGATTATTTTAAAAAAATACAGTAAAACCAGTTATTGTTGTAAAAAAAAATCAAAAATAAGTAGACAAACAACACATTGGTCTACTATTGTATTTTTAGTTTCTTGTATAGAAAAATCACAAATGACTGAAAACGACTTTTCTTTAGCAAATAAAATCCCTCCGGCGTTTGTTATTGTTTTATGTCTTTGAATTAGTATGACTGGTTGAATGATTCACTGATGGTTTATTGTTTTTTTCCACTGTTAGTGTGACTCGCTTCGACTCCTTGCAGACAGAGCTGTGATGACGGCGCAGATGTGCGCTCCTGTATGTGTTGCCTTTTGCATACTTAAATCTGGTAAAACAGTGCTTGCACACAATGACATCTGAGAACAAAGCTGGAATGTCCCTAATCACAAATGTAAAAGTTTCTCCTCATATTGCTGATTCTTGTCTATTCGCCATGGTCAGAGTGAAGCATGAGACAGGGAAGCACGAGAAGCCCCACACCTCTAACCTTAGCACTCGCTTATTGGATATTTACACTAGTGACCACTTCATTGACTGGATATTTATTGCAGAAAGGCGTTTCTCAAACATCTGCATGTTCACATCTATAAACAAGTAGGTTTCTAGTCTTGTAGAAATAATATTACATACAAGAGTCATTCAAACGAGGAACCAAACAACCGTGGTTCACATGCGTGTATTAAACCGAGGACGACGAACCGAACTGAACCGTATAATACCGACTATTGTGCCACCCCTATTGTCTAGTTTATCACCAAATAAAAAGATTGTCTCCTTAATGTTGCATAAACTATTATGTTGGTTTCTAGACCATTTAAGGTTTTTTATGCTGTCATGTGAACTGATTTTTTAGCTTACACTTTCTCACATTTTGACATGCTCACAGATCACTTTAAGCGATAATGATATGCTCACAGCTCAGATTAAACTGGAGGCAAAAATTGTGCATTTGTCAACACTTGCTCCAATATATGAAGAGAGAAGGATGCTAGAATATTCATCTGAATCTGTTCAGCTGGCTTTTTTTCTGACTCAGCCTTGCCACATGGTCACACGAAGGCCAAGGATCAGTGCAATACACTTGCTCTACTCTGCTCTCTGCAGGACATAAAAACACAAGTCTGTTTTCAGTCGCAGTTGAACACTCAGCATTAGCCACTTGTACCAGAACAAGTCTAACCCCAAACAAAGGGTGCAGCAGAATTATAGATTTTTCACTACACTTTCTACATCATATTTATAGCTTTTCATTTCTCGTGGTATTTCTAAAACAGCCCCAAAACGGTTTCTTAAAGGTTACAGTGTAATGGGAGAGCAGGGGGAATATGTGTCTGTGTGAATATTATTGATGTGTGTGCAGGAGGTTAATTAAAAGCTCCAGTCATTCATCACAGACTGAGGGCAGGCAGACGGACTGACTGGCTTCAAATCAATCACCGGCTCTCTGTCCCGCTGTAGTGCTGATACGTCTCATAGCTCACTGTGCCTTGACAGCTTTGCTAGATTTTAATTCTTAGCTTTCTTGTTTTTTTCGCTCTATGTGTGTTTCACATTGTCTGAGCGTGTAAAGATACGCTTGAGGCTGTCCCCTGGTCTACTGTTGTGTGAGGTATTGATAACACTCATCTCACACAGAATAGGGTGTTGCTGCTTTAAGAAGCATGTTGTTTGTCTATCCAGGGAGTTGCACTCCATTCGGTTATGTGATGTTTACTCACAACTCCTGATTCTACTGCTCCTCCAAAACAGTTTTTTTTTTCTGAATATGCTTAATAAAAAGTTGCTGTCATTTTTTGAAGATATTAAATCTTTTTCAGTAGAGTTGAGAATTTAATATGTTAATTAAATTAACGAGTCACAGAAAAATATATATTATTCATATTTTATGCATTATTATATTCCCCCCTCCTACTGACGAGACGCAGTTTTTCGCTGAAGAGACGAAAGTGGACGAAAATGTTATTGAGAAGACAGTTACACATTGAAAATGCAGACATTTCTGCTTTTCATGATTCGTGACTGTTACGGGCCGAGCCGTTTCTGCTACGATGAGCTTCTTTGTTCCTGTTTTTGTCTTCTGTTCTGTTCTAGCGTTCTATGGGCGCTCCCGCTTCCACAGATGACTAAAACTTTTCCCTGATTCACCCGTCTGGACGCCAATCAACTTCACAGAGGCAGACCACATTCAAACTGTACATGAATCAGAGCTGACAGCAAGAGGTTCATAGAAACCTGTTATTATACAGTCAATGATAGAAATCCCCTGCTGCACAGTTCGGGAACGAGGACTCGAGAGAAGCTCCACTCACTGCTTGTGTTTGAGTTTATATATTCATATTTGCATAATCCTTAGAGCATTCATATGTATCATCTGTATTTATTAATTGAAAGCCTATGAACAATCTCACAACGTCAAATGGTGCATTGATTCATGAAATGAATTTAAATATGCAAATATTTGAAGAGTATTTATTAAAACTTATTAAAAAAGTACTTTTTAAATTAAATAAATGTTAGTCTACATTGAAAACATGTTTGATTTTCATCACAAAACATGACTAGCTAGTTTTTGTGTTAGTCTACATTGAAAACGTGTTTGATTTTCATCACAAAACACGACTAGCTAGTTTTTGTGTTCAGTAAGTTACGATTATCATTTACTGTAACCTGGTTCATAGGTTTGTGTTCATTCATTGGTGAGAATATCATGACCATTCTAGCCTCAATTTTAGGTTTGTATTTAATAAAAAAACAGCTTCTTGTCATGTCTGCATAATGTATGGGGGAAAACCAGGGGATTTCAAGGTTTGGTCTGGAGTCAAAATCTGTCCAAGGTCTCCTGGGTCTTTCATTAGTGTTTTGTCCTAGCCGGACATGCCATCAACACTGTCCAGAATCAAATGCCAGAACCACCTCAGCTGGCTCCTCACGGTGCAAGCTCTGCCTAGTGTTAAAGGATCTCACTCTTTTTGTAACGGTGCACACTATTACACTGCGATGAAAACTCACTTGGACTGCTTGTATCCTTGATCCTATTCATTTGGCTATCACCCAGAGCTTATGAGCCATGAAAATGAACCATGGGTGTGGTAGGAACTTTGTTTTACTGAAAAACCAATAGCTTTGCCTTTGTCTATTTCTTCAACGCGACCATTCTTTCAAAATTGTTTCAACATGTGTTAAAAGCCATTGTGTCTACCTGTCTAAGTGATTTGATAAGGTATGTATTGAACAAAATACTTATTTAGTCTTCATTACTTGCTTTGCATGTTTTTGTTGGGGGGCTGTTATGCAGTGTGTGTTGGACAGCGGGGTAGACATGGCAATGAAACTCTGGGTAAGATTTCCAACATTTTGAGGGATTAGATTGTCTTCATGCTTCATCTGGAGTAATTAAACCCTCAGTTCCACAAAGCAGCCCTCTTCAGGGCTAGTAATATTGCGTGTGGGTAGACACGTGAGCTGATATCCCTGTTTCATCACTCTCGTTCCTTCTCTGTGTTTTATTGAGAAGGGGATTGCTGCTTAAAAGTGATTACAGTGAGGTCTCTTCAAAGTCTCAGTTCATGTTAATTAAATAGGTTAATCAAGATTAATTAACAGCCATTCTAGGTTCTCAGCAGTGCTGCCATCTCCTCACTACAGAAGCCGAGTCATGAAGGGCTGTGTGATTTGATTACCGTTCTCCCCTCATCCAATCACAATTAACCCCCAGCAGGCTCTCTGCCCCATTGGTAGGTACGCTTTCATGAGCTGATGAATATTCAGCAGGAGCTGAAGGGTGAAAATAATGGTCATTGAGCTGGCTGGCACGATGGCATGTGAAACCAAGGCCCAGCAGGAAGTATCTCATGGCAGCCAGTCAGTTTATCCATGATCTTCCTCCCATTGGTTTCTGAGCCCCCACCACTCCCACTCGCCCTCGCTGTAATTCAACGATTCCTAAAAAGCAATCAGCTGTGAAGCTAGTAGGGTGAAAATGCTGTTGAAGAGATCCTGACCCCCTGTGTGCGGTCTATAGGTTTTAATGTATGGTCGTTTAGAGCATTCGTTGATGGCTATTGACTCTGCTCCCTGTGCTCTTTTCCTCCGTGTTGTTTTTATTGTTCTGAGACTTAAATTTATCATCAGCTCAAGCGAAGCAGACGCGAGCGATTTGAGAGGGACTTGTGTGCAAAACTATACTCTGTGCTTGAACTCTGATAACGGAGCTGGTATGATATGGTCATGGACCAACAGGCACGAGAATAGAGACCTCCTCCTGTTCTTCTTTATGTTTATAGAGTTGAGTCTCGAAGGAAATGCAATAAATGAAGTGTTTTTCAATAATGTGTTTGTCCTTGCTGATGGCAGTGAGGCTGTAATGATGTGTGTGTATGTGTCTGTAAAGTGGTGCATCAAAGTGAGCACTGTAACTGCATCATTTGAGCCAAGTACTAAAGGTTAGCTCATGTTCTGTATGTTTCTAAACCTGTCGTTAAAGTTATTTTTTTCCATCTCTGTGCGTTCAACCAAGATCACTGATGATAAAGATAATCTTGTTCAAATCAGTAATGGAAGGAAGGTGCGGCTATGGTCATTGACTTTCTAGACTGTGTAGTAAATACTTAATAAGTAAAGTAAATACTTGCATATTTTAATCTTGTTGTGTAACTTTTTTTTGCCGTTTTTACTCCGCTGTGGAGTTCTTCTGCAGATATCCTGGAGTTTAGCTCATATTGAAGATGACACATTATCCATGGGCTAGTTTAGCTTAATCTGGGTTTAATTTGGGCCAACATTTGGATTTTTCTTCTCTTTAAAAAAACCTTGCTGGAGAGGGCATTGACTAATATTATGCTCTTTTTACATTGTGTGTTATTAATGTGATGTGTCTAAGTTAAGTTGCAGTTAAAGATTAGTTTGGGGCATGACTATTTTGACTGCTCTAGAGCCCTATCAAAACCTACCCGGTTATTTTGTAACCTCATTTTTATGCTATTAGTCCTCTTGTTTTAGTGTGAAAAGGTATTTTTGAAATGCTCGCCAATATGACCATTTTATAAAATGCTTGATTCAATTTCATGTAGACCTATAACCAAAATAAACACGGTTATGCAGACTTTGGAGAAGTTTGTTATTGGTTCGACGTAGCTTTTGATCACAAAGCTCAGAGGCTGATGGAGTACCGACAACGCTGCGGGTTCACTGTGATAAAGCACAACTCAAGTCCACAGCATTTTTGATCATTTATTTAATCATCAAACAAATGCAACAATCAAAAGAATATAAGAAAACGGGTTAAGAAAAACAATATTTAATACCTGCAATGGCTCCCATAGTTTATATCAGGATTATCTCAGGAACACAAGAATTGGTTGTTCACATTTAAAACTGCTTTTTAAATGTAGAAATGGCTTGCTATAACTTCCACTGTTTCATACATCTTGGCTCTGCTATTTCTGGAACTGGACATGATGTTCCATAAAACCGTTTTGTTTGTTCCAAAAGTACTTGTACAAGTTCTAAAAACTTTGCTGGAGATACATAAGATTAAAATCACAATTTCAAGAGGGTGCAATAGGTAATCTATACATTCCCTTCCTGGGTGACACAGATTGTCACAAAAATTGGACTCTTCGAGTAGAATCGTTTTGATGGGGTGGCAGTGTTTAGTACACTCTGAAGCATTGCTTTTTTGAAAACCGATGAATAATGCCATTGATTCATGAAGCTAATGCAAAATAGTAAAAACTCAAAAGTTGCAGCATTTCCAGGAATTTTAAAGAAATTGATTTTTAGAATGCAAGACATTGGGTTGATTTTTCAGATGAGTCCGATATGGTGATTCGGTGTCCCTCTGCACTTCTTTTTATAAGGTCTTAAGGTTTTTATGAGGGATTTTAAGAGAAGCAGGTTTATTAATTTATTTGTAAACAAACTAAAATGTTTTTATTTTTGCATTGCTTTGAGTACCTAGGTCAATGTCTTGCACCACTCAATCAATAGTGCTAGATGGGGATTGTCTCTTAACACCCAATATGCTGATTCTTCGCAAAACGCCTCAGTAATTTGGATTTCACTTAATTGATAACAATTCATAGTTGAGTTTAAATGACTAACCATGTTTTTATACACTTGTGCAGATTTTTACTGTAAGATCAAAGGTGAAGACTGATTTATGTATTTAAAGGCTCATGAGCTCAGAAGATTATTTGACTAACCCCCACCTAATGATTCTGTTTATTTAATTCTCAGTTATGCATGGTGACTGCTGAAGCACTTCACAACATAGTGAACGTTTTGTCAGAGTTTAGCCAGTAATAGATTATTTCATGCGAATGTTTGTGCTGAACATTTGGTGTAGCAGATCTGCACTGGACTCAGCACTCCAGGGTTCCAATGTACGAGCGGGCATCTATCTGAGAGCTCAGTGTCTGTGTGCCTGAGGTCCGCCAGACGTCCTGACAGAGAGGAGGGCTTTATTCTCACAGGCTTTTGTCTCAGTCCAAATCCTCTCTACATGGCAAACTGGCTTCTGTCTCTTTTGAGCACTCATTTGAGCAAAAGATTTGTTTTTGAACGGCTTGGAAAATCCTTCAATTTGATGGATGAAACTTTAGCATGAAATCAAATTTTTTTTTGTGTCTTTTGAGAAATGAACAGTACCCTGCTAGTTTTTATTGCTCTGAAGTAGCAATATCTAAAAAGTAAGCTAGCTAACCCATGGTTGAATATTAATTAGGACTGGACCATAAATTGACTAAGTGATTCTATTGTAGTTAACAACACAATCACAGAAAAGCTTTGGAACTATCCAAGGGCAAAACCTCTCTGTATGTACTAGTTAATTACTATAGAGGCAATATGAAAAATGTTCGTAAAAATTCTAAAATAATAATAATTACATCTTCTAGCAGTGAATCAAAGGGTCTCAGCTCCTTCTTTCATCAGAAGGTGTCATGTATCTTTATCTTGCTTGTAAAGAATACTCAATTACATAAATAATGCAGCGCTCTCATTAACTGGTGTTGATATAAATGAGGCCATTAAGCTTTGTGACATTGCTTGTTTAGTGAGTTTGGATGAGAGCAGCACTTGTGTTTTGGGCAAATGGATTGAAGGGGTCTCTCCAAAACACATTTTTAAGCTAGTAAGCAGTTTTGCCATGTTATATAAATGACTGGCTATTTCAATAGCTCATAAGATCTGTTGACCTCTGGATGGCTTCACAGCATCCTCACTTCAGCCATAGCAATACTGAATTTACAAAAAAATACAGACCAATTAAGAATTTGAAAAGCAGTTCGCATGTTTTTTTTTTTTACTAAAGTAGTTTTTTATTGGAAAACATTTAATCTTTTCTAGATGTCATTATTTTATTATTTTAATGAAGTGTGTGTCGTTAGGAAGCACAATACGCATTTAACATTTCACATTTGTCATGGATTGACATGGAATTTTTTTAAAGAAAATGCTGGTTGATTTTTTTTCACAGTCCCCAGCTGGTGTGAATATATATATATATATATATATATATATATATATACACACACACATGATTGGCTGTTCCGTGTGTGGAATTTTCATTTCATGTTCGCGGAAGAAGGCTGCAAAAATATTTACACGTGTTAAAATGTTTGCATCTGCTGATTGAGATTGACAAATGGGTAATATAAGAGTTGTACTTTTAAATTCAGTTTGTATTTGCAAAATCGGGTTTGTGAGAAATTCCTGACTGAAGACACAAAGCTCAAATCATTTTGCCATATTGGCCCCCACAGTCACCAATAGATCTCAACCCAATAGAGCATCTTTGAGATGTGGTGGAACGGGAGTTTCAGGCCCTGGATGTGCATCCCACAAATCTCCGTCAACTGCAAGATGCTCTCATCAATATGGGCCAACATTTCTAAAGAATGCTTTCAGCACCTTTTGAACCAATGCCACGTAGCATTAAGGCAGTTGAATTAATGGTGTTCCTACTAATGAGTATATAGGTGAGAGTATATGTATTTATTTCAATATGTTTGGGGATAGTCGGCTAAAGCAAGTTAAAATGTAAATGCCTCACAGTACTTTATTTTTATTAACAACCAAATTAACTAGACACATGAATGTCGATTTGTAAATTATTATAAATGTTTAGTCAAAAAGGGTAACTGATGTGTAAAACACTAGGATTTAATTCCTCCCCTCATTTTCTCATCTTAGCCGTTCTCATTTTAAAGATGTTTGTGCTCAATGAACTCTCCACTCTGGAAAGTGAAATCTCCCTTCATTTAAATTTTTCAAAACTTTTGCAATTACTAATCTTTCGTGTTTTGATCTTTTTGGCGAAAACACAGATTACATTTATTTTCAGTTGGTTTATTCCTAGTTTTTTTTATTTGTAAGTTTATTCAGAAAAATTTCTAAGTTTGAAATTTGTTCAAAAGCATATTTTTCCCTAAACAACTTAACACAGTGATCAGTCAGAAAACATGTTGACCAACATTTGTTTCTTCGACCTCTGGTTTGGTCAATTTGTTTAAGTGAACACTAATGAAAAGCAAGTTTTTAAGCAAACACTGTAACTTTAGAAGGTTTCAAGGTGCTTTCTGTTAAGTATTTGCAAAAGAACTGTTGTCTTTAGAAATGAAACATGGTTAATAATGAATACCATAATGCTTATTTTCAACTTCAAATTAACTTAAGGGATTGAGGGAGCATTTTACCTTGGGCCTTTTGAGGAAAATCCAGTCTTTTATTTTGTGCCCTGAACCAGAAAATATCAGAATGTCAAAACGATATCTTTTGATTCAGCTGCTCAAAGACTCAGTGCTCGGTTTGATGTTGGGTTGTTAAGATAATTCTGGTAATTTTCACTCATTTAGAAAATGAGTCTTATGACTGGCTCTCTTCATTTTCCCTTTTCTCCATGCCCCTGAATAGGCAGTATAGATTTTTATCCTCCTCGCCTTCCCCCTTCCTCTCACAGCAGGGGGAATGAAGGACCAGAGAACTTGTGGACACACCAGGTTGCTGAGAGGCTGTTCTGTCAGGCTGACAGCTAGTCCGCTCCCCCTGCTGAGAATGATGATGGGGAGCAGGGAGAACGAAGCGCTGGGTAATTGGCCTCTTCATGAGGCTCCCCTGAAAATAGACATCATTCAGAGCAGTGTGTGTGTGCGCGCCCAAGCAAGCCTTCGTACGGGGTACCTTCTAGTGCTGGTCTCATTTATGTTGGGGCCCACATGTTCATTTTCTGGAACAAAAAACAGCATGGGCAAGGCTGAGAGCTATAATGAGAAGTATTATGTCAATTATCCAGAATGCCACGTAATTCCCTTCATTTCATCAGGCTCACACTGCTGTTATCAGTAATACAGGTCCTTGTTTGTCTCGTATTCTTTTAGAAGCAAGTTACATTCTCTTTTATAAATATGCAGTGTTTGGTCTCTAAAGACCTATGTCTACACTTTATCTGCATTTTGGCTTTACTGAAAAATGCATATTGATAACAAAATAGACTAAACCTTGAACTAATATTAGTAAGAGCGTTTGCTTTTTGGCCACCAAAGGACTGCACTTATAATAGCTGCCTATGCATGAACAGAATTGTATTCAGACATGATCTGACTGGGGATTATAACTGCTGAATTCTAATGAATCTGACTCACCATTAATTCTGGACCGCAGAGAATATAAGCTGCAACAAGTAAATTTAGAAAGAAAAAGGGATTGGTTCATACAATCAATGTGAAGAGTACGAAACAATGTTTTTTTCAACCAAATTTCATTTTTGATTCACCTTGAATTGTTATGAGATATGAGCAGCATCAGCAATCAAAAATCTTTTTTATCATAACTTATATGATCAGACAGCCTATTAGTGTTAAACTTGTATCATGTTCCTTAATATATACACAATGTACCTCCGATTCAGACATTCCTTCATCTCAATACAGGTACAACACAATTAACTGTATGGAATTACGCATTTAAACACTCACAAGGAACTTATTACCATTATAATTAAGCATTCTATTTTCAGTGATATCGCAACAGCTCTCGTCTAATACAAAAGCAGCAGCTAGATTTGTCATAATCACATCTTGACCTGTATTAAGTGACCTGTAGCATCCATCCAAGTTCCTGATGGGTTGACGAAAGTGTGTGATTGCACTAGAGAGAATTGATGGTGTAATAAGAATACCCAAGGACCCATCTTTAATTGTAGCTAATAAGCAGGAGTCATTCACGCTAAAAGCAAAATATTAGCTCTCCGTCTCTTTGTCACTCAGGGAGCTTCATCGGCAGTCAGATTGATTGTATTTAACTGAAAACGTATTTAAAATTAATTTCTGTGGGTTTTCTATTAAGTTCATGAGCTGCTGTTGTGCATATAATGTCTTTATCTGAGCATTAATTTACTTATCATTCTTTTGCTTCTCTTTATAGAGAGCACCCTAATGTGACCTTTAATTTTGTTTTGGAATCCTTAATTATCTTAAACCTCGAGTATTATGGGTGTTCTGGGTGTAATGGTTTGTCCCTCATTGTTAATGCTCTGCGGTCTGTCTTTTCTGAAGCATTGCCAAAGTGAATTTGCTCTTGGCCATACAATGCATTGTAATGTCTTCGTGTGAGACTGTTGTACTGGCTGAACCCTGTTTAACCTTCTTCTATAATGTTCTACATACATTCATAGTTCAGGAGCAAAATTGTCTGCAAGTTTTTTGCTGAAAACAGAAATGATGACATTTATTGCCTCAACCCTTTAAACACCATGTTTCTCATTCAGTGTTTTCCACGTAGGATGTAATGCACTGGATGACTATTCGTCTTATTAATCAACGCAATGGATTGCATGGCTCCGCCTTTTTCGACCTGCTGTTCAGCATTGAATATAGGAATGGGGAAATCCATTCTTTCATTTAATGGCAGTGCTTTCAAACCCTGCTGTTCATTACACACTAATGGAGGAAGATGTTAGAGGTGAGAGAAGCATTATCTCTCGCTGAGAGTTCATCACGCTGGAGTTCAGCTTCAGGGTTTTAAATGGGCGGAGAAGTATGTGTCAAACCACCTTCTGAGTAACGTCCATCTAAATCTTTTTTTGTGTGTAACATGCTGAAGACAGGGTCTGTACTTGACTTTTAAATTCAATTGTGATGTTCCATTACATTGATTGGTTATTTGCCTGCATCTGGGGTAATAGTAATAAAAATAAGAGGAAATTATATTAAATGGAGGTTTTAATTCATTGTGCTAATTCATGGCCCCATTTTCTTATGGGTTTGCCAAAGGCAAGGTGTTCTTAATTGTGTTATGCACCATCCCTGCATGGTGAAGTGGAATAATTTTAAAGCTAATTTAATTTTGTGTGAATTTTAATGTTGTTCAGTCACTTTCACTAGCAAAAGTGACTCAACCATCTGTTTAATGTGCAATGCTGCATTTACATCTGAATCTGTTCCAGAAGTTAATGGTACATGTTAAGAACTGCTTGGGAGTTAAAACAGTCCTGCTAATGAGAAAACAGGCAAGCGCATGCTAATTTGTTCTGTCAATTATAATTTTTTTAATATTTCCAATCCACTTTATTCTAAGGTCAATTAACTTTTGAGTACTTGTCAAAAATCATTAGAGTTTTGTATTAGTTTTTTGGCAGAAACAGATTTTTAGTAAGCCTTTATATTTGTAGCCATTAATAATTTTCATTTGGTAAAAGTAAAATAAAACATGGATATCGTCCCCAAAAGGAAAATTCTAAATCAAAATGTAATGCGTGGTCATAATTTTTTTAAGTTTTTTTAAACACCGAATCAAAAAATCATAAATCAAATCATTTTCACTTTTTCATTTTTTTTTATATAAATAATGGAAAATCAAGTTTGCTTTTCGTTTTTTTTTTTTTTTTTTTTGTATATTTTAAATTGAAAACCAAATGAACATACTTTGATCCTATGCCAAGGGCCTAACAACTACAAATCAGGTCAGGAGTCTTGGGGTGATTCTGGACTCTGAACTTAGTCTAATTAGCCACGTCAAAGCAATGATTAAATCAGCTTATTACCATCTTAGAAACATTGCAAGAATCAGATGCTTTGTTTCCAGACAAGATTTAGAGAAACTGATTCATGCTTTCATCTCCAGCAGGCTGGACTCCTGTAACGCTTTTCTCAGAGCACTTCCCAAAAAAGACCATTAAACAGCTCCAGCTTGTTCAGAATGCAGCGGCTCGAATTCCAACCAAAACTAGAAAGTCAGAACACATTTCTCCAGTTCTTATGTCTCTGCACTGGCTGCTGCTCTCCTTCAGAATAGATTTTAAAGTTCTGCTGCTCGTATATAAGTCCAAACATAACTTAGCACCTAAATACCTAACAGACATTATCAGTGAATACACACCAAACAGGGAACTGAGATCCCTCGGTTCAAATAAATTAGATCTACTCCGGGTAAATTAAAAACAGGGTAAATACTCCTTTTGTTACCATGCGGCCCACAGATGGAACCATCTTCCAGAGGAGATCAAGGGTGCCAACACTTTAGTCATGTTTAAATCCAGGCTAAAAACTCACCTGTTTAGTTGCGCTTTTGTCGAATGAGCACCAACGTCCGAACAAGTATTTTATCTCTGCACCTCACATCTTAATTTTTGTTTTAATCAATGTTTTTAAATTTTCAGTTTTTAATCACTATGATTTTATATGACTTTTTATGCTTGATTTTATTAAATGCACTTTCTTTTTACTCTTTATTTCCAATGTAAAGCACTTTGAATTACCCTGTGTATGAAATGTGCTATACAAATAAACTTGCCTTGCCTTTAAAAAAATCTTGGAATATGGCATATACATTTTTTAAATCATAGACATTATCGAGACAATTATCTTTTCCAATTTTTAATTTTACATTTTTTGCTTTTTATTTAAGATCTTTAATAGTTTTTGCATATTTACAAAATGCTAAATCCACATTTATTTCCACCAGTTTTAGGTTTTATGTTCATGGGCTGTAGCCTTTTACTCTAATTATCTAGCTATTATTTTATATTGTAGGGCTATACCAGTTTTCTTTTCTTAATAAAAAATAAAATAAAATAAATAAATAAATAAATAAATAAGATAAACTAATTGTAATTTGATGCAAACAATGGAAGTTGTCTTTTCTGGATTTGGCAGAAAAAATACTGTATGAGTATTTGTGACCCCATGTCCATGCAAAGAACAGAAGTTGCGTGACAGTTGAGTGTGTTGCATATTTAGTCATTGCAAAAAATCAGTGTGGTGAAAGCAGAGTGAATTTTGAGGTTTCAGCGGTGTTCGGCCATATAAGTTAAAATATTCATCGTTTGAAGGATATTCATAGCCTCACCAACCAATCAGGAGCTTTCTAGAGTAGTGACCCATGTACTAGAGAGGGATTAAAGCACAACAACAAGCTGCTTTGTCAAGCTGTTCATAGTGGTTGCAAGTAGATTTTATAGTATTTATTCAGGGACCTTAAACAAATTTACACATTCTTGGTGTGAACTGCATTCAGGTAACATCAAGCTGAGTCAAGATTAAATTAAGGGTTTAAATATACAGAATACTAATACTAAAATGTACAGATTACTAAATTATCAGCTATAAAACAAATATATAAGATAGATACCTGCTTGAAAGTTACCCTTGTGTGAACTCTGAGCATTGATGAAGTTAAAAACGAGATTGTTCAAAACAAAGTGGAATCCAGCTTTAATGGCTTACATTTGATGGATGTGGCTGTTCTCTGGGAACCTTTTTCACAATGTTCCCTCACTTACCTGCTCGCTCCTTCTCTCCCCTTCATTAATGACTGAAATAATCTTGAAGTCACACTTCTCAAGAGCAGGAGGTGAGAGGTCTGAACGATGCTTGTGACCCTGTACCATCTCACAGGGTTAATTGGATGAGTGAATGAAACATTAAAGGGAGACTCTTTATGGTCTTTCACCCTCAATTAAAGCTAAAAACAACACCTGGGACCAGGCTGTTTAGGTTAGTCTGAAAAGCTGGCTGCGTTGTTATTCTGTTCATCTACCGATGGTTCTATCAAAGTAATTAATTACTTTAATGAATGGTTTCACCTGATTAGATGGTTGCCCATCAAATTGCCAGCTTGAATTATCGTCTCGCTGGTGTGATGAGCATGCTTTCAGTATTGGATAGATGTATATCTAAAATGTAAAATTACTAAACATTAAAACAACAAAGTTTTTACAAATATTTTAAAGTCTTCAAACTTCACAATATGTTTAGGTGTTTGTTACTCTTTAACATATCAATTTACTAAACAATGATTCAAATACCCATTGAGTAAAAATTTTTTTTATAATGTACAATTTTATTACATCATATATATGCACAATTAGATTTTTTTATTCTTCAGCATGTTTTTTTTGTAATAACCCCTTCTTTGCAGTCAAACAACTTAAAAGCATTTTAGCAGTTCATTGATTCACGTGATTCGCGAATTTCATGAGAAATAGTTCCTGCTTGAAGCTGTGCTTTTCAAACGTGCATCCAAAATGCGCAAGTGTGTTTTTTGCACTATTTTGATCTGTGTCTTAAAAACTCTGTGTGTTATATGTGTTAAGCAATTTGTGTGGTTTCATGTTTCTTTCCTTTGTATAAAATAGCTATAATTAACTGCAATATTTTATATTTTATAGTGTTTTATACAGCCAGGATTTTTGTTAGAGAATGGTGTTTTGGGACGTCTATGCTTTGTTTTCGAGAGCCATCTAATCGCGGAGTCCAGTAAAAGGGTGGGCATGGAGCAATTCATAGCCGACCCATTCAACAGACTTTTTCCTGGTACAGTAAAACACACCGTTGACTCAAACTACTGCTTGAAAATAAAATATTCTAATAAAAAGAATGTTGTTTGTTTTTTTGATTAAGCAATACAGCAAAGTAAAAGTCACTTTGGTAGCTGGTATAGCTCTGTACATTTTTTATAGTCGCGTAAATGTTTGTTAATTAATTATTTTAAAATGACATTTACAAAGTTTATCCAGGTGTTAATGCTAGCATTAAAAAATCTTTAAGACCAGCCTGTTTGTCTTCTACTGTCTTGAGGTTTTTCCCTCTACAGCGATTGGGTTGACTGCATTCAAGCTGACCAATAGTATTAACGAACAGAGTACGAATTGGGCAGGCATGGATCGCTCCACAATTTCCCCTGTGATGGCATCCCATGATCAGATACCACCAAAGAAGTAAACGTAAGGTGCTTACACAAGGGACATGGTGTGCCACCCAATCATCCTGCAGCAGTCATGCTCCTCAGAGATTTCAGGAGAGCAGTGCTTGTGACAGTTTAAAATTGGAGAAAACACATACATTTTTTGCTTGCCTGTTTAGTGATGACCCAAATTAGATTTCTATGTTTACACGTGCCATAACCACTTCAATCATACATAAAAAAACATGTGCTTAAAGAGGGTTATTGAAATGCAGCCTTAATAAGATGGAGGAATGTGTATGACTAACACTTTTTTTATGTTGAACATACTTTTAACGTCGTTTCTTTTTAGAGCAAGATTGTTGGTTTTATTTAAGTGGGTACAGTGTTACTTGACTGAGACAAACGTTGGGACACACAGGGTTAGTCAAATATGGGTATAATAAGATAATCCAGTTTTGTTTTTCCTAAATAAAAGTTTGTTCTGCTTTATACAGTAAATAAAAAGGAGGTAATCAGAGTTTTTTTTTTTTTTATACTTTATCCCTGGGTTCCCCAAACCTGATACCGGAGAGTGTCAGCACAGGATATTTTATTTCCAGCTCTGCTCTAGTTGACATGCTACTCTAGCTTCAGTCAACCAAAGAGGACCTAATTTGTGCAACAGGTTTGTTTCATGATGGTTTAACCAAAATGTGTAGGCCTCCAGCCCTCCATGTCCGTATTTAGAGACCCGGTTCTAAGTGCAGCCTTGTACTAAATTACTTAC
Source organism: Danionella dracula (assembly GCA_900490495.1). Lineage (NCBI taxonomy): Eukaryota > Metazoa > Chordata > Actinopteri > Cypriniformes > Danionidae > Danionella > Danionella dracula. Next base: position 7,907,101 of record UELW01000245.1, read on the forward strand.
AGCCCAGTTTGGGAACCTCTTTGTTATCACATTATGTACAGATGCTATTTTTATTGAATATTTGAGACAACATGTTTAAAGGATTCAAAAATGTGCTTAAACAGAGCAAACAAGAGTAGACGTGAAAATAAAACAAGTTTGATTTTGATCTTCGGTTACTCTGCCATGAGTTCTTAAACACAAGAACACTTTTTGTGTTAAACACTTTTAAGGCTGTCATGTTTAAAAGCAAGATTTTGGTAAATTGTTAAGTGACTGAGATAAATGTTTGTTGAGTTTGTCAAATTGAAAGTAGGAGAATCAAGTTATTTTTCTAAATAAATGTTTGTTCTGATTTGCATAGTAAATAAAGGGGAAATAAACAGAGTAAAGGATTTACAGTTTTTTGTACTTTATGTGCAGCCTTCTACAAAATAAAAATCTATAGTTGAATGTCAAGCTGACTAATTGCAAATACTGCACATTTACTTTGTGATTGATCTGCGTGACGTAGAGCAAGCACTTACATTGATGTATGTGTGTATTTGTATTTATATATGATATGATATCTGACAAGGTAAATGTAACTGTACATTTCTAGCATAAGTGTTGTTTTTTTTATCATAGGTTATTGTTCTTATCATTCCACTTCCATTCTAAATGTTCTGCTTTCATGATGAGTCTGTCCATCCATGATTGATGCCATGCTGTGACTCATTTTCGTTGCGTATCTTGAAAAGGGCCTTATTGATCATTGTAAAGATATCAGTTCTATAGCAGCATCAGCATCAGCGTGCAGAACTATAAATGCTCTTGAAAATGCGAACATGCAAGTCTCAACTAAAACTCGGCTTAAATTCTAAATTTCTAAAGGCCCAATGGTTGCAAACACTGCTTTATCCCATTAGGTCCAGACATTTTTATTGAGATAAAAACACATGTTTGAAAAATTGCAAAGTTGTTTAAAACAGCAAGCAAGGGCAGACTAAAACATAATAAAAAGATTAATAAAACACATGGTATTTAAATTGCGGGGGGTTTTGCAGATTTACACCTACATTTTGATTTGATACTGTAAATGATTTACTGAAAAAAGGTTACAAAACACGTTGCTTACTTTTTTTTGTGGGGCTCCTTCAAGTTAAAACATTGCCCATGTAAGCAAACTTTAAATCTAGAGCTTTTCTTCAGTCTCACTCTCACCTCTCTGAAGACTGGTAGTGAAACACACGCATACACCCACAAACACAATCCTGGGGGCAGACTTTGATAAGAAACGAACTGTGGCCCTGTCTCCCCTCAGGGCAGATGGAGAAAACAAAGGAATGAATGAAGAAGCAAGAAGGGTGAAACAGAACCAAGGCAGATTCTAATAGTCTTAACCACCCAGGGGGAGTTTAAAAAGATATTAAAGACTTGAATAATACATTTGCGATACATATGAAAGGATATTAAAATGGATTTGCTATTAAGGCTGTTACCAGGCAACATGGTCTGCTGAAGAAGCGGAGATTTGAAGCAAAGTGGACTTCACTCACAAAACGCTCTGGCCTTTTGGAAGCATGAATACTGCATGCCAACTCTCGCTCTCCCAACAGCTGCCGGCTGTAATTTCCCTGCCCGCCTTGATCCTGATCCATAATTAATGCATCTATAGCCTGATTAGTACATTAAAGACTGTTGATATAAATGGATGTGGAGAGTTTATTACGAGCTGTTAGTCAGCATGTATTTTGAATGAGCTCTTTTAATTGGCCGTTTTAGGGTTCCGAAATTTTCCCCAAGCATGAGAGCTATTAGAGAGATTGTTCTAAAGATTTATAGCGCTTCAATTTGACAGTTTTAGTTGGATGCTTATGAATATTTTAGCTCTGATTTGTCATGCTGTCTCTGCGGCTCTGAGGGGGGCCATTATGCCATCTGCAAAACCAAATGACAGTGGGTGGATGGCACATAACCTTCACATAACACTCATGTTTGCTTTGCTTAAGAACAACAAAAGCCAAGAGATTTAGTTTGCATTTATACATAATACAATTTTAACACCGAGATTAGGAAACAGCAGGATGCACATTTGGTTTTGTCAGTATTGCAAGGCATTAAAACGTAGGCTCTAATGAGGCTACAAAATTTAGATTTGAGAAGTCCTGAAGAGAATATTGTTAGATTACCTATTTGTTGTTAATTCATGTTTATGGTTTTAGCCAATATTTGAAATGGAAAATCTGTTTCACCCATTTTCTTTAAAGTGCTCACTGCAAGGGTTTGGGGTAGAAGTCATTGCATCTGCAATTCTGTCAAGGCCAAACGTTTGTGTTTACTTACACCTTGCTTTAATTGCTCAATTTCAATGTTTCTGTGAGTGAGCTGTGAAATTGTGTTGACAGCAAAGCATGTATAGTTTAGCATTTAAATTACACTGCATGTTACGCCGTATACACATCAATGCAGTTGCTACATGGAATTAAGACTTGGTAACATAACAAAAGGTCTATTAATTCAGTCTATTAATGTAATGCTTTTCAACAAATGCAACCCTCTATTGGTTTTTTGCACATTAAAGGAAAACTGGGTCTCAAACAGTATAACTCAAAGAAAAACATTCAATCAAAATGTATTTTTGTTTTTTGAAGATGCATAGAAGCAGCATATACGTATCTACTGGATTTATACTTTAATAAGAGTTATTACTGGATATTTCTATGGGGTGGAAAAATAACTACCATAAACTACTAGCTTAGAAGATTCTTTTTGAAGTCTGGAAATATAATTGTCCTTTTTCAGTCAATAAGCTTAATAGTATACACATACTCGTTAGCAAGAACTTTTACCAGCATGCTTTTCTCAACATATTTAATGTTATATTTAAAGGGATGTTGAATTTAAGGAATCAAAAGTACCTGACATTTTAACATATAAAAGCCGAGGCAACAATAACACAACACCAAGTGTTTCTGGGCTCAAAATTATTTGTCTTTTAAATAAAGCTCTTGTTTTTACAGCTAGTGAATAACGAGTCTCGAGACAAGGTCTAGTTATGTCAGTAGTCCTTTTTAAGACCTTCCGTTAAGTGAGTTACACCAGTCCCTTAACACTGCTTGTACAAGTTTGAATTGCATTTGAGAGATGACGCCACGTCTTGATCATTTCATTTATAAACAGAATTTCAGAAATCACAAATAAAAAATAGAGGTTGCACAATTTCCTCAGAATAAATCTAAAAGACTCCAAAATTATATTCAATAATGTTCAAAGCATGTACATCTCTGAAAATCTGTTTAAAAAATGTTTGCATCCAGGGTTTATGTCCCTTTAAATCACTTGACTGGAGAGGGCCTTTCTGTGCTTTAGAAGTAGCTTAAAAATGATTTAATTTGTTCTAGCTGCCAATGAGATCACCAGCAAAACGGAAATTCTAACACTGGACATCCTAAACCATCACAAATCTTCAAAAACAGCTTGGATTATTGACAATGTCAAACACAAGGGAGCATTTAGTGAAACATGATATTCTGACAAATACCTTTATACTAATATCTTGAAACGAACTTTATGGTGGTTTATTTGTTGTGGGTTACATTCTTAACGTGATAATGTTTTGCAGAAATACAAGCTATGTATTTAACAATCTGTTTAAGTGCTAGCCACATTTTCATGTAACCAAACTGATCCAACTGCCCTGTTCCACATTCTTTACAGCTTGCACTGGAGCATAGTTTTCTCTGAAGAAGCCAATGTACTTCATGAAATAAATATCAGTCTGTTACATAAAAAGTGTTGAGAACATACTTTCAAATACAGCATAACCCCATCCTTCGTCAAGTGTATTTAATTAATCAATTTTAGTCATTATAACCTAATTTAAGGCAAAACCACATAGTTGGTTCAAGGACCGCTTGTATATGAGTGCTAGTCATTATTGACCAAAGTCTTTTGTCAGAAGTTGTCGGTTATTAAACGCCTTTCTGTTTTGGCTGAATCTATGAGCACATGATTAATGAATGTAGTTTACACAGATTGTATAAAAACCTACACATTTTTATCTTCTATTTAGTCAGAGCAGACCTATATATTTTTTGTAAGTATGTAAAAAAACAAATAGCAATTCCAATCTGTTCCAATTTCAAATTATTTAGTCTTCTGCATTGCTTGTTTTCTTTTTCTTTTTTGTTTTATTTTAGGTGAGTTGTTTAATAACAGATATAATATCCCTGCATAAGAAAGAATGATTGTGTTATTGCTTTGTCAGGGTTAGATTCCTTTAGCCTACAAGATTCATTGCGCCCTAAAGACACAACAATAATCTGGCCTCGAAGGAGACGTGCACATTCCACACTGCACACCCTTAAGATCCCTGAAACAAGAGTTCATGTGAACCAGGCTGGACAAACACTGCAAGCTTTTATCTCTCTCAGTAGGTCTTCTGCTGTTTAAACACGAATATGATTTTGACTCCAGTGACCTGTTGGGGAGTTTAATCCAGATCAATGTTATCGGTCGGTGGGTCAACAGCGAGACCTGGTCGATCAGCATCAGGTGATACAGCCTAAGTCTATTGATGCAGAGAATTCCTATTTTTGACCTTTTAACACCCAGGTGTTTAAGCAGCCGAATCTATAACAGTATTCACAAGCATTTCCAACCAATATACTAACCACCCAGAGCGTTGATCAAACAGGTTGATTTTCTTCTTTATGAACTTGGAACATGTTTTGTTTGCTTTACTGTATTTGTACTCATCGCTATCAGGGATAAAAGACAAAGCAGAGGGTAATGGCCTTCTGCTCTGAGAAAGGGGTTGTTAGCACTAATACTGCTCTGTTTGTTTATGTCTGAGCAGCCAGACTGCCTAATGCCTTTGACCCTAGATCACCGCCATCATTCCCAATAACGGTCTTGTGCTGATGGGCTTTATGCTGTACAATTTGGTGTGAAATTTACAGAGTGTGAGCTTCCTCTGAGAGGACGCTGTAAAATGGTCTTTGATTTGATGATCTATGAACACAAAAGTCTTAAAGTGTTCACTTACTTGTTCAGTGAAATGCAGTCATATACAGTGGGAAAAGTTTTAAAATGAAAGTTTAATGGTGTACCAATTCAATTTAACTTTCATTGCCGAAATTGATTTATTTGAGAAAGTTCAAATTGGAATTTCCTTTTTTTTTGCAGTGAAAACTTCAACTCAAAAATATATGGGGATTTAAACTGTATTAATGCTGATTGGTTTGTAACTGGTCTGTGAAGTAACATAATGAAATCCACAGAGCTTGCAAGCTTCTCAGACGTGCTCATGCTCATAGTCATCCACGGAACTCTTCCAAGGGGAGGTGCTTTTGGTTTAGAGTCTTTAAAACTTCACAGATAAACCAAGACTCTTTTACTTCTATGTTTCCTTCATTTGTGCACTCTCAGTGAAATTGTTAAGTTGACTTCAACTTCACAAAATCTAAAAATATGCAAATTTTGAATAAAGGTTTTTTAGTTTACGTCTGATTATTGTTCACTAAACTTAATTTGATCCTTGTCAATTCATCGTAGACATCTGCAAATTGTATGCATGTAACGGTATTTGTATTTGTAAAATAATATATGAAGGAAAAAAAAATCACACGAAATAACTATCAGAAATCAAAATTTCCATGAATTTTGAATTCAGTGGGTCATAAGATAAGAATAAAGTGAACTGTGACAAACTCATCATGCTCTTGGTTAATAAAATCATATCTTTATAAAAAAAGTTGCTTCACTTTGAGAAGATACTTCTTAGAATGCGCTTTTGGTTTTATTTAGGGCTTCTTTCTAACTTTAATTTAATTCTTGTTTCCTGAAAACTCAGATGGGCTCTCAGTAAACTTTGTTCTTTGCTTTTAAAGGTTGCGTAAATTATTGTGAAGATATACATCTCATTAGACGGCTTTGCAGTTTCAGCTTTTTAATAGTGGACATCTTCTAAATGCTTTAATGCATTCATCTTCCTCACACAGACCTATTGAGTTTATGACAGTGAGCAAACAGATGATTAATAGGTTGAGAGAAATGCTGACTTGTTTTGGAGTCACTTATTGATTGGCTTGGAATGATTGCTTTTTCACATTGACTTTGAAAGTTAAGATTAAGAGGAAACAGTCAGTGACTGGTTTCTTTGCTGGTTGAATGCATGGATTTTCATGCAGATGCACAAGTAAAATAAAATCTGCAGGGAATCCTTACAAATGCTGACAAAGGTTTTGGAGAATAAAATTTCTGATATGTAGGCAACAAACAGCAAGCAACACATTTGGGCATCTTTAATAGGGTGAATGCCCATAGTTTTGTATATCCAGTGTTTAGTTGTTCTTTATAATCACCCATTTCCAATACACAATATTTTTCCTCGATCTTCTTCAATTGACTGAACTTAGTTTCTAAGGAAAATAAATAAACATAATTCCCTCACCACTTGTATCGAAGACTTCAGAAGTTTAACCAATATTCCCATGGGTATGATTTCTTAAGATCACCACATGTATGTGAATGGAAATTACGCACACCAGCTTTTTTTGCAGGGTGCTTTCACACTTCTGTTGATGCAATGATGGTCCTTGCCATTGGGTAATGCTCAGAGAGATTAAATTGATAAGACTAAATTAAAGACTATATTATGCCATGTCATATTTCCTACCTTTATGGCTATATTTATATACCTTTAGTCTTTAAGGTAGTAATAGAAGAACTTTGGACACTCGGACATCAACATGATAAGGTTTTCACTATCTATCCCCTCCCGTAAACTTCTTTTGCTCTATTTGCTGACATTCGTCGATGCAAGAGTATATTGAGCGCCGCCCAGTGGCTCTTTAATTTCTTAAAAGTACTTAGTTGACTGAAATCATTAGTCGACTAAAATCATGCACTGCAACAAACCAGGACGACAAGACAAAGCTGAACTTTTTTTTTTATCTCTCACCCCGTTCTGATGGCCAGATGTGTGAGCTCTCATCCACCCCATTATTTTGAGCTTGAGGCACATAAACATGTGAAATTTCACATTGATTATATGCATAGGTGTATGGTGGCATTTAGGCTAAGATTAAGTACAAGCTAACAAGAATAGAGTTGGTCTAAAAAGTTGTTGGTGGTGTGGGTGTGGCTAATTTAGATTGGCAAAATGAAAAAGAGGACTAGGGCAAAAAGGAAAGGATGATGTAGTGCCAAATGAATAAATGCAAAACACGCAATGAACAATCATTGAAAAAACAGCCCAAGGACAACTGAAAATAATGTAATTTTCTCTAGTGCTAATCAGTCTTGTTTTAGCATCATAAAACAGCCATGATGTAAAAAAAAAAAAGAAAAAAAAAAAGAGTTGTTTCCTAAGGCTCGTTCCTCTTTTTTTTAGGCTGCTAATGCTCTACAGGTTAGGGATCAGCTCAGGCTACAAGTTAATCATGCTTTCCATTTTCTCCTGGCCACCCCTGTGGACGAAGAGCTTGAATGAATGAACAAAGAAATGAAGGGAACTGTACGAGGGGTGCAGCAGAGTGTGTGGCCGTGATGAATTAGGTTGGCTTGCGTTTGTGCGAGATGTAAAAAATAAGAGCTCACTGCGCCTCCTGACTCCGGTGATTTATGAGGAGTTTACCTCTGGCTTTTATGAGTCATTATAAATTACAACAACAGCTGTAATGGACAGCAGTTAACAGCAGACCAGCATCTCCTGGATCTCCACTGCTCCTGTTGAGAGGCCATGAATCTAACAGCCTAACCAGAAGGGAAAGACATTGATGAATATGACCTGAAAGAGGGAGTGTTGGCAAAAAACAAAAGCAACCGATCTTAAATCTAGATTCCCTCACATGGTAATTCTGTAAATCTGTATTAAGATTTTAAAATGTTAATACATGTCTGGGAATGTTTTTTTATTGAAATACAAATTTTGCTCTTCCATCTATGACAACTGGAACAAGCATCATCTAGGGCTGGGCGATATAGCTCCCAAAAGTCCCCATTAAAAAAAAGATTTATGATTTAAATCGACAGCTTGTCTAGTCTCGGTCTGCATCAGATCTTTTTACACTACTTTATTTCCTCATCCTGGCAATTATCTTTCTTCATAGATAAAGCAGTCTGTAAAGAGCAGATCTGAAAAGAAAGCAGTAAATGTGTGCTGGCAAAATGAGTCAATTACTCGCATGTGGTGGTTTCCTTTAGACCCTCACGACAATGTGTCTTGCACACGTTGTTTTGCTGATAAAATGTGAGTGGGCAGTAGGGGTGGACGATATGACCCTTAAATAATATCACAATTTTTTGGGGAAATTATGGCGATAACGATATGATGTTTTGGATGGCAAAATGGTCAATACAAATATTTGTATCAATTTCAAGAAAATACAACCCTACACAATAAATGTCATTACTTTATTAGCATAAAACACACACACCCACACACCCACGCACACGCGCACACACATGCACACACACACACTGCACCTTATAATATAGAACAGAACATAGTAACAGAGTTAAAATAAAAGTTTCACTTCAAATATTCAGTTAAATATCAATCCATTGTCTTCCCAAAGAAAACATATATTTTTCCATCTGTGTGAATGGGTTTTATTGAAAATAACTAACAATATTGCTATAATGATATTAAGTTTTAATGTTTGACGGCTTTATTCAATTTTCTTTATGTTTTACAGACATATTCCCTTATAACATTGCATTATAAGTACTACAGTACCCAAAATGCTTAAGTCTGATTTGTACTTCTGCATCAACTTGACAAATTTCCGTCTGCGCGAGCTCCGTGATTGGCTGAAGTGGAGCCGAGAAAGCTCTTCCTCTTTCTGGGCTTTCACTCCTTGTTATACGCTGGATAATGAAGTAAAACTGTGAAGATAAAGTAAACAACCTTCCTTTGTTATCTCTGGTGAGTATTAGCTAGCTAGAAGTTAGCATGGTCATCCTGCCAGGTTGTGATATTGATCAGTTTAGAGACAGTTTCGGTAGCAGCATCGTGTGCTCACATTCTTGATGCTTTAACTCGGTTATAGATTTAGCGAATCATAAATTCATAAAGGTAGAAGCACGAGCGTATGATCCTCTCATTCAGTTGAACTGGTTTAAAACAGTTCGCCTCTCTCTCTGTGGTCATGCACACTTGTTTCTTTTCATTAAGTTTGTATTATTTTCAGTGAGTGGTCTAATTAATTCAAAACACTTCACACCACAAAGTTGACACATTTTGGGGACATAACACTTCCTCTGAACTTAAAGCCATGCTCTCCAGCTCTGTTCTTTAGTGTCCTCCTTTGAGTTTTGGGTGGCGCGTACGAGAGCTGCGTGATTAATGATATGGCCCACCCCTACTGCAGAGTTTCACCACAGTGTAAGATATGAACATTTTCAACCACATTAATATTTGTACCCGTATTATCAGGGCCGATACGCTATGGGCCACCCCTAGTGGGTAGGGCTGAGCCCATTTTATTTCTAACATTTTGGATTTAAGAGTAAACAGACTTGCGGAATATTTGTGGCAGTTGTGGTCTGGTGGATAAGGAAATCGCCGGTTCGAGCTCCAGATGCATCGAGTTGAAGGTGGTGTGTGATGAAACACTAGGTCTCTCATCTTCAACAACCACAATTGTGGGTGGCCCTTGAGGAAGGCACCGACTCCTCGGGTGCCACAGCCATGGTTGCCCTCTGCTCCGGGTGTGTGTTCACTGCTGTGTGTGAACACTGGGAACACATTCCGGTTATGGGTCACTCCATATCTGGCCTACTGGTCACTTTCACTTCACTTTTCTTTCAACCAAATCGATGTGAACTACGCAATTGAGTTAATAGATTAAATAGATTCGTTTTCTTTTGTGCTCAGTTATATCACAACATATCTACTTGGATGAAGAACCATCACCTACAGCTCAACATGGCCAAGACGGAACTTTTGGTAATCCCAGCTCATCCCTCTGTGCATCACGACCTCACCATCCAGCTGCAATCCTCTACAGTCACCCCTTCTCCTACAGTCAGAAATCTTGGAGTGATTTTGGATGAACAGCTGTCCTTCAAAGACCACATCACAAAGACAACTCGAGCGTGTAGATTTGCACTGCACAACATTCGAAAGATCAGGCCCTTCTTAACTGAGCATGCAACTCAACTCCTGGTTCAGGCTCTGGTCCTCTCACGTCTGGACTACTGCAACGCTCTCCTAGCTGGACTTCCATTGAATACGCTCAAACCTCTGCAGATGATCCAGAATTCTGCAGCTCGTCTTATCTTCAAGGAACCGAAACGAGCTCATGTTACTCCCCTCTTCATCACTCTTCATTGGCTCCCCATTGCAGCTCGGGTTAAATTCAAATCGCTAACGCTGGCATACAAAACTATCTCCAGATATGCCCCTGTTTACCACCATGAGCTCATACGCTCCTACATGCCTTCCAGAAGCCTGCGCTCAGAGAAGGAACAGCGACTTGTGGTTCCATCCCACAAGGGCAGAAGATCTCTCGGCAGAACCTTCTCTTTCACTGTCCCTGGTTGGTGGAACAAACTCCCTGATCCAGTCAGGAAAGCAGCAACACTAACAGCTTTCAAAAAGCAACTGAAAACTCTTCTCTTCAGAGAACACATACTATAAAAAAAAAAAATAAAAAAAAAAACTACTACCTTCTTTTTCCCTCCTCTGTCTTTGTCTTCTTCCCCTACTGCTTTGGTTTTTTGATCTGTTGATACAATTTCTATTGTGAGAAGTTGAGATAGACTTTGACGGTGTAACAAATTGCATATTGTCTCTCCCTAATGTAAAAGCGTCTGCCAAATGCATAAATGTAAATATCAAGAGGTTTTTTTCTATGCAGTTTGTCCACAGTTAAATTCAGCATTCAGAATTTCTAGTAACCACCCAGATTGGAAAATGTCAGCTGAAGTAAAGTACTTTCGTAAACACTGGGTACAGCGTTGTATTGTGGTTAGCATAAAACAAGTTTTTTTAGTTGTGTGGAACCTGTTCACAGTTCCGAGGTGTCTATGAAGTTGTGTAGACAATTTATAGTGACACCTGCAAGATATTAGAAATACTAAATATCTGGCCCTGTCAGAGACTCAGTCATGTAGTGTGAAATCAAATCAGACTGAAATTATCAGCAAGAGATGAAACTCATTTGCTGTCATGGGTAGCAACTTCCTGATTTTGGTCTGATCATCTATTTGCATGGCGAGCTTAAAAATAGAGTTTAATCAAGCAAAATTTGTAACATAATAAACTAGGTAACACACACTTTTGCCAGACATATTAAGCAGAATTGATGCACACACTTAAACATGTTTATATAAAAAAATACTTATTTACTTCAAACTCTCTGAGCAGAACTCACAATCCTTTGCTCCTTGCCTCTGTCTAATCTTCTGATCTTGTGTCTTCTTTCGCTGCAAATGAGCACACATGGAATTTGTGTGGTGAACTTCTTGTGTGCTTATTGTTGATAAACCCAGTCTCACGTGACTCCGGCCTTGCTTACATGAATTTGCTTTTTAATGCGAGGTGTGGTTTTACAGGGACAAAGTCATGCAGTGTAATCTAGCCATCACTAATCGTTCATGAAAATATGAATTACATTAACAAAACCAACTCTGTAAAATCTGGTTGTCAAAATAGTTTTAGTACATGTAAAATTAATTTCTCAAAACATCTATGTTTATGTAAGGAACAATTTAGTAGAAATAGATAATACAAGCTTCAGAAAAAAATACCCATTGCAGTGCTTTTGGACACTTTACTTTATCTGCAAATGTATCTACTTTTAGATTTGTTTGATTATCATACATCAACTGGTCTATTTAGATTAACCCAAAACATCTCAAAATCAGGTCTATACCGTATCAAAATAATTGATAAATGCCTACAATTTTATTTCTGGGCATCCCTTAAACTTTGAACAGTCAAGTAACCCTTAAAAGCATGATTTAAAATGGCCTCAACATGTGCCCTTTAAAAATACACGAAGCAAGTCTTATAAAAATGTTCATGTCTGTGGGACCACAAACATTGGCATAATGAGTTCACAGAAAATTTAACCAAAGAAACGTAACCAGTTTATTCTCATAATGTACTGATATTGCACCTATGTGCATTGTGCAATTGTTACTTAAAAAAAAAAACTATGTTTATCAATACATTTATGAATTTACCACAAAAGGTTGTTAGGGGCGGAGACCAAAAAGAGGAATGTGGATCCCAAATGCGTGGCAGTGTTATAGTAATTTATTTAAGAAACAAAATAACAAGGGTAACAAAGCAAAACCCGCAAGGGGGGAAAGCTCAAATAAGATGCAAACTGAAAACTTGGTTAAACAAGAACACCACTTACAGCACCAGACCAAAAGACAACCAAGAGCAATGCACCAGTAAGGGGTATAATGAACCGACACCAATCAAACATAACGAGGGAAACTACAGGTGTACTAACTGAAAGCTCTAACAAGAAAATGAGAAGGGTGGGGAAAGGGAGGAACAAAACTAGGCCATGTGCAAAAAACTATTCAAAGATGACCACCGTCAGTCACATGACCTGAGCCATTTGGCTGGAGATGGCAAAACAAAAATAAGAGAGATAACCGAAAACAAGGTAAAACCAAAACTGAGGGAAGGACTGTCAGTGATCTGACCCCTGGCGAGAAAGATCTATAAACAAGATACTGGGCAGATCCTGACAAAGGTACAGTTAAACATAATCTATAAATGGTACAATAATTTCATTTTTCTGTTAACCTCCAGTAATCACAACATGCTCGTTGAAAACTCCCACACAGCGATCACTGACTGGAGTGTTTGTGCAGGCGCTGTAGAAGCTCAGCTGTGTACTGTGTACAGTCAGGCAGAATTGTAATTACAGTAGGAACGATGGGCTTTGTCTTCTTCTACAATCACGCTTGTGGTTGTGTGTCAAGTAGAAACTCTATCAGTTCATTCAGGGAGTTTCTATGGAGAAAAGAAGGTGATAACAGTTGAACAAAATCATAATTGACACATAAAGAGTCAGTAGGAGTATGTGTGTTATCTCCTGTCCATCACTGAGAGCCCAAACCAAACAGAGCTCTTAGTAGTGACATCTAGGATCAGTGTGTGCAGTCTTGCTAGGACTGATGGAGGCACAGTAAATGTAATGTCGAATCGAGTTGCTTCGTTTGAGCTTGGGTGCTTGCGTTGGCTCCTTTTCAGATTACAAGAAGTAAATTAGTTTTGTGAGTGAAATGCAGACTTGTTTTATTGAGTTGTTTGTGTTTTTCCTCCCCTCAAGTGTATGTCCATCTGTCTTTTCTTTTTTTTTTACTACCGTTTTAATGGCCTTCAATAAATGGCTGGACATATAAAGTGTGTTGTGTGGGTAAGACTGGAAGTGCAGGTTGGATGCTATTGACTCCATTAGGAGCTAGGTGGTGCTGTTAATCTATGCAGTTTTTTTCTATGCTGTGTGTTTGAACAATGATGTCTTCCTCTCTGCTCATGTTATTGTTGCTTGAGAGATGGAAGGGTTTTGAGTGATGGAAGTTGAAAATACAGTTATTGAAAATTCTGAAAGCAAAGTTGTCCTCTTGTCAATAGTATTTCTTATTCTACAGCAGTTACACTGTTCAACTATACTTTATTCTTATTTTTTGATACATAGAGAATGTCATTAGGTTTTTTGTTATATATTATAGTGATAAAGAACGTTTGAAATGGAAACAAATAACATAGTGTCTAAAAAAAAAAAGCATCAATCTGGAGTTAGTGTATTTCCAGGACTGTAAGCTGCGACTTCTTTTTTCACGCTTTGAATTCTGCGGCTTATATTATGAAGCATCTTCCTACACTACTGGGTTAACTCAGTAAATAAAGGTGGATACAAGAGATTCTAATTGTGTCTGACCATATTATACTGCATTATAAATACTGTGCACGATTGTGGAACAATTCTTTTTTTCTTATCTTCCATTGCACCCTATTGTCCAGAAATTGTTGGATGTTAAATGATGTGTCACCATTTCTAAGAAAAGATTGGAATCTTTAGGTAGCTCAAATTGAACTCACCTGGCCTTTTGTGATCTAGAATGTATAAGTATCCAAACAGGAAGTACGTCATTTTGTGTATTTAAAAAGCAAACAAACAAACAAACAAAAACGTATGATTGGGTTTGTGAATATTTTTTTTTTTATAATTTGGGTTTTATTTATGGTTTCAGTCGAAAAGAAAACACCCCAATAATACTAATACCACCCTTCCCCTGAGCACTCCACACCTGCTCCACTTATGAGGTTCCATAAAGCAGGCCAAATGTGGGGCTTTTCCTGATTGGAAAGAAAGGTGTTGTGTGACATCCTGTTGATCACTGGTTGATCAATCGCTGAGCTCTCCGATTTGCCAGAAAGGTCTTGATTTTCAATTTGAACTCTTCAGCACTTTTCAGTATTTCAACTTTCAACCATCTTTTAAAGAAATGCATGTTGTGTGTGATTTTTGCATTTCTATCACTATTTACCAAAAGAGCAGAGCTAGATTGATGAAGCTGTGATGTGTCTAGTGTCTACAACAGGGGTGTCGAACTCATTCCTGGAGAGCTGCAGCCACTGCTGGTTTTTGTTCCAACTCTATTTCACGAGACGCATGAATTGCATCAAACAAGCCTAGAGGAGCTTAATTAGAGGAATCAGGTGTCATTCAGTTACATTTGAGGCAAAAAATATGCAGCGTTATGGCCCTCCAGGAATGCAGTTTGACACATGTGGTGTAAACCCAGCCCAGTCAGAACTGATGTTGCAAGATATTGGAAACACAAATGTGAATCGTGGCGAGTTGAGGAACCTTCACCCCTCGACCCCAACTGCATCCATAAGGTAAAAAAAAATTTCGGACAGATGGACAAGACAAATGCATGTTTTTACAGTTGGTTCAATTTTGCCTTAATGTGCTTTGCTGGTACACATAACTCTTTTTAATTGATGTAGAGAAAATGAACCTAAACATGTTGTCTTACAGGAAGGCAGGTGCATTTATCTCAGTTAAGTACTTTGTTTTTTTGTCTTTAAATCAGATAGTGGCTTCTTCAGTAATGAAGTCGTCTCTCCTGGTGCTGACTCCACAGATGCCTGATTCATGACTGCTTTATGCTGCTTAAACATCGGGGTCGAATATTTCAGAGTCTGCACAATCCACCTGCGTGACACCACATTTAACTGATTAACACCCTATTGATCAGGAAGGGGACATGAATCAGCAATAACTGGTCCGATCAGTTGAAGGATGAAGCAAACACACATTTTATTGATGTTTGTGGGACCAGGCTTTAGGCAAAGTACTTTTTTATAAATGGTTCTTTCCTGAGTTCAGTTCTGAATGTTCTACAGTGGTGGATCTCATTTTTTCATCCTCAGTTCAGCAGCTGCTCATTTATTTTTCACTCCTTCCAGCTCTTTTTGTGTTTCTCTTTTATCATTTTAATGTGTTGCACTCGAATTATAGCTATTTTCCAAATCTAGTGAGTTGTGTATTTGGGATGTATTGTAACCGTGAAGATATGCCAGTTGTAATAATATCAATAATAGTAGTAATAATAAAATAGCAACAGCAGCAATTATAAGAAAACACCACAAACAACAACACTTAAAACCTACTGATGATTGGGGTCCAATTTTTGGAATATTGAGCACACCTGAATATAAACGGCACCAACTGAATGTGAAAGTTCATTATATTTATGTATGTTTGTATGTACTTGTGCAAGTGTGTGGGGGGGGGGGGGGCTGGTCTGTATTTATATACTAACTAATATTTTTATTAACTAACTAATCAGATGAATCATAAATGCAGCTCATCTCAATAAAGATTGACATCTGACTGACCTGGAAGTTTAACCATAGTGGAAGTGTATCGGATAAACAATGAAAATGTGTTTTTTAGCTCATCAACAGATGAATGTTTCTGTCTGTCAGAAATTGTTGCATTTTCTGTGTGCTTATGAGCATGGAGTGTGGTGAACGCAGGGCAGTGGGTGGAACAGGAGGCACGAGCAATGGGTACGATAGATGCTGCTTTTAGAAGACTATTAAGGGTGAGTGGTAGTCTAAAAGAAATTAAAATTATCTAAATTATTTAAAAGAGGAATTATATGGTGCCTTTATTTCAGGATTGTCCACAAACTTTATGCTGAGGTTAGCTTAGTCTGTGTCTGTAGATAGCTAGTCAGTTCTCAACCTGATACAGCCAGGACTTTTGAACCACAAATATTGAATTGAAGTTCAAAATAATACAGCAAGTTTTAAATGGACTTAAAGGTTTGTATATTTAATCATTGATTTGGTGCTAGTTCTTGCACAATATTTAGTCTTTTTGGTAGTGCAATTGTTTTGCTGAACTTGAGTAAATAGCTTTAGTCTCATGAACTAAAAAAATATGAGCCCACTAATACTGCAATGCGTGATCCTGAAAAGGCTCTGTTCAGTCCCAGATTCTCATTTTCATTGCAGATGAACTGATGATTGTAGGTTGTAGAACTTGGTTTCTAACCTCAGATAAAAAAATAAAAAAACAACTCTGCTGATTTTAACGAGCTCACCTTTGAATTTTTTCATAGAATTTTTTTTTGTTTTTGATCAGTTTAGGGCATCATCAGTTGTATATCAGAGATGCTGCTGCTCTGTCATTTTTTTTTTAGCTCGGCATTTAGTGTGTAAAGCAGATACTGTGAATGAGTGCAAAGTATTTGGTCTTTGTTTTTTTGTATGTTCCTACTATTAGGTGTTCAGCATAGCACGAGGCGGTCTTTTGTTGTACTGAGGTGTATAAACAGACTAGATCTAAATCTTTGCCATATGAAAGAAAATCTGATGATGCCTTTCATGCTCACGAGATTGTTAAAAGTTTAAGAATATAGCATAGATTTATATTTGATACAATGAAGCAATTTAATAAGACATCTTGTAGGCAAAGGAGAGCAGATGATCCATCTGACTTGACAGCTTTAATATTCTCACACATACTAATTTAGCTGCAGTCTATCTGATGGAGACACAACACACTTTCCAGAATACAAATTGATTTCCCAAAACAGCCAGTACCTACTGGAATTTAATAGAATGTTGTTTAGGATGTAAAATGTAATAGTTAAAGGTCCCATGTTATGACCTTCTTATAGAACTCAGAATCAATATTTGAGCCCTCCATGCTAGCGCTGCACTGTTAATAACTTTAATAACAGTTAATAAAATGCAAGTTAATAAATAGGTGCAACATAAAAAAATGAATCACCTTGTATTTTTGGCTTGGCAAAATGTGCTGTTTACAAAAAAAAATTTAGGCTCCGGACATCTGAAAACGCATTGTTTATCCAGAGCAGGTCTGCTGCTCTCACACTTGCGGGTCAAACTGTGTTTCCCACTCATCATAGTGAGGGGTTGTATTTACGATTCATATGATTGACATGTGGGTGGGGCTTGGGCTTGGATAAGGAAAAAGGTCGGGGTTAAAGTAAAACGAGCCTTTTTCAGATCACAAGCAAGAAATAAAGGATTGCTCAAACATGTGTGAACTAATCTGAATAGTACTTGAGCCATTTTTTTTGATGAGGGAACAACACTCTCACATTATTGTCACATGGCACCTTTAAGCACAAAAGGAATTGTGTTATCACCGTAGACTTACATGACATAAAATATTATCTTGTCATTACTGTATCTAATGGGAAAATGTCGATGTTCAATAAGGAATTGATTCCAAAAAAAGAGGAACTTAATAAAAAAAAAATGTCATAACGTAGTCTCCAAGGGTCATGAAGCTTTAGGGAGTCGCCAGTGAAGGCCAGGGACAATTCTTGCACACTTCATATTTCATTAATGTAAAGCGTAATGGGTGTATGTACAACCCATGAAGAAAAAAAACCTGCACAATGCTCAAAAGCAGCATTCACATTTGCTTCCACAGAAATAGCAGCACTGTCATGAGCTTTCATTAGTCTCCATAGGTCTAGAGCTAACTGGCTTAAACCCTCAAAACCTTAACCCTCCAAATTAATGAAACCATGGTAAAACCATTTTAAATAAGTTTTAAAAAGATCATTAAACATTATTTTAAAAATATCAATATTATTCTGACTTAACCATTTAACAAATAAATTTATATGCATTCAAATCATAATTGAATGTAACATTTGTCACGTTATATGATTTGCTTCATTTGGGGAATAACTTAATTTTCATAACAAATAAAGCCACTTCTCCACCATCCAAAGACTGGCACAATAGATGTAATTAGATCACAATTAATACAACCTTTCCCCCAACAAAACCTTTAGTACTGTGATGTTTTTTTTTATAAAAAAGGAATTTTCTTATGAACATAACACAAACATCCGAGACCATTCACCACTTGCATTAAGTCAGACCAATATTTATGAACAATACAGTTTTACCATTGACATTTTGTTTTTCAGAGCCATCTTTGTCTCTCCTCTCTAATTCTTTAAGCCTTTAAAAATGCTGAAACTTGCTCTGTGTTGTCACTATCTGATGTCTCGGCCTTCATTGTGGAAGGAAGCAGCCCACCATTTTCCTCCTCTCTTATTATCTACATCCACTAATAGAGTCAGTTTAGTTATTGTTCTTGACAGCTTCTGATTCCATTGTCAGAAGCAATTTGCCTTCGATCTAGCACCTTTTCACACCTGTGCGAATATGCTCTCATGTGTATGTGCTTCTGTTCCTTTCCATTTTGTGTGACCGTACCTCTGTAACCAACTCTCTGTTTGTGTGGCTTTCAGTTCAACACTCTTGCAAGTAATTAAAATGTCCCGACAGTTTTCAAATAACAGTTATCAGCATTCAGACTGTGCCACTCAAACTTGTACTGATTGAGATATCGACGAGCTAGCAAATAATCCATATAAAACACTCAAGCTTTGTGAGCTAGAAGTGCGAAATAGTGGAACAATGTGTAAAATATGTTGTCTGTTTTTTTTGGCGGGACTGTATCTAAAAGCAATAGGTGGTCATTTACCCTGTTGAGCAGATCCTCTTAATAATAGGTTATTGATCCAATTTTGGAGTCTGAACTCTTCAGTGTTCGATCCCTGTGAAGCCTGAAGGTTGGATAGGAAGTGTGCACTTCTGAAATCGAGCGAGTATTTCATGGTGAAGGGAACTAGTGTGGGTCTAGTGGGCACATGATTGGGTAATCGAGCTGATGGATTTGGTTCATTTGGCTAAAGGACGCTAAGATACATTTTTTTTCTCTTGTATGGAGGTTGTGTTGAGATTAAATAGAAAGAGTTAAAATAAGTGGTAATATTGAGTTGCCTTCTGCTGCAGTCCCAGTATTCTGACATCATTTCTAAATTTACTCCATTGAGTTTATCCAATTACACGTCAGGAAAGAAAATTACTTCTTTTTTTTTTCTTCACCCAAGCTCCTGATGCACATTTCAAGCATTGTTTCTCTAAACGTGTGATGAATTGGTTATTGTTGTCTTTTGTCGAATTTGCAATCATATGAATTTTTTTTTTAATGAAACCTGTAATAATGTGTATTTTGTTCCATTTGTATTTAAAGAGGTTTGTGAACTATGACCATCGAATATCTCAACCTTAGTGATCAAGTACAGAAAAATAGTGTTTCTTTCAGTAGTGATCTATGTCCTTCCACATTTAATAGCATTTTCAGGAACAGTCTCTTAAGAAAATCCAGCATTAAACTATGATGATGATGATGATGATTAGAAAGGAATGAAAATAAATAACACCAATTACATGGTTAAATTATATGGTAAAGATTTACCATGAATCTGTGATGGTTGAAATGATGGTTCTTAATAACGCTGGCATATGAATTATAAAAATTCCATTTATTTTGTGGATACGCAATGACTAGAATTAAATCTTAGCACTTGGTAAGCGCTAATCCTAAAGTAGCACAGCTCTTCATTATGCAAAACTTTTGATTTTTAATATAACCTAAATACCGGGTTTCTGCCGGGTTCTAAAAAAAGTCTAAAATATAAAACCCCAACACCCCAAGGCATGGTTAGGGTTGCTAGAGTTTGATAAAACCTTTATAAATAAAAAAACTTTAAATTGATGATTAGGGTTTTAACCATTTTTTGAAGCATACTGTTTATGCAAAAACTGTTTGTATGTGTTTTTGGAGTTGTGGTACAGATCTTACATTTGTCTCTTAAACATATTAAATATGCCTTATAAATGTCTTACATTTCACCGTATGGAATCTCTTCTGGACCCAGCCTCAAGTGGTCAGTCAATAAATTACAACTTCAGTCACTTCATATCATGCATACCGATGGAAAGTGGCGGGTTGCTGCTTGGATAGAACCATAGAAGAGTCAAGATTTATTAGGACAAGGGTGGTAAAATATGCAAACTTCGTGATTGTTTTAATCCTGAAATGATTCTGGTCTAACAAGAAGCAAGAAGGGGCTATCTGCTATTTCAGCAACAGGTATAACATTTCATGGGATCCCATCTGTATCTTGGGTCAAGCAAGGCTGCTTTGTGCATTTCTCACGGTGGCTAGATTTGGACTGCTAGATTTGCCTCTAAGATGCCTCTAGATCTGCTCTAAGATGATGTGCTTCAGGTCAGCTGTGAGATTCTCTTTTACTTCAGACATGTCTCATGGCTGTCCTCTTTCATTTGGTCTAAAACCAAAGTATTGCCAGATAGGTGAATGTACTAATATGCCATTATGATACAGATATAATAATATGCAATTATAATAATCCAAATCACATAAAGACGATACCATCGTCCATCACTGATGTTTTTCATTATACATTGTCGCTGCTAAGTTGCCCAACGACGCCCAACCCTAGAGCACATTCACATTTAAAATTCAAGTTCGTCAAACTTAGAGCTATGTTGCGTACCACATTCACAATAATTTACAAACATCCATAACAGGGGCTCTTTATTGAGTTTTGTTGTGGCTGATGCAGTTTATTGTGCTTTGCGGGTTTGGAATCTTGTGTCTCTTTGTTTGGAAATGTGTTAATGCTTATTAAGAAACATTATTGAATTCACTCTCCTTTCATAGATGGACTGCTCTAATGCTCATTTCCCCTCGGTCTGGGGTTTAGTTTTATCAGTGAGCTGAGTTTCTTCTATATATAAATGAGACATCATATGGAGCCATAAAGGATGGCAGACAGAAAGAGCGAGAAGGAAGGAGAAATATTAGCGTGAAGCCCTTTGCTCGCTTTCCTTCACTCTCTCACTTTCTCGCTCTTCTCCCAGGGTGAGCAGATTGATGACATTTCTAAAGCTCCATGCTCGCTCTTCCCTCTGGTATGGAGGGCTTGAACCCCTCCTTCCTGTGTGAATAAATCAAAACCCTTTCACTAAGCTCAGGGTAGGTGTGCATGTGTGTGCAGCGATTCTATGCATGTATGTTTAGGAAAAAACATTGATCCAAATCACAAACAGGTTAGTTTTTGTATAATAATAATACTAACAATAATTCATTTTTGGCTGTCAGTGATGGATGGATAGACGACAAGTTGTTTTTTTGATGGGAGGTGAGGAAATGAGAGGACAAGGCTCTCTAGCATTAAAGTGCTAAAGTCCATTAAAGGTCTCCAGAAAAATGAAGCACATGCAAGGCGAAAAAACCCTTTTCTTTACTTATTTTTTGCACTTAATGTGACAAGTTTTTTGCTTGCGATTTCCAAATGATATTCCCACATGATTTTAGTGACTCATTCAAACTAAACTACTCCTCTACAAGACGCAAGCGCAACTTATGGAGCTGCTAAATGAGTTCTTTCCGGACAGAAGTGACAAACAAAAATGTACATTGAGTACAAGATTATAATCAGCATAACAAACAGCAACACATGTACTGTTTAAGTGACTTGTGTATGAAAGAATGCAGACTTTCCTGCTATCAGACCCTTTATGCAAGTTAATCTGTGTGAAAGGCTGGCAAAAAGTCAACTCGCACCTCTTTTGAACATCGCAAAGTTTTATACTAAAGAATGCACCACCATACCATTTGCGGGAAAGGTATCTGTATATATGTACACAATGTGCTTTTTAATAGTGCCTTTATAGTATGGATAAATGATATATAGTACTTTCAATAGTATGTGCTACAGTATAAGTAAATAAAGCCACAAAACTGACCAGCATTGTGTAATTGTAATCCACAATGCTTACATCAATGTTTGGGGAGGAGTTTGGTTTCCCTGTATAAATGAATGATGCAGGTGGTTGGAGAAGCATAGTACAAACACACAACAGAGTGTACCAGCTAAAAGATTCACTTTCAAAAATAATAACTCTGAACCAAAAGACAATAACTTGATAGACAAAGCAGTTTCACATTTATTACTTTAAGTGGCTGTTCCTCAAAGCTAAATCTATGTGATACATATATATACTTGAAGTTTCTATTAGTCCGTTTTCATATCTAAACTATTTGTCTAAAACTATTTGTCATATCTAAACTATTTGTTTTTTCTTACAGCAAAATCTATTTTGCAACACTACTTCTTATTTTCTTTTTTTTCAATAGGTTATAATTGTCAGGTACTGTAGTTTAATTTAAAAGTTTGTGTTCAAAGGTAATGCCGTCATAATAATTACAATTATATTGAGACTGAATGATAATATCTAATTCCAAGACTTTTCTTATTTGTGCAAATTGTGACAAATCATACATCATATCATATCACAAAAATATGTTGGATTAAATGCAATTACTTAGATTTTGTGAAGTTATTACAACAACATAAAAATAAAATCACTATAATGAAACTCAATTGTTAGCACTATTTTCTATAGTATACAATATTCTATACCCCCTTCTTGCTGCCAGCACACATTTTAATGTGTCTACTACTTTACTTCAAGTTATGTGCGTTTCGATTCCTCAGGAAACCTCTCGTTTTATTAGTTAACTCCTCTTCCTGTGTCTGCCTGCTTTCATTGAGAGAAAAATGCTCCACACTCAGTGACACACTCAGGTATGGAGGCCCCTAGAACATGCAGAGTTCAGTGGTGTCAGTGAGTCTGTGAATAGGGTCAGGAGCATGTATTTAACCACGCTGTTGACACTCACTGAAGTGAATGGAGACGGCCAACACTGAGATCATCCCAATACTCGCTAGACATGCTGGGCTCCTTAGATATCCTCTATAGTGCTCTCATTCTAAAGGTAACCGAAGCCACACTGTGTAGTTTTGTATGGTCTTGTATATGTCGAATGTGTATTACTTATATAATCTAGTTATTTTGGATACACTATTTGTATTACAACAGTATCCAAAAACAGAAATCATTCAAGAAAGAAAGCTCTTTTAGTGTGTGCTCTAAATTAATTTAATTTGTTCAGAAGTAAGAGTAGTTGTTGAAATATCTCTTTAAAGACATTTCAACAAATAGTTTAAATAGTTTCAAATAATTAAAAAAAAGTTTATTAAGAAGATTGCACAAAAATGATGTTAGTGACTCAACATTGACTTGTCTGACATTTAGGACCAGTTCTTTTTACCACTTTAATTTTGGGCTTTCATATGAGAATCCTTTCATATGAGGATGTCACAATTTTCTTTTCAAATGTTCATAAATGGTTTTGAAAACGGGTTCATATTAATGTAAACTTTAATATTTTAAGTGTCATTTTGTGATTATTTTGTGATTATTTTGTGATTTTTGAAATGTTTTCATTTTTTTTGTACATTTTTTTCCTCTAAAAACCCATCAAGTTGACTCATGATCTCATAGGCAAGGCAAGGCAAGGCAAGTTTATTTGTATAGCACATTTCGTACACAGGGTAATTCAAAGTGCTTTACATTGGAAATAAAGAGTAAAAAGAAAGTGCATACATTAAAATCAAGCATAAAAAAGTCATATAAATCAAACAGATTTAAAACACTGAAATTTAAAACATCGATTAAAACAAAGATTAAAATTTGAAGTACAGAGGTAAAATAGTTGTTCGGACGTTGGTGCTCAGTCGACAAAAGCGCAACTAAACAGGAGAGTCTTTAACCTGGATTTAAACGTGACTAAAGTGTTGGCACCCTTGATCTCCTCTGGAGGTTGGCTCCATCTGTGGGCCGCATGGTAACTAAAGGAGGATTTACCCTGTTTGGAATTTACCCAGGGTAGATCTAATTTATTAGATCTGTGGTATCTCAGCTCTCTGTTTGGTGTGTATTCACTGATCATGTCTGTTAGGTATTTAGGTGCTAAGTTATGTTTGGACTTATATACGAGCAGCAAAACTTTAAAATCTATTCTGAAGGAGACCGGCAGCCAGTGTAGAGACTTAAGAACTGGAGAAATGTGTTCTGACTTTCTAGTTTTGGTTGGAATTCGAGCCGCTGCATTCTGAACGAGCTGGAGCTGTTTAATTGTCTTTTTGGGAAGACCGGTTAAGAGGCCGTTACAGTAGTCCAGCCTGCTGGAGATGAAAGCATGAATAATTTTCTCTAAATCTCATCTGGAAACAAAACATCTGATTCTTGTGATGTTTCTAAGATGGTAATAAGCGGATTTTGTCATTGATTTTACGTGGCCATTTAGACTAAGATCAGAGTCCAGAATCACTCCAAGATTCCTGACCGGATTTGTAGTTGTTAGGCCCTTTGCATTGAGATACGTGTTAACCTTAACAACCTCGCTTTTGCTTCCGAATGCAATGACTTCAGTTTTTTCCTTGTTTAATTGAAGAAGGTTGTTTTCCATCCAGTTTTTAATCTCATCAAGACATTGGCAGATAGAGTTTATGGGGTTGTAGTCATTTGTGGAGATAGCTAGATAAATTTGTGTGTCATCAGCATAACTATGGTATGATATCTGGTTCCTTCTCATAATTTGGCCCAGTGGAAGCAAGTACAGGTTAAAAAGTAAAGGAGCAAGGATTGAGCCTTGAGGGACTCCACACGACACTGCAGTCCACTTTGACATGTAATAACCTATGTTTACATAGAAACCTCTTCCTTCTAAGTATGATCTGAACCATTTTATCACAGTTCCTGAAAGACCAACATAGTTTTCTAGTCTATCGAGAAGGATTTTGTGATCAACTGTGTCGAAGGCAGCGCTCAGATCGAGTAGAACCAGGACAGTCACTTTTCCTGAATCGGTGTTTAACCGGATGTCATTGACTATCTTCAGTAGAGCTGTCTCTGTGCTGTGATGAGCTCTGAAACCCGACTGATAACAATCCATGTATTCATTTTGGGTCAGGAATTCAATCAGCTGTTTTGCCACAATCTTTTTCATAATTTTACTAATAAAAGGGAGATTTGAGATGGGCCTGTAGTTGCTCAGTACAGTATTATCTAAGTTTGTCTTTTTCAGTAGTGGCTTTACAACTGCGGTTTTAAGGGATTTGGGGAAAAAGCCGGAGCACAAGGAGGTGTTTATAATTTCTAAGAGGTCCTTTTCTAGACTCTTAAGAACCATTTTAAAAAGACTGTTGGTAGAGTGTCAAGACTGCATGTTGATTTTCTAAGGCTCTGAACCATTTCTATTAATGTTTTGCTATCGATTGGATTGAAGGTGCACATTGAGAGTGGAGGCTGAGGAGGTCTATCCCCAGCCCTGCAGGGGGAAGCACTAATGCCTTTTCTGATGTTAATGATTTTATTGATGAAAAATGAAGCAAACTCATTGCATTCATCTTCAGACAGAAGCTCATTTGGAGTCTGGTTTGGTGGGTTGGTTAACCTCTCTACTGTTGCAAAGAGAGTTCGTGTATTGTTGAGGTTGTTATTAATTAAGTTTGAGAAATACTCTTGCCTAGCTGCTATTAATTCTGAATTAAAAGCACGAAGACTCTCTTTATAAAGGTCGTAGTGGATGACAAGTTTGGACTTTCTCCACCTTCTTTCAGCCTTCCTGCAAAGTCTTTTCATACTTTGAACTTTTGTTGAATTTCTCCAGGGTGTTTTTTTGTCTCCCAGGTTTCTTCTTGACAGTTATAGGTGCGATGTCATCTATACCGGACTTGATTTTTAAAGTAAATGCATCAAGAAGGAAGTCGGCTGTGCCAGCTGTGATGCTTGGTGTTTGAGATATGGCATGCATAAACATCTCGCTGGTGTCCTCATTTATGTGTCTTTTTCTAACAGAAATATCGCAATATTGACCTCAATAGTAGCTATCTGGAAAAAAAAGGTTTAAAAAGTGAAACAGTAGGAATAAGCTTGTACCCAATAACTATGTTTTGGTGGCATAGAACTATATTTCATCTGACTGTAGATCATTTTCTGTGTCCAACAGCTGATAGCCTTGTTCGAGGAACATGAGGGCCAGCAGAGGGGCACCATCAGTCCAGGGAATGGATCCGGGACTAGAAGCAGCCTTACAGGACAGTCTAGCCCAGAACCCTTCGACTCTGAGCTCGCCTGCTTCCAGCCAATCGAAGGAGGAGAGATTGAAGTCAACTCTTCTGCCCTCAAGTCCAGTATGTATGCAGTAAAAAAGATAAAGTGCCACGTAAATGGTTCTAGCAATACATTCACAGAAAAGACTGAGCACTGTAATCAAACATACACACTTCTGAGTTAATGACGAGTGAAATAATAGACTGCCAGTATGAAGGATTATCCTATATGGTGTAATCGTGCCTTGTTTTAAACTCTGTGCTCTGAGTCACTCGTGTAGCGGTGAATAAATGAACATCATTCCCTTCATATTACACTACTTTTTCATGTTAAAGGATCATTTTAATCCATTGTTCACCTACTTGCTAGCTACTTGACTGAGTGGCAGTTTTACCTTGAATAAAATCTCACTAAATAAGTTCAGCATCAGTTACAAGGCAGCTACTGCTTGAACGTATGAAAATTTCAATGCAGAATTTGTCCACATTTATTAAAGTTTGGACAAGTCGAAAATACCAGTTATTTTTGTTGGGTAGCAATGCACCTTAGGGGGACTCATGTGTTTTTCGTCTGGCCTGCTTTCGCCTGATGTCAAAATCATATAAAAAAAAAAACTCACACCTATTTCTTCTAAATGTCAAAGAGTGTGTGAGATCTCAAGCATGTTTACCCACTGAAATTAAACCCTGCGTAAAAAAAAAGGCTTTGTGTGTGAGTACCATTGTGTGTCCTTGAAAAATTGGCCCCTTTTTGTTTTAAGTTTCATTGTATAAGTGAACATGGTGCTCGCAAAGTTCAGCCTGTTGCAAAAGTGCCTCGTTCTTTTAGAATCCAGGCATTCCTGAGAAATGCTCGAGTTTCCTTCTTTCTTCTTCAAGGTGGAGGTGTAGCTTGACTTGACTGATCTTTTCCTTTTTCATTCTCCACGGCTGTAAATTTGCCGTTCGTCACGTTGACGGGATCTGACACACATCTGGGTCTGGATCATTTGTTAAGAAGAGGGATTACTTGTGGCTCTGCATATAAAAGACACAAAGTTTGAGGGCAGGAAGTGAAGGGTTCATAAAGGGCATTACAACAGAAAAGAATGATGTTTTATTTGCCAGACTGGATGGATTACAATGTATTGATTTCTGTAAAGGTTTGTTTATTTTTTAACATTTTAAATTGTTTTTAACAATTTAACATGTTTGTCTGAAAAATTTTCAGGCATTGGTTGAGTGAAATAGATAATAGATTCATGTTTTTAATTGGACAATGGTGAGGCAGGTTCAGTTACTAGAATAGTAGATTAGTAGATCAATCATATTAATAATCTTTGTTTTATTAAGTACCTTTAAAGCTTGGACTCCCAATGTGCTGTACAGAGTGACATTAAATTTACAGCGGAAACAATTCCTTGACTTACTCCAATAACTCGATTACAAATAATAATCATGCTCTTCCTCGAAGCATCTATTCATTCTTTTATGCCATGGTCTGTCTGCATACTGAATTGGTAGTCCAGTTTGGTTTGTTCACTCTTTGTATCTTTGCTCAGAGTTAGTAACATTAGTAACACACATTAGTCCAATCAGTCAATGCTTTCAATGTCAATGAATTTACTAACTTGGATAATTTTAGGGACTGTATTATTAAAGTTGTACAGCTCTATTTTTACACCAACCTTCATTTTTGGAGCTCTGCTGAACTGGAATTGAGAAACATTTGATCAAGAAGACAGATGATTGCGGCGGTGTCACTGAGAAAATTAAGAGCATGGATTGAATATTAAGGTCCTATTTCTTGTATATTTTCAGATTAAAAGGAAACTAAAAGCTTGATATTCACCTATTTCATTCATGTTAATGCCTTAATGTTACATTGAAGACATTGTTGTGAGGTTTTGCTTTGCTGGCATTCATTTTGTCTCGTTTCTGTGAGAAACTGTGTTTAAGTTGTATTCGTTGACCCACAACCCAGATAAATGCGAGCTGGCTTTTTAAACTGAGATCTCATAGCAAAATCTCGGATATGCATTGAATTTAGAAACACGTTCGAAAGCGACCTAGGTCAGATTTAAAAAAATCTGAATTGGTCTGTTCAGACGGGCAAAAAAATGGATTTCGGTCGCTTTGAGTTGCAGTCTGAACGTATACAGACAATATAAATATTCTGTTTGTTATGATAATACTTATGATATGAAAAAATGTACTTATATAAGTCATTGACTGTAAAATAAAACAGTAATGGTATTTGTCTTTGCATCAATTTTCAATATTTTTCTTACATTCACAATATGTTCAACAAAAACAAAACATGGGGTTATAAACATTCATTTATATGTTTTTTATACACTTAATATTCTAACTATGTAGTATTTGAATCCTTGCTAGTGCAGGTGCCATCTGTTTGCTTTTTTGTATTGTGGGACGTTGTAAATAACCATTGATTTGAGCCTGTTTGTGAAGCTGCAAGAAGCATATGGATCGACTTTGATTGATGGATTTGAGTTAAAAATCATCAGTTTTTTTATCAAGAAGTATCCCACATTAAAATAGTACAAACTTTTGAATACAAGTTGAAATAAATGTTGCTTTTATAAAGTACTTCATAATTATGGTAAAAGGTCAGTATTTATGATGTAAAAGCACTTCTATTTCATAGAATATGTTGCATCTCTTGTTTAAGTTGAAATGATTCAAGGCTGTTTTTCCTGATATTTTGTTTTGAGTATTAGTTATGTAATTGACAGAGCGATATTGACTTTAAAATGCCATGTTTTATACTCAAAATCAAATAAAATTTTATGAAATGCAATATTAGATTTGATAGTTGGCACAGCCCTATTTAATATTTTTCACATGGAGGGTAAACCACAAACAACAAAGGTAAAGTTGCTGGCTGTTCAGAGAGTCGTGTTTAAATAAATTTATAGAAAATGCCCAAAATTTGAGTGCTGGAGGTAGCCTGTTTTAACAGAACGTCAAAAATATCTGTTTATGCTTTTAAGAACACAAGTCAATTCTGCCTTTCATCTACACACCTGATGAACATAAAAAAATGCATTATATCATAGCTGCAGTAATAACACTCAGGCAAGTTAATAGTCTGCAACACCTAAAAAAGTTAGGCCTGGAGTTTTGTGCAAAATGTTAAGCTTGTTAAGAATGCAACTCGCTAATTCTAAAATATGAAGGACAATTCTCATGCATGTCACTGTTACTGGGTGCGCAGAAGCCTTGTTCTCTGCTCAGTGAGTGCGCAGCAGGTGGACCTCATGATCAGACTAGGATAACAAGCCACGGTGGACACTTTTTATTAGTTTGAAAGACAGATTATAGCCACGAATCATGAAAAGCAGAAATGTCAGCATTACCGTCCATTCATTAACCTTTTAGTTCACTCTTGTTTTTGCGTGTGTCTTGTCAAGTTTTTTGTCAAAACAAATACATCAGAATCAGAGCAGAATCAGAAAAATGTTTATTGCCAAGTGTAGATGTGCACTCACACAATGAATTTGCTGTGGTACAGGGGTTCTCCCCAGTGTTGGTACATCAAATGACACTACATTAAATGATATCTCATTGCTGTCTCATTATTGTCACAAGAAAAAGGTTTGTCAATGAAATAATTTTGTTGTCGTCATCGTTGACGAAAACGAAACTGAACGGAACAGAATCTGGAACGCTTAGAGCTTTTACATTTCAATCTGCTGATGAGCTTTACTTCCCAAAGTTACCAAAAGCTGTCTATTACCATGGTGTGACTGTGCTTGATTGGCCAGAAACTCAGTGTCACTATTGCTTTGTGATAGTCACATGGCTTTATTAAAAACCACTCTCTAAATCTACATTTTTATTTAAAACAAATTAATTGTATGAGCTTAAAAAAAAGATGAATCGCCATTGATAAACACTTATTTTAAGGTGTTGTGCATGGATTTGCACAATTAAGTGCGTTTACTTGATCAAAGAATGAAGGAAAAACACCATCTATGTTTGTTACTCTTTAAAAAATATATATATTTATAAAATAACAATAATACTTAACTGGAGCATGTGCATGTTGCATTAATGTTTTCTCTTACAAATTGCATTTATTCCTTGAAAAAAACACATGTTTGAGAAAGGTTTTTGATCTCTGCATGGCTCTATTGTAAAATGTAAAGAGTTCTTTGGTGTTTTCATGCAGAGGGAAACGTATATGTTTATATTTTACACATTATTTGGAAATATATCCAGAGTAGAGATATTTAGAGCAGTTTGTGATGTAGTCTTTGCATATAAACTGCAAGCGACCACTGTCAAGAAACCTCAAATTAGAGTCCATGTTCCAACGGTTATAAGAAAAAAATAAATAAAATGGAGATCTGCAATTTTTATGAGTATTTCATCACGATCTTGGATTACGAATAATCTTTGCATCTCTTTGTTGATCTTGTGGATAATGCGTTTGTAAGAAGCTGCATTTTAAAATTAGCACTGCCTCGTTCTACACTTCAACATTTACTGTGTGCACACTACAGCTCTCTCTTCTTCTTCCTCTATCCCTTCATCCTGACCCCGCTGAAGCACCGGCACTGATGGCCAGAGTAAACATCTCTGCAGTAATCCCGAGCAGGCCTCATGACAGCAGACTGTCCAACATAGCATTCGTCATGCTGTCAGGCATGAGATGCGCCAGGGCAAGAGAACAAGGAAGGAAAATGCAGCGAACAAGCATAGCATGAAAGACAGACTGCAGGATAGAGAGGGCGACTGATTGAGATTTAGGCCGAGCCACATGAAGTGCCTGGCTCTGCTCAGAGCTCTCTCTCTCTGCAGTGGAGGGTGTCTGGAACACGTCACCTCAGGTCTTTCAGGTGAAGATCTGCATGGGAGTTTCTGGCTGGGGGTTTATCATCTACACGGATTGACCTGAACTCTTTTATCACCCCTGACATGTTTAGGAATCGTTCCATGACATCACTGTAAACTGCACTTTGGGATGAAGTGCAGAAGTCTTGTCGAAGGCTGTTAATGTAGAGGAAGAAAACATTGACTCTATCGAGCATGTTGGAGACAGGTTGTAAATGTGAATTAAGAGAAGTGTATATCATCAGAGCTCTTTTGGAATCAGGATGTCTCTGGAGTCCTTAATCAGAGAGGTGCAGCAGAGGGGATTTTCCATCAGTCACAGTCTTCTCTTGTTTTATGTAGAAAAAGCACTTAGGTTTTCACTGTCTGTCTAAACTAATACCTGAAGCAGAGCTCGACAGATGGTACTTTTGAAGTTTACTCAGTTTAACTTTTTTTAGAAGCTTAATGCTTTATATTTTTTTGTAATAAGGTGCATTTGTTTAAAAAATAGTACAAAACTATACATGCGTACATACAACCATGTGTGAGCGTGTGCGTGCCTGCATGCGTGGGTTGATGTGTGTGTGTGTGTGTACACTCCATTTTTCAAACCCAAAAGATTGATCCAACTTTAAATATGTATTTTATCAGTTGATAAATATATATACACATATACATATACGAGTGAGCAGCGGACTGGGACTATGGCAACAGGGAGTGTGGACAAGGTGGGCAGCACAGGATCACTTGGACTGGACAAACTTGTTGCAGGCAGATTTTCAGCGGGTCCACTGCAAGCTTCTTGGTGTAAGCTGTATACAATGCCCTGCCAAGCCCACCGAACCTCCACATGGGGGAATAGCAAAACACCTCTTTGCTCTGGAAGAGGCTCTTTAGAACACATCCTCACTGATTTCCCGAAGGCCCTGCCACATGGTCGCAATTGCTGGTACCGTGACCAGGTGCTTAAGGCAGTTGCTGAGAGCGTAGCATCAGCCACCAGCTCCAGCAAGAACCATCTTGCACCTGAAAATGCAGTCCTTTTTGTTAAAACTGTAAAAAAAAACCTAGAGCAAACAAACAGATGACAACAGGCCACTTCCACACAACAGACTGGCAGCTGCAGGTTGACCTGAGAAAGCAGCTGACGTTCTCCCAGTACATTGCAACAACATCTCTTCGCCCAGATATGAGTGACGTCTTAGTTATTAAAACAGGTGATCATACTGGAGATAACATTGCCCTGGGAAGAACATGAGAAGAAGCCAGTGAGATGAAGAGGGCTAAGTACCAATAACTAGTGGAAGAGTGCAGGTTAGAGCGACTGTAGGAACTTCTTTGAGCCCATATAAGTTGGATGCAGGTGATTTGCAAGACAGAGCTGCCTGGGCTTTGTGGGAAGGGCAAAGAAACCATCAAGTCCTTTAGTGAAGCTGTCGAGAAGACCACCAGGTGGATTTGGGTGAAAAGGGCAGATCCGTGGATTACTACTGAGATGCAAGTCGGTGTTGGATCCACTCTGACTAAGCCAGGGTATATAATTTTGCGAGACCCGAAACACCCTGTGACCTCAGGTAAACATCACTGACGATGCACCCCAGTGCATCCATGAGGTGTTTCCGGAATAAATAGGGATAGAGCTAGACCTTAAAGAAGTGAGTGGAAGGAAAGTGAAATAATAAAAATAATAATGATAATAATAATAATAATTTATATAGCGCTTTTCTGGACACTCAAAGACGCTTTACAATTATCAGAGCATTATTCATTCACCCCACATTCACATTCTGGTGGTAGTAAGCTATCTTTTTAGCCCTCAGCTGCCCTGGGGCAGTCTGACAGGACGTGGCTGCCATTCTGAGCCTACAGCCTCCAGTCCACCACCAAACACCCCCCACCAGTCACACACATCCATACCGGGCAATGTGGGTGAAGTGGCTTGCCGAGGGCCACAACCACAGAATGGACCTGGTGGGGATCGAACCACCAACTTTCTGGTTACAGAACGACCAACTCCACCACTGTAGATATCTCTTCTTTCTCTTCTTCTTGATAGGATTTGGTTGAAATGATGATGGTCACATCTGAAAACTTAAATAAAGCTACACAATCACCTTGAATCTCATTCCCATCCATTTTTACTTTTGTTTTCATCAAAACTTTTTTCTGTGTATGTTTGCTTATCAAGCTGGATTACACAGGATGAATACAAGTTCCACATTGTATGTAATATGAATGAGCACTCAAAAAAATTATATTTCATAAAAAATCAGAATTCAGCAGTAAGACCTGCAGTCTGAATGTAGCTCTGCAGTCTGTAAGTTTATAGGGTTTTTAAAGACAACAATCAAACAAAAGAAAAAATTATCAAATAATTTAGATCTGACATATTTTCAAACGGTGTTAAATATTGAAAAATTATATAAAACAAACAAACAAGCAAAAATACTTGTGGAGAGATTTTGATTGTTTAGGGAGGTTGTCATGTTATAATATATTATAATAAGAAATAAAAACCACAAGGCAAGTTTTTTTGTATAGACATTTTGTACACAGGGTAATTCAAAGTGCTTTACATTGGAAACAAAGAATAAAAAGAAAGTACATTTAATAAAATCAAGCATTACACATTCATATAAGTTGTTCGGATGTTAATGAAAAAAACAAAAACAAAGTATACATTTTTCCCCCTGAAAATATTGACTGCATGCTGCTTTCTGAGCTCTTGATACAAAATAAACCCGAAAATATCAATTTAAAGTTTGATATTTGCTCTACTTTAGCTTACTTATTCGCCTCTTTAACAAGCTTGTTGTTCACTTTCACACAGTTTGAATAAGATTGAAAAGAGCATTGATTTTTCTCTGCTCCTGTGGCGGATTCGATCAATAACTTCAGATTTAAGTGCATCTAGGGTGTTCTTTCAATCAAGATCAATACTTGACCCTACAAATATTTTTGACATATGTTTAGCTGTTTACTTAGGGCTTGATAAAACCCCAAGGGTTGGAGGTCCAATGCTTCATTTTACTGTATCACTTTAGAGTTTCATTATATGACCCATTAATTCTTGTTTTTTTTTTAAGCTCAGGCTCTTTTTTTATTAAGGATTATTTTTTTTATGCTCTGTTCTATTTCTGGATTGCAAGTTTAAAAGGTAGAACTTTTACGGTGAGGAGAGATACACAAGGTCCAAAAGCCTCAGGTCTAGGGTTTTAAGCCACTGAGCAGAACGTCTCTTTTGTCCTCCATCTGCCTCAATCCCTTGAGTCCTAGTCTTACTCTTAATAATGCTGACGTGCCATCCGTTACCCTCTGATTTAATGGCCTTCAGTTCTCGATTAGCAATCAGAGCTGTAAAATATCCTTACTTGAGAGATATTTTTCTGCTTTTGAGACTGTCAAGCTGGAGCTCTGTGAAATCATCAGCTGGTTCTCTAATCGTTCATGACTGAGACTGATGGATGAGGAGCACCTATACGGAGCAAGAACAAACCCCCTAATTGTGCTAAGGTGTTCAGCCATGATCCTCGTCATTGCTGGGCACAGCTGCTTAACGCTCATTTTTAATGGTTAAATACTGAGTTTAGATCACATTGCTCTTGTGATTAAGGATGTAATATCTTGCATATGTATTTTGAAAGATACATTTTATTTATAATTAGTATGCCTGCAATTTCATAATTATTGATTGATTGGGGAAAAAAAAGTGATTTATTTTTCAGCTGTATCGCCCAGCCCTTATATAGTGTTCCTATAATAGGAACACCACCAGATCTTTACAATTCTGTGTACATCCCCATTTTTTCTCCCACCTACACACTTGCTTTCAGCCTTCTGATGATGAGAAACTCTCCATGACAGTTTAATAAATCCAAGGCCTTCCTTTTCGTTCCTTTTCGCTAGTGATTGCCATCTGAGCAGCTATATTCTCTTTACAGTAGAATGAAGAGAGGAAATGATCTAATAATAGAGGAAGTCATATTGAAGCAAAAGACAATGGTGCAGGGCTGAAGACTGAGTCTGTTGATAGATTTGGTTTTCGATTAGCTTTTAAATTTTCCCAGCAATTCAGTATAATAATAGCATTTCATATAGCATCGACTAGAAAAAGAATCGTGTCGTTTTATTGATATTTTCTGAATACGAAACAGCCCAAACAAGTGGTTCAGTTTAGTTGGCTCCCTGTTAAACTAGTTTCTCAGTATTCATAGGCATGCTTGGGTTTATTAGGATGATGCTTCTCTGTAGGGCCAGTTGTTTGTTGTAATTGAGCGAATTGAGAGCAGCAGCACTCCTGTGGCTCCTCTCTTAACAGCTGGAGCTCCACTGCTTCACTCAGGAACTTGAATTTAGCTACGATTGGTGTTATAATGCTGCCCCACATGTTAGAGTCCATATATATATATATATATATATATATATATATATATATATATATATATATATATATATATATATATATATATATATATATATATATATATATATATATATATATATGATATTATATTATATTATATTATATTGTGTCTGTGTGTGTATCAGAAGCCCTGACTTGCTCATTTGTAAATCTAATGTATAACCAAATAAAAATTTCAATTACTACATTAAAAAGTTTCTATAAATAGTCATACTTGGTTATATAATAATGCTGATCAACATTTTTCTAAACATGTTGCTATTTTATTTAACTCCACAACATAATTCAAGAATATGTGATGTTTTCGTTGCAGATACTCCTCTTCTAGTGCGGAGCAGCAGTGATTCTGCCCTTGGAGTTCCTCAGGTGGAAGACCTGAGCAGCAGAATTATGGTAAAACCTCTTTCACTGACTAAACTTAGGCTTTGAAAGGTTGCAGAGACCTGATTGCATGGTGATTGAAAAGATTTGCCTAGATTGTCTGTTATAATTGCATGTTGTCCACTAGGGATGGCGTCGTAAACAAACAAAAACAACACAAAACATACAGTTCACTACGTACCTCGGTTTTTAACCACTGTTTTCGGTTCGTTTCAGTTCTGATGTCTTAGTAAATTAGTGATTTTGTTTAATCGTCAGTCATTTTGTTTAGTCATGGAGAGACATACCATCAAACTTGAACTGGCAGAGGTGACTGAGTGGAAGGGAGAGTTTTATAGTTGGCAGCCACACAGTGTTTGGCCACCAACAAATGCGCTGATTTTTTCTATGTACATCACAAATGCAGCCCTTCAG
Organism: Danionella dracula; assembly: GCA_900490495.1. Taxonomy (NCBI): domain Eukaryota; kingdom Metazoa; phylum Chordata; class Actinopteri; order Cypriniformes; family Danionidae; genus Danionella; species Danionella dracula. The sequence goes on from UELW01000245.1 coordinate 7,943,489, forward strand.
TGTTTACAGTTTTTTAGATGATGCAGATCCATGAGGACATGCTCCTCTTTCTTAGTTTCAACAGCTGAGTGAGGTTAAAAAAAGAGCGAAGTTCACTGAACTGCGGATCTCTCTTTAGAATGACTCTGATCGATCCTGAAGTGTGTGTGCTAAGGAAATGAAAAGCTTAGACATGCCAATCTTGCGTCCTGCACTAATTTTTTTAATGTAGTTTTAAAATGTGTTATTTTACCTAATCTCTTTTTGCTAACGCTCTCTTTGGTTTACATGCACTTCAATAAACAAGTCATATTCAACAAACTGATTACTCAATAATCTGTCTTTTTTTTTTTTTTTTTTTACATTTACATGCTAACCTATAACGGTTCAGCAGAAATCTGTGTAATGCAAGACACAAAGTTTCTATATCTTGAGCATGTCTTGATCAGCCCACTGTGTTGATGAAATGGTGAACAAGCAGAGACGTAACGCTCTAGAGTGCGAGCGTGTTTGTAGAGCTTTGTAGAGTTGGTGAAGTGTGGCCATTTGTTTTTCTTCCTTTTACCCCCTGGTCTGCTTAATGGACTATCTCTTTCACTCTCCCCCCACCTGCTTAATGGACTGGCTCAGAATAGATGGAGTTTTTATGATTACCACTCCGCTCATTCAGAGCCTTTTATTAGAGCATCATAGATGCCTTTAATGCACTTCTTGTTTTTGCTCCTCTTTGTCATTCTGAAATTCATTTTGTGTCATTCTTTTGGTTTCATGTGGCTCTGTTTCATTGCTTCTGCTCTTTTTCCTGTTGCTTACCTTAGTTGAATATTTATTTTGAGTGAACCCTTTGCGTACACTTTGTTTTGAAAAACATATTGCTGACAATACATATATGTAAAATATAATTTATACAATTTTAAACCATTTATTTTTTTATTGCAAAATAAAATTTTGACCAAGAATAAGAGGTGTATATATATATATATATATATATATATATATATATATATATATATATATATATATATATATATATATATATATAAACAAATCTTAGAACAAGGGGGAAAATAACTACACTTAAGCATTGTGTAACTCTTGAAATAAGACCAAAGAGTCATATACTGCTGACCAGTTGTTTTAGCATCTTTCAAACCTAGACCCTCTTGCATTAAGCCCCTGTATCTTCATGTCATAGACCATTCTCTGAACAGGAACTTGTGTGAATGATTTATATGTTAAGTAAATGTGAAGATACGGCCCTAAAGGTACTCGTGTTTCGCCATGTCGTTCTGTCTGTTAGATGCGTGCCAGTGGTGGTGGGTCGGGCTTCTGTGCTGGACTTCCTTGAAAGAGCTGTTTTTATGATGGCAAACACTGAACAACTTCTGTGCTTTGTAATCAAAGTTTTAGAAATTAAGATGATGTGTTATGTCAATAATTACTGAACATGCCCAGTTGTATTTTATTTTGCTTATATTTTATTTGACCTTTAAATCCATGTACGGTGGGATGTGTGTGGGGTGGGATGTAGCTCAGTGGTAGAGTGCATGCTTTGCATGTGTGAGGTCCTGGTATCAATCCCCAGCATCTCAGCATCCCAGGGGCATTGGTAATTTCCCCTTCTGTAAGTCGCTTTGGACAAAAGCATGTGCCAAATGCATAAATGTGAATATGTAAAAATGTGAATAATTTGATGTAGCAGTGCCATAGTGAGGGATTCACAGACTGTAAGTTTGTTTGCAAACAAACTTAGTTTTTTGGTTTCTTTTCTGACTTCTTTGAATTTTTACAGTGGAACCAATCAAATAGGTTGTTCTTTGAATAGTCACGTAAAGGACACCTGCAAACCAGTAAAAACGAAGGGTGTTGTTTGACCGAAGGGGAAAGCAAGTAGACGATTTCTTCTATCCACTTGTAAATGTTAAAGGACTGAGACTTTTGGTAATGTAACATGTTACATTATGTTTTCCTGGAGTTTGATTGAATTTGATTTGGTGAATATGGTTTTCATATTTTTCAACACTTGTTCGAAGTATGCAAGGTTGGTGACAACTCAATTCAGTGATTTGTTAAATCACATTGAGGAGTAAAAACAATTGTATTTTCTTCAATTCTTTTTTGAAAAGAAAGATTTTTTTTACTAAGTCAAACTTGTGTACCCAAATGGCAGATAATCATAAGCTTTTTGCTTGATTTAAGGAAGATTAAAACTACATATATTATTTCACCTGTTTAAAAGATAAGTTTTTTTTCTTCAGAAGTATGCCCTCTTAATATTTTTTTTTTTAGGATTTGTGTTGTCAAGTTGCCAAATCAGTCACTTACTTTAAAAGTGTATTTTCTGAAAGCAGAGTCTGCATTTTATTATACTCAAGTAAAGACTATCTGAGAAAAAAAGGACAAAACAATAAAAGGAATCGAGTTCCAGAGGGAGGAAGAGTCTCTGTTTGGGATGTTTGTAAAGCTTTCTAAAACGTTTCAAAATGCCCAAACGTTTTTAGTTGTGTCTTTTTTTCTATTTACAAAACATAAAAAAAATATATTTGCAATATACAGCACAAGAAAAAGTCAATATTTGGTATTGTTGCCTTTTGCCTTTAAACCAGCGTGAGTTGTTATGGGCACGCTTAGAGAAAGTTGGGAATTTTGTGCATACATACACCACTCGATGGCTGATGCCTGTGTGACAGTAAACGGTCTAAAGCTGTTTGAATACTAAAAGAGACCAGCAGTGACACAGAGAACGTCCAGTGATTGGTGCAGAAGCTGCTCTGGGTGAGATACTTTGCATAATATTAATGCTTTAATCTCAGCCAAGCCAATAAGTGAGTGTTTTATTAGTAATGTGTTGATTTCACACAGTAGGGTGAGAATAAATTGATATTCACTGAAGTTACTTTGACTGATTTCTGTCCCTGAAGGTGATGCATTAAGCGTTCATCTTGCCTGTTATAAGCAGAGATCAGAGCAGAGACGTTCCTTCAGTATCAGGTAGCATGACGGCCCCTTCACATCATTTAAATGCATCATGAAAAAGTTTAATTTTATGTACACACACTCGGACATGACTGGGAAAGCCTCAGCACCAAGATGGATGAGGTTATCCCTTTTTTCAAGTGTCTTAAACCTTGCTTTTTAGGTGACTGGAATGTGAAGCACACATCGGAACCTGGAGAGCATAATGTGGTCCTGCTCCACATGCACAAACACCTTTATCAGTGTTTCAGTATGGTCCTCAAACATCCCAAACAGAGGCTCTTCCTCCCTGCGCAACCCGACTCTGGCCTTCTGACCTCTGGCGTCTTCCTTTTGTTGTTTTGCCCTTTTTCCTCAGATATTCATTTCACATTAAAGCATTTTTCATGGGTTCCCTCGCACCTGCGGCTGCCACCGTTTCCTCTTCCCAAGTGCCGCTCCGTGCTTTCTTCATCCTGCCCTTTATCTGTTGTATGTGATTTAGCAGACCGCTGAAGGACTCCGGTGTTTTCCTTGTATTTAAGAAGCTTTATTTCCTGCAGGGCTCACCGCACCTGTGGCTCATTGGAGTTTGGAGGTTCTTTGCTCTTTTTTTGTTGAACATACGCACACGCATACATTTCTGCACACTTAAAAGCAGTGCGAGATGAAAGACACATTTAGCATGACACTTTTTATTTTCCTTCCATGCTGTTATGGTGCGTGGTAGATTTTTGAGTACTTCCACAGAGTAATTTTAGAAGCGGTAATGGAAAAAGTGCACTGCGACTTAACCCTTGCAGATTGTTAATAAATTATTGTATTTTAGATTTAATGCAAGAAAATAGGGGTGATAGTCTCCTCAACTGTTCCTGCAGTCTGAGGCTTCCGATGAGACCAGCTTGGGTTTATTAGTTTTGATCACTTCTGGAAGGTCATTGTTTGAAATGTTCTCATCTTCAGCAATGCTAACATGATACATCAAGTTCTAAATGTATTACATTTTTTTTTATTGAATGCTATTTTAAATTGTATTTAGTCTTAGCATTTTACATACATGTTTTACAAAATATGACTTTATTCTATTTCTTAAATTCTCTTGCAATTTATAATTATCCTAATAACTATGTTCTATACTTATAAAGCTTTAGACTCTAATAATATAAAACCAACTTCTCTTTAGTATCAAAATTGTTAAGCTATTCCGATTGATTTTGTTAATGCATCATTTGTTTTGTTTGGATAAACCCCCAATTTTTTAAATAAATATATTTAAATAGATTCTGCTCTGAAAACACAATAAAACACATCACACACTATTAATTGTTTATATTGTAATTAACTCTTTTCTGCTGTGTTGATGTTGCTGCAAAAGTTGAAGAATCAAGCTATTAAAGTGCTTAAATGTGATCGTTCAAAATGTTTAAGAAGGCCACATTTAGTGTGTTTCTTTTCTTTGTTTTTGGTGGTTTGTACTAATGCCTCTAGGATTTATGTTGACTTCTGAAGGTCTAAACTGAAACTGTTTGCTAATGTTTGCTCAAATATTAGTGCTTGAACCTGATTATGTGGACATTATCTTACTTTTAATTTAGAATCATTGATACATTGAATGGATACAAGGGATGAAGGCGTGTTACCTTGGAAACTGTCACTAGTGAATACGTTTCTACAGGTATTAGTCACAGGAGAAGCAGATTCTTCTGGGATTTATTTGTCCTGTGTGTCTCAGTCTATATTTATGTCATCTGAATGCACATGTCCCTCTAGAACCAATTAAATAGAGTATTTGTTTTTCCTATATTTTGGTTGTTTGGTTTGTCAGTCTTAGTGTGGAGCAGGGGATCTCTGGCCTCAGTCCCTCAGGACCGCTTTGGGTTTCTGAGACGGTCAGTCATAGTTTTCATGTAAATACTGAGAGTGTCTAACCCTTATTTGCTACCCTTATTTCCTCCTTTTAATTTTAGAAAATAGGTAGATTTAGGAAAATATCAGAAACCTATCTTTCAGTAGTCACCTGGAGTTGATAATCAGGCAGTAGCTCAGTGGTTGGTTTGAGCTGTAAGTTGAGATGTTAAGCAGAGAGAACGTCTCTAGCTAGATCCATTTTGTTTTGATGAACACCTATGTGCCCTTTGCAAGTTATAAATGGTCACAATCACTCTTGTGGGTTTCCTGAAAAGTTTCAGTTAAAAATTCACGCTATTTTTCAAGTTCTCCCACTTAGAAATCATGGAGGTGTCTGAAATTCAGTGTAGGTGCATGTCCACCATGAGAAACATGATCTAAATAGAAAAATCCTGAAATCACAATGTTTGATTTTTTAACTATTTATTTGTATGATACAGCTGCAAATAAGTATTTGAACACCTGAGAAAATCTATGTTAATACTTGGTACACTAGCCTTTGTTTGTTATTACAGAGGTCAAAATTCTTCCTGTAGTTTTTCACCAGGTTTGCACACACTGCAGTAGGGATTTAGGCCCTTTCCTCCACACAGATCTTCTCCAGATAATTGAGGTTTTTGGACTGTCGCTGAGACACACGGAGTTTGAGCTCCCTCATAAGGTTTTCAATTGGGTTTAGGTCTGGAGACTGGCAAGGCCATGCCAGAAACTTCATATGCTTCTTATGAAGCCACTCCTTTGTTATCCTGGCTGTGTGCTTCGGGTCATTGTCATGTTGCAAGACCCAGCCTCGACCCATCTTCAGTGCTCTAACTGAGTGAAGGAGGTTGTTCCCCCAAATCTTCCAATACAAGGCCCCAGTCATCATCTCCTTAATACAGTGCAGTCGCCCTGTCCCATGCAGTCGCAGTTGCTACCTCCCCCATGCTTCACAGTAGGGATGGTGTTTTTGGGATGGTCTGCATGACTTTCTCCCATGACTCCCCTGGATCATCCAAATGGTCGTTGGAAAACTTAAGACGGACCTGGACATGTGCTGGTTTAAGCAAGAGAACCTTCCGTGCCATGCATGATTTCATGTACCGTCTTATTACCAACCGTAACCTTGGTAACAGTGGTCCCAGCTCCTCCCGTGTAGTTCTGGGCTGAATCCTCACCTTTCTTTGAATCATTGAGCCCTCACGAGGTGAGGTCTTGCGTGGCACCTCAATCTGAGGGAGATTGACAGTCATATTGAGCTTCTTCCATTTTCTAATGACTGGTCCAATAGTGGACCTTTTTTCACCAAGCAATTTCCCTATAGATCTTTCCATCCTTGTGGAGGTGAACAATTGTGTCTCTGGCGTCTTTGGACAACTCTTTGGTCTCGGCCATGGTAGTAGTTGGAGTCTTACTGATTGTCTATGGTCAGTAGTCAACAAGGTTTTTTTTTTTCAACCGTGTTGAAAATGTTTTGTTTTGTTTAGTGTGAGTCAGTTTGATGTTCACTTTGGAAAATGACAGATTGTACAGAAGTGTTTTGCATTAGAGAAATGTATTTTTAAAAGTATAATGTGCATACTAATTTTATGATTCAAAATCACACTCACTTTTTTCTAAGTCTGCAGCCGGCAGGGATTCTGGCAATGTCTTAGCTCAGTGCGTCTGCTTTAACATCAGTAATGCTGAGTTTGAAGGAAACCCTCTCATCTCATATTATTTCACTCTGTTAAGCATAGAAGAAGATATATGGCGGTATCACTTTCACAATCATTCTAGCCGTGACATTTAATTTGTGATGTTGCTGCAAGGTCACTTAAATACTTTAGATGACCTCAGTTTTCTCTGCCAGGCAGGATGGGTTATATATAGAGGTGGGCATATATTTTTTTTGTAAATCTCACTAGAAATTTCACAATTTTGAAATTAATCTATATTTAAATGACTCATTTGAATTCTGCCAAATTCATTCTGAATTTGTATAAAAAAACAACTTGTTACTTTACTATAAGAGTGTATAAGTAATTTATAAGTTGATAAAAACAAGTACTTTTAGTTTATTTAAAGACAAAGATGTGAATTGTAGATATATGTCGTTACACTTTTACGGTAAGTTACCTTTACATAAAGTTAGAACAGATGTTTAATTTGTGGATATTGATGAATTTCTCTTTCATTTTAGTGTTTTTATTTATATCCATACTCTGTTGAGAACATTGTATATGTAAAGGGATGTACATTTTATTTGTTTTGTGTTAACAATTGCTGATCAGTTGATTGCTGATTTGTTTTTAACAATTTAACGTTAGCAGTTGTACTTTAATATTTATGCCCAAAAATATTTCACTTTGTGTCCCATCAGACTTTTACAACAATGCTAATGATATACTATAATAAGTAATGAATGAAAAATAAGAGTTTAAATTAAGCATAAAAAACTATTAAATATGTTAAAGCTTTAAAAAAGTTATGGTACTTGTTATATGTGTTTAATCCGGAAATCGATTAAGTTATTTGTGTAGCTTGCTCGATATGTAATCAAGGTCTTAAATGGTATGCTCGCAGTTTATGTGCTATTTTTTGTATTAAATTTAAGCCGAATTTCACTTCTTTACTTCACTTCATTCAGCAGCTAAAATTCCAAGCGATGAGTCTGTGTCTGTGTGTTCATAGTGTGCACCCGAACCTTCCGTAAGTGAAGACGTAGGATTCGCGCATGCTCAAAACTACTCAGCCATGTCATATGACTCGATTTCAACCAATTATATCTTCGCTGAAGAGGGAGAGAGAGAATTAATTACATCTTAATTAGCATTAAAACTATAGAATGAACAACTATATGTTATTTATACAATGGTAATACTTACTCATGACGTTTATATAGTGTGTGAATATACACTCAAATTAGTTTACATCTTCATGGTTTTGTCCCTGAATACAGCAGAAAAAACACAGTGTGAAAGCCACCTTTCAGCCCCAAAACGCTCACCACTCACTTAGGCAATCAGAATATAGCGGTTTTTAGAATGATTAAATTGCTTGGTCCAAATTTTGTTTTGTCATCTCTGTTTCCTGTAGCTGAGCTTCTTGTCTAAAGTGTTTCTACCAAATACCCAGAAACTGAGCTACTGGGTGCGTAGTAAACTTGATGAAAATAAATGGCAAGAATTGATGTGTTTTGGTTGTGCATGTCATTTTATTTTTTTGTTTGTCATCTGTACTTTTTATTGTTAGATGTCAATGTTACTATCATTAATGACAGGTTGTGACCTTCACAGAGTTTGGGAGAAATTGGGATTCCTTTAGTGCAAACAAACAGCCACTTGCTTCCCAAAACTCCATCCTTCTTTTGATTTCTTTGCAAGTGTGGATGGAGTGTGAGTGCTGGGATCAGAGAAAAACAAACCAGCATGGAAAAGATTGTGGCTGGCAAAGTTATTGAACTCTTTTTAAACTGTCTCACAGTTATTTGATGAATTGCTTATTGTAACACCTATACTCAAGTCTATCACACATTTCATTTGTGAATTCAAGTGCATTGTTCATCATCTCTACTTGAGTGTTGCATGCGTCTGTGTTTAGATGACCCTTGCTGTCGTCAGCTGACTTTTGCCTGATTAGCATAGCCTTTTTCCGTCTCCAACTCCAGTCATTCCTGTGAACTCCCATGTGCTCTGCTCTCTCAAACACTGCTTTAAAACGACACTCGAAAAGGATACATGATCTCAAATTAAAGCTGCTCTACTTTTAATCCAACAGCCTCTCATTCACAAACCCCCAATTAACATCAATTTCTCCATCGTGCTTTCTCCCTCTCTCGCTCTGCCTCCCTCTCTTTCAACCCGTTGGGTGTAATTAAACTGGCACTTTTCATTGATGAAGGCTTATGTACAGCTGGAGGAGATATGGGTTTGTGTGACACAGAAAAAGAGAGAGAATCTTAACAAAGAAGCTAGTCGAAGAAACCTAAAAGAAACATGGCAGCAGACCTAGGATATTTCAATCGTTGTTTTTGTATTTTCAAGGTTATTTGAAAACAGTGATTGGCTATAAGTGTTGTATAATTCTTGATAAACACACACACAGTCCATGCTGGTTTGTTCACACTATGTATCCTTGCTTTACATTGGTAACCATGGTAACAGATATTAGCCGATCACCTAATGCGAGCATGCTAAACCACAGTTCACAGGTTTTCTCAACTTGGATTGTTTTAGCGGCTGTATTATTTAATTCATACAGTCAATTTTTTACACACTTGTCATTTGAGGAGCTTTGCTGGGTCTGTGCTGGGTCTGGGTCAAGCATGGACTGTCCGCTTTTCTTGTATAATTCCACATTAAAAGGAAATTAGAAGCTTCTCATTTGCCTTCGCCTGTTTTCATTTATGCAAATATCTTACACTGAAAAGATTGCATTGAGATATATATATATATATATATATATATATATATATATATATATATATATATATGTGTATATATATATATATACATATATATATATATATATATATATATATATATATATATATATATATATATATATATATATATATATACTTTTTTTTGTATCTTGATAACATCTTGGCCGTGTGCTCTATTTTCAAGCGTATGTGGTGTGCCCATTAGATGTGAGTGTGTGTAGGTGAGGGTGAGTGTTTAAGCTCAGTAAGACAGTTTTACACACTAGAGGAGGAGGATAGGAAGCTGGACACTGAAAGAGACAGGCCACACTACTCTAGACCTGATTGAGTTAATAGGCCTTTATAATTGCTCAGATTGTCACTTGGCCTTTTCTCCAAAACTAAGTGGTTAGAAAAAGAAAGAGGAGCAGGTCTTGGTTTTAACCCTCCACCTCCCACAGATTTTTGAAAGTTCCTCTTTATGCTGAAACGACAAAAGAAGCACATTTAGAATCTTAAAAGCCAATTTTGTGTGTCAGTGAACCAGAATTTCTAAATGTCACTGTTTTAGATTTCACAGTCCATTATTTTTAAGTGATTTTGAGACTTGGCCTTGAGACAAATTGTAGTCATTTTATTTCAACATTTACTGGTCATCTTTAACTAACGACAATTTAATCTCAACACTGAGATGTTGCGTTTGAATGTGTGTACACTGAAAAAAATTACTGTGTCTGTCCATAAATTTAATTGATAGCAGTGTTTTAGTCAGAAGTGACTGCATCTGAACATCCTGTGACGCGAAATCTGACGACTGACCAATGAAGATATGCTCCTTTGATGTCAGAGTGCCATTGGGACATAAAAGGCACCTGGGCACTCGATACACAAACACAAAAGTACACAACACAAAGTATACCCAAAGAAGTGATCATGGGAAAGGAGAATATGAACATTTAGAAGCTCATCATATTGGTCTCGTCTTATTGTCGAACAACTTTTGATAATCGAACAATGATTTTTAAATTGACTGATGTCTCACTGTTGTGGTGATGGGGAGTTAATTTTAAGGTCAGCTAATTTTGTTGATTCATTCTTTCGATCACTAAAAGAATAAATCATTTGCACAAAAAAATAACTGACTAGTTGCAAACTTTTACAACAAAGACCCAAACTGTGACTCACCTGTGTCTTCTGATTTTTAGAAGTGTAATACACATGCACCAAAGAAAATTATTTGCTTCTCAAAAACAGTGATTATTCATTTTGAAGATTTTTCTTTTCATGAACGACACATCACCACCTCTGAGCACCATCCAATGACAAGGACCGTCACCGCACGCACGCACACAATTCAATTCAAATGAATAATCACAGTTTAGTTTTGTTTAATTATTAACTATGGTGCCATATTTAGTCTTCCCTCATGATGCTTCACATGCTTGTTTATTAGACTGTCCTGCCATCATTAGAATTGTGCTCTTCAGGGAGGATATCTGCCTCTGCTAATTGCTCGGGGAGTATTGTTTGCATCTGAACTCTTTTGGGTTTAATAGTTGCCAAGAAGAGATACTTTAAATGTATCTGTTGTTGAAGATGTGCTGTGTTTCTTCCTGTGGGAGTTGTTCGAGGATTTGTTTGATTGTAAATAACAGCACACTTCCTGTGAGAAATCACTTCTGTATTGTTGAAAGAGTTTCCATCTATCTTTGGTCAAGGTTCACATGCTCAGTCAAGAGGGTCATTTTAAATTATGTTTGTACGTCACAAGGAACACGCAAAAAAAGAAAGATTAGTGTGAATGGCGATACATTTTAACATCCCTTAGATATAGTTTCTGTTTAAAGGCTATAACAAAATACACAGGGCACTTTCTAGTTTAAAACTTCTCAAACGCTGTGTTATGGTACACACCACGTTAAAATAGTTTTTCAGATATTCATAATAGTTCTTCTTTAAAGGTTAGTGAGCCTGACAGAAATCGATAAAAAAAAATGAGACTGATATGGATGTGTACAGCTGCACTGAGGGAGGGATGTTGGTGGGGCTTGGTAGAAAGGAAATTATGATGTACATTCGTGACTATATGGGTCTTTTATAATTTGTGTACCAGGTCTTTCCATAGGATAAGCAGACTCATGTTCATGAGTAATTATGAGGTACCGATTTTTCATAGAAATGGCATAGTACAAACATTCATCACCCAATCGTAAGGTACCGTATTATGTAAAATTTGTGTAAACTTGACTTCCTAGATATATTTGTGAATAATTATGTAACCCTATTTTCTTTTTATGGGCCATCACAATGAAGATTGCACATTGATTGACCCGGAAGTGAACCGTAACAGAACAAAAGAGTGTTTATATTTTGTGATCAAACAGTGGTTTTTATGTGTGCTAACAAAAAAAGCCCTGCAACACAGGTGTCTGAAGCATGCAGTGGGAGGAGCAGGAGTTTAAAGGTTTGTTTTCGAGGAGCACAACCATTTGAGGAGATTCAAAGAGATTGTTTATGCTAAATACTGCCTTTGAAGGTTATTGAGTGTGTAGTGATAGTCAAGAATTGTCAAATATTTATACATTATTTGAACGTGGCATAATATGGTACCTTTAACTAATGTTCAACACATACAAATCTCTGAAAGTCACATAATGCCTACATCCACAGTATGATGTAAATGATTTTTAAAATGTAAATATTTAACTATCAACCTCCTACCTTCATTAACATCATTAGCTTCCCTTATTGTTATATCATAACATGAAGATAATTCTGCGAAATGTACCTTGGTTAAAGTAAAAATGTAATAAAAAAAAATAAAAAAATAACACTCCGCATGTGACATGTATCCCATCAGTGTGTTTGCGTCCCCTCTTCACTCCATCAAGGCTGTCATCGCCTCTTTGTTCTCCAACATCTCGTTTCTGCCAGCTCTCTATGTTTCGTTCATTAGACAAGGGTCATCTTGACGAGTTCAGGCTCCACGAGCAAATAAACCTGCTGATGTGCTCATCAGATCATCAGTCTGAAGCTAGATTAATGCTTTTGTTCTTTAATTAGCAGCAGCACTAAAGCGTGACTGAAACAGAACAGACTAATCATTAAAAATGAGAAGAGAATAAATCACAGGCACATTTCTGCTGTTTTGGCGTAGGGTTATATAGCTTATGTGTGGCCATTAAAAAGATGTTTTGTGTGTGTATTAACTAGGGAACAAGTCATCAGTTGTCACTGCTTGTTAATTGAGTGTGGTTCCCCATCTGTGAAGGTAGGCGTTCTGACAAAACAGCACAATCTGTTAATGTCAACTGCTGGGGGATGAGAAGAAGAAAAGTTAGCGCTTGAAAACATGTTCCTTGGAATAGCATTTAGGCTGTAAACCACAATTTCTTTTTCCTTTTTAAATGATGGCTCTTTATGATTTATGAATCAAATTATTCCATTTGATGATGTAAAACCCTAATCATAAATGCACAATATGTGCCCTCAAACTTGAAGTTTACTTGTTAAATATCAACAATGGCATGGATTTGAAATTGGACTGAAATTTGAAATCATTGACTCTTCTCATTCAAGCAGCTTTAAAACAGTACCTATTTATGTACTTCATTAAAAGTCAAAAAGGAATTCACTTTACTGATTTAATTCATGCTGTAAGATTTGCTTGTGGATTTAACACGTTAATTAAAAAAATGTTTGAATGCATGACATCACACAGCTTCTGTAGTTTTCCCAAAGTTGATGTGTAATGTAGTGGCACACATTTTTCCTAATCCTCAGAGTTTGGTTTAGTTAATGAATTAATCTTTATTCAATAATATAAGTTATGCTAGTTTTTTCTAAATAAAATAAAACAAAACAAGCAAAAAAAAACTTGCTCAACAATCTTTTAAGCAAAATTAAGCAATCTTGCAGCCGCATCCATTTCCTGAGTGGCTGAAGCCACCAGGTCTGGCTAGTTAAATCACATAAAATAACCCACATAAATAAGAAATAAGAAGTCAGCAACCGAAAATTGTTTTCAGAAACTTTGACAAGACAGCCGGTAAGAGTTGACAGTTATGTGCTGTTACTCTCATGGTTTTGTTTTTGTGTTCTTTTAAAAGTAAAATGAATACCTGCTTAATGACTCCACACTTTAACCTCTTGTTTTTTTATTTATATATATTTTAATTGAAACTAGATAAAATGTGGAAAGAAAAAGGAAAAGAAGTCTGAAGTCTGCTTGAGTGAAGACAAGTTTGTTCAACAAGTTCTGAAAGCCTTTTCATGTTGGGAATTTGTAAAACCAGGACAACTTAGCAAAGCTACTTTGAAAGCAACCATTAAAAAAGCTCTATGTAAAAACTTGATTGATTGATCGATGTGTTTTTTTTTTAACCGATATGTTGTCCACACTTTACAGCTTCCTGAACTCCTATTAAATGCTTAGTCCTAAATGCCTGCCCTCATTGTGTGAAGGCTTTATATGTTCAGGTGAATTTGAAATGAAATAGCGCATTACAGGACTCACCAACTTCCTGACCCTTTCTTAAATCTGCTGACCTTCTTTCTTTGAATCATACCTCTGTATTTCTAAGGTCTGCTTTTGATTGACGGGTGCTAATGGGGTCAGAGGTTACAGACTAGTACATTAAGGCTTTCTACTCATGCTGACCCTTGCTATGGTTCCTGTCAGAGCTGAAGGATGGCATGATGCTTTCCTGTTGCTTGATACGTTTTAGTGACCAGCTCTCCCCATGGATCACATGCTCTACATTACATCTCTGGTCACTTTATACTTGTTTTCACATGGTTTGTTTCAGTTTTTCCTGTTGACAGCCATGTCTCAGAGAACAAAACCAGCACATCTCAGCTCTTACTACATTTTCTCAATGGTGTGTTCAATGCAAACAACACAATCCAAATAGGGATAACGCAAATAACTTCATTCACTTTTAATCTTGCTTAAACTTGTCATGATTAATTCATCCTAAAGGTTTGTAACACTGTGTTTCTGTTGCGCAGAAGGAGACTAGTCGGTACTATCGTGAACCTCTGTCTTTCAAAATCCTGATATTCTTTTATTTCATAGGTAATAAAGCTATAAGTCTAAGGAAACTTCAGTTTGAGCTTTTTTTAATGAAAAGTTTTTGTGCATCAAGTTATCATCTTTAAAAAGAAACCATCGGCTCAGATTTGCTGAAACAAGTCTTTTCGAAAAGTGACATAGGGCTGTACAAAAGTTTTAAAGGTCCCATGTTATGCCCATGTTATAGCACTTAGATAAAATTAAGTCATACGTCCTTTATCAAAGCTTCTTTGTTGATAAACTAGTTCAACGTAAAGTGCTTCTGACAAACAAAATTGACCTTTTCACATTGTCTCTGATGGGCAGACACAACATTAAGCCATTTCTGACGAATAAACTCAGTCTCTGGTCATCCAAACAAAAGGTTAGGCTCCGGACATCCGAAAACACACTTCCCTGGCATTGCTTTTAAATTTTTTATAATTATCAGAGCATTATTCATTATTCATTTACTCCACATTCACACTTGGAACCTTGGTATCCCTCAGCTGTCCTGAGGCAGTGTGACAGGACCTGACTGCGTTTTTGCGCCTACGACCTCCTGACCAGCACCAAACACCCTCCACCAGTCACACACATCCATACAGGGCAATATGGGTGAAGTGGCTTCACGGCTGAATGGCCCTAGCCGGGATTGATCCGCCAACCTTCTGATGACAGAATGAGCAACTCGACCACTGCACCATGTGGCACATTATTAATCCTTGCATTTTATTGCACACATTCACTCTGGTTGATGTACCTTGTGCTGGTCATTATCTTGTTACAAACACATATATGTGTTACATATTTGTAATTACAGTCGAGTGTAAAACCACACTTGCACAAACAAAGATGCCATTAAAAGCAGCTGCTTGACTAATGATCATTCTAAAATTCTGACATGAGATAAATTTGGTCTTTTACTTGAGAGAAATTCATCCGTTCTGGCACATCCGCTCTAATGGTCTTTTAATGCTCAAATCAGCAGCCATTTCTGTCAGAGTAAATTCTTCCCTTGAGCCTTTGCAACTGGTTGGCAAGTAAAGTAATGTTCTAATATGTGCCATGTTTTTCATAGCGAGTCATAAAGGAGACTTGCTTCTCTTGTCATTAGCCAGCATTTGCATTTATTGCCTGTTTATTTTACCATCAAATGTATTTTCTTCTTAGTTTTTTTTTGTCAGCATTTTAGACCTGCTTGCAAAGTGTTGCTTCCCATCTGTGCTTTGTAAATGTTGGATTGTGAAAGTGTGCATGGGATTTTACCAAATGTTCAACAGACACATTTGGTTGTCTAGTCACATCTCACACCAGAAGGGTTGCATTTTTTAGCACAGCAGGCAAAATTAACATATTCCCGTCTTTGGTTGTCATTCATTTAGAAAACAAAATCTTACTAGAATTGATGATTTTACTAGAAGATTTCATTCAACCTATAAACCAAGCAGTTTTGTTGAAACTGTGTTAACAAAGAACATTTGCTGAAGTCCGGTACTCAGTCGAACCTTTCGTCATCCTTACCAACCCATTGGCTGCTGTGGCTGACTCATTAAGACTCTCTTTAGAGGAACATTTGTAATATACATATTGCACTTTCATCAACTGCACTCAAACCTCTGATCCAGAACTCTGCAACTGGCCGGGTTTGTTCAGAACCAAAGGGAACATTACTCCCCTCTGCATCTTTCTTCTCTGGCTCCCCATCACAGCTCACGTTCAGTTCAAATCAGCACTGCTTGCTTACGAAACCATCTTCAGTTCAGCCCCTGTCTACTATGACAGCTTTCAGAGAAGAACAAAAATTCAGCATTTTGTAGTTCCTTCTCAGAAAGGCAGAAAATTCCTGACCAGAACTTTGTCTTTCACAGTTCCTGGCTTGTACAATACACTCTCTTATCCAATCAGAAATGCAACTACAACAACTTTACAAAAACAGCTAAACACTCTTCTTTCATCAGCAAAAAATAAATAGTCTTTCTGAGTCTTGCGGAGTGTAGCTCAGTGGAAGAGTGCATGCTTTGCATGAATGAGTTTCTGAGATCAATCCCCAGCATCTCCACAAGTAGAATTGGTGATTTCCCCTTCTGTAAGTCACTTTGTACAAAAGCGTCTGTCAAATGCATAAATATTCCTTTACTCAGACTACATTACTCAGGTAATCAGTTGAGACAACATTTTTGTGAAATACTTGAGTTCGACTTAGCTTTTGAATAGCAATTCAATAGTTCAACAATTTGAATAGTGTCTCTCCCTCAGTTGCTTTGGGTAAAATTGTCTGCTAAATGCATTGAGGGACATTTTTGGCAATATAATTGGAAATTAACAGGAATATTAAGCCATTAGAGAGGATTGCTGGGTTTAATGTCTTATTATAACATACATACATACATAAATTATTTTCTTTACTTTTTATTGACTCAAATTTTACTGACTATAAATGCAACTATGCATTTAGTCATGCTCGATTATTCCTAGGCTATGCAGGAAGAAAAAGTGAGTGCAATTCTTTTGGATGACAAAAAAAGGACTATTTTTCCACACAATTTAAATAATTTGCAAATTGTGTACTTTTTTTTTACATATCTATTTAACTTTAGCATTACAAATGCATTATCACAACATATGAGATTCTCCCTCCTTCACTTAATCTTGTGATTCTTGTGTTGATTTTTTGTGTTATTATTTTACAGGGGATACGTGTACAAACTGAAATAAACACAGCAACTGATTTGACCAACACCTCTGGCCCTTTTTGTGCTAGGTAAGAAGTGTGTATGTTTGTGTGTGTGTGTATATGTTAATTTAGTGCTTGTAGACATGCACTGAATTCGCCTTGAACAGAGAAATATCTGACTTCAGTCCCAACAACAGATTACACGCACTTTTCAATACCAGAACATTGAATAATGTCAACCAATTCTTCATTACAATTTCTAATGTTATAGACAGAGAATAGAATAGAGTAAGCCACTAATTTTGGTGCTTCCACAGATTTTCTGTTAGTTTATTTTCACTTTCACAATTATTTCACTTATTGTGCCAAAATCTTGCACCATTTTCATCTGCTTGGATGCTTTTGTACACCGGATGGCGATTTTTTTTTTTTTTGGCAAAAGCAGAAAAAAAAACCTAAATACGTCAACGAAGGCCCTTCGTCCACAGGCCTTCGCCTATTCAGAAGGAATAGCTCAATTATTGTGGATCTTGATGCACTTAAAGTCTTGGCCACTTTGAGGAAAGACATTGCAAGTATTTTTAAGATTGAGTTACGGATGGATACTATTAACATATAAAAAAGTGAATAAACAGACAAACAAATGAATAAGTAGTAAAAAGAGGGTCAAGAATGAGAGATTGAAATGACATTTTAAATTTAAGAAATTTTTTTGTATTATTCATTTAGATTCAGATATAATATGAACTTATTGTTTTTTTTAAGTTTCTTCAATTTCAATTAAAACATGCTATTAGTTCATCAAAGTCTTTTAACTGCACTATATATATATATATATATATATATATATATATATATATATATATATATATATATATATATATATATATATATATATATATATATATATATATATATATATATATATATATATATATATATATATATATAAACATGTCTCCCTCCTTTTCTTTACTTTAATCTTATTTTTAATGCAAAAAACCTTGAATTTTTATGAGTTGTTGTTATATTTAGAGTCACCCTACTGTATGTGATGCTGCTTTTCCTGATTAATTAGTGGCTTATAATTATTTATTTAGTTTTTCCTTCCTCAATTCATACCATTAGCTTACTCCTATTTTTTCCCTCTCATTGAGAAGATCAAGGCTTCGTGGCATATTCATGTAAATGATTATTCATGAAGCTGCTTCAGAAAGTGGCGAGGAAGGTCTCTCCCAGCACAAACAAACACATGCATTAATGAAGGGAAGAGATAACTAATGAGTCAGTCTGGGATTAGAGAGAGGCTCTCCTCAATCCTTGATGTCCCACAGTGCATCTGAACATTAGATCTCAGACACCGACCCGACCTTCAGTTTCACACTGAAAGCCAGCAACAAAACACAATGCATGGCCTACTCTGTCTGAAAGAAAGAATCACAATTTCCAATTCATTTACCTGGATTACATTTTTACAAAGCTTTTTTCAATAGTTAAATAAATAAATAAATAACTCTGTAAAAGCTTTTTTATAAGTCTAAAAGAAAGTTTTATTATTACCATTATCATAAGTTTATATCATAAGTTATTGTACCTTTCACTTTTTATATTAAATGTAATTTATTCTGGTTGCACATTAAACACTAAGTTTATATGTAACATTTGGTGCACAACACATTTTGGTTGTTAATACTTTTCTGAATAATTCCCTTTATTTTCACCAAGACACTAAAACTTGGTTACTAAAACTAGTTTAAAATGAATACATTTTAAGATGTTTTCAAACCTGTAGTTGGGTTTCTTTAGTTTAGCCATTTTGACTAACTAATAGAAAGACCCTAACTGCCTCCGTTAACATTAAATTCACATCACTTCCATACCAGATCTGATTGCTGATTTACGGTTCAATCCCACTTCTATTAAAATGAGCTGTTTTTACAAACGTGGGTTTTTTTTCTTCTTTTCTTTCAGATTTTTTTCCACACAAATTGGAGAGCTCAGTTGCACATTGCTATTTCTTTCTTTGTAAAGCAGAATATATGTTATATTTTTGTCTTAAAAGTATTCTTACTGTTGCATCTTCTTCCATTAATTTAGTAAAAGAAAAAAAAAATAATGATGATACAATTCTGGATCACTTATATGTCTGATTAAAATGACCAGGTGGTCAAGAGCTACTTGTCTCCCCATAGGACTTGACTGTTACCAGAATTCGAGTTTTTAAACCTTTGTTTTTTATAGAAAGGCACATTTAAGAGTTAAGTTCCAATCGCCTGCGTTTTTGTGCTGGTTCATAATCTCTAAGAGCACATTCAGAGCACAGACAGATGGTATGACGGGTTGGTAGGGTCACATCCTCACAGCATGCCTTAAACAAGCTTTTCACCATAGCAACCGGCTGTGCCTTCATCGTCAGGAATGCTGGATGTTCTCCGCTCATGGCAAATGATCCTTGAAATTGAGAGGGAAAATGAATTATCACTTGCACAGTGAATATCGAAATTGAAAGCTATAAGTATGACCAGTGGTTTGCTAATAATATTTACGGGTAATAGAAACATGTAATTTCAGGAAAGGGTTGGACGGGTTTATGGTTGGTCACCTCAAAGAATGGTTCACTCAGAGACCCAACTTGCTTTCTCCCATGAAAAGCAAACATCATTTCTGATTAATCTCAACTCTTACGAGAAATCATCCAGAGGCCATTTCTGAGATGGAAAAGGACAAGCAAGTCTTTAGGTTTGTACAAAAAAAGGGTTTAAAGTTTATAAGATTAGAGCACAAAGCAAACTAATTTTGATATAGACTTGCAGTAGAACTAATAAGCTATGAAAAAAAATTCTATAGTAAGCGTGCTTTGGTTGTTTTAATTTGTATTACTGCAATAGATGTGTCCAACTTTCATTGTAAAGGGCACTATTGTTGAAGTCTATAGTGTGTTTAACTTTAGAATGCTAGTATAGTGTTGGTGTTTTTTTTAACCTCTTATTTGCTTCGCTCTCAGTCTAGTCTTAGAACACTAAAAATTGAGTACCAACTTGTGATGTCTTCCGTTTAATGTTTAATGGAACTTTGTGTACTTTCAAATGAGTACTAACTCTGAATATGTAAGCTATTCACAATTTACATGAAATAAACTTTGGAGTTACCCCCCCCCCACATATTACAAGTCACCTAGTTATATTCAATGATTCTCAAAATATCTTTACAATTTTGTTATGCTTTTCCAGATAAAATATCAAAACCTTCTCGGACTCCTCTTAGATTGCTGTATTTTCCTTTGTAAGCCTCTTTCTCTTTTGTAGCCTTGCATGCTTCTAATATCCCACATCTTTTTGCCATCTTTTTGTCACCAGAATGTGCCATCATCTCTTTTTCTTCATAAACACATCACTTCTTAATCCCTTTCTCTGTTTATTTATTCTTCTATTCCTTCATCTGTGTCTTTCTGTATGCCATCATTCTGAGAGACCACAGACTCATCTTATCTGCAGTGCCATTGTACTGTTGACTGCTTGCTGTCAACCCCTCAGGCCTCCTACATAGTGACACCCGTTTATCATCCTTCTCTCATCACCCTCTCTGCCAATCACACACAACCGCTGATAACCATCCGCTTTATCAGAGAGACAGGGAGAGAATCTGAAACTCCAACCCCTTCAGCTCTGAGCCCGTAACTCTGCGTCTTCTCTTAACTGATCTCCATTCAGACTCTGCTTTAACATCTCAGATAGTCTGCCTCTGGGGGCTTTCATTTCAGCAAAGATAAACAGCCGAATCAAAGATTTGCCTGGTATTAGTTTTTGACACAAGATGATACCTAGGTGCTTAGGATTTTCTAATAGAAAGGTGGAAATCGCTCTTGAATCAATTAACCGAGAGCTGTTCTCAAGTGAAAGGTAATTGAAGTAATGAAAAGAGGTGGCGCTGCTAATCTGGGGCTCAGCGGTCAGTATCATAGTGGATTAGAGGCCCATTGTGATGGTGTCAGCGGCACGTCAGATCGATATGGTGGTCTGATGATAATGACTGTGATGGGTGGTATACGCTCAGAGGCTCAGCCTGAGCTTAAGCAAATGATTGACAGTGAGAACCTTACATCCTGCGGCCCCGGCTTCAGATTAAAGCTGTCTCAGACCAGGGTAGGCTGTCTATACAGAATGCCAAAAGCTGTCGTTTTTTTTTTTTTTTTTACCTGTTTTTCTATATTGCAAGTTGCAATTAAAGGTGATTCAGTGGGAAGGTGAAGGGCATGTATGTTTTTGGAAGGTTATAGCGGGGTTTACTTAGGGTCTTAAACAATCTAAACTTTAAAATTTCAACTTTTAGGCCTTAAAAGTCTTAAATTCACTGTTCTAGGTCTTAAATAATTTAGTTTTTGTCTTATTTTTGATGACCATGTAAATCTCAGTTGATGTGGTTTTTTTATGCGTGGAGGGGCAAGAGATTGAGAACATGCTCCTTAATGATAAAAACATAATGCATAAGTGAGGGTTAGGGTTGCCATTGTCTGAGAAAGCTTTCGTAAATCCTCAAAAACATAAGTGACATTTAGAGGTGCCATAGGAAAGGCTCATATTCACTAAAATTTATAGAAGTAATGGTTAGGGTTGCCAGATACATACATGTTGAAAAAATGTAAACGTGATGGGGTTACCTGGGATTAAGAAAATGCTCCTAAAAGTTAAAAGAAAAATAAAACAATTATGACTAGGGTTGTCAAAGTTTGATCAAATCTTTGTAATTGCTCAAACACATAAAAATGACTGTTAGGGTTTCAAACAATGTATTTGAAGCATTCAGTTTATTTGATGTTATCATATAGCTCTTAAATTTTTTTCTTAACTGTCTTAAAAAAGATATTACATTTGACCTTTTGTCTGCTCTAAATCTGACGAGACTCTGAGCTGCCCATATCCTTCTCGATTTAAAGCTGATTTAAATGCTATTTTTTTGAGAGATGGCACATTATTGGGATTTGCATTGATAACCATTGCATCTGTCTATCAGTCATGAGCTGAAATAGTGGCTTATGCGTGGCTTGTGATTAATTTTAAACTGGCTCTGGATTTTTCACTAAATAAACTGAAATTACTTGATGAATTTAAAGCACTTTAGCATGAATGTATTGAAACTGTTCATGCACAAATGTATGGTCAAATGCCTTCTAACGGTTGCTTTGGCATACCAGATGCCATTTAAATAACATTCACAGCATTCTTAAAGGATCACTTTTGTGCAGTTAGTCTCATTATTTAATCATACTCTTGATCTGAAGATGTTTTAGAGTCTGCTTAGATGTTCTCCTTATCTGGTGAAAACACATTTATCATAGCTTAGCATTGGTCATTAAATTAGATGATTTAGTATTATCATGCATGCAACAAAAGCTAAAAGGGTTTTTCTATTTTAAACTTGATATTTTTAACTTGAACTTGATTTTGTAATACCTGCGTCTGCTATAACTACGTTACACTACTACTCTGGAACTGGAGTATGGCTAGCAGCAATTTTGACCTGACTATGGTTAACTTTTAATGTTCTATTAGTCTTATAAAATGATTTAACTATAGAAGAGTCTATACCTGATTCACTGAACTTTGCTAAGCTGTGATGAAAGTGTTATCGCCAAAATCGAAAAGCAACTGAACAGGTTTCAAAATTGTCTAATGCCTAAACAGGTCTGTTTACCATGAATTTTACCATGGAAGTCCATATACAGACAGTAACTGAGAGGTTTGTCTATGTTAGTTTACCAGGCCTTTATTCATTCTGATTATAAATGGGTTTAACTTTAGCCAACCTTTAATGCTGGGAATTGTGCACATTAGCTGTTGGAAACAGTGTATGCTATTGTGCTCTTAATGCTTTCTGCTACCCCATTGAGTGACTGGGTCTCTGGTCGTGAGGCTGAATTAAAGTCCTTCTGAATAGGAGGATTATTTCAGCGCTGCAGGCAAGCTTTGCTCTGGGTTAAACACATGCAGGTAAACACACATTTGCTCTCATACCTCTTCTCATGGTTTTTTCATCACTGCCTGTTCTAAATAAAAAATCTCTGAACGCACAACACAATGGTAGGTGCATAAAGAAGCGGTGACTGTATTCAAGTAGGTCTTCATTGAGAGACGTATTACATGTTGCTCCTGGAAGCCAAACTCAGTCCATACACAATCACAAGAGAGAGTCTTAATCTGAATCACAGCTCATATTTGTGCAAAGCTGCTGAAGCGCTGCACTTTGAAGATGGAGACTTGAAAAGGAGAGGAAGCTTTGATAATTTGCTCTCTATTTATTCCTATCTGTGTCTTATTTCTCTTTTTTTCTGCCACCTGTCTGTGTGGAAGTGAGAGCAGGTAAATAAAGAGGACACCTGCTCAAGTGCCCCTTTCCTGTTACGCTGCTATCCTTTCATCCTCTCTGCTCATCTTTAGGCTGTGTGCCAAGATATATTCAATGCTCACTTGTTTGATGGTAAAGCTGTATTTTTTAAAGGAGGAATATTCAGAGGTCTAATAAAGTGACAGAATTTGTGTTTGTATGTCCTACTTTTTCTAATACTGGTTAAGCATGGGCTGATCCCAATGGCTAATAATTACAAAAACACTGTAGCAAGTCTTAGATGCAACATTTAAAATTTAAATGAAGTTCTCCACAAGACCAAATGTGATTGGATAATTACAGCCACATATGATCAAAATTCAACAAAACCCAACTTTTAGGTTAACCTTATAAGGAAATTAAATCAATAGGGTGAATACTATGAATCAATAATACCCGATTAATTCTAAATATGATATTTTGAACCCAAAATGAGCAGGTCAATAAATGGGGAGCACTCAATCAGAGAGACTTGGAAGGCTATTTACACATTTAATAACATTTAAGGACTATTTACAAGACAACAACTGCTGTAACAGCTATATGTTATATGCTATATGCTAGAACTGCTATATTTGCATCTTATGTTTATAAAAATAACATATAGCAGTTAAGAAAAGGAGGTGAGTAAAGTACAGAGAAAGTTAATCCAAAAATATTGTTAGCAGCAAGAACGATTACAAGTCCTTCACCTCAAAATACTTCAAACTGCAAAAAAATGCAAAAACATATAGATTGGTTTGGGTAATTTCTTGACACAGTAGTCTTAAAGGGGCAATGAAATAAGAAACAAAAAAGTTGTTAATTATTAATAATAACATTATTATTATTATTATTATTATTATTATTATTATTATTAATAATAATAATAATAATAATAATAATAATAATAATAATAATAATAATAATAATAATAATAATAATAATAATAATAATAATAATAATAACTAATATTAACAATAATAGTAATAAAGACAACTACAATGCATTTTTAAAAACATGCACAGCTGCACACAAATCTTAAAATCCAAAATGCCCTACAGAAGATAGGCAAGTGCCACCTACACAGGAAATTCAGGGTCTGGAGCTACCAGTGCACTGTATTGTTGTATAACATGCTCCCTGAAACTGGGAAATGTCACTGAGTCGATGAATGGAGAAACATTACAGTTACGCAGCAAATGACTTGTTCTCCCCTGATACTGCTCCAGCAAGCCACTCTTTTTGAGTGAAATAACCTACATCTCCAACTGCAGCTCACCAGCCCAGGACAAACAATGGTTATAGTGAGAGCACTTTTTGAGCTGAGAGACTCTGAGAACTACTCCTAGATCTACACGAGATGGAAATCAAAAGCAGTTGAATCAGCCACAGTGTGTAAACAACATTAATTAGATCATTGCTTTCAAGCAAATACTCAGATTACGCATATCTTAATCTCTGAAGTGCCACATATTCCATACAATGCGCTCCTCAGTAAAGACTGAATTCATATCAATTGAAAAAGGTAACTGAACCATTAGGCTACTGCAGTGTTTAGTCTGACCTCACATGTCTCTCTTGATGGATAATTGTGAGGGTGCTGTAATTTTGATTAATAATAGATTGATTTAGTTTTTATTTTGTTATTATCTCGACTCTTTGATTTGATCAAATCCAATCTTAGATTTGTTCTTATGTTGGCTGCACTTATGGCATATAATATTTTTCCCAGTAAGATTTTTTTTCCCACACAGTACCTGTTAACAGGAACATTGTTTGCACATGGCTAAAATTAATCATTTTGAGAAAGCAGCTAAAGTAGAGCCAAACAAAACTGTTTGTAACTAATCAGATCGTCCATACAATATTATTTCTTATGCCTGTGTCATACAACTTCTTCACAAAAAACTATGACACTATTCTAATAGTTAGAATTCCACCTGATTGATCATAACTGCATCTCTGGTAGGTTCGTATGCAGCGTCATGTTGCATCTGATTAAGTTCCTGATTGGTTGGCCAGAGTACATGAAAAGTGCATGGTTGCACTGGAGTTTTAGTGACAGGGTTTTAAGAGGAATGGGAAATTAAATAGATGTTGATACTAAAGCCCTGTGCTCTGGACATTTGTTCAACACCTAAACAGCGCGAGGAGGATTCCTTTGAACTCAGATTTAAGTATAGCTTAGCTCTTACAAACTCTCTGTCTCTATTTTGTTATCACTTAAATTCCTTCATCGGTGGCCAGATTGATTGCCTAAGACTGAAAAGCTGCATTATACTGTGCCAACTCGATTGTGATTGCTTGTTGTGGTTAATGACTGTTCAGAACTCAAACATGCATCTTCATCTGACCATTACCTCTCATCTTCTCACTTTGTTTGACTGAGACAATTTAGTCCATTAAAAATATTATTTGTTATCAAGAGCCAAGCAGTAAACCCTACATTTAAAAAAAAAAATTCTGAATTATGTATTTTTTTTCCTCATGTTAGATTGTTTGTCCGATTCTCACTAAGTCCTATAGCGCCTGCTGTCTTAACAGTCTAACAGAAATTAGTGTTGATCCATCAACCTGTCAACAGAGTTTTTGCAATGCAATATCTATGAAACGCAATGCAATATTAAGACCGAACCTGAGACATTATTTTCTAAGTATGAAATGAAATTGCCTGCAGAGTTTCAGACTGTTGCCTTATATTGGTCTAGAGATATGAAACATGTCTATTTTAGCTACGGAACCATGCATTCAAAATTCATCAAATTGGGCATCTAAATATGTGTTGGGCATCATTATATAAGGTTTCTTGCAAAGTTTCAACACAGTGATCATAGTGAGGCAGAGATATGAAATTTGGCTTTTTTGGTAATAACGACCAAGCTTAATGGCGTTATTGAATTCACACCAAAATGCATGTTACAACAACAACAACAACAACAACATCAAGGTGAACTTGTCAGCTGAGTTCAACTTAATGCTCTCAGGGGGTTCACTTTGTCTGATATCTCTTAAGCCACCAGTCCTAAAATCAAAAGTTGTTCTTAACCCTCGATTCAAATCACGTTGTTTCCTCGACTAGCTGATGGATGGTGTACTTGAGAAGCATTTTCTTTCTTTTTTTTGCATTTATGTTTACTTTTAGCACTAAAAATGTGTTGTGATCTTGCAAAGTAAAGTGATAAAAGTAAAGTGTTAAATCTACAATACACTGTCGTGTATAATATCAAAAGCTGTTAAAAACCAGTGAAAGTGTTTTGATCTCAGGGTTACAGCGGTCACATCACAACTGAACATCCCATTGCAGATCACATTTCATTCCCATGTCACATTTTTATATTTTATTTGTTAAAGTAGCTGCTTTTCAACTTCAATATTTTGTATTCGTATCGTAAAGTATTTTTCAAATATTTATCAGTAGGAGTTAACATTCAATTTCTAGCAATGTCATGTAATATTTTTCAAATACATGCCAGTGCTCCTATCTTTCTGAGCTATTGCTGTGGTGCTCTGTACTCAGTCATGAACACCCTCTAATATTTCTACACAAATAACTATTTCCTGTGGATAAAATGCGATCACTGCTGCACAGGTGTAGTGTTTTATTCACAGTCAGTCACTCTCATTTCTAGATGATCTATGCCAAGCACTTTCGACCTCTGAAACAGGAAAACACACATGCACAGTGAAACAAATGGAGATTAGTCCGAAGTCATGTAAATGAGGTTTTGTTGTAGAGAGCTGACTAACTCATGTATGTGCAGTAGGCGGTCAGTCTTAAGAGATGTATGGACTTGTAATAATGAATAAGACTTATAATGAAACTAATGGCTTTTTATGTTCTCTGTTTCTGTGTGTGTTGCAGCCTCACAAAGTTGGTGGAGATCTCAAGTGAACAAGGTCCTCTAGGAATACACGTGGTGCCATACTGCTCCTCTTTCAGTGGAAGGTTAGTTCTCCACTTTTCTCACATGCATGCTACTATTGTTTCCTAAAGCTATTCTTCCATCTCTTTTGATGTAAAAGATGGATCCCATGGTTTGATTCTTACCTCAAGAAAACGTATTTATTGTCACATTTTCTTACTGTTTGAATACAGTGATGATGTTTCAACATGTTGAGAGCTATCAGAGAATGTTTGGAAGATTTATCAGTCATTGAATGATGATATGAGGGGTTGTTTGGAAAGAAGAGTCAGGGACGGGAAGGTTGTTTTAACCATGATTTTGCTTCAGAGTCCTTGTGTTAGTGAAAAATGTGTTTTTCTGTATTTTAATGTTTCCATTGAACTAATCAATATATTTGTTCATAATGTACTCCGCACACTTGCGTTGTCTCCCTTTTGTCCACTGAGTTATTGAAATGAATGTTTTTTTATTATTATAGTAAGAAATAACAAATCTGTAGAAAGCCAGCAATTCAACAAACACACTCTTGACTCTCTTATAATCTCTAATAAGCATTTTATATTTATATTAACACAATCTTCTTGCCCTTTCATCAGTCACACTTTGTCTTACCTCCTTTTACCAATCATGGTAATGCACTTCTGAAAGAGTTGGGGTTTACAACAGTAATGAATATCAAGCAATCTTTTAGTCTCAACTAATTCAAGTGTAATATTGTGCTCTGTTTAACCAAGCGATTTTAAAACAACAATGAAGCATGTATTCAAGAGGAGTTTAAAGACTAAATAAAGCAAACGAGAGGAAAATGAACACATTAGAGAGTGCCTGGTGTCTCCAGCTCACCGCTTGACCCGAACATGAGCAAATCCTTTCTTTCTAGTGACCTAGCACTTTGCCAACCAAAAATGAAAGACCAACAAATATGTAATGTTGTCAAAAGGGTTCCTGTTCAGATAAAACATTTAGATTTTTAAACTTTTTTTTTAGATTAAAATATTTTAGATTTTGAGCAAATTCCTCTTTATTTAACTGTAGAATGCTACCATCATTTCAAATACATTGCATTTACAACTATGCTATGTTTAAAATCTGCACACAAATTGAACATTTGTAAAAGAGAGTACAAATGGCAGATTCATACACAAGTTAAACGCAAAAAAAAAATCTCCTCTGTTCCTTCTCAACATCGTTACGTCTTATTCATATTTCGTTATATAAATAATCTGTTTTAAGATCTGCCACTTTATTTTGTACATTGCATCTTGGGTAATACTGTAATGAAGAGGTTCTCTATTTGCTTAGGGGCCCCATGTTAAACAGGCCCATGTCAATAACACTCACTCTGCAAAAAAAATGTGTGATTTTTTTCTTTTTTTTTTTTCTTCTTTTTTTCACATGATTTTTTTTTTTATTAGAATTTTGGAGCCATTTATAATTAAATTATTCAAGTAACTCGAGAACTTTTTATCCCTAGAGAAGATGTTTTTTTCGCTATTCTCTCCTTCTTAAAGTCAGTTATCTAAGAACTTTATGAAGGAGCGATTCAACACAGGAGCCCCAATAAAGACAATTTCCTCTGTCTTTGTGTGAGTTTTTCTCTTACTGTCTTTGGATCTCTCCATTACTCCATCTGTTTCATTTAGACACGCCATCGCCCCTTTTTCTGTTGGTCAAAGGTCACCAAATCTAAAGACTACTATAATGTGCTCCAAACGTGAGACCAACGATAACATAAACAGGCCCTTTAGCTAATGCAAAGTGACCTTGTGTGGATAGAAAACCAACACATGGGTGAAGAGATCGTTTCTGAGCATTAGGGGGTCAAACCCACACCTCTTGCACCAACACAAGGCTAATTTAGACCAGATCCTCCAGATCTTTTCAATGAGATTCCACAAGAATAATTTAATTTCTAGTCTGTAACTTGAGAGTTTATAAACGTTCTCTTTTTTGTTATTTATTGTTTGTTAAGTATGAAGGTGATAACACGAGACATTATTCGTTCATTTAGTTTATTTATTTTTCTTGCTCTAAAAAAAGGTTTTTAATTTCTTTAAAAATATTATTTTCAGACAAAAAAAATATGTGCCATTATTTTTATCACAAAAATGAATTTTGGTTATATGCAAATTGTAGTGGTATTTATGACTAGTTGCTTTTTTCATGTGTATCATTTTAAATAAAGTGCATTCAATTTTCAATTTTTTTTATTTTGATTTGTTCCAATGACAGCACACTTTTTGTCTTTTTGAGAACATACTGCAAGTTCACAAACATTTAAGAAGACTTCCGATTATTTATTTTCTTCTCTCACTGTGAATCTCTCACTGTGATTCATTAGTCTAAGTATGTGTGTGCTTGCAAAAACTGGATCAAAATCCATTGCAGCTATTGTGATTTTTTTAATTACCTTTCATGTGGTGTGAAACATAGTGTTACGTTAACACCCCGATAAAGTTTTAAATCTGAAAGTGCTTTGTGTATGAAGTTATGTTCTTTAATAAGAAATAGTCGACTGAAAATTGACTTCAGACTATTCTACAGCCTCCCTTTACCTGCACCATTCAGTCCAGGAAGGTTCAGTTCAAACAAGCTGAAAAACATATGATTAGAGGTTCATAGTCAATAAAAAATTATAAAATAAGTGCATATTGTAACAAGTAAAGTGTTTTTGACCATTCGTGCATGCCGACCTGTTGTTGGAAACTTCCTAAACCAATAAATGACACTTTCAAAATTATAATAGAGGTAATTTAAATCTAACGCATATTTGATACAAACTGATGTTTAGCTGTTCGAACGCTGTTATGATTACTTAGTTTGCCGTACGATAAATTTCCATTTATTACAAAAAATTCTGTAAAAACCTTTTTAAATGTTGGTGATAGCCTTTCATGAAGAGTTGAAGCTGCAACATTTTAGCCATACATCAAGTTTATGTTGAACATTTTGGATTAGGACATGTGAGTCAAGTCAGGTGAGTGAATACTTTTGGCAATGTGACAAATGTCAACCAAAAGTGCAAAAAAGGAAGTTGAGGACTTATTAGCAGTATTGCTAACAGTTCCCAATAGTGTTTAATTGCAATCTGCATTGAACATTTCAGATTGAACAGCCTTAGTTGGAGTTAGGATTCTACAGTCTTAGTTGGAGTTAGGAAAAGTTGTTGGCTGGGACAATATGCACATCACTGACACTTTAAAATGTCTGTGAAAAGATGACTCAGCTCTATTTTGTGCGTTTCAAAGACCATATCTTAACTCTCTGAAAAAATTGATCCAGAGCTACTGTGGGAACTTCTGCAAAACCCTTGAATTGGACACATTGCCAAACTTTACTTTGATTACTACATTTGTTGTTTAATTTTTTGTCAATCTATAGTAATTTATGAATTTACAATAAGCAATCTAAATTGTATTTTTAACTGAATTTTATCTTGAAACATAGGAGTAATACATTTATATACACAAATAATTTCACATGATGTAAAACATATCTGGCTTTTAAAGGATTAAAATTACTTCCATGTTAAAACCGAACATTTCAGGATCTACGTTTTGCCACTCAACCTTACTGTGTTCTGGACTTTCATCTCTCTTCAAAACAAAATCTTAAATTTGCACCAAAAAGCATCTAAGTGAGCTATTTATTTTATTCCACATTCAAGGTATGCACTAACTTCCTCCTCCTCTATGAATGCAAAACGGAATCGCACAATACATATCCTTTTTATGACTCTATTTGGACCGTTTTAATTTGATTTTATTTTCCTCACAATGCATAACGTTCACTTGGTAAGGGACATCACTAACGTTAATGATGTCAGCACATGTCACATAAAAAAGGAACATTTCCATGCTGAGAAAGAGAGAGTTCATTTTATTCATTGTTTTATCATTTTGCTACCCTGAAATAAAAGTCATGTACATTTGGGAAAGATGATGATTATCTCCAACTATTTTTTTTTTTAAAAGGTAAAGAGCAGTTAAATAAGCTCCAGACACTATTATGAGAGCACAGCATTAGCTCCAGAGATTCAGAACTTGGAATGAAAGCAATACCGAGTTTCTGGAACCACTTTGCTCTGTATTAAAACTAACAAAAGAAAATTTGTTATGCTTCTTGATATTGAAAGGTACTATATCTCAATGACGATGCATCCTAGTAACTCTGCAGTACGTATTGTTTCATTTTTGCATTACAAGATATTCTACCAGGATTTATTGTTGCACTGCTATCAGTCGTGCATCTGATTTCCTCTACAGCTGTCTGCCAGAATTTGCTATTCTTTTACTGTGCTGCAGGCTCTGCTGGCATCTGCAGTAATGTATGAATGTGTTATTCAGTGAGAATGAGCTCATGTGCAGTGCCCGCGGGTGAAGACTGATGGATTAATATGTGTCTGCTGGTTCTGCCTCTGGTTTATGAGTTTCTCCAGGCCGGTAGCCTTTTTCACTGCCAGTCAGAGCGCTGATGTCTTGTTTTTTCACTGAGAGACAGATTTGGCTTATATGTTGTTACTATATGAAACTGCTTTCACCATTCAACAGATAATGATAAAGGCATATTTTGATCGCATAGAATGCACTTTTTATTAGTAACAAAGTAATTTAAGGCAGTTTGGTACACTCTACAACATGCAGAAGGCTGAACAATTTATTTGCAGAAATATTTTATTTGACAACAATATTCAATTAGCCCGTCTGATTTGTCAACTTCATACTGGTCAGACTGAATTTCATGTGATTTTTGGGGTTCCATGCTTTGATGAACCAAAATCTATTGCTATGTAGCTACACAGCTACAGTACCTCTTTTACCTTGGCTTCATGTGGTCTTCCTCACACTTCTTACACTTCAGTCATTCTCACAGCAGCTCAACGCCGTATGCTAGGGTAAAGACTGTCCACTTTGTTGCAGACTGAAAATCTGCTAACCTTCTAGCTTCAAATATTTAGAAAGGTTGAGGAGTTATCATCCTGATTTAAGAATACCTTTGTACATTGTAGTTGAAAGTTAAAACGTAATTAAAATTAAACCCATGATAATTATTTCTCTTTTATTGAATCCAAAGGAAACCCAGGAGTCAAAATTGTCTGAGATTTTAACATTTAAGAGCTGAAGTAACAATAATATGTCGCTAAACTTTCAAGAGGCATTGGTTTTACATTTTTAATTTTCTTACAAGCCAGCAGTAAAGAGTTACGAGCTTTTGAGAAAGGGGCAAAAAATAAGAAAGTAAAAAGAGTAAAAAATAAGAAGGTCATGATCAGTGGTGGGATTTGTGCTCACAAGACTGGTGTCTTGACGGCAATCTGTCCATGTTTTTTATTGCACGATTTAATTGGACATGATTGCACGGAACTTTCACCTTTGCCAATGAAAAATGACAAATTACAAAATAAAATTGCGACTTCAAGGTGAAGAATGATTGTGCATGAAAAGTGAGGTTGCGGGAGTAAAAAGTACTCAATTAAAAGTAAAAAAAACATTCACTAAACTCTGAAAAAAAAATCTACTTAATTACACGTATTTGAGTATTTACAATTTGTTACTTTGTACCACTAGTTATGTTACTTTTTTATTCTTAATTCATTTTGTAATTTGAATGTAAAATTTGCATCATTCTTTTAATTGCACCCCATTGAAACATAAAGCACTTCTCTTTAACCTCCATAAACTGCTTAAAAAAAATTTTCACAGGTTTGTAGTCAAGAATAAAATAACTGGTATGGAACTTTAAAGCTGACTACATTTATTTTCCTATTTGTTTGTAATACGCAATAAACCGGGGGTCTCCAAGCCCGGTCCTGGAGGGCTGGAGCTCTGCACATTTTTGGTGCAACCATCATGAAACACACCTGTTGCACTAGTTAGGGTCCATCTCTTATTGTCTGAAGATAAAGTAGTATGCATACTAGAGAAGGGCAACTAAAGTGTGCAGGGCTCTGGCCCTCCAGGACCAGATTTGGGGAACCCTACATTAAACAATCCTGCATTAAACAAGTTTTTGCTTTGGTTTTTAATAAACTGTGTTGTGGCCTTGTTTCTTTTACATTACATTTGAAAGACTTAACAGAGGCTAACTGTCTACTTTTCCTTTATTAATTTTCAATAAGATAATTATTAATGTGCAATTCTCACTAAAGATTGCTGTGTAATTACAGTGTGATAACTATGTAATTACAGTGCAATTATTAATGTTATTTGGGGGCTGTTCAATTGTGTTACATTAGAGCAATCTGCAATGGTCTCTGGGTAGCTGGTGGTGTCCTCTGTTGTGCCATTAATTCATAGCTTTTTTTTTCTTCCTTTTAGGGCTCTGGGTCTGCACATCCGAGGAGTGGAAGAGAACAGTCGCTCCAAAAGGGAAGGGATCTTTCAGGATGATGAGTGTATCATTAAAATTAATGATACTGAATTAATGGACAAATCCTTTTCACAGTGAGTCTCGTATCAGAGTGCTTTCTGCTTCACCTTTTAGTCTGCTGTCTGTCACTACCTCATCATTTCCTTTGCTTCTTACATGAAGCTTAGTTTTTTAGCCCTATCCTTTCATGTCGCACTTGCAAAAACAGACATTGTTGTGCTCTGTTTGTGGTTTTTCAAAAGCAGAAAAACACTCAAACCTAGGTCTGAGCTTCTCATGGTCATTTAATGAGCTGTGTTTGCAGTTTAGAAGATCTATTTTTCCTGCAGAATATTGTACAAATTCTGCTACCTCACACAAAAAGAAAAAATCCGTAAGCATTAATTTATAGATTATAAATGCATATATATATATATATATATATATATATATATATATATATATATATATATATATATATATATATATATATATATATATATATATATATATATATATATATATATATATATATATATATATATATATATATATATATATATAAATAATATTCTAAAAGTATTATGCATATGTTTTTCTTTTTAATACATAGTTTTACTAATGCAACAAAAAAACTTGTGACAACTTGTGCACAACATTGTATATTTACAGATTGCAGATGCTGCGTGTACTCCATGTTTCAGTAATGGCACAACTCTTTTTGGTGTATATTTGCTCAGATTGTGTTCATTATTTTTCACGACTTTCACTATCACTTTCACTATGAGTTCTGAGTGGGCCTGTTTAAACACATCACTCAAAGTCCTCTCCAGTTCCGCTTGAATGTTAGAGTCATATATGTACAGCTGATCACACACAACATTGAATGATGGAAATTATTAAAAGAATGATATTCTGCTGCTATAAACAGTGACTTCTAGCATGCAAATGAAAATCTTTACTTACAATTTTTTTGCAGCAATCTAAGAGGTTCTGCATGTAGTTTTTATCCAATTAGTGAGCTCCGTGATTTTTAAATCAGATATAAATCAGGATGTTGCATCACTTTCCAGACTCACTCAATGGAACCTTACTTATTGGTTAAGAAAAAAAGTACCTGCAATTGGTATGAAACTCATTGGCGAAACCCCCAAAGGACACCAAGTTTAGTCAAGTAGTATGATTACAATATCTAACCACATGGGTGTCAGTATGTCGTGTTCTTCTCAGGCTATGCATTTTGCCCATTCCTAATAATTAAGCTTGCACTACAATAGCTGCCTCGCAAAAAAGGAAGTGCTAAGTCATGCTCTTAAAAAATAAAAAAATAAAACCAAAAAAAAATTAAAACATTCCTAAACATTTTTGTAACACATTGCCTGTGATATAAAATATTGTAGGATTTTTGTTGTGTGTTATCTGACTGCTGCAAAAGTAGAAATATGCGAAGGGCTAATGGCTTTCGCACATGTTTGCACTGTTTATCACTGTTCTTGCATTTTTGCGAGGCTGCACTTGTTGCTTAAAATCTCCACGAATCTGTTTGTTATTTACCCCCTATTAATTTTTGGGAGGGAAATAAACAAAGGATGTCACAGCAAGCTTTCACATCTGGGCTTTTAAAGAAAACATTAAAAAAGCACAACAAAATAAAGCAACACAAACAAAGCTTTTTGCTCTTTATTTACATTACTTTGAAATGCTAAAAACTGTGTTGACATGTTCGGCCTCGTTCTACCAGAGTCTCCAGAGATGCACGTAGCTCAGTGAGTTTATATGAATTGAACTGAATTTGCTGGTTTTCCACACACGTCATGCTTGTCATGTTTTTTTAAATCTTCCTCTCAGGAAAAAAACACTTCACTGCGAGAGAACTCCTGATTGGTAGACTCGATGTAGATGCTCGCCAATGTTAAAATTGTTCAACTTGAGCAAGAACTTGCCCGTTCATGCCGCACCCCTCTCACCATTCGCGCAGCTTCAGGTTACATGAGATTGGGTCTTCACATAGACTTAACACAATTGTGCCTTCGGCATTTAGTGTGAAGGCACAGGAAGAATTATAAGATCAATTATCAAGAGGTTAACA
This sequence comes from Danionella dracula, assembly GCA_900490495.1. Lineage (NCBI taxonomy): Eukaryota > Metazoa > Chordata > Actinopteri > Cypriniformes > Danionidae > Danionella > Danionella dracula. The sequence goes on from UELW01000245.1 coordinate 7,979,150, forward strand.
ATGTGTATGCTGTGGAGTCTATTATTTATTAACATAAAGAGCATTAAGAAATTTACACCAAGAACCACTTATACAAGTACTGTCTTTACAAATAACCATAAACTCCCTTTGTGATAACCTTGATCAAAAAAGTCAAACTCCACCTGTTATAAAGAGCTTACATTAATGTCAAAATTAATAACAGTCACATGTTTGCAGCATACAGCTCATCTGAACTTAGTAACTTTGTAGTTTACTCTATCATTATGCACACATTACATATATATAACGTAAACATATTTCCCCTCAGGAAAATGACTTCTCTCCAGTAGAAACAGCATTAATCGTATTATTCTCAGGATGGATAGACAGTTTTGAAATGAAATCAGTCAAGCACAAATGAATAAGGTGGATTGCTTTGTCATTTGTAATGCGTGCGACTCATTAGTCATAACCCCAATTATGCTGTCAGAAAAAATGTCAGGGTGAGTTTTATCTAAACCAAGGCAATTCAGCACATTAGTCTCTTTTTTTTGGTTTCCAGGTTCATTTGTTTCGTCAAACAACTTGCAGATGATGATTAGAAATTGGTTGTCTCTTAATTGCTTTTTCAGTTTCCTACATTCCTTATCTCTCCTTTTTAACAGAGCTCAGGAAGTATTCCGCCAAGCCATGCGTTCACCCATCATTCATTTAGAAGTGGTTCCGGTGGTGAATAAAGAACGTTTTGAGAGGACTGTGATCGGACACATCTTTAACTCTGAAAACCCTAATGGATCCTCACAGTCCAAAGACCCCCCGCCTGTGAAGGTAAAGCCCATGCTGAGGTCTGCCCAGACTGAGTTGCAGGAGTCCAGAAGTAGTCTAGAAAGGTCCCCGCTGGGCTCTCCACTGCCACAAAACCTCTCTCCTACACCCTCGGGAAAGAGTGCTGAAAGCTCTCTTCTAAAAACCAGCCTGGACCCATCGCTTCAGCAGCACCACAAGAAAGGTGGAAAAAGGCTACGAATTGACCTCAAGAAAGGTATGACAAATAAAAACTGACTTATAAACTACAGGATGTGAAGAAGATTTAAGAGATTAAGCCAGTTAAAATGTTTGTTTGACACTAAAAAAAATGTATTACAATTTGTTTACTGTATAATGATTTCATGAAGTACAAAAGAGATTTTAAAGGTTCTTGCAGACGGCAGGTCAGAGCCTAGTTAATTTTCAATGGAGGAGGACTAGCCCAAGGCAACCACTAGAGCACCAGAAAAGTGGTGAGCGTACACATGAAGGGATGACCCATCCACATGCACAAGGCTGTGCGGCCTTGTTTATCTTTTCAGATGAGGCACAAAACAGCCATGTCTACATCAATTGAGAAGATCTTTGATAGCCGATAAAAGACAGCCAATAGTCAATATAACACAGTATTACTGGTTTTGAATCTGGAACCTGTTTTGAGGTTGATGGTTTCCTTTGAACGTTAAGATCTATCGCAAAACAGTTTTACTACTTTGTGTTGCTTTAGTCATGTTAATGAAATGTTCAATACATTTTCTCCTTAATAAAATCTTTACTTTCTCCTAATTCATGAAGCGCAAAGCTTAGGCTACAAATATAAAACCTCTGTATTAAACTGATAACTTTATAATGGTGACAAATGGTGTAAAAGTTTTATTAAACTATTCCCCCGGTCATGACGCAGTTTAATCCCTCTTGGGGAATACACACATATAAATAAATAACAACAATATAAAATATTCCTGTATATTATAGAAATAAATGGATATGTATGTTCGCTTCATTTTGCAGAACTAAACCTTTAGGAGTGGCTAATGCAACATCCGCATACCGCTCTCATTGGAGAACTTTGCTGCTCTTTGAGTGCACTGTACATGGCAAAAAGCGGAATCTAAGCATAGCTGAAAATGCTTAAAATTAAAATCAGAATTTTTTTATTTTAGGAAGAAATATGTATACTTTTCAGATATAGATTAATTAGCTTACTTTGAGAAAATATCACTTACATTTTCTTTAGGTGAAAAAAGTGCTTATTCCGGTCATTTATTTTCTTGAATTAAGAAACTTTGTAAAACAAGCTGTTGATTTTACCACTGATCTTAAAACAAGAAATTTTTAACCAACATATTGTTATTTCAAGAATGTTAATGACAACTTATTTTAAGAAATCAATATTAAATACTGATAAAACCACTCATATTGGAAAATATTAAAATTAGATCTAATCTTGTTAGATCAAGTAAAATATCTGACCATGGGGTGAGAATTTTAATTCTTGAAATAAGACTCAAATGCTTGTGAAAAGAAAAATAGCATACATAGTAAATAAACCAACATCCCCAAACCTGGAACAACTTAACACATAACACAATACATACCAGCGCAAAAGTCAGATTTAGACATACAATCATTAATATTAGACTGTCATCCAGTTGTGTACTAACCTTTGTTGGAGGAGATCTGCACTTAAAAAACAAAAAAACACACTCTTGGAACAAGGAATATAACACAAATATAGATAAACTTTTTTTAGATCAGGCAAAAAAAATCAGCCAATGGGGTAAGCAAATTTGACTTGACAAGAATTCTTAAAATTAGCATAAATGTCTAGCTGATAACAAGCGCTGTTGGATCTTAAAAATAGACAAATATTCTCAAACAAGTCTTTCCAAGCTGTGAAACTGCACTGAAACTAGAACATTTCAACTTGTATCTAGTCATTAGTGGTCTTAAAACTAGATAATCTGTCTTAAAACAAGGATGACTAGGAAACGTAAAACTTTACTAACAACTTTGGCACTTTGAACTTTGGCATTTCTTCTAACAAACAACTTCTTTAGATTCTGTTTTGAAATGTTTAACTGAATTAAATTGAATTACTGTTAAACAATTCTCAACATAGTTCTTGCTTAATCTTTTAACTGTGAATCAATGTTCATCTTTTTCAAATTTGTATCTCTGTTACTCCATTTTTCATATTTGTTATTGTTTGTTTTGGCAGTCAAACCAAACAAATGAAGCTGTAATATCTTGCTGCAAAGTCTATTACAGTTCTTATTGATTCTGCCTTTAATGAAGGTGTAAATTCATTGCTGGAACACACAACAAAAGCTGACCGTGAATCTATTTCTCTAAGTGATGAGCATTAAATTCAGCCTACAAGCTCTAGCTGTGCTCATTTATTTTCAGGATGGCTCATATTTATCTTTGTAATCTGATGCAGTTTGTGTTAAAGAACAGTGACAGCAGCACAACACTTTTGTTTTTTTCACATCATCTCTCTGTCCATCAGTTCATCCTGGAGATTGCGGGGGGTCAGGATGGGAAATATTGGCTCTAAACGCTAGCAGGGTGTCACACGGAGGGCTATTGCTTGTTCTCTAATCTAGCCATCAGTCACCGTGACAGCGTAAGGACCCCCGTTCCAAGTAATATGCACAGGTCAAGGCGACAGTGGGGTTTAAATTGGCCACCGTCTTTGTTATACAGCCGCCTGCTTCTTTTAATATCACACTAGTGTCTGTGCTGAAAGGAGACTTCTTTTTTTGACAGTGATGTATACTTTATTATTGCACAAAGCTTTTTGAGGACTATTTTTGAGGACTAAGTGGCTCAAGATGTTTCTAGCACATGGATAATGTGACCCAAAGTTTTTGTGCAAACAAAACACAGTTAATAGCCCAATAGGCTCTGTGTCGGATCAAACGCTCCTCTTAATTAATGTAGATAAATGTATGCATAATGTATGCAAAATAATCACCCTCATTTTTTATTTTAAAACAAATGTGGAAATGTTTTGCAAAAAGAAGAAAAATTCATTCAACGCCATCCAAATAAAAATTGCTAATGCATTAATTATGCTCAAGAATTTACAAAATTGGTAGTTATTATTGAACTCACAAATAATCATTCCACACTTAAATATCTGTTTCTTGCGAGTGGTCAAGCAGCTCTGATTGACAGTTCTTCCTCTAGCCTAGTTCTTCCTCAATCTAAAAGGGGAAGTGTAATACCACTTTACAGTCCAGCGGAACGATTGGTGGTGCATTGAATGCAGTCATGTGATGCCCAGTATTGTCAGCCGCACAAATTTCTAAAGTTGTGTATGTATGCGTATGAATTTCTCGTACGTGTAAGAAAAGTCCTCATGGATTTTTCGGAATGTTAAACATGATAATAATAAAAATAATAATATTAACAAGAATATTTATATTCATAAATCACCTTTAAAGCTTGACTTTTCAAAGCACTGTACAGATTGAATGCTGAATCCCATAAAATACTGAAAATAAGACAACATGCATTCAAATATTTTAAAATAAAGTTCTGACTATAATACTAATAAAATAGTAATAGTAATGAGCAAGTTTAAGAAAGTGAGGTTTTTTTACACAATTCCTGCGCGTAGACAGAAAAAGCCCCGTTCCCTGCTGATTTAGTGCAGGTGTTTGGTACTGACAGAGTAGAATGTAGCAAACAAGGTTTAAAATCTTAAAACCAACAAAAACATGGACAAGAAGCCAGTGTAGTGATTGCAGAACAGGTGCAATGTGTTTTCACAATATGTACTCCACAACAATGTGAGCAACTGAATTCAGAACATACTGCAACCGGTTGAGAATTCCATTTTGCTTGAATTAAAAGTATCATCTGTGAGTCACACTAATACAGGCATCTTTTAATCTCTGCTTAGGTCTTGAAGGTCTGGGTTTCACTGTTGTGACGAGAGATTCTTCTGTTCATGGACCAGGACCAATTCTTGTCAAAAACATCCTCCCCAGAGGAGCTGCTATTAAAGATGCACGCTTGCAGTCAGGTGATCGTATCCTAGAGGTGAGTCTCGTTCTACTGAGTAATTAATGTAAAATGTTAGTGTGCTAGCTTTATAGATGACTGATGTTTGATATCAGTTTGCAGGCTTGTAAGTGATTGAGATAAACTGGCTTGTGTTCAGGTGAATGGTGTCGACATCACAGGCCGCTCTCAGGAGGAGCTGGTGGCCATGCTGCGCAGCACAAAGCAAGGAGACAGTGTGTGTCTGGTAGTGTCCAGACAGGAAGAAATGTTCCTGCCGCGAGAGCTGGTAAGAATCTTCTCTCCTTCTAATGCAGCGCAGCAGTCGTCTCTTGCATGGTAACTCAAACCCAAATCTAGTCCCCACCATCCTATCTAACTGTTAATAGATTTTTCTTACATTTTCTTCTGCTCTCAGTCCTTTCTTCATTTCCTGATGCTTTTATTTGATATTTATTTTTGAATTAAATGTTTTTGCTACTTCGTTTTATAGCCAGTACCTGTACTTTTTCTTGTAACGTTTTGGGTGAGATTTTGAAAGGGGAATTGCTATTTTTTTCTGATTAATAGAAAAGTGTAACATTACATCCCATTGATTGCTGATTGGTCAATTTCCGAGCTCATTAAATTTCCTGAAAGAAGCTTGAGCACTCTCTTGTGTGCTTTAGAAGTTCTCCATCTTCTTGCCATCATTTATCTTTTAAACGTAGTCTTTTCTGGTTTTACAAGTCACGACAAAACAGCATATAAAATACCACTTCGTTAATGGTCTCCATTGTTTTGTGTTTCTGCTCACTTATGCCACCTAGCTGAACTAGGCCTTTTCTGAATGAAATGCCAATCTTATTTGAATTTGTTTGTGTAGAAGCTAATGGAAAATATTTTTTTTTGTTCATCACTAGGCCTTGTATGGTTGCACAGGTTGATTTGATTGATTTGATTTGAGACACTGGCGTAGCTTAGCATAACACTCAATAGCATAGCTAGTCTTGTGTTAGGATTAAACTAAATTACCTCTTTGTCTCTGGGTAACATTGTATTCTATACCCACGGCTGTAAATGAAAACAAATCATATTGTGCAGGTGCATGCAATTTTTATATTTATTTAAAAAGAAAATATAGATTTTTTTGTTCATATAGACATCAAGATACTTTCAACGGAATGCATGTTAATATTTTTCTATGTTTTTTTTAATGTATCTCTGAATTTTCGCAAGCTCAAAATATTAGAACCAGGATGACAGAAAACGCTGTGTTGTAGTTATGAATTGATTGTAGGGTAATCAAACTACAGGAACACTAGGTTAACATTTCGTGTATAAGTGCTGTCAAAATGGCATTGCTACAAATGAATGTCATTTTTTACTTTAATCTAATTTCTAACATAACAATTTGTATGTTTTGAGATCATCACTAGTCAGACTATTAGAGTAATCTGCTATAGATATGTTGCAATCTAAAACTAAATTTAACATGCGTGTAGGAGCCATTTAGTGCATTTGTGATCTTAGCCACTAGGAGCATTACTGTCTATTTAGGTTCTATTTAGCGAGTGTGTGTGTGTGCATAGGTTATGCTCATGGGTTGACCTGAAGAAATTACAATTTTCTGTTCTTAAAATTCTGAACTCAAAGCAAGTTAATTTAAAGTAAAAAAATTTCCCGCAAAATAAAGACTTTTATTTTCCCAAGTTTATCTTCCAATGACTATGTGCATGGTTTCTATTCTATGCACGCATTCATATTTACAGATCATCAAAAGTCTCACACTCACACTTTTTTTTATTTAATTTAGTTCATGTTCCTGTTGATTTATCAAACTCACATGTAAATGCTTCAGTAACTTTGTTGAACGCAAATACCGATATCATTTAAAATACCGAAATGATTAGTGTAGCCAGTGAAAACATATGGAATTAACTGCAGTGTAACTAGCATTTTTGGCCATTTCTACCTCCTTTCTTAACCCCTCCACTAGCCTCATCATGCTTTGAACCTTGTTGGTTGGTTAGTACTCAAACGAGTTCAAGCACATCACATCTGAGTGTCTGCTAAAAGCAGTGGATACAGAGTCTAAGATAAAACATATTAATCATACTGAAAAGGCTATTATGTCTGTACGGCTATATGTTGCTTCAGGACATTTCCTGTGCTTCAGAGCCAAAGGAAATGTAGTTGTGGGTAATTTGTGAGATCTAAAGGCATGCCATGTGCCTCTCTGCTCTCATCCCTATTTGCACGTCCCAACAAAACATGGTTTGCTGTCTTAACAATGCAAGGTCATGGAGTTAAGCTTGTCTGCAAACCTTGAGCACGGGAAGTCTTGGACTTCCTGCCTTTGTCTCGACATCATGGGACATGCTTTTGTCTGTTAACCTGTCACTGTCCCTCTCTCACTTCGACTTTCTCTCTTTTCATTTATTTTCTCTGATTGATAACATTTTTTACGACCCGGTAACCAACACACCCAACTGCCAGAACACACGCAGAGATACACAGATACCCTCACTGCCCAGGTCATAGACTAACTTCCTGCTCTTATCCACGCTTGTTGATTCAGTGCTGGACAGGAAGTGGCGCAGGAGGCTGAAACACTGCACAGGAAGTGCTGGGGCATGCAGGGCTGTGCATGCAGGGAAGTCAGGGACTATGATTGTTTGGGTGTGTGTTGGGTCTTCCTTTATTTTCTTCCATACCATAGTTGTGCCCATCAATCTAGTCACCAAAACTACTTAGGGAAAAACAAACTGATTTGAATCTCCAAATATGATATTTGTGTTTATTTGTGTTTTTTTATTTTATTTTTATAGCTAAAGTCAGTGCAGCATAGGAGGAATTTACCATTCAAAAGTTCTCTTCAATAAAGCACCATATTTAAACAATCATGAACTGATGTAACAATTAATGATATTTTCAGATCTCAGAAATCTTCTCAATAGATCAGAGGGTCAGTAACAAAGTACACAAAATGTGTTGTATTTGTAGAGATTTGTTTTATCTATATATAGTAGTTGAACATTAGTACTTAGTTGAAAAACATGTATTACTTTATAAACCCTTTATGGTGTCAGCATTGCTGCTCCATGTATGTTTTTATTTACCCTTTCTATAAAATACTAGCAAAATAATTATCATGGCCGTTTTTAGGTTCAGATTTTTAACAGGATTGAGTTACTTAATATCACTGATAGCCATGCATGTATATATTTTTAACTACTTTTTCCTGGACAAATCATCAAGTATATGGTCACATTCACTCGCTATTTACTCATGATGCATTGTGTCACCTACTTATTTTTAGACTCTACCCTCAAATATGTCCCCCAGAAGATAAAGATCTGCCATCACTTTTGTGAGCTGCTTCTTTTTGTAGGTATTAATTAGCTGTTTTTTTTGTATATGTGGTCAATTTACAACAAACATTTTTCATGCCACCATTTAAAGATTGACAGCAGAGCAACAAAGTGTAGGGAAGTTGAAACCTAGCCTACTTGATTCTCCAGCATCCACGATTATCATTCACAAAGTTCTAGTAAATAACATTTTAGAGGCTTAGAAGCTTTCACAGTGGTATATCCTGTCTGCAATATTCTGTCTCAATTCAATCTACATATTGAGTCACAACCACTACAAATCTACACACGCACGCACAGGCACACACACACACACACACACACACACACACACACATATATATATATATATATATATATATATATATATATATATATATATATATATATATATATATATATATATATATATATATATTCACATTTTCCAAAGTACTCATACTCGGTAAAAGACCCCCAATACTTAGGAGTAATAAGGGCGTGTAAGGGGTTAATCACAGGTGCCGAGTGCCCGCTCCCACACTCCGGCTGCAGCTCAGAGCGGGGAGAAGACAAGATGAGACATGCCAGCTGTGTGGAACTATTTCAAAGTGAACGAAGACGACAAAACAAAGGTTGACTGCAATTTGTGCTCAGCGAAATTCTCCAGAGGAGGGTCAAAAATTATCGCATTTACCACAAGCAATTTAATCAAGCACCTATAATGTTCTGCAGCCCAGATTTGACTTCCCTGCCGCTACATGACTGAGACGGAGCTGCCTAAACTACACAACTCTGTGAAAATGAAAAAACATAATATCCACACCTTACTGGAAACCTCTTTGTGTTTAGTTTCACCATGGATCGTTGGACAAGCAGTGTTAGCCCTGTGTCGCTAGTTAGCCTAACTTCCCAGAGTTTCACGCCACAACGAGCCGTAATACACACGAAACATTTCTGCGGCTCGAACACCAGCCAGGCTTAATTTATAAGAATTAAGATTTAATATTTTTATATAATGATTTATTTTGTAATATGTTTCATACAACATGCTTTTCATGGTAAATAAATTAATTCCAAACTAGTCCCATGTTTGTTTGTTTTTTAATTACATGACTAAAGCTGTTACCTGTATATTTAAATCATGTTTTTATTAAGTATCGGTATCGGCGAATACTGAAATCCAAGTACTCTTACTCGTTTGCCAAGTGGTATCGGTGCATCCCTAATATGTGTACTGTTTTGGTTTCTAGGGACTGATCAATGGTGCCAGTAAAGTTCCTTTGTTTTTAAGGGACAAAAAAAATAACCAAAAACAACCTACATCGCTGTTTTATTTGGGAAATATTTGGATTTAATTCACTGTTGCAATGGTGGTTTGTAGTGACCGTTTGGGACATATCTAGTATTTGTTGAGTCAGAGCTGTTACTGAGCCTGCAATTTTTTACCCTCTACTCCTTAGCTAGTAATCTCTGATTTCATTTAGACTCTCTTCTGCCTCACTTGCCATCAATGGTAAATACAAGTGTCTTCCTACAACAATGCCAAATGTAGTCTCATTAAGATAAATGACACTTAACTGACCTCTTACACCACCACACTGAGTTGCCAGCTATTCTAGAGCTCAGGGTCACTTTCTTGAATAGCAAGCCCTGACATTATTAACGTGCTAAATACTGAGTTTTACCAGCTATTTTACACATATTAAAAAAGTTCTCTGATGTTCTCTCATTGTTCTACTTAATCCTTTTGTGCACGGCGACTCTCGTCATTCAATTACGCTTTTTTTTCACTGCATGGATGTGTCTTTCACTGCATATATGCCAATGATTAGTCAGAGTAATACGGAGTGGTCTGAAGCATGACTTCAACTCATTACCCACAAACCATCAGCTCTGCATGCGCAGAAGAGATTAAAAGCCCTCAACCTGTGCAATGAATTTAATGGTTTTATTTGGTTAGTGAGCACTTGTAGGACGTTGCATACATTGAGCTTTGAATTTCTAAACAGTTTCTTCTGGCTCGATGATGGATGGATTGACGTCTGTGTGTGGCTGCTCTGTCTGGATGGAGAATCTCACGTCAGGGAGATTAATGCTTGGGAAGAATAGATCACAGACACTGAAAGATGACTGTGGATACATTTTAAGAGAAAATGCAGGGCGAGCGGGTGATTGAAATGTGAAAAACAGGCCAAGGAGATTGAAAGACTGATAGAGGAGTGACAAGTGATGAGACGGAGGGAAATAAGGTGGATGGAAGGAAGGTAAAGGCGGAGAGTAGAAGAGATACGGTGAGTGAAGGTAGAGAAAGCTAACTTTGAAAAAACGCTTCAAAAGAGATGTGATGTGAGGGAGGAACTGAAACAGTAAAAGAATGAAGAGTTGTTGAGCGTAGTCTGTCGTTCTTTGTTTCATTTTTGAGAAGATAAATTGAACATGTCTAAACTAATAAATGAAATAATTCATATATATATATATATATATATATATATATATATATATATATATATATATATATATATATATATATATATATATATATATATATATATATATATATCCTCCGTTCCTTCTCATCGTCGTTTATATATTAATATTTTGTTTAAATCACGTCCACGTTTTTTTTTACCCATTATACATTTCAAATGACATATAAATATAAAGCTCTATGGTTGTTTTTGATTTTGTATATATTTTGTATATAGTGATGCATAAGTGAATAGGTCAATTTTATTTTAGGGGTGGATTGTGTTTTTTTTGTACCAAAAAAAAGTGTGTTTGTGATAAGAAAACCTGGTACTTTTCATTGAAATGACTGACATCAGTTGGCCATGCACATTATAAAATATATGAAGACTAAGTTGCTAAACTAAGCACTATGTTGAGCATAAAAAAATTGCATATCGTGTCATCTATCCTAAAGAATGTCAGACATTATAAATAAACAAACCTGCTTTGTGCATGTTGTAATTGTGTTGTCAAACAATTGAAAATACTTGATTATTTTTCTTTTGTGAAATGATCACTAAACATCACTAAAATGCTAACAGATTTAAACTCATGGTTATATTGATCAAGTGAAAATAAAAAGTCAAACTATTCTTAGCATATTCTCTTCAACAAAGGTGTTTGAAAAAATAAACATCTGCAGTTGCCACACATTAATATGTCAAATTACACAGGCTTAATGTTACACTGCTAACATTAGTTTGGTGAAATAATGTAGGTCATTTAGGTCGGGGTTATTTTTACACTCAAAATCACATTTCAACTTTCACAAGATTCATCTGAAAATGTTACAAATCACTCAAGGTCGCTGTGTAGTACTAATCATAAGAAGTTAGGGATATTTATTTACCAATGTTTTGTCAATATTTTTAGATTTAAAACTGATTTGTTTAGGGGGAAAAATAAAAATGTATTTTTATTTTTTAATATCCATTTTTTCCAGTGGCAAGGCATATTTATTTGTATAGCACATTTTGTACACAAGGTAATTCAAGGTGCTTTACATGAGAAACAAAGACTGAAGACTAAAAAAAAGTACATTTAATAAAAATAAAGACACTTGCAGAATACAAATGATCTGTAAAGCTTGTAACAAAAGACCTTAGTGCATCTTCAAGCAAGCAGCTTTCTTTAAAACAGCATCTAACAATGGCGACCCAGTAGGGGTACTAAAGGGTCCTGACAAAGCCTTATCTCTCTCAGAACTCCAGCTGTGAGGACAAGCATGTTACACAAGCCTAAAATGCTCTGTGTTTCTCTGACACAAGCTGGGGAAGCTGATGCAGACAGAATACTGCTTAATCTCATTTCCAGACTTCTAACATACATTGCTTCCCCAACAAAGCTTTGATGCTGCTATCATAGTCTCTCTTTCTCTCCACGGGGCCTGGTTACCAGCTTTGGCCTCTTTACGAGTAAATAAAGCCACTTCCTGGACCACAAGGTTATGGCTGTCCATCCAGACCTCTTATTCTTTTACAGCGATCTCCTCTCAATGACTGGCTTTCATCTCCACTTAAACAGAATCCATTTACTCATGGACACACTTTGGTTCTTTCTGCCATTGGCCTTCTGCTGGCTTCCTTTGGCCTCTTTGTTTAAGAGATTCAGTGAGTGTCCATGCTTTTACCCCTGCGTTGCCTTTAATGATACTGCACTCTGTCAGGTGAATGGGCCTTTCTGCATGCATGCATGAACGGGGTAAAAAGTGCACTTTAGTGTGTGCTCTGTAAGCTGAAGGTTGAGTGGGTGCACTATATGCTTGGGTTTAGGAGATCTCATGAAAAGAAGAATGTTTTCAGTTCCAGGGGAAGGAATAATTGGCCCTGGTGAAAGATTGTGGCTATTTGTTGATGCTCAATTGAATATACAATTATGCTACTATATGTACTCTAATGGCTGAAATGAACTCGCTGCTGATTGGCTAGTTTTTGTAATTAAAAAAACATACATAAAATAACTACATCACAGAGTTAGACATCTTTATAAGCAGTAATGACTACAGTTTCACGAACAAGAGCATGATGAACAGTACTAACAACAACAGAGCTATTTAAATGATAACAAGTACGTCATCAAGACCAAGCGCAATGATGAAAACAGCAACAAGTGCAGGAGCAAAAACAACAAAAAAAGCAAAAACAGGAACAATGACCAGTGTAAGAGCAACAAGAGCAGAAGCAACAAGTCTGACACAAAAAAGACCAAGATCAATAACCGCAACAAAAAGAGCGCAAGAGCAAATAAGTAAACAAGGACAACAACAACAACAAGAATAATAAGAACAACTACATAACATGAGCAGGAGCAATGATGCAGATGCCAAAATGACCAAGAACAATGGCATTAACAAGAGAATCTTTGTCGTATTGACAAGAGGAAAAAGAACAACAATGATGAAATGAGCAAGAGCAAACATGACAACAACAAGAGCAATGATGACGAGGGCAAGAGCAGTGGCACTAGCACCAAAAAGACTAAGAGAAAGACCAATGAAAGCAAGAACTATAAGAGCAAGAGCAACAACAACCAAGGTCTACCCTGAAAACTCGACAACATTAAAGGCCCTTTTCAGACAGTGAATCTCTTGTCTGTTCTGTTTCCGGAGAACGATATTGTCCCCTCCCAAATCCCCCGCAGTTGTATGTTCATAATCGTTTTATGTTCTGTAACTTCTGATCATTTTAGAGTAGTTATGTCACCGAAGTCACGTGAAAAAACAGCAATAAGTCTTTTATTGCGTCACGTATGCCCAGGCAACTTACTCTTAAGAGCCACATTTTCCACCCATCTCTTTGCTAGACTGCTTGAACTGTTTAGAAATAAAAGGACTGTTGCTGGAGCCAAGTGATTCTAGAATTAGAATACAGGCGCCCATCTCAAAAGGCGTTGACTGGACATTCACAGCAAGCTACAAACAAGCCCGTCTCCTGTGATCTGAATGCTTTCAAACATGGTGTTCACTCGCATGAAGCCACCCTCTTTGCTTACAAGAATGATGCGGATCTAGTTTGTTGGAGGAATCAAGGAATGACGGGACAAGAGCATACCTCCACCTTTTCTCTGACCCTGTTGTCCCACTGATTAAATTTTTTTAACTCGGGCGATCAGTCTGATTTACTGCACCTTGTCAATCTCATCGATCGCTCTGCAGCATCATGTCCCTCGCGGTGCATGTTGCGGTCACTTCATGCCGTGGAGTGTATTTTTGTGTCTTTACATAGACTTTATTTAAGTCAAATGCACCAATTATAAGGTTCTATTTGACATTTTGGTAAAACATTTGTTATTTAACTATACATATTCTTTAACCTCATATTTATACCGTGTTATGTGTTGTTAAGTTGTTTACAAGAAGTGACTTTTATTTGAAGAACAAAAAGGAGACAATATCTGACTTTAATCTTAATGAATTGCAAAAACTTTGAAGCTCAATATCGCAAAACCACCCTGAAATGCAGATAGGACCTTAGAGTTTCATGGGGAAAGAACAAGGATGAAAACAAGACAATAATAATAATAGTAATTATTATTATTATAATTATAATAATTATAATGCCTAGCAATTTATTTATTACATACTCAGAGACACTTAAAAATTTTCAGAGAATTATTCATTCATTCCACATTCACACTCACCTGATAAGCTACCTTGGTCGTGACAGGATGCGACTGGAAGTGTGACACGTAACAGGAATCGAGAGACAGAGAAGCAGCAGAGTTGGTACTGTTTTGGTTGCTCTATCCCATTTTCGCTGTCCTTTACCAGCTGCCACTCTCCCTTTGTAGAGGATGCACTACAAAGCCATGTGACCGTGTTTGGTTCTGCACCTGCTTATACCTGAAAGATGCTAGAGTGCCTCCAAAATGAAAGAATGATACTGAGCACACTGGGATGAGCGTTCTCTGGCAATTTCTTTTTCTTTTCAGTTTTTTTTTCTACTCCCCTGCATCAGAATTGGGCCTTTGATCTTCAGGCTCAATAAAAGCCTCTGAAGTTTGAAGTCATGCACTTGTGTGGGTTTTAGGGGATTTGAAGATCGGAGATTGTGAATCAGCAGTATAGTAGGTCTGTTGAGGCGTATACAAGAGCACAACCATTGTTTCACCTCACTCACTTATCAGTTTCTGCCTTTACTGTGTTCTGTAGGTGTCATGCAGCTTTTCTGTGTTTTTCATCTTCTTTTCTTTCTATTAATGTACATAATACTTTATATGACTTTATTCATCAGAAGTTCGGGATGAACTTGGCTGATAATTGACTAATCATATGGTCCCACCTACCAGTATATAAGACATGACCAAAGAGCTAACATCTACATCATGCAAGCTATCTCCTGCAGCAGAAACCAACAAAGAAATTTGCTTACCTCTTCAACAAAGATGCAGACCTGCGCTGCTAGCTAACACAAACAGCTTTATCTCCAGCTAGCATCCAGCTAGCTGGAGCCCCAAAACTTGATTCTTTCTCAGCGTATTTAACATAAAATTTCAAGCTGCATGTGGAGATCCATACAGCAACACACCATCATGGCGGTAACGTTAGGGAAGGGTGATTTTCTTTATCACAATGGTTCCTAGAAGTTTGTGTTTCGCATGCTCCAGCAACTCATAATGTTGACATTTTTTAAAGAATCCTTACTTCACTAGAGAAGAATGCAGCCTGATAATTCCATGCTTGCGTAACGTTGCTCTGCCGTGAATCCAGGATGCAAGTTTGAAAGTGTGCATGCAGGTGAACTTCCAGATCTTCAGAGGTGGTTTGCATGATTAATTCTCTGCATACGGCGTGCAGTATGGCTCCTCATTGCTAAACTCAAGAGAAACTCAGTCCTGGCAGTGCTTGTCTGATTTTGGCTTTCACCTGCAGAAGCGCATCGCGTGGGGTGACTGCTGTATGCCCGGGCCACACAGACACATCACTGAAAATGCCCATACAATATGTTTTGCCAAAAAAGCAACAGGAAACAAATTTAAGATTCCCTTGTGAATCATTTTTATCTGGTAGTTGTTTTGGACCATAATAAATCATAGAAATGTAAATTAAATATACTAAAATAAAATAATAAACTATAAAATAATGATACATTGTAGTGTATTCCATATTCAAATACTTCTTTTGAGCCATGATCCACTTTACTGTGTTTAAAAAATGCATTCTGAGGCCACTAACTACTACACTCTTTTGAAAAAGCATTAATTATAATCTTCTTTTCATTGTGTTACTTGTAACTACTACTGGTCTTCTTCTCCATGTGTGTTTGTGTACAACTGTGTGTGACATGACAAGTGAATCAATTGAACTCTTGTAAAACATCACCACATTGATTGTTAAAGAGTCTCTCTTTTTTCCTTCTTGTGACCGGCCACTGATAAAGCATCTGTTTTCTTGTCTGTTCTGTCTCTTCCTCTCTAACGAAGCTAAAGTGACCATTACAGCACACTGCCTGTTTGCTGTCTCACTCCATGCTGCATTAAGTGACAGTCACACACATGAACACACGCTCTCTGGCCTTGAGGCTTGAGTCTCTGGGCAAACGAAGGGATTTAGGGTTTGTGAGGTAGGGGGGCTCTAGTGGATCAATGCCACGTAGATCAACTGCGAAGGACAATGGCTTTGGTTTCGTGTTTCCTCTTTCTCATCCTACCTTCTACTTTTCATGGTCTGAATCTCCTCCTGCAGAGAATCCATTAGGTGAAAATGATTGGGACAAGCACCACAACCCTGAGCTCCCGTTCATCACCTAAACTTATAAGATTTTATTTGGTTTGCCGCTTCATGTGCCTCTAGAATCCAGAGCTAACTTTCAAGAACGGTTTTGCCATCCAAAATAGGTTGTTCCAATGAAAGCTTCAACACCAACACATCAACATTTTCTGAACTTTTTTTTTCTTAGAAAACTGTTTACTAATGAAACTGTCTTTGATTAGATACATCCCAGTCAGTAATGGTATTGAACCACTGTTGTTTTTGGTAGCCAACTAATTTTTAATCTTAGAGTTTTTGCCAAAAAAAAGATCATTTAGTTTTAGTCACATTTTAGTCTTTTTAAAAGTAATAATTTTAGTTAAGAATAATTAAAAAATGTTTTCACTATACTATGACAGGTTTCAGTCTAGTTTATCAATGTATATTCATATTTAGTTGATACTAAATGTATTTAAATAAAAGATAATAAATTTAATTATTTTATTAACATTAAAAATTGTATGTTTAATTTTATTTCACAAATTAATGCTACATTTCACATAGTGAGATTGTTGATAGGATTTTCATTAATAAACACAAAGATACATATGTTTGATCTAAGGATTATGTGAAATAAAGGTTTAACACAACCCAATTTGTCTTCCTTACTTAAAAGCCAAGAACTAAAACATTCTTAATTTATCCATTTTGTTCAATAAAAATGTGTCCGTCCTAATTTTGAGTAATGGAGTAACAACATGTACTTGCATATTTAAAAACTGAAGAAAATATGGCAATTGAAGTTTTGAAAGGCAAAGTCAAAAAAATTGTCATGAATGTCACTGAGGTGTTGAAACCACATATGCCTCGTTCACACTGTGTGTGGCGTGTGTCCGGTGGAGCGAGGACCAGACCAAGATAGCGTGTGGATGTGAGTACTTTATATTTTAAATGTGATTACAGTCACAAATCATGAGAAGCATAAATGTCAGCATTTTGAACATGTTACTGCCCCCCCAATAACATCTTCGTCCACTCTCAACTCAATAACAGTCACATGCATCTCATTCAGTATTTTAATAGCAGAGACATAATTGCTTACCACGTCTAGCTACCACCATAACAAAAAGGTGCTCAACTAACAAAAATTTTTTTATCGTCATCGTTGAGGAAAACAACACTTCATAGAACAGAGTTATTAGCTCACAAGCTAATTTATCAGAAGCAAATGTGCAGCAAAAAAAAAATAACATTTGTTTTGAGTGCCAGAGAATGCAGACCTATATTTATTTGGCTTATAATGCATCAACTATAATAATCAACTGCTTAAATCACTGCAGTGCATGGAATATATCAATAGGTGTTTCTTGGACTGAACCCAGAGGTCCTAATAATAGTAATTATAGGAAATGCCACTCAGAAAAAAGCTTGATATTATGTTGATAGTATGGTTCTCAAGTTTTGGTTTTTGTATAGTTTGATGACCTTGGGATTAATCGATTGATTGATTTTTTTTTTTAACCAGAGTAGAGATAATTGCTGGAAATCAAATCACAAAAATGTGTATGTTGATATAATAATCAGTATGTAAATAATTCTTCAGCAAATATTTATTGAATTTTTTATTGTCATAAAAGATATTTTCATTCAGTTGCTTAGTTAATTAATTTCAACAAATTAATGTTGAATTGCCCCAAGATCTCATTTGTTCTTTGCTCCCTATTGAGTTTTTTTGAGATGGCTTGCATTTGATTGGCCACTGTTATACATCTCGTATTTTGTCGAGAAAAATCACTTTCTCATGAGTTCAGTATATTTCAGTATATTTTCCAGTGCTCATGTGTGGTTAAAATCATACTTTTTGTGCGTGAGAAATAGGAAGTGTGCACATGTTATTTTGCCATGGCAAAGCAACAAAAAAAACTTAGAATGCAAGCATTGTATTCCGGCAAACGCATAGAGTGGCACATTTCCACTAAAAACAGCTTTGTAACTTGCCTATGTTATACAGCTTAAAAACAGTATTTTACAAGTGTAAAACTTGAGGTACTGTGCCAGAAAATATGAAGTATTTGCATCAACCTTTGCAAGCTTATTCTAAAACATTTCTTTAGGAGCTAAAGAGAAAAAAGAAAAAGAAAAAACACACTCTGAATGCCCATGCCAGGTGACATACTAAAATAACCATTACTCTTGTTTAGTTATAACTCATGCTAGATGGCTGTTTAACTGTTTATTTATGCAGTCTTTGGTCAGAGATCGATAAACTCACACACGCACAAATAAAAATCTAGAACACTGTTCTAAGGAGTTTACATCTTCACATTAAATCTGGTTAATTAAAAACGCCTGATGCTAACTGCTCTCTCACAAACTGTTTTTAATTCATACTTCTGTTTTTACAACAAAAAATGTTTCCACATCTTCCTGACATCAGAAATCAGGCTGCTAATCATAGCTAGTTCACTAATGTGTGAGTAAAAATATTCGGGGATTCCACCCTTTCATTTAAGCTTTGTTTCCTGGTTGAGTTGGCTTCACAGGTCATTCACAATCCAAAGGAAAGTTTCACTCTAATGGAGCACAATGGATTAATGGCATCCGCGATCCATTGAGAACCTTCACATTTACTCTTCCTGTCTTCCAGTAGATACTATGTGCCTGTTTCCCCATACCACAATAAATCAAAGAGAGCAGTCTGTTTGCTTTCAAACAACAAAGACCAAGCCCTAAATGTGTTTGTGAGTGACTGTCACACACAAAGTACTAGAGGTTATGAGAGTTGGTGTGATTTCCTAAAGAACAGCTGTGTTCTGGAGGGATTCTGCTCATTCTTAAGTCCTTAGAATGTCATTCGGCACAGTACCTTTAGATGACGATGATCCATCTGCTCTGAGTGATGACATCATATGTCTTGCTCATCATTAAGGCGCTTTCCACTGTGGAGGAACAGATGTTGACTATGCAGATTAGACAGAGCAAGTCTAAGATGTATAGATGCTGCTTATTCGTGCACTTTATCAGAATTGCAGATTTAATGAATTTGCCTTTCAATTTTGCTTAAAAAGCTTGCTTGCAAAAGAAATTATGTATTTCCTTGTTTGGTGCTACCCAGTGGAGAAAGAAATAACATGTTTTGGTTGATTAATAAACAAATGCTCACAGAAGCAACATTTTTTTTCCTCCATAATAAAGCCCAAAACACTACACCAAGGTTTGTCAAGAGCGTTCCACTCCAACTGTTCCATTCCAAGTTTTCAGAGCAATGTTCACACCAAAAATGGTTAAAATACTGAATGCACTGAAATCCGCAATGACTAACACTGTTGGTTGGCTACTGGTTTGAAGATGAATACCCGAATAAAGATATAGATGTGATTAGTTTTACTCTCATTTAGCCATGTTATGGAAATATTCATTTAAAATAATAACGACTTAAGTCAAGGTAAGGAACACAGCAAACTACGCCAATTTAGGATAGCCAAGCAATGAAATAAACACTCATTTGATTATGTTCATAGAAGCTAGACTGATCACTGAGACATGCATGCACGGTGAGTATATATATATGACTTATCAAGAAAGAACAAACACTTCCTCCTGGCGCTTTTAAGTCTCATGAAGTAGGCTGGGCCTGCTACATCATTACCTTGCGTGTTTTGTCTTTGTCTCTTACTCGCTCTACCACTTACATCACAGCCTAAGCTAATTCACACAATTCTTTAAATAATAAACATTGATAACTCTGTTACTAAGATTGCATATGATAATGTAATTTTCCTTTTACAGGCATCCAACAAGAAACTGCATTATAAACTCTACTAAAATGCATTTTCTACACTGCAATAACGCTGTGTCCAAATTAATGAAATATTCCATCTTTCCATTGACTCAACATGTATATAGTTTGCAAATCAAGTGTCTCAGACTTTTGGTTGGACCTACCATTACACTGTTACTTCTATTCAAAAGTATGCAACATTTCCATCTCATGTGACTTAAGCAAACAGCAGATTGAAGAGAACATATGAGGGTATTAATGACTCATTGTAAACCAAACATGTTTGTAAAATTTCAGTTTTGCTATAAATTAGATTACAGTGACAATTGTTCTATCTATTATTATCTACTATCACAATTGCCACATCTTGAATTCTAACTAAAACTAGAAAGTCAGAACACATTTCACCAGTTCTTAAGTCTCTACACTGGCTGCTGGTCTCCTTCAGAAGAGTCATGCAGCTCATATATAAGTCCAAACATAACTTAGCACCTAAATACCTAACAGACATGCAAAGTGAATAAACACCAAACAGGGAACTGAGATCCCTTGGGGCAAAAAAATAGACTCACCACGGGTAAATTCCAAACATGGTACCATGCGGCCCACAGACGGAACCAGCTTCCAAAGGAAATCAAGGGTGCTAACACTTTAGTAATCGAATGCTTACTGTGAGTAAGCCACAGTAAGCATTCGGTTTAATATATTTAAATTGCAAGCATACTTAACAAATACTAGATTAATTACTTGATGCTGATACTTGTGTGTTTTTGTGAGGAACATGCGCCTCAAAACCTCGAAACTTAACTTGCCATTCTCAGGAGGGCCATATATCTAATTTGATATCATATTGAAAAAAGCCGCTGTAGGAACCCTTTAAACATAAGCCTGGTTCCAGACAAATTCCTTTGGCCAATCTCCAGTCCCCCACATTACCTTTTTTTTTCTGTCAAAGATGATCTCTTTTTTTTTATTTTCAAAACTGTTCAAGGTTTGGGACTGTTGTATGTTCACATATGTTGAAAAAGTCAGGGCTAAACAAGGGGATTGGCTGAAAGAAACATTGCCATTTGATTGTAACTGGCTTCTTTGATGTTTAAGAAGCAGATCTATTTCAGAGCATCAGTTATCTAACTGTACAGACATCTTTCCCATTCGATTCCGTCAATTTGACTACAGGCATTTGTTTTCATTTAAAACCTCACATTTTAACCTTTAATTTGAGTTTTTACATCACAAATATAAAAGTAGGTAAATAAATGGTAGGAACAATACTTAGACTATTAAACACCCTCATTTGGCAGATCATTTGAAAAAAATAATTAAGCATTTCTGTAGTTGTATAAATATGTAAAAATATAATCAAATTAAATAATTTCTTATAATTATATTTCTTAACACCCTTCCAAAATATATATTTTCAGGCTACTAGTTAGAAAGAAGCTTTAGGGCAATCACAGAAACTTCCTTAAACCCTTTTTTTTTTTTTTTCTTCTCTGTATCACACATAGTCAGCAGAATTTTCAAAGAATGTCTCAGAGTTGCTGAGTGGAGGATCTGTTTGTGAGTTCATGACACTAATACTTTTAAAACCCACAATCCCGGTAAACAGAGATAAACCTGAGCTTGCTGACCCACTCATGGTTGGTCTTAGCATCATTCTCAAACCTGAATCCTACTATAATATTTTTGGGAAAATAAAGTCATTGTTGCTCTCTCTCTCTCTCTCTCTCTCTCTCTCTCTCTCTCTCTCTCTCTCTCTCACTCTCTCTCTCTCTCTCGCTCTCTCTCTCTCTCTCTCTCCTCTCTCTCTCGCACTCTTCTCTCTCTTCTCTCGCACACTCTCTCTCTCTCTCGCACTCTTTCTCTCTCTCTCGCACTCTTTCTCTCTATTTCTCTCTCTCTCGCACTCTCTTTCTCTCTCTCTCGCACTCTCTTTCTCTCTCTCTCTCTCTCTCACTCATACACAAACAACACGTTTGTGTCTGGTAATACCTACTATATACTCTTTATTTCATTCCTCGCATCCTGGAGTTAATTATAAAAATGGCTATAATGGACTAAAAAAAGGATAAAGATAGAGGCTTTATTGTCATTGTAGTTAGACAACGAAATTTGTTTGGTAGCTCGTAGATTCCAGCAGCAAATAAGATAAGAAAGCAACCAAAAATAAACATATGAAACAGTTTAATCATATATAAAATAAATACATTACAAAAGGTATTTACAGTGTGCTAGTTGAGTAGAATTATGAATGTTTCATAAAGTATCTAGATGGTACCATATAATGGTATTTCCATTTATGTCCAAAAACTGTAGTGAGTGGGGGGAAGGAACAGGCTACAGATCTGAGAAAAACAAAAACTGTTCTTTATTCTGTTTGTGTGGGTTCTGATTGACTTGTATCTATTCCCTGATGGGACATTGCCGTAACTATATCACTCGTATTTATTGTTATCACAAAATATTTTATAGACACAGATTATACAAATGTATAATAACAAAGTCACAAGTGTGATTGCATCTATAAAGTGTACAAATTCTAGAATATAATTCTAAATCAATGTACACTTATATTAACCTTCATTGCTGATACTAAGCAGAAAGTTTTTTTCAGATAAGAGCTAAATGTTTCTCAAGTGCCAATAAAACTCTTTAGCAACATCAAAAATGCTTTAGCAACATCAAGATTCTTGCAATTTTTACATCGTTTTAAATTCCATGTTCTCCTTCATCTACTCTTGTAACTCTTCTCTTGAAAGCAAGCCAGTTCCCATGGTGACACGGTATTGTTATTATCACACAGATACAATAATGTAATTTTTCATTTTTATATTAAGTCATATTAAAACAAACTTTTGCTATAAAGAGATGCAGGTAATTTTAACATCATTATGAATATGATAAAGAACTGACAAATAGGAAAAAAGGAACTAGGAAGTGATAAGGAGAATTCAACGGGGAGTTGAGTGTGTGCACTTCGTAATGGGTAATGGATAATATTCTAAATGACCCCATTGCCATTGCAGACAGAACAAAAACGTTGAGCTATTCTTTGCTCAAATAGTGCTCTTTTTATCTCGGAATGGAATGACCTGTCCTCACTTCACCATTGTTGTTTTCCTGCAGAAAGAGGATCAGGCCCGCTTGCTGCTGGCAGAAGAGGGGAAGGAGCAGCTGATGTTCGAGGTCCCGCTCAATGACTCTGGCTCTGCGGGGTTAGGGGTCAGCCTGAAGGGGAATAAGTCCCGGGAGACTGGGGAGGACCTGGGCATATTTATTAAATCCATCATCCACGGAGGAGCAGCCTTTAAGGTAACGCAGCACAGTTCCATTTGTGCTTTGAAGCTTCCAATGATTCCCAATAAAGAAGTTGATGCAGCTTTGCAGCCTGTTATCAAAGTGGCTGCAAAAGCAACTGAATTAAGGTGATCTGGAGTCATTGAGTGAAATATATTTAATTTTCTTTAGATATTTTCATTTGCTTAAATGCAGCATTTACAAATAACCTGCTTTACCATCTCAAATAATATTTCCCAGTACTGGCTCGTCTCTAGGGTTTCATTCCATTGTCAGTTTTATTTTAGTAAGGTTTTCATTTGCTTGGTACAGCCAGTACAGTTCATCACCCAGCAGAGATATTATGTGTAATGCTGTGAAATAAAGTAAACCATCAAAAAATGAGAGAATGGGAATGACGTGTTCTTCTCTCTATTTATTGCTGCATTCATTAGTTCCAACTTTACCTAACAAACTTTGTTACCTGCCCATATTAATCAAATATGGCAATTGAACATCCTGTTCTGAAGACCCAGACAATCCTTAACAATCTCCTGGAGATATAAAAAAAAAAAAAAAAAAAATAAGATAAGATATATATAGAGATATAGAGATAGATATATATAATATATATATATATATATATATATATATATATATATATATATATATATATATATATATATTAAAAGCACAATGCACCAAGAGTGGACCAATTAAGCTAATTAGCACAGTATAATGTTACATCAAAACCTATGTATTTATGGTCACATCCATTTGACATTTGCTTGTTTTTCAGAACAAAAAAGAAAAATGTTTACACAAATTTTAATTATTTGCAAGATATTTGTGATTAGAAACATTCTTTTTGTCTTTTTTATTCTTCTAATTGATTGGAATATGTGCTTGGAGTAGGGCTACTCTGAATGGATTTTAGAGTAAGTTCTAATAATTTTCACTTTCAGGAATCATAGGAAGTACGAGTAACTCAAAGTCAAAAGCCTGAAATAAAATGAAATGTAGTAAAAAAAAATAATAATGATACAAAAAACAAATCCACATAAAGCTGAACTTTCGTTTTAGTCTGAATAGTTATGATGTTGTGTTTTAGTGAAGTGTTTTTAAAGATATTGAAAAAGGCAACTCTGCAGACTTGACCTAGTGTGAAGTACAGACTCTTTCAGCTTAAAAAAAAAACTCAGTTCTTCTTACAAAGGGCACATATAAGTGTTAATATTTGAAGATAGTAGCCAGGTAATAATGTGTACAGACCTGCTTAAGCTGCTGTCTAGCTCCGGGCAGAGCTCTATCTGGAGATTCTCCGAAGAGTTTAAAATGTTTTGATTACTGATGGATGCGAGTTTTCTTCACAATAAGATAATCGCTAAGACTTGAATAAACAACTATCTGCTATTTCTGAATTAAATTTACTTCACACAAATGTCCTAAATTAAAAAAAAAAAATCTTACTAAGCTCACATGTTCACATAAGCTCACATGTTCAGATCTCAAATCTGGTGGCCACGTGATGTGGGATCACAGGTCAAAGTTGAATTCAGCACCACATAGGCTGAGAGTTCTGGTCTCACACATTGGAATGCAGTCCCACTCAAGCTAACATAATATTTTTTAGTGTCACCAGTGCTTAATTCATATTTAAATTTGACCTAAAATGAAAAGCTAAAATTCTATTATGGTGTGCTTTGTGTAATCTGTGTGAAATGCATTGTAAATGCATTAATAAGCATTAGTTGATACATAGTAAGTGCTTAAATGCTACTCTAACCAGTCTTAAGGCCTCTACACATCTATTAAGCGAGAGCTTAAAAGTTTTGAGTGTCTAAAAATATAAAAAATGTAAAAAAAAACCCAGAAATTTCCCACAATGCCTTTGGCCTATGGTAGCCACAGCGGTGTTTCCGCATCCATACTTACGAGTGAAACTGCAGAGCTGCTAACTCTCACACATTGAATGTAAGACTCACGCATTTCAGTGATCTCTCACGCCACACCGATTAAAATAACGCTAAAATAAATTTCAAGATTTGTACACCAATGAGCACAGATAAATGCCATCTGCTGGCTTGCTGCCATACATGATGGTGCCTCAACCACAGCATTGCCGGTACCGATTAAGTTTTTTTAAGTATGTTTTACTGTCAAGCAAATTTGTGTTTGTATTTAGAAAAATGCCTGCTTTGTATGCCTGTAAAAACAAATGAACACTTTTACAATCACTAATACTACTTAAACATTTCAGCGTTTGTTTTTGAAAGTGATGACTATGGATACTCTCTACTATCCAGTAGTACACAATTTTATCACATTTGAAAGAGTGAGCAAGTAATATAAATGACGTCAGTAAACACAATAGGCGACAGTGACCACCCCCTCTAATAATAAAGATGGCTGCAGGCGAGTGATTGAAATTGTAAATAGGTCATGATCCCTGTTAGCTACTCTCAGCATTTGTTTTGGTTCCCTTGACTTCTGACCCCTGCTATTTCCACCGATGACCTGTTATTCGACCCTGGGAGACAGAGCAGTGGACTGTCAGCAGGAGGCTTAGTATGTGCTTTTTATTTAAATGTGTTTTTTATGTTTTATTTTTTTAGTATGACACCTTGCATGAGTGTTTTTTTTATATGTGGATAGACAATAAGTAATTAAGTGGATTTATTTCTTTGAGCATATAGAGCTCTGTTGCTTTCTTTGTCCTTTGATCACATGCATGGCAAGCATTTGTGTTTGAGGACGCTTGTCTCAAATACACTTAATTGATGGACTACTTTTTCACAGATGCAACTGGAGGCAACAGCTTTGCTGTTTAGCATAAACAAATATTTAAAAGTAGGGATAGATGGTTCAGCAAACAGATAAAATATACTAGTATATCACAATGTCACATAATTTATCACAAAACACATCTTTAGTCGTAACCAGCTGGTTAAGGATTTTAGGCAGATCAAAAATGTGGCATCGGTTAACGTGGTGTGTTGTCGAAAAGTGTATGAATTAGGTTTAGTAAAAATCTGCAAAGCTTTTATACATCAAATCAAACCAGGTTTTATTGAAAAGGCAACATGACTGTGAGAGTGCGTGCGTGTGTGTCTGAGCATGTGCTTGTCTGACTTTTAACAGACACAGATATACAAACGCATAGCAAAAGCGTTCCAAATAAACAAATGATTGTCATGCTTATCTCTGTTTGTTTAAATCCTTCCCTGAAACATGAATAGAAACAGATAAAGGCTAGTTAACTGCTGTTTGGTCTGTACTCACATTCCATAAGGGGTTAATAATCACAAAATACCAAACTCTCTGAAATCACAGGACTAAAACCACATTTAATATGACCTCTGTTTCCTTAACTGAAATACTCATATTGTACAGGTGTAAATAAATAAGTTAATATGAATGAATAAAGTAAAACTTTAAATTGTGAATGTAAAGTAACATTTTACATAATTATGAATGTGTAAAACAATGATAGAACATTTTTAACCAATGCAAATATCACATCAGTCTAACCAATAAGTCAAGCAAGTAAAAACAAAGTTTTGCTCCCGGTTCAATCTCACATGTTGATGTACATTTCATGTATTTGTACTGTGTAAATTGCATTAAAAAAGTGTTCGAGGTTTGTTCGACCTTTCAAAAGCACGTTTTGTAAAACACAGAGGAAATGCCACCAGCTTACAGCTCTTTGGTGCAAAGGCTTTGTTAACTTAAGAGTTTTTCATGTCTGTGCTATTTTTCTCAAAACTTTCAGAGTGCACAATACAGCATGAAGCAATGTACGTTATCACTTATTTAAAACATCAACGATTTGAAGTTACATTAAAAATACCTTATAATTACAAAAATAAAATTGAGAAGCTCTGAGCACTAATTTATGGTAAGCAATTAACAAAGTTTGCTTGGTAACATTAGTGTGCATCAGAATATGGTGGTTTTGCAGAAAAGTGCTTGATTAGTTTGTGCTGGAATGTTTATTTGCTTTATTTTGTTTGTTTGCCTTTAAGTTGAGCTTTTTTTGGCTCTCAGAGGTTGTGTTGATGCAAAGGAACTTAACATAATCGTGAAACTTTGCACCCAGATCATGTTGTTCATTTGGGATGGATAAAATATTTGGGAAGGGATGCATGAAGATCTCCAAGCTTTCACAGGAACTCTGAGTAACATGCTTTAATTCCCTATCAAGTCCCTTGTGAACAAGTTCAGGAACGCTAGAGACCTGCCTGTGTTTGTTCCAGCACATTAATGCTAATTAAAAACTCTACAAGCTCATGCTAATGAGTTGGAAGAATCTTGAGTCTGTGGGTGGGAAGAGTCTTCTCCCCTGAGCTGGAGTGGGAAGGGAAGAATAGGCTGCAGGACTGAGGAAAACATTGTAAGTCAAGTGAAGGGCTTTTAATGAAGGTCTACTTCTGGAAGGTGTTTGGACAATGATTTTGTGCATGACAGTTAAAGAGTAGTTAAAAATCTTTTTTAATTTTTAATCAATAAAAGTAAAATGGCTTCAGAATTCTGAGCTGTTAGTGATGTGTTAGAGGTCTGTGATGCAAAGCCTCCATCGACAATGTTTAGTAATATGGGCACACATCTCTCTAAAAAGTACACTACTTGATTTTTGCAAAGTTCATGCAAGTTCCTGAATAAATGTGGTATTTAGCTGTACTTTTTACTTCTGACCCATTTTTTATTTTATTTGGTATTATTATTTATTTTTTTGTTTTATCAATTTTGGATTTACTGATGGAAGGACTGTTGTTGAAGGGTTTAGATCTTAATCAGCAATCTGTGATTTCTAGTCTCTTTAAGAAGTAAGTTTAATAGTTTCTGTTTTCAAAACATCGTGCTCTGAGTCTGGGTCTTCATGTTGAATAACAGTACTGACAGCAAGACAGGAAAGAGAAAGGAGACCAGGAGGCGAGTTTTTTTCAGTCATCTTTATTCATTCCTAATGGTAGATTTGCTTGGCAGTTAGTTGCTGAAAAGTGTTTCAAATCCTTCATTGCATATAAAGCCAATTTCAGGACTTGGTACACTTTCTCAGGGGTCCCAGCGTAATGGCTAAACACATTTGTTGTAGTCTCCAACAACATAAAATATTTCCGAGACTGTGTAAAAAGTCTTATTCAATAGATTTGTTAAAGATTTTATACAATAACTAATCGATTGAATAACTATTCAATTTTTAAAAATGAGTGTTGTTTGGTGTAAATATTATTGTTAGTCAGACATTGTTCATAGGTCTGGGGGAACCCTTAGCTTTTTTGGAGTTTTTAATTGCACAATCAGTCTATGTATAGTTTGATGACTATTTATAGCTGTGCTTTCATGACTTTTGAATTTTTTTTTTATTGATTGATTTGAATGATGAAATGATTACCAACAATGCAGTACTTTGTATTTAGATTTTTTTTATTTCATTGTTTTATTTTTTAA
The DNA here is from genome assembly GCA_900490495.1 of Danionella dracula. NCBI lineage: Eukaryota > Metazoa > Chordata > Actinopteri > Cypriniformes > Danionidae > Danionella > Danionella dracula. The sequence continues at coordinate 8,007,975 of UELW01000245.1, forward strand.
ATCCAAGAGCAACTTTTCAGTCCACTTCATCATCCTTGGTTGATCCAGTTCTTGAAAGATCAGCGTTTTTATTGTCTCTCTACCCGCAGTGCAAATTCATGTGTTAAACCTCGTGTGCATTTAAAGTTTGTCTTTCTCGCCTGGAGTAATGGGAAACAGATCAGAGGCTTCTTCAGTATTGAGCACTAATTAAAATTAATTGTAATGAACTTCAGGGCTTTTATATGCTATGTAATATGCATGCTTTATAATGTGCTTATACAGTACCAGAGAGACTGAGCTGCTGGTCTGAGAGGACTTTACTCCTTGACAGCATTCCCTCCGTAGGCTACAGCTGATGAAAAAGGCCTGAGGAAAGCAGAGTTCCTTGTGGATGTGTAGAACTGAGGAGTTAAAAACTAGGACATGTTTAATGTTCTCTGACAAGGAAAATAAATCTCAAATTAGTGTGATAAAGTTTTTTTTTTAGTTATGGTTTACAAGTCCTTTTCATAATTAAAACATCTGAGTATTCCCAGATGATGAGAATAATGAAATAGTATAATTTAACTGAGAGCCAAAATTGAATTATAAAAGTTATAGGAAGATGAGCTGGTTAAATGTTAATGTAAGACTGAAAGTTTTGCATCAAGGGAGGAACTACTCCAATGAGAGCCACTCGCCAAGCACTGAGGTCCTATTCTAATAATTTTTGATCTACACGCTCTGGTTGTCTTGGTTATGTGGTCTTTGAAAGACAGCTGTTCATCCAAAATCACTCCAAGATTCCTGACTGAAGGAGAAAGAGTGACTGTAGAGGATTCCAACTGGACTGTGAGGTCGTGATGCACAGAGGGATGGGCCTGGATTACCAGAAGTTCTGTCTTGGCCATGTTGAGCTGTAGGTGATGGTGCTTCATCCAAGTAGAGATGTTGTTCAGGAAGTCAGTTATGCGGGTAGTTACTGACAGGTCATCAGCGGGGAACGACAGATATAGTAGAGTGTCATCAGCGTAGCAGTGGTTGGAAATTCCGTTTCTGAGGGTGATAGGGCCCAGGGAGGTGGTGTAGATGGAGACAGGGAGGTGGAACCCCGACACTGAAAAATCGACCAGTGAGATAGGACTCAAGCCAATCGAGTACAGTGCCAGTGATGGTCATCGCAGAGAGAGTGGAGAGAAGGATCTGATGGCTGACTGTGTCAAATGAAGCAGAGAGATCTAGTAGGATGAGGACAGATGATCTGTAGTTAACCCTGGCACTAACCCTAAGTCAGGGTTGATTGAATGTTACCTGCTTAATGAGTTTGGCAGTGTAGGGCAACAGAGAGACAGGTCTGTAATTGTCCACCAAAGATGTGTGGAGTGTAGGTTTCTTGAGAAGCGTGGTGACTCTGGCCACCTTGAAGGTGTTCGTGAAACTGCCGGTAGTGATCGAGGATTTGATGATGTGAGTTTAGGGCAGGTGTGATGGTAGATGAGATGGTTTGTAGAAGGTGAGAGGGGATGGGGTCAAAGGGGCATGTGGTTGAATGTGCTGAGTGAAGAATGCTGGACACCTGATCTTCTGTGAGTGGAGTGAATGAGGACATGCAAGGTGTCGCGTATTGTGGATGAATTTGGGTGCAAGGTGGTGCAAACTGTCGGCTGATGGTGAGGGTTTTGTCTGTGAAGTGATCAGCAAAGTCATCTGCAGTGAAAGAGGTCACTGAGGGAGGTTGGGTCGGACAACTGTAATCTATTATGTCCTTAAACAAGGAACTCTGCCACTCGAAGATGTGTAAATATGTCCCTGTGCACCAAAAAACTGGTCTTTCAGTGCATCCAAATGCTCTCAAAAACATTGTGTTTATGTCTCTTAGGATGGACGTCTTCGGATCAATGATCAGCTGATAGCAGTAAATGGCGAGCCACTGTTGGGGATGTCCAACCATGAAGCTATGGAGACACTGCGGAGATCCATGTCTATGGAGGGTAACCTGAGAGGAATGATCCAGCTTGTGGTTCTCAGGGCTTGGCTAACACCTAACCAGGTACAAACCTACCTCTGAACCAGCTCATCTAATGAATTCATTGTTTCTTTTTGAAATATTGAAAAACAGTTGCACAACCATGTCTAAAACTGATTTAAGGTCCCACACTGCATTTTGTTTACATGTGTATCTATTATAGCTTTTCAGCGGGTTTGCACAATACGAGTGATATAAATGTTTGAGCTGTTTTTTTTTTTTCTTCTAAATTTATGACTATGATCATGTGATGTGCAACATGTCTTTGAATTTAAGTATTAAGTTTTGCTTTTAAGTCTAAAGTGTGTCGTATGTATAAAGGTATTGCTTGAAAAAGGTGACTTGGAGTCACTAATATAAATCTTCATTCATTTTTCTTGTGCATTGTGACATATGAACATACTCTCTGTTGTCTGTAAAAAAAAATTCTGCCACTAGTTGCAACCGCTTATCTGGAAAATTTGTGATCAAGTTAGCCACACTTTATTATTCATGGGCACTCAAGTGAGTTTATCTTGGGATTTTTATTGCTTATCTGTATCAACTGGAAATTGCAGTAAAGTTTGTTAAATCTCTGTGGATCACATTCTATTGGCTCTTACAACCCAGATTGTGAGCAGCATCCAATCACAACCGATTTGGTGCTAGCTACCAATCGCTACTAGTAGTTTTACATAAAGGAGGAGTTTTGAACACAGTAACAATCTCCACAGATAATTGTCATTGGGTAAACAAGTTAACCTGCTGCTGGAGATTCAAAAAACCTAGTCTCAGCCTGTTGAAGTCGAGGTTTGATTGGTTAACCTCTGGTAGAAATCCATACAAGGCTGGCATTCATTTTTGTTCCGCATGAAGGCATACGTTGGAAATCGTGTATGTTGGATCTTTCCCTGTATTTAATGGGCATGGAAAACATCGCAAGATTATTGTTTAAGTTTTCCGTACCCAAAACACGGTGGTATGCGAAACGACATGGGATTAATTGTTTGCCATGTTAGCCAAATGTCCTAATGGCTTTGGCTATGTGAGACTACCCAAAACCAAACTATGAACCTTTTAAGATCATAATTGTGCCACTTAATATATATATATATATATATATATATATATATATATATATATATATATATATATATATATTTTATTTATTTATTTTTCACTGTTTTATTATTTAATTGTCAAATTAAGTTCTCAGCAATATTAGTTTTTTCTGTGTCTGTTTAGTAGACTGAAATAGTCGCTAGTGTGTATGCATTTTTTGTTTCGAGGCAATGCCTATGTTGTATGAACAAAAATAGTTGTAACGGACTAAGAACAAACGTGAACATTTGATCTCTGAAACTGCACAGATATGTTTTGGGTCAAACAGACATGGACAATGCATGATTGAAGAACATTTGTGTTCAGAAGAATAATAATTTAAAATGAAAATGGTATTAATTCGACACCGTATTAAGGTCTTGTATTTGAATACTTTTCCCTGCTTGACTAACAGGTGAGTTATGCATTATCGATCCAAAAACAAAAACAATTGCAATTATTTTGGGATTGTTTGAATCATATTGTATTCAAGTTCATTTAACAACATTTCTAATGGATAGGAAATATTTAAATATTAGTGACCGCAATGTACAACCAAACTTCCTTTAATCAAACAATGAATTCATTTATAATATATTAATTGTATTTTAAGTTTATTTGAGAATTTCTAATGCTAAAATGTGGAGAAACAATTTCAACATCCGTCCAATGTAATCAGGAAGCTTGGAAAATGTTACTTATGCTTTTTAGCATACATTATATTCTTAACAAAAAAAGGAAGATCTTGAGTCGCATATATTAAGTCAACAACAGAAGCATCCAACTTGCCGATTTAATATTCATAAAGTAAAGAGTAGTATTGGCATAACCATATCAGAGAATATTCAGCCAACTTTTTATCCCATCTCTCCTTCAGTATCAGATCATTTTGAAAAAATGGATGAGTAATGTTTTAAGCTTTTTCATATTGGATAGCTTTCTGTTCTGCTGTCAGCCTTTTGCACTGACACTCAAAAGTCTTCCAATCTCCTAGGGCAACAGCTTAGCACTTTTACAGAGAAATTGATACGTCCTTGGCACATTATGCCTCTCATGCTAATAACACCATAAAAGATGTTGTGGGAAGAGAGTAACATGTAGTTATTGTCAAAAACAGATAAGGGAACGGTGTCAGCTAAACACAAGCGCTTGTTAACACCCCAATGTCTGGAACAGAGACCATGAATGTGTGAGGATGAGATGGACTAGGACCCAATAGCGAGTATAGGATAATGTTTATTAGAGTTCACATAAAGTCTTCTGATAGCTCAACAAAAGTTGGCCCTAAGGGAATAATCAAACGAAGAGCACCCCGAGGGGAGTTAGAAACAGAACGGCTCCGAAGGGACATCGAGTCCTGGGGGCGAGCCACCACGGGCAAAACTCACGCCATTCTAGGAGAGGCTGTAGTCTGTTGGCAAAGGCAGAGAAGGCTGATGAGGCTCGCTTTTACAGAGGGAGAGAGACATACACGGAGACAGGACTTCACAACAAGAGTAGAACAGGTTAGTCTCAGCATGAATAGCAATCGACTCACAACTGGCAGCATAGACAGGACGCTTAAGAAGTACTCCAATCTAACGCTGAATACCGGCAGGTGGAGGGCATGATTGCATAGCGGTGATGAGCAAATGAGAGACAAGAGAAAAACAATTAGACAGCACTAGATAGGGATAGCACGAACAACCAATTAATAAAAGTCACTACCGTAGCTCAAAAATGACCCCAAAACAACACTAAAGAAATCCAACACCTCACAGATTGATCATTCATTTTAAGAGGTACAAAAGGGCTTAGCTGTTCACAGGTAATAGTAGTGTGCAATTATTCTTAATGCAATTAATTAAATTTGATTAAGTATCTATGTTGGGTCTTAATCACTGTGAAATCTATATAATTGGAGATAAAACAATCCACTTGTTTTGTTGTTTACTTTGGGGCCTCCGGCTCCACTCCCCCATTGACATTTGATGGTAGAAGGCACTGAAACAGTGATTATTATGTCAAAAAAAGTTTGAATTCATGCAGAACATTATATGTAGATTACTCAATAAATGTTTACCTTATAGTTTCATATACATTTATATTTATAGAAGTCTTTTTTACTACAGATGTTTTTTTATGATTTTTTAATGGTCGCTAGACAGACAGAAATGCAGACAGATGCTCACAATGTCATTAAAGCTGGTCAGAATGGCTTGTAATTGCTGCTGGTTTTCCACATCCTTCAGCTTTCTATATCGTTTCCTCTATGCTGGTGGAATTTGCCTCCAGCAGGACGTTTTACTCTTTTCTCCTCCTCTGCACCTGGGCCTGAGAAAACAGCCATATGCTCACCACAGGATTCCTTCTGTATGTCTCAAATGCACACACACACACCCAAACACACGCACACTCACGCACACACACCCAAATACGTGCTGACACACTCCACCCCAAGGCCTCCAACTGCTCTAAAATGCTGTGTAATTAGGCTATACAATGGAGCAGCCCTCTGGCCACATGAATTGATGCTTACTGGGGCCTCTTTGTTAGTTCTGACAACCTGGGAGGGCCCAACCAGGGTGCTATTGTTCTAAAATACAGATTCATGTTCATTATGCTTTATGGGCAGCAAACTCCCCCGTCATGGTTTCCAGGATGGAGCAGAAAGAAGGGGATTGCATACAATCGACTTACGCAAATAGAGGTGGAATAAGATGCAAGTTGGTGGACAAGTGAAGAGAGGAAAGCATAAAACAGATTGGGGGCAGATTGTGACTTTGTTGTTGAATCAATAGATTATTATATGAACAATATAATGCATTTTTCAGACTCAACTTTTTTTTTTTGGAAAACAATTTCATATTTCACTATTTGTATGACTACGGTAATCAACTGGAGTTTGGTTTCATATGACTTTACTAACATAATGCTGACTTAAATCATTTGATTATTTGTATTGGTAGTTAAAGGTGACGTATCATGTAAACTTGACTCCAACTTGAGCTCAAAACGGTTTAATGGCCGTAACCACACCCTCTTACTGAAGTATCAGCCAATAATCAATCGATTAATACCGATCGTCTCATTGACTGAAGTAGTAGAACCCCATCGGTAGACAATGGAAAGAAAGTGTGCTTTTTTAAAAAAATGTGGTGATGTGTTGATAATACTTGCATTATAAATTAGCTTCTACTATTGTGCAAATGGGAAACTGAACCATGTTAACAGGAATCCACATATGATTATTTAATTTGAGTAACAGCAGGAGGAGAACCACAGAGCCAAATAGATATTTACAACAAACACACTTTTTTAGATTTTTACAACATAATGTTAAAAACATAGTAAACAAATTGTGTCACACTATTTACATTTTTGTAATAATCAAAAGGTTCTGTGGATTAACCACAATACAAATGCAACTGAAAGTTATCTAAAAATCATTTGTGGAAGAGACTTTTTTTTCCCCTGCTAACAGAGTATATTTTTCCCTTTTCAGTTTCCAGATTAGAAAAATAAAGTGGACAAATTGATGTACCTTTTAATCTAGTGTTCATTTTTGCACAAATTATATAAACAATTAACATTCTGTTTGGAGTCTCCATAGAGTCTGATCATAATCCTATCGAAGATCTTAGATATGTGCTGGAGAAGAGTTTGATCAGTGGTCAACTTAACTTGTAATGTGAAGCAGCTACTTTATGAATTTTTTGCTCTCTCTGGGCTAACAGCTAACTTGTGCACTCTCCAAAAAGTGATGCTAAAAGGAGGGCCCAACATGCAACCATCATCATGTTGGAAAACGTATGTAAAAATTTTTACAAAGCAACTGTTCAGTTAAAGACAATCTATCTGGCTGTTGTTGAAGGAACCAAGAAAAATGATGAGGCACTAAGAAAGCTAACACTAGCTTTTAGCTTGGATGTCTTGTGCTAATCAAATTTTAGTAAACAGGTGGTTTTGGGTACTTTTTTCCTCCTCACTCTATTCAGGCGTTCCATAAATGTCCTGGTAAAACTGCTGAGGAAATAAAATAAAATGTATTTTTCTGTTCCTCTTAAACTATGGCGCTACAATTCTCCAATTTTTGTCATCTCTTCTCTTTTAACTTCTCTGGTGGGCTGGCTTCTCGTGATCTCCAATCATGAGTTTGGCATAATTACCTACCAATGATTTAAGAAGGTGGATTTCTAGATTCTTCCTGCTAGAGATTAGCCACCATAATGTAATCACTGGAAAAAAAGGCTTATTTATATTGATTCCTGCGAGTATTGTTAATGCTGGAATTGTGTTGCTTGATTAATTTGTGTTTTCCTTGAGTTGTGCCTGTTTCACAATAAGCGACAATTACCATTGTCATATCTGATACAGGGTCTTAATATATAAGTGGTAGTAAATAATTTTACGCCTTAAAAAGTCTGAAATTCTTTGTTTTAGGTGTTGTATACTTTTTCACAGCTTTTAGTTTTCTGATGTCCATGTAAAGCTCATCTGATATCTGTTTTTTTTGTTTTTACTTTGGGTTGCCAGAGATTGAGAACATGCCCTTAAATGCTAAAAAAATTATGTATTAAATGAGGGTTAGGGTTGCTATAGAATGAGAAAATGTGTGTAAACACTCAAAACATAACATGATCATTAAATATATATATATATATATATATATATATATATATATATATATATATATATATATATATATATATATATATATATATATATATATATATATATATATATATATATATATATATATATATATATATATGTATATATGTATATATATATATATGCCTTAAAAATATATATTAAAAATATATATATACATACGCCTTAAAAAGTCTTACATTTGACAGAAACCTGCAGAAAACCTATAACAATATACTCATATATACTCATAATAATATACATTTTTTGCATATGAACAAATCTTTCTCTCTAAATGTACTTGTTGGGGCTGATTTTCAGGTCTGCTCTGTATTTTGGAAGTTACTGTAACTCTGTAGGGTACTAAATATCTGAATGCCACTTGAAACTCTGCCAATACTCTAAGCAAAAACTTCGCCAGCAATATATTTTCAATCTAATATGAAATGAGTATTTTTTTAAATAATATTTATATTTTTAAAATTATGTGTAAATGTGCTGGATCATACCTTCCTAGTAGCAGTGTTGTTGTTAATAATGTTTTCATAGAGCTGGATAAAAACATATCCATATCTCTTCTTGCAGACCAAATGCTATTATACCGCAGTATGATCTAATCAGTCTTTCTCACCGTTTCTCACAGACAGCCATCTAAACAGCCCTGTCATAATCTCATTACAGTGTGGGCATAAATAATGAACTGTAGCCTAGGGAGAGTCATGTGATCTGTGCCCTGGAGACTCAAAACAAACACAGAACCTCAGGAGCTTCCTTTATCGTTGCAGTATTTAAGATTCAGACAGAACTTTTCGCTTTGTGTTGTTGATTAGGACATTAGAACGGTCTGAAGTGATGTTTTCGGATGGAGTGTGTGGTTGTGGCTGCAAAAGGATAGCGGGGCTAGTGTTTGAGGAAGGAAAGCACATAGAGGGAGAGAGGCTGTGGGAAATCACATGCCTGTCATTCCCTGACTGATGTCGTTTGTCTGTTTCTACAAATGAAAAGCTCCAAATCTTGTTGACCTCTAGTCACCAGAAACTCACAGTACATAAGCACAAAGATAGACAGGGTAATTCTCGTACCTATTTTCTAATTCTTTTAAAACTGGTCACAAAAGTAACAAATCAAGGGAGGATGTTCAGGTCAGGAAGCTAATCTTCTTTATGTATCTAAATGAGAGGTGAACCAAACTCTAAAATTGAATTCCTCTTCAATTGTTATACACAAACATGTGTTTTGTTAGTGATGCACTGGTTGAACAGCCACTAATAGAACTTGGCAGTGTTTGCAGGATGTCTGCAGGTACCTTAAGTCTTAAATTCCACATTATGGCCTTGGAAAGACATAAATCCGTTGTCAAATTAATTTAAATGGTGCCTGGTTTATGCATTTGTTGTATGCAGTTGCAGACTCACTTTGCTACTCACTACAGACTCTCTTTGATTAAAGTAACTGCAGGAGGCTGTGAGGAAGCCTTGGAGCCACTCTGAAGCCCTCATTGCACCAAATAGCTGTTTATGGTGTTTGGTAACTTAATGATACTTTGTACATTCTTGGTCATGAATGTCTATTATTGGTCATGTTGTTAACCCAGTGCAAACTTATTTGGTTATTGTTTACTATAGAAGATAAGAAGAAGAAAAAAAGCTTTTGAGGAATGCATGAGGTTGAGGAATAATTCATAAAGTTTTTTCTCCATTACATCTTTCCTTCCTATATAAAAAAATGAATAAATAAATAAACCCTATTATGAAACATTTATTTTCCATACACGTGACAATGTACATTGATAACACTCATGTTAGAGTGAAGTCATCTTCTGTACTTTTAGTACAAATGAAATAACATTGAAACGTTGAAGCTATTTTGTGATCAAGCCTCTTATGATATCTTAACCCACTAACCTTTAACAGACCTGACACCAATGATTATGCATTTATTGCCTCAGCAATAACCAAATAATGTGATTTTTTTGCACAAAACTAGATCTCTAAAATGAATTTAAAAATGTACAGAAATAGCATGAATTTAAGTCTGATTTTAATAAGCCATGGCATTGTTCTCAAAATTGAAATCTCATTTCTGTTTTGATTTTGGTTGTTTTGATTTTCTCTAATGGCTGTGTTCTTTTCTCTTCAGACTTTTATTTTCATTACCTTTAAAACAACACAGTCATATGATGTTCTTGCATTTTATTTCTTCCCAAAGTCCACTTAAGCTGTTAATCAAGGCCATAAGGACATATAGCATTCTTACTTTTCTTTTGTATCTGGCACCTGTCCTTGACCGCTTCAATCGTCATGCTGGTGAGTCACTGAATGAGGAGAAACTGTAAATTCCCAAATATTCAAGAAAGTGTCTATGGCCTGTCGGAGTTGATAGATTTCTGTTAAATTGTGAAGAGTACACTGAAAATGCATCTATTTATTAACTCATTTATTTTATTTAAACTGTACAGTGTTAAGGGTCTCTTGTAGTTGTAATATAATAATATGAATAATGCAGAATGTATTCATGGTATATCTGTTCTACTGGCGTTTTAGCCCACTTTCTGAGTTGGGGTGCTTGGGCACTAGACTGGAAATGAAGATCCAGGATCCAGTGTTCTCACGTCATGCAATTTTCAAGCCCAGTGTGCACGGTCTCAATGCTTCCCCTCAAAGTGGATGACTAGCAGAGTGTACTAATGTATCTTAAAGTAAGTTAATTCAACCAGGAGCGTCTCCAGATATGTTCCAAATACCCCACACCTGAGAGCACTCCGTTTGTTTTCTAGGCTGAAACAATAGTGTGGATTTAAGTGTTTTTAATTTATTTATTGATTAGTTAGGTACTTAATTAATTGATTGTATTGAAAGGATTGAAAACTCGCGTGGCACACGTGTCAATGGGGCAGTCACAAGTCCTCCCAAAAATGTAAAAAAAAATGTGGCCAGAGGAGAAGCAAAGCCTTAACAGCATCAGAGTAAGTAATTGATGTATGTGTTTTAAATGTAGTTGTAATATCCTTTTAAAGGAAGTTTCAAATGTTCTGTTATTGTTCATTACCACGACAGTGTCATGTTCCATAATTACCAAACAAAAGTTATGTGGGATGAAAAACAACAACAATTTTGCATCTGAATGGAGCTCAGCACGATTAAACTTTAATAGGTTATTTAATATATTAAAGTTTACAGAGTTATTTAAAGGTTAATGTAGATGCAGTTTGAACAAAGAGGTAGATCATCAGCAAACCAATGCCATTGAGTGCATTCAATCAAGTATAGGCAAAAGCTACCCTGCCTGACTTATTATTCGACTAGACTAGTTATTAGATTATTCCACTGGGATGGAAAAGTGGCACAGTGGTGGAGTTGGTCATCCTTCAATAAGGATTGGAGGTTCGGTCCCCACCAGGTCGATTCTGCCATTATGGCCCTGGGCAACCCACTTTATCCATATTGCCTTGTATAGATGTGTGTGACTGGTGGGGGGTGTTTGGTGATGGGCAGGAGGCCATAGACGTGAAATTGGTGCCACGTCCTGTCTGACTGCCCCAGGGCAGCTGAGGGCTCCCAAATTAGCGTATCACCATCATGTGTGAATGTGTAGTGAATAAATAATTCTCTGAAAAATGTAGTGTCTGAGTTCTGAAAAAAAAAAAAAAAAAACGCTATATACATTGAAGGCATTATTATTATTATTATTATTATTATTATTAATATTATTGGTAGTAGTAGTAGTATTGCTATTAGTATTACTATTATTAAACCATTTTGACTTCTTCAATTTTGTTTGATAGCACCAATGACTGCCATTGACATCATGCATACATTTTTACAGAGAGCGATTGAGGGTCATAACTGTAATAGTTTTCTTGTTAGCATGCGTTGCTGCTGTTACAAAACTTTGCCCTGGTGGTTACGATGAGCCTGAAACCTCTGTCAAGGGCTCCCAAGCAGATTTTCCTCAATCATCTTTTGCCTCTTTTCCTGTTTGTTTAGGAAAAAACAAATTTTTATCAAGGGCATCAAAGATATGGGGTAAATAAATAAATAAATAAAAAAAATACAACAAAACACCTACCATTTTTGTTGTTGTTTTTCTTGATGCCATATATGTTTTCTGTCATCTGGAATAGGGATTTCAACTCTATCTGTTCTTAACAATGTTGAGCATGGCAATTCTATATGCCAATCCAGACATTTTTTTTTGGACTTCAAGCCTAATTCAGTTTTAAACCATCAACGCCTTGAGGCAAAAACACAGTAACACCTTTATTTACAGTGTTTAAAGCAATTGCTTTGCTTTAAAAATGATCTACAGTTACACTAATGCCGGCAGCATGTGCAGCCTCAGAACAGACCATTAAAAGTACCATCTGATGCACCCCTCTCTAGTATTCCAAATCTGCCAATCGAATTACCATATTTCACAGTGGCGCTTCCGGCCTTGGGGCAAGATAATGCAATGAATTACCATTCTGTCTTTCTCTCAGGGGAAATGTGACAGAAAATCTGTAACATCTGTGCGAGTGGCTCAAATCCTTCATGCCACTGACATCTAGACTAATCAGATGAATTAAGAGCACTTCCAGGGGCAGATTCAAATCTCCATTCTCTTCCCTAATCCAGAGTCTCAAGCTCGTATTTGTTTTGTGATGAATGTAACGATCCGTCTGCTCTTTGAAAGTCTTTACCTAGCCTGGTGCGCAGCTTTGCCTCTTCTGTTTCCATAATTCAGAAACAAAATCGATAAGGTGACACGGCTTCTCTCATTGTCTCCCGCAGGAGTTCCAGGAAGCAAGACGACTTCTCAATCGATCCTTTGATAGCTGTGTGGGGCGGGCAGGCCATATCGGCCAGTCAGATGCCAGCGCTCTGCCTCATGCAGTGATGAAGAGCATCTATGAGCGAAGTGCAGGTGAGTGATGCGCTGGCTATGTCTTTATCTCACACTCACTCTGAGGGCCAATGAGACATTCAAGGAGAAGGCCACACAAGATATCTTGGGCTAATATATTTCTGCCCTTGCAGATTGCTTATTCATCACCCAGACTGATAAAGTTTGACTCTTCTTTTTGCCGCAGAGGGGTGGAGAATAAAACCAAGAACATAGGCACCTGACAAATGACTAGCAAATTGATTTGTGAAATATCTTGCACAAAATGCAAAGTGAAAAGCAAAACAAGGTCCTGTTATTTTTAGAATTTTAAAAATGTTTTAAAAATGAACACTTATGATCTGAAGTAGACTCTTGTAATAGATACATTTGAAAGCTGCTCTCAGAGTCAGGACAATAAAATAACAGCAAACCATTTTCATGTGATTGTAATAACATAGGCTCTACGATCCTAGACTACGTTCAGGTTGTAGCTTAAAGTGAGCCAAATATGTTTTTGGCCCTGTATCTCATTTTAAGGACAGTTTGAACAGTTCTGTTTTTATATTTTTCAAATCTGACTCAAGTCTGACTCAAGGCGCATTAATATGTTGTTCTGAATCAACTGCATATCCGATTTTCTGCTTTGTGAACAGCCAGATCACATTTGTTAGACTTTTAAGTTATTGGATGGGATAAACTTCACTTTTCTGGACGTGGGTGGGACGCTTTACATCAGGTGTAAATTACAGCTTAAAGATACACACTTAACATTAGCTATTAACTGGAATTAAATTCCTGCTTTAGTTTGAATATCAAGCAGAGGTGTTTGAAGCATGTTATAGCTTTATTTATGTTTAGAAAGCTTTTGTGTGCATACAGTGTTTAGTATTGATTAGAAATTGAAAAATAAGTAAAATTTGGCTTCATTTTAATAAAAAAAGTGTTTTGGGATCAAAATAATTTTGGTTTCTGAATTTTGAGGATGAGGAGAGTCTCGTTAATTCACAGCTGTTAATAACATCTGTTTGGGGTCCTGTGTGTGAAGTCACTTCCGGCACCATCATCATATATATACAACTCACATCTGAGTCCTCAAAGTATGTTCTGAAACACAAAAAATTAACCTTCCGGTCGGCTTTCTCAAAAACGGTATATGTCAGTAATTGAAACCCTATTTCCACATTTACACGATAGCAGAGACATCAGATTATTGAGCGCAACTCATTTATTGAAGTCCATGTAACAATGTCAGTTTCTGTCACTATCATTAGTGCTTGTGCTATATTCCTTTGTTTTCTGTTCATCCCTAGAAAGACTTTCATCACAGCTCTATTGGAAACGCAAAGTTTTGCTCGTCTGAGAATTGGGGCACATTAGGAATTCTTTTCATATGAAGTGTCTGTGCACATAGACTGTTTTGTGGACATCTCTTTAACTGAACATGAAAGGCGAACACTCCACCAGGATTTGAGCACATCTAGAGATAGAACGATCAGGAGAGAGACGGGATTGAAACGGAGCTGGATGCTAATACATCCTTTCTCTAAAACAGTGTTTCACACACAATACATACTCATTGGAATTCCATGAGTGCAGAATGCTAAAAAATAATGCAAGAAGTTCAATATCAGCTACATCAGCATTATATATCCTCTCCCTGACACCCAGAGGTCTTTCCGTGATTGTTTACGGCGCATCCGCTTTCATAAATGTATGGATATAGTTCTTATTTGACTGGAAGTGCCTGCAGGTACCATTGTCTCAAACAAAAAGGTTGTGATTGAGAGTAAAGCTGGCAGACCAAAATGCTTTCTTATTTTCTTATTGAGTGCATGCTGTACAGTAGTTGTGCATTTGAAGTGCTGCTTTTTAGGGAGGGTGTCTCTAATTATAACTCCGCTAGCTATAATAGTGGGCTATAACAGAAGCTGAGGAGAGAGTGGAAGAGTCATCATTAATATTATAGTTTATGAACCCTGTGGAATGGGTGCTCCACTGGCCTCCAACACCTTCAGGACAACACAAACTTAAATTAAAATGTTAAAATGAGGATAGATTTACTTAAGTTTAATTATTCCGTATTTTGTAAATGTAAAATTTGTGACTTATAATGGCACTGTGATGCTTTTAGCTTATAGTATATTAATTCTGGGTCTTAGTTTAAGTAAAAGAACTCATACAACTATGGTAAGGATGACTTAGCATTAAAACAAATTTAATCTTTACATCAGATGCAAAGTTAAGTATAACAGAAAGTAGTAGTTTGGGGCTAAGCACCCAGAGGCACAGTGGCACAATCAGAAAATAAAATAGTAATGCATTTCAATGAGTGTAAAGGCACAGCAATGCATTAGCAATATATAGCTGTTTGACTGGTGTTAAAATGCATCGCATCCACAGAATATGGTATTGTAAAACTGGCCTGGTTGATCTCAGATTGAGAATCCAAACATATACAGACCAGTGATGATCATTTTAGAGAGATGGTGGAGGAAAAAAATGTTTTTGTTTCTACCGACCAGTAACAAAAACAACTTGAGTTTGTAGTCAACTGGATAGGTACCCATTTTCATGGCAAATTACTTATAGTCTTTAGAACAGTCTTTACAACATTATAGCTGTATTTGTTTTGGTTTATAATTTGTTTGTAAACCGTTTGACTTGACTTGTTGGAAAAAATACCATCAGACAGTTAAGGAGAAAAAAAGAAGAACAAAGGGGCAGGTAATAACCTACCAGTTACTACCAAGGCGGGTGGGTGTGTGGTGCAAGCAAGAATGATCGACGAATGCTACAAAGCTGCCATGTGCTCCAAACAATGACTAAAAACACATAGAGAGACAGCTACCAGTCATGTGATTGAGATCGCATAACCAGTCAAAATACCAAAAATAAATGAATAATGCAATGATGACAAAAGATGTCAAACAAAGCACTAACAAACACAAGACCATTATAATGTCTCCAGTGCTTATGTTTCAGGTGTATCATCTATAGAGGAGATGGCAGCCACGTCCTGTCAGACTGCCCCAGGGCAATTGCAGGCTACCAACAATGAATAATGAATGAATAATGCCATGAATATTGTAAAATGTCTTTGAGCGCATGGAATGTGGTAAAGTGCTATATGGTAAATTGAAAACATGATTATTATGTAAATGAAAAAAAAATGTGAGCGACTATTTTTGGTTGTTCAATCCTGTTGTTATGGATAAAAGACAAAATTGATAGTCCCCATAATTTTTTTAACAAGCTAAGGTGTCTGTGTTTAGGGTGATGTAGAACAAATTATTTATGGTAGTTTAATTGCTTGCCTGTTGTTTTTACTCAAAAATTTGACTTGAATCCCACTGCTGGGATATACTCTGGGTGCTTCTTTTTCTCACACATTTTTCAACAGGATGTTGCCATTTTGTTCAGCATAATATATTTTTTGCAGGAAATGTTCCGTGTGCTCACAGTACAGTTATCCCCTGGCAGACAATCTCCGAATTCAGCTCAATGTAAATAAGACAATTGTACGCAGATGTGAATTATAGGATGGGTCCTAATACACACACACAGCTAGCACTCCCTGAGAAACATGACTTTTATTTCAGGTAATGTTTTACATGAGGAGGTGTTCTAGCAGTCTTCTAGGACAAACCATTACTGGATGAATAGCCCTGCTGTAGCTGCAACAGCCAACGATCCATCATTCTCTGAACAAACAACTTCTTTCATTTCAACGTTAGCAGATAAATAATTGTGTGAGTTTCCATGTGCAATGCACACATGCTTCTTTTCACTGCAACATCAGTTCATCTTTCAAGTCTGTGTACTTGGAAGTTAGTGTGAGTATGCGTGCATGCTTCTGAGGATTTGATGTATTACGGCGGTATTGCAGATCACAAACTGATGAGATATATAATAGTATTAAGCAGTCATGGCAGTGCAATCTGATGAGTGATGTTGAAGCTGGTGCTGTGCAGTGATCAATGAGCACTGCTCTGATACCCAACTCCACTTTATTGAGAAGACAGAGAAGTATCTGATCGGAGCCACATCATCCCAGCAGCATACTGCAATTTTTAAAGAAACATACACTTTTGTAATTTGTTTTGATGTAGTGCTCTCTGGTTTTGACATAGGACAAATCATATGTTTTTCTATTAAGCATAAAAACATATTAATGTAGTTGTACATTTTCAACCATAAAAATATGTTTACTTTTAACAACAACTATAAACAGGCAATCATACATACATATAGAGGATGTTCTATTTATTTTAGTATTTTATTTTATTTTGTATTACTAAATGCAACTTTTGATCAGTTTAAATGCTAATTTGTAATAGAGCTCGCAACTGAAGAAGCTCATTTATAAATATTGTGAAAGTTGCGAAGAAAAAAAAAATCAAGTACTGAATAAGGTCCTCTAATTAAGACGTTGACTCGTACTTGTTACTTGTTAGTTGATACTTGTTAAGATATGAGATTATTATGATAATTTTGGACACGGATCTACTTCCTCAGTTTGGCACAGACTCTCTAGAAGAGCCCTCTAGAAACCTAGCAAAGTTCGAAGGGGGAAATCAGTCGGTCCATAGGCCCAGTCACATTATCAGAGGAGAGAGATATGATTAAAGGTGAGCAAAGATTGCAGTGTGCTGGAGCTGATAATGGCATCAATCTTTGCGTGTGTCCGTGTCAATGCTCAAGCCAGACTGACGCCTCCTTGCACCCCTGCCCTGACCCCAGAAGACATCTCTTAAATGAGCCTGCATAATATTTCCACAAAGCTCTAATGATTGCCCCCCCCCCTCTCTCTCTCTCTCTCTTTCTCTATCAGTTTCAAATGATCACATTGACGAGAGAGGGAATGAAGGCTCTGCTGTCAGTCTTAATACTTTGAGTGGCATCAAGCACCAGCACAGGTAACAAAGCTCAATTAGCACGAATTTTAAACACTTGATAAGGCTTGATATGTTACATTTGTTTAGGTTGAGGGAAGAACAAGATATTCATCAAAAAGGTGTATACGAAAATAAGTTTCTTCGTATTTTATGTTTGTATACATGCAATTTTTGTATACATTTTTGGGCCCATAATAGTGAATCCTTGAAAAACCTTGATTAAATCTTGTTTAGTCTATGTAAACACTTTAGTGAGGGATAAGAGAAGATGTCCATAGAGGGCAATATGCTAATTTTGCTCAACACTAAGAAGACTAAGAAGAGATCAGAGAGCTATCCATATTGGAGCTAAAACTTTTGCCGATACGATACTATACTATACTGCTAGGCTAAATGAAAGTCCTGTGTGTGCTTCCAGTCTGAGCTCAGGTCTCCCTTTGGCTAATTCAGCTATTACGGATGAAGCTCTGCTACCTGAAAGAGCGAAGGATCTTGGGAAGTCATCGAAGAATACTGATCAAGGTAAGAGATTTGCTCGAGGTGATTTTGCCTGTGTATGTTATTCTCAACTGTGTCTGCTTCTCTGTTATTTATATTTATAATTTCTTATAATATTGTAGCATAGTCCTATTGCAAAAACGCAATTCAAAAGTTGTTGATGTGTTTAAGGTATTTATGACTGAGAAAAATGGGGGCTGCGCCCATAGAAAATACCCAATACAGTAAAAGTCAGTAACAGTCAAAACTTGATTTCTATCGTTTCTAGAACTTTTTTTTTTTATTGTAGCAGAGCTATATATGCTGGGACTCGAATCACAATCTGTAATAGCTCAAAATGAAGTAAGAATCCATGCATCAGTTAAATAAATACTACCTTAACTTTTGTTTTAAAAATGAATAACCAGTTTCATTTACAAGATTCAGCCAAAATATTTTCAGAATGAGAGATGCCACACATAGGTGGTTACCAAAAAAAACGGTGTGCGTGATGATGGCTGGCGTGGCACAAGTTTCTGCACCAAAGGGGAAACCCACAAAAGTATTTAATCACCTGAAATGTAATCTTATACAATAGTATAAAATTGTACAAAAAAATAAAGCAAAATACCAGCAGCCAAACAAAGACGATATCAATTAAAGTAGCTTTATTTAATGCAAAACGTAGTAAAGAACCTCCCTCAAACACAAAGAAATTTAAAAGAAATAATGAAATAAAAGCAATTGAGTTTCACCTGGCTAAAGACACAGCTCCCTTGAACACTGTTTCAAAAGATGAGTTTAGAAAACTAATTCAAGCGATTGATGAGCGAAATTGTGTGCCCTCACGTAATTATTTTTCACATGTCACAATCCCTACTCTGTGCAACACATGTCCTGAAACAGTTGAGACTGAATTAAGATTATGTTCTATGTGATTTATATCTAAAACAAAGAGTATTGTGTCTTATTTTAATGCTATTTGCTAACCTAATATACAGGGTTAAATAATATTAACATTAATATTAGCAAGAGGAAAACAAAGCTTTAGATTAACATTTAATGATCTGAGAAAAATGTGGTCTTCAACAGTTCAATTGAGGTAAGTTTGGCTAGAAATTCAAGTGCCTCCATCAGGTGTTCAGACAGTGCTTTACTGAACACTTTAAAGAAGTGCTTTTTGGCTGTGTCTTAGCACGAATATATTTTTTCCTTCCTCCTAGACTGGCAAGGGAGAACAATGACAGACTTCTTACACCTTCCCTCCCTCAGGATTGAGACAGGAAAGAAAAGGAATAATGAGAGTAAGAGAGGAGATTATAGAGGTGCAGATGAGAGAAGGAGAAGCAACCCACTGGATGAGTGCCTCTGAGGAATGGAGGATAGCTAAAAAGAAATGAGATGGTCGCTCTTGCAAGTCATTTTCTGTATGGCCTTGATGGTTGTGACAGCTCTAAAAATTGAACGCTCACCATGAGAATTTCAACAGGGCTGGTATTTCCACACATTAGTTAAGGATGACCCTATTAGCTCTGCTTTTTACAGAGCACACTGGACAAGAAATGTTTTACTCTGCTAAAATGCTGAATGCAGCAGAATTTCAATTAGACTTCATTACATTTCTATATTTGGTTCTTAAAATCCATGGGTTCAGGGGAAGTAGTCTACTCTGCTAACAGCCAATTCGCTTTAATATTAGCCAAAGAAGACTTCTTCTCACTCCAGCAAACACACACATTTTCTGACATGGACTCATACCAAAATTTAGTTTGTATGTTATTTACTATTTAGTAGTTTGTGCTTGTGTTTAATACTATCTGTTATAATAACTTATTACAACTTATGTTTTTAATTATAATAAATGCCTGTATAGAAATAATGAAATAAATAAAATAAGTCTAAAAATATATTCAAAACATATAATTCATTTAATAAATACTTCCAACCTTGAGGTGAGGATTTAAGGAACAGTTTTACCAATTACTTTGGGATAATGAATAATTGTAAAAAAAGAAAAAAAGAAATGATTGTATTTTCAGGATTTTGACAACACTACAACACAGCAGAAAACAAAACAAACACACATGGAGAAAATAAACAATGATGTCTTGGTTAAGGGATAAGGGACTCTGAAGCATAACAGAGTATGCACAATCCTGCTTCTGTTTTAGTGTTAGCGTATTCATCATCCCGTGCTGGTTTAGTTCCACTCAGTGTCAAGAGATGGGCAAGTAGCTTCAAACAAGCCAAGAGGAGCTTGTCCTCTCCTGCATTGATCATAGTGATAACTTGTTTACTGTCCATGGCCTTCATTACATTTGTGTAAGCTCGGAGTTGTTGGCAAATCACTAATTATTAGTGCCTGGATTCCCTTGTGTTTTTCAAATCATGTTTCACGTGTGTCTCCAGGGTTTTAAGGAACATTACGTGTGCACATATTGAAAAAGGATTTCTAAGATTGAAGGGAAAAAAGTATGTATTATGCGGCAATGTGAATCAAGTGAAAATGTAATATATTACTATAACGAGCCGCATGTAAATGACGTTTGTATTATTACATCCAATCACCAATGTAGTGGTTTTGATTCAGCTCAGGAAATGATTGTAGATTTTCAACCCTTTTAGTCCAATGCTAATGTATCGGATCATTCAATTGGGAGAGACACAAAGAAATAGCTCGCTCCGAATAACCACTGCAGTGAGTGAATGGTGTAAAATAGGTACTCACATAATTGCGTTTCGCATAAACCTAATACCAACCTCTCCAGAGAAAATGCTTCATCTCTGTGTCCTCATTCAATTGCACTTCAAGATGAATACTTGCACTCACAGTCTTTTATTCTTGGCTTCTTTTGATCAGAAACTGGCCTAAATGCTTGTCTTTCATCTTAGCGAGGAGGTCCAAGGCCAGAGAGTGTTATTCTCCTGAGCTTTTGTTCTCACCAGCCGAGTAGGCATATATTTGCACAATGAACATGTGCAATTCTCCATTTCTTCATTGTTTTAACTCTCTCCCTGGAACTGAAATTCAATTTGGATGTTGGTAGGTACCATTATACACATTATACACATGTCTTTCTCCGTGTGCCCCAATGGCATAACACTATTATTATTATTATTATTATTATTATTATTATTATTATTATTATTATTACTATTATTTGTGTATTTTTTGTTACCTCCATAGTATTCCAGATGTTTTTGTTTTTAAGGAATTATGCCCCTTTTTTAACATTCACAAGGGATTACTGGTGGACTCAGGAGGATAGAGGTGGAAACGATTAACTTTTAAACATGTAGATTTGAGACCAGTATGATGCACAGACGAATCACTCTAATCAGGAATATCACCAGTCTAGATTCTACACCACACAGACTTGATTTATTGATCACACCATCAATTTTCATATTGTACAGTACCGAACCCTGACCTTTCTCTATGTCCCGCTACAGGCTTTCTCACCTTGCGTCACCATCATCATTATCACCATCATTGTAACATGTTTTAGATGCAGCATCTAGGTAGATCTTTATATAGTTTTTCTACCAGACAAAATGTGATTGGATGGTTCCAGCCACCTGATCAATTTGTAACAAAACCCACTTTTTAGGTTAGCCTTGCATGGAAATTTAATCCATAGGGAGAAAGTATTAATTAATATTAACTGATAAACAATATTCTGATTCCAAAATTAGCAGAATCAATCAATGAAGTGACTTATTTCAATAGACTCCTAAGGATAGTATCTCACATATTATTCCTACACTGGATATTAACAGTTTTTGGTTCAACGCTGGTCTTGAACAAGCCATGAGGTCAGTCAGGAACGCTGAGTTAAAGTCCTCTTCTCGAACATAGCATCCATGTTTTGCTCCTCAATGCTCTCAAACACTTCTCATCCAAAGAAAGCAAGGTCTGCAGCTTGTTCATTCAACTTGACGCGAAAGTACGTTTCTCTTAAAAGTACTTACAGCAACTATTTCAGGAGAGTTGTGTTGTTGGCGCTATAAGCTAGCAAAGCAATCAGTTCTTTTTCTGTCGTGCTTAGTGTTGACACATGCAGTGAGGGAATATGACCAATCATAGCTCTTTGGGGACTGAGCAATCATCGATCAACTGGGTGTCGTGTCTCACTTTTCTTTCCAATCAAAACAAAGGAACATTCAAGACATTCAAAGTGTCTTAAGTGACAACTACACATTTGTATTTCTTCTACCTTACAAAGCTAAAATCATTGAAGAGCTCAATTAAGGACACAACAAATGTCTAGATGACAATCAGAATTGAAATGTGAAAACTGATATGAGAATGCTACTTTATCTGTGACTGCAAAGTTACAGGTTTATATGGCAGGCATCAAAGCATCGGTTCTCCTCATGATTGAGCTCTTTACAGTCTTCACAACCATCAAAACCTTCTGTCCACCCTTTATGGAATGTGCACTGCGCCACTGCCACTTGAGTCTTATTTCACTGCTGGGTTTTTCAGACTAGGATGGACGATCAAGTTATATACGACTCGGATAATTGGGGTTCCTCAAGGTTCAGTTATTGCCCTACTTCTCTTCATGTATATCAAATCCTTTGTTCAAAAACATAGATTTTTTGTAACATTGATACATACTTGAAAGTCTACTCTCCCCCACTTTGGTCTGTCCCTCTCATTGATCACCAGTATCTACATGCGTTGAAGAATCTCATCGTGGCCGAAGAATAATCACATTTATCACTATAAAGCAAACAAAAAGAACTGATGTTTGCTGCGGCCAATCTATCCTACTGTTCATCCATACCGCTTTTGTGTCCATCCATCGGGTCAAATTTTGAACTCAACATGAATTACAGCATTACAGCATGAGCTGCACATACCTTCTACCTTATTTCTGTATATGATTGTCCTCTATCGATTGTTTTGGTCAACCTTCAACATCTCTTTAAAGGCTTTGAATCAAACTTAATTTATCATTGTGTCAAGCAGAGGAATTCATGCACAAATTGAGTTTTAGTTCAAACGAGAAAGGACATGGGTTTTGGTCGCTGCATGCTAAAACTCCTTTCATACCATTCAGTCGGCACAAAGAATGTGTCAGTTTTCCCTGACAATAAAACATTGTTTCAGACCCAGATTCAATGGCCTTAGTCAACACATGCAAATCTCTAAGCTTTGTTTTCTGCTTTCACACAGTGGGAACTTACAATTTTGAAATAATGATCTCTCCACCCATTTATGATTCATTTACCACAATTGTTTTTTGTTGCTTTTGGACAATTGAGAGATTTTGCATTCACTTTTAACAAAACTGTGTCCAAATTTCTGATTGCATCTAGTGTGTAAGGTTATTCTGTATTTACAGAGTCTTTGCTAGCAGTTTTAATCTCATTCATATCGTATGACTGATCACTGCCTGCAAAGGGCTGTGTTTGGCCTTCTACCCCTCATCAAGGAAAAAAATTTACCTCATGAAAAATGAATAGGATTATTTAAAAGAGATTGCAATGTAATGAAAAGCTATTACTGTGCGCTATGCAGCTTCTAGCTCCCAGACATTAGTTTCTCTCCGTTTTTCTGTGAATTACCTGTGCCTCTTGCTTCCCTTAGTTTGGCATCATATCAAATTAATCACTTCCTTACAAGCCCCTACAGTCCAGATTTCAATAATTTCTTCACATCTCTAGAACTTTCCCACTCCTATATTTCAATTTTAATCGTGTAAAAAATCTGGGTTACAAAGGTTAGAACAATATCTAGACTACACTCAATAACTCATGCAGAAACAGCCATGCCATGTCTTTCTGTGAGTTTTCCTGTAAGGTATGTTTCCAGTAAATTGGTGATGCGTTGTTTTTAGTCAATGGTGAGATTGATGTTGTGGGGATGATGCTGTGACATCTTTCCTGGTTTTTCATTTGAGTAACGTTAGAACATGAGAGCCACATTTTATTAGTGGCTGGAAAGGCTTGCTTTTTCTTTGCTTGGTCGTAATTCCTGAAATAAGTAGCATGACATGTGGTTGTGTGGTTTACTTTGTTTACAGCTGTGTAGAAAAGGTAAGGGTGTTCACTATGCTTCTCCTCATGTAAGCAGTCTGCAGTAATGTCAGGTTTGCCGAAAAATAATGTGTACTCTTTAAATTGTAAAGTAAATCAAATGTTAAAATAAATATTGTTTGGTAAGATTTGTCTTCGTCTTTGTCTTCTTCCTCATCATATTTTTCTTATTATTCCGCCTCTTCCTCCTACTCTTCTTCTCCTCCTCACCCTTCTTGCCATCCACCTTCTTGTTTCTCCTCCTCTTACTCCTATTCTTTGTCCTCTTCCTCTTATTCCTTTTCCTTTTTCAAATATTTTTGTTATTAGGGATACACCAATACCAATATTGAGTATCGGCCTCGATACCAAATTGTTTAAAGTACTTGTACTCGTTAAAAAACCCTGATACCGGCGATCGATAACACTGTCTAACAAATGTCTATTTTTTGAGCGGCGTATAAGGGGTTAATCACAGGTGCCCAGTGCCTGCCCTTCCCCACCCCCACATTAACACTCCGGCTGCAGTTCTGAACAGGGAGAAGACAAGACGAGACATGTCAGCGTGTGGAACTATTTGAAAGTGAATGAAGACGACAAAACAAAGGTTGACTGCAATTTGTGCTCAGCGAAATTGTCCAGAGGAGGCTTAAAAGGTACCGCATTTAACACAAGTAATTTAATCAAGCACCTAAAGTGTTCTGGAGCTCAGAAATGATGCCCTACCGCTACATGACTTACACGTAGCTGCCTAAACTACACGACTTCGTGAAAAAATTTAATAAAATAAAACATAACTATCCACACCTTGCTGAAAACCTCTTTGTGTTTAGTTTCACCATGGGTATTTGGACAAGCAGTGTTAGCCCTGTGTCGCTAATTAGCCTAACCTCCCAGAGTTTAACGCCACAGCGAGCCGTAATACATGTGAAACATTTCCGCGGCTCGAACACCAGCGATTCTTGATTTATTCTGTAATATGTTGCATACAACATGCTTTTTATGGTAAATAAATGGTCTCAAACTAGCCCCATGTTTGTTTGTTTTTTAATTATATGACTAAAGCTGTTACCTGTAGATTTAAATCATGTTTTTATTAAGTAGCAGTATTGGTATCGGCGAGTACCGAAATGCAAGTACTCATACTTGTACTCGTTGCCCAAAAAGTGGTATTGGTGAATCCCTACTTATTATTATTCTTTCTCCTCCTCTTCTATTCATTCTTCTCTTGCTCTTCTTCCTCCTTGTTTTCGTGTTTCTTCTCCTTGTCTTCTTTCACTTATGCATTATTATTAGTATTAATAGTAGTAGTATATAGGTTCTTCGTTCTTTTTTTATTGATATTTTAGTGTGTGTGCGTCGCGTGTGTGTTATACCTGCTAATTCTATATTTTCCTTTAAATTTGGTTTACTTTTAACAGTTTACTTTTTTAGTTTTTACTCCTTTTTGTAATTTTACCTTTTTATCCTTGATTTTCATGAAACACACGTCACCTTGAAGCATATTTTGTATGGACACTACTGTGAATAAGTTCTCTTTCCCCGAGCTTCATTAGCACTGGTGATTAAAATGTAACCTGAGAAAGAAGGCCTTCTGTAATCCCAGAGTGCATCTGTCTCTCTCTGTGTTAGATGAAAGCAGCATGGCCGCTTTGCTTTGTCAGAAGTAAGGTAATGAATGCACTCACTTGCTTTGAACAAGAGCGGACACAAACATTCCTGCCCACAGCTGTGGTCTGTCTCTCATGCCCGCTGATAGACAGGTTCCACCGGGCCCTTGTTTGGTCGGTTGCCCCCTGAAGCACACTAACTGTAGACCTCACTTGAGAGAGAGCAGATGTGGTGAATCTCCTGCTCTCTTCATTGTGCACTGCTGGTAGCTCAGCTTGAGAGATAGTAAAACACCATGCATGCTGTTGCAGGTTTTGTCTTTGAGTTCTCACTGATTTCAAGTTTTTCATTTGCTTGTTAGGAAGAAATTTAATGATGGCACATAGTGTTATTCTGTAACTATGCATGCAAATGAATAAACACAAAGCTGATATTTAGTTTTAAATTAATTTTAGTTTTTGTTGTTTTTTTTTTTTTGTTTTTTGTTCTGGGTATTATAATTTTCTGGTATATTTTGTAGTGTTTTGTTGTTGTTATTCTCAAACTTCATCTGCCTTTTTAAACTCTATATTTCCTTTCCCACCATATGGTTCAGCTTGGATATGTTGAGATCTTTTCTTGTATAACAAGGTCAAATTTTTGTCTTGACAGAGTGCATGGTCATATTGTGCTGTGTGCTCAACTGCCTCGTTTAATACCCTCCTCATGTTCTTATCCTGTTGAGTATTTATTGTATTTTACATATGTTGTTTAATCATTAGAGTTTGTATTCCTACTGTGGAAGTTCACATTACAAATAGCATGCACCTGCTATCCATCTTCTGTGTGAACGAAATTTGACTCCAATGTGACACTCATATGTAGAAGAGGAAACTACATTCCCCAGAATGCACTGCTAACAGACGTAAACACCAAAGCGCCTGCTTGTAAGAGCCAACTTTATTATTATTATTAAATAATATTAAGAAAAAGTTTGAGATGGAAAAGAACACACACTACGTTATACCCCCGTAAGCGGAGTTGGACTTGCTCTGAAAACAACCGCCACTTTATTGAGCTTCAAATATGTCGTTGGGCTCTTCATGTCACCATTTCAGTACAAGAACGTGTTCTCCAGCAACTTGTTTCCGCGAGAAGCTCTGTATAAGTTGGGTCAGAAAAATGTGACCTGGCTGTTCAAACGGAGGTTACATTGCAAAACTGATCTGTATCAGATTCAGGACCACATATGAAAGAGACCAGAGTGACAAATTCAGAGTTGAGCTGTTTAGACTGTTTGCTTTTTGAAATAATTGGGGTTTGCCTTTAACTGCAAAAAAAGAGTGAAAATGTTAAAAAATAAATAAATAAACGTGTAAGTATTGTTTCTTGGAATCAATAACACAGCATTGTGAGATAAAGAACATTCTTTACATACAGAAACTTGATCAAGCCTTGCAAAGAGAACAATTAAAATTGGAAAAATAGTTATTTGTTTAAAATGCACAAAAAAAAAAAACATTACCCGCATGTCACTCTTAAGTAGGGCAATCACCTGACCGGTGTACCATACCATAACGAAGCTGTATCAAAACCAATGATAACTTTTCATCTGGAACCAGCTCTGGTATAACGGACATTCATTATCTTGCTGATGGGATTTTTTTTGTTCAGTAGAACAAACCTTGTCGGCTTTCTCATCCATTGGTGTACCTCCTCACCGTGACCTTCAGCTTTTACAGGGGAATGGAATCAGGCTGGGGGTCTTTCCGCTTTCATCTTTCTCTTCATTTAGAATGATGTGCTCTATCCTGGACTGTGTTTTGGGAGCTCATTGCACTCATATGCATCTCCCAAAGAGAACACATGTGACCCTTAACCTGTTGAGGAGTTGTAAGCTGCGTTCCATTCCAAAAATCCCTTTTGATTTCTCCTGCTTCTGAGAATTAAACCCCTTGTTGTTTGTGATGCTGTACAGAAGAACAGCACATTTGTTTAGCAGATGTTCAGCAGGAGCATGTGGACAACACACACGCATGCAAATGATTCAATACATATGTTTTTGCAAATTTGTATATTATTGTTGATAACTCATTGTTGACTGTGCTTTTAACAGTTGAAAATAGCTTCTCCCCTTTATCCAATTCACTTTAGCAAATAGTACAAACCATAGCTTTTAACAGTAAGCAAATGAGGCTTTTGGAGTTTTGGTAATTCAGCTACTTATTTTTTGACTCACTTTCAGAGAGTGAAAAATGGAAGATGAAAAATAAATGGTTGTAATTTTGCATTTATAATTTTGCCCTTCATAATGCAAAACATTAAATCATTAAAAGCAACTTGTTGTCTTGTGTTATCTGGTTTTGTCGTGTCTGATTTCTAGAGGAACTTTACTGCAGTGGAGGGATGGTTTAGAGTAATGTGTCTAAAACAATTCTACTCAGAACTGATACTGAAAAAAAAAAAAAAAAAAAAATATATAAAATATATATATATATATATATATATATATATATATATATATATATATACACACACACAAACATACAAAGCAAACAACAAACTGGTAAAGTAGCAAAACAAGATCATGCTTAGAAGATACTTTTGAAAGAATGATGGTTGAGAGAGCAGAGAAAAATATAAAAATTAACACATTGATGTAGGCATATTTCTCCAGTTTATCGGATCCATTTTATGATTTTTTTTCTTTTACTATAAACTGCACTTCCAAGTGAGATAGACAGTAACACATTCACGGATAAAGTTCACAAGCAGATTTAAAGGAAGTCTCTTTTTGCATCTTTGGTTTTGGGTGTAGTGGGAAGTATAGACAATCAAAATAGCGTTGAACAAGTTGAAGAGCGACTGCAGAAGAACTACTCCTCCACTAATAACAACAATAACATCACCAATAACAACAGCCTCACATGGTATTTCCTGTGTTGATTGTCTCATTTTTACTTGGACTCAGATTCTAACCTCGTTTGGCTAAGACTGGACTCATAGCTTAAAGATCTTATTGTCTTGACTCTCATGGACTTGGATTCAACAACAATGGGCTTGACTACAGCACTGGTGACAGTGGTGTTTCTGTAAATGTTTCTTTATATGCTTGTGTATCAGTTTCTTTCCGTGTCACTTTTACTTCTTACATACTTTGTGTGTGTGTGGGGTTTTTTTTGAAGAGACTAATGAAAAAAGGTTGCTAATTCATTTAATAAACCAATCCATTTTGTAGTTGTTTCACTGATGCCCATACTAATGTTTATTGACATGATGTGAAGGCTTTGCTGACTTGGTGGGTTGGGTAAAGCTTGGCTCTGGAAAAAAGCCCCAATGTGTCTTTATGAGCTTTGACATATTTAATTAGCAGGATGGTCTTAAGAGCCCCTCACTCAGGGGTTTTAATCTCCCTAAAACCTTCTTGGCGCTGGTTACTGTTCCCTGCCATGCTTTTTCTCACGTTGTGCTCACTCCATCACTCCTCTTACTTCTCTGGCAGCTGCACTCATATCGGCATAATTTTTTTTTCATACCCTAGGAATCCAATTCCCATCAAAATTGCGTTACACCTCTGACTGGGAGAGCTCCCATAACTAACTCTGGCTAGCCAAGCAGCTCAAGGCAATAATCTGCATCCCTCCACCAGATGCAGGGCACAGTCCAACACAATAAAAACAACATTTTCTCTTCAGAAGACTTGATTCCTTCTGCTTATTCAAAACCCGAATTATCAAATAATTGAAGGTATCTCCCATGTTAATACCTATAAAAAAGTAATTTGTTCCACTGTTTTTTTATACCATGGAATGTATTGTTTGTGATTCGTGTTTAGACTCAGTAGAAAAAAATAGTTCCCCATCAGTCGGTGATGGTCTCTATTCAGGTAACGGGTTACAAAATTAACCATTTCGTTTCTGTGGCACTAAAGGAAATGCTTAGAAAGCCAAAATCACCTATTAGAGTGTTTTCAATGGCTTCATTTTGCTTTGTTTTTCTCAGTTGGTAAACATCTTGTGGATTTCGATGATCAGTTCAAGGGTCAAATGTATAAATACATAATATACCCTAAATGGACTCCTTTTTGTGTGAAACATTTTGGATTCTGAAAACAATATGATAATTGTAGAGCTTCCTTTTGTATGTGTGATGAGGAGCTCTCATATACCACATGTGCCTTTGAAACTTTGGATTTAGTATTTAGATTTTTTGGGTTTAAAGCCCTTAATGGAAAAGTGCCCTCATATATTGGTGACATTTTAATGATGCCCTCCCCTGCAGGTTTATTGAGATCAATCGTGTGTTAATACTTAGCATTAAAAATAATACTTAGCATTAACTAGTGTACTGAGGACACAAAGTATCAGAGCATCAGGCCTTTATTTCCTCTGCGCTGCTAGTATGAAACTGTATTACAACAGAGCTGAGGTCCATGACAGTCAATGCTCAAATCTTGGTGAGGTTTTCAAAATAAATTGAGTCTACAAAAACAAATAACCCTAAATTAATATGGACCTTTTTCTCAAATATTTACCTAAATTAAGCAGATTCCGAGACTGAAACACTGATATTGACTTCAGTTAGTTTAACCTCATGTCATTTCCCTTGTACTAAACTCTGTGATTAATGTTGGATTTTCTCCCATAAAATAATCCATTAACTCAAACTATAAATGTGGCACCGCTTCAATTGTGGCAATCAGCCTTCCATTCAATCAAGTTAAATAGTTGCAGTGAAGTAGCTTGTGAGGATTCATTCATGTCTCAAGTGTTTTTTTTCCCTTCCCCTTTGGTTGTTTGAATCTTTCAAATGTGTAAGAGACTCTTCTTCTCTGCCCTTCTCTTCCGTCTACTCATCTCTTCTATTCCTCTCTTATCTTGTCTCGTCTCTTCACCTCTCCTTGTCTCTTCTCATCTTCTCTTTACCTCTTCTTCCCTTTTCTGTCTTTATACTCTGCTGTCGTTTCTATGTCTACATATATCAGTACATATAATTATGTATATGTAGAGACATAGGCTCCCAATTTATCCCTCAATCCCACTTTCTGTTATCATCTTTCTGCACTGAAGAGTATGAGGGTAGTCCAATCCACTTCCTCTGAGTGGCCACTTCATTCATCCTTCTTCCTCCTTAATTGCAGTGAAGTGCAGATGAAAGAGCAGAGAGAAGGAGCCTGAGATTTCTTTCTCTTTAAAGCCTAAGCTCTTGTGCACTGTATCACAGTCTTGCTTTCCATTAGTAGACTCTGTTTGCGTTCCGATGCGTGGTAATGTCAGGCAGATGAGGCCTTTAGCCAGCAGTACAAGGGTGCAATCTGGGAAACCTACTCTCCTTCTGCTTTGGCCTGGATACATATAGGACATTTCTCTCCTCACCTCAAGGCAGTAGCAGTAGCATTAGGTCCAGAAGAAACTTGCCAGCTACTTAAGTCATGGAAAAACCTTTGTTGCCAAACTAAAGGAACACTTTGGAAAATGTGATCCTTAGATATTACACCAGAAAAAATTGAGCCAAGCCATAATGCGTTGGCAAATGTGATGACAGACATGTTAATGACATAGCAAAATAAGGAAACTGTTGCGCAAATGGAATGAATCTTGAAGGAATTGTGAGAAAAAGGGGTCAATATACATTACGTTTTTTACATTTCTTTAGTACTTTGTTACTACTTTAGGCATTATTTTTCCATAATTACCATACCATATGTGTGTTTGAACCCCGCCAGGGCCATTCTGCCATTGTGGTCCTGGGAAAGCCACTTGACCCACATTGCCCTGTATGTATGTGTGTGACTGGTGGGGTGTGTTTGATGGTGTTCAGAAGGCCAAAAGCACGGAATGGTAGCCATGTCCTGTCTATATATATATATATATATATATATATATATATATATATCTATATATAATATTATATATATCTATATATATATATATATATATATATATATATATTAATTAATTTTTTTTTTTTTTTTTTTTTTTTTATTTTTTTTTAAGTTTTACATATTTACTGCTAGGCAGATCCTGTGCTCATCTGCTTTGAGGTTCTCTTCTGTTAGAAGTGTTTTCCATTCATGCTATTGTGGAAGCTCCTCAGAAGTTGGATGAACTATTTAGGTTATTTATTGATAAAGTGCCCTCGTTGCCTTTTTTTATATTTTTGTACCCAGCTATATTTCATATGATTATAATAAAACCATATAGGCATGTTTAGATGATTAAATTGTTCCTGTGAATTTTATTGTTCCTAAAATAACAGAAACAGAAAAGGAATGCAATCTGATTTCAAATCTTAGTTTAGTTTTCCATTTTTAAAAGACTGGCTTGAGGTAGGATCCTTGGGATTAGGCTTTTATACGGTAGTTTGTTTGTTTGTTTGTACTTTGACAAAGGCACATATATATAAGGGAAACAAAATCTCTACATTTCTCTTTGAGGGTGTGATTGTTATACCAGAATTAGAATCAGAGCTTTACATTTTTGTGGAATTAAGTTTTATGAACTGACTTTTGATCCAGAATCGGTGCCCACGTCCATCACTGTTACTGCTGCATGAGTGGGATGGTATTACAGTTTTTTTTCTGATATAATGCATATGTAAAAAAGAATTCAAGTAATAATTTTAAAGTTAACATGTCCATAAGTCTTCCAAAAAGGTTTGCAAGTCATTCAGTTACTGTTTTGATGGCTAATTGTTTTCGTGTCTTGTTCCTGCAGAAAGAACTAATGTTGCCCAAGCCTTGTGTGCTGAACAGACATTCTCAAAATCTTGGTTACTTAAAATTCATAAACTGTATGTACAGACAATCTCCCAGCAGGTGTGTGGATGAAGAGTGAGATAAATGTTTTTCTGTCTTTCTACTCCCTCTGTTGGCTTTCTCTCAGTCATTGAGAGGTTTCCCTCGCTCCTTATATCACTCACTCTAGAGCTGGGATGCTTTCCAGAACTTTCTTTTTGACAGACCGTGTTTGTTTTCTTCACTCACATGCTTCAACTGACTGAGTTATTGTGTGAGCGAGAATGTTTGGATGTTTTGAAGAGAGAGACTCAACTTTAACCCAGGATTATCTTTAATTAATAACATGTTTGCATGGAATGCTGCTATGGCACAATTTAGATTCTAGAGCACTTGACTCGACAGAGCATCATGCAGTGTTTCTGCCACTTGTCACACACCTGTCAAAGACTACGAAATGCCCGACCGTATTATGTAGTTATGGTATTTATTGATTAGTTAGGTACACAAACTAAAGTTAAGGATAACTTAAGTTTAGCATTAAGAAAATGACATTCTATAAGTTATCTATAGCTATTGTTAATAACATCAGTGGATAATCTAGGGAGAAAACATACATAAAAAAGCACATGGTTTGCCTTTTAGTTTTCGGCATTATGGATAAATATATAAACAAAATGTACAAAAATGTAAAAGTAAAAAAAAAAAGTTTTCACTCTGAACTGTGTTAATAGACATGTTCAAGGGAGCATGAAGCGAAAATGTTGAGCTTTTTGAGGGAAAACATTTCATAACTTCCACATGTTTTAAGTAAGGGATATACAATGGCTAAGCATGCTTTATTCAGTTTTAAACTTCATGACATGGAGACGAAGAATATTAATTTGCCAACACACATATTTAAATTATTAATAATAACCTAGCTGGAATATGAAATGAGTGTAAACTGAAGGTTTTTCTTGTCAGTCTTGTTAGGACTAAGGAGAAGCTATGCATGATGTAAAAAAAAAAGGTTATGTTTTGTTGTGTTTGCGCTCATAGCACTTCACTGGATACCCCCTCTTCAACATAAATTCTAGCTTTAGTAAATCTTTAACATAAATCCTTAGTATCAAGCAGACACAGTAAATAGCAGATTTAGAGCTATGTTTTTAAAATTAATTTAAAGTTTGACTTGTGATGTCATCTGACTGTGCTTCACGTTGTCTTATTTGTTGATCTCCCTCTCTCTCTCTCTCTCATTTACTTGTTTGTTTAAAATTGAGAGTGAGTCTGTTGTTGATTCAAGTTGAAAGCTGCCATATTTCACAGATTGGAATTGATAGATTAATTTTGGCTGTAGAATGCCATCTGTTTCTTTGTGTCTATTGATGCTATCCCCCAGGTGTGCTTGAATTTATGTAGACACCACCAGCTAAAGGTGAGGTATTCAATTTCTCAGAGCGAGAGTTGACATTTAAAATCACCCAATAAAAAACCCCTCCCGACAGTGCCTCATCTCAGTTTTGCTATAGGGTTGTTTTAACCACCAAACCATGCAACTCTTCCTTAGTCATTAGTCATAAATCATAGTTGGTTTGAATACCTGGTTGTATGTTGAACTGGTTTAACTGTATGTAAAACACACGCAGCTTGTTTAGTTTGCTTATATTTTGATCAGGAGAAAGCTAATGAATAGTATTAGTCATATACAAAGATGGTAATAACTACACTATAATTAAACTGTCTTATCAACGGTGCTACTTTTTTAGTAAATTGTAGTCAAATTAAAGGTTAAAGGTTCCCTATTGCAATTCTCTCTCTCTCTCTCTCTCTCTCTCTCTCTCTCTCTCTCTCTCTCTCTCTCTCTCTCTCTCTCTCTCTCTCTTTATTTTCATGTCTATAAAAATTTAAAAATGCTAGATTCACAGTGAAGGCATCACAACTATGAACTAACATGTGTGGAATTATATACATAACAAAAAAGTGTGAAACAGCTGAAAATAGGTCATTCTAGCATCTTCAAAGTAGCCACCTTTTGCTTTGATTACGCTTTGCACATTACTTTAATAAATGAAGGTCAGTCAGTCTGAAAAACTTTTTGAATGAGAAGGTGTGTCCAAACTTTTTGTCTGTGCTGTGTATGTATATACAGGACAATGAAATCACAACAAATAAAATGGATACAAACATACTTGCAACAGTCAAATGACAACAGTCTCAGACGCTGTTGAAAGCCAAGGATTAAAAATAGCTATAATAAAATTCCTTGCCACTCCACATCCATCAACCTGATTCAAGCATAAGTTTTGGACTGCGAAGGGGAAAAATAAAGTCCCCTCTGAGCTTCATTTAGTACCATGTCACCTCCAGAAGGAGTTGGTCTGAAGAACCTTAATGGTAATCATGTGGTGAAAATTATGGTTGGGTTAATTCATTTACGGATTAGCAAATAAATTCATTTTAAACTGAACTCTTAAAATGCATATGCAGCTAGCGGAGAAAAACCAGGATGGGGGTGATATGGTTCCCTCTTTTGCACTCAAAATAACTCACTAATTGTGGGGTTCTGCACCAATAATGCAGCAGAAGGGCAGCTATGCGACTTCTATATAGAGAGTTGCAATGTCTGTGCAGTAGAGTGTTCAGTTTATTTATTTTTTATTTTTTGCTTGGTAGATCTTCATATTTGAGTTTAAATATTTCAGGTTTTGGCAATTTGGCATTAAAGTTTCCACTGTTCCACTTTAATGTCTGTCCGACATTGCGTCCTGTAATATATATTTCTCTAGTTTTTTCTCATGTCATGTTTTGCTGATACACACAGATTTGGGGGCTGGTAAATCATACATTCCGATCCAGCAAAACCTACAGTGGGCAAGCTCATAATGAGTTTCAGATTGATGGAGACGGCATTCATGTAATCAAAACAAAATGAAATCTCAGCCAGCGACGTTTTCTTTGCTCTCTACTGGCACGAGGACGAGGTTGTAATGGTATTTTCTGGTTACCAATACTGGTGACCATCCATCACCCAGCACTACAAAGTGACAGAGCCCTCAGCTCACAGCCATCCGAGACCCCTGCCACACACGCTAACCCAATAAAGTCCATCTGTAATTATGAGATGCCTTTTAAAAGTCTGCCCTTGGCAATTATCAAAGCCGTACATCTCAGGTTGCACAAATATCAATACGTTGTGTTTAATACCTGTGCAAAGGTGATTGATGCTGTTCGGCTCAATGTAGAACAGCTTTAGAGTGTGCATGATGTCTGAACTGTAACTGGCAGATCTGCCTCTGTCTTGTCTTCCTACCTGAATGCACAGTTGAGTTTGATTGACAGTTCGAGGCAAGAGGTTTGTGGGAGTATAACTCACAGAAAGAAGCTTCCTGAACCTGGTACTTGTGGAGTAAGAGTAAGTGTTTCTGAGTGTGACGGGAGAGCGCAATTGACATGGAGACGGGTGACCTTTCCGATGATTCACTCCACATTTCTTCTCTACTAACTTCTTCCACAAGAGATTCATTTTTCTGTGTCACTAGTTCTGACAGACAGCCTCTGCACTTACAGGGTCTGTTAAATCCATTCTGAAAGTGGAAGAACACACGGGAGCTATATTTTGTAATACATCTTCTTTTTAGTAGATGTTGTAGAATGTGTTGTGGCTCATGCTTGACTATTTTTTTTTCTACCATACAATATCGATAATTATCACAATAGTGTCCATTTTTTGCTTCTACAAATATATATTTTTTCTCTTGAGTGGGAGCTGTGCAAACCTAATCTTTAACTGAGATGTTCAACTTTTTTTATAGAGGTTGATTAATACAATTACATGTATTTTCCTACAGTACAAAACATTGATTTCTCTGTTCCTTTACTTGTTTTGTAAATCTATGCCTCCACTTGACTCTTCTGTACCTGGTACATAACTAACCTTGTTGCTTTTTTTTAATAATTGGTATGCGACGTCCTGTTTCATAAATCACTGAATGTACTAATTGACTAGAAATAACTCTTGGACTTTGTCTTTCTGCAATTGTCCTTATTTTAAACTAATCTTGTTATTTATGAGATAAGCCACCATATACACAGTGTAGATAGTACAACTTCTTCCATGGTCTCCATTGTTTCACATTTTTACTTTTCTGCTGAAGATTTGCTCATCACCACAAATCGGAACTAGACTAATATAGAGGGAAAAAAACGAACGTGAGTTAAAGTGAGCTGAGCAAACCCAAGCCAAGCCGTGACATGCCATTACAATAATCCAGTGTGAGAGTGGCTTACGGGGGTTGCTTAGGGACAGCTGCAATATACTATTTCCAAAAAAGATGTCTGTATAAAATGGTC
Source organism: Danionella dracula (assembly GCA_900490495.1). Lineage (NCBI taxonomy): Eukaryota > Metazoa > Chordata > Actinopteri > Cypriniformes > Danionidae > Danionella > Danionella dracula. Next base: position 8,044,600 of record UELW01000245.1, read on the forward strand.
AAACACTCCACTGACACCAAATTTAGGTCATCAATTCATGTTCTCTTGTGCATTTCATCCAACCTATAAACCTAGGGCAAACACTGATGTTTATATCCATGAAGCACACTGCATTGTACAATGTCGTTTTACTTTTGCTTGAATATTCGGTGACTATTATTATTATTTGTTTTAATAGAAACAAATAAAATAGTTATATGCAGACAGAGAACATTTCAAGGAACATAACCTTAAATGGCCTCACAATTGTTACAGATCATCATGCATCTAAATATGAATCACTTGCGGTTATTTTGTTTTCTTTTGCACTTCTTACTGATACCTTTTTTGCCCATGCTTCATTCTTACAAGTCGCTGAGAGAAACCTGCTTTTAGGATGTTATCAGGTTTAATAGATGCAGGGATAGCCTTTTATAATTACTACAGACTTCTAATCATTCATTAAGCTTTAGCAAATAGTTAAAAAAATATATCAATTATTTATATATTTATTTGTTTATATGTTAATACACAGTTATTGTTACATGTAAACAGTTTATACATGTATATATGCATTAAAATGCATTAATTTAACATACTTAATTGCATGATAATAATAATCACATGCTTTATTGAGGATAATAATTTATACATTAATCTTTTCACTATTCAAAAACCAATTAGTTATTCTTTGTGAGTGATTCATTGTCACAATGTGTTAATAATGTTACTAATTAAATAATTTGTTAATCAACTATTTGTAATAAAACACATCTATAGATTTTACTATTGACAGATTTAGTAACAGTTATTCAGAGTGATCACACATGCTTTATGTACACATGATCCAACTGTACCTCATGATTAATTTAGGTAGTTGTAAAGCATTTACTAGCTAGCAGTTAACTGTTTTCGTGAGCTCATGTAAAGTGAGGTTTATTTATGCCCTGTTATGTTTTTACCCATGAGATTCAAATGCTCAGTTTTATTCTAAACAGAAAAACACAGGTAACCAGACTATTGAAAAATGCATAGCATGCGTTAATGCTTTACAAAGCATAGATAATCTGACTTAACCATAAGTTAGCATAGAAATGTGTGTTAATAAAGACTTTATGATCACATTGAGTAATTATTACTATAGGTCTGAATAATACAATATATTAATGTTCTTTTGTTTAATAATAATACATAAACATGTTCTAAATAATCATAATCACATACAACTGATATTTGTTATTGTGAAAAGTCTCTTTTATAAATGATTAACTGATCCTCAGTAAAGCATACAATTTATGGTAATAGTCGTACTATATAGACCCTTGTAAACCAAGAATAAAGTGCATAGTTGTATTTATAATCTACTTACAAATGTGTATTCACGTATAAGCAATACTTAAATAAAGTATTATGTCAAACAAACATAACATGAATTATCTATTGACTCGTAGTGTAGTTATTATAAAGTGCTACCAGCGCAGGTTTCCAGTTCAAGATCCACTCATTTCTGACCTCTCTTTAAACAAAATGAGGCTTAAATCAAAAGCAGCTCTCCTAATTTAATCTGAGTCTAATTAAAGCACATGGTCACAAGAAACACATTTAGAACATTTTCTTCTAACTATAAGAGTTTTAGGGCTTTTGGGAGAGCAGACATCTTAAAAGCTTCTTAATTCCATCAGCAGGCGGCGGGACAGACGTAATTACGTTTGTGACATGAACTATGCTCGAGCTGAGAATATTTCAGTCACGCTGCTGGTACATGAGCGCCTGCTATTTATAATCCTGCTCGCAGTGACTGGAGCTCACTGAAGCACCACACTGTTGAAAATGAACACTTCCCATGATCCTCCAACACTGTATGCTTGAAAGTAAAGGGAAGAGGTGATTATTTCTGCAATAAGTCTGAATTAGGTTTGATCTGTCAGTGTTTGTGGTTATTTTAACTCTACAAATTGCCACAAATTGTTAATACTCTCACAAAGAAATTCACACTAAAAACTACACTAACTTTAAAACAATGTAGTCCCAGTCCATGGTGGTGTTTGTAATGAGACGGGGTCATTATAAACATACAAAAACTAAAATTGTTCGCTAGCAATAAATGAAAGCCATGCAAAGGGCAGTGTTTGTTTGTATCAACCCCTTTAGCTAAACAACGTTTTGATTTTATGCATTGATTTTTTTTGTCAGTGTGTTTATTTTCTTTTGAAACTTTCAACTTTGGTTAAATTAGTTAAAAACATTTGCAACAGTTTTTTTTGTCTATTTTTTAAAATAATTTTTGTGTTTCATTATTACAACATAATGCTTTCTTTTACAGTTGTGCAGAAAAAAATACTTCGACAGTAATTATTTTCTAACGTTAATATCTATTTACAATTTTAGATGTAATAATAGAATATAATAGAATATGTTGTTTTTGTATAATTAATTAATAATAATAAGCCATTTTTTTCAGCTCAAGGTTTAAAATCACAGTGTGATTCGTGCCCTTTAGGCCCTATGATGGTAAGAACTAGGCTGATTGGTGCTCGGTTTTGTTGTTGTTGTGTTTTATACTTTCACAACATAAACAACATGAAAATAAAACAATTGAATACTCTGTATCGACCCCAAAAAAGGTGTATATAGCACCAAAAACACTGCATATCATCTTAAACTGAGGGTACCTATAGTATCTGGGATCAAATAGCATTCTTACATGGATAGAAGACAGAAACCGATGGTGCTGAGTGACATGGCTCTATAGCGGAATGTATGATTAAATGAGCTACAAAAAAAACTTCTCTCTGACTCTTGCACTCATTCTCTCTCTCTCTCTCTCTCTCTCTCTCCTCCCTCTCTCTCATCTCCTCTCTCTCCTCTCCCTCCCTCCCTCTCTCTCTCTCTTCTCTCTCTCTCTTTCCTGCATGCCTCCCATATCATTCATAATCCTGAGCATGCAGGAAACATGCAGCTGCCCACTGTGCTAGTCTCAGATGGCCTTCTCTGGCAGTTTTGGAGGCCACAAATGTTAAACTAGTGATTCCACTTCCACTTCCATTTAAATGTCCATTAGCCAAAAGGAAAATGGGTTGATTGGAATTCCAGTGCTGTGCACCACCTGTCGATACTACCATTCCCTGATTCATGAATGCATTCTGGGAGTTGTGACGCTTTAGCTAATGATTGGGGGGAGATGTATGATGGGGGAGCTTGGATGGAGGTATGCATGGGAGATAAAGAAAGTGAGAGAGTTGGTGCTCCTGATTGATCGATGAACGAGTGCCAGGCCTGAGCTCTCATCCATCATTCCCATGTGGAGACGCGTGGTTAAAAAGTCATTTTCATTAGAGGAGAGGCTGTGTTTACAATCTCACACACACTCACGCACACACATGTTCAGTCAGTCTTATAAAGATCCACCTCTGCCGCTTCAAACTCTATTACAGTTTTGCTTTGTCTTCTGCTCAGAATGGCTTTGGTAAGCACTCAAGTAGTCTCTACTGGCTTGATTCGATTGGCAAGAAACAGATTCACTTTTCTTAAAAACACTATTTTGAAAGCTTTAAAGGTTATCACAGTTTTTTCAACTGCATATATGCATTTGTGGACAAAATGTGTACCGCAAACTACACCACCGGTTTTCAGTTCTAGGCTTTCTAAAATATGATTAGACTGAAAGAGGACCTGTTTAACTAAAAGATCAAAGGTGACATATTAGGCCAAGATTGATAGCATAAAACAATGATATTATCTCTGGTTGACACTGTTTAAATGAATGTTAGTGCTTGAAATGATCATGATTCTTCTTTGTCTCCTGACATATCATACGCCATCTTAAAGGTAATAATAATAATACTAATATAAATAATAATAATAATACTTTTTATTTAAGACATGTTTTAGGATTGTCAAAGTCATATAGTATAAAAAGACAAACAAGGTTAAAGTGGAAACTAGGACAGATATAGACTTCATGTTTTAATAAAAGAGTAGCATTTTTAAAGTAGTGTTTTTTATGTTTTGTGATATTATTTCACGTTCTTGTTCTTGTTATTCTTTTGTTTCAACGTCACATTTTGGTTAGGGTTGTATTGTAAAGTTATTCTCAATTATTAAAAAAATTGTCCTAAATGAAACAATATACACCTTGAGACACAATACATTCTCATAATTAAAAACTAATAAAAATAACAGAAATTAAAGCTGCAAGCAGCGATGGTTTTTTTGCTTTAACCGTCAAGATGATTACCAGCGATAGCTGGGAGTACTTGCCAATTATATGACGCTCCTCCTGAAACTAATTTCACAAAATTGCATTCCACGAAATGACGTGTTTAATGAAAACAAAACTGAAAAAAGATTCAATGCTAATTAAAACGTTCTGAATTCATTTTCACTTTTTACTGCTGTTTTGCCATCAAGAGTTTTTCTCATCATCTAGTTTTGATCATCACTCTTTTTTTGTTTCGTCAGTGAGTACTGGTGTGGAGCTGGGACCCACTTTAGGCCTGAAGAAGTCGAGCTCTCTGGAGAGTCTGCAGACGGCCTTGACAGAGGCCAAAAAGAATGAGCAGCTGCCCTTCCATCGGCCCCGCCCACAAATAGCAAGAGGCAGAGGGTGCAACGAGAGCTTCCGGGCAGCTATTGACAAATCTTATGATGGCCCACCAGAGGATGATGACGGTGAGCAGAAGCACAAATAAATGATTTAAAGCTGCTGTTGATTTCTGATGATATATTACAGAAGCATTGGAATTAAAGTCATGGACTCAAGATTTTAAGAGGTTCTAGCGATAATAGATGTCTGTGTACTTTGATAGGAGTAAGTATGAGGACACATAACCTATACATGAATGAGGCTCACTATGTTATTATTTCTTACAGTACAACAAACAAAAGCAAACCTTCCAATATGAGAGTGGTTTTTTTTTTTTCATACTTTTTACCTCGCAAAATCTTTCCTTTCTTGTTGTAAAAAAAATCAAATGGTTCAACAGCTCTGGAAAGTTTCTCCACACAGAATGGAAACCCCCAGAGTGAGGGCAGAACAGAGGCAAGAGAACGGACAGGGCTAGACAAAATTCAGTAACTGAGGTAAACTGTGTAGGACAGTGGTTTCCAACCTGGGAGCGGATAAGTGTCGAGGTAGAAAAATATGGGCTATTCATAAAATTGTTATTTCGTTTTTTTACATTTTAAAAAAATGTAACAATATAAATTTGATAAATGGATTAATTTTTATTTACTATACATATGATTTATAATTATAATTATAATATTATAATAGGATTTAATAATACACACATACATGTATGTATATATCCTATTATTATTCAATTGGTAATATATATCTTTAATAGATGAAGGTTACCTTATATTCTCTACTATGGTCAATAGAGCCAATCCTACTCTGCAAAGGCTGCATTTATAAAACCATGCACAGATAGCCTTTGTGAAACATGATATGCACCTCTAATCAGGCTGTAAGATCGGCCAATGTAGAGCAGAGTCAGTGCTTTTGCTTTCTTAGTTTCTTAGTGCTTTCTTAGTTTCTTAGGGAAGGTCATTTTTTGCAAACTGGGAATAAAGTTAAAAACCTTCTCTTTCTTTTGGGTTGTGTTTTGACTTGCTAGAATTGAGCATTGTAATCACACTACAATGGAATATTAATCAGACCAAATATAGTGCTACTACTCCAGCAGATATGATGTATCAGATAAACATAAACATTTTCATTCCAATATTGATAAATACAAAGACCACGCTTCTACAGTTGAAGAGAAATCGCAAAACTATAGATGCTCTTGATTGCGAATAGGTGCGTGAAAGCCTCGGGAAAACTTGACATCTGATGGACCATTTGTAAACATTTGATTGCTCTCTGCATTTAAACCTATTCAACTTTACCAGCTTCTTTGACTTTCTGTTTTTTCATCTCTCTACTTCCAGTGTACCCTCATCTTCTCTGTCTCTGTGTGCCGTTCAACTGCGGTCACCCTGCCTCCATTTGTCGGCTAATTTCTCCTTTCCTGATCATCAATCCTGTGCTGTGTTGTCCCCATCTGTATTGCTAGACCTACAATTGGAAGCTAAAGGACAGTTGATTGTATGTAAAAAAAAACATCCCTTCTGTCTCAATGCCATTGCGGACCTATACTAGTCAAAAACCCTTTCTGGCCTCTTCACATATTTCTGAGGTGGCGATATAGAAGGAAATTTGCCAGTTTTCCGAAAGTATTAAAAACTTTTCACTGATAATGTTTTCCAAAAAGTAAATCCACCTTCTGTTTTTTCTTAATGTTTGGGCAAGCCTGATGAAGACAAAGATGCTCAGTCTGTGTTGTGCTGAGTGTGCAGCTGATGTCCATGTGTGGCTGTTGAGAGAGATAGAGTAATTGAGAGTAAAGTGTTTAGCTTTGTCCCTGTCATGTGCTTCCTCTTCCCACACACCGGCTTAATTTGCGCTTCCGTGCTGTGACAGACTTCAGACATGTGACGAAAGACACAGAGAGTGTGTGAGAGAGTCGAGGGGTTGTTCATTAGGGTCAGCGCGAACTGATACACTACAGCTGAAGACTCCAATAGCCCCTGTCAGTATCGAACATTAAAACTAGAATTGTTGTGTAGGGAATAATCCATCTAGCAAAGTTTTATATTTCAAAAGTCACTGACCTAGTTGTAAGTTTTAAAGTTTTGGATCAGCCTCATTAACTCAAATTATCAGGTTATTTTCTGACGTGCCCATCACTGTGTGATTACATCGGCTGTTTACTGCAATGTGGTTATGCCCTCATTACACACATACACACGCAAACACGCACAGCCGCATATATGCATACGCGCACACACACACACACACACACACACACAAACACACACACACACACGCACACACACACACCCCCGATCTTCAGGTCAAGAAAGCAAGGGAAGTAGCTTATTACTAATTATTGAGGACGGTAATTAGGCACGCCGTGTTCCTCTCACTTCTCATTACCATCCGTGATGTGGGATGATAATCTACATGTGTTGAAAAAGCAGTTGGAACATCACATTGTAATTAGCCACTGTCTGTGTTACGATGAGTGACTATTTGCATACATGTTTATCAGTCAGGTCATCTGTACATTTTAGTTTAATACTATTCAGAAAAATAGCTAAATCAGTATGTATAAATGAAGCATTTTATTTAATCTGAAGTAGTTATGTTATTGCATACTATATGATTGAGCAGTAGTTTGTTTAGGTTAGCAAGTTTAAATGTTAAAGTTTGGGTTTTTAGATGTTTGGTAGGATAATCAAACAGTGTGACATCCTAAATGTTTCTAAAGAGCTATTCAATTTTGAAAAAGTGGGTAATTAACATCTTGTTGTGTGCGTGCGTGTGTGTGTGTGGGGGGGGGGGGGTGCGTGTGTGTGTGTGTGTGTGGGCGAGAGCGCAGGGTTGGGGTGGGGATTTGTGGGTAGGGGTAAAGTGTTTTGCTTGGTTGCTTTAAATGTTTTCTAGAGGTTTTGTGCATGATGGCATTGTTACTGCTTAAATCAGTTTTAAAATGGAAGAAGAACATATTACAAGAGTGTCTCTTAAATGGTTTCTATGTTTTAGGAGGTGTTTTTAATTTTTTCTTTGGCTGATTCTGTAACTCCGCCCAATTTTGAGGTAAGACGCTGCCCTCACTCGTTAAAGTGAGAACAAGATGGTTTTGTTCAATCTGGAATCTGAGCTGTCTTTTTACTGGAGCGCATTTGCTAATTTGATCTTGAACTGATATCTTGGGAAATTCATTGCTGTAACCAAAACTTGTAACCAAACTTCTCTCGAGCTGACAGGAGCTCATAGCTGAAACTTCAACAGATTGCGGGGAAAAATGTGTTGTTGAGGCTCTAATCTGAGCTGCTTTTTTGTTTGTTTGTTTTTAAAGATTTGTGATGGTTTAGGGGAATCTAGTGATGGGACTTACGCAGACTTGTCGGCTGGGAATCTCATGCACAGCTGGTATAGTTGTGTTAGTTTTTTTTCTTTTTTTTTTCTTTATTTAAGAAGTTTGAAGTGTTTATCTCGAGTTCACAAAGCTAAGCTTGGGTGTGGTGAAGTCATGGTTTGTGATCTGTCTGCTTCTGGGCCTGGATTGCTATGTTTGTTGTATGAGGAAATTTTTATTCTTAAACAATTGATGTCTGTAGCAAGAGAGCTGGAGCGGCAATAAAAGCAGATGTTTCAACAAGATAATGATCCTCTAGTGGATTCTCTAGTGGGATTGCTTTGGCCCACTTTAATGAACCACATTTAGAGACAGAAGTACGAAAATAGCCACTTTATTTGACAAAAGTCATCAGCAAATTATTGCACTTTCCCAAGCCGCAGATGCATTACTGATCGAGCAGTGGGATGGGTCAAGATAACGCAATACAATCACACAGCACACTGTTGAAATCAAAGTTGCACCTTAATCAGCAATGCTAGGAACAGCTTCAAATGCATCACTGACAACTAACTATGAATAAAATAAAAAAATAGTAAGTGTGGCTATTAAAAAAAATTGATTTAGATTTTTTGCCTTGTTTCCCCCAGTTCAAAGCAGCCCGGTCCACTCAAATATGAACACTTTGGTTCAATTAGTATGAACTAACTAAATGAGCTACAATAATGTTTGACAAGCTAGAGCCTCAAACAATATGACACATGATAACTTGAGATAATCTCCAAACTATTGAATTTAACCTGCACAAACAGCACTTAACAATATATTTGATGGTATTACTCAAATTATTTCTTAAAATATCTGTGTGTGTGTGTTTTTTTTTTTAACTAGAGGCATAGTATTCAATAAAACTGAGCCAGTGGCTTTGCAACTAGCAATGGATGTTTGGTTTCGAGATGCCACCTTAATCTTAATTCTGAGAGGGGGAGGGGGAGAGAGGGGGAGAGGGAGAGGGGGGGTGAGGGAGGGAGGGAGAGAGAGAGAGAGAGAGAGTAAGACACAGATGTGGGTGAGCTTTTTTTCGTAAGCATACATATTTTTACATTTTATTTTTATTTCTGTTTCTCACATATTGGTACACTTTACACATACTTTTCTTTTTAAAACAACATACAAGTATGGAGTTGCACATGTACATATATAACGTTATCAACCAGAGCATCCCTAATTCATCTTCCTTTTTTTTTTCAATTTAAAAATAACCTTATCATCAGTAAAACGTTTACAGCAGCTTCTTGGAGTGTGTTTGGATCTGTATTTATCTGACTCAGAACACACTTTGTTTGGTGGGCCACTAATTTTGGACCAAAGTTTGAGCCACGGACCTTTAGTTTAGAATGATTTCTCGTTTTTTTTCTCTTTTCTTTATTATTTTTTTTAGATGATAGAGATTGAACCTGTAGTGTGTACTTGTGCTGCTTGATAGTTTTGGCTATTCTCTTTAGAAAATAATAACATGGATACACTCTGGTAAGAAATCTATGCCACATTATGTAGACGAAAGCATGTAAATATCAAAGCCCACACATCACAGCAGATGATGAATAGAGAAGCATTTAAGGAAGGGATTTATTTCCCTTTGAAACACTTTCATTTTTTTCCACTTTGAGCTCATAGTAGTGTCATTATAGCTTCATTATGTAAGGCTCTTAGAGCATAGGTAGCGATCTCTTAGTCCTAGAGCCCTGCTCTTTTAAAGCTTGTTTTGTGTTGGGAAGTGAGCGTGATGGAAAATATCTCAGTTTTCCCTTATCCTATCTCGCCCTTATTTTTCTCCCAGCATTCGCTATTGTGTTCAGTGTATTGAAATATACAATAAGCCTTTGCGCTGGTCCGAACAAAAGAGTTTTCTGATGCATATTAGAGAAGTGGGTGCTGGAACAGGCCTTTGAGCTTCATCTGTGTCTGAATAATAGGGCGGCTGTACAGTCATTACTGAGCTGCCTGCTTCAATGCCGATTTAGAGAGTGGATCGGCATTTGTTTGGGTAGAAATCAGGTCATGGGGAAACGGATGTTGCTGTTTCGGCCTTGAGCTAAGCCTCGGAGGAGCACATTTGTCCTCAAAACACATATTGGATTTTTTTTATTTTCTTTTTTTCACAAGTACAGAGTTCAGAACCTTGCAGAGCCCTTGAATGACCACCTGCTTCCACGAAGATCAGTGATTTTGTAATTCCTGAATTTAGAGTTGCCCATTGTCAGGCAGAATATTAAAGAGGAAGTCACCAAGTAACCGGGGTTCATTCTTAGCTCAAGTACATATGGATGTTTTATTGTTGGCTTATATAAAATATGGATTAGCTGTATGCTGTTATGTAATCCTAGGCTTTCTAATCTTAGATATTAAACAGATATCATCATGTATTTATTGATGGGGTAATTGTGCATTTGTCATAGTGGCATCAATTGATCACCGCAATACCAGGCCACATAGAAGCACAAGGCATGTTTTATGTGAATGGAAGTACATTCCCCTTTTATTTAAGGCTTGCAAAATACAATATAAAACAATAATAGAAAGTCCAAATGTTTTTGGTTATGCCATCAGGGCTTGTCTTTGGTATTTTCTTTCCGCACATTGTATTCCGCACAGGGTCACGTCACAGGGGAATGTTTGTGTCTTCACTGACTGAGTTTGGTACCTGTCTGTGATTTTTTGTTGTGCTTGTTTCAATAAGTATATCCTCTCCCAGGACCAGTGCTTTCCCAAGTGTCAAGCTCTCGCTTTCCCTCTGTGTCTGTACTAGGAAGTGACTGAAGTTGTAATACCTCAACTGACCACTTGAGAGGATTGTCCCAGAAGTAGGCAGATTCCAAATGACACCTATGTAAATTCTTTTTTTTGTAATATTCTTATTTTTAGATTAGAAAAATCCAAAGCCAGGTCACACTAAGAGTACCCAAGAGAAAAAATCAAAAAATCAAAAAGCATGCAAACTCCTAATTAGTTTTTGCATTTTTCAGTTTGAATCCAGAATAAAAAAAAAATAAAACAGATGAATTTGTAATTTTTCACAATTTCATTTTGTTTTTTAAAAAGAATATCAAATGAAAGAATATATGCGGATTTTGATTTACTGGCTAAAATATTTATATAATTTAAATTTTTTTAATAGTTTATATAATGGTCAACAGATTTGAGATCATTGATCCATTTCAGATCAAATGTTGTGTTTTGTCATTTTATTCTTAACTATTGTATTTTAAGTTGTATAACTTTTAATGTTTTATAAATGTCTTGCCATGATATAGCCTGGGATGCTAACATACAAAAAAAAGAAAGTGGCAATATCCCACTATGTCCTATACTGGTAATACCATGTTGTGTTTTTTTATTTGTTTAAATGAAGTAAATGTGATGTTAAATATGTATACCATGAAGAAAAATCTCCAATTGCGAAAAGAAATGAAAAAAGATGAAGTTGAAAACAGAGAGTTTTTTAGTCTTTGTACTTTCCATGCCTCTACCCTTTTGTCACATTTCATCTTGTAAGATTCAACTAATCACCTGAAAACCACGATGCACACTGCTGTTGGTACCTTCCCCAAAGTTACCAGTAGAGGTTTTGGAATATGGCCACTGTGAAGCTTATGAAAGACTGATGCTTTCTGGCACGTCTGCTCATCTCTCTTTTAACACACTCTCTGAGGCGGCCTGCTAAACGTACATCTGCTCCCAGCACTGCTGATAGCCACCATCTGACAAATCTCAGAGCTCAGACACGTAATGCAGCCACGATTGATCGCTACAAACACCACACACGCACACACGCTCACAGTGTTCCTCAGCGGATAGCCGGTAACAGATGGTGGTGTCAGCAGGATCCTCAGTCTGCAAGTATTCTTTTTTTTTTCAGTTTTTCTGCACTTATCTTTTCAGCAATATCCACGTCATCCCCTTTGTTTGTTCACTTGGTTTTGAGAATGAGCGCAGCTCAAAGCGTTTAGCTATAATAATATGTTTGAGGAGATGATTTGTTTTGACATCATATTTCAGATATTCAATCGGTATTGGCAAACGAATTTTGAGATTTGAGATTTGAGTTTGAGATTATTATATTTGTTTGACTTTAATTTTATTTTTTTTGCTAAGATTCCCCAGTTCAAAGAAGAAAAAACATGCAAATACCAAATTATTTGAAATGTATTTGAAGTTTTGTATGTATGGCTTTGCAAGAACTCCGATGGTTTTACCCGTGGCTTATATGTCTTGCATTGCAAAAAAACTTTACACATTACACTACAAATACAAATGTGTTTATTAGTTTTTTCTTTATGTTTAACAGATGAGGGCTCGGATCAGAGCTCGGGGCGAGATACCCCAGCCAGCAGCTCCTCTAGACAAGGTATAGGGGACAGTGAAGAGAACAAGAAAGACAAGAAGAAGAAAAAGACAAAGGACAAAAAGAAGGACAAGATGAAAAGTAAAGGAAAAGAAAAAGAGAAGAAGAAATTGGAGGAGATGAGTGATGAGTTGGATAAGAAGGCCAAGAAGAAAGGATTCGGGTTGTTGAGGTAATACTTTATATGTGTTAATGTCTTTATTTATCCCTATCCTCTTCTGTCTTTGGTGTTATGTGCCCGCAACAATTCAAATGCAATTGAATAACACTTTGACTGTCTTTCTTCTTTCAAAAGCCAAAGAAGATGCTTTGAAATATATGCTGATTATTAGAGGTACTGACAGCCTTTTATTATGCCTTGCCATCTTTAAAAAGTGTCCCAGTTTGGCACTTATGTTTATCCTCAAAAATGGGTTTTTCATAAATTTATAGTTTCACTCAATAACTAATGCATTGTTGCTTTTCCTTGTCCTGTTTAGTGTTTTTTTTTTTGGTGGCCAACGTTTGGTGTTTTGCCAGTGAATTGTGTCATTCTGTAATTGAAACGGAATCAGCTCCGTCAGCTATGGAGGGTATACACATGATCACACAGTGTGGCCTGCATCAATAGTCCTAAACATTAAGTTTAAGGCAAACTGAGACTATGTGATGATTTTCAGCTGAGAAGCAGCACAGTCAGCTTTAATCAAGGTTCAACATGATCTCTTGGTGGCTGTTGATGTGTGTAAATCATTAGTTTTAATTTTACTTGATCTCACTACAGCATTTATGTTCTCCTCAGTCGCCTTGCGCATGTTAAGCTGTTGGGTAGTATTTTGGTGGATGGGTCCAATTTAGGGACCAATCTTATGCTGTGCAGTTGGATGGATACCTTTCAAATGCAGGCCTTGTTAACTATGGAATCCCTCAGGGGTTTGCAGTGAGGGCAAGGATTTTCTCCGGTAGACATGAGCTTGAACGTCTATCTTTTTTATTTATCTTTATCTTTAATGCATTAATAAATGACTAATGTCTAGCATGCGGCTTCATTTGCTGGTCTGTGAAGCAGTCTTTTGTTTGTTTTTAAATCTTAAAAATAATCAGGATTTTACTATTATTCTTATGTTGAGTGTCCGGCAAATCTGTTGGTTGTGATGTGTGGACTATTATAAATAGACATTCATTGACAATCAATCTGTTACAGTAAATGATTTACGTCACAAGTCAGATCTCAAAGTAACTTGCTTAAAGATGTCCTTAATCATAAGAAAGTAAGTAATTAAATAATGAATGACCTTGTAGAAGTCTTAGCATCAGCAATTCTTAAAATACACATGCCATGTTCACCAGATCTCACTTTACGCATTATAAATAAGTTCTTTGTAATATTTTTTTAAAGGGATTGCTAGAGATATAAAAATAAAAGACAATAGTAAACAATTGAAACCAACAACAGACTGGCTAGATGACTATCAGGAGGTAGCTTGATCCAAAGCTGAGCGGCAGCCACAAAGACATTTTGGTCATAACCTCAACTTCAGATCGAGGGACCACCGGAGTAGCTTTATCAGGAGTCCTCAAAGACCTTGTGGATTGAGGAGGAGAAATGAGCTGGGAAATAAATGCTGGGTGGCGACTCGGTGGCCTTTTACACGAGTCAAAGAAACTTGAACTGAGTTCTAAAGATAACAGGAAGTCACTGTAGAGAGATCAAAACCGGAGTAACATGCAATAATTTTTGGACCTCAGTCAACAGCTTTCCAGCAGTGTTTAATACATGCTAAAGTTTAGATATTGTCTGCTGCTTAAGACGTATACCGTCACGAGTAGCTTCACTTTTAAACAAGCTCAAAGTAACTTTTGTGGTTGTTTTTCATCCCTCGATTTAAAATAAACTTTTCAACATAATGTCAATAAAGACAGACTACGACTTTCAGTCCGATTTTCTCTTTTCTTTTCAGCTTAAGATTTAATGAACAGCAGCAAGCATGGTGACAGAACCGACTCTGAAAACTGTACCCATATCCCTCCATAGGTGGGGCATATATGCAGAAAGCTATCCTTGCAGATAAGTTTCATGTGGCAGATATTTTGTCTCTAGCTGCGTATCCCTATCAGAAAAGCGTCACTCCTTTTAAGTCAGACTGTCTTTTTCATGGACTCTAGCTTTTAAGGTCAGACTGTCTTTTTCATGGAGTCAGGTCCAATTTATGAATTAAATAAATGTTAAATCAGGTCACCTAATTGCCAAAACACCCACACTTTATATTATTTACCTGCACAGGATGAGTGCCAACAGACTTGGGAATTTCGTATTTCAACTGCAACTACTCCATTTTTTTCTGTTTAAAATGAAACTTGATGAGCAATTGGACTGAGGAACAGAGTGCTAGCGCGTTATCAAACACGGTCAATCGCTTCTTGCTACTCGGGAGGGTTAAATGGCCTGGAGTCTGGAGGGAGGGGCCTGTGACTTCATTAGACTAGCCCAGTGTCTTTCAAAAAATCAACCAATGGGCCATGATTAATCTATCTGATGCCCACGCCTGATCATTTTTTGTTTGACATCCACTCCCACAATAACGTTAGCCATTGGCTTCGCTTACCACCAAAAGATTGTCAAGACCCACTAGTGGTACGCATACCACAGTTTGAGAACCACTGGTCTAAAACAATACTATGATAACAAAAACAAAATAATAAAATAAATTCAAAAAATTGATGAGACAACAATACAGTAAATTGATAAACTGATTCACTGCATCTAATTCTTTAGTTGAACTTAGTGTTAGCCTCAGGTATCACACTCGGGAAATTCAGTCTGTTTGGGGATGTTTGACTTGTAAAACTTCAAGTATCTTGAAGTTATGAACTGAGTGGTTTAATTTATGGGAATTTATTGGAGAAGGAATAATCTCGTTGTACAAGGAAACTAACTACACCTGTACTATAGTGAAAACTAAATTTTATTGGTTGTGCACTTCTTGTATCAACTATGGAATGTTGCTATTCTTTTCTTGTAAATTTACAATATCCAATTGTAAATAATACAATATCTCTTGTTTAATAGTTTTTTTTGTTGTTGTTTTTTGTTGTTATTTTTTTTCTAATTATAGCTAACAAGGTGCATATCGATCAGTTGTTGTGGTGACATTTCCACTCTTCACAACATGATGTTATGCTAAACAACATGGGATTGGTTGTTTAACATATCGGTCAAATGATTTCCTGAATGGGTCTCAGCCAGAGTTCCCACTAACACCAGACTCCAAAATCAATTATCGTCCCTCAATCAAAAACAGGTCTGTGTGAGACTGTTTTACATTATGGTGTGTTACTGCAATATTCATAAACTGTTTGTTTCTTACAGAAAAAAAGGTTTAAAGTATTCTTGAAGATGATTTTAGAGACCAAAGGTTTAAAAAAAAAAACATGTTGAAAATGTAAAGAAGGTTATTATTATTATTATTATTATTATTATTATTATTATTATTATTATTATTATTATTATTATTATTATTATTATTATTATTATTATTATTATTATTATTATTTGTATGTATATATATATATTATATATAACAGTTGGCTCTCTGTGTCTCCTATAATAATTCAGGTAACTAATACACATTTGCATTCTTAATGTGTTTTATTATGGATTTTTTTATTACTTATTTTCTATTAAATGTTTTAACTGCTACATCATAGGTATTTTAAAACAATGTCTGATAGATGAAAAAGGAAAAAAAGATAAGTTTTTATATGTGTTGTATACTCTCCCACAAGCAAGCACATCTAGGTTGATGGTCAGCTGTCAAATGCTGCATGCATTGATGGCTACCTTTCAAGGGCACATCCTCTTTTTTTGTTGTAAAATAATTTATCCACCGTTAGATTGCAGTCTGCATGCTATGCCTCAGCTTTTTTGATGCAGTGCCCAAACTCTCCTGTTTGCACACTGCACCACTGCCCAGGCTACTTTGCATCGTGGTGGGCACTTTTGCCCATTTTTGCCTTTTATTTCGATTTATTGTCCAGAACCAACAAGCACAGGAAGCTCGTTCACATATAGAAAAATCCGCATGAGAGGTTCTACAGACCAGAGCTTGTACATCACAGCAGGCTACACCTGATGGGTAAATAACAGCATAATTGTTTTAATTTGGATGACTGCAGAGAAAGCGGAAGTTCACAAGCTGCTGGTTCAGCAAGACACAGAAAATTCCAGCAGAGATAGACAAATAGAATCAGCCATGGGTGGTTAACAGTGGCAGAGAGGTTGTCTCAGCTGGTGTTTCTCTCAAGGTGAACCGTTATGACTTCTCTGGAGGTGTCAACGAAGATTTGGGTCCTGGATCCATAAATCCAGCTGCCCTTATCCAATTGTTTTTGCCTGCTTTAACCAGCTAAATTCGGTCTCTTATGTATTATGGTAATGTTTGCTGTTGTTCTAAGGAGAAATGGTTGTGTTTGACTGACAAGGTGAAAAGATTGAGCGTCACGGTGGCGCAGTGGGTAGCACGGTCGTCCCACAGCAAGAAGGTCGCTGGTTCGATCCTCGGCTGGGTTGGTTGGCATTTGTGTGTTTCTTGCATGTTCTCCTC
Organism: Danionella dracula; assembly: GCA_900490495.1. Lineage (NCBI taxonomy): Eukaryota > Metazoa > Chordata > Actinopteri > Cypriniformes > Danionidae > Danionella > Danionella dracula. The sequence continues at coordinate 8,061,477 of UELW01000245.1, forward strand.
GTGATCGCGTGGGTTTTCACCGGGTGCTCCGGTTTCCCCACAAGTCCAAAGACATGCGGTATAAGTGAATTGAGTAAGAACGATTGTTAAAGTGTGAATGAGTGTGTGTGAATGTTTCCCAGTGATGGATTCCAGAAAGAGGAGTTGGCGGATCATTCCGCTGTAGCGACCCCGAAAGGGAAAAAGCCGACAAAACTTGGTTTGTTTGTTCATGCCTCCTTGGCAAATACTGGTTTATTTTCTAAAAAATGTTGCTGGATTATCTTACTTTTATGCATTAAGTAAAATAAGCAAACTCTGATGAATAATTAAAAGAACAAGAATAAATCTTGTTGCAGGCAGTGATCATAGTCCGGCTTCATTCACAATGTCCAATCAAACTCCTCACTCTAGCTCACTCACCATTCAACCCCTTTCTTTAGAAATGAGCTTTGAGTTACGCTGCCCCTGCTTCATGAAACTATTTACCTAATAATGTCTGTAACATTAGTAATGTGAAATCTTTTAAAACAAAATCAAAAACCCTGATATATGCTTACAGTTTCTCTGTTTTGTATTTGTTTTACTTATGTTTGTTATCATCAATGTTTGTTCTCAATTGTTTAAAAAAAAAATTTATATATATTTTTACAGTTGTAAGATCAGTGGCGTTGTAATATTTATATATGCATTTACTATATATTAAATGTTTATTTCGGAAGCCCGATATTACTGCAATATTTGCAGGAAATAGCTAAATTTACATTTTATTTTCTTAGTTCTTTCTTTCTTTCTTTTCTTTATTTTGTAGTTTATACCATTGTCTTTGAAAACACATATGAATAAGAAAAATATGAGAATCACATACCAACAGTAAAAAATAAATACAAAATCTTCTTTAATCCATTGAGAATGGTGGCAATATGAAGTTTGTGTTTCGTTTTTGTTATTTTTGTATTCTGCATTTACCCTACCATTCCTTCTTACCTACATATAATAAATGATACAGAACATTTTTTTGTTTTCTTTTTGGCCAAACAACAGTACTGAGATTACTCTTGTAGATTTCTGCATATGTCCATGCATAAACCAAGACTGCTAGCACAAAAGCAACTGATCCACTGTGTTTATTTTTGCTTTTTCACACCAGCTGATTGAAATATATTGAGTTTTCAAAGCTGACTGCAAACCCAAGCAGCAAGGGCTGTCCTTTTATGAAAAGCAGAGCTTTTTTATATTAACCGTTAAAACAGCTTTTTTTCTTGCTTTCTTTTAACCCTTTACTCCTATAATGATACTGTAATTATAACATTTCGCCTAGTATTCTTTTCTTGTTTTTTTTTTGTCAGAAAATGTTGTTTTTGTGATTATTTTTGCCAGTTTTCTTATTGAGAATAAATAAAACTTTAAAAATCTGGCAAATGTATGTTAGTATTATGTTATAAAGTGTACATTGTGTAATAACAAGAAAGATAAAAAAAATTGGTTTTGAATTTTTAACAATTTTATCTTCATAAGCAACTATAAATGTAGAGCAACAAGACTTTTAACATGAAATTACAAAAATGAATTTCAAACTATTTTACATGAACTCAAACAGTTTTGTTTGGATAGGGCTTTCAGTGTCCATTTCACGTTGTTTTATTGACATATTTACAGGCGTTTTTTTTTTTTGTTTGTTTTTTGTTTTTTATGCTTCGGCCTTTGCCATAGACATCATTTGCAGCCCTCAGGAGGATTCCCCTTCTTTAGAAGAATGTCTATAAATCTAAAAACATTACATAAGATTAGATAAGATTTGTCCCAAAAAAAACATGTGTTTCTACACGAAGATTTGCAAAAGATAAGATAAAAAAATATAATGATTAGATAAAATATAAATAGTGAGTGAAGTGATATGTTGTTGAATTCATGAGCATTAGCAATAATAAATCAGTATTATATAATGTCAATTAGAAAAAATACAGTATATATTGAAAGACATTATGGCTATAAAGCTGTGAATAAAATAAACCCTGTGTATACAAACTGTATCACTTACTGTGGTTGAGATGGTGACACAACCCCTGCCTGCTGCTGTCCTTCCTCTTCCACAAATGTCCAAGAGGCTCTCCTCCTCACGAACAAAAACTGAGAAACAAAAGCAACTTTGATGTCAAGATCATCTTGACGTCTTTCTCCACTATTTACAAATGTTTTGGCACTGAAATCTAACACCAAGAGTGCCAAAAAAACTGAGGAAGGAGAGAAAAATATGAAGGAAAGACGCACTTTACCTCGAATGCGTCAGAATCACGCATTGTATTGCTACAGTCATTCACAAATAATCAAATCACTCATCTGTCACCGCTCTCCAACCAGCCAGAATGTTCCTGCCCCTGGAACTCAAACAATGTTGTCATTACCATAATGAATGTAATATCAGTCGAAAGAGCTTTCAGAATCTGTTTAGATTTTTTCACAAAAATAACCAGAGCTACGGTAGTTTGAGGTGCGCAAGTCACTATTCTGTCGCCGGCAACAGCTCCGGTTTAAACAGGTTAAATAACATTTATTTTAATAAGCTATCCATGAGCAAATTTGATGATCCTACAGCATTTCTGGCAGAAGCCATGGACAATTTTATGCTATTTATTTATACAAAAATATGTTTTTCTCAAAATTTTATTAAAATGAGTTATGTTATAAAACCAACAGAAATCTTTTTTTTCCTGGTTCAAATTTAGTGATTGCTGAGTGTTTGAATCAATTGATCATTGTGTCTTTGCATAAAAAATATACAAAGAGAGATATTTATTAATTGTGTTAAGTTTTGTTTTATAGTATAATGGGCTTGATGCTTTGTAGACGCTCCCTCGCATTCACTCCATTATCCAGCAGTGATTTGTTTCAGAGAGAAATATTTTTCAGCCAACACCTAGGAAAGCACGTTTTTATTTAAGCAATTGTGTAGCTTGCTGGGAAGAGAATGCAGTGCAGAATAGTTTAAAATAATGCAAAGTGAGTGTTGAAGTCTCAAATTGGAAATAGTTCAATTAGCTTTATGTGTATTTATGATGTGTGACCTCAGAGGCTAAGAGCAGGTGAAGTACAGGCAAACAGCGAGGGCCCTTGAGGACCATGACCTCTACTCTCACAGAGTGTAAATCAGAGAATGTGTGTCCAAGCGCTTAAGCGGTGGCTCCCAGATATAAAGTTCTCCACAGGAAATAGGTCAGCCAAAAAAAAATCCTATCACGCATCATTTTATATATAAAGAGATATTTACTGTTCATTTGGAAGCGCTCAACAGAAACATGGATATCTGATTAAAACAGTTTAGGATGATTTAGTTTATACGTTGTTAGTCTGAAATGTTGTGTACTATCTTTGGTCAGAGCTTGTAGAGCTAGCGTGATTGTTTGATGCTTAGCATAAATCTTGTTTTTTTTTATTAGGTCAAAAACACTGATTATCAAGCAAAAATGTTTATTTTAGCCTTGCTGTTTTCCTTCTCAGAGTTGTATGTGGCTGTTAAAACTTTAGCTGGCCTGAGTGGAGGGTGTTTTGTTCTCTGTCTGGCTCTGATTCACTGTTATTGGCATGTTTTTAGTGCCCAGTGGGAGTCACTGGCTAGTGTCCACTCTGCTGATAGCGGCCGTGTTGATGTGGTGTTTGCGGTGTCTGTGGGTCAGAGCAGTCTGTGAATCTGGGACAGAAAGCGAGGATATGGCTCTGCTGCTCTGTGATAAGTTTGTGACAATTGAGGAAAATCCACCTATCATGCTGAGCTTTTTCTGTTCAAAGGAAAGAGTTTAAATCTAATTTTCTAAATCCATGAAGAGTTTAGATCATACAACAGCATTACACCCCACTTTGTTGTGCTAGCTCAGGCTGCATTTGTAATACAGGGAATCATACTTGTGTTAATTAATTACAAAGTAAACATTTTTCATTTTCAGGTAAATTGCAAAAATTTAAACCACACCAAAAACATTTGGAGCTGATAAAACAGCACAAGAATTGAAGCAGTAAGCAAAAAATATAATATGGCGATCAAAAAAACAAAACATGAATTTTATCCCAGAGTTAATTTTGATTAGTCAACTGATTTTTGTTAATCCCCAGATTTTCTTCTTTTTTTCTTTTGCTTTTTTCATCTTCCCATGTTTTTTTGTGTGTCTCAGTCAAGTATTGTGGTTGAAATGTCATAGGCTCCATCGCAAACATGCGCAAAACTAATAACAAGTCCGGATTAAACAAAAAAAATAACAACTTGTTGTTGATTCTTAAACAAATGGAATTAATAAATTGTATTAAACATAATTTTTTTCAGCAGAGGTTTCCTGCACATCATGTGTCAGCACTGTGACCCTCAGGGACCATCTTATGTGTTGTTCTTGTATTGAGCATTGTGCTTGTATCCTTTCATATTACTGTATTCCCTGCGTCTTTCCTTATGCCTAGTGAACTTGTTGATTGGTTGATAGTCACAAAATAAAATTCTGATCAGATTTGTTTTTGGTTTTCCTTTGCCAGTCATGTGCTTTATGATGTTGCACATGTAAGGTGAGAGCCTGCATTTGTATTGTATTTTTGTTTTAAAGTGCTGGTGAATGTACTATACTTTTATTCCTTGCTGTTTTTTATTTATTTATTTTAGCTTTGACTAATTCCTCCATCCAGGGTTTTTTTTAAACCTAGTTTTTTATCAAGGGCTGTTCAGGTTGGGCTAATGGAAGGGTACACCAGGAACATTCCGCAAGGCCATCGGAGGAGGTCATTTACCCCTGTTGCCAATTTAGTTCCTTCAAATGTCCTGCAGCTTGTTTTTTGGACTGTGAGATTAGACCAGAGACCCCACAAACGCAGGGAGCTTTGATCTGAGACACAGGCGCTTTACCTACTTTGTATTAGTATAGTGTAACTATTACATTCTGAATGAATATTTATAAATAATAAACTAAAATGAAGAGAGAGAGAGTACATCTACATCTTGCAAACAGATGGAGAGCTTGTGCACTGCCAAATGTGGCTCAGTTTACTACTGTGATACACATATACATATAAACGCACACCCTAAAAACACAAATTACTCTAGAAACCTACAGTTGCAAATTGAAGCGCACTGTGATTTTACCATGCTCTGCCTTAGGGGTACATCTGTAAGTATTTTCCAGTATGTTCCAACAGCCTTTCATTATATATTTTTACTCTGAATTGGGACAGTAGATGAATAGTTAGTATTACTACCATTCAGAGTTATTTACGTTATTTCTGGTGTTATTTTAGGTTGGAGTTGTGATCTCTCCATGTATTCTTTTTCCCAAAAGACATGAAGGCCAGGTTGTGGCCATTCCTGTCACTCGTTTTATCGTACGTGTTTCTTTATAGGTTTCTGATGTTATTCTGATTAACATATTTGCCAAGACTTTAGATAAGTTTGAACAAGAAAAAGTGTCATGTTTTTCTGTTTAAATAGTTGCGTAGTATTTACACACACACACACGCACACACACACGCAAACACAAACACACACAAACCGGTTGACATCCCAACCCTCAATAATAGATTTTCATTATTTAAAATGAAAGACCTGTAATCTGAACAAAAATCCAGATATATGCCATTTACAACCTTTTGGAGAAATTATAAATGTACAAAATTTTGTTGTTGTTGTTGTTTGTTTTACTTTTTTAAAGAGGTATTTCCAAAATGCATGAATAAAGAGAAGCTGTCTAAAACTCAGTGTGGCTCTGATATGGCCAACTTGTTCAACTACCTTCAACAGCTACTCTAATTAACATTCATACACAGGTTAGTAGATGATTATTTGTACCATATCAAAGGCATTTAGCTCTTAAAACACTCCAAACCTCTCTTTGTGAAACTGAAACTGAAAGTGTTAAACACTTTCAAAACCCTTTTTTGTCATCTACCCACCTACTGTTTATCAGAGAGGAAGTTTTAAAGACTTATAGCTGATTTAAAGTGGTTCAGTGTAGTAGCAGAACCTTTAGTCAGAACGAAACTGTAACCGAGCAGGTGTCCATCTCCTAACAGAGGCTGTGCAGGGAAGGTTGTGGCTCACAACTTTACCTCGGATCTCAAGACATAAACAGTGTGTGTTTTAGAACGGTTTCCTTGACAAGTGGAAAAATCTGGTCTTTGAATTGTGCTAAACTGTTTAAATTGCCTTTTTTTTTAACGAGGGAAAGTGGTTTAGTGAAGGCAAAAGCTACCTGTTCACAATCAGAATGTTCTTCATCATAAATTAAATGGATAAGCTTGACCTAAGTTTAATGTAAGCCTAAAGTTTAGCTAAGTTTAGCTTAAGCCTAAACTAAGTTTGAGTAAGAGAAATGCCAAGTCTGTTAAACATAAGTAGCATTCTTAAGCTAATGTTCACTACATGTATTGTAGGCTGCTCGAAAATGTTCTGGTGGAATAGGGTTATAAATCTGATTTTCACTACTCTCAACTTTAAGCGTTTATATTTTTATTTAAGTCTTCTCTATTCCTTTTTTAAGTTGTTGCAAACAAATACCTTTAAATGTAGATTACAAATAAAACTCTAGAAATAAAAAACCTAATAGTATTTATTACAATGAAAGGAAATAATATTTTTCATTGCTGTACAAACAAACTGTTGCTTGCATTTATTGAAAACCACAACAATTACTAAATGTAATATTCTACTGTTATTCACACTGTTTAATTTAAGCTAATTTAAGTAGCAGCATTTAACTAATCACTATTTCTCATGAGGTGACTGCACAGAATAATGCTAGCGAGTTGCAAGTGAACTACGTAAGTGAATGAGCTGCTTGCGCAACTCCTTCTGCGTTCTGTCTAGAACAGCGCAGGTCCTTTCGGTTAGAGCAAAGTCAATGGCCACAGCTTTGTTTTACACTCGCATTCGCTCTCTGTCATACCAAAATTTGGTGTGACCGCTCTTTGCTATCTGTGTAACATAGTCAATGAGCTACAAATCTGTTTGAGCAGAAATAATCCTTTTTAGAGAGCGCAGTATTGTATTGCTGTCACTGTACAAGCAACTGAGGTGCTGTGAGGTACGAGGTGGGTTGAGAAAAAGCTTGTGGTTTGTTTTTTTGCACATGCGGACCTATTTCTGCTTGTGCAAATGTTAATTTTCAAAAATACACGATCCATTTAAGGCATGGATCTGCCACTACAGGAGACGGCCGTGGAAGCGCCTGCAAAGAGCCCAACCCCCAAAACACATTTCTGCAATCTAGATCTAGAAATCCAGACTATCCCGAAGTTAGCAAACATAAACTTTAACAAACAAACTTGCAAAACAAGTTTTCAAAATAGCAACTTGTTTTCTTTTAAGGTGCTCATGCATCACCGTTGTGCTTCCATCCTATGAAAGCTCGGCCGGCATAACATGCAGCCCACCTGTTTAATGAGAAATGTTCCACACTTTGGAAGATCTTGGGTGCATGCTTTTTCCTGAAGACGACGCTTCCTTCATTGTGCTGGCAGCTGTGTGATCTGTAAGTCTTGGTGTCATGTACCTATGTGACGTCAACTGTTCAGGCCAACTAATCAATAACGGCATTCGTTGACAACAAATTTCATTATCGATTATTATCGATTTTACTGATTAGTTCTTGAAGCCCTAGTTTAGCCACACAATTATAATTTAATGTAAACTGTGGAATTGCAAAGTTAAATTGTCTAGAAGTTCAATATAATTCTGTGCAAATGTTGAAGTGCAAACACAGCCTCACAGTTGTTTAATTTTTATATGAGAAGAAATAGATTGGATATTATATTTTTAAATGCACTTGACAAAAGTTGGAGTGGGTTATTACTTTCTTTCTTTAGTCGCAGCAGGAAGTGTCAGCGAATCTTCTGTCACCAGATGTTTTGGCAAGGTGCTGATGAATTACAGGATTCTCTAAATGTGAGTGCTGTATGCCTAACTTTACTCATCGTCTGACTGATATGCGGCGTTTAATGTGCATTAAAATCTAAACCACACACAGGACGCTTTGTATCTACCCTGTTTTTGTAAGCACTTGAGTAACTGTGCTAATGGCTCCGAGAAAGCTTCTGAAACAAGTGTTAGAGTCACAGATGGTGCATCTTACTTCATCCCTCCCTCACAGACCTGCTGATGTAGAGAAACACCGAGCCATCTCTCTCTCACTGTGTCAATTAACACATTCTCTAATGCTTTTCCTGCTGTGTGTTTGTGTATTTAATCAAGTCAACAACCAATCTGAGTCTTACGCTAAAGCAAGGCTTTGGGTAGGGTGACATCACTGCACTAGACAAAGCAAGATTAGAGGTTTTAGGAGATTTGATTTAGCAAACAGATTAGTAATTGTGAAGTTTGTGAGGTTATTGCAGCTCTATCCTGCAGCCTCATTAAGGTAATGGTGAGACGGATGTTGCAAAGTGCCAATTTTTGTAATTAATATTGTTTTCCATATTTTAAAAAACCAAGCTGATCTCTGAAACTGGACCACTTTGAGCTGGTGTGCATAGGGTTTAAAGGGAGAGTCAATTAAACCAATGCCTCTTGAGATTAGCCAGATTTCTTGGTTATTCTTGTTCCAAGTCTATTTCTTTGTTTTTCCAAGTTCTGATTTAATTCAGTTTGTTTTAGTTTTGGTCAGGTGAGACTTCCATCATTGTAATAGTTGATAATGTGGTCAGTACCTTATTCCAGTCTCCTCCCCATTTGCAATGTGTTCACCTTTTTCTTTGATCAGCTCTCTCTGTATTATTAGGTTTTCTTTTTCCTCTGTGGCATGTATTGAGGACAATATATTGGCAGCATTTTCCTGATTTACAAGTGCTCCTAAGCTCTTGAAGTTCACCAGTGTGACCTGGCATATTCTTCATTTTGTTTGCGTATAACACACCTCTGTGGTTACTTGTCTATTTTGTATTTTTTGTTTATATTGTCTATGTATTTTCTTCTCCTATGGTCAAGCCCTACTTTGACATTGTACACACAAGCTGAAAGTACATCAGTTTTCTTGAAAACTTATAGGCTCTGATAGATTATAGGTGTGAATGCATTTGTTTTGTTTTAAGACTTTTTAAAGATAACTCATTTCTAACCATAATAGACACATTTGTTTGCTCTTCTAATTACACATCTAATAAATGTTTGTAAAGTAATTGCTATGTACAGGGAACCCAATCATTATTGATCATCCCAGTGTAAGCTTTGAACTTAAATAATTACTGTTCAGATTTAGAGGTGTTTTGGGGAGAATATTTACAGTTGTGTGCTTACAAGGTGCATGCAAATTTTAACACGTTGAAATAAATATTACACATTTGTTTACTGGTTTTAGTTATTTATGCAATCACACACACGCACGCACACACACACACACACACACACACGCACACACACACTGAAATAAACTGTTATCGCTTATGGATCTTTGACAAAAAGATATTGCATGTAGGATTTTATTGTTAATCATAACATTCAATATGTTTTACTTTTTTTTTTTTATTTAAACACAAATTGCAACTATTTTAGACATTAGAGGTGGGTAAGAATGGTTTTGGTTGATGAACTGAAACCTGTTTGACAATGATCTGTATTGTTTTTTTTTTTTGTTATAATGAGAACAAGCACTGAGTAAGGAATGAAAGAGAAAATTTATTTTGGAAACATGTTAAACATGATAACCAGTCTCCATCTTTTTAGCCCCACTGTTAGAAGGACAAAACCATGCTGATGTAAATCCTCAGCCCACACAGCACCCACTCACCTTTCCCAGAACTCCGATCCACTGATAACTTTATTTCTCTGAAAGTGTACAGTGGTCTCCATCCTCAGGTCACCATGGTAACCGTATCAATGGTAGGTTCATGTGTGGCTTCGAGTGCAAATATACAGTAGCTAACTGCCCGCTGCTGTTCTCCCCATCTACATATGAATCGCTAAAAGGCCACTTTAGTGGAAGTTCAATCATTTTCCCTTTGAATCCCAGGATGCTGTGTCCTGATTAAGATGATTGGATGAATGGAAAATGGCATGAATGTGTGATTGGATCGGTGTGTCCCGCTGCTGAATAGGTCTGTTCTTTTCTGCTTCTTTTTTTGCCTATGGCTCTTGATGGGGCTTATCCTTCTTTTCATTGCAGGTCTCCTTCTTTGATTACATTATAGAGAGAATATATTGCAGGCTTGCTAAGACCAGCCTCTGATAGCTAACAATCAGTATAGGATTGTGACACGTTGGAGGAACGGAATAGAAAGACCTGAAAATGAGCAGCTAGGCTAGTTCTTCTCTTTCTGGATCTGGCTTAGTAATTATATGTTGTTGAATCTAAATTGTGTGCGACACATATATACATAGTGATGAAAAATCAAATCAGTTTTTTCTGTTGCAGAATTTTGAAGGAATGTGAAAAAAATGTATGTTTTTCTTTGTCTTTCATTCTTTTTTAACATGTGTTTAACTTAGCTTGTTAATGGACATACATCCCAGCTGAATAGCACAAATGTGATCACTTTTCTATCTTTCAATCAGTCAAAATGCATTTATTTATTAATTTTTTTTAGTTGCTCTACAAATATTGCATTAGGCTCCTACAAATGAAGAGCCTTTGTAAATTAATTGTTAAATTGTCATAGATGATTGTTTTATGGAACAGAATAGAACAAGTATACATAGTATGCAATGGTTAAATAAACCTTTAAAGAAATTTGTAAATATAATTTCAGTTAATTAAGGGGACTAGGTTTAAATTATTATTCATATTATTCATATTATTATTATTATTATTATTCTTTAAGGACCTTTCACAGCAGGCACAATTTTAGCTCACGATTTATTCACAGAACAATAGTAAAGTTTTGAAGCCAATTTATGCAGTTAGAAGAAGCTTTTGAATAAGATAAGAAAACATCAAAAACTGACCTGAGAGTGCAAGGGTTAAGACTGAATTATTACAGTGGTGCCTTGCTTTTAGCAGTTTTTTTTATTAAAACATTTTTGTTTGCTCTCTTTTTCACCCCTCATTGTGTTAAAAAAAGGGGTGCTCGCAGCGGAGCCAAATGTAACAAATGCGGGATGATCTAAAATTCCTTAACGACTGACTCCTTGGTCCTCTATGCACAGAACAGCTCCTGGATAACAATATAACTACTCTAAATAGCATATAATATGAAAATAAATGAATTAACACTTACAAATGTTTATTGTGTGTAAAATGAAACAAACTCATTTTAAAAGACTATGAATAACTAAAATGGTGCGATGACTAAATAAAGCCATCAGGAGGACAATTATTTATTGCAGTTGAAGAAGAGCAAGAGCTCTCTCTCTCTCTCTCTCTCTCTCTCTCTCTCTCTCTCATGTTCTGTGTTAATTAATATCGATCTTCTCCGTTCCGTGTCTCCAGTACACTACAGAATGTGTTCAGCTTGCAAAATTATCATCGGTTATCGCTAACATTTTGACTGCACTCTATGTTTGCAAGTTTTCTCCCCAACGTAGAAGCGTCTGCATTAGCACCTAAAGGTCTGAGAAAGATGCAAACCGTCTCATAAAAATCTGACATTTTGGACAGAAGGAAGAAGTTTGACATTTGAAAATGTTTAAACAAGAGAGAAACTTGTGAAAATATTAAGAGCCGGTATTGTTGTTCTGAAACGTTGAGTATGTTTTGGTGTCTTAAGCAAATTTGGTGTCTGTTTTACATAAATTCAAGGTCATAAAACACTTGTGAAAATGGCGGGAATACAGCAACATTTTGGGCATTGTACTCTTGAGGCACAGGTGAAAAGATGAAGCTTCACGATCCCTCTCTTACAGCCTCTTCTTTTTTTTAGAGAATATAAGAATCCCTCACAAAAGAAATAAAAAACAGTTCCTTGACTGAATCACAATCGCTAACAGCTATTTTTGGGGGAACACCTTTCCCGGTAACCTTGTGCGAGCAGTAGGAGGAGTTTTGTGCAGTCCTATGTCACTTTTCGACTCATTTCAGTCGACTATTTTCATAACAACTTGGCACACAAAAATCTTTCAGCAATAAAACTAAATTTTTAGTTCTTTAGACTTACAGCTATGTTACCCACTTCATGAAAGATTATTTCCAAGGATTCATAATACTGGCTCTATAATGTATATCTGAGAAAAATGTATAGTGTGTGTGTAAAGTGAGGGGTTTTATAGCCTTAAAAAAATTAAAACAATAGTAAAAAATAAAGCGCTAATTTGCAGATTTTATTATTCCCTAGTTATTTGTAGAACTTAATTCCTACAATAAACGAGGGGCCCTTGTACATCGCTGATGCATTTTAAAGAAATGTGATTTGGCTGGTGATGTCGACTTTCATTCTGAGCTACAAATTTTAATTGGTTGTCATACAAACCATGTTTCCACAACCAAATTTGTTTTTCTCTGTTTAACTTCCAGTTATTGCAGTGCACGTCTGACTGGTACATTTCTACATAAGCTGCCTACTGACGTTCCTAACAACTCATCATAACTCTCATCTGAAACAGAGAGCTGAAGAGTTGAATATTCCCACATTCCTCTTCATGAAATCTAAACCATGCTGAACACCTGTCATTTCCTGTCATGTTAGCAGTTTGTGAGCTCTCTAGTCTGTTGTGTTTTGTTCAGAGTCTCTGTTCTTGCAGTCTAGATGGGGCCAATCCAACCCTCTGGAGACACACTTATTGAAAACATTGTCTAGCACCACAGCAGTCTGAAGTCTTATCATTGTTGTACTGTATAAACAGAGATATTTTACTGAATTAAGCATGTCTGGATGTTAGTCAGAGTTCACTCCCGAATCTTTTTTTTTTTCTTTCAGTTTTTATGTGTTTAATCAGCGAAAATCCCCCAACCCCAGCATTAATCTGTATTTTATTAAGCAAACCCTAGTTTCACATGTTCAAAGGGCAAGCATATTGAAGTTTTATGGCCGCAGATGGTTTTGCATCTGCAGGGGTGAGTAGTTTCACAGGGGCCGGTGATTAGTTGGGCTGTATTGTAAATCTATTGAGTTAGCTTTTCAGTGTAACTGTTCAACAAGCTTTAATGGAAGATCCATTAGGATTGTGGAGCTCGAGTACCTTATATGGTTCTCTCTGATAGAGCCCGTAAATCAAAAAAAAAAAAAAAGAGTGCAATAAGGTCTTGTGAAAGAGTCAGATTCTATTAACCTGAATTATGTTTTTTTTTCTGTTATTGTGTCCATTATAAAATTGTTTCATGGAGATCAACATTGAGGCAGTGAAGAGAATGTTTTAATCAAGTCAAAAAATCCAGATGTAGCACACACACAAAACTGTAAACCGTGTGTGTGCGTGCGTGTGCGTGTGTGTGTGTGTGTGTGCGTGTGTGTGTGCGTGTGTGCGTGTGTGTGTGTGTGTGAGAGAAAGAGAGAGGACTCCCAGGCTTTCTCTCAGAGTTTAATGGTTGTGGAAAGAGTGGTGATTATCGCTGAGAATGACGGTGTAATTTGTGCCATTATGGTGCTCTGTGGATACCACTAACGGCGTGCACTGTGAGCACTAATGAACATGACGGATTACTGTAGCGTGTTTATGATTAGACCTCACAGATTTTTACCTCCACGTACAGTCTAGATTCAGGCTATGAGTTTTTAGTGTTTGTTCAGGACCCGTAGAGAGGCAGTGGAACTTTATGAAGTTTTATAGTCCAATTGCAATTGCTTTCCTCTTCACTCACTGTTGTTGATTGCTTTAAAAAAAAAATTCACACTATTAATCTTTTGGTGTCTGTGAAGTGGATGGAAAATGTGGGTCTTGTGTTTGTTTGTTTTTTTTTTGACAATGTATTATGTAATGTGGTAGATAGATAGATAGATAGATAGATAGATAGATAGATAGATAGATAGATAGATAGATAGATAGATAAATAGATAGATAAATAGATAGATTGATTGATTGATTGATTGATTGATTGATTGATTGAGTGATTGATAGATATATAGAAAGAATAAATTAAACTTTGTTTAATTAGTGCCTGGATGTGGACTTAGTTGATGGTTCAACTCTAAAAAGGCGTTATAAAGAATCTTCGTTATGTGTTGCTTTCAGTTATATCATCTCTGTTATTGGATAGTATTTTATATAGTCTTAATTATGTAGTAGCAAAAGCCTACATTTTTACACAAATAAAAAAAAACTAGAGATTTTATCTATCTAAAAAAGCACTGAAATATATTTTGAAAACAGTAAGTAGCTGGTGGTCTGTAAAGAAAGTTTCTTGAGACTAAAACAGACAATAGTTCAAAAGATATTCAGAAGTTTTTTGGAATTTGCTGTGACCAAGCATGCAGCCAAGGTTCTGAGCAGGAGGCAATCATCCTGTTTGTCAGTCTGCTCAGCTGTTCATCCATCCCTGCTTCCTTCTGCTTCCTGTGTCCACCATACGGGTCCAAACACGCTCTTTCTTCACTTCCCTTCTGCCTCTTTTCCCATACCCCGAGCAGATTGTATCTGAGTGACTCTATGCTCTGATGGCCAGAGCCGAACAGCAGCGCCTTGTTAATGTGCGCTAACAGTGCCAGCCTCTGACATCCATTTTAATGTGCAGTTGTCCTCAACGATGAAAACATAGTCTCTGTACATAATTAGCAGGATACATAGTTGACGAGGTGTGATGAAGCATCATTGACGTGGAGAGAAGTGATAATGTATTCATGTTATACGACTGGTGTTATAGTAGTGGGAGTTTTGGCGTCAAAAGGATAGGCAGTCGTGGTGAAGACAGCTGGTGCAGATGTATCGGGGATGTCACCACATGGCTGCTTTCACACCTTGGGAAAACAAACCAGCCTTTGGGGTTTCAGTTAACGATCCTTGACTCTTGACTGCTGTAATTCAAGCCGTCCATAGTCTCAGCCCTGAGGTACTCTACAAGCTCTTGATGGAGCTAGAAGGTCATGTATGCATGCTTTAAGATTAATACCTTTGCCATCCATAGAGCTCAAGCACCTGTCACCAGACAAAACAGGTCTGAGAAACATTAAATCTAACAAAAAGACCAAATTGCTGGAGTCTGCTGTAAGGTGAACAGATGAAAGGCGCAGTTATGTTCCATTGGAGGGAAAGGCACCCTTCGCAATTACGCCCTGAATGGCCATCATCAGGCAAAGAGGTATTGATTGGCTTCCTCCCCATTACACACCCCAGATGCTCTGTGCAAATCTCACCCAAGATCTCTCTCTTTCTCTCTCTCTCTCTCTCTCACTCTCTCATGAAAAAAGGTTAATCAGTTTGTTTTGCAAAGAAAGATGGAAAACATGCCTGGAATGAAAGGGTGAAAGAAAATGGACTGGAAAGGTTAGCAGGATATAGACCTATGCTTCCATGTGTTTCTAATCATGTCAGGAGTGCTGGTCCCTAACATCAATCTTGGGCGAGAGAGATCTCTCACACATCCTTTGCTTGTAGAGCTGAGTTTTGAGAGCCATGGATCAGACCGGGGCTTTGTAGGTTTGGGCTGTGACCAGAAGGGTTGGATTGATGACCCCTGTCTTTGATCTGTCCTCATGAGGGTGCACTTATTTGCCCTGCGTCAGATCATTGCAGGAAATTAACATCAATAATGATGTTTCGTATCCTGTGGAAGGAAACAGGACAATGAAGAAGTGAATATCTTTGTTCCAGATGTATGTAGAAAATGAATCATGGATAAGGATTAGAACTTTTGGTTATAATCTGCTATACACTCCCAACATGTCTTACATATATATGGCTAGTCTGACTATAAGCATGTTTTGAATGAAAAATGTTTGTAAATTTATTAATATTGTTTTTAATATTCTGGTTTGGGTAAACAACCCTCAAGCTGTAGAAATCCTTACAGGGCATTCAGATTAAGACCGGAAATTGTGCGGTATAAGAGTGATTCACATGTTAAGTCAATGGCGATATGCAACATTGGTTCCATGTGACGGAGCAAGTACGACGAGTGCTGCGGAACAGATTGTGTAGTGTATTGGTTCTTAGAGCACAGTTTTGACTGCTACTTCAACCAATCAGTAGCTTCCTAGAGTGTTCAAGTGTGGGAAACCAAGAAACCAGCAATGGCCTGCGTTCATTTCAGAACGATCCATGTGATTTTCACCCAAAGTGATCAAACAGTCTTAATAGAAATAAAAGGTACTTTTGGTAGACCTTGTCAACACTTGTCTGTATGTGTGAGAGAAACATGGGGGTTTCAGTGATTTACAGTTAATGAGTGTGTGTTCATGCACTCAAAAAAACAGTTATGCTCAATAAACTGTTGTTGTGCTTTTACATGCCAACCAATATTACATGAGACTCAACCTTTACCCAATTTCTTATAGTAAGTGACATCATGAGAAAAACAAAACAGCATAATATCAAAAAATAGCGGCGGACAATGTGCCAAAACTTTTATTGTTTTACTTTATCCTTTACCCACAATACCTGTGAATAAACAATTTCATTGTTTTGATGATTGTGCATCAATGAATCGAGGACATGCTTTTGTGAAATTTTACCTCAACAAAGCATCTGGACTACTTCCGTTTGTGAAGCATACTTCCTTGTTACTTAGGACAGTTTATAATCAATAAATTACTGTAAACTTTTTTCAACATTTACACAACACCAGAGAAATCAGATTAGTGAGCATAGCTCATTTTTTGAAGTGCAGGTAAACTGATTAACATATTTTGCTCAATGGTTGGTACACAAAGGTAGAGAGAAATTTATGGAAGAACACACATCTATTTATTGTTTTTAATCAGTTCCTCAATTTATGTTATTATGTAGTGTTTCTGGGAACTTATCAGCCGCTACAGTATAAAACCAACCTAGAGGGGATTGGGGAGGTTGAGAAAATATAGACCCTAATATGAATTGTTAGTTTTTAAATCTGGATGCAATCCTCGCTTTTCAAATCTGCTTTAAAGCTAATGCTAAAGAGTTGCTATTTACTCTACATTTATTTTTAGTGACTGATGTGTAATTTTCATTCATGCTGAAGAAACAGATTGTTGCATCCGAGTCATTACAGCAATATAAGAGTCACAGAGTTGTCCTTCTCATTGTTTGTTGATTAGATGAAGGAAAATCAGATGGCCAGATCAGTCACATTACAGATTAAGAACATCACAGTGAAAGACTAAAAATAATATCAGTCATGATAATCGGGAAACAGATAGCATACACGTTCGTGTCCTGATGACATTAAATAACAATCTTCGCTCAGTTCATGGACGTGAATCAGACAAAACCAGGTTTGCAAGCTGCGTGTGGTCTGTGTGTTGTTCTTGCCAAAGCCCTTCGGTCTGATAGGCGTGTTAATTTTCAGATGACTGGAATGGTGACTGATTAAGACACCATGCTGAACTAACAATCAAAAACTATGGGAGTTAATGAATGGTGGCACGCTGTGTGTGAGCGTGTATAATTCAGGTCAAGTCCCAGACTCTCAAGTCTCTTTGGTGTTGTTTTCTTTTTCTTCTCTATGCTTGGAGTCCTGGGGGTCTTTCTGGCTGTGTGAACACAAGTTCATGTATTATTATGTTCCCTGTAAAATGTTGTTATTGAAGTGTAAAATTTCTGGAAATGACAGATTCTGGATGTCACCATAGACGACGATACAGCGTCTCTAACATAATAGACTCCAAACAGTGATTCAAATTTTGCATGTTTATTATATTTCTCGCTTTGATGTTTCATTGATTGTTCCAGCATTGTTAAGGCTCCTGCGTTAATGAAGGCTTCTCGTGTAGAATAATTGATTGAGATTTAATTATAGAGCCATTGATGGAGATGATTGGAGAAGTATGACGAGAGGAGAATGGGTTCTTTTGTGATCTCACTGACACACACATCAGTCAGAAGCGGCCCCTGGCATCTGTAACCTCCCCTCTGGGGCCCTATTGCCATCCAAACACAGATCCCCTGCAGCGATGTTTGAGAAGACAACAGATTTTCTCCTTTACCCCCTCACTCGGTTTCTTTTCTATTGACGAGCACATGTGTGGATTTTCCTGTAGAGTGAGTGGTGTCCACCTGCCCCTCATCTGAGCCTCATCCACTCTTCTCTTTCTCTTTCATCTGTTGATTATCTGATCTCTTTCTTTCCTGGCTTTCATTTCTTGTTCTTTGGGGTCTTTTTCATGTTTTAGGCTTTTGTTTTAGTCTTTTTTTTGTATTGTATTTGACTAATAGAGTGAAGTGGAAGTCAATGCAGGAGGAAATAAGGGCGGATTGCGCTTCAGCTTCTAACCAGGATAACCCACATGAGGACAAGGTCTTAGGGGGACTTTTTAAAACCGCATCCTTCGATCACAAGCAAGATTTAATATTGTGTGTATTTATAAATCAGTGGAACCGAATGTCTTCAACTCAAGATAAAATAAAACATGAGTTTGTACAATGTTTTATACTTTGTAATTAGGAAATATGAAGTAAGAATAATTTGACTTATTATAAATAATGCATTATAAAGTAGATATTTTTTAAATTGTCAGAATTGTGAGTTACTATTGCAGAATTATGTGAATTTTACTATTTTTATATAAAATAGTCAGAACTGTGCATTATAAAAGCAGTGTCATGCAAAATAAACTACATTCTACTATATGATGATGAAACTGTAAGTTTTAATGGCTAGATTATGCAAAATAAACTAGGAGTTCTATGATTTAATTAGAACTGTGAGTTATGAGGTCAACACTGTAAGTTATGATGTCAGAATTATGTGAAATATACAAAAGTATTCTACAAAATTATTAATTATAATTACATAATTACAATTGTAGCACAATGTTAAAAAAAAAATCACAACTATGTCATAACTTTGAGTTCTAATGGCAGAAATATACAATATAAACTGGAAACTAAATACAAATTTTAGAAATTAGTTGTAATTGTAACGTAAAAACGTACAATTGTATATATAAATGTGTATATTAAGTTCAATTTATATAAAATATAGAATTATAACTTTGATCTAATTGAAATTGTCTGAATTGTGCTTAATGAAGTAAACATGAGGTTGAAAGACTCTACACAATTGTGAAATACTAAAGTTTTGCATATCTTGTTTTGTTTAAAACAAATGTACTCCACAACTTAAACTTCCATTTGATCTCCGAGTTTATTTCAGTACAAGGATTCATTGATCAAAATCGGTCATCTTTAAAATATCACTTGTGGATAGATGATGCTGTGAGAGTCATGTAAGTGGTCGTAGTTTCAGGTGTAGGTCTTTGCAGACAATGGACATTTTCAGTGATCTGGTCACTTTTTACATTTATTTACATTTACATTTATGCATTTGGCAGACGGTTTTGTCCAAAGCGACTTACATTAGGAGAGAGACAATATGCAATTTGTTAACACCGTCAAAGTCTATCTCAGCTTCACATAATAGAAATTGTATCAACTGATCAATAAACCAAAGCAGTGAGGAAGTAGAGGAAGAAGATAAAGACAGAGGAGGTAAAAAAAAAGAAGGTAGTTTTTTTTTTTTTTATATAGCAGGTGTTCTCTGAAGAGAAGAGTTTTCAGTTGCTTTTTGAAAGCTGTTAGTGTTGCTGCTTTCCTGACTGGATCAGAGAGTTTGTTCCACCATCCAGGGACAGTGAGAGAGAAGGTTCTGCTGAGAGAAATTTTTACTTGAACAACTGCAGTGTGGAGCTTTAAACTGTCTTTTTTTATTATTAATTTAGTACCATTTTAATATGTTGATCTGTAATCTTAATCATTTGCGATCTCATTAGGCATTGTAGAATATGGGATATATTTATAGGGGCTTCTGTTTGATTGAGTGCAAGGAATTGAGGAGAGATACTGGATACATCACCATACAGCTTTACTTAAATACAGAACAGAATATCAAAAAGTCTTAATTCAAGCAGCCATTTTTACTAGGCAGTATGGATGTGTATAGAGGGTGTAATGGTGCATGTGTTCGTTCTGAACTATCATGGCATTATGGAATGTTGATTCAATGTGACTGAGAATAGAGCCAGATTCATGTGCAATAGCACCCTTAAAAAGTGATGATGACCCTGGGACTAGCGTCTCTTTCTAGCATGAACCGCTTTATTGATGCCATGCCACAACATCTAAACCAGGTTCAGACTTTGACAAGGCCATGCAAGTGTTTATTTTGTTTGGCTAAAAATATCACAGTGTCTGCCAAGTTTAAGACAAAACAAGTAAAAAATAACAACAGAGAAAATTAAAGGAAATTTTGCGTCAAGTAATTGAGGTGAGCATGAGCGAATAATGCAGTCTAGGACTGAAATGATTCCGCAGTTACAAATAAAATGATCTTCTACACCGCTTAAATTACCTCTTTTTATGTAAACCTGGTCGTTTTTCTCACTCTACGTATCCTTGTGCGACGTTAGTAACATACATTAGCTGTTCACTTAATGTGAATCCTACTTAACAGTTCAGTAATCGTTCGCAGATTTGTTCAACTTGGATTGTTTAAAGGTGCCATGTCATGATAGCATGGCTTTTCTGACATTCCTGACATTCCTTGAAGTGTTGTTCCCTTAAAACAAAATTCCTGTAAGATTTTTTTTACTTATGGTAGGCTTAAATACTTTAATGAAATACACCATTTTAACTCTTCATACGTTAAGCTGAGCACACACTACATGGCTTTTGTAACTCTATCAAGAAATCTGGTTTTAGCACACACAAGAGACTCTGTATTTTATATTTTTTTAAATCCTAAACATGCCACAAAACTGTCAATTGTGTGGAATGCACACTTCGTTAAACGCTATTGTGCAAAGCTTGCCCGTCAAAAAGTAAAGATTGTGACCAGATCTTGATTTGGCATTTTACACAAGTACACTTATAACAAAATAAATAATTCATAAAACAGTATGCTTACATTAGAGATCATAGAGTGTAGCGTAAGCCCGTCTGATTTACCTGTAAACACACCGCTGAGAAGCCTTTTCCCTCTGGTTGCTGTTTCAGTCCGTGGACTTAAACTTCATGTCACACTCAGGTTCACACATACAAGTTGCTGTTACGTCATGCGTTGCCGCTCCCTGTCGATTATAATGTTGTAAAACACAATAACACATGTTTTAAGTGTCGCTAGTTGAAAATAGAGATTGTTAGCTCGAGATATAGACAGGAAAACACATGACGTCACACATGTTTTATCTGATTAATTGGTTAATTTTCAGTATTATACCCGATCACTAAAATATTCAATAGCTACAACCCTAATGCTCAATACCGGCAACATGAGCGTAAAAATCAGTGCCAACGGCTGGCTTTCTCTCAGCTGCGGGGAGAAGACTGAGCGATGCACTTGGAATCCAGTTTACTTGCCCAGCACACGGGTGTTCGAAGTGGAGAGGTGGAGTAACAGCACACACATAAATATATACATGGACTATATATATATATATATATATATATATATATATATATACACACATCATAGTGTCACACATTTTAACGCTGCAGACTTAATGGGTCTGTGACATTGTGTTATTTTCATTAACATGTTGTTCACATTGGTCTAGTTGTATGGGAGATGTGAGTATTTTACTTATAAAGCGTCTGTTTTTAATTAAAATTGCATTCAATCTCCTCATTTTCTAGCCCGAGCTTATTTCAGAATTTAGCTGAGATTTTCATTCAGCAAACTTTCATTCGGTAACCACTCCCCAGTTAATCACCTATTGGTTAGTGATTTGCATATTCGTGACGTATGCAAAGTTACTGTGTTATGGTCAACGTAGATTTAAGAGATATTAGAGAGATTAATTATGAGCAAATTCACTAACCGTAACCCTAACCCTAACATATAAACACAGAGCTAGCAACATTGACACTATAATGGCGTTTGAAGAAAATAATATTAATAACACAAGTACAAGTTGTGTGCTGCCTGTTTTGTTCTGTTTGATATGTGCACGTTGGTTTCTAGAAATCATGAGAGAAGGCGTTGCTTTGTATATAGTGCATCACTTACGGAGGAGGGAAATTGGCCCTTTGGTATCTGAAATGACGTTACAATGAGATTCGTGTCACATCGTCAGTGGTGCGAATAAAACCTGCTTTTATATGAAAAAAAAAATAGTTTTTTTGTTTGTCAATGTCCACGATTCAATTTTTTATTCGATCTACTCATATAAATCACTATAAAAGTCACAAAAGGCTCACCATGGCATGGCCCCTTTAATTAATCCATGTATCCTTGCTGGTTCAAGAAAATCTTCCAGGAACCCCATGACCATCTAACTACCACTACAATATTTTAATAATTATGATGTGGCTATGACATAATGCTGGGGTTATTTTTTTAAAGATTATTGTTTTAATACCAAATGTCTTGGGATCATCCAGATGTTTCTCTCATAAACCTGCTTTTCTATGATTTTTATAAAAAAAAAAACATGCAATTAAAACAGTTTACCAAAACTTTCTCTTCGGGGTCTTTTGTAACCTTTTGAATGTCACCATAGTGCTTTTGATATCACTTTCCTGAAAAGGTCCTCTAGTGTTCTAGGTTTTTTCTGTTTCCTTTTTGTGGTTCTTTCAGAAACCTCTTCCCGTGTGTCTTTTGTTGAGTTAACGTCTTCAGCAAGTCCTGTACTAATTCCACATTCTTTCCCATTGTTTATTATTTAAAAATAATTCACTTTAAAAAATTTATATTGTTTTTTTTTTTTCAAGATTGTTTGTGCTTCCTAGGACCTAATCATCAATGAAGAATGTGCTTCTCACTGAAGATTCGTTGTGCATGTTAATAAGGGACTTGTTTACATAGTTTTGTCCTGTAATAGAAAGGCTACGTTTGAGGTGTGGATTTTTATATTTCAGATATGAAACAGGTTTTCAGTAGTGCAGGTTGGTTTCTGTGTGTTTGTGTGTGTGTGTGTGTGTTTTATGCTAATTCGAGTCTGCAGAGAAACATGGCGAGCTGTGTGCCACTGTCTCTTTCTCCTGTTGAATATTTAGTATTCACTCAACCGCTTCCTCTAATTACCTGAGAACATGCTAATGAATTCATCAGAATCAGCTGCTAATTGGCCTTTTGAGCAAGCCAGCCTCTTTCTACAACATGCTTCACTTCCAATCAGAATGCTTGGCCTCTTTCAGTGGCTCCTTATCATGTTTTCATTGTGTCGATCGGTATGAAGTGTTGTTTTTTTCCGTTTGTTAAAGCCCACTTTCTTAATAGCCGTACACCCATTTGCACTTTTCAGGCATTAACAGCTTGACGTGTCAGGCATGTTCGTTGGCTAAAGTGGATTTTTTTTAGGTTAGCTAGAGAAGGTACTTAGCATTGCACTGTCCTGATTGGCTTATTCAGCTTCTACAACTGCCACCTATTAAGCTGCTATGGTAACGAAGTCTCATTATTTCAGTGCTGCCCTGTTGGGAACCGCAGACAGTCGAAAAGGTCATAGTGGTAACATCACTTCAGCCAGAGCTAATCTTATTTAGGTTCTGAATCCAAATGTAAAATGACCCAGCTGCCAAAGAAAAAGACAGCAAGACTAAAGAAAGAAATAAGTGAATAGTAATGTGGTCTGCTTTAAAATGTTCCTGCTCTCTCGTCAGATTCCTTTTGTTTGTGCATGTGCGTTTGTTTCTGTGTCTCTAAGGTGGAATAGAGCATAATGAATATGGAAAGGCAATAGGGAGAGATAATTAAAGTGGAGACGGCTTTGCTCTGGTCGGCAGGTGTCCTGAAAACAGCTTCTGCTCGCCATCACTCATTGCAAATAAAAACAATTATTGCTTAAAGGGATAGTCCAACTGAAAGGGAAATAAGACATCTGTGCTTCAAACTAGCTAGACCAAGGTAATAAGCTAAACACCAGCTAAATTTGATTCAACTGAATAAAATAAAAATGTGTGAATATAGACTGTGAACTTTCAGGAAATGGTCAGGAAAGTTTTTTTTTAAGAGACAGTGTAACTTTATAAAATGATATTGAAAATATTGTAGCAAAATTCTTATAATAAATAATATTCTATAAGCCCCCCTTCCTCCATCTCTGTATACATGTTATAGAAATTGTAAACCATTGTGTTGTTTTCATGCCACATAGATGACTATTATTGGTGGAGTATGAGAACAACACTTGTGTTAGAGATGGCCAATTATTCTTTAAAACCTAAAAAGTTACATGTGTTATTAATGCCAATGGTAATTACCTTAAAACCATCATTTTGAGATTGAGCTTCTGTTCTAATTACTCTACACACAATTAACAATGTGCGAACAGAACCAAAGAACTTCTTAAATAAGGCTCGTGTTCTTAACTTGTTTACAAAGGTTTATTTATTTATTTTTAGGTAAACATGCAGTTTGTTTTTTATGTATTTGGTGTATTTAGGTTAAGAATAACCAACAAAAAGTTTAACTCTTAATTAATCAGATTTTTTTTAAGTTTGCAATACACAAGTTTTTAGGGCATGGTATAATGTTTTGGTTTAAGTAAATAAAAAGAGAGTTATTCCGTGAGACATTTGATTAGGTAAATAATGAATATGATTCATTTTAAGTTCATGTCCTATATATAAAAACTTCTACCCTTTAACCGCAAAGTGCACTTTTACAAATTACAATGATGTTTGCATCATTGTTATGCATAGATCTCAAATGGTGTCAGAACATAACAGGACTTCCCACAATGCCCCACATGATTCAAAACTCTGACCAGCATGAATGCAGCATGAGAGAAATAAACATGGAGAAAGAAAATAGTGGGCTTCACTGTGGTGATAGGAAGAGAGAGTGCTTTAATCACTGCTAACTCTGAGTGACAGACAGACGCTTCTCCTGCCAGGTCTCTTCACTGAGTCCAACCACTTTACTCTTACTTTTACACTAAGTATAGTATACTGAGTATAACGTTTCTGAGCAGATTGACCATCTTCTTTGTATTTGAATGTGTTTAACTGTTTTTACGTGGCTCTCAGTATGATGCCAGCTTTTTTAGTCTCATCCACTTGTGAAGCAGTACATTTTTAAGTGGTTACGTGATTGTGAACAGGTGTGACAGTAACAGTTTGTATTTTCCTAATTTAAAAAATGGTTTGTCGTTTAACAGAAGAAAGGAAAAAAAAATTTGTTGTTCTAAATATGATTTTTGTCACTACAGAATCGATTTCTGTGGTTTATTTCTGAATACATACTCATACCAATTACTTGCAGAATCCATGCAGTGATTAGCCCTGCTTTCCTGAGCATCGATCAAGCTGCATCATTTCCTTCAGGGATTCTTCCCTTCACTGTACTACTAGCTTTAATCAAAAGCTGGGAAAGGGGCCTTTCCAGTTGTACCCTGCAGCACTTTAAGCTTTTTTTTCAACTTCTTTCTTTTGCTGACTTAGTCTTTGGTTTTTAACCGCCTCTTACTCTGCATTATATCACATTCAGCTCACACACAGACTCTGTCCTGTGGGTCGTCTTTTATCAGCAAGCTCTGTGTGCTTGTGTGAGGTCAATATATTTATCTACATAAGTAAAATTTTCAGTTTTGTGAACTGCAGATGTGGGAGGATGAATCGTTTGCACTTCATGCTTGATTAGATTAAGATTAGATTAAAGTCTGAAACTAAAAAGATGGTACCATTTGTACATAATTAGCTCCAGACGTTTTATTAAGTGACACCTGGATTGTAGAATGTCTTGTTTCCTGCTATTTTTTCAGCTACTTTTCACAGTCGCACACTAATCTTTGTAGGTCTTCTGTTTAGTATTTTTAGATGAACATGGGTTAAATGTTTTTTTTTTGTATTAAAAAAATATTTCATTTCAAGTATTTTGTAAAAGCTCTTGTTATTTTTAAAATTTGTGTATTAAATACAAACACACAAGAGTATCCTGTTGTGACCAAAAGCCCAGATTTTGAGTCATGGCATTTACGTTCAGCTTGTTCTGTAACTCTACCCTAGTGCTTCGATGCCCATGCTCCCTCGACACACAGTGCATGAGAGAATGTAAACATTACAGGTTTCCAGTAGTCTAGAGACGATGCTTGCGTTCAGGTCCTAATGTTCAATTCTGATTTTTTTTTAATTATTTCAAATTGTTTGAGTGCTCATTCACATTAGACACAAAATGTGACTATTAGCCATCTTGTGCATGAACCCAATAAAGCTCACTGTGAGACACGGATGTTCAAAAAATGGAATTTAACAAAGCGAAAGTAAACATGGATGAGAATGTGATTTGAGGTGATTCAGTGGCTTTAGTTAGGTTCATTTTCGAGCCACCATCATTTCAACCAAATAATTTCAAGAAGACAAAGTAGAAATGTTTATTAGTTTTATTCCTTCACTTTCCTTCCATCGACTACAAACATCCAGAAATGTGACGTCAGTTTTCATAGAATGACGTAAGTGACCTGGGTCGGATTTGAAAAAAAAAAAAAATGCCTGTCCTGAAAATATAAAATCCAGGTGGTAAAAATCTGATTTGGGTTACCATGGGCGGAAGTCTGAAAGTAGCAAATGAGATCAGACACCGTAATGAAGTCAATATAATCTTGAGCATTGTTTAACAGAAGGGCTTCTAACTATGAATGACTAGAACAAGATCAGGTGCTCGCCTGCACATATTCGGTTTCATATTTTTATGCGCCTAGGAATGCATACTATAGTTGCAATAACAAGGGAAATGTTTGGAATTTAGTCAAGTTTTTAATACAACCAAGACAGAAAGCTCTGAAGCTGTCTGGAGGTGAGATCAATTCAGCAGTTACTTAGCACCCGGGGCACTGTGTATCCCTTGCTAATGGAGCAAAATGACCGATTCACCCAGGACACAGAACTTGCTCACGGTTCAAGTGAGATGTAAATTTGATGTTATCAGAGCTCCTCCACACCATGCGTTTGAGATGTTCGGGAATGAACCAAATCTCAAAAGCTTAGAGAGCATATCCTTCAAGTTGTTCATCTTTTTAGGGACTCTCTGCATATTTTCTCTAGTTTATAAAGTTTTTAATCAGAGATTATTATTTTGTGGGTGCAGGGCTGGAATTTCTTTGAGAGCTGGAACAATATTGATTGTATTTTTTAACAAGTTTTCAATGTTAAGCTTAAGTATACAAAGGCTCACTTATTTAAGTTGATACAAAGTTCTCCTGCTCTGCTCTGCAGAGATGAACTTTTTTCTGTCTCTGAACCAGTTATTAAAGTTCAGAGATTGGTGTGTGGTTCTGCATAAAAACGTGTTCAGTCTTTTTTAAGCCTCGAGTTTTGATCTCTCAAATGCACTGCAGGCTAGCTAATGATAGCTACTCTGCCAACCAGCATTAGGGACTGGCTTTACCCACTTAGGGGGAGTTCTAGTGATGTCACCAGACTCTTTCTCAAGATCATGTAACTCATCAATCCTAGCAGCAAGCAAATAAAATCCAAGCAAATCCAAAGCATTTTCATTCATTAAAATTTCAGTGTTGTTTTATCGTTCCCTCAGCTCTTGTATTAAAAAATACCAGCCATTTTTAATTTGGTTCTTTAGTTCACTCATTTTAAAACACAGGTTATTAAATTATCATTTGGCATAGATAACCTATTGGCATGTGTAGATAATAGTGCCATGTTGTAAATGTACGTGAGTTTTGACAAAGGTTGAAGTGAGAAACCGTTAAATCACCTTTTTTTCAACTCATCCCATTTCTTCAGAAGAAAGATCCTTAATCCTTATCCTTTCTTCCTGCACAGCTCCTGGGGAAATGTTATCCAAAGATTTGCCCACAGCAAGAGAGAGAGGTAGAGGCGAGAGTGAGCATCAACTAAGCCATAGATGTAGAAAGAGAGTGAATTATCAGGCAAACGTGTGGGAAAAGACGGTGTACATTAAGAGCAGGTAGTTTAATTAGACATGAAAGGAATGTGGAGGGTGAGAGAGCATATGTTAGAGAGAGAGAGAGAGAGAGAGAGAGAAGAGCAGTGATGTATTTCTTTCTAATGATCAGCACAGTTTGGCTTCTCTGCAGGCCTTCACCTCCTGTAGAGTTTAGTGCCGTGTGATGACTTTAACACACCGGAACAATCAGTAGCGCTTCGCTTCTCTGTTAGCCAATTTTACAGCAATTTTGAGAAGCTATCTGTGAACTTAATCACTTTAACAAAGCTCCTGCATGTAACTTTAAAATGTGCTTCATTTATGCTGTTTTTGTACAGAGACATCAGTAGGAGTGCTCTATTGTGTAGACAAGGCTTTAGGCTGCTCTTGAGCATGACGATTACTATTTAGTATTGTAGTTATCGTTCAAGTCATCTTTTTTCTGTGAAAAATCTTCAAACAAAAGTCATCTGTTCATGGTCACCACTCTGAAGATAAATGGTGTTTGCATGAATCATTCTCGTAAACTCTATTGATAAATGTTGTGTCAGAAAGCATTAGCACTGTGTTAGGTGTTAATGTGAGTGTGAGTTTGAGCGTTTGGGTCTCCGAGGGCCTGATCTTAATGAGGCAGCTGAATGGATGTGCAGGAAGCGCATGCCAAAGCACTAACATTAAATAGCTGCAGTCTAATAAGATAAATACAGTAATTAAGTTATGAGAGTGCCGCATTCACGCACAAATACACAGCCAGAGGACATACAGGAAGTGATGGGGAGAGAGGGGGTTTATTTGCATTTAGCCACATGCTTTTCTGGTTTTATTAGGCGTCTGTGATTGATTGCAGGCAAATATGATTGAGTGCAGCTTTGCATGTTCTTTTTTCAATAAACAATAGAGTATAGAGTACTAGAAAAAGTGATCAGTGAGTTATTACTGTTTCTTCTGGCTCAATGCTTCTAATGTTAACTATTAACTCAAGTAACTGCACTGAGTAAAAGAATAAACGCAACACAAAGATTTGAAGTATTTTCTACATACATGTCATGTAAATCAGGTTTTTGTTTTCTGGCCAGTCTGAGCATCTTTTAACTTTTAACAAAGTGCGTTTAAACTGAATAATACATTCTCAGCCTTTGTATATACCGTTTATGGTACGGTCTTTGCCTTTGTCATTATTATTATCTGTGCTGAAGATTTGTATTGTAACTCTTGCTTTTGCCTACAGAAAAAGTAGTGTTGAAGTTTGATGCTGTGATGTGTTAACATGTGACATGGATTTTGCTTTTTATTCTATTATCTAAGTATTATCTGCTATTCCATTAGCATATTAAAAATAATAGTAATGCATTGCTTCTGTCCTGACAGAAAAAAATAGACATGTAAAGTAAAATTAAACCCGATAACACTCATGAATAGACAAGACTAGATACAGCTTCATAACAGTTTAGTGATAGAAAATCTTTGGCATTTAAAAGAGATCCAGGACAAGCATTAGGCAATCACGGAATGCTGATCAGTTTTCTTTTTATCATAGAAAATTTTTATTTTACTTAGCTTTAACATATCATTACTGTTATAGGTCCATCTACAATGCTCACTAGCTTCATACACAAAAGGCACATCATTCAGCTTTTTATTTATTTTATTTATTATTATTATTTTTTTTAATAATTGTAGTTTATTAATAATTTCTAAATCCACTATGAAAATGTGAAGTGCATTTACTCCTAGACAATCCCTTGTCATAGTACGCTCCATATATAATTACTCACTGGTGTATATGTGACAATATATATATATATATATATATATATATATATATATATATATATATATATATATATATATATATATATATATATATATATATGTGTGAAATTAGTCAGAAATGATTATCTTCAACAACTTAACCTAACTACAACCAAACTCAACCTTCCACTGACCTGGAAGAGCTCGTGTTGAGCAAGGACTGAGAAATCACTTCAGCAGATATAATGACCTTATCTAGGCGGGTTGTCTCACGCAGGCTGAAAAGTTGAGGTAGACATTCCTGCGGTCAGAATGCCAATTGCACAATCTCTCAAACGTTGAAGCATCGTGCTATGTGATTAAACTTTCATTTCAGATTTATTAGGCACTTTATTGTGGGCAATCTAAAGTACTCTTGTACAATACGTATGACGTCTAATTAGAACTTCACAGATTTATTAATATTATTTACTCAACAATATTTGGGGGCAAAGCGAAAGTCTTCCTTTTTTGCTCAGTGTTTAACCAACCATCTGAGCTGACTCCGAAAATACTAAGGGTGTAACTAAAGATGACAAAACAGAGTTATTGTGTGCTTGCTCTTAAAAATCATCATTCCATTTGTCTGCGTGACCAAATGTGTGTGCTTCATGAGTAGATCATTCACTTCAGATCCAGACTGGATGTAAATGGCTACAGGGTACTGTTGTGATTTCTCCTGACAGTGTGTGTCTGTGCCACTGGTTGCCATGCCCTCTGCTTGCTCTGACATTGATACACTGTGCAGCTGAGCGGCAGAGGCTTTTGAGAACCAAGCACAGATGAGAAATGACCTTCTATGAACAGAGAAAATTGAAATGGGTGCAAGACTGAATCACTGGTGCAGAAGTGATGCATGTTAACTCAGCATCTCTACTGACTCTCAGTGGCCCCTGTGGCAGTGGAGGAACTCCCAGAGCACTGAGTGACAACTTGTTTTCCTTCATAAACATCATAAGCATTAGTAATGACCACACCCACTTTCTGTCTGTGCCTTAGATTTGGAAAGAAAAAAGAAGAGAAGAGCAAGAATGAGACCAAAATCAACCCACCGAAGCCAATGGTGGAGATTTTAAGCGAAGAGGAGTTGGAAAGGATGAAGGAGGAGAGAGAAAGGTGAGAGTGCACCAACATCACACTGCTGCACATTTATTATTGTTCTGTTATTGCTTTTATTTATTGCTGTTGTTTTTTTTGTACCATAAATTTTAATTTGAGTAGAATAAATATTTCTTCAATAGAGCAATGATCTCTGTGACACTTTCACACCAAGAATTGAAGCTTTGTGATTTGTGAACGATTTATGTGTGAAGTTAAGAGAACAATTTAATGTTGAATCCATGTGGATATGGTATTGTTGGTTCTGCAATATGGATAGTGCGTAGTAGCCAATAGGGTCTGGCTGCAGACGTGCAATATCAGATGCACACCAGTAATCTTTTACACGCACTCTCAGCCTTGCTATTTCAGACGCTGGTGTTAGGATAACGTCTATTGCAGAGGCCTCCCAAACCCGGTCCTTTTATTTCTTTTTTTCACCATCATGAAACACACCTGTTACACTAATTAAGGTCTAAGGCTAGAGTAGTATACATACTAGAGCAGTGTTGGCACTAAAATAATGCACAGGGCTATGGCCCTCCAGGACCGGATTTGGGGACCCTAGTCTATTGACCTGGGTGTAACTTTAAATCAGTCGGGGTTAGGGTAAGATGTTGTTTGAGATAATAATTTCTAGTTACTAATAAAAAAAAGCTCATGTGGGTGTTTGTGTGAAATTGGCATGGCAAGAACAATAATACACCAAGTGTATATTGCAGCAGGATTCTTCTCAAGATTGCAGAAGTTCCATGTGCAGTTGAGATTGCAGTCGTGTAGGCTTTCTAGCAGTGCAGTGTTTGACGCCTGAGGAAGTTTAGATACTTTTAACTTGGATGTGCCTGGCAGATTAGTTATTTAAGATTTTCTAGCATCCACCCAGATATATTTGCCAATTCTTGTTGTGAAAACAGCTTGAGTAATAGTTACTTGCATGCATTTTTTTGTGGTAATTTATATACGAAACATATATATATATATATATATATATATATATATATATATATATATATATATATATATATATATATATATATATATATATATATATATATATATGAGGTGGGGATGAGGAAATCTCCACCTCAATTACTTTTTAAATATACTTAACAATTAAACTACGTGCAAACAGAATAAGTACAAAAACAAACATTTTGAACAAACATGAAAACAGAAGAAAGCCATGTGCTCACAAAACAAGAGACCGTGAGGAACTTGAGGAAACATGTGCACACACAAAAACATCAACAAAATAAAAAATACCATATGCAGCACAAATAACTCTTATAATTTTATAATTATTAAATAGTGTCAGAACAAACCTGATGAGCTATTCTAAAAGAAATGAGATGTACACAGTGGTTTCTGGCTTTTGGACTTTAGGAATCTAAACTAGTTTGAATGCAAGAACAATGTAAAACAATTGTACAATTCAAAGAAAGTGTCAAGTCACCAATAATAAAAATAAATCCATCAGCAGTCTTAGTCTGCTGCTATAAAATCCTTGCAAGAGCAGATGTAAACATACATGACTCTGCAACTTTGACAGATCTTTGTTATTTGTTTATCACTGGTTCATTCAGGTACCAGTTTTTCTTAATTTCTCTGCAGTATGTCATGTATACTCCACCTGCAGACAGGATAAAGGATATATTTAGCCGGGTACAGGATGTTTTTGCAATCATTATTTTGTATGGTGTTTACCAGAGCTTATTTGTACTTGGAAGCATGTAAAGTGTGAGACGGAGCCGTGCTGTTCTCTTCCATATGCTCCGGAGTGGCATTTGTTCAGAGAGAGACTTTATTGACTCAGCCTGGGGCTGCTCCTGAGAGAGAGAGGAGAGGAAAGAAGAGAGAATATCAGCCAGATCTTTACAAAACCTCTCTCTTGACCTTTCTAGTGTATTGTATTTTTGGTGGGTAAATAGAACTCAAGTTCAAATTGTTGAGGAAGGCTTTGCATTGGTTGGGTTGTTAGCCAAAATGAAATATTTTATTATCCAAACTTTAATCATGCATTGTAGGTGAAAAATCTTTGTTTGTGACAGGATTGAGGCCAAGCACCAGGAACTGAGAGAACGACAGATTCGAGGACTATCCCCGCCTGATATGGAAGATGATGACCTGGACCCGAACTACGCTCGCATCAACAATTTCAAGGAACGTGGTTCTCCTTCACAGCCTCTCTATGGGAACCGCAGCCCCTCCCCACAAAGACCTCCACCACCTGCAGTCCACAACAGAGAACCATCAAGTGAAGATCCTTTGGATGGCCTTTATGCGAAAATCAACAAACAGCGGAGCCCACCACCTCCTTTTTCAGACAGGTAGATGCACAGACATCATTATAACTGCTGAACAAAAGATGTACACGACACTAGGAGCATGGCTATCTTGTAAATCACATGATAAGTTCCACACTTCTGCTCCAACTTCTGCTCCATGTGATCATGATACATCGAAGTTCTCTTCGTGTGCTCACAAAGAAGTGATATGAGACAAGATTGGTTTAGACAAAATCTAAAAGAATGGCACCATAAAACCAATAGCTGTAAAAGTCAATAATACAAAATTTATTTTACCATGCATTTCTCATCTTTAGAGAGTTTAACAAAAAAAATTTTTTTTTTATTTTATTGTTTTAAATCGACTTTTGAAAGTTTGGACTTAAATCTATGAATGAAATGTGTAAATGCACTCCTGTCAAGCCAGAAAAGGGACATTGTTCATATTCAATGTCTGACAATGGTGACGGTTGTTTAGCAGCAAATAAAACTAATCTTTTTTTTTTCTCTTCATATAATAAAATGTAAATACAAATACTAACGGGTTTGCAATATATGCAATGTGCTCAACAGAGTTTGTATATAATTAAAAACATTGAAATTAACAGCAAACTCATCAATTACCACATATATAAAAGCAACATCTGTTCTAACTTTATGTAATGTTAGCTTTGAGTGTCCTCATTCCCTCATTAACAAATAAAAAACATAAAGTTAGAACAGATATTGCTTTTATATATGTGGTAATTGATGAGTTTGCTGTTAATTTCAATGTTTTTAATTATATACAAACTCTGTTGAGCACATTGCATATATTGCAAACCCGTTAGTATTTGTATTTACATTTTATTATATGAAGAGAAAAAAAAAGATTAGTTTTATTTGCTGCTAAACAAAGTTTGTATATAATTAAAAACATTGAAATTAACAGCAAACTCATCAATTACCACATATATAAAAGCAACATCTGTTCTAACTTTATGTAATGTTAGCTTTGAGTGTCCTCATTCCCTCATTAACAAATAAAAAACATGAATAGCTTGCCTTCAGCCCCGACAGCCTCAATGGCTCGATCGTTTGACCCACTCACGGAGTACGCAATGCATCTGAAAAGCTTTAATTCTTTAATATGGGTGGTGAAAAAAAAAATGCACCGGACATGCAACGCAGAAGGAAAAAGTGTAAATCCGGTGTTAGAGTTCAAGTCATGTTGGCCAAATTAGTAAAAGAAAAATGGAATCGAGATTTCTGAATACCGGTATTGTGTTGTGCAATGATATTGATTTTGCAATACCGTAAAATTCAGCTTGATGCTTTGCTTACACACGGTCAAAGTTGCCAGGAACAGGAGAAAATGTCACTAGATTTGGCACTATTCGCTGGATTATTAAAAAAAAAGTCGCTAGGCAGTCTGAAAAGTCGCTGAGCTGGAAACGCTGGAAACGTCCCCTCAATGTGCGCGCACTCTCTCAGCGCTCTCTCTCTCTCTCTCTCTTTCTCGAATCAAAACTCAGGTTATTGGTGAAAATAAAGTTGTACAGTCTGTACTGCAAGTGTTCAGGTCCAGTTCCAGCAAACTGAGAGAGCAAGAAATGAAGTACAAAACAACATGGAAAGTAAATAAAAACGCAGGAGGGAAACAAATATATGTGTTGTTTAAAACATGACGGAGAAAGTGTTAAGCGGTCACAGAGTATTAACTCTTACTGAGGGTTCATGATGAAAATATTGTAGCAGGTTCTAGGTAGCAGAATTCACAACTAACCTACATGAGACACATCAGAATTAAACACAGAGTGCACTAAACGTCAGCAAGAAACCTGGTAGAAATGAACAACAAATATTTGTCATATTTAACAGTGGCAAAAACTGTTTTCAGTTCTCTGTCCAATCTCACACTTTACATTTAAAGTGCAAATGTTACTTCTAATGTTATTAAGGTCTACTAAAATGTAATGTCCAATTTTTCTCAATCATTTCGCGATACAATATAATATTTAATTCACTGTGTTATTAGTGCGAATTGCAACTGTCTCTGTCTTTATAAAAGAAATGTGTATACTTTATTCCAACTTAAATTCCAAAATAGCAGCTTAGCACAAGATATGACTCGTTTTTGTCCTTTTCTGTAAAATATCTCCCTCTAATGCTCTTAAAAAGATAGTGTCTGTTTTCTGGCTGCAATCATATTCGTTCAAAATCACACACTGTGTACTAGTTTAGAACCAAAACCCATCAGTTCAATCCTGCAATTTAATGTTTTTGAACAAAAAAATGAATGCAGTCGTTGTGGATTTGAGATAAATATGATAAGTCATAAATAAAATATTCATGTGGATGTTTTATGATAATGAAAAATTTATATTTATTTTATTACATTCATGTAATTCTTGATAACTATAACTCAGTCCTTGTCACAGTTTGTAGTCTTCTGCATTGTAACTGTACAATTGTGTAATAAAATAAGAACATATGAAATGAACATCAAAGAAAAGTTTTTAAAATTAAGTTCATGACAGCATTGTTTTAAATGTGTACAAGATGCAATGTTTTGTACAGTATTATTTACGGTTTAAAGAGAGCGGTATCCTGATCGGAGGGCCGCCCAGTAATTGTTTTTGCTGACTCCAAGACTGTGTAGAATTGCCTCAGGCTTGGCCCAATCTGGACCTGGACATGATGCCACATTGATTTAACATGTTAAGGTATACATTCCATGAAACGGACCTGATTGTTCAAGCCACAAAAAGGACACTTTTTAACAAGCACTTTTAAAAGGTCTGAAAGGTTTTTGAACTGAAACTTGACTTGCCATGTTCAGGAGAGACAAGAGTTTAATATAACATAATATGAAAAGGGCATAATAGGTGCCCTTTAAGAATGTATGCACTCAAACATTTTGCAGTTGAAAAAGTAAAAAAGATTCGGCGAGATCTGTATAATTTACAATAAGTGAACAGATATCTGTCAAATGGAGAGAAAGTTGCAATGTTCATTGATCTTCTGGTAACATATTTTTCTTAACTGCGTGATGGACTCAGTATTTCTGGAGTCAGCTCTCTCCTACAGTCTCAGTTCTGTGTGCTTCTCTGCTTCTAGTTTCTGAGACTCTAGTGCTATAATAATCTCTTTATCTGTTTAACTGCTCTGTATCTGTGCAGTATTTTGAGGAGAATCATGCTGATAAAGTGCTGATGGTTAAATCGCTGTAGTGAGTGAGAGCAGCATTGGTGACTCTGGTGTCACAGTGAGCATTCTAACATCATCTCAAGAGTTTGTTAAACCGGAGAGTTGCTCTGTTGTGTGGCCGTGTCTAATGTAAAATCACCTAGTGAGAGTCATATTTTCTGTGTTAGTGGAGTGATATTTTCTGTGTTTCATTAGTACGGTGACTGAGTGTTCGGGGATGAATCTTTCACTGCTATACTTGATCGTCATAATCTCAAAATACATGTCGCTACTTTTTAGAAGGAAATGTCACTCTTGTTAGCGAGTGTTAACTTATTTGTTGGGCTGTGCTTGTAAAGGTTCAGATACTGATTGGGTGGGAGTGTTTTTCCGCAAAACAAGGTCTTGAGTTCTTAGAGTTAAACCTTTGTAGTTTTTCTAGTTGAAAATAGATAAAACTCTGTATGATTTCTCAGAAGTCTTTAAATGTATTGTAGCTTGACAAGTTAAATTATCAATAAAATGTTTAGACATTTTAACATTTCTTTATTAATATTGTCTTTTTAATCAGTTGAAAATATGTTTTTTTTCATTCATTGACTGTTTTTTTACTTTTATTAAGCATTGTTGATACTGTGTATTTATAATAAATATAAGTTTAAGTGTTTTTAAACAAGAATGTTTCCGCATGCCCATTTTTATATTGTTTAGAATTATCTCATGTTTTATTGGCATACATTTTATTTTAATCTAAAAATTTATGATAAAATGGTTTTGTTAAAAATATTTGACATACGTTATTAAAAATGTATCATATATTATCAAAATATTAAAAAACAGA
Source organism: Danionella dracula (assembly GCA_900490495.1). Lineage (NCBI taxonomy): Eukaryota > Metazoa > Chordata > Actinopteri > Cypriniformes > Danionidae > Danionella > Danionella dracula. The sequence continues at coordinate 8,098,445 of UELW01000245.1, forward strand.
CCAATTTTGCCAAAACACCTATATGTTTAAACTTTAGATTTCTTTTAAATGTACTGTAGTTATCTTATGTCCAGAAGCAAGACATGCCATTTTAATTTGTTTTGTTTTGTTGCTTTGAATATTATTTTATCAGACCTTATTTGGTATATTTTACAGTATACTTGGCATATTTTGAGTGTATAAGCAAAGCCACTTGGCTGTTGAGTAATGTTTCCACTGAAGCAAAACTTGCTCATTATCTTAAATAGCTTTGTTGGGTAAATGCAGGTTCTCCACATACTTTAATGTGTTTGTGGCCTCTTCAGACTTTTTTTTTTTTTTTATACAATACATGCACATCGCGCGAGTCTTAATGAATTGAGAATGTAGGTCTGCAAGGATCTGTTGACTAGTTTAGGATAGAAAGAGTGAAATATTAGGTAATATCTGACTTGCATAGATCTTAAAAAAAGGATTCCATATAAATGTGTTAAAGAGCCAGTATTATGACTTGAACTAGAAAATAAACTTTCATGTCGTCGGGAGAGCTGTAAGTCTGAGGAACATCTAGTTTGAGCTTTATTTGTGAAAATAATTATGTTTGTGTGTCTAGTTATCGTATATTGAAAAAGATAGAGTTGACTTAGATCAGGGGTCGGCAACCCAAAATGTTGAAAGAGCCATATTGGACCAAAAAAACAAAAAACAAATAGGTCCGGAGCCGCAAAAAATTAAAAGCCTTGTATAAGCCTTATAATGAAGGTAGCACATGCTTTATGTATCTATATTAGCCTACTATAAAAATGACTAAGTTTGCTACGAATACATAATGAGCCCTCATGATTAAATGTTTATTTTCCCTGCACTGAATCCTGTAGAGAACGACGCACCACGTGACTATTCTGTTGTACGATTACAATATTAATGAATTATGTTTCATTGCTTTGATGAAATTAGAGAAATGCAATAAAGAAATCAAATTTTTGATGTCATTTTTATTTTGAGGATTCACAAAAACAACATCAAAATGGAACGTGCACAACGTGCCCCTTAACTGGGCAACAATGCGAAAAAACGCAGCATACAATTATACAAATAAAACAGCAGCCTTTTGAAAAGAAGTATATAAAATCACAGCCACTTTGTTACTAAATACGTGCATGCCTTCCCCGGAAATGTCTTTCCACTTTACTCTTGTTATTAGACAACTTCCCAATACAGAGCAAACATTCAGGCAATCCTTCCGCATCGGTAATGAATGCCATCCATTCGGTCCAAGAACCGTTGAATCCTCAGTTCTCCTCGGTTATGTTTCTCTTTTTCTCTTTGGGATCCATGGCCCACCACACAGCCGCTGGTTTATTTACAGCAGCCACCTTACCTGGCATCCCGCCCCCTGCTGATAGAAACGTGTGTCACGGGTGATGACGCAAATCGTCGCTGACAGAAATGTTGAAATTCAATATTTATTCTACACTCTTTTACAGCATTGGAAAACGTTAAGAATGTTTGTCCTCCTATAGAAACCATATTAAACAAAAAACATTTAACTTTTTCCTTTTATTTTTTCATTTTTGAAAAAGCTCCAGGGAGCCACTAGGGCAGCGCTAAAGAGCCACATGCGGCTCCAGAGCCACGGGTTGCCGACCCCTGACTTAGATTCACTGAAAGTGACATAGGACTGTACAAACCGACCCTACTCCCAGCGCTTACGCACGATTAACTGGAAAGTTGTCCCCTGAACATAGCTGTTAGCGGTTGTGATTGGGCTGCATCATGACAAGGAACTGTTTTTGTATTTTTTGAGGAATCCCCATCTTTATATTCTGTAAGAAGAGAAGAGGATGTAAGAAAGTGATGGTGAAGCTTCATCTTTTCACTTGAATCTCAGGGATACAGCAACAACCTTTTGTTGTGTTGCCACCATTTTAATGAAGACTGCGTCGCAAATCTAATCTCTTAGGACTTTTCTTCAATAAATTCAGATCCTAAGAATATAAATAAGAATAATATAGTTCTAGTGGTAGGTTTCTGAGGTGCTAGACTTAAGTGCATCACATAAAGGAGGAGTTTTGTATGAACAAGTCTCAAAATGAGTCATTGAAAAATCAATTAGAAATAAATGGATATTGTAACAAAACTAAAGGGTATTTTTGTCCTTGCATCAATGACATTCTGTTGTTTGAGAAATTAACATTTCCGAACATCAATACCGGCTCTTTAATGATTGTTGTTTATATTGAGTTTTTTTACAATGTAAATTAATGTATTGTAACAAAACGTGACTAATTTTCCCCGTTTACATTTTTTTTTTACAAAAAGCAAATGTTAAACTCATTAATCATTTTGTTTTACAATTTTAACTGTGCTATTACATGAACTGCTATGCCTACACTTGAAAGCTTTTTTTTCTCCAAACCTTGCTTCCTCTGAGAACTTATTGGGAGAATTAGAGAGACATGCGAGTAAAAAAAGGAGGGAAAAGTGCTGAGAGGAACAAGTGAGGGGCTCTTCAGCTTTTACCCATGAGAGAAATGAGATCAGGGTGTGAGCGAACCGTTATTTGGCATTGGCCTTGAGAGAGTCCACAGCGTGCAGCTCCTTCAGCCCTGAAGAGCCACAGCTCTCTCTCAACACCCAAAGTTACTATAACAACCAGACTCTCCAGAGCTCTGCTGCACTCCAATTAAAAAATAATCATTGTTTCCTCCAGAGACAGGGAGCGATGGGGCAACAGGTGGCTGGCTTATCTGCACAGGGACTGGGTCCTTCTTTAGAGAGCAGTTGGGAGCTGTAGATCGATAGAAAAAAACCCTCCAGAACCACTTTGAGGCAAACATGTGAAGGAAAGTGTGGAATTTGAAAAAAAAAAAAGGATGGATATACAGGGTTGGACATGCTTAGCCTCGCTGTATGAATGGAGTGTCCTGGATGTCCTCGGGAACAATAGCCCTCACGCTGCCCTAAGCAAACTGCCCTCTGCTGCAGAATGTAACTCCACCAGGGTCAGTCCAAAACATGGCACAAACCCATCAAGAGCTGCTCAATGGGTAACCAAAGTCCACTTAAGCCCCCCCCATCAACAGCCACTGTGCCCAGATATACCCCTTTGAAGAATTTGGCCCACACAAATAATAAAAAAGGAAAAAAACCTATGAAGGCTCTTTCCCCATCTTGCCGTCGCATGAAAGCCTCCTCCTAGCCCTCTTTCTTGAGGCCTGGAGCACAGCCTCGCCATCAAAATAATTATAGAAATCACTAGATGGAGAAAGAAAAGCTTTTAGTGTTGGTTGTGCGAGTGCTGGAGTGCTTTTCTGCCCGTTAATTAATCAGCCATTCTGCTGAGCTGAATGTGAGCTGCTTTTAAAGAGTGCCAGGCGCTCCGGTAAGTGTCTGCCCGAATCTACGAAGCCTACCCTGGCCTGAAAGCACTCTCTCGGTCTTTTCTTTCACCCGCTCGCCTGCTATGAGGATTTAACGTTCGTTCAATGGAGTTGAAAGAAATGTTGGTATAATGTGTTGAAATGGACAGAATGGCTGATCGATACTCGGTCTAGGCTCAAGTAGGAGAAATATGGAGTAGAAATCTGGAGTAAATTCATTCTTACCACAATCAAATAATCGAAAAATGCATTATTTTTATGTTGTCATGAGACTTAAAAGTAGTCTGTTCTAAATGAAAAATAAATGCAGTAGTTTTCCTCTGTAAAGTTGACAACGTGAAGGATATTTATTCTAAATAAACGCAGCTTAGATGCGACTGCTTCACAGTTTAAGTTTTAAGGCAGTTTAAACAATAGTTGGAATTTGTTTTTGTAGAGTTCCAAATCATGCGGATCTAAAGCCTTTATGGATCATATTTTTCAGTTTTTCATGGTCAGATGGTTTAATCTGAATTCATGTGACTCATTTTAGAAGTGGATTCTTATCGAGAGATCACATGTTCCCAATCATTCATATAGTTGTGAAATGTGTTTGTAGCTTTGAACTGTCCCTGCACAGTATACAAGCAAAGCTGATCAGAATCCTGCTTAATAGAGGTTCTAAATGATCAGGCCACTGTCGAATTTAAGAATAGCAGAGATGATCAGTTTTGTGATTCTTTTTTATGGTATGTTTTCCCCTTTCATGGGTTTTAAGAAATATCCACACAAACATTCTACCGGGTGGGCAAGGAAAGCAATTAAAAATAATTTTGGCCAATCAGAAGCCTTCAAAGGAAACAAATACATTGAAATGTTCATGAGCTATATTTGTGAAGTGAACTTAAATGTATTTTTGAAAAACATTGCCAGAGGATCCATGAAACTGATCCATCCAACAGTTGTTGAAATAATTATAAAAACAAATAACTGAGGGTTATAACATAGTATTCTGCTGGACACGCGGTCATGTGGGAATAACAGGAAACGAGAGAGCAGACAATGTGCCAAAACGAACAAACCCAGAGTCCTAGTGTCAACATCTTATACCACCAATAAATAAACCATCAAGTAGTGAAACATTGGCAGCAAGAATGGAACCAACAAACCGAAAACAAATTGCTTGCAATATATCCAGAGCTAGGAGTAAATAAAAAAAATTTTGGAACCAGAAGAGATCAAATATTATTAACCAGATGTCGAATTGGGCACTCAAGATTAACTCAAAGTTTTCTTCTTAAAAGTAAGGCAATGCCTTTGTGTAGACACTGCAAATGTATTTTATCTAATAAACACATCTTTATAGAATGTCCAATTTATAATTTCCTGAGGTGAAGGTACCTGATTGGACAATATCTGAAAGAAATCCGTACCTACTCAAAAGGGCTAAAAAGGTTTTTACTAAGGACTGACTTGTGCTGGGAATTGTAACAATTTTTTTATGATCCTATGAGCTTTTAAATTGAAATATTGCCGTCAGGGCTTTAAAAGGGCCATGTTGACCGTCAGGGCTTTAAAAAGAAAAGAAAGAAAAACATCCCCAGACCTTAAATGCTGTTTCTTACTATTTAAACAAATATTTTTAATATTTTTTTTATCTGACTTTTGTATTTCCTTTACTCATTCATCAGTGGCCAGCTGTAATGTCAGATTGCTGCACAGTTGGGGATCTGCTCAATTAGAAACCTAGCTTTTTGGCCATCGCAGAGGTCAATATACCTACTTACATTTTTAGTCTTTTCATTAAAGTTGAATCCATTAAAGATTACATAAAGAAGACTAACAGTTGGAATAATTGTTATAATGAATGACTGACAGCATGAACTGCTCTCTGATGAAGAATCCAGTTTATCATTGAGTTTGTTTGTCTACCAAAATACAGTTCAAATGCAGTAGAAAGCCTCAAGCGCAGGGTTGATTTAAGATTGACTTTTTTTTTAACATCGCAATTTTTTATTTTTTTTTGGTCTGGTACCATTATAATTTTGACATAATTTAGACAAAAGACTTTGTCTTTTCTTTGATTTTCAAACTTTGCAAATTGATCAAGACTGTGGCCTCTAGCACGATTATGATCTTATATATGTATGGTGTTGTAGAGAGCATACTTGAGATGGGGAAGGATAAATCAATGACCGTAATAAATAAACATGTCTCACTGGCTGCTGCCTGTGATTGACCTATCTTTTTTAGACAATGCACAACAGTGTTGCCCTGATGTAAATGTTTTTTTTTTAATTGTGGTGTTGTTGTAGATGATTTTTGTAATCTCACTTGTAGTGTACAGTTAATACAGAGTTCACCATTTTCAGTGTAATCGCGTCACAGATCTTTTGATGACTATCTAATAGCCTTCAATCGCTGCTGTGTTCTTACTTCATGATAGTCAAGCAGCATGAAACGTCCTGACGTCGATATGAGTCGACATCAGATCCAAATATTTACCGAATATATTGTCGTGACTTGTCTGCGATTTGCTCAGATCGTGTCTTTGACGGTTTGACGGTTGACGGTTTGTAAGTGTCACTCACATGCACAAACAGCGATTTACCTTTGAATTTGATGACTTCTCAAAACCTGTTGGCGAAAAATAATTGTTCAGTCTGAATCCTGCAAAAATCAACTTTTGATAACGACTTCATGCATATTCATTCTCACCTTGTAGTCCTGGGTCAGTTTCAAGAGATTAGAGGTTACTTCAGGTTGTGTGTGCGCCTAAGTTTGATTTGTTGGTAGCAATTTTACATAATACCTTACCCACTTTATATATACATTAACCATTACTAATCAATTATTAACCATTGACAAATAGTAAATAATAGTTTTTTTTTGGTAATACACACACACATACACACACACACACACACACATATATATATATATATATATATATATATATATATATATATATATATATATTTTTTTTTTTTTTTTTTGTATACAAGCATCTATATGATATGCTTAATAACACCTCAATTCATAAATCTTATTATTCATTATTATATTTATTATTATATAAATTAGGTTTTATATAAAAGTAGGGTTTGAACACTATGACCTACAGTGAAAAAGTCTCCTGGAACACGCTATATGTAGCTCATAGATGCAGTTCATTAAGAAACTGCTGTATTGTGAGTGGAGGTTCAGACTTGCTTTGAAAAGGCTTTGAAACTCTTGAAAAAGGTGCACAGGGGATGTCTGCTAGTTTCTGAGCTCTCTGGGTCCTTATGATTTATCTGGCCTAATCTGAAGAACCGGACAAGTGGTCCTCATGTGTTCCGCCTCTGAGCTTTTCTCTTCCTTTCAATGCACTTCCCTCATTCTATTTTCCCCTTTTTCATTCCGCATTTCCTCCTCTCATATTTGTTCAAGAACTTCCTGGCTGTCACTCATTGAAGAAAAGCAATTCCACATCTCTCTCCTATTGAGCCACGCACCAGGAAAAAAAAGCATGCACGCTCAAACGTGCTCACACAAAGCATTCACTTAGCGCTTTCTTCAGGATGCATCTTGTAGCTTAGCAACAGGTCTTAGCCGCTGCTCTCTGTGGCGTTCTGTTTTTGGAAACAGGAAGATGTGAAATCTTATTTCTCAAAAGGAGGAATCGCAGATTGCTGGAAATTATATTCACCTCATTATTCCATCTCAGCTTGATTGAAGTGAAAGGAAAATGCTTTATTTTCAGTCTTTTTCTGAGGTGCACAATTTCAGAATTGAGGGTCGAGGATAGAAGAATTGATTAGCATCTTAAGAGTCTCAGAGCAAGATTTTCCTAACCCGAATGCTCCTAGCTTTTGCCACAAAGGCTGTTCTTCTGTCTCTGGTGTTTTAATAAAATGTCCTCACAGAAATTAGGCTTCACCTACAAAACCAGAAGACACTTGAGGGCTTGGGGAACATCGATAGCCTGTCTAAATGATGTCTCACTAGCCAAACTGCTGCTAATTAGTTCTTAAATTGCAAATGGCATGTAAAAAGAGGAGTCGCTTCTGGTTACGGAGTTGTCATCGCAGCCTATTTATTGTTGTCAAATTTAATTTAAAAAAATCTCCACAATTTAGAGCGCTGCTGAATTACTCGATGGCCGAGTTGGGGAAAATTCATAGTTGTAGTTCTCTCTGCTTCTGAAGCTCTTTGTTGTCAGTTGATGAGATCGATTTTCTCAGGAGCACAGAGGAAAAACGCTGACCTTTGTCCCATATCCAATGCATGATTACATTATTCCATGTGACGAGCGCAGATTTAGTTTGCGTTATTTGATAGGTGCAGCCTGGTCAACCAAATGTTCCAGTTGTACTGAAACTAAGTTGCTAAACACCTGTTCTAATCAAGTCAGCTTGTTTGGGGCATCACAGCACAGTTTTAATCACCATGAAGAGCTACTTATTTCACAAGGAAACCAAGTAAATAAACAATAATAAAGGGTAAAGGAATCTGCAAGGTGATTGAAAAAGAATACCACAACTTCTAGACCCTCTGCTAAGAAGAAAAGAAGAGTTAAGCTCTTTCGGTCATCAATTTTACGGAAGCTCTGAAATGTAAGTACTCTTCACATTAATTATTTATCCAGGGTTCCATCATGTTTCTTTGATTAAATACAGATTTATTGGTATCCTTTTTTAATTGCCCTGTACAATACATCCTAGCTGTTTTTGATGATTTGCCCATTAAAGGACTCGTTGGTCCAAACATCTAGTGTTTCCATTCTAAATTATCTCCTTGTGTCTGCTTTCATTTTTAAAATCAAACTATATTTGATTTATTTATTTATTTATCTTGGTGTTGACTGACAGAGTTACAGTCAGTTCCTGACACTTGATGCTTCCTGGGTAACGACAGAGAATCTTCTACCAAACTGTGACTCTACAAGTTTAGGCGTCTGACTATTGCTTTTAAATACAAAATATGACAGTTTTAAAATAGAGAAGCAAGATGCACAAAACGCCATTGTTTCTCTGGTTGTGTATCCCAGTACTCTGGTTCTAATCGTTGTTCCTCTCCTTGTCTCATTGTGCAACAGTAGCAATTGCTTACATAAAAAATTTGACTCACTCTTTTAATGGTAAGGTGTGTGCTTAAGTTTCTTCCAATCCAGAAGCCCACCATTGTTGCAATATAGTTACAAATTCACTTATTTGGAGAAAAAAAATATTATAAACAGAATCATGTTTTAAAATACTCTATAAATCCCATTTTCTCTCAATTAAGAGGATGGTATTCCCTACTTGTTTTTTTTGTTATGGTATGTAGAAAAATATATGTATAAAAAACAAGTAGATAATAGCTTCATCTTCATTTAGTGTTATTTAGTTTAGTGATATCCATCGTTATTGAAAAAAACAGACTGATTTTATATTTATGTTCTTTAGTTTATTCATCATAATAACCAAATAATAATATGTGATCTATTTGTAGACCCCCTCACCACTTGATACAGTTCAGCTTCTCTTCCAAGGCATTTTGCAGGACAGGAGCCAAATTCGTATTTAGTTTTTTTTTTAACAAAGTTTTACTCCCTAGCACACCTAAAAACAATACCTCCCTTTAGATATTGCTCACAACTTTAAGATGAACCGATGCGCTGGGACTTGTTCTGAGAGATTGACGAGGAGTTAATCACTGTTTCAAAAACACTCCTAGCTGAGCTTATCTCAATTGCTGCTTTTTATAGATTTTTTCAAAATAAACAGGGAATGTGGAGTCTTCTAAACTTGACTCATAAAATATTGATCTGAAGAGCCAGGTCCCGTTTACCTGGTTTTTGCATAATCGAGCCCATCTGAAACAGAGTTTGTTAAAGAAATGCTGGAGAAGACATTCTTGTGCGGAAATAATTAAAGAACGAGTCCAAAGACGTATTTGAAGCTTAATTAGGTCATGTTTGTTATCTGAGCATTTCTCCGCTTCCAGGAGTATACCGTAATGTGTTTTTTTTTTTTTTCCATCTCAATCTTTTTCGTAATATTTTTTAATACAAAATTTGATTTCACCCAAAAAATGTGAATTGGGCATTAAGACTTGTAGCCTAATGATAATAATAAATAACAATATTAATAGGAAATAACATAAGCAACAGGACTCCAGTTTGGCGTGATTTTTAGGTTGCTTCGTGAAACCTCCTCAGGAATGAGTAAATTCAGCCTTTATTGTCTACTTTCCCTTCACTGCCTCCTCGTGTGTTTTTACCCTCTCAAGCTGTTTGACCATAATATGGTAATAATGTGTGTTAAACAGGCATGATAAAGAGTGCTTGACTGGAATTGATTTTTGATTTGGGAACGTGTGATTGACAGAAGCATGCCGATTATCACCCTGATGAGCTTCTCAGAATCAAATTGGTGGATTAATTCGAGATTCCCCCTGTTGGCCCTCGCTGTGTTTCATCTGTCAATCCATGCATGTTTATGGGTTGTTGTTGATTTTCCACATTTAGCTTATCACCTTATTTTTTTTAATACTGAAATTGGCAGATATTCATCTTTTTTTTTTTTTGTAGGACTGGCTGCGTCTCTTGTGGGAGAATAGACTGCTGTGCCATACGGCTCTGTTCTCTTGATCTGTGTGTCTCCATTGTGCATAGCAGACTTGTCTGTTGGATTTATGAGTGTCCCTCCAGCTTTAAACTATCATTTATCCAACTCTTAAGATCCGCTGAGCTGAAGTTTCTTTCCAGGATAAAGCTGTTCTTAGATGGAGTAAAACTAGTAGGGGTGTGTGTCAAGACAAAGAGGGGAAAGTGTTCACTTCAGGGTGACCAGATCGCCAGAGAGATATGAATTGAAGGCAAGACTGAGGATGAAAGGGAAAATTCTCTTGCTGTGCATGTGTGCTTAATTCTGTCAGAAACTGGTTCTCCTGATCACCCAAAGATCTTGATTCATTCAGGGAATCGAACACTGAATCTGTTCAGCTTGTTCAAAGTGAATTCTGGTCCTTTTACCGGCCAAAGTCACAATCATAAACATGTGGAACACTAACATACACTTGATACGTTTACTGCTATTTTTCTACAATTATGACTTTTCAGTTTCACTCAGTGTTTGTTTGATATTTTTTGGAATGTAGTAATGGCTAGTGAACAGAAACTTAAGTTAGATCCTAAAAAAGAACATAATGTTTAAGAATAAAATATCTATGATTTAATGTTGTACAAAAAAGATTTTGCATTTGTATATATAACATAAATTAGAAGGAATCAATCACATACTGTATAAGCTATGGACATTCTGTCTCCAGAGGCCAAGCAAGGCTCACAGCTGGCATGGTTTCCATCTTTGCAGTACTGCAAGACCAGTGTGGGATTCAGCAATTAAATGACTTAACAAAATGTTTTATTTCATGTATTAATAATACTTTGATTTATGATGTGACCTCATCTGACTCCCTGTAAAAAACTTTTCGCTGCATGTTCCGTTCCTGAAATGAGATCATTTTGGCTAAAGCTAACAGAGCAAAGGAAATGCTAAGTCATCAAATAAGTGGCTAAAAGGATGAAAAACAAGTATGTGGCTTTAGTCTGTGAGATGCTGAGCAAGAAATGTTATGTCAAGGGCTAATAAGATGCAGTATAAATGCCCACTTGTGACTCTGACTAAGTTTACAGGTTCATTGGGTCCTGTTTCTGCTGTTACAGTCTAAATATATTCTTTATTATGAAGTTCAGTAACATGAACATATTAAAAAAATGATTCCTTCTGCCCTGTAATCATTTGCATTTATTTTTATTGTTTTATGTTAAAATAATTTTTAGGTGCATATTCAAACTCTAATATATAATTATTTTTACAATACATTTTAGCTTCCTAAATCAGAAGAGCAATAATGAACAATAGTTCAGTGTTTCAATGTCAGAACAGTTAATTGGTCTTGAAGATTTTTTTTTAAGTTAGTCAATATTTAACACATAAATATCAACATAAAATTAGATCACTTTGTTGAAAAAAAAAGTAGTTTAAGAAAAAATATCCATAATTAATTAAAAAAAACGATATATATATATATATATATATATATATATATATATATATATATATATATATATATATATATATATATATATATAAATTAAATAAATATAAAATATATAAATTAAATTGTGTTTGTGTGTATGGTCATTTGTTTGTTTGTTTATTTATTTATTATTTAGTTATACTCCCAATCAACCAGCCATATGTGAATTAGCATTTCTATATAACCCAATGGCTATAAAATTGTAACTTTTCCCTAACAATCATCTTTAATCACACATACAAATGGCTAGCAAACAAAATTATTTTCCTGTTTCCAAATTCCTGGCCAACAGTAATGTGTTTGTGTGGAACATAAAGGGTTCGATGCTGCACCTTATTCCAGTAACTATAAATGTTTTTGTTTATTCAAATGATACAATAAAGGCGATCAAACACGTTTAGTAAAAGGTTATCGAATGCATACAATTTCTGAGGCTAAGTTTTTTTTTTCATTGACAGAAAATATAACAACAGACTTTAGAATTATACAATGTTTGACTGTGCAAGATGTAACATGAGCACCAATTTTAACCTTAGATTTTAATCACTAAATGTAATGATGAGGAAAGCCATGACAATGGAAAACCTGCCTATTAAAACATTATCTGTGCACAGTACTGCAATTGCTGTCTTATGTATTTATTTGTTTTACAAAAAGCATATGATGTTAAAACAGCTTGAGAGTGCTGTACTTTAAGGAAGCTCCCTCGATCAGTTATTTCATAGCTCCATTTACTTAAAATCACAGAGTTTCTGTTGGAAGGCTGCCAACTACCCAGTCACCTGAGTATGAAATTAATAGCTAAAATCTCAGCTCTTGTTACACGCCAGGTAAAACGTAAACTCCCCTCTGATGGCTATGGTTTAAAGAGTCACGGCTGACCCTGGGGGATCGATAGCATTGGCTGTGGTTAATCCACTATACGAGAGAGAAAATAAATATCTTTAGCCTTTATTGAACTTTCTCTTGTAACACTCCTGTAGAATGAGCTTCTGTGAGCGAGAGAGCAGAGTGCAAATGAAGCCTTTGCTGGTTGCCAGGTGCACAATACAGGAGGAAACCTGATCTTGTGCATTATTTGATTTGTCCAGCACCTTTTGCAACTTCCTCTCAATAAATAAATAAATAAACAGCGTAGTACTTCACACTAAAACACATTTTCTACTAAACAATAAAAGGTGTAAAGTATTGCTGCATGACTAATCTAATAGTGGTGGGTCCCAATTCACAAAATTCTCCTGTCTTTCTGATGTTATTGCAGTACCAGTTTGGGCCACAAACATAAATCATTGTAAAAAGATTAAGTGTTGCTTTTCCACCAAAGAGATTTTATTAACTATGAATTTAGAAGATAAGTCACTAGATTTAAGACTCCTTAATGCATTTACTGCCATAAAGAAGCTGTAATCCAATCAACTGTTTAGAAAAAAGACTCAAATTAAAGTATGAGTTATTTTCTATTTGATGCAACAAAACACAGCTTTCTACTGTGAATGTCTGACACTGATTTTCCCAGGCATTACTGTGGCTTTGTTGATGTAAATATCTGATTAGAGTTTATATATTTATTTAACAAAAACATATTTTTACTTGTTAAAAGTTTTAATACTTAAAAATAGATCAATATTATTTTACTAAAATAAAGTTGTTACTTTTGTTAAATTAATTATATTTTGAAACTTATGTTTTACTTGTATTTTTTTGTTTTTAGAAAATTACATTTGATTGTATTTGTAACAAAAATAGCCACAAATGTATTTTATGTCTTTCCAATGAAGAAAAAAAACTTTTTTTTTTCAACGTTTTTGATGATAAAAGTAGGTAATACTTTTTTATGTTTATTTTGTTTTTTTTTATTATATATATGATATGTAAAAACTTTGAGGTCCAATATGCACATTAGAGCACGTCGTCTTTAAATCTTTAAATCAGCTACATGTTGTTTTTGTTCTGTTCAGGCCAACCCGGATCACTTAAAGGTGCCATGTCTTGATAACGTGACTTTTCTGCCATTCCTGCCATCTTGAAGTTTTGTTCCCTCAATCAAAACATCCCTCTAGTAGTTTTCAGATTAGTTCATGTATGTTTGAGTAATCCTTTATTCCTTTTTTCTGAGATGAAAACGTTTTAGTTTTCCTTATCTCCGCTCAAGCCACACCCACTTTTCAATCGCATGAATCTCTAGTACAGCCTCTCTACGACAAACAGGAAACGTGGTTTGACCCAGAAGTGTGACAGCAACAGACCGGCACTGGATAAACAATGCCAGAGAAGTGCATTTTCGGATGCCCGGAGCCTTTTTCTTTAGAAACTGCTCAATTTTGTGTCTGCTGTCAGAGAAAACTTGGAAAGATCACTTTTGCCTGTGAGCAGAACTTCACATTTAACTGGTTCATCAACAAGGAACAGTTTGATAAAGGATATTTGATGAGGCTGGCCCTGTCACAGGGTACTTTTCAAACTCTTCCTGTGTTCATTGATTTGGAGGTCCACACAGTAGCCGAGTGCACACTACATGGCTTTTATAACCCTAAAAGAAAATCTGGTTTCAGCCTACACAAGAGACTTTGCATTTTGTCTTGCCTAAAATCCTAAACATGCCACAAAACTGTCGTGTGGAGCACACACTACAGGGATGTTGCTAATGTTACACTCTATTGTGCAAAGCTTGCGCATTAAAAGTAAAATTTGCGATCAGATATTGTATTGACAATTTACACAAGTAATTTATAAAAGACTATGCTGACATTACAGGTTAATCAGACGGGCTTACACTGTATGATTTCTAAACATGCCGCTGAGGAGCCTTTTTCCTCCAGTTTCTTTTTCCGTCTGTGGACTCAAACTCCACGTCAGATTCTGGTTCACACATATAAGGTCCTGTTACATCCTGTTGCCTGTCGATTATAATGTTTTAGAACAATAACACGCGTTTTGAGTGTTTCTAGTTGTGTTGGTTTTTTGCTCAATCTAGTCTAGCGCTGAGACTGAAAGCCCGTTTGTGGGAGGGACTGGCATAAACAGCACGTTTTTGCATGTTTTTTGTATGGAAAATAATGCATTTTGAACGTTATTAACAGTGCAGCGCTAGTATAGAGGGCTCATCTATCTAAGTGCTATAACAAGGGCATAACATATCAACTAGTAAATATGACTAAAGGAGATTAACAAACAAAAAAAAAAGAGTTGGAGCATTTTCTCTAGATTTGGACTTTATTTCTTATTACAGGGTTTCATCATTCACTGTGTAAAAACTCTGAGAGCTTCAGGGCTTTTTGGATGTTCTCTTTCAAGTACATTTTGATGAAATCCATGCATCGCACATGTACAAAACTGTATTCCAGTCTCAGCATGCACATCTTGCGATTAATAATAGTTGTAAATGACTTGTGTCGCTGTATGCTATTGTGAAGCCAACCCGCTATGCTCAATCGAGCTGCTCCGTGGCCTGTGGTCATATTAATGTTGGGTTTGTGACCAGCTGAGTTTATGATTATGTTTGTAACTGCAGGCTATGTATATTCCAGCACTGAGCGTATGTGCACTGGTGTGTGAGAGCCGTGTGTGCCTGCATCTTTGATTAGAACAGGACCCTTATTAAACATTGATGGTGTTATTGGTGCGGAGGGTGCTCTATCAGAATGGCAGCAGTAATTACGGCCTTGTGGAGATGATGGCGGCATGATAGACTGAAAGCTGAACTCTAGTGCCAGGCGCTGCAGGGAAAATGACCTGCCTGAGAAGCACAGGACAGGAAAATAACTGCACATGTTTGCTGGGTTAACCCTTTAAGACCTTGTGAAAACTCTTCCTCGTGATGTGAATTTTGACCTTTATATTAAAATGCAAGATGCTGATTTTAAAAGCACAATTAAAAGTTGAATTACAACTTAACTGTAGCCGTGGATTAAGAAACCACCCTGTGTTTAGACACAAGTGTGTTAAGGGAATAATGATGTTTTTTAAAACACTCGATTTATTTGTAATGTCAGACATGTATTTTAGCACTGCAATTATGTGGAACACTTTTTTTTGTATGCACTAATATCACATAGGTGGTTCAAGTTCTGGTTGAGAAATATGTTATTGATTTATTAACCAACCTTAATGGCCAGGGTGTAGCAGATTGCTCTCTATAAATTAGAATGTACCTCGCCCGCAGGGTCAATGGCTTTTTACCTTTTAACTTAATATAAATATATAATATAAAGACTTTTAAATGTATGTATTTGGCAGACGCTTTTGTCCAAAGCGACTATTTTACAGCTCTTATTTTTTCTGATGTCCAAGCAAAGCTAATCTAAAATGTGTTTTTTTTTTTTGTTGTTGTTGTTATATGGGATAGTTAAAGATTGACAAAATGTGGATAAATGCTAAAAAAAGAGAGTGATGATTAGGG
The DNA here is from genome assembly GCA_900490495.1 of Danionella dracula. Classification (NCBI taxonomy): domain Eukaryota; kingdom Metazoa; phylum Chordata; class Actinopteri; order Cypriniformes; family Danionidae; genus Danionella; species Danionella dracula. Next base: position 8,114,255 of record UELW01000245.1, read on the forward strand.
TTGCCAGATTTGGAGAATATTCTCAAAAAATCTCAATCAGTTACACTCAAAATCAATTGTTGCCAGAGTTTGAGAAAATCTTCGTAAATGCTCAAAAATATATAAATGGTGGTTAGGGTTTCAAACAATGTTTGAAGTTCATCTGTGTTTTTGATTTTATGATATAAGTCTTAAATTTGATTCTAAACAGTCTTTAAAAAAAAGTCTCAAAAGTGTTTACCTTATGAAACCTGCAGAAACCCTGTTTAAAGGTTCTCTGAAATCAAATTTGGAAACAATGCGACATGTTGTGTGTTTACTTATCTAACACTAACTGTGTTGTTCATTTTGTTGAAAAAAAAAAAACCACTGATAAGGAACGTTATTAATGGTGTTCTAAGATTACTTCCTTATTCCCAGTACATCAGTCAACAAAATACATTGTAACTTAAATCATAAATAAATATTTTATAACGCACAGACTCGTACAGGGTTGTAAATATATGAAAAGAAATTAAATAAAAGCAGCCTCAAGTAAAGAGCCATGGAGTTTGCTTCTTTGTTAGTCTCATCCTCAGTAAAGCTTGAAAGACAAACTTTCCGTTACGACCCTGCTAACCCCGTGACATGAGTGAGGGTGCCAGTCTTGTCCTCCAGTTTTATACAGCTTCTCACACTCAAGAAATCAACAGCATCGACTTATTTTAGAGAACATTAAAAAGAAGTATAGCCACCACAGATGGCTTTTATGTGCTTTACTATTGCTCGTCATTGTAGTCTATTTCAATTTAGCAGTAAAAGGTCATAATATTTGATGCATTAGTAATTTATTGCACTATACTCTACCTTGTCAATAGAAGATGAGAATCGAGACTTGCAAATGATTTCATCTCTGGCTCTATCTTCTTCCTTCCTTCCTTTGTGTGTTATGAGGCTCATAAATTGCATAAAGTAGGAGAGACGGATTGTTGGAGAGAAGATGGATCCCTCCACATTCTGCCGTTCTATTCCCTCAGCGCTACAATTGCTGAGATTGAGAAGTGAAAAATGAAAGGCTGGTAAACGGGACATAACTCTGAGCTGCTGTCTGTCTCACCCAATCTTGTGCTCAGTAGAAGGCCTGGTCAACTATACACATTTTCTCTTATGGATATTCACCTAACCGGCATTTGCACGCAAAGCATTAACCGTAAAGATGAGTAAAATAGCACCATAATTAAATGTAATAGTTAAACAAGAGAGAGAATAAAAGATATTAAGCATAAAAAATAAATCATCATCTTTCACTCGCTCTCTCTCTCTTTCTTTCTTTCTTTCTCTCTCTCTTTTTAAACAAATTAAAACCGAAACAAAAACGAAAAATTTAAGTTGCTGCTCTGGGAAGTTAGGTGTAACTGAAGGAGTTCCGTTGATTGCTCAGCTAACCCTTGAGCTTTATGAAAGCAGGACTTGTTCTCCAGTTTTGGAGTTGTGAAAACATGTGTTTTCTTCACAGATTCATGTGAAATGCCGTTTAAATGCATGTCTGTAGTTTTAGAGAAAAGCAGAATGCAGTTCTCCAATATGCTACAGCTAAGCTCCATTTTCCGTTTTCTCCATTGTATTTTTTTCATTTTTTCCTCAACCACAAGGTATTTTAGATTTTATTTTACTTTTAGTTTGTTCATCATTATTGACTCTTATAATTGATTGTACTGAAGGTGTGGAGACAGGTCTTAATTGTGTTTGCCCTGCTGTAGGATTGCTTAGGTGAATAACCTGCCTGGAATTTTCTTAGAAATTTAACAAAACCATAGCTTATGTTCCCTTGAATCGGAAGCTACACTAAAACTAAATAGTGTTAGAACTATACAATGCAGGTTCTGTTATTGTTTATATGACAAGGATTGGCCAAGCATTTGATTTTTTTGGCGATCATGCCAACTCGGGTGAAGCCGAGCCTTTTTTTTCCTCCCAGACAATGTTAAACTTAATTCTGGATTACATAATATATAGGTATTTTCCCTGACATAAATACAACCAAAGTCTGATCGCTTTCTTTACACTTTTCACTTTTCTCAACGATTGTTTTAATATTGAATCTTTCTCATGTAGCAAACCTGTTTATATTGAACATATTAGATGTCTAGGATATTTAACTTGTTCTTGTTTAGTCTGTTATACTAAAAATAAGCAGAGCATGAGTACACCAACTTTGTTTTCTTCACTTCATGCAGTTCTGCGATCTAAGGTGCCTATTTTGCTTTAACAACGATGTGTCAAGATCAGTGCACAAATGTCTCACAAACAACACTAATTAATGAACAGAAAAGGCCACTAACACTGAATGAAAGTGAAAAGAAATTGATCTGACACTGAATGAGCACTGATTTTGTTATGATTCTTTTACATGTCTGAACTAGTGCTGTCAAGCAGTTAAAAGTTTTGATCTAATTAATTTCATGGTGTGGCAATTAATTCCTATAATTAATGACATTTAATTGCACATACATTATTTACATATTATTACATAGACATTACAAAGAGGGTTTTTTACCATTTATTATTGAATACAAACCTATAATGTAGGCTACGATGGTGATGATATTTTTATCAATGATTGAATAGAAATCTTATGAATTAGGTTACACTATATGAAAATTTTAATTACTGAACACATACGTTAATGTGTAGGAGGCAGGGATTCTAAATGCATCAGTAATCCCATTGTCTTTCACAACATTAACGATATCGCATTTGTTAATGATTGCGATGTCAACTTACTTAATTTGCGGTGACTCGTCTCAGGCAGCGTGGTTTGGCAGAGCTTGCTGACTTTTGTGATATAGTCATGAAATTTAATCTATTGAAATACATAACATTTAAATTAGTTCTGACAGACACAATAAAAGTGTTATTTGTGACTCTGATCACGAATCAATAGATTAAATTCAAGTTCAGGTGCTATTTCAAACTAGAACTGCTTTGACGATGAGCAAATGATTTTTGTTTCATCAATGACTGCATCAATGATTCTCTTTCATATTTAAAATTGCCCTTATGCCGGCCATGCAGTTCTTCATCCTTTTTGTTTTGCATTTTGTTTGTTATGTTACTAGCTTGCTGCAGATCTACAATGTGTAATGTTACAGATCTGTAGGGGGCGGGGCAAATTAATGGCGTTAAAAATATTAACACATCATTCTGTGATTAATTAATCTAATTAAAATGTCACATCATGTTGAAAGGGAATAATAGGTCATCTTAAATATAACAGAATGTTTCTACTAAACATTGTACACCAAGTAGGTTATATTGTAGCATAATTTTCCCAATAACCTTCTTGAAGGGTTCAAATCCTAAAACAGCTAAGTGTTGTTCAAAAAATTGCTTCCAAGCTCGTTTCTAAATGGCCTCAGTTTCTGTGTTAAACGCTAAAATGTTTTTTTTGTTTGTTTGTTTTATCCTACTGTCTAAAATAGTTTGTTGACTCAATGTTACATTTTTAAGCGAAAAGTCCCACCAAAATTATCTTATAAAATTGTACTCAACAAACTTTTTTTCAATTGGCTCAACGCATCACTCTGACTCAGCTTGACAGGACAACGATTGTCAACAACAGCCACTGAGAATGTGAACTTGTTTAAAAACTATTCATTCAGTCAACAACTCTTCAACATTGACTTTGACTGAGTAATGCTTTTAAAAAGCATAGTGAGAAAATACAACAGACCCCTTTACATTTTTTTTGTTGTTTACAGTGCAATCAAAGAAATCTATAGAAATGTTGACCCTATTTTGAATAATTCTCTTTTTTTTTCTGTTTTTTTAACATTCATTATTAAGTAGCTTTAAAATGAAATGTATCTCAGCAAAAAAACATCCTTGTCTTGTAATTCCATGTCTACATAAACGCACAGATAAGGAAATTACTAGATGCAAATGCTGAGTGTTTATGGGTTAATGATAGACAGTTTAGGGGTGGGAAAGCATCGGCCAGTGTGTGCAAAGGCACCACGACCTCGAGACCCTGAAGGTAATGCTGAACTAATAGCAAATATAGGCTGCAGAGTCCATTAATGAACACGAACAACAGAAATGCTGATGTACTGACTGATTCAAAGGCCCCAACATGTTTAGAACTGGGTTTCATGAATCACTATTTTTTGAATTTTCGAGAGACTGTTTGCTTTTCTCTCCATGCAATGTGCTTCCTCTGTTTTATAGTATCCTTGTAGTTGTTGGCTTCTTCTCTTTCAGGCTATCTAAACAATGTCGTTTGAATTACTTTTATCTGGACAATCATACTCCACAGCGAGTGGCGTGGTGCCTTATGCGTGAAAGCCCTAAATAATGACCTCACGACATGTGAAGATTCGGATCTGATGACGGGATGATGTTGGAGTTCAGCTCTGTGTTGATCGTAGGAAGCAACAGTTGTGGAAAGGTTGTGTTTGTGTTAGCTGAGCATTGAGAGATTGATTTTGAGGTTTGTATGAGATGAGTGACAGGATTTTATCTCAGCAGTCACACTTCCACAGCTCTGTGACACAACACAATATTTGAGCAGGAAGATCACACATTGCCCTTTTGAACGTTTGATAAGCTTGTCATTTTGCTGTGTCTGGAAAGGCAGAGATTTTTATTGTGCCTTGGTTCTCCTGATATGTATGAAATGATAGGTTGGCAAGGAAAAAGTTTACTCACTTTAAATCTGTAAAATCCAGTAGAACAACCTCACATTCCTCAATGTTTATTCTTTTTACTTGTTTTGGAGGGCTGGAGTTCCCTTTTTTTACCTCATTTAAATTTCTTCCATTCAAAAATGTGTTGTTTTCAGCCTCACCAAGGCACTTTTATATTCTCCATCTTGAGTAATTGGAAACTTTTTGTGTAATTGGAAGCTTTTAGCTTTCCTGGAGACTGGACTCTCCTCAATGTAATGTTATCAAGGGCTGGGCAACAGGTCTACTTTCAATTAGACCCCCTAGATATCGAACATTTAAAATGTATTTCATCTAACAAAGTGAAAGTCTGTGGAGAAATGTAAGATTTCTTTGATATTTTTCTACTAGACGTTCCTTTTTCCCCAAACAAACATAACCCAATGGTGGAGTGTCCTCATCCAATGAAAGGTGCTATCGATTAAAAAAAATTTGAAGTCTGTGTTACCTTGGTAACTACAAAACTGTAGATATTGTACAATCTGTAGAAATGGTTGAATAACACAAGCCTTCTTGAGAGCAATCATACTACACAAGTCTCTTCATTTTTTATTTATTTAGAAATATTCTTTCTTCTTTTCTTTTCTCAAAAGAGTTATTGAAAATGGAATAGTCAAAAGTCGCTCCCCATTAACCATTAGAAGTTTAGACAATATGCATAATGTATCCCATTATATTACAAAAGTGAAATGGGCGGAATGAATGGTGAGGATTTAGCCTCAAAAGATGTGATTCTGGATAACATTTATCTTCATGCTTTTCTTCCTTATTTGTATTGAACTCTTGTATCGTGCTAAATCTTGTCTTTGTGCATGTGATGATGAGCTCGAAGTGGTCTACAACAAAGAGCTGTTGATTATCAGTGACAGAGTTGTTCTGTCTGCTTTGGCTCTTTTGTCACCACCGTGTGCCTCCTGATAAGTTCAGATGATAAAGCTGTAGTCTGAGCGAGCACTGGCAATGTAAACGTTTCCAAACAGTCATATCAGGAGACAGATATCCTGCTCTTTTTTTTATCCATCACATGATGTTGTGGGTCAGATCGATAATAGCTCTTTGTTCTTGAGGGGTGTGAGTGGGCTTGGGTCGAGTGGTTGTGTTATCTTTTGCATCTGACTGTTGGTCATGTGTGAGTACTGATGCGTGGGAGACTGTGTGGAAGGAGAGGAGCGTGGTGAGGCCAGGTCTTTGAAGATCTGGTTGGTAAGCAAAAGATTAGAGGTTCAAAGACCATTGATTGGACTTTTGCTGATAGAAACAATGATATGGTTTGTAAAATAATCAACAGATAAAACTTGAAACTATGTGAGCACTGCATGTGTCTTATTTTTGGCTTCTTGTTTGATTTTAGAAGTTTATCTGGATTGTATGTCCTTTTTTAATGTTGTTTTCACGTTTGTATGAAAAAATGTATTTGGGTCACTTTGGGCTGCTGTCTGAATTTTATATATATATATATATATATATATATATATATATATACACTGAGTCAATCTTATTTTGTATAGAATTGTCAACAAGTTCATACTTAAATTGTAAGGTGTGCATGAATACAGGATCATTGACTTTTTGTTATTTTCACATGATTGAAAATGTGAAAAGTCTTAATCGAACTTAAAAACTTGAAACTTTGAAAATTGAACTGGCAAAACTGGCAAAGTGTAAAAGAAAGATATAAAAAGTTTAACTTTATTATGTGGTCAGAGAATTGTCTTTTTTTCCCATTTGCTAAATCTACAAAGTAACCTGCTGAATTTCACAATATAAAAAAAAACAATAAATAGTTGTATTTACATGACCTAATGTGCTGCAAAATGAACAAAGTTTACAATTACTTAAAGGTAACTGGAATGATATATTGCTGAACATGTTCATTATAAGAGAGCTACTGCTAGATGTTAATGTAGCTGCTTTAAAGAAGCATTATTGCTACTTTAAGCAAATTGTTTAAAGAAAGAGTGAAACATCTGGAAGTTATCAGTCACATTTTTAAGGCATGAGTCCAAAACAAAGAATGAACCGCATCACCAGAGAGCAGAAGATTTCTGTCCTTACTCTACAGAAAGAGAAAAGAGAGCAAAATACTCGATTAACACCATTAGTTCACACAAACTATTTTTTCCATGTTGGTTGCTTGACATGAAGTAAATTAATTCGTAAGGAATATAAGATTTACATATAAGTGGTAGGCTGTGTAAAGCTCTGTTTTGATGCAGATCTCCTTTTTCTGTTTTAACAAAACAAAATGAACACTTTGTGCTTGTGTGATTTGTAGCAGCATGGAGCGCATCCAGCAGCTGAGGAGAGAGTATCTTCAAGCGCGGCGAGAGGGAACGGCTCCCGCCTACGAGGAACTGGAGACCAGGCGTAGAGGACCAGATTATGACCCACACAGAGTAAGCCATCACTCACACATTCTCATTTATTAAATCTTTTCTAGTCTAAGTTGGAAAAAGCTCAGCTCATAACCCCTTGAGACCCCTTAAATTAGTATTTTTTTCCCAGTTGAACACAAGTGCTTTAGAAAACCAAATACATCTAACATCCATGAGGAAATAAGCTAGAATCAGAGTATAAAATCTTATCAATGGTCATAAATTTGGATCCTAAATCATAAGCGCAAGAATGCATGAGAATACAGTGTTTCGATATCTGAATCTTTAACGTAACACAGTTAATTGGTTTTGAATATATATATATATGTATACATATATACATATATACATGTAAGTTTTATCTTACATGCTTGATTTTTTTCCCTAAATGGAATTTCACAGTTAGAGTGAAATGAGCATCAAAGTTGTTGATGCTTTCATTATTGGGATCTGGAGAAACCAGTATAATCTATGTTTGCTCATAACACATAGCAGTTCCCTTTGTGGCACGATCAATAGCAATAGCTCTCACATTCAAATGAGCTAACGTCTGTTTACAGCCGAACAATGAAGCATCGCGGGCTGTGGGATTAGAGAGGCAGATCGAATTAAACTAACTCCAAACAGCAATCACCCAATCTAACGAGGCTGCTCATTAAGGTCGACACTGCATTTATTCCTCTGCTCGTCTGTGCTTATTTATCTATTTATTCAGCACTAATTATTCAGGAAACAAACACTCGCTGTGTTGAGGCAAAACAAAGTTATCAGCCACTGCTTATGCTTGAGAAGACATGCCTGAGCGGTTTTCTTGAGGTGAAATTGTTTGGAAAAGCCTGAAGGACTGGGGATGGTATGGTGGAAATAAGGATATGTGGAATTCATCACATCACTTGACTTTACAGAGACACAATTAACATTCACAGACATCTCCACACCTTTTTCTGTGACTGTAATATAGTCCAGACTAAATAATACTCCTCATGACAGACAAATTATGCCTGCCTATTGTTACAGCTGCCTCTTGGCTGCTCACAGATTTAGGCCTTTAATGGAGGAATCTGTACATGTCCCTGTGGATAAATCTGCGTGGATGTTCCTGCTTGCCTCTGAGAAAAGAAAAAGAGACGTTTTGTTTGAGGTTTGTTTTCTTTGGCTGTTCCAGCACCAGAATGTTTGGCTCTTTCCATGATTTTGACACTGATGTCATTTTTTCTTGAGTGTTTATCTGAAGTTTCAATATTTACTGGTAAAGCACTGTCCTGCCTAAGTGCGTTCCAGGACTACAGCAGGTTTGATGTAGTGTGTATAGACATTGATCGATGACTGTTCCAGCACCCTTATGGATTTCTCTGCTGACTCAGTGACCGCATTGCTCAAGTATGGCTGAGACACAGTCTCGATGACCATAAGTTCACTTCCAAATTAAATCAAACCTTGCAATTTTGTGTATTTGTTTACAATCGTGTTTACTGTTCTGATGATTCTTGTCTTCATGAAAATCATTGTCATTGTCTGTAATTAGCAATAATATATCATATTTTATTTACTAGTAGAATTCCATAAATATATGGTGTATATATATATATATATATATACTCGGCTAGTTAATTTTTTTAAGCTATTTTTATCATTTCAAATGTCATATGTGATCATTTAAATGTACATGTACTGTATGTGATGTGAAATCACATATCTATATCTGTTAGCAAACATCTATTTATGTAAGTAAAAAAAGAATTAATAAATATATAGATATTTATTTATGTTTTATTGTTTTGGTAGGTTCACTGCCTCGTGCATTTTGCTGGGAAAACCATATCATAAATTGTACATTTAAACACTTTAATGCAGAAAATTGGAAAAAAAAGCAGTACACAATTATTTTTCACATTTAAATAAAATTCTGCTTTTTAATGTACTTTTATTTATAGAGCACATTTACACACAGCAGCCACTGATCAAAGTGCTATACAACACTAAACAACACACAGCATATACTACCTCATACTAAATCACAATATTCCACCACATTGTTACAGAAGATGTAAGGTGGTGGAGTGATAGACAGAACCGCTAAAACAAGAGCTAGTGAATCAAAGGGTGTTAAAATCTTCCCTTAATGGCATTAAAATGGATAGCAAGGTTATAATTTAAAATGGATAGTTATCAGTTAATGTCGGTTTACTCCTGAGCAATCACTGAAAAGGCATGCTCACTTTGACACTTATCTCTGTTTAAGTGACAAGTAACACTATGACCTTTGCAGTAACTTTTTTGAAAAGTAGGGAAAGAAATCAATAATTTTAGATCGAAATTCTTCCTGAAAATGTCACATTGACACTGAAAATTTTGTGTTGCCTGGGTTTCTGTAGTTTTGCCAATGTTAGGTTTGTTTTCCCTTGTTCAGTTGATTATATTTGCCCTCTTCAACGCTATGCTTTATTAGTGTGTTTTAGACTGTTATTTTCCCTCACATTATAATATTGCTAATATATAGTCTCTAAATCGCAGTTAATTATTTAGATAGGATTTACCTGTCATTTCCTTACATAGCTTTTAAATTATTGTTGCTTCAAAAGCAAGCTTGTACAATCTCCTCTTTCACTCAAAGGGACCCCAAACCTTTTTTTGTCAACTCGAACTCACTCTTGCCGCTCAGCTAGCAGACAATTCCAAAGTCATGGGACTGATTCCCGAGGATCTCTCATACTGAGAAAACACAGCGAGTCACTTTGGATGAAAGTGGCTGGTAAATGCGTAATGAATGCACAAGTGTATAATGCATTTACATGGACTTCTGAACAGACCAAAGGAAGTTGAAAGGCTTCAAGGCAAATACTGTCGCTGTCTCGCGGGCTCCATGCTGTTCGTCCTCAGATGTTAACGAGATAAGAGATGAGATGCACGCCACATTTTCTGGGTAACACGCAATTATCGGTAGCCTCCAGTGTCTAATGTTTCCTTTAAAATATTTGAACTCTGTGAAGTTTCTAGCAAATGAAATCAAAATAGAAGACTGTTCATGTTGTCAGAGGCTACATTTTATAGAATTTGAAGTGAGCAGGGAAACAATGAGCTAAAACAAGGCATATGAAGGGTGTCCAACAATAATGTTGACTTGAGAATGTTTACAGGGCCAAGATAAAGTGGCTATGATAATACTGGTATTACAACCAAACAGCATAGGTCTTAATCAGGGCTTCATGTCAGCCTGCAGCCAGGGCTCGCGGTGTTTACCAGTGCTGAGCTTTCTTTTCTCTCATTCCTCCGGAGAGCAATGATGATGTCCATGAGAAACTAACCACACTATTCGCTCCGAGATTTACTCTTTTTCTGAAGACAAAACACTTTCTTTTTCTTGAGCTGGGATGCAATCCAAATCAGACAAGTTCATATCCTGTTCAAATTATGTGAAAAAAAATACTAAAAAAACATGCTTTTCCCAAGCTATTCTTTTAAAAACCAGTCTCCAGGAGAGAAATATTTTTCCTTGTAATACTTAAACAATATTTTCTTAGCATTCTGCTGCTGGTGCTGGATTTCACTGGGTATCCTCAGTTGTGGTTTGGTCAAGATGTGGTCTAGACCTTGTGTTTTCTCTTTTCTCTCTGAAGCTTTTTGACCTCGCATCTGTGAATTCTGTGGTAGTCTATCTAGCAAGTCTATGTTGATTTGGGAATGAGAACTGCAGTGATGCGATCCTTTGATGCTGCGTCTAAATCCCTCTCTGAATGTAAAAGAAGGTTTGAATTTAGCACATGCCGTCATGAGAGCTAGATGAATGCTTTAACAATGAGCAGCTTTAGCTCTCTGGTTCCTGTCGGCTTGAATCGCTGCTCGGCCATGGCCAGCTATTGTCATCATTTCCTCTTTGGGAGATGCAGAACTCTCAGAGCTGTAGTGAAAAGAAAGAGACATAGAGTTTGGGGAAACCCTGATAAGTCAGCAATCCGCTTCATTCGTTTCATCCTGCTGTCTCAGCTCAGCAGCGTTAGAGTGGCATAAGCCAGATGTGGAGATCTTGGACAGCTGTCTAGTGGGTCTGGTGTAGCTCAACCTTTACATTTCCAGATGTGATGTTTTTTTTACTGTTTCAGGTGTTACTGGCTTGGTTATACTCATCTAATTGCAAGAGATGGTTGGCAGGGCTTATCGGGGATGTTTTTGGGGGGAAGTTGTGGCAGTTGTGGTCTGGTGGATAAAAAGATCGACTTGTGGTCCGAAGGTTCGATTCCCAGATCCACCAAGTTGGGAAACACTTGCTCTCCCTACACTACAGCTATGATGACCTCGAGCAAGGCACCAGTTTCCCGAATTCTCCCCGGGTGCTGCAGCCATGGCTGACCACCGCTCCAGGTGTGTGTTCACGGTATTTGTTCACTGGGATGGATTAAATGCAGAGCACACATTCCGGGTTTGGTTCACTCAATATCTGGCCAACTGGCACTTTCACTTTAACTTTCATTTTGTGAAAATGAGTGGTTTAAACAAGCTGTTCTTCCTCCCTTGTTACTAAAGTATTCATATTTGTGTTGCTAAGTCTGCTGCTTGAAAAGGTGAGTACCCGAAGGCTATCTATCAGGTAAAGCTTGCACTTGTCCACTAAAATACAATGGCTAAACAACCTGTTTCATACAAACTGTGTGTTACTTCACCCATCTGTTTATTTGGGAATGGTTGGTAACAAAGCTAAAAAAAACAAGTATTATAAGAGAATGAAATAGCTTTTTGACATTGCATTAGCAATGAATAATTTTGCAGACGAATCAGAAGACTGCTATATTATTGAATAATATCTTTATATGAAAGTAAATTGAAGCACAGATAATGTCTGGAAATGAACAGTGAGAAATCAGATGCAAGCATGTAAACCTTTGCATTTCTTTCCTTACAGTATACAAAATGTATGGCAAAATGCTCTTTAATTGGTTGATTCAGTTGTTTGTTCTTTTATTAAAATTAAGATTTTTAAATAAATTGATATCCACTATACTCATAATGTTTGCTTTATTTCAGTTAACAGCTAGTATCCATTCAGTCATCCTGGAAGCATTCTTTGGTGATTCATGGTAGATTAAAATCATATTTGGAAGTAGATTTCTAAAAGGTTGTGGACAAAAGCAGCAACAATTATATTTGATATTTTATTTTATCGACAGACTTTTACTTTGCCTTTAATCAAACTTTTTACTCCTTGATATCAAACAAAATGGCCACCCCTGAGAGAGCTGTTGAACTCTGTAGTAATTTTGAAGTGATAATCTGCCCTCTTGATCACCGCATGGCTATGATGAGATTAGAGGGCTGGATAATTCATTTTCACTCTGATTTTCCTCTTAATTGACTTAAATGGCTTTTTTCTGCATGCTGGCAGCTGAGCCGGTTGAACAACCTGCTGTTGTTTCTTAGAGGTTTTCCTCTCTTCTCATATAAAGTGCCTTTGTTCTCGTATCCCATGTTCTGCACCAGTGCAGTGTGAATTTGCCCATCTTTATCTATTTTGGCTTTCAATATTTTCAGTATCTGTCCAGAATAGTTTGTAAGCTTGTAATTAATGTTCTATGTTATGTTGTATGTTCAGTGTCTTTAAATGCATTTTTTACTGTTGCTGGATGTTTAAATAACCAAAAGACTAATATAAGTGTCCCAATAGTGGAATTAGTTGCTGTACCCTGTGCATGAGAACTGAGCATAAAGTTTCTTGATGTTTATAATTATTTAGATTGATGAGCAATGGATCTCATCTCTGGTGCAACCAGATCCGCTCTGCTGTCCACTAATTAATGACCTTTGAGTTGATTATTGCAGTGAAACAAGGAAGAATCGCTTGTTCATCCTCTCCTCTCGATCAGAGTCTAACAAACATCCTGTTTTAGATCTAATAACTGGCCTCTCTTCAAATTTTTTAAGTACAATTTGTCATTTAAAATAACAAATGAAACTGGACCTGGATGTCTCTGAGTGAGGAGACTATCAGAAGAAAACAAAAATAGATTTAAAATTTATATTGAAGAATTTCATTTCCTTTTTTTTTATTATTTATTTAGGTAGATATGATTTCATAAATCACGTCAGGGTTAAAGAGGTTAAAAAAAGTTGTTTTAATATTCAAACTATAAAAAAAAAACAAAAAAAACACCAAATGGAATATTATGTTGATTTGACAGCTGAAAATGTGGGCACTGAGCCTAAAAAATCTGTAAAATTTTAATTTCAACAAGAACAAAAGTATCGCATAGATTAGATTATAGTATTGCCAAACCAAATTCTTCTTTTGAGCATGTTCCAAAAGTTACATTTATTTATTTAACGTTAGTGTGTAATGTACTGCAGCAGTATATATTAGCAATATTTGTTATAGTATGATCCCTTAAATGATCATTGATGAGACAAAATTATTTATTTTGTATGTGTTTCCTGGAAAACTTCCTGTCCTGCTCTCGTCATACAGTGCTCTGTGACGTTTACACATTGTGAATAATGTGCCGTGGTTTTTATTTGGTTTATTTTATTTAATTGGTTGAATAATTGTGCACTCTGCAGAAGAAAAAGCACGACGTCAAAAAAAAATTCAAATTGGTTTTCAAAAGTTACAAAGAAAAAAAAACTCGTTGTTTTTATTTATATTAAATTCTATTATATAATCAAAGCCAGTATCAATCCAGGTATTCTGGAAGCATCCTTTGATGACCTATGACTGAAAGTTTAGTTAAATTTTTTTTTTGTTTTCTCTGTTCACAACCTTGTACAAATTAACTGACAAAAAGGAAAGTTTAGGATCAAGTTTGTTTTAAACATTTACTCATTTAAGTGAAGTCAACCTCCAAAATAAAACATGAATATTGATTAAAATTATAACCAAAGGTAAAGAAAGCATAACAATAGAGGAAAGAAATAATGTGATATACAGAATAAAGAAATAAGTAAATAAGAAAAATAGGTGGAATAACAAAACAAATGAGTGAGTTAGAGTGAAACAATGATCTCGAGAGAGATACAGAATGAAAGAAATAATAATAAAAAATGGGTAGAGAACAATTAAGCGACTGAGAGAGATATGAAAAGAAATAGAGAATGAGTGAATGTGATTGAGAGAAGTGAGAATGAAAGACAGAATGAATGTGTTAATTAGTATATAAGATGGGAAGAATGGATTATAGATGGAAAGGTAGAGAGAAGGAATGAAAGAGGGACAAAAGGAATGAAAGAGAGAAAGAGAGTAAATGACTTAACAAATGGATGGATGGCTGGATGAGACACGGAAAGAAATAAAGAATGAATGTTGAGATAGACGGAGAGACTGAGAAAGCAGGAAAGAGAGAATAATATAAATTAAAGATAATGATAGATAGATTAAATAATGTGAGATTCAAGAAGTAAAGAATGGATAGAAGGAAATAGAAAGAAAGCTTGCACTGAAGTCTCTCCCTTTGGTGGACAAGTGTTTTCGAACGTTTAGCTACACAATGTTTAGCAGCTTTGATTTATGCCAGTAGGAATAACAGCAGCTTTGTTGAATCCCTCCTCTCCCGTTTATGGTCTCGGACAGTGTGTTGTTTTACCCCCGCAGTTGATCTTCACTTCAAAACCTACTTCCATCACAAAGTGTCCGAGAGAAAGTGATAAAGACAGATGAGGGTTGTTATCCTCTCATGAGCAGCCTCAGTGACCCCTTTGATGATGATGTAACCATGTCTGAACAGAGGTCGGGACCTCGGCGATATTCATTACCTTCCCAGACAGGCCTAATGGGAGCCGTTCTCACTCTAACAGGACTGGAATGCATGTCTAGCACAGAGGAGACACTCAGCCGGGGAGCGTGATGCTGTCTTCTTCTTTGTCTGACCTGTTGCGTCAGTCTCTCAGCCGTATCTTTGGAGTCTGAACCCCCGGGCTCTGCAAAGCAATTGCTCATGGTCGATTATCAGCATCAGCACGCATGACTGATCGAGTTCAAGTACTTAACGTTCACATTTTCACATAGAAAATGGATGAAGTAAGGTTGTTAAAGACTCCAAGGTTCCAAGACTCCACCTTATCATTCTGAAGTTTTCAGTGAGCTGCTGTGAATTATGGGTACTGGCAAGACTGGTGCTGACTCAGGCGTGATGTCACAACGCTTCCACACAATCTAGTGGAACAGTCACGGGTGTTTAGGATCAAAGGAGGGTGCCTGCTATAGAGGTCTGTCGATGAACTTCTGTCTGCCTGAGATAACTCACCATTGATAAAACCATACAGTCTCCCGCTGCTTTCTACCTCTACTATTCAATTATAGTGCCGGAAGTAGTCAATTGATTACAATAGTGTTTTGACGACTGTGGTGACTGGCTACTTTGTTTGCTCATAACTGATTTATGGACAGCACTAAGTGTAACACTTTTGGTGAACAATGAAAAAGTATTTTGTTGATGTAGTAGATGTAAACTAGTAATCCTCAATGTAGCGAGGTAAAGAAGGCTTTGACCATCATGTTTGCTGACAGAAGTGGTCAGTTGAAAATCAAATGTGAATCTCAGAGATTCAGTAGAAGAAATCTATTTCACTTTACATTTACACCAAGAGTGGAAGTTTGTATGGATTATGAGTGATTTACACTTAAGTCAATGGAAAGAAGCAATCTGTAATCCATGCAAGTGGAGCAGGTATTGGAGCTGTGGAAGTTCAAAGACTTGGTTGTGTCAGTATTGTTTTTGACAGCCACCTAACTTTTGGTCTTAATCTTTTTGGCGAAAATTATCATTTTTTTTTACTCACATTTTAGTAATTTCAAAATGTAACAGTTTTAGTCATGTTTTGATTGACGGAAATTTAAAAAAAAATGTTTAATCTTGTTATAGTCAAATTTTAGTCGGTGTAAATTAATATTCAGTTGATTAAAAACAATTGTTTTAATAAGTTCATTTAACTTTTAATCTAAGAAATTGTGTATTTAAATTTATGTCATGATGTAATACTTTTTCACATTGTGAGATTGTGAATATACATTTCATTGATAAATACAAAAGGCTTATATAAAATAGTGTTAACACAATGGAATGTATCTTCCTTACTTTAAAAAACAACATTCTTCATTTGGCAATTGTGACTTTTTTTTATGACCTAAAGTGCAATAAATACATGGATTTCCAAAATATGAGTGATGGAGTAAGAACATGTACCTAGATACTTAAAAGCATTAAGAAAATATAGCAGCTGAAGTTTTGAAAAACAAAAACAAGAAATGTCTCATGAATGTCACCGAGGAGTTGGGACCGCAGATGCCTTACGCACAATGTGAGCGCAGCGTGTCAGGTGGAGGCCTGACCAGTCCAGGATAACATGTGAAGGTGCGTACTTTATATTTTGAATGACAAATTACAATCATGAATTATGAAAAGCGGAATGTCATGAATTTTGGATGTGTAACTATCCCACCAATTAATGTTTTCATCCATTCTCATCTCGAAAACTCGCACACATCTCATCAAGTTTTTATCACAACAGTGTCATCGTTGATGAAAATAACATTGGGTCATGTCTGCCCCAACCAATTTGACCCTATTTGAAAAGTGGAGTTTTAGGATGCATCTAACACTATTTACATACATCACAATGCTAGTTTTACATAAAGTTAGAGCCTAATAAAATAACTACCTGAAACATCGTTGAGATAAATCTTTAAAAACATAAAATGATTCACTTGAGGTCCATTTGATTCAGCTCAGTGCATTACAGTTTGCTTGAAAACTCTGCAATTCTCTGTATTAATATAAACTTTTCTGCAATGGGTGCCAGCTGTATTATACTTCCATCTCTCATGCACAATCTACGCTTAGATGCTGTTTCAGTTGGTCAGCCTTTAGGGTCATGTTTTTGCTTCCTGTCCTAACACATCAAGGATGCATGTGCTGATGTCTCTGTTGTTGGTGGGACTACCACAGAGGAGGTTCATTCAAGGTTTTTTGTGTCAATTTTTAGTTTTAAGCTTAAAATACAACATGGGAACATGAATGTTTTATTACAAGCTTAATTTATTTTGTCCAGTGAACAGCAGATTCTGATTTAAATTAATTTAACTGTTGTTTTGATCCTAGAATAGTTGCTAGAACCGTCTTCTTTTGCAAATTTTGAAAAAGCTAGGTGGCGCTATGACTTATTGTGTGCGTTGGAATATGAATGTGTTAACTCTTGGACTGTCTTGAGAATCTGATCATTTGGGATCCATCGGATGTTGTATGGCTGAGATATATATAAAATATAAAATCACACATACATTAAGATTATTCTGACAGAGTTTAAAAATGAACGGGTAAAATCCCTAGGAGGAGTTTGTAAAAGATTGAAGTCTATATTTTTGGTAAAAGTGTACTTTAACCTTTTTTTTTTTTTTGTAGGTCTTGGTGTCCTACAAATGTGTGACCATTTTTTTGAGTATGTTATTCACTGCCTGAAATAGAGGCATAAAACAAAACAAAACAAAAAACATGTAATTGCTCACCACTAGGCGCTATGACTTATAGTGTTTGTTGTCATGAAAGTGTTCAGTCTTGGACTATGATAAGAATGACATAAGTTTGAGCCCACTCATATTGTATACCTGAGCAATAATGACTTCCTGTTTCAAACTGGAAGTGGACATTCGCCAGCTACTATAGCCCAGTCCTTTATGGTAGCCAAAAAAAGCTTTGCAATTTTACATCCATATGCCTTGTGATGATACTAATGGAGTTTGGAGATAACCGACCTTTTCTCCAGTTTCGAAACTCAACCCAATGGACTTTTTGTAGGTCTTACACGTGTGTGACAAATTTTGTGTGTAAGCAATACACTATCCGAAATAGAATCGTAAATCAAAACAAAATCAGGCTTTCAATGCTTGCCAGTAGGTGGTGCTATGACTGATGAAGTTTGTTGTCATATGACTGTGTTCAGGCTTGGACTATGGTGAAAATGAAATTAGTTTGAACCGAGAGTTGGACTTTCGCCTGCTGTCTTTATGATAGCCAAACATGCTTCGCAATTTAACATGCCGTCTTTAATGCCTCATGATGCTACAGAAGAAGTTTAATCAGTAACATAACAGTGACAATCATTTATTTTCACTTCTTGCACCTGTGAGCCATAGTACGTGAGGCTGTATTCTTTCAGACTTTGTTAATCTGAAAGACATCACTTCTGCATTGGGTACAAAGCAGTTGTTCGCTTTAAAAGATGTGGCTTTATCCATTAAAGGAATCAATTAAGCTAATAATGAGTGGATCGATATTTTCACAATCACAGATGAAGTTCTTTGAGTAGAAGTTGGTACTACTTTGATCATCTTTTAATTATAGGGACATCTTCAGTCTAAATTTTGCAGCTGATTCTTTCTATTGTGTGATCATAACAGGCTGACACTGCATTAATAATAATAATACGTTCAAGTTATATAGTGCTTTTCCAGAGCTCAAAGCATTATTCATTCACTTTACATTCACACTGTGATGATGATAAGCTACCTTGGTAGCCCTCAGTCTGACAGGACATGGTTGCCAATCTGAGCCTATGGCCTCCTGCCCACCAAAAAACACACCCCACCAGTCACACACCTCCACACAGGGCAATGTGAGTGAAGAGGCTTGCCATGGTTGCAACGGCAGAATGGACCTGGTGGAGATTGTACAGCCAACCTTCTGATTATGATTGTGCCATCTTTTTACCCCAATCCACAGATTACCACTAAGTGAACGGAATCTGTAGTGTGGTCTCGTGGCCCACAGGTGCAGAACATACATTTTTCTGCCACACTAGTTGGCGCTGAAAAATGGGCTGGACCCCAAGGTTTAAAATGACTCTTGTACGATCATGCATATTTTAAATCAACACTTGTCTAGTACATTTGAGCCCAGAACATCTTTGCACATAATGTTTCTTTCGATTGGAAAGCTCAGGTCTAACTTCTATTATACATTTTTCATGAGCATCTCAGGTCTTCAGGTGAGTGCCTGTCACATAAAAACTACCTGTGGCATTGAGATTTCTGATATATTTAGACAACATATGTGTATCGTTGAAATCTTCTTGTACAACTTGGAGGAAAATAGTTGCCGTTTAATTTTCTTTGTGGCTGCTCTCAGAGACTGTTTGCTATCTTCCCTGGAGGGGGTTGGGGTTTAGAATAGTTTAGAAATCTCAGATAGAAAAACACAAAAACTGAAGAAAATGCCTGTAATGATGGGTATAAATAGAAACAGGACTAAAACAGCATAAATTAAAAAATCAAAGGAATTCAGAAGAAGCCAAACCAATTAAGAGGAACAGAAACGCTCCCTTCTTTCTTTGGCCTTGTAAGGGCAAAGCGGGAATATGTTGATCAGATGACTGTCTAAGCTGGGAGGAAGGCAGAAGAAGAAACAGAGGCATGTGCCTGGTAATAATTGTGGAATTTTAATTGGATTATTCCCTTGGTTAACCTTATTGAGCTGCTTGATTCTGTTCATTGACTGTGTGTCTGTTGAATCCCATACCATCCCAGAAAGATCAGCGTGAAGGGTTCCGACAACAGCGAGCCTAATGTCTTTTTGTCTGCCTCACTTCCTCCCAGAACCTGAGTTCTGAGGAACTCCTTTTAAGGCTGGATTGCACTGAACGCTTGTGGATATCTTACCAAATTCTAAAGGATTTCAGATCATTTGTCTTTTTATATTGCATATAAATTCACTGTTCAGGACACTGAAGGGTGTGAATTTAATAATAAATATTGAAAAGAGTATATTGTCTGTAATGAATGGGATTCGCTTGATTGATTAATTATACTTATAAATTATACTAATATACTTCACAATCCCTAAGGTAGCATAACATGGTAGTTCTATGTTTACCCCATAGAAATATCCAATAGTATTTACTTTTTAATCCAATTTAATCTCCAATAGGCCTTTGTGAAACTGCTTTAAGCAACTGCTAAAGAAGTGTTATAAACAACAAACATTTGATCTTTAAAATGCTTAGGTAAAGTGTAATATAATAATGAAAAGTGAATATTTCATAGTTTGCCCACAAATTCCAGACATTCTTTGTAACCCCTGGGCATTCTATACAATGCTTTCACTTCACATTGCCGGTAACATATGCATTAGTAATTGTTGATATGATTATGTTTATATAACATATGGAAGTTGAACAGCTTTGTCTGCATAATAAACTCACAGCTTTCAACAGTCACTTCAAGATAACTCACTGAAGATGAACTCACATGGTGAAGTCATGCCATGTGTTCATGATATTCTATTTTTGAGAAGCTCCTATGAATATGAGTTGTAATTATTTGAGGTGTCTCCATCTGCATTGCCTGTATTGTTTATATTGTTTTCATGGGCTCTTGTACACACTCCAAGTTTCAGGTCTGAAATCAGAGCAAACATGTCACTGAAACTTCCTCTGGCTTCCTTCAGTATAGCCCAATGTGTTTCTGCTTGTTTTTGACATTGCAACTTCACCCAGACCTGGCTCCAGCTCTCTGTGCTGTGTTTCTCCAGTGAATCTTGTCCTGCTCGAGGGTGCTAATGGCCGCTGCTGGCCACTGTGGTAGTTTAGAGCTGAACAGGCTGACACTGGAGGAGGACGAGTGTGTGATCTGCTCAGACATAGCCTCTGCTGCTCGATGTTGTGAGGCACCTGATGCTGCAGGCTTTCTTCTCATTTATCGGTCTGAATAATGATGGCGCTCTCGACCAGAGCCTTAGCAGAGATTTAACACAGTCATACACTCTTATTCTCATTCTTAGATCAGATATGAGAACCCTGGACATGGCGCTCCATTGCCTTTTTTCATTTCTGAAAATGCCAAAGCTAAACTTGCTTTGTTTGCTTCCTTATGATTTGTTGTTGTTGTTGTTTTTGCATTTTTTTACATTTTATTATAGCGGATGTCAGTGGAAAAAGTCAGGATTAATTTCCTTAAAACAATTTAAAAAATGTTTTTAATAATCAGTCTCTTATATTATTTTTGTTGTCTTTTTCATGTGGTAATTATTTATGTATTTGTTTGTTTAATTATGTATTTAAGTCATATGTATATTATTATTATTATTATTATTATTATTATTATTATTATTATTATTATTATTATGTCTGTTTGTTTGGTTCGTAGTTGTTTATTTTATTTATAAACCTGACAATCAAAAAGGAATGATGGAAAACCTGAAAATAGGAATGATTCAAATATACTTTGAAGGGATAAAATCTTTAAATTTTTTATTCAAAAAGCTTATATGTTCATTACTGCTGAACTGTATGTAAGCATAAACGAAGTAAACAGAAATTTAGCACAAGAGAGTAGTTTATATTATATATTATTTTTAATGTTTATTCAAAAGTGACTCTGAAGTCCTTGCAGTCATTAGCATCATCTCATCACTTATTTCAATTAGATCTGGATCTAGCTAGCTTTTGCATTACTGTGATCCGATCCTCAATCCTGTAAAAACCTGCTTAAAAAAAACAGAAAAACCAACTCTGCAATAGAAAAAGACATTTATAAGTATATTATGATTACTGTGATCCGATCCTCAATGCTGTAAAAATCTGCTTTAAAAAAAAACTGAAAAACCAACTCTGCAATAGAAAAAGATATTTATTTTGTGGTCGACATTAGGCTCAAAGTCTGCTATCAGACTCTGTTGGATATATAGTTTATTGCATTATTAGAGCTTTTTAAGCAGCGTTCTCTGCAGATAATTCAATGAGTAATGACTGCGAGGAGAGTTTTGACTAGAAAGAGGGCGTGGCAGAAGTACGGCAGTTAGAGGGTTGGGGACAACGGCGTGATTTTAACACGTGTATGATAAATATTGCATTTTGAAATTTATAAAATGTGGAGTATTAGTCTAGAGGGTTCTAACATATATTCTAAATTGTTTTAAAAAGCCAAAATAGGGGACCTTTAAGTACAGCCCATTATACTGGTTTCTATAGTTTAGGTATGTTCTACCATTTGTCTTAAAGTTGTTCAGATTTTCTTTCAAAAACGGACTCACTAAACATGCATTAGATTAATACAACTATATGAATTTGCCTTGCAGATGGCAATTTTTGAAAGCTTGTTCCTCTTACCTCTGATTTATTTACTGACAAAAGTGGCATTCAGCTGATGTTTTTCTGACGTTAATGATGTAGATAAATGTAAAGATTTTTTTACGAAGAATCACTTAAGATGAGTTGTCCTCGGAAAGACATTTTCGCTTATGTTTGTTTTTTAGAGTGTGCTATCAATATCAATTAGATAGAATTATATACATGACCAACTTTTCGGTCATCATTTGAATGTTTGTGACGTAAAAAAGGTTGTTTGTTTTACATTCAAAATAATTCTTCCATTATACCTTTTGCCAATACTGGCTCAGCATTGTAATACAGACAAAATCGGGTGTTGATTAATCATTTCCATTTTCACATAATTAGTTTTTATAAAAAGTGATTCAGCTTAACAGGGTTGACATTTAAAAACAGTTTCCTGCTGACAACCCAATCCATAAAAACAATGCATCTGGAGCGTAATTTAAATGGTAAAAGTACTGATGCATAACCTTTGAAAGCCTAAAATGATTCCTGTTTATGTAATACAAAATATAATTTGAGTATTATTATTATTTTATGGATTTAAAGTTCTGAAGAAATGTGAAAAACTGTATGAGTGTTAATGTGGACAAGTATCATAACTAGAAGTGCAAGCAGAGATCTACATGCAGCTTTTATTCTAAGCACCAGTCAGACAGGAGCAAGAGGTGTCCGGGAGTCTGTGCTTTACTGTTAAAGAGGCCACCTGTTCTAATTTATCACACACACACACACACACACACACACACACACACACACACACAGGTCTCCGGTTCCTGATTAGAAAGCTTTATTTCTCCACCAACAGTTAGTGATATTCGGTCAGCTAAATCTGACCGTCCCCGGATGGATAGTGTAGCAGATCGGGAGTCTGTGTGTCCTCAGGGGTCATTGTAATATAGCAGGAGCCAAAACCAAAGAGCCAAATGTGCAAAATGCTTTAATGTCAGCAATAACTGCTGCATTATTCAAAGCCTTTCTTTTTAAAATGCTACATTGAAATAGTATCCGAGGACGCATCGCCACAATTCTCTGACCTCTTTTAAGAACCATTTAATCTCAGATTGTGTCACGAAGCTTCCCTCTTTCATTAACACATCATTTCAGGAATATCATTGAATTTAATATTAAATCTCTTAGGTATAAGAATGAGGATTAAGGCAGCTGTAGAAATTAAATGTGGAGTTTTTACTTAAATCTCAGAATTCTGGAAAAAAAAAGCTGGATTTTGAGAATTAAAAAGTCTCTTTAATGTTCTCTTTTAATGTATTACGTTTGAATTGTTTCCTTTTGATTGGGTTTTATTTTTTAAAAATCACAAAAACAGTATTTACAAAGATTTTTGTTTTTAATCAGGAAAAGAAAATGTTGTTCCTTTTATCATATATACTAATGGTTATTAAACTTAAGGCCTTAACAATCTTTAAATCTTACATTTCTGCCTTGAAAACTGAACATAAAATATTTTATTATTTTTTTATTATCTTAAAGTACATTTATGTAATTTTTCTGGTATTTTATGAGATCTACTGATAGAGTTTTGACCCAAAAAAACAGAGTCAGCTTCTACTGAACCAGTGTAGGCTTTCAAGTTAGCGAATTTCATTATTCCTGGCAAGAACATAACTTTGGTTTGAGAAGTGGGAGAGGCAGAAAAAAATTCTATTTGAATTCCATTTCCAGCATTGATTAATTTTTTCAGTTAATTCTATTTTCCTGGTTTCTGCATATTTCATGTGGCCAAACATAAGACCTTTATCATAACTTCTTAGTATCTGGCAACCTAAGAATTTTTATAGGTGTTCACTGGCAACCCTAGACAGAATTCCAGTGTATATGATTCAAATTATGCCTCACTTTTAAGTTTTTGACTCATGTTTTTGAGAATTTATCCACAATTTCTTAGGCTATGGCAACCCTAAATATTTGGCTACTCAAAGCAACAACAAAAACACAGACATGGACATCAGAAAAATAAAACCTATGAAAAATGATTTAAGCCCTAGAGCAGTGAATGTAATTTTGGCCTATACGTTAAAGATTTTTTAAGACCTTAAAGAAACGCTGCTTGTTGATCTGTGTGTTGATCTGTGTCTTTTTGTTGTGGTGTTTTACAGCTAGTAGACTGTAGAACTTGATCCAAGTTCTATTATTTGCTTTTTAATTAACAATTTAATTTGATTCACACAAGAGCAAATTCAGTTTATCTAGAATGTTTGCCAGATGTTATTGATAGTTTAATGCTAATAATAGAATAAAACACATGCTTTCAAAAAAATATTTTTTCTCTAAATCTGTTTTGTATTAGAACCAGCAGGTGAACAGAAGTTTCTAATTCAAATGTACTTATTAATTACCAATTTGCTAAATACAAACTAATTGAAGCTATTTGAATATCTCTATTACGTAAAAATATGAAGAAAAAAAACGCAAATAAATGTTTTTTGTTTTGTAGAACCAGGTATGGGAAGGATGACATGGGTTTGGTATCAGTAGAGTGTTTTAGAGTGAAGTTCTTCACCCAAAATCTACCTTTACAAAATATGGTTGCAATTGATTTCAATGTGATATCTCATGTTCATCCATTCGTGTGCTTTTCCTCCTCCTGAAAAAAGAAGTATCATGCTTGGTGAGCGCAGGTCATCAACTGTGGTCAGATGCATTCCTTTACAGCCACTGCTAATTGGCCTGCTGTGAATTCCTGGTGTGATTGTGATGGTTCACTGCTCAGCTCTGCCCCCTGCTTCTTAACAAATTTACCATCTACACCTCTCTGACCCCCTGACCCTGGAAAAGTGAGAGCACAGACCTCACAGCCCTTTTGTCTTCCCACTGCCACTGGTGTCATGCCTTGGTTTGACCCGAGTCATTTCTGGGGGGTTCACAAGATGGATTAAACATCTCCATTGTGCCTCAGCTCGAGAAAGAGAGTCAGGGAGGTAGAGAAAGCTTTGTGAATGCTTCTGAGGAGGTAAATGAGAATTAGGGAGATCTGAGATTGTTTTGGGAAAATGAGGGTTGCAGGTTACATCCGTGGATTAGATCTTCAAGCAGGCAAATGGTACACAGAGTTCAGGAATTTGCTGAAGTCATTTAAGCCCCACCTGCACTCATGTAACATCAGTGCTGAACAGATCAAGGATCAAGAGTTTGGTTGATGCAGAGTTCAAATGTGTTTTATTTTTCTTCTTTTGGGAGTAAAATTAAGGTTAATGCTTGTGACAGTGGTGAGCCTCATCTGGGATGTGTGCAAAGATTAACATGCATAACTTTCATTTAAATTAAAGTTGATTTGTTTATACATCACATCTCTGTTTAACTGTTATTATACTTTCAGGCAGGAGATACAGATTCGTTAGAACTAGGACAAAATCAGAAATCAGGTGCCTGGAGCACCTTTTACTTTTTAATCACTTTCATTTTTTAATGATTATTTAGGGTATACTGTATTGAAATGGGACTATGTTGATGAAGCATTTTCAATCCAAATTAACTAATTTAACTTAGTTTTTAACTTAAGTAGTTTAACAGAATTTTTATTTTTTATCCTAAATGTATAGAAAGATATATTTAGTAGTAGGGGTGATGTGCTCATATTACAGCAATCTGATCAGGATCCAAGTAGTGCTTTTTTGAATATATATATATATATATATATATATACACATACATATACTGTTAAAACTAACGCGTTAATGCGTTAATTTGAGATTAACGTTACCTCCATGTGAACTCCTGCCTGCATGACCCACATACTGCAACAAACCGCCAACAAACTTTTCATTTACGGCAGTAGTTTTGAAAGTGTGCTAGCTATATGTCGCGAGATTGTTGGGCAACTAATGCAGTGGTTCTCAACCTGGAGAAGGAAAAATATGGGGTTACTTAGTTTCACAATTGCAAAAACTCAAAAAGAACAAAAGTTAATTTGCATGCGTATGAGCTGCGTTTTGTGAACAAAATGTTCTTCTCGTGTATAAAAACTTATTTGAGCGAGAAAAAATCAATTTTGAGGGTAAACTCTGTTAGTGTGCACAGACGATTTTGTTTGATCTCGCCAAAAGAACTTAATACCCACCCATAGCTCACACTGTGTAATGTTCAACTGTACGATCCATCGCCAAGTGCTCGTCAGTAAAAACTGTCAAGGGACTTCAGTGACAAATCGTTGACAACTCGTACAATACTAAAACACTATTTGAAAATGTTCAAGTTTACAAGTAAATTATGTAAGAAGTACATTCTAAATTTCTATGCATGATATGGACTAAGATGCACAACCAACTATAAACACTTTTTTTTAAAGATTTTAACTTTTTTCTCTGCCTTTTTATGTTTCTAAATTTTTTATGTTCAGTTATTTGGTTAGAAAATAGACAAACTATGATCATCGTTATAAAGGCTGATTTCAGAAGTTAATCTTCGTTTTGCATCCAGTTCCCCTTGATCACATTATTCATTTATGCAGCTACTGAGTTACAATTGTTTCTTATCCTAGTGTTACTCTTTAGGTTTTCCTTCTGGTGGGTTGCTCTATTTGTCCCTCTTCTGCGGCTGTGAGTGGGGCCTATCATTATTTGGTTTATTAGCAAAACTGTTTTGTTTAGTTTTTCTTGAACTGAATATAGTTAGTTTTGCATAGTAATAATTTTGTTAATTTGAAAGTCATTGAGACTGTTGGGACTCTGCGAGCACTTGCTCTTGTGTGGTGTTGAGCTCTGGCTGTCGACCGCAGTAAAAGGCTCTGGGTAATGGACAGTAATACACCTTACAGTCATGCTGCTGATTACAGCGCAGCTGAATGTCAGCGCTCACCACGCTGAGAGTCAGAGCTGCACAAATTCACACAGCAAAAAAAAAATGCAATTATCCTTAAAGAGCTGGTGTAGCTTCTCTGACACACTTAAAAACAGACTCTTCCATACTGCTCATACTGGAAGAGGACGAGTCATGAGTTTGTGAAAAAATACTCTTGTTTTTGTCTTTTAGATGAAGGAATATATCTAACATGAACAGAAGTCACATCTATATTTTTAATCCAGGGTTACGGTTGGTGTACTGTATTACCTTATTCTACCTACCCTAATATAAAAAGGTACTTCATCAAGTGACCTGTAACTGAACCAGGTGAAAAGTTTTCGCTGAGAACCCAAGGATTCTAAATAGAATAAAAAAAACAACAAATATTTTACAGTAACAAAAATGAAAACAAAAGCAATTTCTTTTTTGTTGTAACAAAAAGTGCCAGGCATCGTTCACAAATGTGTTTAAAAATTACTTTTTTTAAATGTAGTTTGAATTTGTTCTCTTAGCACCTGCTTAAGCTCTTTTTTTCTTAATAGTATTTGATTTACACTTTGACATACATCGACTTACATTCATGAGTTACTAACGTCGCGTGAATAAATGCCTATTACTATTTAGATCTCATTTCTGAACTCAATTTAACAAGGTCTCACTCGGTTCAGGGATTGAGTGTTTTAGTGTTGAAACTAAGCTTCAAACTATGGATCTATGTCAAAAAAAAATCTATGGTTTTGTAAAACTATAATAATTTTACTATGAAAAAAATATTTTTGGAGATTATCCACCTCTGATTTTGGGTGATGCAGTTTCCATGCACAGGCATGTCACACCAGTCACATTTTGTTCACAAAGAAGACAGATAGCAGACACATTTTGTTTGCAATGTGAATAAACACAGCAAAATAATCACATTTTCATCTGAATGAAGCATTAAGACCTGTCGTTTAAACATAGCCTTAGTCAACATATATGTATTATGTATTTCATTGAATATATATGTATCAGTGTTGTGTGGTTTATAGGAAATCAGAAATTCTCTCTCTCGTAGAAATCTCTCCGGAGGCAGGGTACAGAACAACAGCACGACGGCAGCTGTATTTTGCACTTCTCATTTAAAAAAACACTTAAATCATACAATAAAGCTGAAAGATCTACTATCCGCATGCATTTTTTTAAAAATGGTGCATTCACTGACTTAGAAATGTGGAAAATGACCCATCATTTTCCATTTCAGCTGTCTAGATGCATATTAGTATTGATGAATGCAATGTTTGTGTTTGGACCCTGTTTGAAGATTTCATCAGCAGATTAATGAGAAGATTAAGTGAGAGATATTTAACTGTAAGAGACTGATGAGATGTGAGAGAGCACATGTGAACTTGTGGTGTCTCACACAGGTTGATTCTCAACAAATTCCAGAAATTCGGATTAAAACTTCATTGCACTAAGCAGGTGTCGTGTCTATGAAAGCATCAGGGGAAGCTCGCGTCTCGAGCACGCGCAATCAGGAGCTGATTGAACCCTTTCCTGAACACCATCAATGTTTTATTTGAAGCAAGTAGTTGCATAGTCCAGCTTGATCGCAGTATAATAAAGTGTAGGCCTATGTATTTCATAGAAAATTGTGTCTAGTACTATAAAATTGACAAAGGTTTCATTGGCATCTTTATTTGAAGCGACCTGAACGACCGCTACCCGAATATCATTACAAATATTTTTGGAGGACTTGTAAATGCGGATGACCGCTCATTTTGGATCAGCCCACAAGCTCATTTTGATGTGTATTGCTGTAAGAATTTCAGAATTTTGTAAAATGTGAAAGGTTTGCTGTAACATAAAATGTTGTTGGTTATTTGTTGGACCTGAGCTTTGTCTGTAGAGTGCCTGAGGTGCCTAGACTGTCCGGTTCTTTGAGTGCTTCTGAGCATGATGGCTATAGCTTGTGCTTTCCAGAGCTGTGGTGAAAAGCACTGCACCACATGCTGCTTCTAAACCAAGTGTTCCCTAGCAATCATCTCCATGAAAGCGAGAGCATCCATTCCATTATACCTTCATCTGAAGCTGCCTGCCAAGCCAGCTGCTCCCCTATCAGACACACACATGCGTCTAGACTGAAATACACACTCACATAAGTATGTTTACACGCAAGATGAGACATAGCCCTCACAGTGTTAATCACAGGCTGAAGTTCAACAAATATTCACAAATATTTGTGTCAAAATGTTTACACTTAAAAATTACTGGTGGGATTTAGCATAGAAGGAAGGAAAAAACACTTAAATGTAGACCAAGTGATATTTTGCTACTAGTGGGTGCTTCAAATCAAACGACACTAAAGTTACTTTGGACTACAATGCATTTTACTGCAGAAGATTGCTCATGTTTGCTAAATCACACTGTATACGCTCATTTGTCCATCACTTCACACAAGAATGCTAATCAGCATCTAGCATGTCCTGAAGCTTTGTTCACCTCAAAACAATCATCCTGATATTTATTCAGCCTTGCATTTGTTTTTTGTCCTAAAGCATGATCAGTTGAGGGGTAACCGGATGCCTTATAATGAAGTCAATTCATTTCAGGTATACAAATGCCACAAGGCCTGCTACTTCTTTCCTTACGAGTGTTGCTTTTGGTTCCACAAGCAGAAACGATTGAGATATATTATATGTTCCAAATCATGGCAGATCCTGGACTTTTGAATAGAGGAAGCTTTTAGTGCTCTCTACAATGGTCAGTATTTAGTGTTACTTTAAAGCAGTTTACAAAGTATGCAGATTTTGGAGATGTTTTTATTTAAACTAGTCTACCTTTTTGTTTATTGTAATCTGTGGAGTGGGATCAGGGTCTGCATCACGCAACAGATCGACAGAGCGTGCATCTCTTTAGCTTTCACACAGAACAAGTTTTCAGCTGGGCGTCGGCAGAGTGGCCAACTGTGTCAAGCGCAATTTCTTTTATACAATCATTGATTAAACACGTATATGGCTTTGTTTAAAGCTTTAACATACTTTATAAGCAAACACACTGAGTGACATGAAGGAGAATTATCCTTACTTGAGATTTAGCCAGATGAATTTTCAGCAAGCCTAAAGTTGTGCACAAAACTCCAGACCAAAATAGGCTGCTAACTTCATTAGCTAACGTCCGTTGCAGTCTATTGGCTTGCATGTATGTTATTACCACAGTTATGAATGACTGCCTAAAATGCAAATGCAGTACTTTATTTAGGCTTATTTTCTGTTCCTTGGGTGTGTAGATAAACAGCAGAATTGACTTGTGTTCGTAGCACTTTTTGAGTTTCGTTGACTAAAACTATTGCATTTTGAAATTACTAAAATGTGACTAACACTTAAATAACTTTAATCAAAAAGACAGACTAAAAATTAGATGGCTGGCAAAAACAACACTGCTTAGCATTTCAGCAGATTTACTCTGGGCCATGTACACATTTCCAGTCTTCAGTCACCGAAAACCCAGAACAGTTCTCTGTTGAATGGCTTGACATCGAAACTTACTGAATTTGTCAATAGAACCAGAATTACTCTCATGAATACAATTTTGAGCCAGGAGATTAATAGCAAAGCAGATGGCACGAAGGCAGGAGGAACAAAACAGGAGGGACAGAGGGACGACAGAGGAAAACGGGAAGGGGACCAGGAACACACCGGAAGAACAGAAAGCAAGGAAGCAAGAGGGGAGAGGAGAGAGAGAGAGAGAGAGAGAGAGAGGAGAGAGAGAGAGAGATGAGAGAGAGAGAGAGACAGAGAGAGAGAGAGGACAGAGGAGAGAGACAGAGACAGTAAGAGACAGAGAGATACATATACATATATATACAGAGAACAGAGTAGCAGAGATATAGAGATATTAGATAGAGATATAGATATATAGATATACACATATATAATATATATATACACATATAATAGATATATATAATTATAATATATATATACATATATACATATGTATATGTATATATTTATTTATTTATGGGAACGTTCAGTACAAAATATCAGCTCTGTACAGTTTTATTTTTAAAATTCACATGAACCCTGAAAATGTTATTCATATTTTCATATAGTTTAATAGTTCCATATTTTAAAATAGCTTTAATTAAATGAGAACCAATTCTTTTTGCGAACAGAAGAATGCTACAATGCAAAAGTTATTTATCTTGGTTCAAAAAACACCTGTATGAAAGCTGTATATTGTCTGATGATTGTCAGGATTATCAGTCAATGCAAAGAATTTGTGGCTTAATGACGGTCTAGACATCTTTTCACAATCTCTTAGTTTGTAAAAAGGTGGTGAGCTTTTCTCTGAGAAAAGTATTTAGCATCAGAAAATCACAATCCTTTAAGGTGTATTTTCCATCCATTTCTTCACAAAAGTATTTGCTCAGCAATCAGTTTGCAAACGTGATTGAGCTATCATCCTCCCCAGTCTATGTGTGAAGTAATAGCTGTTTCTGTTGGTATAAAGAATATGAACACTGGTGAAGCTGTGATTCAATGTATGTATATTTCCTGGGCCGGACATATTTCAAAAGGTACCTCCATTCTGTGGCTTGTCCTTGAAAATACTCAAGGTGGGCGAGCGATAAGGGTGAACCGAGGAGGAGAGTGGAAGAGAAAAGGAGTTTTAGGACTAGAGATAATTTCTTTAAGCCATTGCCACCCAGATAGAACCCACTTTTTTCCAGACCTGCCATCTTAAAAGTTCTCAGTAGGGATTAAGAGAACAAAGCAAGGTAAATTCTCTGGAGGAGCAGAAAATTGCTCCCAACTTTTAGAGAATGTCAGCATCCACTTTTATTTATGGTTTCTTAATTTATCTTTAAAAACCTTGGGAGAAAATAAGATTGTGATGAAGAGGAGGTCATTTGGTGTATTCCAGGTATCCAACAGCAAAACATCTCAAATCAGGACCTTGAGATGGCGTTATAAAGAGAAAATGAAAGATGAAAATAGAGAGTGAGCCATTTAAGGACCTGATGTGAAAGGGGGCCATGGCCATTAAAAGCAGCATGTATTTGGTTATTGACCTTTAATGTGCTTAATTGTCTGAGTGGTGGGGACTTGAGGATGTGACATTTCTTATTTCCCTGTTTATCTGCCTTCTTCCTGAAAGGATTTGACATTTCAAATGAAGCATTTACTCAAGAGAGTGGCTTGAAATTGAAGAGCTGTGCTGCAGCTGAAAAGCAAACAAAAAGCCCCTACTAAAATCACAAAAACTTCTTTTGTTCAGCTCTACTTCAAGATTAGATTTGCTGATTTATCTATTAATGCATAGTTAAAATTCACTTCTATTTGATCTGAATCGCAGTCTCATAGTTACTATAAAGAGGAATAAAATCAGACAATAAAACAGTTTAAAGGCCTATTTCAGTATTTAAAGCATATTGAAAATTTTGATCTTTATAGATATGGTGATGTAGAACAAGTTTAGTTTTCCTCCACTTTCTCTCAGCTTTTCTATACAGCCTTTTCATACAAGTAATTTTGTTGATTTTCTCTGAAAACGCTTTCTGGTTGCTCTCTTCTTGATTCGAATGAGGACAATGTTATCAATGACAGAATTAACCTTTGAATTGAGCAATTCAAGAAAAACAGAGATATTTGCAATTTGAGATATCGCTTTAACTAGCTTAAAATAAAATAGACAGATTTCACTTATTTTGATAGGAGAGGTCAGCATGTTAAAGAATATTCAGATATTATAAGATCATTTAACTCCTTTAACAACTGTAGGCGTAATGTTTAGACCCTTGCTTAACAGCAGATCCAGTGTGTGTCCACGATTATGTGTGGTGTACTGTGCATGCTGGGTCAGTTCAAATGTGTTTAGAATGGTTTTGAGTTTCTTATCAGGATGCCTATGTGAATATTGAAATTCCCAGCAATAATAAAAGAGACTACTAATAGCAACTCTAAAATCAGATGCCTTTAGAGGTCTAATAGTAAAATTCATGGTGAACCTTTTAGCCCAAGGGAAAATAAATAGAAACTTATGTTGTAGTAATGTTTTTTTTCTGTTGTGTCTAATATGTATTTTTTTCTTAAAGCTCCGTTTGTCATTCTCTGTTTAATCACTATCTTTGGAACTGATATTAACACTGAAAACCACTCGGACCACTCAGGTTTATCGATTAGTCGGTTTATCAATAATAGAACTTACTTAGTGGAAATTACCAATCAACTAGTTTCAACAAGCTACGAACAGAATCATTATTAAGTTTTAGCCTGACTTGAATTTGAAATAAAGGTCCTCCTTTGCATGCTTAAACAAATAATAAGGCCTTTTCTTATACATTTTTTAAATGGTGTACCCAGGTGCTCTCAGGCCCTTGGTTTGGTTTGTTTGCCTTGTTCCACTTCTGGGGTCATCTCTCTCCTTTTTTGCTAGTTTATACAAAAGGAGGGGTAAGTGAGAGGCAGGCTTTGGGGTGTTTTTAGGACTTTCTATATGCAACTTGGCCACAAAATGATATTTGCTCCTTGTACACTTCCCGCCCTGTGTACATGCAGCTATTAAAAAAATAAAGTGAGCAGTTGGCCAGATATGGAGTGACCCATACCTGGAATTTGTGTTCTGCATTTAACCCGTATTATTGTTCACACACTGCAGTGAACAAACCCACCGTGAACACACACCCGGAGCAGTGGACAGCCATGGCTAATGTGTTCTTCCAGTCCACGGATCTGGTACATCTTTGGAGGGCTCTATGCAGGCTGTGGCTAGTGTAATCCATGGCTTTGGCAAAGCAAACGAAGAAAAAATAACCACTGCTGTCATTCACAACATTTCGAATGAATCAAGACACATCAAGTATGAGTAATTTCCAAAGGCTTGTTTGACAGAAACTTTTAAACTACTGAGAAAAGAAAGAGAACATTGCTAATTCTGATAAGATGTTTTTGGTTTTACATAACCAGTATTTGCTGCTAAAATTAGGTTGTTAGTGAAAGTAAAGTAAAACGGATATAGTTCCATGTGGGAGTTTCAGCACGCTTCACAGAGAGGTCTCGGAGATGCACCCTTTTCTCAAACGGTTACACACAAACGTGATTATTTTCACTCTCGACTGTACTCGCATATCTGTTTGACATGGCGTATACACTCGTATTCCATTACACTCTCACTTGATCCAGCTCATACAAATATCCCAGTGGTACTCTTGACATTTCTGTTCAGCAGGAAGAGGAGGAGGAACTTCAGCCAGAAGACTAACTCAGTCACTCTTTCTGAAACAGAGACTTCTGTTGACAGTTTCACCTGTTTCTTCTGATCATGGGTGACTGGTTGTAAGGAACCACTGCCTTGAGGATTAGGAAAATTACACTTTTTTTAGGAGAATCTTTCATATTGCTGTTATTGTTTTCAAAACCATCTCTATCCTCGTCTCTTTTAGATATCCTTGATCTCTTTTGGATTTCAGTCTATTTCTTTTTAAACCTTTAAATCTTTAATTTTTTCTTGTTTTGTTTTTTTTTTGTAAGGAAATGTTAGAATACTATTTCTAAATGTTATTAAAACATTAACAAATTTTACAATGTCTTACAATTTAACCCTCAGAGAAAAAAGATACCAGAAAGTTATTTAGAGCAGAGAAGGGAATGACATTCTAACCTTTGCTGCTCTTGATTCAGTTCTAGATGAGAGCAAACTTTCTATGCAGTTGCAGGAAGAATCAAACACTATCAAACTAACTTTAACCCAAAGTCTCTGGGGTTTTATTGTAAATATTCAAAGAAGAGATATAAGTTCATTTAATATATACAAGAAATACACAAGTTTAATGATTGCAAAAATTACAAGCTTTAGCAACTCCTTATAATACATTATCCAACCTGAATACAAAGTTTGAAACCTTATCTCTCATTTTCATGTTTTTTTAGCATTTTAACGTGTTTTCTAAAACTCTGGCGATCCTAACCATGTCTTTACGAAATTTAGCGTTTTCTGAGCATTTTGTCAATCTCTGGCAACCCTTACAATCACTTATATGCTTTTGAGCATGTATGCATGTTTTCGTAATCTCTGGCAAACCTCATAATCACATTTTTTTTTATCATTTGCTTCTTATGTCGATATCTAGTCACATGAACAATCACTTTTAAAAATTTTAAATGTATGAGTTTTCACAAGCATTTTATTAAACTCTGGCTATCTTAACAATCACTTTTAAGATTGTAAGTGTATACAAGACACAATTTTCTCAATTTCTGGCAACCCTAACAACCAAAAACAGCACATATCAAATGGGTCAGCAGAAAAATTAAGTATTTAAGATCTAGAACAGTGAAGACTTTTTAAGGCCTAAAATTTAGCCCTTTAAATTTGAGACTTTTTAAGACCCTGCGAAAACTCTGTTTTGTGCATTTCAGATCATAAACCCCCTTAATAGCATACAAAGGAGTATACAATGAGAGTACAAGGATTCTGACCATTCAAGCGAGGAAAAGATAACGTATCAACGTTTTTGTTTGTTTGTTTCATTCGCTACCAGAAAGTGTGCCCATTGCCACATTAGAACTCTAACCAATGGCATATGGAAGAATTTGTTGGTGCTTTAAAAGCCTCTTTAAAGCTTGACAAACCATGCGATATGAGCTTTAATGTAGCACTCCCCAACTTCCTGGTGTACATCCAAATCTGATTTTTTAGAGAAACTAAGCCTTTACCTGTTTGGAACAACACAGGCTTAAATATGTTACCAAATTTGTAACATGTAATGTCTATGCAACAAAACAAGTTCTCTGAGTCATTGGGTTAAAGTCACAGCGTTACCTCCAGCTCTCCCGTTGCAGGGCCCGTGTCCTGCTGAAATCAAAGCACTCTCATTAGGGAACATTATGAAAAATTAAAGCTATCAAATGGATCTTTTTGTTGCTGGCTAAGGGTCTATTGGTCGTCACAGTGGCTTCCAGCAGGAACAGCATTCACTGACGGCTGGAGAGAGTTTGTTAAGAGCCTTCACTAATTAGAGTTGGAAACTGATGGCTTTTCACAAGCCACAGCAATTACTGCGGTTAAGGAGAAGTGGACCTGAATGAATGAGTTTGTTTTTCTTCTTTTGCTTCATGACATTTTGAGTATTGCTCATGGCGATCGAATGAGAGCCGAGAAAGACCAAAGGTCAAACACAACCACTTGCTGAAGATAGACAGGAATAAAATGCTGGTTAGTGGCTGACTTGAATTAGTCGTGAATCTTCATTGTGCTCATATTCCTTTCGATGTTTTTAAGGGCCAGGTGCTCTTTACGGAGATGACGACCCAGGCTGACACAGCCCCAGGAAGAATACCTTTGTTCCAAAAGCTGGTGTGCACTCAATTTACCCTCATTTGATCAGGCTCACATTTACGATAAAGATCCAAATTTAATTTGTAACGAGAGCTTTGTTTTTTCAATATTCTCTGATTAGAATCTTCATTTATTTTTCTGAATGTATCGTTTATTATTTTATGTAACCAAAGACTCTATAAAAGCAAGACTTTAGTGGAATGAACAAAATTTAATTTAGGTTATTATTCTTTCTAGTTTGTGATGATTATGTGTCTACTTAATAAAATATGTAACCATAAACGTCACTAATGCCCCAGTTGTGACCCAGACTCTACATGACTCCAGAGCAGTATTAACGAAATCCAGATCTGTACATATAGGTGCGAGTGAGTTTCCTCTGATCTATTGCAGGTCATCTCGAGTACGACAGACAATCTGCCAAGGTTTTTCCTAATGAAAGCACATACAGCAGTGGCTAATTTCTTCAGCTCAACGAAATGCTTTAACTAGAGCAGCAGCACTTCAATTTATAGATGGTTCAAGTATATAAAAGGAACATTTGCAGTGTCTAAGAAATAAGTTATGCTAGAAAAAAAATGTTAAAGAATCATGTCCAGTCCATGCACTGATGTCATTAAAAGTTTGCTAACTTGTTTTTTTACTTTGAGGCCATTTGACTGGCATGACAAACAACCAATCCCATGGTTTAAGTCCATTAAAAAAAAAAATTTACAAACATTGTGCCAATCAGCATACTAGTTATACATTAGCACTCTAAAATCTTTCACCGCAAACAAGAGTACAATTTAAAAACACCTGACTACTGTTTAGCATCAAAATGTGCCATCTCAATCGCCAACCTCTTTCCATACAGAAATATCTGCACTAGACCTTTTCTGCTATGCACACACACACACACACACACACACACGCACGCACACACACACACAGACTCAGTCAGCCCAAACCACAGGCCTGTTAATTTAGTTTAGCCAAAGAGCTGCCATTGCACAAGTGAGATGAGCTCCAGAGTATGAGAAGCTTTCACACAGCCATTGATTTGATTCCCATCTGATCATTTGATGAAGAGGAAGAGGAGGTCAAAGGGCATCTGTGTGGCTACTATACACAGGCACTTAGGGAAATGAAAGTACTACAGTATTAAATGCTTGCAATCATATAGTGAGGATGTGTGTACTCGTGGTACTAGCCCCCTATTATCATTATTATTATTTAAAAAACATAACTTTTCCTCAAGATGTGAACCAACAAGAAAGCAAGAATGGATAAGCTGAGTGATAGATTATTGTAGAATAAATTATTGGTAATATTTATTCAGTAATAGATTTGGGTATTACTTTTTTAGCACATAACTTTTCAGAGAATCACCTGAAAATTGAGGTCTGGCCATGGATGCCGAGCTTGACAGTCGCTCGAGATGCGTTACAGTATTTACACCACTGTAATTCTTGGATAATAAAGCAAACAAACACCCACTGTAGGAAGAACTGGTAACTCAGCTGAAGGAGTGTGTATTCTGCGCTAGGACACTAGATTTGCTATGATTTTTCCTGTATTAACAAAAATGTTCATCTTTATTTTGAAAAAATCCAAAACATTGATATTTTAATCATCTGATTTGATTTGGCTATTTACACTATTAAATGTCAATAATTATATACATTTTCAACAAAAGTGCAAACATTTTAATTGAAGTTTGTACTTTTGCCTCTCCAGTGCATCCTTGGAGTGAGGCTTTTGCGCCATTAGTCTGGCACCATTATGAATATGTTCTTTAGTTAAAACATATATAAATCCCTCCTTGCTTGTCTCCCAGAATGCCAGTAGTGTGTGTGTCTAGAGGACCCGAGCTTTGCATACGAGCCGCTATTAAATGCTCCCCTTTTATTTAGCCTGGTTAGTTCCAAGTTTTGAAGGAAATTAGCAACATATATGGCTATCTGGGCGCAGACACATGATGAAACTCTTGAGTCAGCTGGAAAATTCTGGGCTTTTTCAGTTTTTAATGTACTTTGTCATTTTGCAAAATGAAAACCAGATCTTGGCGTAATGCAGCAGCAGGATGTTATTGGCTACAGTCAACTTTTTTCTATCCTAGAATGTCTTTAAACAGTCGCTGACAGTGTTTTATGAGAGCTGAACATGATGGAATACTGGAGCCTATTTATCAATGCAGATATTAATATCACTGCAGTTCTTGACATGAACGGAACGGCGTGTCTTAGATTAAATATGGCCTTTCATAAGACATCAGCATTTTCTCTACCCTCAATCTTAGGAGTTTTGTACACATTGCTGACCCAAAGTTTAGCACACTTTGGTTTTTCTATAATTAAAAACTTGTTTTGATTTTTGCATTTTCTTATTTGGCTTGTGTGAGTGCTTGCAATATAGGCGCCTGTACTATTTGTGTCATTTTAATCCCCTTGTTAATGATGCAGAATAAATTTATCATGTTCACTGTGCTCAGCCTTTATGTAAAGTCTTCCAAAAAATGCTTCAAAATATTTTTTTCCCGATGACCACTGAAAATTGATGGCCTTTTTCTTTTTATTCAAAGTTCACAAACTTTCTATTAACACTTCTTTTGATTAACAGAACAAGTCAGTTTGGAAAAAAAACGGAAAATCTGGGTCATAATAAAAGCCAGATTGAAAATGAGTCAATCAGCACTGAAGGTAGTGAAAAGAAAAAAAAACAAGGTAGGGGAGGCAAAGACAACAAGCGAAGTGAACGAAGAGAAATTGACTCTATGGAAAGGAAAGGAAAGGAAAGGAGGCAAATGCAATAAAAAAAAAAGTTTTTGTATTGTTTCAAGGGTAAGGGACACCACAGGCTAGACCAGATAGGAAAAGAAGAAAAGTGAAGACATTTTGGTTTTGTTTTTTGGACAAAAAAGTAAATGCATCATAGGTTTTTATTTTTTAATAATGGCTCCAATGGGAAGAGGCATGGGTCTGGGAGTAGTTCGGAGAGGCCTTGGACTGGCAGACCGGGGTGGTGGTTCCCCCCATTCCCACTTGGATCACACTTCTCAGCCTCCCAGGGAAAGTCTATGCCAGGGTACTGGAGAGAAGAATCCCACGATAGTCGAACCTCTTTCTTCAAAAAGAAACAATGCGGTTTCCGTCCAGGCCATGAAACACTGGACCAACTCTATACTCTTTACCGGGTCCTCCAGAGTTCATGAGAGTTTGCTCAACCAGTCCACGTGTGTTTTGTGGATTTGGAGAAAGCTTTCGACCGTGTCCCTCGTGGGGTCTTGTGGGGAGTTTTTTGGGAATATGGGACCCGGGGCCCTCTGCTAAGGGCTGTCGGTCTCTGTACAGCCAAAGTAGCAGCATTGTCCGCATTGCCGGCAGTAAGTCAGACCTGTTCCCAGTGCATGTTGGACTCTGTCACCTATTCTGTTTATTACGTTTATGGACAGAATTTCTAGGTGGAGCCAGGGGCTGGAGGGGGTGCAAATTGGGGACCACAGGATTTCCCCTCTTCTTTTTGTGGATGTTTTCTTGTTGGATTCCTAAGGCCATCAGCAGGTATTGTGATTTGCAGCTGAGTGTGAAGCGACAGGGATGAGGATGAGGCAGATCGGTGCAGTGGCTGCAGTGATGTTGTTGATCTACCGATCTGTATTGGTGAAAAAGCGGCTGAATTGAAATGCTAAGCTCTCGATTTACTGCTGAATCTATGTTCCTATTCTCACCTATAGCCATGAGCTCAGGGTCGTGAATGGATACAAGTGGCCGAAATGAGCTTCCTCATTGAGGAGGTTATCACTCGGGAGGAGCTTGGTGTAGAGCCGCTGGTCCTCCACATCGAGAGGAGTCAGTTGAGGTGACTCAAGCATCTGGTCCGGATGAATCCTGAATGCCTCCCTAGGAAGGTGTTTTGGGTATGTCCTGCTGGGAGGAGGCCCTGGGGAAGACCCAGGACTTGATGGAGAGATTACGTTTCCCGAATGCCCTGGGGAACGCCTCGTGTATCCCCCTGGTAGAGCTGGAGGAAGTGTTCTTGCTGAGGGAGGACTGGACATCCTTGCTTAGAATGCTGCCCCCACGACCCGGCCCCGGATAAGCAGTTGAAGATAGATTGAGGTTTTTATTTTGTTTATAAAGTCAGAGACTGAACAAACTGTGAATGCAAGAGAGATATTGGTTTTGTTTTTTGTTAAAGAGAGGGAAAGAAACGAAATGGAATATCACCAAGAGGACAGAGGGGATGGAGATTACAGTACAAACAAAGATAATTTTTTGTTTAGAAGGACAGACAAGTCTGGAAGGGAAAAATAAGGAAGTACTTTAGAAGTATTTTTAGTATTGTTCTATTAAGAGGTAAGGGAAATAAGTCAATAAATGGAAAAGGAATGTGCTCTTAATTTGTCTTTGCCTAGTTTCAGTGACGTAAGAGAAGGAAACAGGTAAGAGTAGGCAAGGAAAAACAATATAAGGGAAAGGCATTGTTGAAGATTTGGATTTAGAAGGAAGGGGATAGAAGACAATAAAAGGAAAGCGACAAAAGGTAGGAGAATTGAATTGACCATTATTTCAAAATACTGGACCCCTTGACTTTTACTTTGCTTATAAACACATTTTCTGTCTTTTCATGTCCTGCTTTGCTGCAAAATACTTTTGATTATTGAAGAAAATGAGTTTGGAGATTGATTTGGAGGTTGGCTGTAAAGGCTCAGACCTTCGTTGAGTGTAGAATATGTCAGAATGAGTTTGAGTGCAGGGGCGAGCGGTGGTCCAGGTAATGCTTGGCCTGCTGCTGATGGCTCCTGGATTGTTCATGGATACTCTGTGTGTCAGTCTCTTCCGGCTGAATTATCCTCTCATCTGGGCTCTCCTCTGCTCGGCATGCCGTGAAATGGCTTTCTGGAGGCCATTAGCTTTAAAGGAGTGGGATATAGTGGTGCTCTACTCTCCCACCATGCCATTCCAATGGCCGTCATTACGAAGCTTAGCTCTGGCACACATCACATACGCTTCCGTCAGTCACACGCCAGGGTTTATTGCTGCCCATCGTCACCCAGGACTGAGAACAGCAGGAATAGATTCTTCAGCAATCTTCTAAGATAAGGCTTTGACACACTTTCAACACTTTATGATGTCTTGTTAAGGGGAGAGTAGAAGAATTTTTTTTTGGAGAAGGATTATGTAGCTGCCCATGAAACAAGGTTTGGGAATGACTAAGAAATGCATTCTTAAGATGAAAGACTTCAATCGAACCTTATTTTCTACAGATTTGGTTTGGAAATAAATGGCCCATTTATTGTGAGGATGAATTCTAATTTGTGTTAATTGAGCAGATACTCAATTACACATTTAGTATATATATCACTAGTTTGCATCCTAATCCTGACATGATAATCCACCTGAATAGTTCGCCTTCGCCTTGTTTGACTACGCTTTTGAGATTTGCCCTGGATTGGTTTCATCTGCTGATTATAACTATTTATAGAAAATAGAGGATATTTTTTTTTTACATTTTGAGTTGTCTTGCAATTTATTTGTGGATGTACTGTAGTAGAGCTAGAGTTGTAAAATGTTGGGAATTTTCAAGTCTGAAAACTTTCATGGAAATGAATGCTAATAAAATATAATTAATAGGAATATATGATGATTGGCAGGATTTAAAGGAAATAAACAGTTAT
This sequence comes from Danionella dracula, assembly GCA_900490495.1. Classification (NCBI taxonomy): domain Eukaryota; kingdom Metazoa; phylum Chordata; class Actinopteri; order Cypriniformes; family Danionidae; genus Danionella; species Danionella dracula. Next base: position 8,156,170 of record UELW01000245.1, read on the forward strand.
TTTGCCAAATTAAATGCTTCCAAAAATGGGGTTCATAACAGTATTTTTATATCCTTTATGAATCTTTTTTTTTTTCTGGAAATGTGCGAGCACAAACCACATTAAATGTTTTCCTTCATGTAATTTTTGTGGAAATGTTTTTAAATGTGTGGTACAGAACAGAAACGTTTGTATTGGGAACCTGGGCTATTAAAGCCACAACTCCACATGCACTGGTCATTTTTTTAAATCTGGCATTAACGTTTAGGAAGAAGCCACTTAGAGCTGAATAATCTAGAGTACCAGTTCATCTTTTAAGAATGCGTGTGGATAAGAGTGGTGATCACCACTTCGTATGGAAGATGCTGCATCGTTGAGTTTTCTCTCTCTAGCACATTATTGTGTTTTATTACCGATGTGATATTTCATCAAGTGTAATGAGAAAATATCCCCCTTATTGAAATAAAAATAATCTCTGTGTTTGATGATAATCATGATGTTCCTGTCATCAAACTACTTTCTTACTAATATAATGTTTTACTAATACTATATGTATTTTTGCTTAAATGTTTTGTTGATAGAGACATTCAAATATATTCTAACATTTTATTTATAAAATAATTAAATAGCGCTTGAAAACTACATATAAAGAATTGCAATGCAGTATATTTTCTATTATAAAGCAGATATTACAATAAATGTGATTATAATCCTCTATGGATTCATTTTGGTAATAATTGTAAAGATGCATAAAAGGCCTGAAATAAAGCAATTAATTGAACTGGAAGTATTTTCCCCCAGTTTTAAAAGCCAAATTTAATAGATAAACACATTATAGATACTACTTTTATACTATATAACATATAGTGTTAAAAATAAATGATGTATAAACTGCATAAAAGGAGGTGGTATTTTTTGTATTGGGATTTGTATTATGTTGGGAAACCAACCTAGAATCTCAAAATCTGTTGGTCAGATAAGACTGCCTTTCATTCTGAACCATACTTTCTATAGATATAACTTCATGCCTGGATTTGTTATCTCCGTTCATTATCCATCATTATGTGCTGCCCGAAATGTACGCCTTAGCACACATCGAATGTACTGATGCTGTGCACTTAGCATTAAGAAGGTTGATCACACAGCCTTTTTTTCCTTGTCAGTTAGGCGAGCAAGTGAAAAGGACAGATTAATCTGCGCAGCTAAAGGTTTCTTCATGAATAAACTCAATTATGGGTTATTAACATTTAACAACTGCCATTTCCAGGCCTGCAAGTTTGCCCCGTTTGAGCAAACTGGGGATAATGTCGTGGGTGAGAGTTTGCACGGTCAGATCAAGAGATTTCCTCACTGGCGCCTGCAGGTGAGGCCACTCTAATGAGGCCGGGGTGACGCCTGTTGAGGGAGCGAGTGAGCAACAGCTACCTAGCCCTCCACCTCTCCCCTCCTCACATTCATGTGTTTGCCTAGCTCGCAGTCAGCTGTAAAATCAGAATGATTGCATCTCCACGTTTTACATATGCATGAAACCTGCGCTTCTCAGAGCTGAGCCATGAATACACAACCTCCAGAGAGAGACCTGCGATGGCCTCAGCAAACACATGATCACAGTTTGGTTTGGAAAGCGCACCTACTCCGAAATGCACATATCAGGAAGGGCTTTTCACAGATTCATGAAATGTTTTTAATTAACTGACTGTTGTTTTGTTGTATCAGTGTTCAAATACCTCAGTGTTCAAATTCAAAATGGCAGCCAAGGTAGAAAAATCTATTTAAACACATAGTTTGCGCTGCAGATTAAAGGCAGTTGTTGTTTTTTTGTAGTGACGCACCAATCTTGATTTTTCATTCGCATATCTAGATTTTTTACAACCAAACAGGCCTGTTGCAAATTGTTAAAAAGCTCATTGTTTTTGAAGTACACATTTGTACACAAGATATAAATGAATGAATGAATGAATAAAGGCCTTTATTGGTCACTACACTGTTACATGCAGCAAAATTGAACCCCTCAGACCAAATCGACATCACAGTAAAATATAGGGCAAGACAGGTCTATTGAGAGGTAGCATTTGAAAAAGGCAATGAGGTACAATAGGAAGGATAGCTAAAAAAAATACCCCTCCCAGACTGCTTTCAGAGAGGACTGTGTGAGATCAGGGAAATCAGATTTTACTGCATATGTTTTTATTTTGTTAAATTAACATTACGCTGTTATTTTATCTGTTATGTAGTTTATTTTTCATTTTATGGGATTTGCCATTGAATGGCAAGAAAGATGCCTGGAATTATTATAATTATTGTTCATTTTGAAACAATCTTTTGACTGTAAAAGTTATTTTAAACATGAAACGGAACCTTACAAGCAACTTAATCAACAATCATCTGAATTTAGCAATAGTGTTTATTATTCCGTCCAATGCTACAGCAGATCTTTTTTATGAAATAAAGATTGTTTTAATGTAGAAATGAAAATATTTATATCCTAGGCCAATAATAAAAATTTGACCAATATTTCTGTAAAGGTTTGATGTCCTGTTTTGAGGTTTTAAAGTTTTCCAGGCATGATTTGCTGATGAATTGTTTGCGTATTATGGTCAGAAGGCACTTTCATGCCATACCAGTAGCGTTTGCTTTTGTAGTATAAAATAAAGCTGAATTTGGAGATTTTGAGATGGCTCTTTATATTAAAAAGCTGATGCTAATTGGTAATTTACAGATCATCTCTATAAATGTATCTTTGACCTACATAAGCATATTGATGACTCACTTCTAGCCTGTTTGAATCCACAACCTTTAGGTTGGCAAGCTTAACTGCTGTGCCACACTTCATTTAATTCAGCCTTTAAATGAGAGAAGCCATCAGCGATCCCTGTATCTGCTCACAAATCTACTGTCCTCAGTGTTATACAAGCAGAGAGTCATGCTTTATAATCTTCAAAAGGCCCGTTGATTGGCTCCTCTTTGGTAGAATAGCATTGTATGACTGTCAAAAGTTAAAAGCACAGATGGTGAGAGGGCAGAGTGTGGACACTGGGACCAACATGGTGTGCATGTGAGGGCATATCCAACAAAAAGAATAACTTCTATCATTGCAGAGGGACAGATCTCGACTCCTGTGGATGCCTGCTGGAGATAGACCTGTTTGTCCCAAATATAACGGTTTTAAAGAAGAGCTAAACTGAAACCATGTCGAATAGTGATATCTGCTCCATTTGGAGAGGAAAAAACGTCAATGTTCAGAGATAGCCACTCCTGTGACTCATTGAGTTTATTGCATTCCTTGAAAGAGAGAGAAAGATAGAGCAAGAAAAAGGTGACAGATTGAAACTGAATACGTTTCCACTTTTATTCAGTGGCACGTCTTTTCTGACCTCGTGCTCATCTAGCTTTTTTCATAGGTAATGTGTGCCTGTCCTTTTATCTTATTGAAGGCCTAAACACACGTGCCATTTTTTGGAGGCTGAGAGAAAAAAATGAGTCTAATATGAAGGCGAGAGTGCAGCCTTTAGGAGGACAGTAGAGAGCAAGGTGGTGGCACGGCGAGCTGTGTATTTGAAAATCAGCTCATTGAGACAGATGACACAATTTCACACATATTGCCCTCGGAAAAGCAGCCAGTTTTCTATAATGGCCCCAACCTTCATCTGTCAGACTCGGCTAAATCTACTGGAATAATTTCCTCATGGATTATATGACAATATTAATAATTTATTAAGTTGCCTATATGTGTCAGCGGCAACTGTCACTTCCCTATGTCATCACTTTCTCAAGTAAAGACCTGAAAGCTCCAAGAAAAATGGAGCAAATCTCTCAGAAAAGGAAGTCACTGCTTCTGAAAGTTTTATGCAGAGATTTAACATCATGGCTGTTTGCAAAGTGAGCAAATCTCATTTAAAGCTCTTTAGAGAAAGGAAACAGTGGTTTTCCTCTCAAATCTGTATTCTGAATAAAGAACGGCTTGGCTTGTCTTTTAGAAGATTGTTAATCTAGCTAATGTAATGTGAACAGTTAATCTGATTTTCGTTAGTCTTGAGTCAGGCTTGCTCTGAGATCTAGCTGTTTGGAACCTCCCCAGTATTTCTTTCCCAATAAGCAACCTTTGAGAGCCACTCACGCTGGCTTTCATGGCTTGATTACAGGGCACCGCAGGTATTCAGCGGTATGATGAGTGTGATAGGGTCAGGACTGGGCTTGAATGTGGCTTTGAAAAAATGACTTGTATGGGCAATCCTGCTGCAAAAGGAGCTCTACATCAGATTAGCATGGGGTAGAGGCAACTGCCCAGAAAGGCATCAATTTTAGGAAGGGATCAAGGTAAAAAGATCATAAAAGAAACGTAGAAGTGTGAGAAGCAATGCTAGCCACTTTGGGTAAGAAATTTGTTTTATAAATATGATTGTTTTATTCAATTGTTCCTTTTAGTAACCAGGCCTGAAAATAAAGGGAGACAAAGGGATTATTATTTTTTATTTTTTCAATAGAGTTTTGTTTTTTTACATTCATTTACAATATTTAATTTGATGGGTTTTTTTTTACACGTTTCTTTTTGCAACTGAGGTTTGCAGTGGAAGCTTGTTTTGACATGCAAATAATTGTGTAATTCCGACATCGTAATCTACCGTAATCTTTCATGGTCACACTTCTGAAAGATTGCCGCCAAATAAACTGAAAACTATTAGGTTGTGAAATAAAATCACAAAAAAAACAAAAAAAAAATCGGAGTTCCAATTTTGGCAAGACAACCAAAAAAAAATAATAATACCATTTTTCATAGGGGATCTTTCTTCTCTATTGTCAGAAGCACTGTCAGCTTCTGTGGCTATTGTCATGGCAAGAATAGTTTATTTTACTTTACAATTAAATTTAGATAATTTAGCATAACTCACTGATTTTGCTCATTCGAAAATTTGTACGACCATTACGCACTATGCTCAGAAGACAGTTTATAATGATGTAGGTAGAGTTGTTTTCCTAAAAATAATTCTTAATCTGTATGAAAATCTAATAATAAAAAATTATTTGATTAATAATGGGGCAAAAAGTTCTTTCTCCTTTACACAATGGTTTTCCCATCAAGGTTTTAATGTTTAAGAATTTTGAATATCTCAAGTTAATCAATAGCAGTTAACTCACATTATCAATCATCGACATTCATGTGCTTCACTAAGTACCTAATCCACATAGATTCAGAATAAACATTTAAAAATGTTATGTTTAAAAATACAATTATTCCTTTATTTCAGCATTCATGAATCAAACGTCACAGGATTGTGGGCTTCTAACTGCTAGGATCAAGAGGTGATCTGCTTACCCGTGTGGCATTTTGACCATGTGATGTTGTTGAGATGTCAGAAAACCGTCTTTGAACTCCTTGTTGTTTTACACTTACATTGTGGTCTTGCCAATGCATTACATCTGGTTATTTTATTAGGTGTACAAGTTCCATAAAAGACAGTTTCCTGTTAAAAAGTCATATTTTAAGGGTTGCTACATTTAAAAAAAAAGGATTCTTAAGAGAAACTTATCAAATGTACTTCACTTATTATTTGTAAGATGTGACTGTGGGCACAACAGGAGGGTTAAATAAAGTGGACATTTTTCATATGTGGCTTTGTCAATCACCTATGTTCATCTCCTGAACATGAAACACATTTTTGCAATCATCTTCTTCATGCATTTCATATTTGCTTGTCTCAGAGAAATTAAATGGGGTTCTTTGTGCATATTCTACTTCATCCTACTTTTATATATATTCTATTTGTGTATATTCTACTTCTACATCATTTCAGTTCAGTCACAACATCTAAACAATCCCTTTTTCTACCCTTTACCAGATCCTAGTGAGAAACCCTGACCCCAGACTGACACCCCGCTATGAGGACGTCGAGCGACAATATGCCTCCCTTCCCAGGTAAGAGCACTCATTAATCCACATCCTTCATGACAAAGTGGAAGAGATGGAAAGCAAGAAACGGAAAAGACAGGAAGGGAGAGAGAGGGGGAGAGCAGGTAGTTTTCTGTCTCTCATTCAGCGCTAAATAATCCTCTTTAAAAGCGTATAATTAAATCTGGAGTGTCTGTCTTCAGAGGCCCTGCTATCCTGGGAATTCACCTGATCCTCTTTGGGGAGGCAGTCATGCGCTCGTAGCCCCGTAACCTTATCGCAGAGTCTGTTTCTGGAGCCGCCTAAAGTTACGCTTGCCTCTTTCCTTCTGTTTGTTTCCTCTGTTGTTTTATCGGCCTCGATCACACACTTTGTGTTTGCTGACCCTAACAGAGCACGGCGCCCAGCGCAAACAAACATGCAAGAGCACAGGCGTGACTGTTGCCTGGAAAATCCACACTGTGTTTGCCCTCGCTGCTCTGTATAAACAGCTCTGGTGTTGCAGTGAGTGCCGTGCTTTATGAGTTTGGCACATGTAAGTGTGGACATCTCATCACATGATTGGAGACTGTTATAAATAGAGAACTGAAAACAAATTATGCACAATAATAAATTGGAGACTTGCAAGTGATGAAGTTTTAAAAGTGTCGTCAAGGCATTTTCACAGCACTCTAAGGATTGAAATGAAACATTAAATAGGTATTAAGTATTTATCACATTCCCTGCAGCATCATTATAGGGGGAAGGTTTACAAAATGGCTTATCGCTACAGATTTTAGTATCAACCACCTCAGGCTCTGCTTTCACAGCCCTTTTAAATAACCCTCTTCAGATTCGGATACTGTGTGTCATGTGTGCTAATAAAAACACTAATAGAAGACCTTGATTTTAGTGAACTGGAACTCTTTCAATCTGTTACCCCACCCTGAGTCTTTACATTTGGTTAAAGTTTGGCTTGATGGCAAAAGCGTGTTGCTTTCCCGTGTGTGCCTAATTATAAGCATTAGTACATTGATACTGTGCTCAGACAGCAATCAGCCTATCACAAGGGCTGTTAGCCACCTGCCTCTAGATTATTGGATTAGCTGGGCAAGGCAAAGTTGGGATTCATTGTGTTAGGGCTTGAATTGGATGGATTTAGGGATGATTGGGTGGTGAATGCACAGATGGTGGCCTGTGCAAGTGAACTCTGGTCAACACTTTTTGAGCTGTTTAGTCCACAAATTAATCGCATTACCTCATAATGGGCTTTAGTTGGAAAAGATTGTTTCTAAAGTGAAATTCACCTTTATGATTTTTAATTGGAATTTTTTGATACCAAAATATTATGAAAAAGTCAACTTTTGAAAGGTTTTTGGACATAAATCTGTGACGGGTGTGGACAGCCTACTGTTAGAGATGTTACAACCTTTTTAGTCATTTTAACTTGATCGATAAAAATAAAATGGTATCAAAACTGAGCTGTTTTCAGTCAGGTCAGTTATGACGAGGTTTGTGATATGAAATCCCCACCCACCAATGTGGATTGACATGGAAAACCATAAGAATGCATGATTTGCATAAGGGCTGCCTTTGTTTATAAGCTGCCCTAGTTCAGAGAGTACTTCCCAACACAATACCAGCGAAAGAGCAACTGAAGAAATGTTTGATTTGAACAAGATTGTGTATATCTGCACTTATCTTTCACTTCTGACTCCTTTTTGATTGAGCAGAAATTCAATGTTGGATTTACTAAAGTACTGTTTTTGTAGGATAAATCTTTTAGAACAATCTTTGTATTCACTTTGTGTACTTTTTACACTTTTTTTCCTTAAACGGCTTGCTTTTATGTTACTGACAGTATGACAAGCCATTTATACCATGTCTGTAATTATTTTGCTGTGAAAATGCAACAGACATGCTCAACATTTCATTTTTAACTTCCAATACCATGGATGCCACATGTCTCGTACAGATCAATGTCAAAAAGTGAAAAAAAGTCATATATGACATATCGCCTTGATCTGACATCAAGCAAAGCTCCACCTGCGGCAGCATAGAAGAAGAGCCAGGAGAACAAAGCACGACCCAGGAAGGAAAAAGTTTTACAAAAATACCCTCATACCCGCGCTATTGATGGAAAAGAGTCCACACTGTGTATTCTTCCACTATATGATCATACCATACCATATCCACCATACCATCACCAAACACTCCCCAGTAAAAAATTGTCCATTGACAATTGTAAAGTTGCAACAGTTGTAAAGGTTGTAAACTTCAATGAAGTTGATCCTATCAACCAGAAATTATTTGCGCAACAATGTGAGCATGAAGTGGACCAAATTCTTCTGATACATATGGAGGGGCCCTCAAATTTTTGTATATGTACAGGGGGGGCCCAGGTAAAAAGGTTGGGAACCACTGAAGTAGAGTCTCGACTTATAGAAGACCAGAGATGAGAGAATGCACAGAAGTTGTATAAAATATTGTAATTGCAATTTTGTGTTTGTGTTTGTGAGAGGATTGCTACATTTGTAAATGAAATCTTTTGGAAATCTCTTCTCATTATAAACCCTCGCAGATCTGAGACTGGTGTGGCTCACAAGTGATATTTGTTCATCTCTCCTCAGAGTTTATCACAATTTAGTAAACAAAGGATGCCAGGGAATTAAGTAATAATAGATACACAGTCTGATGAAAAGAATAACAGTCAATTTATGGCCTGACTTCAAGCCTAAAACATCACAGTTCTATCACTGAGCAACAAAGCTTAATTTTGATTCATTAAATCCCATTCAAGCAGTTTTATTTATTTTAGGGTAAATTGTTTTGTAACTTATTTTTTTTATATACATAGTGCGAAAGTTGGAACATTGGTCCCACAACTAACAATGGTCGCTTTTAGGTGAACTTTTGGTTTGAATAATTGCCTCACCATTTACTTTCTCAAAAAACACCTCTCTAAATCTCAGAACCTTTCCGCTTCTTTCTAGTGGCTCTTCCCAAACCACTCCAGACTAGTCACAAGGATTTCTTTGTATGCTTTGCCTCTTCAAGTTTTAGTTAGTGCAAGACTTCTCAAAAACAGCTTTGTAGTAGAGGTGCAGTTAAATTTCATGTTTATAAAGGCTCAGCTGAAACAATTCCTCAAATGTTGATAAAGTGTTCTCATTTTGCCCTGATTATCCAGCAAGCTGTCAATTTCAGAACTGTAAATGCCAGAAAAGAGCTTGTGATCAGTAAAGATGGCTACATTTGATGAGCTCTGAAAATAATGCCACATTTTCATTGTTCTGCTGGTTCAATGTTTCCTTGGCAACCAACACCCACCATCTGCGCCCTGCTGGACCTCCTCACCCTGTCCTCCTTCTCACTTTTTCTTCCTCATTTCTTTCTACTTTTCCATTTCTGCTTTTCGTTCTCAACTGAAATTTGCACTCTCCTGTGAGGCATGTTGGCTTTGTAAATTGCGACTGGCTTCAAAAAGACATGATAGTTGACTGCTATCTGTTGTCTCCTGTAGGTGAGCTCATGGGTGTCCGACAAGCTGCAAACTGCTAGTTTCTTCCTGCTCCATCTCTCTTCCAATAGCAGTACAAGCACAAAAGCATGACTTCTATAACACAAACCTCATTTAGCACCATTCAGCCCTGGAGTCCATTACCACACCGGGCAGGTAGCAGATGGAAAACATTAGGTTAATGATTAAATGAAGCTGGCGGACATTTTTGATGGTTTCACTCGCTGTTGCAAATGTGGTCAATCATGACTCGCTCAACGTTAAGAATTTGCTCAGGGAGTTTCCAATTGCTTGGCGTTTGGCACAGATTCAGCAAGGTATTCTTCACTTTTGGCCATTTTCAGCCTGAGATGCAGTATCTGAAAAATCCTCAGCTCCATTTCAGACTTCAACAAAATGAGACCACTTAACCGGCTGACTCTTCTTTGAAGACATGTAGCACCCATTGCATACCTTTCATACATTTCTCACTTGCGCACAGACACCTATTCATTTCCCACTCTCAAGGCTGAGTGTTGTGAAAGAGTGGGTTCAGTTGCTCATTTCCTCTTCCTTTTGTCGAAGCCATCTGCTATGTGAAGCTTCAGGTACAAGCAATATTAAAGAAGTCAATAAAAGGATAGAATCTGATTAGGTGGTGGAAAATAATCAGAATTGCATGTGTAATATCCTCCTAATTTGTGTAATTACATTCTAGGTTGTGCAATAACATTTCAGATGGATAGACACCTATCACGTTAACCAGGTTTATTGTAAGAGCTGAATGTTTTGTTCACATTCAATACAACTAATAGCTCTACAAAGATTTGTCCTCTCAGTGGGGGGGGCACTGTGTGTTATGATGACCAGGGGCAAGGACTTGTGAGAGTAAGGTGCATGGTTCTAAAGGGCAAATGAATAAACATGACACACTTCCGATTGTCTTGGTGGTACTTTTGCAGTAATACTCAAATAAATAAAAAGTCATCTATATATACACATATATATATATATATATATATATATATATATATATATATATATATATATATATATATATATATATATATATATATATAAGACGTCTCAATCTGTAGCATGTTAAACTTACACTTCTCATCGCCATCTGAAAGAAATGATCGGAAATTAATTCAAATGCATCTGATCTTGGTGTGGTAGTTTGAATAAGCTTGTGATACTCTTTAATGTGGCTTCCAGGAGATAATCATACCATTACAAAAAACAATGAACCCATTCAGCTTTTGAGGAAGCTTCATCATCAGGGTTTCCTCATATGTCTCTTTTCTATAATTTTTTTTTTTTTCTTCTCTAGGACAGGAGTCAAACTAGTATTCTGTAAACTGAGAGCATGGCATTGTTTTTGTCATGTGCTTAATCACTTTGTCACCCCACCCCTCTCCTTTTTCTGTTTGTTTCACACCTTTAAACACCTGTTTCATTCTCGTTTTAGACCCCATCCACATGTATCCAGTTAACAATATCGTTTCTTTGTTGTTTATGTAAATAGAACGTCGTTTCAGTATAATCTGTTTTTTTATGTAGACAAAAATATGTTTGTTTTTTTACTTTAGTTACAACATTGTCGTGTGGACAGCATTACGTATGTGCTGCTGAATTTAAGGCTTGGTATTTGTCACGTACACTGTTGTTTCGTAACCACACTTTTTTTAACGCAGTTACATGGTGCGTCCACACGTAACTGAGTTAATTGTTTAAAATGATATAGCCTCTAAAACACAGCTAAATTATTGCTGAAGTCATTCACACATAATCAATAACTCCTCTGCCACCGCTCTCCTACGCTCCACAAAATTCCCGCCGCTGGAACATAAGCAAGGTTATCATTACCGTATTATCACTACCGTAATTGTCATTAGCTTTCAAAAGCTGTTGAATTTTTTTTTTTTATCTTTTACGCATTAATATTGAAGGTTAAGTTATGGATTATTATTTGAATTTGATGAATCTATGAAAGAGAAAATTGTTTATAAAAGAAGAATTCTTTAAAAGATGTGGGGTTTTTTGTATTTTACATGTTTGAATTAAAAAAAGCACCTTTTTAATCTGCCTTACTTATCGAAAAATACATGTTCATTGGCACGTGTTGAGGGCGCACCTTTTAGTTCAGTACGCTTTATAGTATGCATAATAAGGTAATCCCAGAACAAAGATGCCAGAATGCGACAATATCACATGCTGTTTGTGGGACTGTTTGTATATAACATACCACTTGTTTTTTTTCAGTCAATGGGAAAGACAATAGAACTAAAACAAGTTTAGAAGCTGATTGGTCAATAGATTTTTCCAGTTCAGAATCTACTGCCACTCATTGAATTGGCATTGAATTAAATTCTCTTTACATACTCTTTTTTTTTTTTAAGGGGAATTTTTTTATTGATATTTTTAAACAATTTTCTCACAACAGCCTTTATCTTTGATTAAATGTGAGTACATAAACTGTGGTCTTTCATTGTGCAATTTATAGCCATAGACAGTTCTTATTGGCTACTGAATCGTTTCCGTGTGGACAGGATAACCGCGCAAATTATAGTTCATACTGAGTTTGAAGGAGTTATGAGCTCATTATCTGATGCAGCTGCATTTTCTTAGCGCTACATATGGTTAAGGGAGATAGAGCGAGAGTTTGCACTCCAGCTCTCGGTGCTAAAGCAGATCTTCTGAGATTTACAGGACTACACAAGCACGCAACATATTTAATACCGTGTTTAAGCACAGAGCAGACGGGTCAAATTGCAGAAATGTGTGTTATTACTACAGACACACTCACATTATAGAAACGCAAAAAGTGCCAGTTTTACGAACCTCAAGTTTGTGGGATTATTTCAAAATTATGAGTAAAAAACGATGGAAGAAATTTCATGCATCAAAGACAATCTTTGTGTCCTCTGCAATTGAGGAGAAAAAATGAGAAAAACATTGTAAAACATGTTTCGTTATATTTTCTAAGTTGTCAAACAAGTTGATACATTTGATATGAATTTTGACTATGTATTATGAGGCTTTTTTGCCAGAGAGTTGTTTACCACACACTTTGGCAACATTTCTGCCTTACACAGAGTGAAGGTAAACTGTACTAGCCACAAAAAGTTAGATTTTCAACAAGCTGTAAGTGCCTTAATTTCTCTGCCCCAATGAGGTGTTTTGGGACATTGCGATTCCCAAGTGAGTAACACAGTAAGTCCCATTCAACCTCTTTCTGTTTTTATTACATTTAAAGTATCAGGTATCTGATGTACCCCAACTAAGCGCTGTGGGTCCTCAGACAGCTGTCCACAGCTGCTCAATTCACAAAACCATTTAAATATCTACTCACTAGGAATGTTCTGTACTTCCCCAGTGAACCCCTCAGGCAGTTGTGCGGAGTCTTTAAATCAGAAGAGAAATGTGTCTCAGGGGACCACATACCACTGGAGCACATTTAGTCTGGTAAATCAGGATTTCATAGACTGACTACTAACTTCCCTGCATAGAGACACTTAGACAAGAATTGGACCTATGTTTGTGCATTTATTACCTTCATCACTGCTCCTCAACCTACGAGTCTGATCTGAAACGTGTGCTGCCTCTTTTTAGATTCCCAACTTTTATGAGTTTTTAGGGAAAATATGAGAGCTAGGGGTCAGTGGAAATTTAAAAAGTGCCAGCGTGCATCTTTATTAGAACTGGACATTCAATGCATTCTCGAGACATTCTCAGGACTCTACACTTTGAATTTTAATCTTGATTTTGAACTGCTGCTGCTTACAAATCACAACAAAGCTCAGAACCATGCAAACATGTTGGCTGTGTTCAAGTCAGAACAGATCAGACCAGTTACAACTACCACAGGTTCACTCCAACTAGGAAGAGTTTGCTCTTGATTACTTTGCTGCTCGCAGCTGAATCCAGCTCCAGAAGAGTTAATAACTGCTAAAACTTTGACCACATTTAAATACGAGCTAACAATGATAGTAGGTGACCACTACTGTCCAAAAACATGTACATTTGTTGTATTTCACTCAGTAGTCAAAGTGAAACCTTGAGGTGCTTTATACGAGAGTTTCTAGAGTATGGGATGCATAATAATAATAATAATAATATTTATTATTTTGGCTACAATGGATATTGATATATACTGAATTTCTTCCATTGCAATTCCCTTATATGTAGTATTCAAGAGTCAAGTATTTTATAAAGGACTAAGCCCGCATTTGATCTAATATTGACTTTAAAAGTGTCTATAGATTTATATTCAAAACGCATGAAAGGAAAAAAAGAAAGGCCCTTGAGGTAAACATACCTCAGAAACCATCACAAGACTTGTACTAGATTCTTTTAAAGAATAGTCAACGATTCTAGCCGTGAAACAAGAAAAATGAAGCGTGCTTCAATTGAAGACAACAGAGGTTCAGTTTAAGGAAGGTAAAAAAACGGTTTACATGCATTATTCAGTTTTAAACCCACAACGTGAAGGCGAAGAACGGTTACCTCTCCTAGTTGCATTTAAAACTAAATAAGTATGCTTAACCGGTGTAAATCCCATTTATGCCACGGCTTTTGCCAACACTCGCATATTTAAGTTATTATTAATGTCTGAACTGCAATAAATGAGTGGAAATTGAAGGCTTTTCTCGTCTTGCTTTGACTACGGAGAAAAAAGTATTGCCCAAGTTTGTGAAGTCTGTGAACATCTTGGCTTCCCATTTTTCCACCTTGGAAAAAAACTTAAGTTGCATCTTAAACATTGAGGTTTTGCAATTTTCATATTCAGTATAATTTTAAATGTTTAGAACAGAATTATGGCATTTTGAAATTATAGCCATTTATTATTCTGACTTTTTTTTTTTGCATTACAAACTCCTCATACATTGTTTTTGCCTCCTGAGGTTAATGGTGTGTAGTTTCTAAAGGTTAAGGACTTCCTTTGATTTCTTTTAGGAAGAAAAAAAGCTGTGTAAGTGTCTGATGCTATGCTTCACACCCTGTTCATGGAAAGTGGCAGTAATGGTTTCCAGTCGTGTGGCTTGCTCTGGTTTCCACAGCTGTTGATCACATTAACCGAGGAACACTGCTTGCCCCTTATGACCACTAGGCTGTCACCATCCCTGTACAAACTACAAATGATTGTGTGTTCAAGTCTACTTCAGCTTTTAAGAAAGCTAAGATTTTTAGCTCTCTTAAGTTGTGAGCTGGAGGTGAAGACTGGAATAAACAGAACCAGTCTGTGCGTGAACTAAAGCTGATAATCATGTGCATGATGATGTTTCTGGGGTTGACTTTGTGAACTCGAATTCAGTGCTTTTCTGAGTGTATTATGAGGGAGTGGGACTCCAGATGCCCGCTCGACCCACTCGATGGGTGGTCACGTTTTACAAGAGATTAGGATGAGGATAGTAGTGATTTTTGGAATGCCTGTTTTCTAGCCCTCCAAGGCTTCAGGAAACACTCCCTTAATAGGAGTGGTCTCAGCACAGCTTCAGACTACTGCTCTGCACATTTAGATGGAGAAATGTGATCTGTCTGGTAGACATCCACAAGCTGAAGTGGCTAATTGATACTGTTACCAGCCTTCAGACGCTTTGCTTGTTCACAGACACGTTGTACGCGCAAACAAGTTAAAAGGGACACTCCGGACAGTTAAACACAAATGATCCGAGCTGCATAAGGCTAGTGGTATGCCAAGAGTGGCAGTGATAGCAGCCTGTGGCATGAGGGGAATGAGGAGCAGAGTCTGCTGATGTGGCAATGCAGAGAAAGAGCCCTGCACCACAGGTCAAGGAATACACCAGGTGTACACACCAGGAATACACCCTCTCTTGTTTTAGATAACGGCTAATTATGTGTATACTTCATCCCAAATATTACAACAGCAAGAACAAGATGGGTAGAGAGAAATAGGGGGCAAGAAGAAAAAAAGAAAGACATGGACATGAAGAAAAAAATGAATGGGTATGCAAAAAGAAGAAAAGTAAGAAAAAATGGGAAGTAGAAGAAGAAGAAAAAGAGATAAATGGACAGGAACAAAGACCGACAGGAAGGAAGAGGATGAAAAGGGAGACAAAGACTAAAAAGACAGGAGAGAAAGAAATGAAAACTGAGTAAAAAGTGGAGCATGAAAAAAGTTTATAAGAAGACAGACAAAAAGTGTACAATATAAAGAAATAAGGGGATGAAAAAGGTGGATAAAAGGAATGAAATTAGAGGATAGGGGTGAAAGAAGAAAGACAGACAGACAGACACAGTCAGGAGGGCAAGAAAAAATGAAAGAGAAGGAAAACATTGACAAAAAGTAGGGCAAGAAGAAAACAGGGGACAAAAGAGAATGAAAGGGACACAAAGAAACAGACAGAAAGAAAGTAGGGGATAAAAACAGAGAAAATGGGGGACAATAAGAGAAGGAACAAGAAAACATACAGATAGAAAGAATGTAGGGGATGAAAATAGAGAAAATTAGGGATAAGAAGGAAAGGAGAAGAATAAATTCAGATAGAAAGAAAATAGGGAATGAACATAGAGGAAAAGGGTAAAAGAAAATGTAACCGGCATCTAACGCCTCTGGAGCTCTCCATAAAAACATCAATTGTGCAATGAAAGCTGGTCCATGCTGAATTACCATGCAGCATCTCGCCTTACAGCGGAGATTACTCCCTAATCAGCCACCATGAGGAAACCAGAGCTGGTGAATGGCCTGCTTTGTCCTTCCCTGTCCTGTCCAGTTCTAGTCTGCACATGCTTGAGATATGTTAAAATCTTTGTTACAGGTGCTTGGCCTGTCTTGCTAGCCTCAGCACTTAAAGCATAGCATCATGATTTGATGATAACAGACCCGCTCTCTCAATCCCTTCCTCTCACTCTCCTCAAAATGCCACTGGCTGGATTAGGGGTTACTGTATTAGGCTATCTCTCTGCGCTCAGGCTTCTCATCCCTGTGGCATTTTAGTGTTCATTCTACAGAGCAACTCCCTGAGCTCAGAGAGAGAAAAGAAGGCTGGTCTACTCCTACATAGGAAGCTACATACAGTAGCATTCTGAACGGACCCTAAAGTGAATATTTGGAGGACTCGTATTTCACAAAAATATTACCAACTGGGGAAATACCAATCCCTTCACTGCTTGCTGAAACTGTATTTCTACTTGCTCAGATATGTCTCATCCCTGTAAAACAACTATAAATACAACTGTTAGAGGAAAGCTAAATACCAACAAATCTAAACTAAACAAGCACTTTACTATTTGAGGCCAGTGTGAAAATACTGGGGGTTTAATATGAAGTTCAGGTGGACCTCATCATAAGAGGTGCGAGTTAGGCACAGTCCAGTGTGAGAAGCGTGAGTGAGGTGCACTATGGTGTAAGAGGTGCGAGTGAGGCACGCTCTTTAAAACACACCCCTTGACGAGTTTAAAGGGTAACAGTGCTGAAGTTGATAAAAGTTGCGAGTGTTTTTCTGTGTGCGCGTGAGTGTGTGTGTGCGCGCTACATGCGTTATCACTGATCATATACGGCACGAACCGGAAACTGTACCCTAAAACATCTTAAGCTCTTGCTGTTTCTGCATGATTTCTTTCAAATGGACGACTTTGAGAGAGTCCAAAAATTTGATCAGAACTCATATAACATAAAAACCTGAAAACCGTTCCTTTAAAGCAGATTAAAGAGTTCAGTTTTGTTTAATTTTGCCAGAGAGAATGCTATTAGCCCACATACTGCTATCTGCAAAGCAGACAATATAAAGCCCCGTTTAATGTACATGCTGCTATTTTTAATTCCTTTTACCCTCTAAACTCTGACATTAATAGGCAAACTCCAGAATGCTTTCTTCATACAGTTTGTTTCTGCATTAGGCAGTTCTGTGATAGCACAAGAAAAAGCCATCGCGAAATCTTCCAGAAGCTCAGGTCCCTGTCATCTCACACTAATTGTTGAGAAAATGGTGCCAACAGAGGGAAAAAAAAACTCTTAAGTAATTTATTTATTGTTTTAATTTAATATTTAGTATGTTGAGTGAAAACACATTCTTAAATGTTAATATAATCCCTCCACATTTGTCTCGTGTTATCTATTCCCCTTGTCTCTCTCCCTCTCTCTTCTCTCTTTCCATCTTCCCTCTCTCATCTATATTCTCTCCATCTCTCTCTTTTCTCGCCATATAAACTGTATTGCTGTATACACTATTTCTCTCTCTCCTCTCTTTAAGTTGAAGTCCAAAGCAGTTGTGGTCTGGTGGATAAGGAGATCGACTTGTGATCTGAAGGTCGCTGGTTCGATCCCCAGATCCACCGAGTTGAAGTTGGTGTGAGTGATGAAACACTTGCTCTCCATCTTCAGCAACCACAGCTGTGGAGCCCTCGAGCAAGTCACCAGTTTACCGACTGCTCACTTTCACTTTCACTTTAACTTCTCTCTCTCTCTCGCTCCGACTCTCCCTATTTACTTTTTCTCTCTCTCTTTCTTTCTTTCTTTCTCCACCAAATTTCTCTCTCTCTCTCCCCTTTGTCCTTTGTCTCTACTATCACTTCTCTCTCTATTCCTCTCCCCTCTATAGATCCCTCTCCTTTTTTTTCTTTCTCTCTCCCCTATCTTCTCTATATTTCTCTCCTATCTCTCCTGTCTCCTCTATCTCCTCTCTCTCGCCTCTCTCCCTTTCTTTCTTTATTTATTTCTTTCTTTCTTCCCCTCATATACTTCTCTCCTGTCCTCTTTCTCTCTCTCTCTAACCTGTTGCTTGAATAATGGAACAGGATTAAGGAGTATTGATGTAATAAGAAAGTTTTTTATTTTGCTTTGTGTTGTTATAGATTTCTTTATTTGAAGTTTCCTAGTGGAGCAGGTTGTTATTTGGAGGAAATGTGGGTGACCGTTTAAATGGTCAAAGCCTTCTGCCCTCTTTCTGGTTTGTCTTATACAATTTGGCCCTTGTATAAAAATATTTGGGTCCCCTGCCCTATGACAATGACTACCAATAAACAATGTAATTTTTTTGCGCATTGTATTTGTTTTTCAGAAGAGCACCAGTTGACCCTCAAGAGTATCCCATGCAGTCATGGTCTAATCACAAGGATTTAGCCCAATACCCCAACCCTCAGCCAAGCTTCCATCCCAACTTCCCTCCAAGGGATAACTATCCACGGCAGAATGACCCAAGCTTCTACCACTCTCCACCACGGCAGAGAGGTCCCCTTCGACAGGATGTGCCCCCTTCACCAACCTCACCCCTGCGAGGCCGAAGATTCGAAACTATGAAGAGTGGTGGCTACCGGAACACCAGTCCAGAACACTACGCTTACAGAGAGGCTAGAAACTCGGACCCAAGACAGAAGAGTCCAATGACTGCAGCGGTTTAACATACAGATCTGTTTTACACTCCATGTACAATGTGTCACTATTGTACCCTATGATTTATACAACGCCAATGTTTATATGAACAATTTTAGTGCCTCATCTTTTTCTATCCAAAGTTTCATGAGACCTTATATTGTTTAAGACACAAGGGCCCATGTGAATCAGACGCTCCCTCCATATGTTTGTGACTCAGTACGGTGATTGTTGTCTTTCAATTGATGGAGCAGATCCAGAAAGACACTCATTCAGACAAATAGTTGCACAGTTGTTATATTAATCAAATATATGCATGTCTGCATTAGGTTTAACACATCTAAATGTAAATTTTGTGTTAGTTGACCGTTAACACACAATTCGGCAATGCAAAAAGGTACAGCTTTTTTCTTCATTAGCTAAAATGGTCATTGTTGATTTATAAAAGGCAAGTGGAAAAAAGTTTACGTATCATATGTAACTGACTCCTTATAATGCAGTCAGTTAAAATGTGTATTGTTTAGAAACTGTTAAAGGTTGCACATGCTGGCATACTAATTTTACGCATTATATTAGTTCTTTCATTAAAGTTAAATGTTATTTCAATGCCTCTTAAATGCTATTGCAGTTACACTGACAGCTTCTTCTCCAGACTCTGAACTCCCTTGTGTTTCAGAAGTAGATAGTCTTATGAAGAATCTTGTGCATTAATATTTTGTTGTACCTGCATGTTTAAATTCCAGGTTCTTTTAACAGAATAATTAAGTTCTTTTTCAATTTTCATTTTTTCAATTTGAGGAAGAAAAGTTCCGCCTGTGACTGACATTTTGACTGACCTGAGAAAGAGGGAATTTTATTTTTCTGGATGATGGTTCTATTTTTTTAAACTCACTTGTCATAAGAGAAATATTAAACTACTGTATGATATAGAACTGTCATAGAACAATGGTTTTCACACACTGTTCAGCATTTCAAAGCTTGCTTGTTTGTTTTGATACTTTGCAATATTGAGTTGAAGACAAATCGAAAGAAGAAGATGAAGTACAAAGGGTTGTTTTTTAGGAAGAGGAAAGGACAGTACTGATAACCTATGACACAAAGAAAGAACCGTATGTCCTCCTGGGCTTACATATTCACCACAGAAATGGCACCTACTGTAGAAATGTGCTTCCTACATAATGCTTTTATGTACTATTCAACTTTTTGTTTTAATTAACTTTGGTACTAAAAACTGTGCATGCAGAGTTGAGACAACCGTATACATCAAGTATTATTGAATTGTAGTCATGAAAAAAAACTATGTAACTTTTTACAAAATAAAATTTGTAGCAATATGTATTCGTTCTCATAACATATTTTCAATAAATTTTGAAGTTAATAAACAATTGTCAGATTTTTAAAGTTTCCCATAAATATCTGTGCTCCAAAGCCTTTCAGCTCTGCACTTAAAACCCTACCTGCATGAGTTATAATAGACGCCTGCAAATTAACAAACCATAATTATCAATTAAAAGGAAGGTGATATGCATCTGTGATTATAGTTCAATTTATAAATTTGAGATGGAATTGGGGTTATAGCAGAATGAAGCGTTCCATGTGATAATTATAAAGACTGCAGCACATTATCTGCGCTCAGGTTTAATTAGAGCTCAGTGCTCAGAGAAAGAACGAGGACTGCTATTAGGTGTGTGTTTCAGATCACTTGCACTACTGAATAAATTTTTATTAAATATCTTTGGATATTTTAAAGTATCCTTCAAAAAAGTGTAGACATATTTGTTTATACAAGTAAAATTAATTCATTAATAGTATTTCAAATAATTATAGTATTTACTTAATCTGTTACTGTAGTGACAGAAATGGGTGGATTATCTTTGTGGCAACAAGGTAACCCCAGCAGGGGCGTGGCACAATCGGGGCAGTGGGAGGAACCGGAAGTACACCACTTGTTTTGAGGAGCACAACCACTTGAGGTGATTTAAAGACTATGTTTATGGTAAAATACTGCCTTTGGAAGGTTATTAAGGACCATCGTCTAGAGCGAGTCACATATTTTAAATGATTTAAAAGGGGAATAATATGATAAGTGTGAGTTTGTATGAGAACAATATGCTAGTTTAAAAAAAATCATCACTGGATAATTCCATGGGGTAGAAATGTAATTACCATAAACTGTTAACCTAGGATTTATAGTCTGCCAACTAATTTAGTGTGGTCTGTGCTATTTTTTCTATTTTTGCTATTTTTTTAAGGTCCAAATGTATAAAAATGACAATGACTGCCTGATAGCTGTACATCACCAATATTGTCATAATGAGAGAAGCTAACTTCAGTTGATCATTTCTGTAACTTGGCTCAGTAAATGCTGCACTCTGAGCATCTAAAACAGATTATAAAATAATATCAGAAAAACACTTTCTAGGAAGATAGAATAAGTGAGAAGCCTGTATATTAACATGAGTTTACAGTGCTAGGACTCCTTGACCATTGATATGTGAGAGCTCTTGCTTGATGCCAAAGCTAGTCCGAAACGCACCTTTAGTTCCCATTAACAGCAAATGTACAGGTACAGGCTTCCCCAGATGAATAAAGAACAACAGTTTATGGTCACATCCCATTTCGGTTAGTTATTTCAGTGTTTTCTCACCCACATAATGAAAATCATCCCATTAGATGTAAAAACACATGTGTTGTTTTAAATTATTATTTGTTTAACACAATTGCGCTTTTATTTACTTTTATGCATAATGTTACTGTACATTTTCTAACAAGTAGCCTACAGCCATAACTGCCAAGATGTTTGGCATTTAAAAAAACCTTTTGGGATGTGTAATTATCAAGAATTATTATTAGGCAAAGTATTAATTAGCATTTGGGTCCACAGTAATTATACAATTCCATTTGGTATGTGTGCATGTGCCATCACGGCTGACAGCAGGGGGTTGGTGGGGGTAAATGAGTGTGATTGAGGTGCTAGTTTTGCCTCTGAAGTAGATATTTTCGCATCTCAAAGGCTCTGACAGTTACATTTATCAACAATTTTTTCTTAAGCATAAGGAATTTGTCTAATTTGATGCCAATGATAATGCAATTTATTTAAAGGATCATAGTAGGGCTGAAACTATTCCTTGGGTTTCTTAAATAACTCGATTACAAAAATTAGACGCAAAATCCTCCCCCTCGAAGCCTCTTTTAATTCCATTTAAGCTGTGGTCTATCTGAATACTGGATTCTGATTGGCTGGAAGGTGTTGACCCATGTCTGTGCAGTCACTAACAGCCGTTCAAGGATCAATCAATCCGTGCGCTAGAGAACAGTTCAGTAATTGTTCAAGGATTCGCTCTACTTAGACTTTTTTAGTGACCGTATTGTTTTAGTTGTTATTTTTACAACAGCCATTTTTGAAGCCCCACTAGACTAAAACTGAGATACATTCCATACTGAAGAGAGATGAGGGTAGTGACTTCTATAAGAAAATTGAGATCATGGAGTTTAAAATAGTTACATAGTTAAATGCTCTGTCAAAATATCAATATATTTTTAATGTTAATGTTGGGCAAAGATTATCCACGCCAAAACGTTAAGCCACCACAACATTAAACTTCTGCAGTACTGAAAGCAAAAGTAGTGAAAGCAAGATGCAGACTGACTGGAAAAAACCTTTGGCTATAATGGTTCACTCTTATTATAGCTTGCAGCTTAACTATGCAACTGTTGGTAAAAGACAAAAATGCTACAATTATAAAGTGAAAGCTGCTGTTATGAATTTAAAGTTAAAGGTAAAAATAGCGCCATCTCACACGAGGGTTTCTCCTCTAACTTGTGCTCCTAGAAAAGCACATTCAACTTTATAAACTTTTTTTGTGTTTGTTTTTAGGACACCTCGACTGTAAGCTTTATTATGCTACGTTCTTGGTAACCTATACATACGGTTCAAAGCAGTTAAAGCATCTTTGATGTAATAATAATCAAATTTTCAGCGCATTCTGTCATGTTTATGGGCGAGTGGATCGGCAAATATGTTTTATCCGATTACATTTTCAGTTGAATACCCGATTTCTGAAATATTCAATAGCTACAGCCCTAGATCATAGACGTAAAAACCAGTAGTGACGGTACAAGCATAAAAGCAGAAATAAAAAGCAAGTGCACAATTTTGCTGTGCACAATCATACAAGCACCAAATTGAGGATAACCAGGTAGGTTTTGCTGAGACAAAGTTCTCAAGAGTGTGACTGCACCAAATATCTGTTCCAAAGGGTAGGAGCAACATAAATTAATTCCCCAGGGTGGTTTTTGGAGGGGAAAAGGGAGAGCAGAGGCAGATCAAAGAGAAAAGTTGGTAAAAAAAAAAGAAGTTTCAATATCACAGATCAAAAAGAGTAGTTTTGAAACAGTGGAAGTTAATGGAGATATTTTTATAGGATAACGTACGAGTTGGAAAAATGGAGTGCAAAGATCAGAGAGGTAGTTGTTTTTAAGGAAAGTAAGCATCAAAGGTGGCTAATGTTTTACATATGAAAATAATTAGGTAATATGATGATTGCTATTTAATTTAAGACAGCTGAAAGAGAACCAAGTTCTGACTATAAAATAGTCCAGGTACCTTAGCGTCTCAACAAGACATTGGTGGAAGTAGATCCCACATTTCCTAAATGTACTCGATACAGAAGGTGGGGACCCAGTGCAGGAATTGCTTTGGTGATACTTTATGCTGGCGAGGTGATTAGCACCAGCCCCAGTCAGCAATGCTGTGTGATCTCAGTTGGGTTCTTCAGTGGGGGAGATCTTTTCTATGTGTGTGTGGGTTTTTTTTACTCCAGGCTATCCATTTGTCCCCACATCAATAAAAAGTGTTTTGTTTGCTTTATTTCACCACAAAATAGGTTTAAACCAGTCTTCTACAATATGTTCGAGATTACTGGTAAGTTTAAAATCAACAATTTCCCCATACTAATAAAACTACTTCACAATCATTGTATGGTCGTTCTATTTATACCCCATAGAATTATCCAATAGGATTTCCTATTTAATTCTTAATCCACAGTAGGGCTTTGTGAAGCAGCTTGGAAGCAACTGCTAAAAAGCACCATACTAAATATTTTGGTTGATTGATCAATTGATTGATTGAACAGATTGAAAGCCATTTGATGGCTTTCTTCTAAATTAAATATTAGAAAGCCTCCCACTGCATTTGCTTTCCAAGCAGTTCTTTGGTTGAAAAGACTTTATCACCTGTATCAGAACAAAGAAATTAGAGGAAAATCTGTGGAACGAAAAAATGAAACAGTAGACAATTGATAATTTAGTATTTTTACATCTCCTTGCATGCTGGGAATCTGATTTATGACCGTTGTGACAGACAGGAGTTGTTTCCTCTTTACCTCTTGTCAAGTTTACACGCTGTAGCTACTGGTGTTTAAACCATGCAGAGTAGTCTTTTGTGAGATTGAAGTGAACAAACACACTTGTAAAAGATTGTATTATCTTGATTGCACCAACTAAAACTGAAAAATGGATTAGGAAAAACAAACAAAATGACCATATGGAATTATTTTGAAGTGCGAGAGTTCTACTTGCGTCTATTTTTGTGCCTATATGTGCTTGTGAAATATTTTTAACAGGTTAAACATCTCAAACACATTTCTTCAATAGAACACAATGGACAGGTTGTCATTTCTTGAATGTTTTTAAGGAAGATGTATAAGGGAGATCTAGCAATGCAGATAGCAGATATCCTGAAAGACTAAGCAATGAGATTTGTTTCTTTTCTTCCGAAAGAAAAAGACAGCAAAAAAAACATCTGCAAGCTGCTGTCAACTCAAGGTCAAAAAACATCAAACACAAGATCAGTCTACATTTGTTCCAAGTTAAATATTAACAAAAGCTTTTATTAAAAGAGTAATTCAATACATATATGGTGTGGTAACCTTCTGTTTTTGGCTTCAAGTTGTTCTTATGATCAAATGTCAGCACACCACTCAGCTTCACTGATTTGTCAGTATTTATTAGATGCTGAACCTCTCCTCTCACTCAAAATCTCCTTTCATTTCCTTTGTCTTTCTCTACCCCAAACCCCCACAGGGCATAAAACGCTTGTGTACCATGCTTTAAGGACCAACGCTATCAACAATGGCCTTGATGTAAAACGCATAACAAAACCAGAGGTCTGCACCAAAGATTCCACAGTTCTCTTCACTCGTAACATGTAAATAAAAAAAAAAAACTTTATTTTCACACTGAGGCTTCTGGAACGGAACAAATCCTCTTCAACTTATGAGAGGCGTAATATAATATTCCTTAAATGTGTGGAAATTCAACTCTGAGCTGAATAGTTTTTTTTCTTAAATACAGCACAGTAACAATTGTAAGTAATAACAATAATGATAATAATAATACATATACATGTATTTAGTAATAGGCCAAAAAGGTATCCACAGTCCACAATAATACAGGTACAATTATTAATACAGTTTCAAATTTTCATATTGTGGTACTCTGACGTAATAACGTTATGCATTTTACAAATACCATGCAGTTCACAAAAGCACTGACGGAAACTCAGAAGAGACGGTTAAACACAAACAGCGCTGGGAAAGCAGGAACCAGGAAAATTGGACAGGAATTAATATGAATGTGCGCTGTGGCACTAAGCATTCTGGGTACTGAAGTACTGCGGATGTTATCAGAGAACATTACAGACAAACTACAAAAATAAATATGTCAAACGTTGCTTTAGCAATATTGTTATTTGTTTTCACTAAATTTGTAATTACACAGATAGAAAAATACATAATTTCCTTGTGAAAATATTAATATGATATTCAGCTGAATATTTGAAGGTTATCTTTTTTCTATTCTAGTATGCTCTGTATTTTAAGGTGCAATTTGTGTATTATGCCATTAAAAATAAGTCACTTATTGTCTACAATTGTATGTTCTTGAAATTGATGAAATACTTTCAAAATTTGTCATCCAAAATATCAGCTAGTAGCAATATCACAATAATTCCCTAAAATATTGTGATGATATTTTAGGTCCATATCCCCTAACATATATCGTGTACATAAATGTATATCGTTTGTTGCATTAAGCTACTGCTGTTCATTTCATTACAGATCTTGCCATCAAGGACAAGTCAATTTTTTTGTGTTTGTGAGTTGTTACCTTAAGTCATCAAACCTAGATCAACTACCTTTTTTAAAGATGCATTATTTTTATGTTTTGGTACAAAATCACACTATTGTTTTTTGAGTGTGCACTTTGTTTTTTAGTTTATACAGTATATTTTTGTATAAGCTTATTTTTTTAGCAAGGCAGTGAAAGAAATATATGGTTGTTTGTTCATGAATGAATAATAAAATAGAAGATTGTGATACCTGGAATTATTATTTTTTCTTATAGCATTGCTCTACTGTATCTGATATAGCATCAGAATGGAATCGGGGGGGGGGGGGGGGGCATCAGAGCAGAAATAGTGGATCGGAAATATTGGGATCGGCAGACACTCAAACACAGATGATGTTTGAGACATCCCTACTTGTAGAGTAATCTAATATTTTAAAATGATGCGACAGCTATTATCCCTCAATCCGATTACTTTATGCAAGTGTGCTCAAAACAAAGCTTTTCTATTTCTCTGCACATTAATTAGCATTAAATATCCTTAGGCTCAGCTAATGGTAATACTTTTCAGGTGCTACATGACGATGTTACAATTACTTACATCATCATGTGTCAGATCTGTAAACTGGATATTATTTTTAAACCTTGTTTGAATCACAGTTGATCTTCTCACTCGAGAGTTTAAAATCAATTTCTTCTACATACCTAAATCTCCAGCGTTAGTGTCTCCCATAAAATGTTGCTTCTGTTGTCTCTTCAGCTCTTCTGCTGGTTCCTAACCATCATTTGTCCTCGTTCTCAGCTGATCCTTATATACCTGGATTACAAACTATGGTCAGCTCAGTGTTGGAAACAGTGTCGTGTTTAACTACATTTCTCAGCATGATGATAGCGTCACTTCTTTCTAAATCAAGTAGCTTTTCATTAACGAAAATATTTTATTGTTCAAGCAGTGCGGTAGCATCCGTACAAATCTAACGATACATTTCCCCAAGCACTAAAGCTTGCTAAAGAAGAAAATCCTCAAATGCTACAGATCACTGACCCTAGATCTGTTAATCAACAGAGACACTACTAAAGAGAATTCTTTCTACCTGGCACTGAACTTTTTGGTGTGTTAGGGCCTCCTGCTGCGTCATTGAGCAGACATGTGATAAATGAAAGGAACGTTGAGCAACCGTGGCAATATCTTGACAAATTCGCACTATTAACTGAGACGACAGTAAGCATCTTCAGATGCTTACTCTGCAAACCAAAGACTCAACTTCGAAGTCATCAAACACGAATTTGAGAACACATTCAGGTGAATTCTAACACAATCACTATTCAGTACAGTGGGCAAACCTGAGCTACTTTTCAACAGCTAATACTGAAGTACTTCAGCAGCCACGTCATGCTGAAAAATATATGTTTAATTTTATTAGGCAGTGGATTTCTGTTTGATTAAATAAACACTAAATGCAGCTGGATTTCTGCATGCGTGGTGATTTGGAGTTGCTTTTATCATGTATTTGAAAAACATCCCAAACTTTCTATAAAAATATCATTTAATAGCATAATTTTACTCTAAAGAAGTCGGTTGCACACTTATGTCTGCCTGTCTGTGATTTTTTTTTTTTATTGAGAAAGCATTGATCTGAAATTTGTTCTATTTATTAAATAGTTTAGATGTAGTGAACTACTTTTACCATGTTTCTGTAGCTTAGCTTGCTACATGTCTCAGGGTAGTAGCTTTGGTTTAGTGAAGCTACTACTAATGAAGAGTAAATAATACCTTAGCTTACTACATTTTCCAAGTAGCCTGCCCAACACTGGTTATCATAAGGAACATTACACAGATCATATCTCCCCGTTCAATCAACTTCATCGAACTAAATTATGAGTCAATTTACCAGCTATGTTATGTTCTAAGAAATGGATGCATCGGTGACACCCCCTATGGGTTTCTAAATATGGATTATTAAAATAAAAGTAGGTATAGGCAGCTGTTGCAATTGCAACACTAATTGTTGAAAATGAAGCTGAGGGGAGGAAACAAACTTTGTTCATACCGAGCTCATAGGCAACTCCAGCATGTTAGTGGTGCGACAGAAATAGATCAGAATATAAACCATCATGACTGCATGTTCACACCAAGAATAGAAGTTACATCGTTCATGGATTATTTACATGCAATCTTGAATCCAGGTGTTGAAAGCGGAATGGATATCACAGGCTTTATAGTGCAAACGCTGTGCTGTAGCGGCACAGAGAACATGGAAATCATGGTTGATGCTGTGGAAGTTTAAATATTTGAACTTGACATTTATCACCAGAATAAACCATTCAATCTAGAGCTTCCTATATTGGTCACATGAGCAAAAAAAAGAAAACAGTAATGGCACTTTGTGGATTTTGTCATTAGGAAAAGCCACCTATTCATGAATGGTTACACAATGGTTAATGCTTGAAGGCATGAATTGCTCCCTCTCTTTATTGATTATACATGCCGTTTTAGCCATAAAATGTATAAAGCATGGAGCTTTCAATAGTTACACCTTTCTATTTATTTTTTTTACTTTTTTAGGTCACAATAAAAACTGCATATGGGTACTGAAAATCTTTTTATGTAAAAACAAGCACCTTCGAATAAAGAAGGCCCTTGGTAAATTAAATGTAGTATTTAAGTGTGGCTGCTTTCTGTAAAGTTTGAGGAGCTCTATTGCAGCTATTGAATTTTCAAAAACTGTCTGGCTTCACATTCACAAAGAACACAACTCAAGGCAACACAGTAGGACATTGCTGCTTAGTACACTTTCAGGCTTAAAAGTCACAAAAGGAATTTGTTGTAGTACAGGGGTACTCTCCAGTGTTGGTACAAAATAACAACACAATAACAGCGCACAGTAACACATGCAGGTTATATAATAAATTGTTCAAGTCAAAAGTAATAGAACATAGTAATATTCCATAAATAGAGGTTGTAAAAATATAAAATCAAGTGAATAATGAGACAAAAATAACAGTTCTAATATACTGTATTTAAAAAAGAAAATATACAACACATTTTACATACACAAGATTTAATTTTATTACTACTGTTGGCCTGCTGTGTACAAACAAAAATATTTTTGCTACATATGTTATCAATTCTACAAAATAGGAAATAATTTTCTCTTTCCTGAAACTTGTATCTTACACATTTCCTTGAACCCTGAGAATGCGAAGGACATGGCCACGCTACTGGCCTGATAGAGTGTCAATGCATTCGCTGTTAGACTCACAGAATTCTAAACTGCACCGCTATCACTGATAGTGCAGGCCTGAAACCGTGTTCTCTGTGAAGGTCACAGGCAGTGAATTAAGATGCTTGCCTCAGCCAACTAAAAGCACAGTTGCATCTGGCTGTATTAAATTCCACTTCCTGTCCTCGTATCAGTCTAATGGTGCTTGCAAACAGCAGAGCAGCTGTTTCCCTTCTGGCTAAGCCTCCCTGCCATACCCACTCTTGACCCAAACATATTGTGCAGCTAGCAGAGAAATGGCCAGAAAGTAAAAGCAAATTAAAACTCAGGAGAGAGAGGCAGAGATTTCTGCATGGGTTCATTTCCCTCTCTATTAGGCCTTTCAGGAACCCAATATTCCCATTGTCTCTTGAGGTTAGGCCACATTCTTTGAGTAGCTGAAGACTGTAGTGAACTTCCTGTGGTCAGGCATCTTATGATACAGGTTGATCTAAAGAGTCCCTCAGGTCATGGCTTGGCTGGGCCTGTTGAAAACCCTAGGGCCAGTGTTTGGTAGGAAACACACTGATTTAAAGGAAAAGCAAGTAGTTAGGCTGAACACACAACTGAAGCAGGAATGTCTGTGTGCATCTAAACCTAGCTAGCCATCATCATGACACTCTCATCAAAGGCTGATGCTATTTGTGAGGTTGTAAGGGAGTTGATTGTGAAAGAGTTTGAATGCTTTGTTTGCTCAATCTGAAAAGAAAGAGAGCAAAATTGATCTCGCTTCAGATATCACCACTCATCTCATTCATCAAATCGCTTATTCTTCTTCGAATATTGGATTTCGGGCCTTTTTTAACACCTGTTCTCTTCCCAATTGTTAGTTAATGTTTGTTCTCTGCAAAAAAAACACTTACACTAACATCATGCATAACATAACAAACCACATTAAAAGAAAAAGAAAGACACTTCCGTTGGGGAAAAAAAATTCAAAATTAAAAAAATAAATAAAACCTTCAGAAAATGTTCCAAACTAGTTAAACCTTTATTTACTTTTAATTTCTGTTCTGAGATTTGATCTGGAAAAGAGATTGAACTGCAATCGAACAGGACAAAAAGGCATTGTTCTTTTTCTATAGTGAAAATATGCTCAGAGGTTTTAGCTTCAATTATTTAGTTTGATGTAATTTAAGGATTGAAAGCAGAAAAGGAGCATTTTAAGAGTAAAAAGTCTTTAAAAGAGACTTATAAAATAAATTGCAAATTAAATGTTCAAAATCTAAGATATTGTATTCAGTCTTTTTGTGATTTCTATACTGATCAAATTTGCAAAAAAATTCAAAGTGAAATTGTGTGTTCAGAGGCTTGGAGCCTCTTGGATTTTTCAGGAAAGGAGGGTATTAATAGAGTAAAATTGTTTGTCCTCAAGCATGGCCTCCTGCGAAGCTGTTTAGTTTAAATGTGTAAATCTAGAGCAAGGGTCTCAAACTCAATACCTGGAGGGCAGCAGACCCTTCAGGTTTTTGTTACAACCCTGTTTCAGAAGACAAACCAGTAGCTTCGACCAACTCAGAGGAGCTTACTCATTGGTCTGGTGACCTTAGCATCTCCTCGGGGTTCTCGTCATGGCTGCTGCTTTATTTCCTTTTCTCAGTAATGATCTCTTGGAGAGGAAACGAAGACTGAAGCACCTCTTTTATGCAACCACCTGTTTTGGTACATGATGTGGGATGATTTTTGAGAGCAGATGAAATCTGATTGGTGTGATCTTGGCAAGAGTATTAGTATTTTTATCTGCTTTTTGGAGTGAACAAAGCATGAGAATTTATGAGCCTGCCAAAAGGCCCAACCCCTCGCTCTACACACCCATTTTGGTGCCATATGATGAAAATGAGATTTTGACATTCCTGAAGTGTTTTTCCCTCATCAAAAACATGCCTCAAGTTGTATTCAGATTATTTCATGCATGTTTGAACAATCTTTGATCTCTTTTTTTTTGTGAACCGAAAACAACTTGTTGTTCTTAACCACGCTCAAGTTCGTAGCCCTACCCACTGACCAATCAGATTAATCTCAAGTACAGCCCCTCTCTATGATGAGCAGCAAACAGAAAAGTTCTTTTCTTGTGCTATGCTTAACTTACAAGAATGAAATACGTAATTTTAACTCTGCTTTTATCAAGCCAAGCACACATTATTTTACATGATTTTTATAACGTGTGATTTGAGCACACACACATGAAGACTCCTTGCATATTATCTTCACTCAAATCTTAAACATGAAAACACTACAAGATGTAACAATTGTCACACTACTTGTAATTAACTACACATTATTGTGCCAGACTTACATCTCAAAAAAAGTAAAGATCACACCCAGATCTTTTATTCATACTTTACTGCACTTGTCACAAGTACACCTATAACATAATAAATAATTCATAACAGTACGCCTAAATTAGAAATCATACAGTGTAAAAGTGCAACCCTTGTTTTTCTGGACCCAAATTGTCAGACTCTGTTTCACACAAATAAGGCACTGTTACATCCCGCAGAGCGTGTTATAAATAACGTGTTTGTAAAGCGTCGATCGTTGTGTTTGTTTTTGCTGAATTCAGACTAACAGGAGAGAGTTAGTCAGTAGAGGCGTGCCGAAAACATGTCTGTGGGAGGCACCAGCACAAACAGCGCATTTTGCCGGGCCAAAAATTCTAGGTAAATCAAAGATGTTTTTAATGAAAAAAAAAAGATGAACGAGGATTTCTTGCTAAGAATTTTGGATAGATTTTTTTGGATATAACATTTAAGCATTCAATGTAACAGTCATATCAGTTTAAAGGCAAAATAAACAAATTATGCCAGACACTGTACAAGATTAGAAAAACTAAATAATTAAAATACTATTATGCAAACTAAAAGACATTTCCACAGCTGACAGGAAATAACTGTTTCAGTATGGCTGTCTACAAATATAAAAGGATAGACTCTGTTGTGCTGTTCCCCGTTTCCACAACTCAAGGAATGTTAATAAGCCTTAACCGCTTAACTCCTTTGTTCTTATCTTGGTTTTGTGTTGAAAAGATAATTCACAGCTCTATTGTCTGCTTCGCACGTTCTACATCGTGGTGCAGCTAGAACAATGCTCAGCCAATTGGAGCCTACTGCTAATTGCTTTGTTTTTTGGACCCTGTGACTGCTCTCTAGGGAGCATTCGGTCTTCATACTCCTGTACTTGGATCTCACAATTACTGTCAAAAAAGGCATTCATTCCCAGAGAGGAAGCTTGGGATTTCTTCGGCTGCCAGTTGTGGTGTAAATAGCCTGTGTCGGCATGTGCTAGCATTTAAATGGTTTTGCATTAGGCAAGTTGAAGTCTAATCCAAACCCACTGAAGTGTCCAAGCGGAGTGATTTGAAAAGGCAAAGCCATTTAGATCTGCTCCTCACAGATACAGAGCTCTTGAGCAGCCCTCACAGAACTTGCAATTTACGCCACTGAAAGATCGCTCGTATTCTTGTGAGAGAAAAAAGCAGAAAAGGAATTTTTCAATCACACAATTTACACAGCCCAGATTAGCAACATGTGTTGTTTTGTGGGGCCTCATGATAACAGAATAAATAAATATTTAAATGCCCAAATACTCAAAATAAAAGAGAAAGTGCCATCTCCTGTTTGAGAGCATGCAACCCATTGCAAGAGCAGTAAACCAAGTCACTTTGGTAATGGATCCCGTTGACATATTGCCATGCAGAAGACACACGCCACAAGTCTCTACAGCTTTCACAAACTCACCACAATAATCCGAGCTGTTGGAGAGACTTATCCTACTTGTTAACAGGGTGGAAACTCAAATCCTTCCCAGTTAGAATGCTTACAGACAGACTTCCCACGCAAGGTTTGAGTTATACTTACAGGGTGTCCTGGGGAAAACTATTGAAGCCAACTGCTAGCTTGTAACAAACAGCTGTCATGGCAACCTTATGCATTGCAAAATTTGGCCATCTCTATCTAGTCCATTTGGTGTATGTGTGGTCCAGAAGCACGATCTTCTTGGCTCTTTTTTGGGATTCGTTTGGCAAGCTAATATTAAAACTGCAGAAAATGGGAGTAAAAATAATTGTTGAATTGTGAACGTGTGCAAAATCTCAACATGTGCATGGAATTTCTGACACATGATGTATTTCAAACTCAGAATTGTTTCCAATCTGGCAGATCAAGTGGTATTCCTCTCAGAAAAACCATAGACAGATGGTTATTCTATCTTAAATCCAGTGACTGTCAAAGCCAGGGAAATTCTGCAAAAACAGGAGGTAAATAATATGGGAAATTAATGGAGATTCAAGAGAACTACCCGGTATGTATTATAGAGAGTATCTTTCAGCAAACTATTTTAAACAACTAGACATTCACAAGAAAACTATTTGGGACTTGTTGACTCAGCGAGATAAGTAGTGAGGAAATGCAGACCCATGTTCGAATGAATGTAAACCACATGACATCTAGCAAACACATGCTTAGACTCACAAGCATTCTATGCGGCCTCTTTCGTACTTGCACTGCTGTCAATGTGTATATTTAAGTTTTGAGCAGGTCTGAGCAGGAAGCATTGGAGCACACTTTATCCTGGATGTCACAGTTCTGTAATTCAATGGTATTTGCAAAACTTGAGTTAAACATTTTCAAATTGAAATATCAAATTTATTAATATAATATCAAAGATTTTCATTTTTTGTATTCAAAGGAAGAGGACTTTTTTATAAAACTCTAGTACATGGGACAACAAATGTTACCATAATAGATAACAAAGTTGTGAAAATAAGTATATTTTTAGTACTTGGTATTTTTATATCTTTCAATGTTTTGGCCTTTCAATCAATTACTATTTTAATGTTATCTTCATTTAACAATGTTCCTTTTCAAATTAGAGCAGGATTTATTCAGCGGTTTCCCAGATTTTGACTGTAAAAGAAATGTTACTAAAACTAAAAATTCCAAGGCAACCAACAACATAATATTTTTGAGTTTGAAACAGTGTCTATTCAATAAATAATGGGGTGGCCAAGTAAATTCTAAGGGGGACCAATACCAAGAGGCTCAGGCATTTGGTAAAACAGTAAAATTGTTACAATGAATATACACAGTGACTACTTTTGACACTTTACAAAATAGTGAATATAGATCTAGACATAAATTACAGAAACATTGATTGAAATACCCCAGACCCATAAAAAAACATCACGTTTGTCTCACTAAAGTATACAAAATGTTTGATACAGCTGCTTCAATCAAATAAGGATTGTATAGATTTATTTAAATAAGGTTAAATCAAGTAAAGAAATTGTAACATTCATGCTCTAAAGTAGGGAGTTAAATCTTTTTTTTTGTAAATTACATTTACACAATAATTTACTAACTAATTACATTTAGTAATTTATCAAGCACTTTAGTACAGGGCAAATAGTAACAGGTGTGGAAAATGTATAATACATTTCATTCAATTAACACAAAATATGTTTTTTGGTGATAGAAACAATAGACAATTACATCTGCAAAATAGTAACTAACAACATTTTTCTATTCTAAATGGATGACTAAACATAACAGTCAAGATAGAAACTCTTGGTTATTTGTGGCCTGCTTTTTCTTGTGCGCTATATAAAACAAAAGTGAAAGCTGTAATGCAAACGTATTGAGGTTTGAATTACTCACATGTAAGGTTTCACACATTAGTATTGTGAAAATACCCAAACTATCCACACATTTCATGTTTTATTCTCCACTTTTAATTTTCCCATGTTACCACCTAATAACAGAATGTAAGGTCACATTATGTGGCTATTAATACTTTTCTTAACGCCCCAACAAGGAACTTGTGCTGCAGAGCTTGACATTAAGATAAATCATTGGCAGTCAGAAAGACAACTGTTTAAGAACAGTTAAGAACAATTTGGTGTCAAGCTTACACTCAACTAATCAAAAAATTGTTCAAATTAAAATGTGAAGTATGTTTTCAGCTGTGTGGTTGCTATTGGAGGACAGTTGTGGTGATGTCATCACAGCACATTAAGTGCATGATTGGTTGTATCTGTTTGAGTTGCCGTTTGTAGTTAGAGTGTGTAAAAGGGTTTGTTGTGTTTTCCTATTAAAGTGTATGTGTATGGCCTATTAAAAAGGCGGAGTGTTTTGTTACACACACTGCCATCATTTGATCCAGTCCTTAGGAATAAAAGATTTAATGAGTTTACAAGAAAGCAATCAGTTGGTTTTTTGTAATTTCAGTTATGGTGACATGGCGACATAGATTTTCTAACAAAAAACTTCTGATATTAATAAGGATTTTGCCTAATACTAGGCTTAGCTGTTAACACATGCCTGCTTGATGATTACTACTTTCAAATGAACAATTAGGTTGTAAATTTGAGGGTGGATCCCTCTGTATATGCCACTGGTTTGAAAGCAAACAAAATGTGCAAAAATGTTTAGTTCAGTTTTTTTAGGTGAATGTTGGTTATGCCACTTTTTCCTGCCCTCAAAACACAATTATATTGCTGTAGAATACGTTTAAACTCCCAGCTTTCTAGACTTTTTGTAAAGATATAAATACAAGGTAAGTAATATGTCTTTCTTGCATTTTTTTTAATCATAGCCTTGTCCATCAAATAAGGTGAGTATCAGTTTCAGAAGCAAACATTTTAGTGTTCTTGTTTTGTAGATTGGGATATATATATATATATATATATATATATATATATATATATATATATATATACATGTGTTTTCATTGCCAAACTTTGGATCCTCTTAGAAATAGTTTTAGATTTCCACTCTGGCTCTAACCGAAGGGAGTTCTTATTATGGGGTGCTAGAGATATTTTAAATTTCAAAACTGAGGAAAAAAAAAAATTCTGAAGATCAATTAAAAAATGAGTTGGCAACATAAAATTGCTTTGTTGGGTCAATTTTGAGAAGACAAACATTTTTAATTGGGGTATCTTTCCAACAGCTCGACAGGTTGATTAAAGTTTTTTTTTTTTTAATTCAACCAACAACGGCCACTGAAATTGTGAACCGAATTAGACAATATTAATTCAGTCAACAACTCTTCAACAAGAATTGAGCAAGCTAAAATTAACTGATTGTAAAAACAGTCATAGGTTGTTACAGCATACATGACATGCAAACCAGTAGATCAGAAGGAATCCTATTTTATTTTCGTTGACTTTCAATAGACTATTTTTCCAATTCAACAACCTGCATCTTTTATTTATGGGTCTGTGACTTAAAATGTACACAATAGTTAGACGCTTAAGACAAAAATATCTACAACAATACTGTACACATGAGGTAGGGCTGCCAGAGTTGATGATATTAAGGAAAGAAAAAAAAACCTAATCATGTCTGACCATATAAATAAAACAGAGCTGCTAGTGTAAATGAACACAAAAAAGGAATGACAGCGAATTTTAAATTGATGGATTGGTAATTCAAAATTCATTCAAGACTAAATATTCTTTTAATGCAAAAACAAACTGTATCTGTTGATTGTTGTAAAAAAAATCTCACGTGTCATGGTGTTAATGTGTCACCTCTTGCAGCTCCCAGCCATGGTTTGATTTTTAATGCCCATGTGGAGCATAGGCCTTCTGTGGTGTGAGTAATTCCACCTTAGCTGTGAGGTATGACTAATACTTGGCCACAGACTGTGTTTCAGCAAATCTTGTTTATAGATACTTTAACTTCTAATGGTTTTAGAACTCTTAATAATAAAGAACAGTCCAGTCCAGTCTTTCCATTCTGTGAAATGTTAAGTGTTTGGTTACACTACGAACTAGTCCTAATGCTCCAGAAACATTCCAGGTTTGGAATGTTAAACAAACAATACAGAGACTTAGCTAGAGAGAGGTATAATCCCTCTTGAAACTGGAGATTTATACGGTTTTCTACAACAAACACAGAGGGTTTCTTGAGGTGCTTGATGTTTCATTAGGTCTGAAAGATATCTCCTTCATTAGAAAAGCCATTAGATGTAATTGAGATTTTAAATTAAAATAAACAACAAGGAGGTTTGCGTTTATTATTTTACCTTCACCTCACCTTTTTTCTCAATTGGATTATCATCCCAAGAGTTAAACTTTGCTGAAGTGTCGCATTATCTTTTCACTTTGACTCAATGTCATCTTCACCACCTTTAACTAATCAAACTTTCTCTCTGGGTAATTAGATGCCACACACAGAAACTTAAGGAGTTGTTGATCAGTCCATGTAGTCTCCAAACCACCAAACAAGTCCTGTACGCTTTACAGCAATCCGTTCTATTGGAAGACAGCTGTGAATTTGCAGTGAATCAGCAAAGTCTCAGATCTTCACCTATCCTCATCCACCCTCTTCAAGCGAACAGGCTCAAACTCTGGCATTTCTCTCCAATGTTGTCTGCAGACAAGCTGGGCTCTCGGTCCCACTGTCTCTTATCACTCAACCCAGCCACTGCTCACACACAGAGCCCACTTTGAAATCTTTTCCTAGGTTGCAGGGAAGCCATAGAAAAGAAATACTCGACAAATCAGACTTTTAAAATAAAAACTATCTGTGTAAACTTCTTTGGGGAAAATTTTACGATTTGTCTGGAAATTTGTAGTAAAGAAGGCTGTCATAGATGGTCTTTAAGCAAAACCTTCAAATGTAAATGTAAAAGGCCACTGATACTATGGATGTCTTTCAGAGAGTGTTTCTTAAAAGTACTACAGACCTACAGAACATTGAACATGTTATGTGAAACTACTTCTCTTCCCAATTTTAGAGTAATTTCGAGACATAACAGAGCAGCTCTGTGGCCCTTGAGACACGTTCGTATGTCAACTCACAATAGGAAACAGAAAACGGAAGTTTAAGGAAAAGAAGAAAAAGTTGGTGTCCAACTTGTGCACAAGGATTATAAATACACGGACAAAAGTGAGGAAGTATGGGGTGGCATTGCTGTGGAATTGGGGGGGGGGGGTCAATAATGAGGAAAATAGTGCAATAGTAACTTAAATATTTAATTAAATAAATTATTTTAATAACTAAACTACTGAAAAAAAGAGTCATTATAAAAAAAATATTGGACTGCAAAATCATGCATGCAAGCATAATTTTAAGGTATTGAACCTTTAAAGGTTTTGAAATTTCTTTAGAATGTTCTTATTAAATGTTAAAATATTACCTGTTTTGTAGGAATTCTTTTTTTTGTAGTAACATTTTGTGTATACAATATAACCTTCCAGAATAAACTTGTTAGTCACATGGTCATCTACTTAGGTCTCCAAAAGTGGGGGATTGTCAGCAGAGAAAGCAGAGAAAACAAGCTGTTTTATCTATCTCATAATGACCTTTCTTGGCTTTTATAATCCTTACCCACATGGTTCGTTTTAGTTAATTTCAGAAGGATGCTGTGTAAAACAACACAGACAAGAAGTTTGTAGTGGTAGTAAAGTCAAACGGCTGTAGCCAGCTTCCCCCACACAAGTCCAAGAGGGCCCATTTTCAGAGCTGCAGGCTTTAATGGCCAAGAATAACAGAGTAACGGGGGTTCTAACTATGTGTTGAGAAAGGTCACAGGGCACAAAGATGAGTCTTTAAAGCTAAATTGTGTTCACAGAAGGGACATGTGGAAAGACAATCATGCACACAACATTTCTTAAAACACATGAGAAAGTCATTTTATTACTTGAGTGCCTTGTCTCACATTCCAGTCAAATTTTCAGCTGTATAGGAGCCATTTAAGGACCCATAAGATCATCATTAATATAATGGGGATGCATCAGTGGTTGTAGGAGAGATTAATGCATTTATTCATTGATTTGAATGATGATCATTTTGAACAAAAGTATAAAGATTCCACAGTGGTGGAGTTCGTGCTATAAACAAAAGGTTGGCGGTTCAATATGGTCATACCACTAGGGTCATTCTGCTGCTGTGGCCCTGGACCAGCCACGTCACCCACATTGCCCAGTATGGATGTGTGTTATTCTTGTTGTTAATGGCTTGGCTGTTCAGTGGTTGAATTCATCAACTGTAGAGTTGGCCATATCCTGTTGTCCAACGATAACACTGGTACATTTACTAATAAGGTATGCATTTTTCATACCACAATACTCAGGAGATTAAGTCAAAAAGTGCTGAAAGCAAGCATGTGCATCACAGCGGGTAGCAGGGCAAACATTATCAACCTAATGAAGGGATGAGACCCCCATGCTTTGGGCATCTTCACACTGCATTCTGATGTTTATATTAATCTATTAGTTTGTGATCAAATGCTAGAGTCTTTGACAAAACACCAACAACGTGAACTACATGTGAACCACTGTAATCTTATGCAACCTGGGTACTGTAGTACCTATACTGTGACATTATCAGATAAAAAGTCCCGTTAAACTACAAAATTTATCGAACATTGACACTTAATATAGCTGTAGAAATATTGTTAGTTGTTTTCGCTAAAAACCAATAAGACAATACTTTTATATTTAACTGAATGTTTGAAGGGAATCTTGATCTATTAGGTGTACTTTTTTTATTCAGTAGAGAGCAAAGCTTAACGTGCAGTATTTTAAGGACAATATGTGTCTTTTATGCAAACAACGTATTGGTACTTGTCATGTACAATGTGCGTGTTGTATCTCAAAATTGTTTACATAGAACATTTTGTCATCAAAAATGTTACTTTAAATCGTTATTGCCAAACATCCATAAAATATTATGATCTTATTTAAGGACCATATCGCTCACTCCTAATCAACAGCTGAGTGCACTAAGCATACGCTCATTAATACCAGGACTATATTAAAGGTATGTTTGCTTGTTTGTTTTTTGCCCAAGTGTGCAATGTTCAGCTGAAGTAAACGCAGGCTCGTGACTTAATGCATGCACTTGCATACACTCAGAAAGCAAGCTGAATGCAATTGTAAAGTTGTCTAGACACTCTGTCTGAGAAAATGCTTCTTTAAAAGAACCTCACCAAAATATATCTACCAGGCCTGCTGAGATTAACAGCTTTAGATTTTTCCAGTGTTTGTTAGTCAATCAATTAAATGTGATTAAGTTTTCAGTACGACAACAGAGCCTGTTAAAA
Source organism: Danionella dracula (assembly GCA_900490495.1). Lineage (NCBI taxonomy): Eukaryota > Metazoa > Chordata > Actinopteri > Cypriniformes > Danionidae > Danionella > Danionella dracula. Next base: position 8,196,288 of record UELW01000245.1, read on the forward strand.
TACATGCCTGACTATACTGCAGACATTCAGGAGATGGCATTTGTCAGTAGTGTGTACCCAATAGGTAAAGTTGTATGTGTTACCCCAAACACTAGATTGTATGCAGCAATAGAAAATATGGCAGATATTTGTGTTATATTTTGCATGCTTCAGGTAAGGAATCTTGAATGCTATTTATTATAACTATTATTATTTTACAATAAGTATAACCGCATGCAGTAATACCCCCGGTATTATAAAAATTGTTTTAAAGTAAGCAATTCACAGGGACTGGTTCTATTGACCATTCAAGGAAAACAAAGTCATTTGAATCAGCATTACTAGACCCCTAGACAGCAAACTTTATTTTCCTTGACCATTATATCCACAGATTAACGACAGTGGGGCTTGAGTCAAGGTCTAAAGCATAGAAAACCTTGAAGAAGCAGATTTGACCATGCTTCCATGTTTGAACCAACAATCTTTTTCTCTGCAGAGCAACATTATTGGGACTGCGGCATGGATACTTTTTACAAAAACAAAAATCTCTGATTTGAAACAGACACTTTATACTTTATAAGCAATAAAAACTATTAACGAGGTGCAATTTCAAGACTGTAATAATAAAAATGTGTCATATAGTCAATAAAAGATAAAAGTCATATTGACAAGAAAAGACCTTGGCCTCCTTGGGGTTTGAAGCCACAACCTGGAACATTCAAGGTGCACCACTGACACACAAGTAGATTATTGTGTTTATTTAAATGTTGGGGGAGTAATCATACGACTAAAAAGAAATAAATTCAAGTAGTGCATTAAAGTTAAGCATTCATGACTTGGACCATAAAGCATTCTAAACCACTAACAACTGGTCATGGCCTGAACCTGCAACCTTTCTTTTTGAATTCCTGTGTCCTAAGAAGCATAATTCATTCATACTTTTGAGAGAAAGCATAAACGGAAGAAGAAATAAGTTACAGTGGTAAATTGAAATTAAGCGATTATGAGTTAGGGCCATTAAGCATTCAAAACCTTAAAAAAAATTCCATGGTGCACTCTTACAAAAAATTATCTGGCATTTTTAACAGTGAGTCTCACTACCATCCTCTAGAATTCTAACCATTCTAGTCTTCTAACAAATGATCTTTTAAGTTGGTCACATCTCATTCCTTTTCCTTATGAAAAGGTTTGGAAAATAGACAATGCCCAACATATCCTTCAATAAAATTGACACATTATTCACCATTTTTATTCACACATAACACTATAAAGTGGTATTTTAAGGTGGTATTCAACTCAAAGATGGTGGTATATTTAAATGAGGTCGCCTCAGAGCATTCTGATTGGTGGAATTGTGATGTCATCTGGTGTAAGGAAGAGTGACGTTATAAACTTAAGCATGAAGCATAAGCTTAAGATGAAATAAGTCAAAGAAGGATGTTGGAGTTATACATTCATGACTGCTTGATAGTGCCAGTTTACAGCAATATTCCAAGGTGATCCTCCAAACTACCAAAAGGATCACTTTAACATCTCTAAGTATACTACATAAAAATGATGCTTATTTACAAAGTATTTATTGTGAACAAACCATCATGAACAAAAATAAAAAAGCAACCTTGATCGTGCTAAATAGTGCTAGATAATATTGATAATCCTTCTAAACTACCAAAAGGATAATCTCAAATTTCAATGGATTCCTGTAAACCTGTAATCTTCTCTGCTATTATTAACAGTCGCACTTCATTTTGTGTCTCAAAGTTAGTCACATTGCAACTATTTTCCTCCCCCTTAAGAAGATTTGAAATATAGATCACACCGAACCCCTCCTAGAACCGCCACCTTAACGTGGTGGAGGGGTTAGCGTGCTCGAAGGATCCTAGGAGCTATGTTGTCGGGGGCTTGCTGCCCCTGGTAGGGTCTCCCAAGGCAAAACAGGTCCTAGGTGACGGGGTCAGACTAAGAGCGGTTCAGAAGCCCTGAATGATGACAACAACAGATTCCGCGACGTCGCCCGGATTGGCGTCACCGGGGCCCCACCCTGGAGCCAGGCCTGGGGTTGGGGCTCGCAGGCGAGCGTCTGGTGGCCGGGTCTTTTCCCATGGGACCCGGCCGGGCCCAGCCCGAAAAGGCCACGTGGGATCGCCCTCCAGTAGGCCAACCACCCGCAGGAGGGACCCGTAAGGGGGCCGGTGCTTTGTGATCTGGGCGGCAGCCGAAGGTGGGGACCTCGGCGGCCCAATCCATGGACACAGAAGCTAGCTCTGGGGACATGGAATGTAACCTCGCTAGGGGGAAAGGAGCCTGAGCTTGTGCGGGGGCGTGGAGCGCTACAGGCTAGAGATTGTCGGGCTCACCTCCACGCACAGCCTGGGCTCTGGAACCCAGACCCTCGAGAGGGGCTGGGTCTCTTCACTACTCTGGCGTCCCCCGCGGTAATGAAAGGCGGGCATGCTGTGTGGGCCTGCTCCATAGCCCCCCAGCTCAGCCGCCATGTGTTGGAGTTCATCCCAGTGAGCGAGAGGGTCGCTTCCTCCGCCTTTGGGTTTGGGGGCAGGTCTCTCACTGTTGTTACGGTCTACGGGCCGAACAGAAGTGCAGAGTACCCCGGCCTTCTTGGAGTCCCTGGGAGGGGTGCTGGAAAGTGCTCCAACACTGGGACCCCATCGTTCTCCTGGGGGGACTTCAATGCGCACGTGGGGGATGACAGCGTCACCTGGAGGGGTGTGATTGGGAGGAATGGCCCTCCCCGACCTGAACCCGAGTGGTGTTCTGTTATTGGACTTCTGTGCCCGTCACGGTTTGTCCATAACGAACACCATGTTCAAGCACAAGGGTGTCCACCGGTGCACGTGGCACCAGGACACCTTAGGCCGAAGGTCGATGATTGACTTCGTTGTCGTATTCATCTGACCTTCGACCATGTGTTTTGGACACTCGGGTGAAGAGAGGGGCTGAGCTATCAACCGATCACTACCTGGTGGTGAGTTGGATCCGCTGGCTGGGGAGGAGGCCGGAAAGACCTGGCAGGACCCAAACGTACGCTGAGGGTCTGTTGGGAACGTCTGGCCGAGCCCCCTGTCAGAGTGAGCTCTTTAACTCCCACCTCCGGGAGAGCTTCCACCAGATACGGGGGAGGCTGGAGACATGGAGTCAGAGTGGACCATGTTTTCCACCTCTATTGTCCAATGCCGCAGTGCGAAGCTGTGGGCCGTAAGGTCTCTGGTGGCCTTGTCGTGGCGGCAATCCCAGAACCCGGTGGTGGACACCGGAACGTAAGGGATGCCGTCAGCTGAAAAAGGAGTCCTATCAGGCCTGGTTGGCTTGTGGGACTTTCGGACACCGCCGACCTGGTACCGGCAGGCCAAGCGCGCAGCAGCCAATGCTGTGTTAGAGGCAAAAACTCGGACCTGGGAGGAGTTCGGGGAGGCCATGGAGGAAAGACCTATCGGTCGTCCTCAAAGAAATTCTGGCAAACTGTCCGGCGCCTCAGGAGGGGAAAGCAGTGCCCCACCAACACTGTTTACAGTAGAGGTGGAGAGCTGTTGACCTCGACCAGGGATGTGGTCGGGCGGTGGAAGGAATACTTTGAGGGTCTTCTCAATCCCACTGTCACGTCCTCTGTCGAGGAGGCAGAGGCTGGGGTAGTTGAGGTGGATTCGTCTATCACCCAAGCCGAAGTTACTGAGGTGGTTGGTAAGCTCCTCAGTGGCAAGGCACCGGGGGTGGATGAGATCCGCCCTGAGTACCTCAGGTGCCTAGATGCTGTGGGACTGTCCTGGCTGACACGTCTCTGCAGCATCGCGTGGCGGTCAGGGACAGTGCCTCTGGAATGGCAGACCGGAGTGGTGGTCCCTCTTTACAAGAAGGGGGACCGGAGGATGTGTTCCAACTACCGGGGGATCACACTCCTCAGCCTCCCGGGGAAAGTCTATGCCAGGGTACTGGAGAGGAGAGTTCGGCCGCTAGTCGAACCTTGGATGCAGGAGGAACAATGCGGGTTTCGACCTGGTCGTGGAACACTGGACCAGCTCTATACCCTCTGCAGGGTCCTCGAGGGGTCATGGGAGTTCGCCCAACCGGTCCACATGTGCTTTGTGGATTTGGAGAAGGCGTTCGACCGTGTCCCTCGTGGTGTCCTGTGGGAGGTGCTCTGGGAGTATGGGGTCCGGGGCACTCTGCTAAGGGCTGTCCGGTCCCTGTACAACCAGAGCAGGAGCTTGGTCCGCATTGCCGGCACAAAGTCAGACCTGTTCCCAGTGCGCGTTGGCCTCCGGCAGGGCTGCCCTTTATCACCAGTTCTGTTCATAGTTTTTATGGACAGAATCTCAAGGCGCAGCCGGGGGCCGGAGGGGGTCCGGTTCGGGGACCTCAGGATTTCATCGCTGCTGTTTGCGGATGATGTTGTCCTGTTGGCTTCTTCGGGCCTGGACCTGCAGCGTGCGTTGGGGCGGTTTGCAGCCGAGTGTGAAGCGGCTGGGATGAGGATCAGCACCTCCAAGTCTGAGGCCATGGTTCTCGACCGGAAAAAGGTGGCCTGCCCTCTCCAGGTCAGTGGAGTGCTCCTGCCTCAGGTGGAGGAGTTCAAGTATCTCGGGGTCCTGTTCACGAGTGAGGGGAGGATGGAGCGCGAGATCGACAGGCGGATCGGTGCAGCATCTGCAGTGATGCGGTTGCTGTATCGGTCTGTTGTGGTGAAAAGGGAGCTGAGCCGAAAGGCGAAGCTCTCGATTTACCGGTCGATCTACGTCCCTACTCTCACCTATGGTCATGAGCTCTGGGTCATGACCGAAAGGACAAGATCCCGGATACAAGCGGCCGAAATGAGCTTCCTCCGCCGGGTGGCTGGGCGCTCCCTTAGAGATAGGGTGAGAAGCTCCGTCACCCGGGGGGAGCTCGGAGTAGAGCCTCTGCTCCTCCACATCGAGAGGAGTCAGCTGAGGTGGCTTGGGCATCTGTTCCGGATGCCTCCTGGACGCCTCCCAGGGGAGGTGTTCCGGGCATGTCCCACTGGGAGGAGGCCCCGGGGAAGACCCAGGACGCGCTGGAGGGACTATGTCTCCCAGCTGGCCTGGGAACGCCTCGGGATCCCTCCCGGGGAGTTGGAAGAAGTGTCTGTGGAGAGGGAAGTCTGGGCATCCCTGCTTAGACTGCTGCCCCCGCGACCCGGCCCCGGATAAGCGGGAGAAGATGGATGGATGGATGGATCACACCGAAGTTATTTAACAATAAAATTGTTGCAATAAGTCAAAGAAGGACATTTGAGTTAGGCATTCGTAGCTGCTTGATACTGCCAGATTCCTGCAATATCTTATGGTGATAATTCCTATAAACGACCAAAAGGATACATTTAGATATCTGTGTATATCTGTAATCTTCACTGAAGCTAGTAAGAGTGCCATTAATATTCTATGAGATGTCTAATTCTACGATGTGTGCTATTACTTAATCATCTACATGTTGTGTTCTCAGACTGTTGTGTTCTATCATGTCTTGTCTATCTTTCTCTACCTTCAGAGGGTTGAATAATATAAATGTTGTCAAGGACTTAAAGTATAATGATATTTTTAGCATTCAGAAACACTGCACTCGATGTGATTGAATACACTGAGCACAGAGCGCTGTCTTGGCCACCTCTACTCGGGGATGGCGAGTGAAGAGATATTCAAATTAGTTCACCTCAGAGTATTCTGATTGGTGGAGATATGATGACTTCATCTGGTTAAGACTGAAAAATATATATTGACACAGCGGAATGAACCGCCAACTCCTCTGGCACATGTTTTATGCGGCGGATGCCCTTCCAGCCGCAACCCATCACTGGAAATCATTCACACACACTCATTCACACTTTTAACACTATGGACAATTGTTCTTATTCAATTCACTTATACCGCATGTCTTTGGACTTGTGGGGAATTTACGAGTTTGGGCCATAAATCATATCAAACCATGAAAAACCAAGAGATCTTGTCATTTGAACCTGCAACCTTATGATTCTTAGTCATGTGTCTTAGGCACTGCACCACCGAAGCATAAAGCATAACAATGACATTTTGGGTAGATTATTTTTGTTTGATTCAATCTTATCAAAATAAATAAGGCTTAAACTTAAGAAAAAGGAAGCTTAATTTAAATTAAATGAGTAAATTGAAGTTACATTTAGGAATGGTAAAGTTAAATTGAAGTTGTTAAAATGAGGAAAAATAAGTTATCTTCGTAAATCTAAGTCAAGCATTCACGCATATGGTTCACCTGGGATTAGATCTTTCAGTCTGAAGTCCTGAATGTTAGGCACTGCACTATACTGCATACTGAAACATACTGCATATTCAATTTACATTAATTATTTAAATGTATAGATTAAAAAAAAAGTCTTCGTCTTGTTGTTTAGGAGGAGCCCTTGCCCTAACGAAATGGCACTGTTTAACACACACACACATGCCTCATTCAAATATCTCATGCTACCCTTTTGTTTGTTCCAGAGTGGTGAGTGCATGCACCACTCATGGTTCCTGGTTTAAACATAATATTTCTCAATCAACATAATAATGTATTTCAGCCCATCTAAAGATGAAATACAATGATTTTACCTTTTGTGTTGTGCAGCTCCCTGGGTGGTGTTTGCAGGCCCAAACAGGCATGGTGGCCAAACAGAATAGAAGCGAAGAGGGGCTTTTATTTTGAAAAAATGTTTACTTCCTGTTTCTGTGCCAACACGGAAGTGGAAATAGGGAGGTCAAAGGAAAGGTATAAAAAGGTGCATGAGCTTATTGTTTGTAGAGTGCAGTCAAGTGTGAGCAATGGTAGGTGTACAGACAGTTTATTACAGACAGCATTTTGTCAATGACTGATAATTGCAGCAGTGTTTATTGAATATCTATCTTCATTCACAATTTCTTTCTGCCATCGTGCAGTATTTCTTTTGTTTTTGGATATTTTTCATTGTGGGTTTTGCACAATAAAATCACTTTACACCGTAGTGTATTCTAGAGTTTTGCCATCATTTTTTTTTTACTTGGACCCTTCTAAATTGTCCTAGAAGCAAGCAACAAAAAACAACGTCTTAAAACTTGTCATTGCGATTAATGCAGCAAGTTGTGTGTTAATATCTCAAAGGGATGTCAAGATATCTCAGAATTAAAATTTTGAGTTGTTGGCAAATGTTTATGCAAGCCTTTCAAAAACTGTGGCGAATCAACTTAAAATCCATATTGATTAGCCACCAATGTCCAAAGATCATGTGGTTAAAACTTTGTAAAGATCTAAGAGTAGTTTGACAAAGTACGTTTTTCAGAAAAGTCTAAATAGTTTAATCAACCATATTTAATTACCATATTAAAATGGTGGGTAATGAATTATTGAAAGTCACTACACTGCAAAAAATGCACTCTTGGAACAGGAAAAAAACTCTAAGTTAAACCCGTAGAATATCAGGCAACAAAATCTGCCAATGGAGTAAGCAAATTTTACTTGGCAAGAATTTCTAAATGAGTCTTAAATAAAAGCAAGTACATCCTAGTTTTAAGACATATTGTCTAGTTGTAAAACCACTGGTGGAAAAGACTTGTTTTGAGAGTTTTTATCTATTTTTAAGATCCAACAGCGCTTGTTATCAGCTAGAAATTTTTGCTAGTTTTAAGAATCTTGTTTTAAGATCAGTGGCAAAATCAGCAGCTTGTTTCACAAAGTTTCTTAATTGAAGAAAATAAATGACCAGAATAAGCCTTTTTTATTCTCCTCAAGAAAATGTAAGTGATTTTCTCAAAATAAGCTAAATAATCTATTGCCAAAAGGTTTAGGTGAGAAAATTCTTCCTAAAATAAGAAAATCAAGATTTTCAATTTAATTTTAAGCATTTTCAATTTAACTTAGATTTTTTTTGCAGTGTACAGTTACATGCAGCAAATTTGAACCCCCCCCGGACTACACAAATATCATAGTACAATACAGGCGAAGAACGGTCCTTCGAGAGGTAGCATTATAAAAGAAAATGAGGTACAATAGGAAAGATAAAAAAAGAGGACAAAATACCCCTCCAGACTTCCCTCAGAGAGGACAGTGTGAGATCAGGAGGGAAAGACTTCAATGGCAGAAGAGGAATAATAATAACAACAAAAACAATAAAAACTATTTAACATTTTATACGGTCTACTTCATTATAGGGCTGCAACTAAAGATTATTTTGATAATTTTTTTGGATAAAACTAAATGCATTTTTTATTTGATGTTTTACTTATAACGATATAAAACCATAAATCAAGATACTATTTATGTATGAATGTAAACTTAAAAAAATGCAAAAACCACAAATAGAGTTGAATGATATTTAATTCTGAAATTAAAAATCTTAAATGAAAGGCAAATTTTGTTCTTGAACTGTAAAACTTCTCAAAATATAAATAAATGCATGAAAAAATAAATAAAGAGCAAAACACTCGTTAAACAAACCATTAGATTTAATCTAATACATTTTACAATTAAACCTTTGGAAACATTGATTTTTATTACATAAGAAAAATGACATACAATCAAAAACTTTCTTTGATTTTAACTTTCCTGTATCCATCCTAAGTACCAAATCTAGATATATCTAGTATAGTTTAGGTGACAAGTTTGACAGATTGTTTAATCATAGCGTGAACTTCTTATGGAGTAAAAGGGATGACTTAATTTCAAAAACTCTGCAGGCTCTTGTGTTAAAGGAGAAGTTAAGAATAGATTTGATGTTCTTTTTATTATTAGATACTCAACCAGCAGAGACTGCAAGAGCTCGGGCAAATGGCAAAAAAGACAGATAAGAGATCAGAGATGTGCCCACACTGCTGCAGACAAATGACCTCTCCTGCAAACAAATAGTCTCCTTGACCTGCCTAGCAAACAGAAATGTGGCTTGTTTATGCCAGGCTTATCTGGCTCTTCATAATAGTCCACTATTCACAGAGCACCCAAATCCACTATGACCAAACCCACCAACAGTCATCCAGTAGACTTATACAAAGAGCTCTGTAGTCAGCAAAAGTACACCCACTGAAGAGAAAAAAACAAACCGTTGTCTGCAAAGCTTTCAGTATTGGAGGAATAGACTGTTTTTCAATAAAAAGGGTTTGTCACAAAGAATAAGCAATATTCTGAGAAAGTGGCACTTACCGTACATTTTCTTTGACCGTCAGTGCTGCCTAACATATCCAAGATGCATGTGGCAGATAAAAATAAAATACCTATATTGTGACGAGAGTTATAAGCCAAACCTTGTAGGATGGTTGCTGCTGGTTTTAGGTGTCACTAAGGCTCTTATAGGTGTGTCTAGGTCTCTTGAAAGCTCCTGTCTGAAGCAGTGCTGCAATGATTGAATGCGTTTTATTTTTGATTGTGAGCTATATATACACTCACCCAAAGGATTATTAGGAACATTTGCAACATCCAATTATCTAATCAACCAATCACATGGCAGTTGCTTCAATGCATTTAGGGGTGTGGTCCTGATCAAGACAATCTCCTGAACTCCAAACTGAAAGGTGATTTAAACAATTTTGAGTTGTTGGTGCCAGGTGGGCCAGTCTGAGTATTTCATAATCTGCTCAGTTACTGGGATTTTCACACACAACCATTTCTAGGGTTTACAAAGAATGGTGTGAAAAGGGAAAAACATCCAGTGTGTGACAGTCCTGTGGGTGAAAAATGCCTTGTTGATGCTAGATATCAGAGGAGAATGGGCGACTGATTCAAGCTGATAGAAGAGCAACTTTGACTGAAATAACCACTCGTTACAACCGAGGTATGCAGCAACGCATTTGTGAAGCCACAACCTTGAGACGGATGGGCTACAACAGCAGAGGACCCCACCGAGTACCACTCATCTCCACTACAAATAGGAAATAGAGACTACAATTTGCTCAAGCTCACCAAAATTGGTGCCTGGTCTGGTGAATATCAATTTCTGTTGAGACATTCAAATAGTAGACTCAGAATTCTGCATAAACAGAATGAGAACATGGATCCATCATGCCTTGCTACCACTGTGCAGGCTGGTGATAGTGGTGTAATGGTGTGGGGGATGTTTTCTTGGCACACTTTAGGCCTCTTAGCGCTAATTGGGCATCGTTTCAGTGTCATGGCCTACCTGAGCATTGTTTCTGACCATGTCCATCCCTTTATGACCACCATGTACCCATCCTCCGATGGCTACTTCCAGGAGGGTAATGCACAATGTCACAAAGCTCAAATCACTTCAAATTGGTTTCTTGAACATGACAATGAGTTCACTGTCCTAAAATGGCCCCCACAGTCACCAGATCTCAGCCCAATAGAGCATCTTTGAGATGTGGTGGAACGGGAGCTCCGTGCCCTGTGTGTGCATCCCACAAATCTCAGTCAACTGCAAGATTCTATCCTATCAATATGAGCCAACATTTCTAAAGAATGCTTTCAGCAGCACCTTGTTGAATCAATGCCATGTAGAATTAAGGCAGTTCTGAAGGTGAAAGGGGGTCAAACACCGTATTAGTATGGTGTTCCTAATCATCCTTTAGGTGAGTGTAAACTTATACGTATGTTCAGAGTTATTTTATTTTTATCATTGAGCAGCTACTATGTTCTCAATCAACCCAAAAGACACATAAATATTGAAGCTGAATATATTTTTTTTATTTTGGCTATCTTAGGAGGATATCTGTGTGTGCTGGTAACTATTGATATGCAGAATTATTAGGCAAATTAATAAAAACCATATATATATACTCATCTGAATTATTTATTTTTGCCAGGCAAACCAATATAACATCTCAAAATTTACAAATATACATTTCTGACATTAAAAAAACAAAACAAACACATCAGTGACCAATATACCCACCTTTCTTTACAAGGACACTCACAAGCCTTCCTTCCATGGATTTTGTCAGCTTCTTGATCTGTTCACCATCAACATCGCGTGCAGCAGCAACCACAGCCTCCCAGACACTGTTTAGAGAGGTGTAATGTTTTCCTTCCTTGTAGATCTCACGTTTCTTGAGGGACCACAGCTTCTCTATGGGGTTCAGATCAGGTGAACAAGGGGGCCATGTCATTATTTTTCCTCTTTTAGATCTTTACTGGCCAGCCACACTGTGGAGTGGTTGGAGGCATGTGATGGAGCATTGTCTTGCATAAAAGCATTGTCCTTTTCTTGAAAGATGCCGATTTCTTTTTGTACCACTGCTTGAAGAGGGTGTCTTTCAGGAACTGGCAGTAGGACTGGGAGTTGAGTTTGACTCCATCCTCAAGCTGAACAGGTCCCACAAGTTCATCTTTGATGATACCAGTCCATACCAGTACCCCACCTCCACCTTGCTGGCGCCCGAGTCAGAGTGTAGCTTTCTGCCCATTACTGATCCAGCCACGGGCCCATCCATCTGGCCCATCAAGACTTACTCTCATTTCATCAGTCCATAAAACCTTAGAAAAATCAGTCTTGAGATATTTCTTGGCCCAGTCTTGACGTTTCAGCTTGTGTGTCTTGTTCAGTGGTGGTCATTTTTCAGCCTTTCTTACCTTGGCCATGTCCCTAAGTATTGAACACCGTGTGCTTTTTGACACTCCAATAACTTTGGAGCTCTGAAATATGGCTGAACTGGTGGCAAATGGCATCTTGGCAGCTACATGCTTGATTTTCCTCAGTTCCTGGGAAGTTACTTTCCACCTTCTTTTTTCAACGTGCTTCTTGTGACCCTGTTGGCTATTTGCCATAAAAGCTTGATTGTTCTGTGACCCCGCTTCAAAACCATGGCAATTTCAAGTCTGCTGCATCCCTCTGCAAGACATCTCACTATTTTAGACTTTCCAGAGTCTGTCAAGTCCTTCTTTTGACCCATTTTGCCAAAAGAAAAGGAAGTTGCCAAATAATTATCCACACCTGATATAGGGTGTTGATGTCATTAGACCACACCCCTTCTCATTACACAGATGTCTGGACTTTCATAAAAGGGTGTTACAACTCATAAATACTACTGATTTGCTTATATGTCTCATTCACTGTTAAAGCAAGAGGTTTTAACCAAGAGCCAATGCTTACAGTTACACAAGGCTTTCGTGGCATGGAAACAAAAACAATACCTTCGTATTGTCACATTAACTAATTGCACAATTGTGATTCTTATCTTGTAATAACAAACTTAAACCAGGAGGAGATAGAGGTCCCGTCTGATTGCAGTTACAGGTAGACTTCCATCGTGTTTATATTTATGTGGTTCTAGTGCAAAACCCCTTGCTGATTGGTTAGCTCGCCATATTAATTTTGCATATTAACAGAAACGTAAGGATGTCAGCAAGTTTCAAAAAGAAAGACGAGAAAACTGCAACCTTGTCTTTCCTTTCAAACCAGGAAGCTCAAAAATGCCTAAAAATATAAACTTTACCTTTTGCTTGTTTTAGGTTTGAGTCTTCTGCAGACATATTAACATTAGTGTTTTAGGGTTTTGTGACTCTTTAACACCACTGATGCACACAAAGACTGTGTGGATTGACCCTAACAAAAGATAACTAACCTTCATTGTTGACACCAATGCTCCAAACAGGAAAAAGTGGAAACCATTATGTACGTTATACGTTCCAATCTAGCACTTGCTGCTGTGAACTAAGTATATAATCCCCAACACTTAAGATCAGCCCAATTTTAACGTACATTTGTTTAAAATTCATGAATTATTTACATGTAAGCACTTGGTAAATGTGCACATCAATACCCGTTTCATGCACACACATGCACAGTGTGATAAAATGAGGCTATTCAAAATGCCAATTTTGTTTCTTTATGGTGGGTTGGATGCACTCTGCTCAGAATGGCACAATTATGATGGAAGCTTCTAAATTATGAAACAAAGGCTGTTGTGCATCAATTAACAGTAATTTGCACGCTTGCACAAAAAGTCTTGTCAAACGTAGGGTTTTCGTGATATTTGGACAAAGAGTGTTTCTTAATCACATTAAAGATTGATTGGTGTTGGATTAGATTTAATATAGAAAGTGTGTCTGACTAACAAACCCCACCACCCGACTGTTGCAGCATAATGTAGTAATTGAAGAAGGTGTACAGGTAGGTGTGTTGCTTGTGCTGGGGGAATTAATTTGGCTAGATGTTTGTCTGATCTCTTATAATAGAAAGGGTTTTATTTATTTAATAATTAACTACCTAATTTGTTTGTTTATTATGTATTTGTTTGTTTTGTCTTTCTGTCTATCTCAGTCTAAGTTAAGATAAAGAAAACACCACAAAAGAGAAGAAAGCTCTACTGTCAACTTTAGTTCTTTTAATAATTTTATACTCACTAGTTTAATAAATACATCTTTTTTGGCACCTGGAAGTTAAACTAATGTTGAGGTTCTATTTTGTAATTATGTTTTGTTTTGTGTTATGTTGAGTTGTTGAAATAATGTGCTTATTCTATTTTTGGGATTGTTCTATTCGTTGCTCTTTTTTTCTTTGTTTAAGATTTGATTAAATTTATAATTGGTTCCTGCCCTATTTAATTTTTCCTGTTAAGCGTTAAGACCCTGCACCTATCCTGGCGTGTTAACTCCTGACCAGGCAAGGAATCCCTGGTCCCTCAGCTCTGTGTTGCACTGCAGCTTTCCTATCAAGCTGCCAACCGCCAATACATTTGAAAGAAAAAGACGGGGAAAAGGAAAAAGGAGTAGAAAGAGGAGAAAGAAGATTAAGTATAAGTAGAGGAGGAAGAACAGGAAGAGGTAGTATAAAAAGTGGAAGAAGAAGACCAAGAAGAAAAAGAAGAGGAAGTGTAAATAGAGAAAAGGAGGAGAAAGAAGAAGAGGTGGAATAAGAAGAGGAAGTAAATGAAGATGAAGAGGAGAATGAATAAAGAGACAAACCCCCCACTTTCTCTCTCGATGCACTATAGGAAGTCACTGAACTTGTAATGCTTCAACTGACAGATGTGATCTGGTGGATAAGGGATCAGAGTGTCGCTGATCTGATCCCCAGAAGTTGAAGTTGGTGTGAGTGATGAAACACTTGCTCTCCCATCTTCAACAATCACAGCTGTGGTCTCCTTGAGCAAGGCACCAGTTCACCGACTGCTCCCCGGGCGCCACAGTGAGCCATGGCTGCCCACTGCTCCAGGTGTGTTCGCGGTGTGTTTGTTCAGTACTGTGTGTGTACACTGGGATGGGTTACATGCAGAGCACAAATTACGGGTATGGGTCACTCCATATCTGGCCAACTAGTCATTTTCTCTTTCACTTGAGGCTGGAGCCGGAAATGAGCAGATTTTCTTTAACACTTATGTTAAACATGACCAACTTGTTTAAACTTGAGGGTCCTCTGGGTATTTTCTATTATTTTGACAACTCTGAGGAGTTTTATTCCTTTCTTTAGGTTGTATTTATCAACTGCTCACCAAGTGCTGAAGTTTTATTCCCTTTATTTCTGATACATCAAATAACCTGTTTTTGCCTAATTTGACTCTGTTGTAGCGCTCTCTCATGGAGAAAGGGGCAGATTAACTCAAACTCCACGCCTCATCTGCTTCCTGCTAAAACCTTTGGGTGACGTTATGCATTTTATGCCCATTTTATGTACAGTTAATCGTTGTTATTTAGCTTTAGCCTTGTTGTTTCTGTTTTAGTTTTAACTTGATGTCAGTGTTTGCTGATTAGGTTCTGCTGTCATGCACATATCCTGGCAAGTAATGCACTTTTGAGATCAATTTTATAGTTTAATTTGAGTTTGCATTATTGAACATTATTAAAAAATGGTGCATTATTTTGCATTATTGTGTTATTAATGAAATATTACCAAAACTATATTTTTCATGTTCACAAATAAGAGGTGATCATGCGTTAATGTCATGGGCGAATAGTACGGTTAATGAACGGATCTTGTATGTAATACCAAAAGCCAAGGAAACTTTAAACAAATGTATACAAAATTATTGAAAGATGACAGAAATCCCCTAAGCAGAAAAACATCCACATGCAACACTCTAATAATTTTCTTCTTCAGAGGCTGTAAAAATTTTTAGAAGATTTTTAAAAGGAAGTGAGTAAGAGTTCAACATTGGGTTAAATATTTTGAATATTATTTGTGCAAATAACTTCTCCTTTAATTTTATATTGAGTTAAACTCTATGTATGATTTTTACATTTGAGACTCCTAAGACCCACCCCTTAATTTTCTCTGAAAACTCTGAGAACTTGAAGAAGAACTTTCAGATTCGACAGCATGGTCAAATGCTGAGTTTGGTCACCAGCAAATGACACATCCATTAATGAAGATGGGAAGATGAACTGATGCTTAAACTAAAACCATCCAATCAGGACACATTACAGCTAATGTAGTTGGAAACCCTTGGCTGTACATGTGGGGGCTAGAAGCAGTCACCCTTGAATTCGTCTGCTGCTTGTCATCGTTTCTGGGGTGATTTGAATGACAAAGTAAGCACCCCTCCTTGTTCTGCTTTACTGATGACCCCGATCTTCTTCAACTCCCTCCCTTACAGTTTTCAGAGCCCAATCGCAACCACAGAACCCCAGTCATTTAACAATACCCGGTTGCCCTTTGTATGCCATTTACAGCACTGCTATAAAGCTTGGTGGTGTTGCTTATGCCATAAAAGAACGAAGTTAGACTGTGCAGAGGTGCTTCATTAAATCTATTGTGCCATTTTGAAAAGCTTGTTTGGACACTATGAGGAAAGACAAAGACTAGATGGAACGACTGTTTCTTGTTGGTTTCCTGAGCTCATCAAGCACTCATTTCCTTCTTCAAATAAATCAGACCTCTCAGTTTGAGTTTCAGTTACCTGTCAAGTGCCCCACTCTCACTTTCAGAAGAAAGGTTTTCGTATGGAAATGAGCTTTACAATCACTTTTGTGACAAACAATACAGGCGTTACTGAATCTGTTTTTATGCATCTCTTTGTGTTTAATGATCTTTTGAAATGTCATTTTATGGCAGACAGACATTTTGTCTGTGGATTCAGTTTAGCAGCAGAATCTGAGAAACTGAGTCAATATTTTTGTGAGTTGGAGAAAATCTAATTTCAGGTCATTTAAAATGCCCCTATTGTGATTTTGAAAAGTTCTTTATTTCCCCAACAACAGGTTGACACAAATGCAAAGTCAAAAAAGTTAAAAAAAATTGAATTTTACTGGATTTGGTTATAATTCGTTTTGTGACTTGTTCGTAATAAACCTCTCCTCTATGTGACTCAACTGGAGTAGCTTATGGAGCTGCTGAACAAAATCAATCTGACCCGGTTTTGACCATGTTTAGAGAAATTGCATTGACAGAAATGACAACCAATAAAATAATACAATCAACGTACCATTAAACTGGTCGTGATTGAATAAAGAGACAAGGTTTGAGTCAACCTCACCAGGGATGCTCGAGGTTCCAGCTCCTTACTCCACAGAAAACATATTCAATCTCCAGCAATCAGACACAGATAAACTGCAACATTTTCTCCTCCTGCATTCTAATCTCTGTGAAAGACTTGCATAACCCTGCTTCCCCTCATACAACGGTGTAATCCGAGAACCGTTACCTCGTTGTTTGGGGAGGGAGGTTTGTGATTTCCCTGAGTTCGTTTTGTCTTCATGCATGAATAAGAGGTTGTACGGCATGACGTGTGAGCTTGTGGGCTAAAAAAATTGCTTTCAAGTAAGACTTGTTTCATTAACTCCAAGATGACTCTTTCTTAGTAAAGGCAATATTTTGATACAAAAAGAGCTTTTAGTTTTAAAACTTCAGCAGGGTGTTCATCAAACCTAAAGCTATGTTTCACCACATGAGAGGTAATTAAAAAAAAAAAAACACACAATAGCAGCTCTTTAAGAATAACAGACACTGTTCCGAGCACAAAACTAAAAACATTGTAAAATATGAAATATTAGATATGTATGAATTTTTTGTGGATCCTAGCATGTTTGTTTGTCTCACGTCTTATCATACAGATATACATACATTTTAACCTCATAGCATAGAATTGTGCAACAAATATACATGTGCAGAAAAGGATTGATATCTGCAGAAGTACTTAATACCATAATTTTTCTCATAAGGAAGTCTGCTTTGGCTGTTGTAGTAAAGGGAAAGCCCATACTGGTCACAAACAAACAAATGAATAAAATGTGTTCATACAGCACCTTTGTGGTTGCTTCAAAACAGCTTTATAAAGACCAAATGTGGATCCACTGGTTAATAAGAATTCCTCTTGAATAATTCTATGGGGAAAGATCATATACTGTATTGCCAATTTACTGTACTGCCTTGTTCATATAATGAGGAAAAGTTTATAGTACTAAGAAAGTGTTGATTTGCATTGATGAGTAAACTAACCACATGTACCTGGTGATTTTGTAACGCTCTTTTTAAGTTACCCCATAAACGTCCCCACATATTCAAAGCAGCATTTTACCATAACCAGGTATTTTTTGTTAAATTCTGGCAAAGGTGAAGTTTTTTAAATTGCTGGAGATTTGTTGCATCACTGCATTTATTTTGGTTGCAGGCGGAGTTTGGAGGAGATATGGATGCATGTCATGCAGCTGTTTTTCGTCTCATAGCTCCAAGGCTAATTGAGAACAGGGCGAGGAATTGTGCTACGGTTCTCTGTGTTAAAGGATACTCTCTAAGATGAACAGGACTTCATAAGCACACAGAATAGTTAATAATGTGTTTAATCACAGATGCACCAATCTGCACGAAAATTCAGGTGCGCTCATCAAACGCAAAGAGCATTTCATGAACAATTAAAAACAGAGAGGACAATTAAGTTGATAAATAAAATATTTTTAGTTTATCTGTTCAGTATATGTCACATAATCATTGATAACCTTTAATATCTGCTCATTTAGCTGTGATGCTATTTCCGATGAGAGATTAAATTGTTCAACCCACTTATTTCACTCTGAAGTTCACTCTGCTCATAATTGCCTAGTATAGCAAGCGTGGTTGCCGAGAAATGTAGAAGTGTACTAGGCGAATTGTCCAAGTGTAAGTCCAGGACAGTTGAACACCCTGGGCCCGGAGAATACTCTCCTCTTAGATTTCCAACTATTACCGCAGTTTAAACGAGGAGTAGACCATCTTACACAAAGTGAGAAGTGAAACATGCATGTTTAGTGGTGAAGGGGTTGATGGAGGGATAGCTTGGATGATGTAGATGTTAGCTCTTTGGTCATGTCTTATTTACTGGAGATAATATAGGTAGGTGGGACCATATGTTTAGTCAATTTTCAGCCAAGCTCCTCCTGAAGTTATGCTAATCTGATGATTAAAGTCATTTGATTAATCGCAACCTGCAAAACAAAAGAGTTGCTTTGAATGTAAATTATTCACTTAAAAAGAGACAAGCTAACGAGTTGTAGAAAGATTTATCTTAAGCTGTTAACAACGAAAATAGTTTCCCTTTCAAACAGTTTCTGCTTTGTTTGTTTAGTGAAACCCTCCCTTGCATTGCTATGGAAACCATCCTCATTCTCCTTTAAACCAATAGAAGGACATCAAAGCTTGCATTCAAAACCTTCCCAGGTCTCCTGTTCACTTATTATTTTGTTATCATCATCCCCGAAGCCATTCACGGAACGCACTGTCCAGACATCAAAGATCCTTTAGCCAATCACATGCTCATTATACGTATTTGCAAAGGAGCACAAAAAAGATGAAAATGTTGATAGAATTATATTGTATTCTCTTTTTTTTTGTCACACAATGACAAGCTTGATTGTCAAAATCTGAATGTTCAGTGCAAAGACTGCATTCATGGAGCTCAAAAGCTTACCAGTTTGTTTAAACAAACAAGGTTAACTTTTTTCAGTTTTAGGTAATGATGGGATCCTTATATATACTGTAGTGTTGGAGCTGGTAGTTAAAAGCCGTTAGGTGCCACTAAGCAGCATGTTACAGCCTTAAATTTGGTCAAAAACTGGAACATATCTGATATCCATTCGTCTTATGAGTCTGATACTGTCACATAATACACCAGATATATAAGAACCTTAGATATTGCTATATGGAGTAATTAATTAAAAAACAATTAAATGTTACAGAGCTTGGAGAACACTGGAGCAGATTAGCTCCAGGTGGTTCTGTGTGTTATGTGTTACAGCTGCGAGCCCAGACGAGGACTTTTTGCAGAGTCTCCAAATATAACAGAGGTTAGAGGTTAGAGGTGTGTTTAGCATTTAGTACTCAGGTGATTGCAGTCATGTGTAATTGGATATCGAGGTACTGATTGTACTCAGGTGATTGCTGCATGGGGTGATCATTTGGCTGGGCTTTGGTTAAGCTCTGACAGTAACAAAAACTACAGAAATGTTGTATAGTTCATTGGTTTAGATCCATAAAGTTCATTAAATATTCAGGATAGTTCAAAAGCTCTGACTTAATCAAAATTTAAAATAGGCCGAAAAAGTGGGATGTCTGGACGAGAGCCACAGAGCTGAATCCGGATACCCTCCTCATTGGTACTTTGAGGTGGTGGTAGAGACATTGTCTTCAAAATGTCCCAGGCTGGTGCCAGGCCATATCCACATGTACCCGGTTATGTCACGGAGTCTAACCTCGGCACTCCCTCCTCTGGCCACCAGAGGGCACTAACTCCTGCGTCTCCATCTACACCACACTACATTCCCCATACACCTCTGGGGCGCCTTGATTATACACCCAGCTGAAGAACATTAGTAGCACTATTTAAACAGACTGATTCCCGATATTCGGGGCGAAGTCTTGTTTGTACATCTGTGCTGCAACTCTGAGCGTTCACCCTGTTTGTCTGCCTGCCTGTTATGACCCTGCCTGTTTACCGTTTACGATCCTAGCCGCCTGCCCGTTGTTCTACTGTTGCGCTTCTCCGTTACTGCTTGTTTGCTGCCTGCCCTGACTACCCGCCTGTTATTTGACTACGTTTAAGAGCCTGCACATGGATCCCAACCCGAGTGATGTTTCGTTACAGAAGACTTCGCCACCCTATGATCCAGCGGCTTTCTCGCAGCTGTCCTCAGCACTGTTTTCGCAGGCTAACCAACTCTCTGCGCACCACCATCAGCTGAATCGCCTGACAGCCCTCACTGAGCAACTGGTAAAGACGCTTCAGAATCTACATGTCCCTTCTCCAGCGGCAGCCATGACGTCAACAAGCACCGCCACGGAAGCACCACAGGTCAGTCCTCGCCCCTCCTTTCCTGAGAAGTTTGACGGGGATCAGACGAAGTGCAAGGGATTTTTGCAGCAGTGCTCTCTCTTCATTCGCCCAACAACCCACCGCTCTACACCACGGACACCAGTAAGATCGCGCTTGTTATTTCACTGCTAACCGGGAGGGCACTAGAATGGGCCACGGCCGTATGGAGAGGAGAGGGCACTGTGTTTCTCACGTTTCTGGAATTCACAGAGAGCTTCAGCAGGTCGTTTGATCACCCCCGCGAGGGCAAGAGCGCGGGTGATAAATTGCTAGAGTTATCACAGGACAGAGTGCAGCAACCAAACAAGAACCCAGCCGATAGCCAGCGAGGAGAACCAGGAGAGGTTGCCCTCACAGAGTGGTATGGTCTTCCTATACTCAGTCCCCACGTCTTTGAGCTCGTTAGTGCCTCAGATACCCCCAAGGTGGAGAATCACACTCCCCACATACCCTGCACAGAGATTCCTGCCCATACTCTGTCTGCCTCATGCCCTGAGAGGGCCGGTCTAGACACCTCCACGGGGGTGCCACAACCACAACCTCCTTCGAAGAACAGGAAGAAAAAGAAGAAAAGGAGTGGTTCCAACCCCTCAACTCTCTCTTCTTCAGTCAGTACAACCGAGTCTACTGCTTCGAGGATTAGTGTAGACCACGCCAGTGTTGCCCCGGAAACGCTGATCCCTGAGGCAGAGGGGATAGTCGTGGTTGAAGTGTGCCATGCTCCTGTCCTTAATAATGGGGGTCTTGTTATGCCGTCCTGCTTGTTATGCCGTCCTGCTTGTTTTGCCGCCCCTGCGCCTGAGTCTGCCGGCGCCGCCCCTGCGCCTGAGTCTGCCGGCGCCGCCCCTGCGCCTGAGTCTGCCGGCGCCGCCCCTGCGCCTGAGTCTGCCGGCGCCGCCCCTGCGCCTGAGTCTGCCGGTGCCAACCCAGGTTCCATGTCTGCTGGCGCCAACCCAGGTTCGGCGCCTACCGGCGCCACTTGCGCGCCGCTGCCTTGCTCTGCTGGCGCCACCCGAGCGCCGCTGCCCTGCTCTGCCGGCGCCACCCGAGCGCCGCTACCCAGCTCTGCCGATGCCTGCTCTTCGCCTGCCGGTGCCACCCGAGCGCCGCTGCCCAGCTCTGCCGATGCCTGCTCTTCGTCTGCCGGCGCCACCCGAGAGCCGCCGCCCAGCTCTGCCGACGTCTGCTCTTCGCCTGCGCCTGCCGGTGCCACGCGAGCACCGCTGCCCAGCTCTGCCGACGTCTGCTCTTCGCCTGCGCCGCCCCTGCGCCTGAGTCTGCCTGCGCCGCCCCTGCGCCTGAGTCTGCCTGCACCAACCCAGGTTCCATGTCTGCCGGCGCCAACCCAGGTTCCGCACCTACCAGCGCCTACCGGCGCCACCCGCGCGCCGCTGCCCTGCTCTGCTGGCGCCCACCCGAGCACTGCTGCCCTGCTCTGCTGGCGCCACCCGAGCGCCGCTACCCAGCTCTGCCGATGCCTGCTCTTCGCCTGCCGGTGCCACCCGAGCGCCGCTGCCCAGCTCTGCCGACGTCTGCTCTTCGCCTGCGCCGCCCCTGCGCCTGCGCCGCCCCTGCGCCTGAGTCTGCGCCTGAGTCTGCGCCTGAGTCTGCCTGCGCCTGAGTCTGCGCCTGAGTCTGCCTGCGCCTGAGTCTGCGCCTGAGTCTGCCTGCGCCGCCCCTGCGCCTGAGTCTGCCTGCGCCGCCCCTGCGCCTGAGTCTGCCTGCGCCGCCCCTGCGCCTGAGTCTGCCTGCGCCGCCCCTGCGCCTGAGTCTGCCTGCGCCGCCCCTGCACCTGAGTCTGCCTGCGCCAACCCAGGTTCCATGTCTGCCGGCGCCAACCCAGGTTCGGCGCCACTCGCGCGCCGCTGCCTTGCTCTGCTGGTGCCACCCGAGCACTGCTGCCCTGCTCTGCCGGCGCCACCCGAGCGCCGCTACCCAGCTCTGCCGATGCCTGCTCTTCGCCTGCCGGTGTCACCCGAGCGCCACTGCCCAGCTCTGCCGACGTCTGCTCTTCACCTGTGCCTGCCGGCGCCACCCAAGCGCCGCCACCCAGCTCTGCCGGCGCCACCCGAGCGCCGCTACCCAGCTCTGCCGATGCCTGCTCTTCGCCTGCCGGCGCCACCCGAGCGCCGCTGCCCAGCTCTGCCGATGCCTGCTCTTCGTCTGCCGGCGCCACCCGAGCGCCGCCGCCCAGCTCTGCCGACGTCTGCTCTTCGCCTGCGCCTGCCTGTGCCACCCGAGCGCCGCTGCCCAGCTCTGCCGACGTCTGCTCTTTCGCCTGCGCCTGCCGGCGCTACCCGAGCGTCGCTGCCCCTGCTCTGCCGGAGTTACCCGAGCGCCGCTGCCCAGCTCTGCCGGCGCCTGCTCTTCGCCTGCATCTGCCGGCACACTTTGGACTGTTTCGATGGTTGCCGATGCTGCAGGCCTTGCCTCTGAGGTCACTTTTTGTGGCATGGCTCCTGCCACCAGATCCTCCTGGACTGCCCCTTAGGCACGGGGAGGGAGATGGTCCACAGGAATGCTTTTGGGTAGACGCAAGGGACATTCTCGACCCAGACCTCACCGAGACCTTCCACCATAACCACCCGAACAGACTGGCTCCTCGACCACGGGGGAGACCCCGTCGCCGTCCGCTTCCTCGCGCCAGGAGTCGCTCGTAGGGGGGGGGGCTCTGTCACGGAGTCTAACCTCGGCACTCCCTCCTTTGGCCAGCAGAGGGCACTAACTCCTGCGTCTCCATCTACACCACACTACATTCCCCATACACCTCTGGGGCGCCTTGATTATACACCCAGCTGAAGAACATTAGTAGCACTATTTAAACAGACTGATTCCCGTTGTTCGGGGTGAAGTCTTGTTTGTACATCTGTGCTGCAACTCTGAGCGTTCACCCTGTTTGTCTGCCTGCCTGTTATGACCCTGCCTGCTTACCGTTGTTCTACTGTTGCTCTTCTCCGTTACTGCTTGTTTGCTGCCTGCCCTGACTACCCGCCTGTTATTTGACTATGTTTAATAAGAGCCTGCACATGGGATCCCAACTCGAGTGATGTTCCGTTACAGGTTATTTTTACAAACATTGTCTTACCCTCCTTTAAAACTGAACTTCGTTGAGAATTTTTCTCCCCAGTGTTCTACTTGTAGCAAAAGCATATGTTGCATTTTTGAAGAAAAAAATTATTTTCTTCTTTTTAACTGTTTCTCTACCATCTCTTTTCAATCGATGGCTTCAAGCAGACTGTCCTTTAGAGTTACTATAAATGATGATCTCCAGAATCTAATTTAGCACACAAGTCAGCATAGAACGAAGGTCACTTTGAAAGATTTTGCTAGTTGAGTTCAGATCAATAATCAATAGCATTTCATTTCAGAAATGATGTGATTTCCTTTAAGGGTCTCATTAATCAGCGTTGATGTAAACTCATCAAAACAGCTATAAATCATGTCTAATTAAAAACAAATAGCATCTTTCAGCTTATACTTTCAGGTCTTCCACTTGGCTGCTGGATTTCTAGTGATATGTAATGAGTACGAAGGCAGAGGTTTGTGAGGGGTAATGGGAAAAGGGAAAGCTGCAGGGTGTGTGGGAAAGCAGCAGATGTTGACCCCCTTGTCTCCATCTTAGTTCAGCAGTGTGATGCTTCTCAATCAATTAGCTTGAGTTAATCAGTCACTCATATCAGATGCTCAGTGAACCATCTTTGTGACACTCTAGCACCAAATTGAATCTGAGGGCCACATGCACTCACTCTCAACAACAACCCCCACCCCAAATTGCTTTCAGGCAGATACTTACACTTTATAACATTGTGTAGTATATTTTAAGGTAAGTGTTTTTCTAACCGTCGACCTCTCTGCGGTGGAAGACCATAGCACCTTGGTTAGTTTAAACAAAGATGATTAATTATTCATTGTCTTCTACAATACAACATCTTCTTTTGTCATATTGTCACTGGCTCTCTTTCAATGCCTCAACAGGAATTATTGGACAGCTATATAGAATAAATTATATTTATAGATATATAGAAATTTTGACATAAGCAACAGTAAAATAACAGAATTTATGATTTTATTAAAGCCAGCAACAAAAAGTAACGAGATTGTGATATAGAATTTATTGGAGTCAGAGGACCTTTTTGTTGCTTTTAGCAACGATACTACAGCGGTGACTCATTCACTATTATGTGATGCTGGATTTGCAAAGAGATTGGCTATGGTAAGTTGAGCTGTGCTCAGTAAAAAGATCAAGATGCAAGGATGCAGGTCAGGAAGGTAAGTAACAACTATTCCCAACACCCAATGCAGTACTACACTGCTTAGAGCACATTCAGTAATGGGAGGCATTGTTTTCTGAGATAGACTGTGCCCTTGAGTAGTGAAATACATCCTTTATATAGTTCACATTTCAAAAAATAGATTTGAAGTTGCTGCAGGTATTTGTTAATTAGTGCTCCAGTTTGTGGACAAATTCATCACTGGAAAGGTTTGATTTGAATATTTTTATTGGGTTTTCAGTTTTTTCACAAGAAAAATAGCAGTACAATCCCCTGACCCATTAATTCTTGAAGAAAGCTAGAATTGTGTTTTGGTGGTTTGTAGGCAACAGCTAATGTTACAGAGAATGCACATCTTTCTTTGATACTGCCGGTGTAATATTTAGTACAAGTACTTAAAGATTTAAAATTATGTTCTGTTTTTTGGTTGTGTTTTTCTATATATCGTGACAACATCCTTTGTTCACAACAAGTTGAGCACGGTTCATGATTGTAACAGTCATTTCTGGGTGTTGCTTCATTTAATCTAATAGTTGTTTGGGGTGAGCCAGGTTTCAGTTAAGCATAGTATGTCATGGTTAAGTTCTGAGATTAATTAATTTATGATTACAGCTTTTGGTGTAAGAGATCTGATGTTTAGGAGACCAAATTTTAGAGAATATGTTTACGAGTTGTCTAATTTGTAGTCTAATTGTATATTTATCTGTTTTTTGGTTTCAACCAAATTTGTGTTATTAGTTCTTTATATTTTTGTGGTACGGACACTGTTTTGATAGCAAATGTATGTCAGGTTTTGACAGTTATTAGGTAGGTTTCTAAGTATCGGTATAAGGTATCGGTTCCCCTACAGTAAATCAGCAGAGGGCCAGAGACGATAATTTGGATCGCGGAAGACAGGTGATGAGTGGTGCGGATCAGTTTACTGTAATCCACTTCTAGCACCTCTGACTGATGACTTGGAGTATCATTAGAGCCGATATGCAGGACAACAGCCTTGATGGTGCTATTAGCCTTCAGGATTGCAGGTAAACGTGCTGCTAAGTTGAGAACCCTTGCACCAGGGAAGCAGTGCGTACGTGCCTTGTTCATACCAGCAGTCGCTTGGACATGTCGAATGAAGCAGCTGCCCACCATCAGAGTGTTCATCTCAAGTTCACTGAGAATGTTGAATCAGTTCTGGGTGGGGAGCTCAAAGCTTGACTGCGTGGAAGGAGTGAAGGTCCCCCGGGGACGGTTACACCTTCTCCTCTTGTGTTCCCAAAACAAAAAAGCGGTACCGCAATGATCCAGTGCTGCCGTGCAGTTTACTCTATACTTTATACCTCTATAATTGGACCCTTTATGTAAAATAAGTGCGATAAGCAAGCTATAAATCAAATCTTTTTGTTGTTATTACCATACTCTTTCGTTTTTATCACCATGTTCCAACTTTCATCAAAACATTTTCTAGCATGTTTTCAGAATATTTTGACAAAGTGACAATGTTTACTTCTTTAATGGTGAACAAAGGACCATATGTGGACTTTTTGTTAACCTCCAAGTTTTTGTATGCATAACTAATGGGTGTTATATCAGCAACATGAAACAACAGTATATTTAAAATCAAAAGAGAAAGTTTCAATAACATCCTGAAAGATACTTTAAGTTATTTATGTTACAAAATTCATGGTATCACTGGGACCCCCCCCCACACACACACGCACACACGCGGACACACACACACACACACTAGAACAATAGAACCTTACTGTTGATTGGAAATTGGTTACAGTTTTGTTTGATTCTAAATTGAATTGACGTGTATGAAAATTAAACAAATACAACTTGCCTGTTTGTAGCACACTTCTCCCCTGCTGACCTTATTGGAGGATATTGGGGTCACCAGTCTGATGTATGAGGAAATTATTAAAAAAGTAAATTTTTTTACTTAAATTGGATTAAAATGAATGGTGAAGTATGCACTTATGCAGCTATTGGCAGAACTAAAATAGAGTAGATGCAGAGCTATTTGAAAAACTTGACATTACCAGTGATATATTGCCTATCATGCAGAACAGGGTAAAACTCCATGACTTTCAATTACATTTTATTTTACTACTTTTCATTAGAGCAGTGAAAAATGAGCCAACAAGAGAAAATGCAGATGTGTGAATTTTTGTATTCATTCCTGAAATTAATTACCCAAATGGTGACTCTTTGATTGGGAGCTCTGAACACGCAGCAGAAATGTCTGCCCTGCATCACTCCAACATTCATGTAATGTCACTTATTATTCATTTGCACGACTTCTATACCCATTTATAGTGCATTGTTTTTCATGTTTAGTCCTGATTAATCAAATGTTTGTGATAACTAGACTTCTTGCTGGAGAGGTACAGATTTGCAAGCTGGCTTTGCCTGGGGAAGCACTCCAAATATTAATCTTGAACACTAACGCGCGATCATCAACTCCCCTCATTTATACTCATAACTCAAAGAAAATATTACAAAGTGCTGATATCCAAGCACACTTTGGCTCCTGCAGTAATGTATTTTGTGAAATAAGACTGCTGTCAAAGCTTTTTCTGTACAAATAGCTTAACTCCAAATTTCTTCAGCCAATAAAGTCTTTGGAGTGCAAAAATTCACCCTTCCTTACCCACAGGAAGTTTACCAATCAAACAATCCGATGTCTTTGTGTTATGTCTACAGTTTGTATTCCTTCCAGTCTGCTTGTGATAAGGCTGGGTAAAAATGGTTGTCCTTAAGACCATCACCTGTTTGTGCATCCTGTTACTTCTATTGAGTCATCATATTTAGAGTAAACAAATCAAAGCTCTACACCCAGTTGCAAACATGTAATTAGAGATTAACCTAACATAGGGGGAAAAGGTGAAGGGCCTAACATCTCATTCATGCTTGGGTGTAGATAAGCAATCCTATAGAAGAGCAAGTTAAAGACTCAGAAGAGTGATAGGGAGGAGACCTCCTTGTTTAAATAGTGTTCCTCCGCATTCCCCGTCTCCAAGCTTGCTTAGATTCCAATCAGCTCAGTGGGATTCCAGAGACGGGCTTATCAGTGTTAGAAACCCTGACCACTGACCCCCGGCTTATCAGTAACCAGTGTTTGAAACACCAGGGTAAATGCATTGGCTAATGGATTTCTCAACATGCCTCAATTACAATCTGTGTGTGAATATGGGTTCCATGGCCTGCAGGGCTTGATTCTATCTTACATTGAAACTAACTTTCATCAGGTCCAAACCATAGCTATTATTAAACTATAGAGACAGTTTCTTAACCCATAGATTTCAGATAAAGCGTTTAGAGGTATTAAATATTGTACCAATCACTCTTTTCTGGGTTACCACAACCTAATCACAAACAAAACTGAGATATTGTTAAAGTTGAAATGGTGAAAAGCAAAACTCAGT
Organism: Danionella dracula; assembly: GCA_900490495.1. Taxonomy (NCBI): domain Eukaryota; kingdom Metazoa; phylum Chordata; class Actinopteri; order Cypriniformes; family Danionidae; genus Danionella; species Danionella dracula. The sequence continues at coordinate 8,224,131 of UELW01000245.1, forward strand.
GCCGGTTTATGAAATTTTTAGGTAGTAATATGTCTTAAACAAACAAAATGTTTAATTTTTTTAAAGATTTTAAAGAGCCAGTATTATGACTCCTTCAAAAGAATCTTTCATGCCGTGGGTAACATAGCTATAAGTCTGAGGAACGTCCAGTTCAACTCATCATGTGCTCAACTCATGTTTTAAAAAGCTTGGAATGGAATGGGGTAAGTGGATGCTAGCAGTTGATCTATCATTTCTGAAGCTCTAGACGCTGTATCCAATAACAGCTGACTTGAGTCCAACTACCAATCGCTTCAGATTGCATCACGTTAAGGAGGAGTTTTGTATGAACGAGTCGTAAAACCAATCATTTTGAAATAATTGAAAAATCAGATAGATAGATATTAAATATGTATATTAATATGTGTAAAATACATATTATAACAAAGGTTCTTTGGACCTTGTAATGTCATTCTGTCGTTTGAGACTCCAAAACGCAAATAATCAACATTTCAGAACCACAATACCGTCTCTTTAATATTCCCCATCTTCAAAAGAAGAAATAAAAACACGATGGTATCAGGATTAACACATATTTTAGGTAATTAAGTCAATGACATTAACTTGGCTGTTTCAGTCACCTCCTATTGCGTATCCTGAATGGAAAGAGGATGTCAGCCACTAGGTCTAAATAGATATCAATGAGGCTAAATTAAGCAGTCTACAAAACATAAAGTTTTCAAACTTAAAAAATATCTCACTCACAAATTATTTGACTACTAATACATATGTCAAACTAAAACTAGAATTTTAAGTTGGCTCAAAGATGTTTTTCATTGGGTCAACATACACTCTGTAACAGTTTGACAAACTATGTTTTAATTCCCCTAATTAACTGGCTTGCAAAAAGAGAAACAATGTTCATAATTTCAATTCCCAAAATCCCAAAGAGTGCTTGGAAGTACTGCCCACTGCCCACTATATCACAGAATACAGAATATATCACAAGCTGTCAGACAAGCAAGTTTACTCAACATAGAAACTATTTAGACAGAAACATGTAAATCATGTTTTAGTAAAGAAGTGCCAGAATTTCCTTCTCCACTGACCAACTGAAAAAGAATACAACACGATAACTCACAGGTCAGGGATATAATGTTGCCTGATCATGCTTCCCTATGCAGCAGATTGAGGAGTTTTTCCCAAAATGCAATGCAAGTTTTAGAAAGCAGACGAAACTCTAAATCATGAAACCTTTTTAGTCTGTAAAAGGAACAGGGTATTTGTCATTGTATGATATCTCATTACAGTGTATGATAACATCAGTGGAGAGTGACCCTAACTAATCCTAACCATCAACATGAATGCAAACTTGTGAAAAACCCATGAAAACCATTCTGGAACATCACAATCAAAGTAGGGTCCTCTTCTGATGGATTACTTTCTGTTTCAGCAAATTTTGGGCTGATTTTGAAATCTAACTCATTAAAAAGCTACCTAGATTAAACCCCTTTTTTTTAATTCGAAGATGTTTGATAGCTCTTACGAGAATGGGTGGTTGAGCTAATAAATCATGAAGAATTAGTTTATAATCATATGTACCCTTATTCACCTTCCATGGGAAAAATTAAATACAAACAACAAATTTTGTTCACGATTGGTTAATTATTACTTGGTGGTGACTACTTAATCATTGTTAACTCTTAATTAATTAATTACCAGTTACATTTGCATTGTTAATGAATGCAATAATTAACAATCAGAAACAAATAATCAATTAACGCAGTAATTCGTTTAAGTTTAAGTAGTTCATGATTAATACATATGATAATGCTCTATTACCTCATCGTGAATAAATAGGAATGTATGCAGTAACTCGTGGTAATTCATATCACCTTATTGTATATTGTATCAATAAATTAAATGTATTGAAGAAAATCTAAAAATAACTTTATCTATTGTGTCAGCTTATTTGACAGAGATCATCTCCAAAAGATGCCCAACATATAAAAGGCAGCCTTTCCTATCAAAGAAGAGTTTTTTTTAATTCAAGTTTATTAACTTGGAAAATTAATTGTGTATGCGCCATTAGAGGGGGCACAAATGCTTAGCAGAAATAGCTCAGAACATATTATCAAAATCTGATTATTCACAGTGAGAATAAAATTTGCTGAGTCCTGCTTAAAACTAGGGAAAACGATTCCATTCTATCAGTTAACATATTTCTGAAACTAATTGTGCATGGCATCATTTCATTTCCTCTGTGTGTGTTTTATCAATAGACTTTAAATCGGTTTGTTTCTTGCTTTCATGCTTGTTTCCTTTGGCAGACATCTGCCCCCTGATGGATCCTGAGTGAAACGCAATGGAAAGATCCTCTGAAAGGATGCAAAGACTAGATTTTTCACTAGGTCTAAACTAATAAAATTCAGGCCTCAGTTTCAGGACCAGCAGTCCACAGCGTTCCATAATATATTTCTTCAGCATGCTTTAAATGAATGTGAGCATACAGAGACAAAAAGGCCTTGTGGGAGTTGGATGGCTTTGTGGATAATGAGAAGTACAGTTTTTTCCTGCACTATTCTTCTGGATGAACCCCAGGATGGCCCTTCAGCCTGTGGTGATAATCAGGTTGGAGGCGGTCACTGATGGCATGCAGCAACAAATAGGGGATAAATGTCTGCTTCTGCAGCACCCGGACCGAAGATCTACAGCCTTCAGATTTCGAGTTTACTGCTCCCTGTGCGACTTCAGAGCCCAAACAGCAGATCAGAGGGGATGGATGTGATTACTGTATGTGGGTGTTTATTTGTGTGTGGGCAGCGGGTGAAACTGAGAAGCATATATAACTCAAAGAGTCCTCTGAACTTAGGGACACACTGATTGGCTGTTTGTCCCCAGTAAATAGCCAAAGCAATGTTTCTGCCAAACACATCAGAGGGAGCTCTCGCATGTATGTATAGTGCTAATAAAATAAATGACTTTTATTGTTGCATAGGTGAGTTTATTTATGAGAGCAGAGAGCGGGAATGTTTTTTTACTCTGAGCAACTGTAGTCACCAATTAAGATGAAGCGTTAACTTCTGAATCATTCTCGAAAAAATTTTACACATTTAAATGTTGAAACATTTAATGTAATCCCTGAGATTCTTTTTCACATGTTTTTTTATGTTTTAGGGGTACAGATAAAATACCACTCTTGCATCAATAGAGCCAAGGTGAAATCTAGTCAGCTGTCGAAACATCTGGCTTGTTTAACCGGTGTTGTTTGTTCTCATTGTGTTCACTGACACAAATCTCAAAAGAGCCGAAAAACAAACGTCAAAGTTTTGGTCAATGACTTTCTGTAAAGAACTAATGTGATCAAGTGAGTTAAATATGAAAAGCAAGAATTGTTTGTAAACAATTTTATTTTTGTGTTCCTTGCTACCGGGTCTACCTCAGGCCAGTATCTTTGCCCTAGTTGGGATTCTTCTCCTCCAGGCTCGATGTGGTTGGGGAGCTGATGCCCGTTCCAGCTGTGGTACACTATTTAGCCCCAGGGCTTGCTTAGAAAGGGTAATTGGATCTGGGTGTTAATCTGTGCAATGCGTCTAGAGCTGTCAACTGTTCTACTGACTGTGAGAAACTCATTCAGGCATATGACTGCCACAAGAGTGTTTGGGCTGTGTTAATAGACTGCTGGGGTTCTTTTTCTTGTTTTTCTCCATCTGTTGAATGATTTGCATTCCAGAACTTGGTCTTTTCACTTAAAATCCTAAAATAGTTATTAGTGCTGTCTAAATGAATATATATATATATATTCATATATATAGCAGAAATTGGCGTGTATAAATGCATACAAGGCGAGCTGTTCACAGGAGGGCTTCAGGTTCAGGAATAATTTAAGCCCTACAATGTGAGGTGAAGGAGATGTTGAGGGTTTTTGCTTTAGATCGTTCAATGAGACTGGGCGATCTGATGCCTTATAAAGAGTGGAACTGTGAGCTGCTTGATAGGTAGACCGATCAGTGCTAATTAACTGCGTGTGCTACTCCCGGAACTTTGTTTATAAACATCTCGTGAATCAATCAACCAAATTTGAGAACTTTTTAAAATTTATTTTTATTAATTTGAGGCTAAATTATTATTGTGATTTTGACCTTTGTGGTTCAAACAAAAACATTAATGTCAAAGCACTCATTTTAAATCAGCGAGTCTAATTGTTCATCGTTTACTCTGCTTTTAGTAAATTGAAAGAATTTGAATAATCATTGGGAGGGATATCATTTTCACTTTTTTGTATATATTTTTTTGTAAAATATTGTGCTGCCATTGTACACTATCTGACTTATTGGCTGATGACAAGTTGATTAGTGACCCCACCCCCTTGGTCCTGATGTTTCCATTTGTTTTGAAAAGGCAAATAAAGAAATAGAGGATTTATCACAATAACAAAAACACTTTTAATAAGACTTTCCACTTCCATGTAATCACTAAGCTATAGGAGTAAGCTACTGTAGGACTTAAGCTACATTCAGATTATTGGTCAAAATGACCCAAATCTGATTTTCTTTAGCTCATATACAATCTGATAGGACAGTCTGAACAACTCAAAACTGATTTTTAAAATAGGACCCAGGTCTCTTTCATATTTGGTCTGGAAAGTGACCTCAGTCATTGTATGGGGACAGACATCACATCACACAGGAAGTTTCACATCAATCATGGCTGACGATGGAGCTGAAAGCAGTCAGTGGAAAGAAAGTGAATTAATCAAACTACTACATATTTCTTCTTTGTCTTCTTTCAGATATAATTGGGTTGAAATGATGGTGGCTTCGTTCGGAAATAAAACAAATAAAGCCGTTTCATTGCCTTGACTCACATTGTCATCCATGTTTACTTTTTACTATTTCCTTCACATATGCGCCTTACAGAAAGCGGGATTGCGTTCATACACAGACTAATTCAAGTTGCATATTGTGTGTAATTTGCAAGGGCACACAACAAAATCAGATTTATTTTAAAACATTGGAATTGAGCATTAGGACCTGCAGTCTGAACGTAGCCTAAGAATAAAACTTGATCTCTATAATGCGCATGGAGAATACTTTTATTTCTCCAGGAAGTTTCTTCAAAGAGGCAGCAGTGCTAACTGTAAACAAGCAGATGTGTCAGCACTAGCTGCTGTTTGACTTAGGAAGTATTTGAGCTCAAGTAAATGAAGTGGAGTCACTGCAGAGAACGCTGTAAGGCCTTTTCTCCCTGCTTGTCACACACACACTCAACACTTCCCCCATGAGGCTGAAAATGTGGATAACCCTGGCCCCATGCACAGACGCTCCTCTAGTCTGCTGAGATCTCCTCACACTCGGCCTGGCATCAGACAGTAAGATGGATGATTGCAGGTCTGCTGAGGGTCGAGGTGTGTGTGGACAGCAACAGCCACCCCTGTCAACACGTGAGAGAGAAGCTGTTATTTCACCCTCATCCACAACAGACCAAAATCTGACCTCATCCAGGATAGGTGAAACCACAGGGCTGGTCTGAAGAGAGCGTAAAAGAAGCCAGCTTTATCAAGCATTACCGTTGACAGGCCCAAGCTCCTAGGTCAAACAGTCTCAAGAGCCGTCAGTGAGATAAAGCATGGTGACCTATCTCTGAGGCCTTGATCTCCGAAACATCTCAATGAGTGCTTGATGAGGAAAAAGCATCCAGCGTTGTGAAAACAATCACATTTTCTGCTCTTCTTACTTCTTGATTCCTGGAATGAAGAGCTCAGTGATTGCGCAGCACATGACTAATCATCTGACTTCACTCAAACACGACCTGAAACTGACAAGGCGTCAGAGCTAAGAAAAACGTCCCTGTGCTTCCTCAGCTGCCTGCTGTCTCAGAGTCGTGCTTATGTGGAGCGTCTGCAGGATATTTGAAGAGGGAGAAGGTTTATTTTGGGGGCTGCAGGGTAATGCTGTGTCATTAAACCCTCTGTAGTTAGTGGTGAACTGGAGCCCTCGTTGGGCTCACGTTGGGTGGATCTGAAGAGACACTAGAGCATATCTGAATTTTCATGCTTTTTGATAGCTTTGATGTGCATTTTGTGGCGAGTTATTTTTATTCTCTGACAAAACTCTGAACTCCTTTTGAAACTTGATGCATATTCACACTTTAGGTCAAATGATCATCAAATCTCCATTCTCCCATGCATGACATATCCAACCACAAACTTCTGCTTTTGTTCTTATTTTAACTTTTCTTCAATTGTGTTTATTTCTAACAGTGAGTCAGTTACATGGAAAGAAAAACAGATGGTTTTTGGTTTCTGTAAAACGTCTGTCATCATGAAGCATTTTCCATTTGGATTGCTCGGCTTCCTGTATTTCTATCCAAAGTCTGACTCCCATTTCCTTGTTGACTTTTCTTTGGCTTTCTGTCAAACGTATTTGCATCAATTTGAGCTCAATTGCACATTTACATTGTATACTGACTTATCTAATACATGACTGAACTCTGCATGTTCACTTTTCTTTTTGAAGTCAACTGCGGGGCACAGACACAGTTTCTTTGCAAACATCTATCACACATCAAACTGTCAAAACTAACAGCAGCTTAGGTATAATTGTCATAATTGTAGCAATTTCCTTTAAGCCCCCTTATGGATTGCAACATTCACATCGGTGACGAAATATGTATTTTTCAGGAATTAAGATGCTATCATTTGCTCAATTAAAAAAAACTATATTTTTACTGTTCTGTACTAGAAGTTCTAAACAAACTGTTTATGTTTAACATTTGGTCATCATTTTAGCATCCTCAAAATCAAGCCAAATAGTTTAAAATCTGGTGCATGTGGATGTCATTTTTGGATTTAATAGCATCATTGAGGTGACTTAGTGTCAGTTTTCTATTGAAAGACAAGTATAGTAACACATAACTATAGTGCACATATATATATATATTTATGTGTACACATATATGTACACATATATGTACACATATATACTATGTGTATAATAACACATAGTGTCACAGATTGACAATTAAAAAGCTATGTGATAGACTGGAAAAAGAAAGTTTTCTTTAGAGAAATCACTCTTCGGATGGAAAAAAAAATCCATCGAAATTTTTGAGCATTCTTAAATATGAATAGAGTCTATGGTTACTTGTGCAACCCTCGTTTACCAACCCTCGTTTACCACCCTAGAGTGACCGGCTGAAGGAGAACATTGAACAAACAATATCAGGGAAAGCCCGAATATTGCCTTATGGGAATTATTCTTGTAACATGTCTTTATCTTTGTTCTTTAATCTGTGTAAAATTATAGCTAGAATACGGTACAATAGTATGCTATGCTAACCAGAAGTATGCATTGATGTTTATCACATACAATATAATATCCATTGTAGTTTATTAAGAGATGTTGTCTGCAATGTTAGGGCGACAGATGTAATGAGATTTGAAATGATGGTTTACCAATAAACACTTTTATAAACACCAATGCTACTGTTTATGCATTCTCTGGAAACCATTGAGGACTCCTGCAAAGCCTCAGGAAACATAGGTTTCGTGTACTCAGATAGTTGTTTAATGTCCGTTTTTGTAAATGTTTTTGTTTCTGTATTCTTCCAGCCAGTCTCGTTGTCTACAGGTAGACAGGTACATCATAAAGTCTAATTCGTTTCTAAATATGGTTGCAACCTTCAATTTTCTTGCATTTAAGCATGCTTTCTTATAAAACACAGTCATTATTTAGCACTTTTTGCAATTCAGTGTCACTGAAGGGGGTGTGTCCTTGCATTAAAGTAAGGTCAATGAACACTGCCATAAGCCAGACACAAACAGAGATTTGGAAAAAAAAACAAGTGTAAAGCCATTGGTGAATTTTTTGTAGGTCAAAGCACTTTACACTGGTCTATTCTTTGCCACAAAGAAATGTTTTTTTCCGAATACTTGTCTTCGTGGCTCTATTCTGAGGTGCAGTTTACTTGTGATTTCACAGAACGCGACACGGATAAATTTATCCTCAGCAGCAGAGATGACTCATGGTCCTTATTTCCTGGGACAGTTCTCAGTTTGACAGTTTCATCATAGCATTAACTGTTCCTGCAACTATAACACGGTCCCATTTTTTGTGCTTTCTGGGTGATTTTTACCATTGCTTCTCTTTAACTAACAGGTGCTCTTAGCTTACTACTTACATAGTCACGAAAATAGTCAATGTAAATAGTCAAGAAAATAAAGACAAATATTTAATGTTCTCCCCTTCATATCATTGTTGAAGCAGCGCCATGAGCCAAATTAACTTAACATCTCACTCTGCGCATGCGCAACCACCTATAGTGAATGTGAAAGAACATGTGTAAGGTACGTGTACGTGTTAATGTAAAATGATTGATCCATGTGTAATTTCGATAATGTCATCTTTGCTTACCTCCAGTTCCAGTTGAATTATTGACAGACCGTACAGCAATTTCCTTGTCCATACGTGGTTTTTCTTTTATTTTTATTCGTTTCTGCAATGAGAATTTCCCAAATTGCCAAGCATTCTCAGATAAGTGACTGATATTTCCCCCCACTTCTGTGTTTTTTGTGTTTAAGGTTTAAACAAAAGTGACTTGTCGATTTTGGATGGCGTACAGCGTGAGATGCCAGGTCGTAACATGTAGCACAGTTTGAGATGATGAATCAAATGTTTTGAACTTTTGACCCTATGATTCACTCGTGCAATTTAAGCAGTAGCAAAATCATGCAATGGAACAAAATAGTGCAGCTTAAAGACCAGGAGGCATCCTAAGCTCCCACACAGGAGATTGGTGAAGTGGTGGAAGCAGGGTAGCCTGAATGAACCTGGATAAGTGTCTGGTAGGTTTGTGCTTATATACTAAGTAAAGGGCTGATTGGAACCATCATGATGATTGCCTAATTTTAAGACAAGCTTTGCCTAACTAGCTAATACACGTTATGCACGACCCACTGCCTACGTACTTTTGTAGAAAAATCTCAGCTGTAAATGCCTTTCCAGTATAAGCTATTAGATAGAAGTATTGTGTTGATAGCGTGGGTTGTTTTTAAAGAAGTGATTCCGGGTGAGTGTTACTTAAGTTAGACTTGTAGTATTACCATATTTCATCTTCAATCTCTCAAATAAATGTTTAATATGATTTACAAAGGTTGTAAGTTGCTATACTGCTGTGTGTCATCGTATTATAATTTGTTGAGGTTTAATTCAGAGGTTAGATCTATACTTTTCCTCAAGAATGGATGCAAGTGTAAAATTTCATTGTGATCGCATCCATTGAAGTAAATAGAAAAGCCACTTCCGGAGCTGGCTGAACCGTTAGTTGAGGAACAACTGAGATGGAATTCGGAGGTAGCTGTGCATTGAATCCATCGATTAATTGACTTCACTAAATGAGGTTCATATCCAAACTTTTGACTTGCACTGTTCTTGACAATCTTTAACTCTGTATTTGTTTTCGAACTGTTATAAAACTTTTGTTTAACTTCCCAACAAATAAGCAACTTATTTTATAAGTGAATGTTGATTAGAAAAATAAAAACAGATAAGGTTGTTTTTAATAGCTGTGACTGATAATTGTAAACTTTTTTAGTGAATTGCTTTAGATATATCAATGTCCCATTGTTCACAGCGTACTCTAGCAACAGCAGAGAAAGTGCACAAACCAGGCTGTGGTTCTTGCAGCCACGAGCGTTTGACGAGCCCTTGTGGCTGTGGGCGCTTGTGTTCCCCTCGCTCGCCTTTTTATAGCGCAACTGCAGGACTAGTGGCTGCTCTTTAATCAGAGACTGGGGAGGCGGGCCGAGGTGCTGACTGTAATGCGATAGCAGCGCCCGTCCTTAATGCTATTACATCCACATGCTGCTGCCAGTGCCGCGCAACACAGCCCGCGCTCAGACGTGGAGACGCTCAGTGCCAAACTGAGCTCGTGCGCCCGGACGGTCTCTAGCACAAGACTCGAGCCACGGAGCTTCAGCACAGACCAGCCAAAGTGCCCATGACAGCCTTCCTCCCGCGAGGCAGCACGGTTGGTGCGGGGTTGTGAGGACAGGAGACCGGGGGAGCGCTTCGTGTTACTTGGATGTGAAGGCAAGGGGAAGCGCCGTTCAGCTCATTATACGTCTCGAAAAAACCAAGCCAAATGTGAGAACACAGGCTTCAAGACAGATTTGTTAGCTATTTTTGTTTGCTTTAAAGGATATCTGTGGAGATGGTAAACTGACACCCGGGTTACATTACGCACCTCGACAGAGGGAAGAAATTTTCGAGACTGAAGTGGATAAAGAGAAGAACATTTTGAAGAACAGACGAAGAACTTGAGTGTTGGGTGAATCTTCACCAAGATGGATTTATTTGTACAGCTCTGTGGATCTTTACTTGTTTTGTGTGCGGGGTCAGTTTTTGGAGAAGAGGGTAAGTTCAACATTTTCTTTATGAGTAGACACGCTGTTTGAATTTAGCCATGTTCTGATGTTTTCCGGTGAATATTTTTGTTGAATATTTTTGCGGTGAATATAGTTTTGGGAGCTGTTCAAAACACACACAACGGGTCAATTATGAAATCCGTTGTACGTAGAGAGCCAAACAAACTCATATAAAGGGAACTACACGTAGACAGACGTTAGTCTCCGTTAATGTAGCGGTTGGGGAACCGGCTCACCGCGTGCTCTGGAAGTCTCCTGCCGCTGTAAATGACGCGTACTCGGCATGTGCTTCTACAGTAGCCGCGCTCCATTCCGGTCCACACGGGGTCCCATATCAGTTAGATTTTTTTAAATTAGCTATTAAAAGTTAAAAACTAATTAATTTAAAATAAAACTCAGGCAAATTTTGCAAAGAAAAAAAATAAAAATATTTATTTTGTTAAACAAACTGCACATAAACACATAAAAGTTAGTATTATCATAATTCATAAAAAAGTCGAAACAAATGTGTTTAGGTGTTTTTAGTCACACCGGCCTCTTGTCACGGTCACTTAGCCTTGACGACTGTATTTGTGCGGCCGGGTGCTGAAGCTTGGAGCACCGATAGTGGAAGTGTCATGACTGAACAGACAAATAGAAAAATTTCACTTAAAACCTTCTTTTATAACTATTTGAAATTCCACTATTTTACGTTTCAACATTTCAGATGATTGTATAATTTTTCTTTGGATTCTGTAACGATATTTAGAGAAAGCTAGTTGTTTTATTACCTTGCAGCTAAAAAGTATCCTACCCGGAGACATTTTATTAGAAGACAAGGTAAAGTGATTTGTTTTTGAGAGAAGTCAGTATTTGAGTTCAGATGCAAAAGCCACAAAGGTTTTAGCACCAGGTTTCTCTCTTCTCACTAAATATTTCTTTATCAAGACAGTGTGTGTGTATTTTTTTTTACATTATGTATTTTATGATGAAACATACATAACTTTTGACTCTATTTAAAGTGGACAATTGTAAAACGAAATAAAAACAAGACTTTTCCCTTTTATTTGGCTTAACAAATATTGGACAAATCTCGACCAGTCAAAAGTTTTTGCACAATGACCCAGCACACTTCCAAAACCTTTGAAGCTGGGATCAGCAGTTCTTACAACTGTACTGTTGCCAGTCTCTGGATCTGACCTCAATTTAGCTTTTGTAGGAATGAAATGAGCGCAGTGTAAAGGCCATCAATCCAAGCCATCTCCTATGACTGATTTTTTTCTTACTCCCATTTTGAAAACAGAATCTGTTAATTCAGAATCAAACTGAATCTCCAGAAAATGACTAAAGACTGAATTTATATGTGATTATTTCTATAAATTGAAAGCTAAAAAGATAGCAGTGATCCATAACTAAAATATTAGTAGGCTAGTCATGTTTTTGTGTAAAAGTAAAGCTTTAGTCTACTTGTTTAAATTGTTGAATTCAGCTACTTATTAGATGATTAGTTCAACCAAATGTAAATAGTCACCTAACCATTGTGCAACTTACTTCTGTGAAGTACCAGAGGGAATGTTTGACAAAGAATTTGTTATTTACTCTGTCTCCACTCTCTTCTGTCTCATCTGTGACTTCCAGAAGTTGTCTTCTTTCTGATGGCTTGTAGGCTAAACTTTGTGTTTTAAGGATTTTGTCTCTGTGGTCTGCAAAACAATTTACTGTTTTTTTTGGATCATGGTTTGCTTTATTTTCTAAGCAAATGGTGTTTGTAGCAATGCCAGACTCAACAGATCAGTGTAGGGATCTGCACCTGATCCAAGAGAGAGAGAGAGAGAAAGCTCTCCATGGGAGTCCTTCTAAAAACCCAGCTATCTCCTGCAAAACAACAGCGCCTTAATTAGTCCTGTTAAGCTTCAGATGGTCTCATTCAGATGGATGAATAGGTTTGAAAGAGGAAGACTGGCTTAACCTTCGACTACAGAAAGCTCTGCTGAAGTGAGTTTAAAGCAACAGATGAAGCTCATTGTGCTAGTTGGAGATTGTGAAAACATGAAAATCAATATCTGTTGTTTGTTAAAAGATTCCTGATCAGGCGAAAAAAATATTATGGATGCAATAATTTCAAGCCCCTCTCCAGAGTGAATTAGGTGAATTGTTTGTCACTCAAGAAAACTTTGTTTTCAAAAACATTGTTCAATAGCTCCTTGTTAGTATACAATCCAGAATTTGTGTCAATGAAACATTCTAAGGCGTCATAACTAATTGCTTTTACAAACCACCAAACCAAACTAGATGTTTGTATTAATTAAAAAAAATTAATTCAGCGTTGCATTAAAAAGACTTGCATTAAAAAGTTTTTTTTCTCATAAAAGAGGTGAGGGGTCAAGGAGGCTATTTGGAGTCTCTAACCCTCACAATTTAAGTAATTATATAACATTTTGAATATAACAAATATAACGACTTTATGTCAATGTCACAAGTTTGTTTACATCAATTTGCCCAGTCACAAGCGTTTTTGACATAAGAAGTGTACTGGGTGAGCTGTCCAAGGAAGCCTGGAGCCTGGGAGCCACTCAGTCCAGAGAACCCATCGGTGAATAGGCAAGGATGTGAGTTTTTTTGCTTTTAGAGTTTCGCTTGTTTATATACTAGTACGATGGCTGATAGCCCGGTGACAGCTGGGACCAATTGCCAATCATATGACACTCCTGCTGAAACTAATTTCATGAAACTGCATTCCAAAAAATTCCATTTGTTTCTCACTTCTAAAAAAACCTTGTAAAAATCCGCCAATTGAGTTAGTAATTATGACATACCACACTGCTGGAGTTTTTTTACTGTGATTCTCAGCTTGTGGTGCTAAACACCTTCCCTTCTTTTTCTCATTCAATGATTTGAAAAAAAAAAATCATTAAAAAAATGACTAAATCTTAAATATGCCACTATCCCATTGAAATTTAGTATCAGCATGGATGGTATTTCTTTACTTGGCTTGTGACTGTTCGCATTTGTTTTTTTTACTTTAATATCAGTTTTATCACAGTTATATCAGTATTTAATATCAGTAACCAAGTGAGCTTGTTTTATTTAGACCAGGTGTCACCAACTTCCCTCCTGCAGTTCTACTGCCCTACAAATTTTTGATATTTTCATCATAAAATACCTGTAGCCCTAATAATGGTCCTCTACGCATGTTTGATCTAGAGTAGTATGCCTAATTGAGCAGGGTTGCAAGTAAAATGTGCAGGCTCGTAGCCCACCGGGACAGGAGTTGGTGACCCCTGATTTAGACACATCACTCAAGACATGTCACTCCTAACAGATGCACAAAACTGATGCACACAAAAAGCAACAATGAAGGCTGATGAAGAGATGGTAATCATAATGTTGTGTATGTGGTGAGTTTTAGCACTCAAATTAAAGACTTTGTTTAAAAAGACGTATGACACAGAATGAAAAAAGAATCACCTCTGAATCAACACAGTAGAGCACCCAAGTGAGTCTGTTCAAAAAGTGACCTCGGTGATCGGTGAATCGGTGATCATCAACATATCATGTAATGTATTTCTTTCTAATCTGAGAAAAAGTATCACTTTTGTTTGAGTCAGCTCACTTCATGACACCTTATCTCAATGGCTAAAAAAAAGTACCTCTACTTGGTTCAGAACGCGAGTCGTGTTTGTACCAATACAATTTGCTGGAAAAGAGACAATAATGAAGCCATTGCTTCTCTGCTAATCACAAACATTATTCTTGTTCAGATCCATCCTGTGCAAAACCTAATATTGTTTATTCAAATATCTTGTCGACTCGTTCTCTTTGAGTTAAGAGTACAAAGCACACTCAAGAACATAGTGTTGGCAAAGCCTTGTCCAGGTGTGCCTAGAAGCACCACTGAGATTGATTACATGCTTATGCAGCTGTGCCAACTCATCTGACCACCTGCAGATCCTCAACCTGCTTCAGAGAAACTAAACCTACTGGAGCAAGCTCGAGAGCAAGTCATTCTGAAATCACTGTGTTGTATTTGCCAGTATTCTGAAGCAGAACTGCCAAGTTAAATGTCCATAGCAATATGAAAGCAATTCTCTCCTGGCTCTGGTTGTTTTCCAGGGCGTAAAAAGTGATGAAATCTTTTTAAAGTTTCATTCGATCCCTGCTAAGCTCATTTGTCATCTTGTTTTTCAGTGGCTCTGGGCTTGTTTAATTTTCCCTGTGGGCATCTTTGGTTTTCTAAACAATTGGTTGGGAGGTTTACCATTGAATTGGTTATCCACACCTGAATTTTTGGTCACCTGTTTTTAGTTTTTTTGAACTTTCCTAATGAATTTGTGCATGTTGAGCGTAAGGTTTCATCAAGCAGCACCTCTTGTGAGCCCTGTAGACTGTTGACGCTGATGAAAGGCAGATGTGGATTTCTGGCAATCTCTTCGTGAGTGTTAAAGACCCTGTGTACTGTAGTCTTGTGCTACTGATGAGAGCAAGGCAAGGCAATGCATTCCATTTCATATCTTTACAGATTGTGAGTGTAAAATGAAATATCTGGTTTACAATTTTTGGGGGATTTTTTTTCATTAACACAGATATCTTCGCTTTGGTTTGTTTATCACGGGAATTTAAATGCTAAATGTTCAGAAAAACAGCTATCTTGTAAATCAATTCGAAGTATAATATTTGTTCTTGACAAGATTTTCTCTCATCGTGTTGTGTAATGGGTAATTTTAGCACTCTCTCAGCAGAAAATGGGCTGTAAATCAACAAAAAGAAGGTCGTTTATTTGTATTCACGCCAAGAAATGCGCCTTGACTTGCTCTCATGTGGCAGGTGCTGGAAAAGTGCTGAAACAGGGCTATTGAGATGAAATTCAAAACAAGCAAGAAACCCATAAATAATGCAGCTCCATTCTTATTCCCCCACCCACCTGCTCAGCACCGTTTACAGTTACTTATGGCCCTGAAGCACAGGGGCCGGTGGCAGGTCTACCTATCCAGCCACATCCTCAATCCTGCAGGAAGTGAGGCGGGGAGAGATGCCTCGTATCTGAAGAGAGCAGAGGAGCAGGGTTGTGCGAAATGACAAAGTGCCGACACCGGAAGCTCTGGCAGGATGAGATCTGTGCCTGTTGTTGTGTATACTCAGCAGTACCTCAAAATGACAGAGGTTTTGCAGAATAGTGAGCGTTTCGTTTTGCGTAGGATAAAGATTTGGAATAGCAATCAGTTGAGCGCCAATTGTAGATTTTGCTTTTGTTTAACATTGTTAAATGTCATCTCTGGTGTAATGTCTTGCGCAATCGATTTACACTACAAACCACTTTTTAACATCTCTACTGCACTTTCTTTAAGTTATTTAGCTCTGTGTTGTGTGAGCAAGTTGCTTTCTTCTCATAAATTGTTTTGTCGATGTGAGCGCTTGTGATGTATCGATTTGGGAACGCTTAAAATTATGCCTAAAATCATTTAAGATCTTGTTTTTTGAGTTTCAAAAGTTCCTTTCATAGAACTTGTTTTTTTTTATTGAAATGTAACACCTCATGTACTTTTAACATCTATCTGTTTATTTTTTTCAGTTTTTACCAAAAAGTTAGTTTCCTCTACAGTACGTTAAACATAGTTTAAGATTAAACATAGTTTAAGATCTCCCTAGTGGAAGATTAATAGTGTTCTTATATATAAGTAAAAAGTCTACCTAAAATAAAATAAAATAATTTAGCTTTTTTTTCTTATTTATTGTATCTTAAATGATATGCAGAGAAATTCAGGAAATATTAATGGCTATAGCCTGGATGTTTTGTGTTCAGTCATTCACTGTTTTGTACAGTGGCTAATAGTCTAAATTGTTTCATTTTCATTCTATGCTTCCCCGGTGCAGCTTAAATCAGTAGTGGGTGTAATGCGAATGATGCATATGAATGGCAAACACAAGGTGTTGACTCTAGCCCATTCTGGCCCCTGTGGTGTACTGCTGTGCTGGCGTGTGGCATAGCCTGTAGATGGATAGACTTCTTTAGTAGCACAGACATAATAATTCATGAGGCCACCACACACTGCAAGACAACACTACTGCAATGGCGGTTACTCTCTTGGCAGAAATGAATCTTCACAGTGTAAGAACAGTTCTGCTGAGACCTAGAGCTTAGGGAGAAAGAACGCCTCGACAATAATTAGAGTAGTCATCCCCCACCATTTGTTCTTAAGTAAAATACATATACAAACTATTCAAACCTGAACATTTGAGAAATTGATGATACTTGGATTGTTCTGTTGGTGTGTGTCAACTGAATGAACAGTTGCATGGCTTCATTCTATCGCTGTATAGCAGCTGGATGTAATAGATCAAAACTTAGAAGTTTGGTTTTGTGAAATTTGACTGCTTTCTATCTTGGTATGCTCATTTAAAATGCACAGATGCTTAGACGCAGTGCAGCTTTCTAACAAAGACAACTGCTGTTGTCTGCATTTGGGCCCATACTGGCTTTCTTCTGGCATTCATCTGGGCTTACAGTATCTGTCCAAGTCTATTGTTCAAGTCTGGTAAAAAGGACATTAAAGGTTAGACATTATTTTGAATGTCATCTTGGCTGAAGTTTGAGGCCGTTTATGACCAAACTTTGGCCCCTGTCTGGAGTCAGGTCTTGGTCCACTCATGTACCCTAGCTGAATGTACACAGTAAAATCTAGAGAGTTTAATTTACTCCGTTGTAAGTTTATTTGGATCTATATATAGAGATAAATTGGAAATTATTAAATGAAACTTTTTTGTTACATTGAGAAAAGACACACACAAAAAACTCTTATGAGTTTTGTATAATGAAAAAGAGGTTGTTTTTAGTACTCAATTGTAATATTTTGAACTCCATCCAGAGAAGGACAAAATACATTTAATTTTATGTGTAGTTCTTGGGCAAAACTTCTTGAGTAAATTTATTATATATTGCACTCCTCCCAAAACAAATTACTTGACATAAATGTAAAAATGTGTGCAATTCAAATTCACGTCCTGCTTGATGTTTGTCAAAGCAATTTGTCAGAACAAAGTTGAGTAGTCTGCTGAGTTGGAAAGTTACAATGCATTTCGCCTGGTTTGGTTGTGGTGTGTTTTGAATACAGCATAAATCTGGAAGTTATGAGGTCACATCACACCACATCCATCTTGCTTTCTGACAGCAAGAACGTCAGAGGCTGAGTGAGCGGGATCAAGTGTGCAATGCAGATGAGTTGTAATTGTTTGCAGAAAGTGTTGTTGAAGCCAACCCCAGCCCTCTAACTGCCAATCAAAGACTGGTTCATTATGCGTGATGCTGAAACTTTAGCTTTGTTGTGTTTGTGGTTCAGGATATTTATTAAGAACTTCTGTAGGAGCCAATACTGTAGTAGTAGTGACCATAGCTTACATGATTGTACTAGTGGAGATATAGGTTTACTCAGGAATTTTAGTATAAAGTATAAATGCACCTGTATACAGGATGTGTACATGTTGAGTCAAACAAGTTTACATCCACCCACTATCTTTTCATGCTGATATTGCATAGCACATCATATTTTTGGCGATAAGTATACAGCTGTCATTCACATCATAATTACATAGTCTTGCACAGAAGAAGTTGTGTGTTTTTATGAAGTAATGTTTTTTTTTTGTAACTTACTAACCAACTACCACAATGCAAGGCTGGGGTGAGTCAGGGTATTTGTCAAAAGGACAGACATTGTTAACTTGTATGATCATAATGTCAATGTAAATGGTGTGTGGGTTATAAATATAGTTAAAAAATATATACTTCTGTAGCCAACCATTAATTTGCCCTAGTCTTTTAAGTATGAGCAACGAGCCCATGCAACCAACTTGTTTATTGTGTGTTCCTAAAATAAGATTCACTTTCCCAGAAAATAAAAATAAAAAAAGAGTCATGGGTGCTCTAACATGGTGTTGCAACAGAAAATGTAAAATAATTGTTGACAAAAATATAATTTTTTTTTCAAGTTTGCGCTTGCTCACAAATCCCATGCTTCTGGTCATTTTTGATACAATGATTCATGCAGCTTGATGACAGATTTTGTTTGCGCATGTGTACAAATGAAATGCTTCAATTAACTGACCCACGGCAGCTGGAAGAATATATTTACAGCAGCTTGATTTTTACTTTAGAAACAATTTTGTTATTAATCGGTAGATGTGTAATGATGATTAGTCACTTTCAATTCACCATTTAGCATCAAGTTTTATTTGAGTTACGGGAATACAAGCAACCACCTCGCATCCGAATTATAATGCACACAGAAATGCTGTCCAATTTTAATAACCATGTTGAGGAGACATGAAACAGGTGATTTGTGAGCATGCACAAATGCTGTCGGTTTTACAGATTGTGGCACAATTCGGTCAAAAACTGTTTGCCACAATTACCAACCAACCTGCCTTTCAATGTGTACTTTTGTTGGGCCACCCGTTTGGTTCAGTAATGGCTGAGAAGAACCATGTGGAATAAAAAAAAATGTTTCCAATCTCCAGTGCAACTCTTTGGTATAGAGTTGAACTCTATACCAAAGAGAATGCTGTTCCAGTTCTCTAAGGCTGAGATCTTCAGTCAAACAGGAGAAGATTAGTTAAAGAAATCAAAGAAATCAAAACATAACTTTCCCTGTGCTTTGTGTTACAATAGAAACATTCTTCCTGAAATTTTTCCCAAAGTCATCTTGAATCATTCAGTCTCTGCGGTTTAAACATTCATACTCTTCCTGTTCTCAAACATGTGTGTTCATTTCTCACTGACATCGTAGTGCTCTCGCAGAGGTTAAACAGCTGCGTCTTAATACTACGATCAGAGCAATAATGAATGAGCTTCACATCAATTATTTGAGCTGTGGGATCTGAGGGCTGGTATGGGAAGAGAATGGTAAACACAGGCATGGGAGAGAGAGAGTAAAGGCATGCACTGTCTTTGCTTTCTCTTCACAGAAATACGTCTTTGTTGGCAATTGCTGCAAAACTTGATTGACCTTTGACCCCTTGCAGATACACTTCCTGTCAGTCAATAATTTGTTCTTTGTAACGGAGTGTTTTTATGAAGATTTTTTTAATGATAGTGTACAATGTGTTTACAGATTTTTAGATCACAACTCTTAGATTTTTCTCCTTGTGCTGATTTGTATAAATCAGGATATGGAACAAAGGCTTTCAGTTGTCAAGCCTGCTTCAACTATTGACTTGCAGAGGTCAGCAGTTTCCTCTGAATTGAATTGAATTGGTTGTGTCATATTGATTTATTGGCACTTGACTTTAGACAGTTTGAAAAATGAGCAGATAAATTAGCTGGATTTAAGAAATAAATATGATCTGATCAATTTAACTTAAGTGTTCAACATTTTTTCAAATGTAAAATTAATCACACTTCACCTCTTGTCTTCACAGAGCCTTGTGGAGGGCAATTGGATGCCAGTGATGCAGGCTACATCACCACGCCTGGTTACCCACTGGAGTACCCACCTCACCAGAACTGCAGATGGGTAATCACAGCGCCGGAACCATCTCAGCGCATCGTCCTAAACTTCAACCCACACTTTGAGCTGGAGAAACTTGACTGCAGGTGAGTCATGAATGAGTTAACGTGTAAACTCAAGGGAAATTGTTGTTTTGAAACCTGTTTGGGATTGAGCTTTACTGGCAACTGATATTGAAACTGCATTAGCATGGATTTTGTTGCTCCACACTGGGAGCTTTTCTCCTGAGAAGCTCAAAATATCAATGTTTCCAGTCTTAGAGCAGTGATTGGCAAGGTTTAGTTGTTTTCCATTTCACATTGCAACATGTTTTTTCTACAGTGTAAAAATAATAGTTCTTAGATAAAATTTCAAATATTATTTTGTGGTAATTTACATTTTTTTTTTGTTGGCAGTAAAACGATGATTATTTCTTATACCAGGACTTTCAAACATGTTTCTCAAATCTAAAAATTTGCCATCAATATCTGTACTATTGTACAAAGATGTAACATATTTGCCTTGCCTTGGACAGTTTTTTTAAAGTGCAAAAGTACACTGCAAAAACTATTTTTTGTACCGGGGCTGTTTTTAAAAAAAAGCTTGCAGCAGGATGCATTTCATGAAGGTGTTAAAAGTGTGCACAGGTTGCATCTGTGACGGTGTAAAAGGTTTACTGCAGGATTGTTTTTTCATTGTTTCAAATATTTGCACCAGAGATGATTTGTGAACATGTAAAAAATTACTGCAGGATTATTTTGTGAAAAGGGTTAAACATTTGCAAAAGGAATGTATTGTGAAGATATGGTGAAAATGAACCAGGAATATTTTGAGAAGGTATAAAATGAATGCCTGCTCTTACTGAACTAGAGATTGTAACTTCAGAAGCACAAGTTGTCAAGTTGCGCTTAGATATATTTACCTGTCCTAAAAAAATCTTAAATAAATGCATTGAGATTTTTTAAAGAAAATAAAAAAATATATATATATATGCATTCAAAATGCATTATAATAAGCTAAAAATGAGAAATTGTTTACGTTTGCCTTTTATGCTGTTTTTCAGTGAATAACATTCAACACATATTGTCTTTCCAATACCATTCTTTTTAATGCCAGCTTTGCTTTAAGTATTATAGCTCAAGACAGAATTACATTTTTAATATTTACTTATTTGCTATGAAATAAGCAAACATTCTTTCAGAAAAATCAAGAAATCAAGAAAAATTGTGATATGGACACAAAATGGGGTGTATTAATGTGTATTCACATACATTCTTTGCGTCCTTTAAAAGATAAACATTTGGAAAAAAAGATTAATACATTTTCTTCATTATCTTGTCCAGACACTATAAGAATGTGCAATGTTTCAGATCCTACATCAAGCTAAAATATTAAACAGATATGGGTTGTGATTAAAGGAAAATTTAAACTAACTGTCAGTGAAATCAAAAGTGGTCAAAACCTCTTTGGAAACATTTAGAATAATAAGAATTGACATGGAACCCAGATGGATGGTGATTCATCAAAGCTGAAATTTTCCTTTCCATAAGCAATACAGAAGTCTCTCTTTTGATTTTTCCCCAACATATGATTTTCATAAGTTTCAAAGGCCAAGAAGAAGAAGAAGAAAAAGAGTATATATGGAAAAGATATTTCCTGGCTTGTAATTACAGTACTGTAGTGTTCATGTGATGCACTGCTGAGCCTGGCTCTACTCTGCATTATCTCTCTTCACTTTAATTAAACATCCAATAAACAAAAGCTTTCAACTGATTTCTGGGGATCAAGAAGTGTGCATGCTTGAGTTCTCAGCATGAGGTTCACCCGCATCTGTGTCGACTCCTCCCTCTGTTGGACAGCAGTAGAAATGCACTTGCCAATCTCAGGATTAGAGCCACACACGTCGCCTGGTTTTGTTTTCTCAGTTTGGGGGGATTTGGTTCAATGCTTGTTTCTTAAAGTGGGACAAATTTTGGGGCAATAGCAGGCGCTTGAGTAATTTGTTACACAGCTTTCTCAGCAGAGGGTAAAGGCTGTCAGAATCTGACACTTCCAGCTCTCACCCTTCACTCAGTGTTGTCCTTTTGCCATTTATTAGTATTTAGCTCTATTAATTATACATAAAACGGTTTTCAAAGAGAGAATTATGGGATGCCTTCTGACATTCCTTTGTTGAGTTGCTGCATCAATTTTTCAGAAGCTTGTGTTGAAAGTGTCTTCACGGAGCACTTCCAGCAAGCACAGCAACAGAGAGAGGGAGAGATCAAAAAGGAGAGACAGTAAAGTCTGATGTGTGTTTTATTCCAGCACTTTGCTTACCCCTCATTGAATAGTGCATAGGAAAGTGGAGTTGTTATTTTTGTCTTTCTTTCTCCCTCCGCTCTGGCTGTGATTGACAGAAGATGCTGCATGTTCCATTACATCATTCATCCTCTTCCTTTAGTCCTCCAACTGGGGATTTCACGCACGTCCATTAGTTACAGAACTTCATATTGAATCAGACACTTTACTTCTTTTAGGAAAGAGGAGAATTGACAGTTTCCCAGGCATTCTCAGGGTAAACCACCAGATCTAAGACTAAAAAAGGCAACCTCCCATCTGTGGCTTTAGTACAGTTTTCAGATCATTTTGAGATTTGAAAGAAAACGTGAGCTTTTTTTCTCTCTCTGCAAATCTGGAAGCTATAATCCGGTAGGATTTCAAGGGTGCTTAGACTGGCTGAAAACTGGTTTAGGATGTCAGGAAACAAGTAGTTTTCGTATTATCTTTGAGCATTTAACATGTTGATTTGATAAATTTGAGTGCCATAATTAATTAAACTGGGACATGATATATAGCAATTAATTCCAGTGATCTATCAAACTAAAATAAAGTTATTGTAGTCTGCTCTTATGAACATTTATGTTATCTATTTTCATTTACAGAATTTTATTTATTAATGACACCCTTATATTTATACATTTGCCAGGTGGTTCAATTCAGCGGGAGTTGCAGTTAATCAGTTCTTGCATTCCCTGGGCATAAAACTCTCAACTTCTTAAATGATAAGTTGCTATCCTCCACCGATTGAGCATCAGGAAACATAGTAAAAGTCTGTTCTTTCATTATATTTAATATGAAATTATAATTATTTAACTGCAAAAGTACACTATTTGTTCTTGTTTCATATGATTTTTAAACTCAGAAAATGTTTGATTAAGTAATAAAATCCAAGCTAGTACCGAGTGTTTTTTGGTTAAAAACAGTGCCAGTTTTTCTTGAATACAGTGGCTTTCTCTGCCCTGTACCATTAGTTTACTTTGGAAATTGGACCACGTTTTATTGAATGTAGCCTTAAAGGAATTAATTTTATTAATGATTTATTTTTGATCTAACAAGTGTACAATATATCAAGTTTTTTTCCCACAGTCCCTTGAATCAACTGGGGTTCACCTTAATTATGTTCGTATCAGCCTCAGACATCATGCACATGAAACATTAACTTGAAAAATCTTGTGTGGTGACCTGGTGGGTCTAATTTATCCATATCACCAGGAGAAGCAAGTTTCGTGTTTACTTTTATTGTGCTTGGCCACTTTAAAACACTTTGAAACCGCACAACTGAGGAAAAAACATTTTTTTCACTAGCTGTGTGCCCCCACTTGTCGAATATCAAAGATTGTTGTTCTGTTTATGTAACTTTTCAATATCTGTTGTTTTCTGTGACTTTCCTCTATATTCCTGTAACATTAGACTTCCCTAAAGATCTGACCATGTGAGACTAGGTTTGACTGGCCTGGAGAAAAGATGACTTAAAATGCATGACAGTGAAAATCAACATCAAATCTAATTAAATAACAAGCCCCGGGAAACTGATGGGCAACAGCTCAAACATCCCATGAGGGGTAGAAACAATAAACTAGGTATGCTGTTAGGAACTGACCAACACATCTCGTGAGCTACTGCATCTTAACTGCATCAACTACAATTTAAATGGCATTTAAGAAGAAAATAGCAATGTGCCCACAAAGAACATAAAACAAAAGGAAGAATATAAAGGTTAACCAATCAAACATGACAAGGAGAAAACCCGGTGTACTAACTGAAAATTCAATAAAGAAAGAAAATGTGTGGGGAAAATGTTTGATCGATAACAAAAAAGGACGATTTGCTCCAATCAATAACAAAAAAGATGACCAACACCAGTCATGTGATCTAGAACACACGACTGGTGAAAGCAAAGAATAAGAAAACCATGACTGAACCATGAGTGAATAACACCACGCAAGATAAACCCTAAAATGAGGGAAAGACTGTTCAAGATCTTTCTCCTGGTTAATGTTTCCAGATGTGTCTCATGTTCGTTTTTGTCATTCTCTTTTGATTAAATGCTTTTTGATCTATGCATAATTTGGTGATGTCTGGCATAATTTTTACTCCTAGTAAAAAAGTCTTGTTTTTGTCGTTCCTAGCTTTATCAATTGTCCTGTCTTGACTTGTGTGTGTGTTTTTGACCTTTGATTGCCCCTGTTCATTATTTGTTTTGTTGTAAAGCAAATGAAAGTTAAATGTATATAAAAAAACATTGATGTTAAGTTAAAAATAGCCAAATCATTAGTTTGTTTTTGTTTTTCACATGTTATTTTGGCCTTGTTCTTGAACCTCCTCAGTCTTAATGAGGGTCTGTGAGCATTTAAAAGAATTTATTTGCAGCCTTTGCTTAGCTGATGGAAGCTGATGGAAGCCCTTGTTAGGGCTGAGCTGCAGGCTAGCATCAGCCTGCTCTGTTTATCACTAAACCAGATTCTTCCTAGCTAATGTCAACACTCTTGCTCCCGTTTTTCTTAAACTCCCTGACTCCTTCCCTGCTGTTTTCCTAGCAATTATTGTTTTTGTCTTCTGGCCAGGCAGATGCATTAACGACAGAGCTGGAAGGATCGAGTTCTGTTAGTGATTCAATACAATTGTGCTTGTCAGTGGCGAATAAACACAATCACTTCTTTAATAAACAAGTGTTAAGATGATCTTTCCATCAACATACTTAAACTCAGCCGGCGGATGCCTCCCTTACCTTTACATGAAAATGTTTTGTGATGACATACTCTATAGGAGTTTGAGGAGTCTACAATAGGCCCTTTTCAGCTGCTCAGTGTTACTTTCTTCACGTCAGTGCTTTGACTTGATGTTTTTTTGAATGTGTTCATTGCCATGAGGAAAATGAGACGCAGAAACTGTTTCAAAACACAGCTACCTGTAAATCAGCTTAGAGTTGTTTAGTTAACACATATATAGTTCAAACTGCATTTTTTTTTCAGAAGGTAGGTGATGGAGTTTGTGGAAGGCTGTGGAAAACATCATAGGGGTAAAACCAATATTTCATCCAGGATATAATTTTTATACAAAGCAACATACATTGCAAGGATTGAACACATTATATGTATTTTTTACGCATAAAAACATAATGCTATGATATATCAACTGTACTATCTCCAGCTAAAGGTATCTCCAGAGCAATCAATCAGTATTGTGCCCTGCCTAGAACGTATACTCTGTTAAGCTGTTTCATCTGTGTTTTAACTTAAAATATCATAATAAAATATAACAATATCATAATTGCGGTAGCTAACTGTCTGAAGAGGAACTCAGTGGTAGGTCTGATTCACAATAAAAGGAAAAAAAAGACCTGGATTTTTTTAGGTTATTTAGAAATCATTCATTTTCATGTCAGCTTTATTCCCTTTCGGGGTCGCCACAGCGGAATGAACCACCAACTCACTGGCATATGTTTTACGCAGCGAATGCCCTTCCCTGCCGCAACCCAGCTGGGAAACATTCACACACACATTCACACTTTAACACTATGGGCAATCGTTCTTATTCAATTCACTTATTCCGCATGTCTTTGGACTTGCACCCGGAGAAAACCCACGCGATCACGGGGAGAACATGCAAACTCCACACAGAAATGCCAACCGACCCAGCCGAGCCTAGAACCAGCGACCTTCTTGCTGTGAGACGACCGTGCTACCCACTTGCGCCACCGTGACGCTATTTAGAAATCTGAGATTTTATAATAGTATGTTAGAGCATTAGTTCTGTGTAACGGAGCATGTCGGAAAATACTTATTTTAGAAACACTTTGGTGTGCTATGTTGATTAGATAATGAAACCAAAGGTTTTGATTTTTTTTAGAAATCAAACTACCTTTTGAGGTTTCTGATTGGTCAACATGAATTGGTGGTATGAGTGGTTTATGATTGTATCTCCCCCTCTTGGGCTAACATGCTCTTGCCATTGGAGGGCTTTCAAGGGAGTTAGACAATGGTTTTCTGGAGGAAAGTTTTAAATATACCTTTGTCTTTCAGGACATGAACAGGGTGGGACAACAAAGGGTCCTGGATCTATCATTATAGTTTTATCAGATATAATTAAAAAATGAAAACAAAAGTGCAGAATACTTGATGGTACATTTCCCCTTTAGGACTATTGTGCAAATATTTTCTTTATTCATAAAAGAACAGTTAGTTTTTTTTTATCTTACTAATTCAGTCTGTGCTTCGGAGAGCCAGAAACACACCCGAAGCCCATATGCTATGATTCAAACTCCTCTCTCTTGATTTGAATGGCAGATTTTGCCAATCAGTGAGATGGTTTGAGGTGTTTATTATCTTGGCTTGAAAGCAGATTAGTAAAAGCAGACCAAACTGATTTTATGGCACAATATGCATCCGCTGCATCCAACTTGTGAGAAACATTCCTCTGGATCCCAGCTTTAAGTTTAGTGCTTGGTTAAACCAATAGATATTTGTGTGTTTTATGAAACCCTCTTATAAAGATATCATTATTCAAACACAGAAAAAAAATCCCAATATTTCGTTTCAACTTTTTGTAATCCTGTGTGATATGATTCCACTGCATGCATCAAATACGCCCACCATTCAGTGATATTGTGGTCTAGACTTTGTGAAAGCCTCTTTAATGGATCCCTGTTGATCCTGAGGGTAGTAACAGCTCAGCATCTTTCCACTGGACATTGAACACTCTCCATCAGCAGCTAAGTGCCATATTTAATTTCTTTAACTGGCAGCAGTTTCCCTGTCAGATATGATTATGCACCTCAGAGATCAAGGCTAGACTTGCCTCTCAGTTTTGACTGACAGATGTTTATATGCACAAAAGCTAAAAGCTGGCTTTCTCCTTTGACCTGATGAAGTTTAGTCTGCTTGCCTGCCACCATGCGATGTTTAATCTTTTTTTCTAATGTCTTTTTAATACCTTTTGTTTCTCTTTCCAGTCAGCAAAACAAATTGGTCCAAGTTTGGCGTTTGTCTGGCACATCTGGCCTTCATCTGTCACTAGCATGCAGTATGTAGCCATACATTGTACAAGTGTAGGAGTGGTGGCATTATTTTGTAATTTGGAATAAAATACATGACTAACATTAAAGTTAAGGCTGAAGTTTGAGGCAGCCGTGGACAGAGTTAGAGCCTTGGATATTAGGAATTGGTACAGTTATGTAACATTATTTATTATACTTGGAACAAGAAAAACTTACTCCAGTTGGGCCAAGTAACAGTTGCAATTAGAAATTGTTACCTAGTGTTTAATTTACGGTTTATTTGACATTGACCTACCTGTATAGACATTGTTTCAACAATATTTCCAATCCAGAATTTTTAATCCTTGTTCATATTATTGTTACTCAGGCGGTGTTTGCGGGTCTGGTGGACCCATTGCCTTTTGCGGATTTTAATTCACACAATGAAGACATTTTATGTTAAAGACTTAAATAATATTTACTTTAACTAAGAAACAAGTGATATAAGCAGCAAACGTAGTTTATTTATTGTTCTTTTACCTTATTTCTTTACGTTTAAAATTTTAACCATGTATTGTGTTCTCATTATTATTATTTTGGCAGGGTTGGTAGGTCTGCTGGACACAATGCATTTTGGAGCTTTCAGTTTACGCAATCATACGATTGAGTCTAAAATGAAAAATGTTATGTTTATGTGTGATTTATGTTTGTGTGGGAAGAGAGAATTAAGGTAAAGATTCTACCATTTTCCCACTTTTACTACCCCGGATCCAGTTGACCCAAACACCTTGTGTGTAAAATAAATGTGTAGAAAAAAATTTGTTCTGATATACATTTTTTACAGGAAATGAGCCAAGCCCAGTGAGGCTCAGTTTCAAATAATATTTTTTAATGAAAACTGAAAATGGGTCCCACAGACACGAACACCATACAAGGGTTAAGCTGGCTAGAAAACCCTGTTCATTCACAACAGTTATAAACTTTGTTTCAGGTTTTTTCCCTAATTCAATTCCTCAAGTTTTCTCTCTCATTTTATAATTCATTTTATCTGATTAAATCACTTCTAAGACACAGTTCATTCTCAGTGTAGCTTGTTTTTTATTCATTCCCTCTCTCTCTCTCTCTCTCTCTCTCTGCTCGCCTCTCTCTCTCGATCCCTCTCTCGCTCTCTCTCTCCTCTCTCTCTCCTCTCTCGCTCTCTCTCTACTCTCTCTCTCTCTCTCTCTCTCTTTCCTCATCTCTCTCTCTCTCTCTCTCTCTCTCTCTCCTTCTCTCTCTCTCTCTCTCTCCCTCTCCTCCGTACATGTAAACCAAGTACAGAGAGGTAGAGAGGTAAACAGTGCTGAAAGTCCAGCCCTACTGGCTCTGTAAACACATTAGATTAAGGCTAAGCTCTGAATGGCTTGTTTCTGAAAGAGAGGAGCTCTTTTATTGAGGCAATACATTCTTGCTAATCCTTGAAAGGCAAAGCTAGTTGAGTTAACAAATGAAATATTCACAGATTTCACCAGAATTATAATGTCACAATTTGGTCAAATTAGGTCACGTCCTCCAATTCAGCAAAGAGGGGTTCCAAGCTGCCTTTCTAACGCTGAATCATGTTCATCTCAGGGTGAAAGGTAAATGACGATTGGATTGTTTTGGATTTAGAATAGTTATATAATTAAAAAAAAGTTACAATTCCACCCTTTGATCTATAACCAACATTACTTTTAAAAGGGAAAGTAGATAGATTAAGAAAATAGATTAAATTGTTCTGCATTCACTGTTTATTTAATGTTGAAGCAACAACAAAATGATTTCAAAGGTCTCTTATTCAATTGTTAAAGGTGTCCAATTATGGTTAACTCGAGGCACTAACTTCAGAACTAACTCCTAGAAATCACATGGTCACAGGTCTGTTGTGTGCTACTTGGATTTTTAAAATATTGTTTTAATTTTAAATTTTTTTCTCATCCACACTGGCAAGGTTATTGCCACATGATAATGCAAAAAAAATATATATTGTGCACTCCACAATACCATTTGGTTCCATCAGAAGCCTGGTCAAAAACTCCCAAAAAAACTGTTTTTGAAATTCCATCAGATGTTTTCAAAATTTGGTTTCAGTGATTCTGAGTTTCCATGATAAAAACAGTTGTTTTAAAATCACTGCATTTGTGTAGGTGTGGCCTAAACAAAAATGAACTACGAAGCAACTAAATATTATTTTTTTTAAATAGAAACATGTATGCAAACTTCTTTTATATTGTAAACAAATAGTTATTAAGTTTAAAAGCAAAAATAAATATTAATTAAGAATTGCTTTAAAGGTCAAAATAGTTTCTTTACAAAAACAGCACTTGCACTGGCTCTTTCTGGTCCTTGGCGCAGCATCAAATATGTCCTGCTCCTGATTATTTATGGATATTTAAGTGTGAAGAAATTGAAGTAGCGCTGTAGATCAGCTCATAGACATGGGTTTAAAAACAGCTTAACAGGTTGAAATCATGCCTCTCATTCCCTTTCTTTCATGCTATACTTTATCTTTATCACTTTTCTCTTTCCCTTTTACAGTACATTTTATTCCCTCTGGCCTGGAATTCCAGCTTTTATATTATCAAATCACCATATTAATACATAGGGAATGGATCTTTCATTCTCGTAAGTTTGGGGGTTCTTTAATAATCACTCAAGCATTCCTGAGACTTCCACATTTTTCGTACTATAAATTTGACCTTTCATACTGTCAAATTAAAGCAGTAGAGCTTTCACAGATTGCCCCAGATTTTACTTTGATTTAAATCATTTCTCATACCATAGATTCACTTGTAAAGGATGCATCAAATGCTAACTTCATATAAGCTGATATGACTATTTAGGAAATGTTTTTACCTCATTAAAAATACTTCTGCTCACAAAAAAAGCATTTTCTCTGTCACACGCGTCTCTGTCTTGACCCTCCTGTTGGTTTCTGCTCTTTCTACTCTTCAACTAGGTAGTTTTAGCAATGGCTAACAGGAAGAATTTCAGTAATTTCTCAAAAACAACATTCTATTCATTGTAGTGTTATTCTTCCCATTAGCCTGCCAGTGCTTCTATCTGCTGCTACTGTTCTGCTTGTTCCTCACTCGATTTGTATTGTGATGCGACCCCGGCACCATAGACTACTGGGTTCTTCTGGTGTACCTTTAAATCTGACATCAGATTAGTGAAGTTGGCTCTACAGGCAAGCTCAAAGCTCCAGTCAACCAAACTCACACTCATTTGCTTAATACTGTACATAAATAGATTCGAACAACAATTTAAGGCTATAACTGCTCTATACTTAATAGTATTTATAACAAAACAGCATACTGTCTACATCCAGAGACAAAAGGCAATCGTGTATGATGATATCAGTATCCAGGAAATTCAAAATTGATAGTTTTGATTAGAAATTAAAGATACCATCTAATTATTAAAAAACTCTGAATGATTTTACAAATTTTAGGGTGATTTGCACTATAATAAATCACATGCCTATTCTAACAACTTGAAAAGGTTAACATTTTCAAGCAGGTAAGAATGTTCATATAAGGGATCATTATTGATTTTAAATGCATAATTTGACAACATACTATTGTTGGACCTTTTTTTGATAGTTTGTAATATGTTTACAAATATGTTCTTTAAGAAATGAATAAAACTAGCATAATCTCAAAACTATTACAAAACTGAGACTTCATGTGTCAGTGGAGTGACTATTGTATTCTATGATGAGGGCCATCTGAAGTAGCGATTGCCTGGGAGCATTTTTAGACTCCTCAACCCGGACCACATGCGAAGCTGTGATCACAACCCCCGGGACACCCCACCGTCTCCAGCTGCCTTTGTTCCTATGCTAACCTCACACGCCACGCTAGTCCTGATATAGTAGTGCATACTAGCCTGCTAGCTGTTCATGACTGGGGTGAACGTGTCTGAAAGGAACAATTTTACTCAGCAGTTCCCTTCTCTGTCTCTCGGCATGGGGCTTTTTCCTTGAGAGTTTTGACAAATTAAGATGTCTGAGCTCACAGTTAGATTTCCTCTCGAGTGAGGCCAACAGTAGCAGATGATATCATCACTCTCTGGAGCTCCCCATGGGTCTCTCTGATCAATGCACATTTTCCGCTTGTAATGAAGAATCGATGGGTAGTGTGAAGCCGGACAGGACTCAGGGGGTCACACGGGTCTCCCACACATATCAGGCAGATGTGTTATGACAATTTAGCCGTGCTAGTGTTACAGTTCTTTGGAAGCTAGCATACAGCAGTCTTTGGTTTCTTCTACCTTTCTTGCATTTTCAATCAAACACAGAGTTTGTCTGACCACAGTCTTTTGTGTTAGTATATTAGAGGCTCGTCTAGCTTGTTAATTATTCCACTGGGTAAGATTAAAGCTTTTAAAGCAAAGCCTGTGATTATCTACACAATACAAGGTTTTCATATGGGCTGATTTAAGATCTATTAATTGCATATTTAACCTGGGCTTAGTTGAAAACTATTGAGTTTATTGAGAATGATGTTAGCCATTCCGTCCAACTAATTTCAAGCAGATTAGTAACTGTAATTAATCCATCAATACATTAATACATTTTTAGCAACTCCAGAAAATGTTTACCTTTTTTTCTGACACCCATTTCTTTGTATTTCAATCTAGATGCAGTGATACCTTGAGATACAAAATTAATCCATTCCGGAGTGGCCTTCGTATGCTCGATATAATTTATTTTTTGGGAATTTAATTAATAAAATAAGCCATAAAAATACACTGCCAAAAAAGCAACACGAAAATATTCCTAAATCTAGAACACCAACACAAAACCAAAAGTGACGTGAATAGATGGGGAGCACTCCTGGGAATGCATCCTCATGGGTATGATCTGACCAATAGGAGACCAGGATGCTACTCACATAGCATCAGGGCTGGAGCTGACCAATAGGAGAGCGAAATTGTTGGTGGCGAGTTGAATGCAGTGATGCCCAGTGTGTCAGCTACCCGAATTCCAAAAGTCGAATATTTATGTGTACATATTTCTTGTATGCGTTTTTCATATGTTGGAACTTTTTTCTTATCATGGACAAAATATTCCTAGAGTGGCATTTATTGGCATTTCTTTCATATCTCGAAGTATCACTGTACTTTGATTCAGATTCAATTGAAGTACAATATGGTCAATCTGGATAAAAAAGTATTACGATTTAAATGTTTTGGGATGAGAACTTTCAAAATAATCCTATTTATACACTAAACGAATCTATTGTTTTTATGCTGTGCTGTTTTTAAACTGTTCAATTTACAAGTCATCAAACAGCCATCATTCCATCAATTGTCCACTCGCAGAAATCCTTATCTGATGACTATGCATTCAGCTGGACCAGAGGGGATGATCGTTATTCCATCCATGCACTTTGTATTCTTTAAAGCCTTTGCTGTTGTTTCATGCAGGAGGTACGTACTCATTTAAACATTATAAATGGCTGTGTATCACAATCGTTGTGAAGAAATATGATGTACAGCAGCACAGCTTTGCTTATTTGCATGTAAAAACGGTTTTTAAAATAACCTGACTTTTGAGCGGTATACGGATAATTAGTACCCAAACACACTTATTGTTTCAACAAAACTGCATGTGTTTTTTTTTTTGTCTGGGATCCCTATAGGATTTGCTGTGAATGTACAATGGTTGGTGGGTTTGTGCTAGTGTGAAAGAGTTGTAACTTCTACTTTTGAAAGCCAATTAACATCCAGCTCTGATAACGGAGGAAGGGCCCGTCTACAGATGCTTCCAGTCACTGTTGTCAAGCTAAGCACTCAATTTGGAGAGCTCAGAGTGCTAAAGACTGTGTTTACCATCGTTTACTGCTGTTAATTAAGAGTTAAAACGAGGCCAGCCCAAAAGAAAATTAAATCCACAAGACTTCAGGAGAAAACACAAATCAGTCTGTAACGCATAACTTTTGTGGAGTGCACAAAATCGGTTCCAAAAAAAAACAACTTTTTGGGTCAGTAGTCAATGCTAGCATTCTCACTCCAAATAGACTCAGCATAGCTTCAGTAACACAAGATCCATGAAAATCGAATTACCTTTGCATCTGCTTAAACACAAGTGAATGTTTGTGGTGGTGTTTTCCCATGTGATGGCAATCTTCCCACAAAGCAGTCAACTATCAGGTCAACGATGTTTTTGAGAGGCTGCTCACATCTACATTGTGGCAAGCAGCTTACTCAATGTCAGTGATCAGAATAATTCTGCTTTTGGTTTATTTTTATTTTTAAGGCTAGTTAAAGACAGCTGCTGGCTTCTGTCAGATGTTCCTTGTACTTTCATCTGTTTTGCAGTCATGTTTTTCTTCTTTATCACAGAGTGCCTTGTCTTTCTGAGCAAAGATCCAGAAGTGTGAGTTGAGGTGGAATGTGTTATCAGAGCAACTGAAGGAGGTGTTTTAAAAATGCTTGTTTATGCTTTCGACTCCTGAGATTTGTTATCATTCTTGCCCTTAGAGATGCTGAGAATTCATGTCTGAGAGAAGACAAACAGACAGGACTGAAGTCTACGAGGTGTTAGTGTTTTAAGTATGATTTTTAATGTTGAAATATAGAGTTTTAGAGAGACTGAGAGCTGGATCGTCTTGTACTGTTCAAGATTTTTTTACATCATAAAATTAGTTTCGATTTTTTTTTTACAGATTCTTTTGCTATTTTAATTATTTGCTATCTTTTTTAAGCGCCAAGGTTTAGTAGGTAGGTAGGTTGATCTTCAGAGGCAGGTAGGTTTTTTTATTCCATTAGTAAATTTGGCCTTTTTAATGCGTGCTAAGTCTTAGCCTGTATTCTAGGCACTGCTTTTTCAATTAGACCACAGAGCATTATTTCGGCACTGAATAAAGGTGTCTAGTTTTATGTCTTTAAAAAGGAAACCAGGGGCACTTAAATTTTGAAAAGGTTTAAATCTTGAGAAGGCTCTTCAATTGACAACAAGGATGCTAATTTGTTCTTTGAATAAGCCCAAAATTAGTTTAGTTACAGAATTAAGAGCCTCCACTTGTAAATGTCATATAGAAATGACTTGAAGCAAATGCAATTTATATTCCCCGTCAAATTTTATTCCTAACTCTTGTAGACCTTTTGTTTTGCTGTTCACTTTTTAGACCATTTTAAGTTGTTCTTACTGAAATATATAATTTGCATAATGTCAAAAGATTTCCAGACCTTTGGCTGATGAGTATGTCTGTGGAGAAATATACAACTTTTCTTTATTCTCTGTGCTTATGTCCTGAGCGGTAGCAGAGCTGTAGACGGTCTCCTGGGTAGAATGGTACATATGTTCGAAGCGTCCACAGTCTTGCTGAATTGGTGGTTAAATGAGGCCCATCCTGCTGTGTGGAGTCATACTCCTCAATTGGAACAGAAACATAAACCTCAGCCTGATTAGCAAAACAGTGCTGTGCTAAGATCAGCTTGTGCTCTTTACTCTTGCTGCCATCCAGCAGGGCCTAGAATCACAAGAAGCTCTTTTTATTCATGCTTTCATAACAGAACAGACAGTACAACTGATGCGTTTTTTTGAACATACCATCAGGTCAAATATTAAAAGCTTTTCACAGAAGGAATTCAAGTCAGTGCATATCCAGGGGGAGCCTTTAAGGTGCTCATAATTGATGTCGTTTTGTGTTTAATTGAGATCAAGCACCTTTTAACCACATTCTTGTTGTAATTTGCAATGCTCTTAGCTTCTCGAGAGTTAACAGAAAACTCATTATGTGGACGTTGCAAAACAGACGGATCTATAACGCTCACTATGTTGTGTGTCAGCTCCATCTGGTGTGTTTGCTGCAATTCAAAGACATTCTGTTATGATAGAGCGCCTTCAAATTGAGAATGCATCAAATATTGATTTAATTTTGCCAGTTTAATTTTTCTTCAGGATGTAGTGAGTAGTAAAGTTAACTTTGTAAAAATTGTGTTCCTTTGTATGTATTTTTAAATTAGTTTAACTTCTTGACATTGAGTTAGTCTTTTAATGGTTGGATGAATGAATATATAGGTTAACGGGCCACTTTATTAGTTACAACTGTTTAGAACTGGATTGACTTTTGATGTCAGAAGTGCACTGAGTTTGCTTGTGTTGTGTGGTTATATGCTATTCTACAGATCTTGGTTATAAACAATGTTTTTATATATATATTGCTGCCTTTATCTCATCACTATAAAGGCTGGCCATTGTTTTCTGATGGATACATACCTTAACTTGCCACTTTATTAGGTACATCTAATTAGTACTGGTTGGACTAGTATTAGAAGTACCCTGAGTTGGCTATATTCTTATATTCTGTGGTCAGAGATCGTATTCTACAGATCATGCTTATAAGAAGTTTATATATATATATATATATATATATATATATATATATATATATATATATATATATATATATATATATATATATATATATATATATATATATATAAGAAGAATATATATTTCTGCCTTTGTTTGATAGCTATAAAGTCTGACTATTCTTTTTTGAGGGATATATACCCTAACTGGCCACTTAATTAGGTACACCTGATTAGACCCCACTTAGACGCCATTAATGATGGCAGAAGTGCCCTGAGTTTGGTTGTGTTGTGTGGTCAGGGATACTATTCTACAGATCTTGTTTTTTTATTTCTTGAGATTTTGCTGCTTTTGTTTTATCAGTATAAATCTGGCAGTCTTTTTCTTACCAGTGACAGAAACAATATATTTTGTCAATATTTTTTTGTCTTTTTTGTTATTCTTGAAACCCTATAGATAACCGGGTTGTACAAAACTCCGCTTGTGTGGCACTACAATAATTCAAATTTATGTTGAACCTCAGTAAGTTGTCTTTTATAACATGTTGATGCCAAAATGCATTGAGATGCTTGTAATCTGATTGGCTGACCTGCAATTTTTTAACTAAGCAATTGCATAAGCATACGTGTAAGAGATTGACTGAAACAACAGATGGATAGGTCACGTTTTTCATTATATAAATTTAGTATTTGACATCGTTACAAAAAATTTTCTTTGTTTGTCCTCTCCATAGATATGACTTCATTGAGATCCGGGATGGGAATTCTGAGAACGCTGATCCTTTGGGCAGATACTGCAATAACATTGCACCGCCTGCGATCATCTCCTCAGGCCCTGTTCTACACATCAAGTTCGTCTCAGATTACGCCCACCAGGGGGCGGGCTTTTCGCTACGCTATGAAATCTATAAGACAGGTAAGTGGGCTTCCCAGCAGGATGAGTTTCATAATAAACAATGTGATGCCAAAATCTCGCCTGCTGTTGACAAATCTCTCCTGTGGGCTTGAAGCAGTCTTCTGTTCCAGCTCTTGTACTAACACGGTGCTTACTGTGTGAGAGGAGTTCATACGTCTCTTTTGAGCTCGTTTTGAATGCAGGATTTCAGCGTGTCTCTTAACACGTCTCACAAAATCTTCCTTTCACACAGGAAACACTTACCTCATCTTTTCCTTTATCTACCTAACTCTACTTCAAGCATAGACTCTAGCGTGTCAAATCCCACCTGCTTGAGAAGTGTTGATTGGCTTTTGTCAATCGGAGGGAAGAGTCCCTATTGGTCAGTGTGGTGTCATTAACAGGACAGAGCTTTTATTGCGTAGTGGTGCGCTTTTATTGCTTGGTGTAGATCTGCTTTGGAAAACTGGAGGGGAAATTTTCCACTGGAGAAAACAGACGAAGGAAGTCTGGGTTGCCTTTTATGACGAGTTCCAAATGGCTTTTATGTCTTGGAGGGAAAGATAGGGATTGGTTGTTGGTTTAAACATATCCGGTCATAATCTTGTACCTTCTAGAGTGATTTTCAGTTTTTGGGAATTATACACCACTTAGAAAGGATTTCAAACACAAATCAGTTTGACTTCTGAAAGGAAGTCCAACAAAAATCCATTCAAAAAGAAACCAGAAAAAATGTTCAATATAATTGGGATATTTAAAACATAAAATAATATAATGGCCATGGTTTACTCCTAATAGCATTGTTTTTCTCTGTAACTTGATGGACTCAAATGTTGGTTTCCAATGCACGCCTCACATCACCACTAGGTTAGATATCAACCTTATTCCTCTCCGCCCACTTTTAATGCTGTTGCTGCAGCCATCTGCTCACTCTGAGGAACAGGTGGAAAGGAGGGCTAGATATATTCGATCACCAAGAGTAGTCCGACAAAGCACATAAAGATTATAAAATGACTGGGTGTGTGGCTTTTACCCCCTGAGTGTTGATGGGAAGTTTCATTCAATTTGGTGAAGGGTTCTTTTGACTTTTGTTCATTTAAAAGAATGATGCTTTGAAGGTTTCATTTATATTGTTAATTTCGGAATAAACAGATCTACTTACAAACTGTTTTGATAAAGACCCGAAAAAAGAACAAAATACACCAATTTGAGTAAATACATTTCTGACTGATTATTAACAGTGTAACCTGCACGCACCAAAGAAAACGATTCAGTTTCCAAAAGGAGTTATTACAAACGAGTCAGTCATGTTTTTCACAAATGACACATCACTACCCCTGAGGGCCATCCAAGTGCAAGGAGTGTCATTCATTAAACAGAACAGGTTTACAGACTATACGACAGATAAACGTCATTGATTAATAAAAAAATTATCAATAGTTTTGACTATAAATGTAGAATATTCCATTTCAATTATTTGTATAATGTTTTCTGTCTTGAGTGTCCTATTTGAATTGGATTCACATTTATGTTCAGTAAATGAGGTAAATTATGTTTTTTTTCTGTCTGGCTCAATTAGTATTTGTAAAGATTAAACATAGATTTTTTTAATGAAATTCCTTACATTTCCATGGTCATCCTAATTGTGCTGTGCCTTTAAAAACACAGCATGCATTTTACATTTAAAATTAATTTACTTTTCGGTTTACTTTCTCAAATTCTGTGTACATGTAGTTTGTAAATTTGTAAAGGCCCTATTGTGTATTTGTGCTTTGGGGGTTGCTAGCGCATGTTTGCTGCTGGCTTTTCTAGGATAGCCATCCAGAGAAGTTGTCAAGAAGCTGGAGCACGAAATTAGCAGTTGGCGCTGTGAGCTTTGACTGGTGTATGCAGGATGACACAAATGTTTAATCAAATATTCAGCTACATTTTATCCATACTTCTACACTTTTCAAAACTTCCGTTTTGTTTCTATGGTATTCAATCTCTGCAAAGAATTAGAAAATCCAACTGAATCAGTACAGTTGACTTTAGAAAATAGCCAATAAATAAGTGAAAAATAAAAAACCAAAGTGTTGTACGTCTGAATAATGGAACATATAGTATTTAATTTGTTTAAATTTGAGGTAAAAATACATATTTAGTCTAAATTTCTTTACATTTTTCCACAGCTGCAAAAACAGACAAAAAAGGAAATTGAGGTCTCCCAGTCATCAAAACAATTTGGGCCAAGTTTGGCATTTTTCTCTGGCATTCATCTGGGCATACAGTATGTTGACCAAACATGTTTCAAGACTGGAAGTGGTGCCATTTTATTTAATGTGGCATAAAAGACATAGAATACATGTAAACATTAAATGTAAAGCCTACTTGGCTGTTGCTTGGGCACAAAAATAACCATAGAAATAAATGTTAATATTTTGTGGGTTACATTGGCACCTCTCATTCAAACACACTGAAAGAAAATATATATGATAGTCAGCTGTTGAGCATTTCACATTGCTTTAGTTAACTGTATTTTTTTTTTTAACTATATGTGTTAACAGTCTTTTAAAAAACTGTCAAAAAGAGATAAAGTCCAGTTTCCACTTTTTTTCAAATATGATTGCAAAACACTGACAGGAATATTGTAAAACTACTAAACTCAACTTTACTCAATGTGTTTTTCAAATTAACTTAATGTATTATAAAATAGTACAGGTATGTTTGTAAAATAATGTTTTTTGTTGTTGCCAACACAACAGTAATGGTTATTTAAACTTTATCACCCAGTGCATGCTAGTTTCCATTATGCTTCAAATTAAAATATTTCTGAATCAACAAGAAACAAATAGATCAATCTTATTATGGCCCCAGGTCTCAAAAATTAAAAACGTAAATTGTTTGTAGCTACCGCTTTTTATTAATTTCAAAGTTAATCTCTCAAGTTTTATTTCTGTTCACCGCAGTGAAGATCAGATGTCATTTTCAGAACATTTATACAAATGTTTTTTTTAAAAGAACAGATTACGCTGAGGTTTTCTCGTTTTCTTTTTACTGCATACAAATAGTCAACTGTCAGAGAAATTGAATTTAATTTGAGAGGTTAGTCAATCAATGTAATTGAAATTGTAATTATCCAATCCAAAGCAAAATTGAAAAAAACTAACTTTTTTGAGCAACAGAAAAGCAAAATTTCTACATGCTATTGTGTTAAAAAAGTGTAACTATGTAACTCTAGAATCCAGTATAACCAAACCTTTAACAAGTATTTTACTACAAATGAAACCAATCAGACCCTTTAAGCCTAAAAAGCTTCAATAGTTACATTTCTATTACTTATGCACACTTTGCTTTAGATTGGATAATAACATGTTTTGTGAGAAAGCAAATAACCAAACCCTGCTTCTACTCTGTCTGTCCGATGCATGCTCTCTATTCACATCCAAAGTATGCAGCAACTAGTCAACATCTGACAGCCCAGAAGAAATTATAAAGTTTGGTTTATATTCCCTATTTAAATGTTCACACCATGATCTGTCCTTAGAGTGGTCATTTGATGTGTTCAAAGTTAAAATTCAGTTTTTAGGTGATTTAGGTGAAACATATTTAGGTGAACAGAAAAACATAAGATTGGGTTTTTGTTTTGTTTTTGGGTCAGTTATTTCTTTAATGAGCTCCTCCAGACTGCATTAACAACGCTGAAAGGCATCAGCTCCACACCTCTTGCTTTACGGAGGAAGTGATGACACAATCTGCTGAGTGTGATCCGATAGTGTGAGCTCTCCATAGCAACCTGCCTAACACAGCGCAGATGTAGGAGCAGAGACAGTGATGAGCGC
Source organism: Danionella dracula (assembly GCA_900490495.1). Taxonomy (NCBI): domain Eukaryota; kingdom Metazoa; phylum Chordata; class Actinopteri; order Cypriniformes; family Danionidae; genus Danionella; species Danionella dracula. The sequence continues at coordinate 8,264,347 of UELW01000245.1, forward strand.
TAGAACAACGTCAGGTTGCAGGTTTTTAATCATAAACAAGTAATAATGATGAGACTTGTATATGGAAGCTTGCAGTTGCTATGACATTGACACAAGCTCATTATACTCAGAGGGTGCGTGTGAAACTGTGGGAGGATGTGTGCAACTTCAAAGACAAAGACATTTTGTTGGTCTAACTTTTGATGAATTTCAAAAGGAATTGTGTACATGATTTGGTGTCATGTGAAGGTTCTTTTTGTGGTAAAACATCTAAACAGTGGGGAGCAAAGATTCATTTCAAATTCAAAATGTCATCCTTTTATCATTTTTCCTCTCTCATTGCTCACATCTAAATGGTATTTTGTTTTGATAAAGTTTAGGTGGGTGAAGTTTGTTGTAAATTGTTTTTTGGGCCGGTTAAAAAGTGCTAAAACGTATTTCTGTGTAATTTTAATAAATCTCTGATTTACTATTTCACTGGACTGAGACCAAGTCTAGATCTTCAAAAACAAAAATGCAAATCAAGGGGCTCTATGTTCAGTATTCTTGCCTCTTTTCAGTATTTTACAAGTATAATGAAAATATCCAAAACTGTGCACTGGAGAGTTTAATCACTATTTCAACATTGAAACAAATATATATTTATACTATATAACTTAAGTGACAGAGATGGTGACATGTACACATTGCATTTCTCAGTGTCTTTCCCGTACTACATTTAATTGCCTTGTGCTTGAACATGGGTAAAAACAATAAAGTTGAATCAAATCTAATTTTGAAAAAATGTATTTAGCTGTATATTTATGAATAATTACAAAGTACTGTTTTGTTTGAGCTAGACTACTGAAACAGACTCTAATGCTTCCATGTTTAACAACAAATACATGTAAATAATAGTATTTTTAAAATAATATTATAATATTATGAATTGTATTAAATGTATATAATAATAATACTAATAATAATAATTAATCACTTTAACGTTTTCTGTGTAGACAGTTACATTTATAAATAAACGTTTTTTTTCTCTAGCAACTGAGAATAACAAATTTAATTGGTGGACTACCTCACATTAACAATATTCAGTTACAGACGAGATTTAAGATCATGGATGCTGTTATGCTAAAAATCAAGCTATATTACCTTAAGAGCACTCACTCTGAGAGAAAGCATGAAGTGAGGAGTAAGGCTGAGATAATGAAGGCTGTAGACTAATTTATTGACTGTTGTGTGACGCAAGCTTCAATGCTTTGTTCTATGAGCTCTAGAAGTCTCTGGTCACCATCTGGACACTGAAGAGTTCAATTTGTTTTCTGAATATCACAGCAGCTTGGACTGATTGAAACACGATAGGTTAAGGTATTGCCACAACAGGAGCTTTAATGCTCTGTTTGGGAGTTCTGGAGCTCTTTTGGACTGTGTATGCAGCACATCACCATCTTAGGTCCAGTTAAAGCTCTGGTTTCTGACAAATCCTACTACTTATTTCATAGTTATGCAATTGTCAATACAAATAGTAATCCTTATTCTAGCTTTGAAGAAAAAGGGTTTCACTTATTTTAGTGAGTCGCACTACACTGCTGAGCTTGTCACTGGCTCTGACTGAGAGCTGTTAGATGATTTCAAAGGGACGAATTAAGGAAAATGTCGACGGCAAATTTCACACCAAAGCGGGGTTTTTTTTTACCCAAAAACACAGTATTTCCAGAATTCTCCCATTCGACCAGACTTAAAAAAAATTTCAAACAATAATTTTAAACTAAAGCTTTTTAAACCTCATATTTTTACATTATTATTAAACTACATGGAATTTGCCAGCATGAGAGAGATGGCAGAATTATTTCAGAAGGGAAAATGTACACAGCAACGGCCAACAAATAAACACATTCCGCAGTGGAGGAGTTGTTTATTTATAGTGCTGGGTACTGGGCGTGCCCTGGTGTGATCAGGGCAGTTTCTCCAGCAGTGATAGGAATCTTGGGTAAATACACTGTCTGAAGGTGTGTCCACCTTGTCCAGCACTGCCTGCTGGGAGCAAACTCTGGATTATTTCTGCACATAGGAAGTCATAATCTTGTCAACCTTGTGTCAAAACACTTGGGATTTCCAGCCATTGCCCTTGAGGGTGAATGATGGTTATTTTCTCACCTGTCTGAGGATTCAACCTGGACTCCTATCTAGCAGAATTAATGTCCACAGCACAGACTCATAGAGAAAGACTCAAAGCTGGAGATTTGGTTTCAATACGGTTTTATTATGTATTGAAGTTCCTCCGAAGAAAGCCGAGTGACCTTATCCTGACATCAATCAGAACCCCATTCATAATAACCACTTAGTTTACTCAACCATGTGCTTAACCACATGGCACTGTTGCCACGGCTACTATCTAAAACTGCTCAGCCAATCAGAGTGTGGTAGTTAAGCGAATTGCAGCTCTCAACGTAACCACCCTAAGGCAATAGTAGTGACTGTATCCCATGTACTATCAGAGTTAATGCAGCCAGAAAGGTCTGTGGGTAAGATCACAACTCTATTTTGTTTTCCAGATGAACAGTAACATATTTATGCCCCACTTTTTAAATAAATCGTTATAATTTCCCCAGGTAAAGCCATATGTTGTGAATCTCCATCATTAAATTATGCCCTGTAGTATACTGTAACAGTGGTTCAAAATACACATTTACACCTAGTACATACATTTCTGTATTTCTGACCTTGTAGTGTTAGATTTTTATGACAGTTTAAATATAGTGTTGACATATGTAATAAATCCATAGAAAAATTCAAAGACTTTTAGCAGGTTAATGTACTATTGGTCTTCAACTCACACGCGTATTACTGTAATCTCTTCCACAGACAGACAAACTCACACATACTTACTCATCCATGAAAAACGTTCCAATTCTACCCAGCAACGCGCCACAATAACACCCCCGTCCCATTTCCCTCAAGCCACAGACGGATCCCGCCAAGCACGCCAATCTCTATACTAAGCTTCCAACACACAGCCCAGATGCGGCTTTCCCCTGCATCAGAGGAGGCGGGGGAAGGTCCCCCTTCTTTCCACGAGCTGACTGTTTTTACCATGCTCACAAACATGAAATAATGAAAGTACAAAAAAACTGCTGGCATGGGGTCACTCATGCACTCTGCCGCCCAGTACAGTAGTGGCTCAGCGGGGGTCTGGCGTACTGTCTGCCTCTCTGAGGTGGCCTTAACACGAGAGGTCAGTGTGTGACTGGCAGGGCCACAAATGCACGGAAATCTGTTCTGATATAACTACAAACACACAGGCTGTTTGAGAAATAAAGCTGTAGTGAAGCATAATGTCCCCACTGCGGGGTAAATCTGACCCAGTATTGGAGTGAATCTGCCCTTCTGGATGCTTACACGTGAGCCTAGTTTTTTGCTATTAAACGGTTGGAGGCAAGAGGGAAACAAATCCAATGACAAAAAGCATTATTTGTCAATATTCCATTAAGTTACTTTTTTAACGAAATAATAACAATATAACAAAGAAGAAATAACTGTCGTAGTATAAGGCTAATATTATTGTTTAAATTGTAGTAGCTGTAACGTGACTACTGTTGTTTTTAATTCGAAAGAGTTAATTTTGCTCTTGCTTCGCCTGATTTCTTGAACCTGAGTTTGATTAATTTTCATTTTTAGTTTAAGTGTTTACAAGTGTTTTCTAGTTTAGTATTTGTGAGTTTTGTGACATATTCAATGTTGCCTAATTTTTAGGTCAGTGAATAAAGAAAAATCAAAACTAAATCAATGTTTGGTCTTAAATATTTGCCTTTCAACTAGAATAATGTCTATTTGATGAACTAATTATGCCTAGTAGCTACTGATGATCATCAGTGTCACACATAGGTTGAAACCCAGTCATGAAATGAAACCAAAACAGATAAAACTGGGTGAGTAAAAGCCAAACTCTCTCAGAGATTGATTTAAAAGTAGACTGGGCTTTCAAGATATGCTGTTCAAATTGTTTTAAACTGAGTTACGGATTCAAGACAAAGGGGTCAGCCAAGGGAAAATAGTGCAGCATTCTTTATTGGTAGTAGTTTTTTTTTTTTTTTACTTTTGCAAAGTACTGTAAATTATTACCAGTTTAAGCAGCAATTAAAGTGCAGTTGTGGTCTGGTGGATAAGGAGATCGACTTGTGATCAGAAGGGCGCCGGTGAGTGATGAAACACTCTCCCATCTTCAACAATCACAGCTGTGGTCTCCTTGAGCAAGGCACCAGTTCCCCGACTGCTCCCCGGGCGCCACAGTGAGCCATGGCTGCCCACTGCTCCAGGTGTGTTCACGGTGTGTTTGTTCACTGCTGTGTGTGTACACTGGGATGGGTTACATGCAGAGCACAAATTCCAGGGATGGGTCACTCCATATTTGGCCAACTGGCATTTTCACTTTGACTTTCAGGAGGTAACACATTGGTTCTCAGTTACTACGCTAAATCAATCAAAATGTAGATCAAACTAGTAATACAGTTTCAGTAACACTTCACTTTAAGGGTACATTAGGATGAATTGGTTCATTTCTCAATGTCTAACTCCTACCAAATTTGCCGTTGTGTAAAAATAAATTAATTAATAAAGGGTGATGAGTCTGTTCATAATAAAACAAACTACTTAACTACTGATTAAATAATTTAGGACTAAACACTAATGAACATTGTGTCCAAAGGTTTGATTTTATTATTTATTTCAATTCCTGAGGGATTTCGGCATTATACAAGAATGAAGTTTTAAAATTATTATTAGTATGAAAAGCAAATTGAACCAGTTCTGAAGAGAATGCTAAATCCACATTAATTAAACATGAGTTATTATAAAGAAAATGTAAACTGACACTTACGAAAAAACTAAATCTGCATCATTTCACAGAAGTTTAATTATGAATAAATTAATCTAATGAATGATTTGTGACCTTTAGTATATTCTGTTAATCAGTCTTTTTAAGTACTCGTAGAAGGCACATTATAATTGACCCTTAAATTTAAGTGTTACTAAATATTCTTTTGTTTCTCTGAGTAATTAATTATCAGTGATAAAAGTTTAATTATTGTCTTTTTCTCGGTTTTTCTACATTTTACTAAAACTTTCTTTGGTCTTTTAGACCTGGTTAATCTGGAATTAACAGTAGGTTGTTTTGGTGTGAACTCCTAGTAGTTACCATAACTGTTCAAAAATTTAATTGATACTTAATTTTTGTTTATCTCTGGGATATGTAAAGAGATTATCCTGAATGTTGTGTCAAGATGTGCTGGGAATGTTTTGGGAGATGTATGTAACCAATTATTTATATGATTGATCACCGCAGACAAAAGAAGCTATAAGCTAAGAGAACACATGTGGTTTACTAATATTGAAATTTCTGCTCTGTTAGAACAGGTTCTATTGGGAAAGCACAAGTGTTTGATTGAGGATGTGAGGCTGACACTCACAAACACATGTACACACAGACCTTGAACAGATGTATGGTGTTCCATCTCTGTTGGATGGTGTAACATTAGCTCTGGCCTGATGTCTCTCTGGGACCTGTCTCTCTCAGCTGCTTGGGTGCCAGAAAGACTCCTGCTTTCCTGCATGTTGCCTTCTCTGATGTAAAGCACAAGGATAGACCATTCTACACCCTATTTAGAGAGGTTCAGACACTCTTGTCTATCATCTTAGCCTGCCTAAAATACTTAATTAACTCCGCTGTCAGCTCTTGATTTGTAATTTTGTGCTTGTCTCTGAGGAAATAATACAAAAATTCCTTTGATATAGTGTTATAGTGAAGGGGAAAAATAGATATAGTTTTTGAATTTTGAATGTGGGGTGCAGTGATGAGCAGTGATGAGCATTTACATTTACATCTATGCATTTGGCAGACGTTTTTGTCCAAAGCGACTTACATTAGGGGAGAGTCAATATGCAATTTGTTACACCGTCAAAGTCTATCTCAGCTTCTTATAATAGAATTGTATCAACTGATCAATAAACCTAAGCAGTGAGGAAGTAGAGGAAGAAAATAAAGATAGTAGGTGTTCTCTGAAGAGAAGAGTTTTCAGTTGCTTTTTGAAAGTTGTTAGTGTTGTTGCTTTCCTGACTGGATCAGGGAGTTTGTTCCACCATCCAGGGACAGTGAAAGAGAAGGTTCTGCTGAGAGATCTTCTGCCCTTGTGGGAAGGAACCACAAGTCGCTGTTCCTTCTCTGAGCTCAGGCTTCTGGAAGGCATGTAGGAGCGTATGAGCTCATGGAGGTAGACAGAGGCTGATCTAGAGATAGTTTTGTATGTCAGCGTTAGCGATTTGAATTTAACCCGAGCTGCAATGGGGAGCCAATGAAGAGTGATGAAGAGGGGAGTAACATGAGCTCGTTTCGGTTCCTTGAAGATAAGACGAGCTGCAGAGTTCTGGATCATCTGCAGAGGTTTGAGCGTATTTAATGGAAGTCCTGCTAGGAGAGCGTTGCAGTAGTCCAGACGTGAGAGGACCAGAGCCTGAACCAGGAGTTGAGTTGCATGCTCAGTTAAGAAGGGCCTGATCTTTCGAATGTTGTGCAGTGCAAATCTACACGCTCGAGTTGTCTTTGTCTTTGAGCAGTAAAAGAGCAGATGTTGTTATATAGGGTAAAACATCTTAACATTTCAACATGTCACTGTTTGTTGTGTATAACTATAGAAAGCTCATTTGTTTCTATAATCATCTTTACTGACTCGATTAAGTAGATAGAAGTACCATTGTGTGGTGTTTGGGTCTGTGGGACCCGTATTCAGTTTTCATCAAAATGTAATTTCATTACAATTAGCAGTAGTAATAATTTTTATTTCAAACTTACACCAACTGGCCTTGACCTCTACAAATTTACATTATGTAAATGTTTTGGTCTACTGAACCCAGGGCGTATAAAAGTATGAAAATTTAAGGTTCTGTGCCTTTATTTTGTATTTCAGAACAAACATGTATCACATTAAAACATGCCTTTTAAATTTCTGTTTAATTGTTTAATTTTGTGAATTAAAATGCAATGGGTACAACAGACCTGACAACACTAACAATAATATGAACACCAATGAAACAAGTTTAAAAAGCAAATGTACACTATACACGCTGTTTATAGTACAGTACCTATTTTTGTGCGAAGTACGGTTCTTTTGAGTATGTTTAATTAAATCTGTTTTTCTTTTTTATATTAAAACCCCAGAATTGATCGTGCCCACAAGTCCTGCCTATCACTATCTGAGTAACAATAACACCGAACACCAAACACATCAACAACTAAAACAAAAGATGGAAGAAGTAATTACTTACAAATAGTGTTGCAAAGGGGTGGAAAATGTCCCTGTTAAAGGCAAATTTTCAGTTAAGGAAATTCACAGTTTATTCCCATTAATTCCTGTCAGTTTCCATGTATTATTCAGATTTTGTTGGGAAAAATCTTTTTTTGTGTGTGTGCGACTTATATCTTTGATTTAACTTGAGCTCAATAATACAAAACTTTGAAAAATGCGACATAAGCGCTCAGACTGAGGTTGCATTGGATATTTGTCAGAATCAGTACCACATATGGAAGTGACCTGTGTGCATTTAAAAAAAATAATCAAGAATTGAGCTGTTCAGAGTTTCATGAAAATATCTGATACATGTTTCATGTGGCAAAGGAAATCTTTTGTGTCAGTTCTAGGCTGCCGTAAGAATGTTCCCGTCAGACTCAACTACTTTACTAGGACTTTTTCATGCGAGTTTGTGACAGTGGTGAAGGGAAATAAACAAAGTATATTTTATATGATCTATGTGGCTATGAGCCTGGACACTGAGTTCCCACACAGCTGCTTGACAGGCCTGGAAATAGACAAAGAATTTCCGTTATTGAAGAGTTAAGAGTCTCAGATCGCTGAGCGTTTGTTCTCTGATCCGTTGATGTCTTACCCCTAGAGCTCCTGTCACCAGCTCCTCAACTCCTTGGCTTTCCCCCTGGATGTACTTTTATTTTTTAAACAAAATCCACCATTTCCTAAAAAATCTAACTCGAGCAGAGAGATTTACAGCCAGGACGTCATGAGATTCGATGTGTTAACTGAAGCTGTGTGTGTGTATTGTGGGACTTGTATGTGCATTAGTATGGGAAGGTGGACTCAGCTTGGCTTTGAAGAGGTGCCGTTTCACACGACGAGCAACGCATTGTGTCAAAGGCTGCTTTGTAGGACATAGCCCTCAGTGAAGGTGAAGCATGACTCTGCATGTGTTAACTTACAACAAACACTGCCTGCTTACACGACAGAAGAAAGGCAGGCAATGACCAGAACAAGCTTAAAACCGTTATAATGGTATATAAGCCTAAATAGATAGCTGTGCCTGAAATTATAATCTAATTTGGATCAATTATTCTAGTGGAGGATTTTTAAATTTTCAAAATAGTTTTAAACATACAAGAGACATTTGAAAATATGTGTACGCTGAGGCAAAGATGAGACCTTCACCACTTCACCATGAGACCCTATTGTCGTTCGTACCCACTCATTCTATACAAGGTTTTTTTATGTCATTTGCTAATCCTGAGATTTCTACAAACAACATTTATTGGTATTGTTCATTAAGATATGGAACTTTTTGTCATACAAAACAAACAACACAGCTGTACAATAGAACACCAAGGGCAGGATTTAGTCATCATTGTGTCATAGCTGAGGTCATGGCCTAAAAGCACAGCTACCTTGGTGGAAATAATAGTGACCCCCCTCCTTAAGAATTAATTTATATTTACCTAACGTCAACACATTTTCTTTATCAGATTTTTCTCTTGGAAACACAAAAAGTTGACAAAAAGCAAGCATAGCTGTCTATTCAGTCATTTTGACCCCAAACAACTAACCAGAGCTGTTTTTGCATATCATATAATTGTTGCCTAGAGGTAATAATCAATCATTTAACCACTTCAGAGCCTGCATCCATTACAATAGAAATTCCAGTAGTTTTTGTTTGCTTTAAGAATAGTTTACGTAATTTAATACATATTTGTTACATGACATTAAACGTCTGTGCTTCTAACAACCCTTGGAAAAATGTGGAACGACTCATTTGGAAAATACCAGCTGAAAACAATTATATTTGTGAGTTATTTGGTTAAATAAATAAATAACATGACTTATTTTCAATAGTCTTGTTCTAATGCTATTCACAGGTCACTGAAATCAACAAAAAAAGTATTATGATAGTGTTTTATATATCTCCTTTATGAAGGCTTTAAGAACAAGACATGCCTCCACATTTTTAGGATATGTACAAAATGATTCAGACCTAATATTATTACGATGTTTGTGAACTAAACACTTGTTAAAACTGTCTAATGAACAAAGTCATGTTAAAAGTGTTGATTTATTGCAAATTCAGTTTGAATGTTCACAAAGTGCCATTTTTTTAAATACCCCTTTTTTTGGGCTGTTAGGATTCAATTGATTTAACTGTTGAAGTGGAATGCTATTGATAACCAAACTGTTCTAGTGGATGATTTTTCACATTAGTAAAAGTATTATAAACATGACTAGAGTTTATTTTAAAAATTAACCTGAATTTAAATGTTATTATTCCCATACACCAGTATGATTTGCTATAATTTGCGAGTTTCTTCGCATACTGAACCACCAGGTAACAAATGAATCTTTCTCTGTTATTCAGAGAGCTCTTCTGCATTAGTCACAAGCATGTGAAATGTTGTCCCTGACTTTACTGCTAAATGAATATTGACAAGAGCTGCAGGGGTGGGAAAAAACTCTTAATGCGCACTTTTGCAGATGAGGGATTTCTCAGTACATCTTTTTAGCCTCACTTTGATAAATGTTCCCGCTTTCATTCACATCAATATCTTTAACTCAGAAAACTAACTGAGTGTGTCTTTTTCGGTATAATGGTTTTTGGCAAGAAAGCAAGAATGAGCTTTTTATTCAATACAATTCTGCTCAGCTGTTTGTTTCAAATCTATCTTTACATCCTTCACTTTTTCTACTCAGGCTCTGACTGTTCCAGGAACTTCACCAGTCCCTCGGGTGTGATTGAGTCTCCTGGCTTCCCTGACAAATACCCACATAATCTGGAGTGCACCTTCATCATCGTTTCCCCTCCTCACATGGACGTCACTCTCAGCTTCCTGACCTTTGACCTAGAGAACGACCCTTTGCAAGGTTCTGAGGGAGAGTGCAAGTATGACTGGCTGGAGGTGTGGGACGGTCTCCCTCAGGGTAAGTTACATTTAGCATATAATTCATTATACAATTTGCTAGATTCTCACTTTCCAAAAAAAACACTTACTTAATCACTTAATTGCATCTTATAAAGGAGCAAATTACACTCTTTCTTAACTGTTATTCATTGTTATGAATCATAGTTAGGGTGAGAAAATAATTTCAGCATATAATTAATATAAGAATTTAACTTCCTATTTAAATTAAAAATATGTGTCCATGTTCAGTTTTGTTATGGGGGCATAGGCAATTTTTCTCAACATTAATGTGTTATCTAAGCTTAATTTGTGGGCATTTTAGAGGTACCATTTAAATTACTTACATGTGTTCATGTAAAAAAAATGTATGGAAATGGATGACATTTCCTGTTAGCAGTTAACTGAATACATAACTTAAGTTACCCACTCCTTAGTTACAGATGTATGTAATGTAACCATGATGACTGATTTCTTTGAAATTCACTTAACGTTGAATAACTTCCAGCTCTGTAAGTAGTTTGTTCTTGTACATGTAAGGTTTGGTTATGTAAAGAAATGCATAGCACACGTATAAAGAATTTGTAGTCTGCAAAAGCATTTTTTTCATGCATGTCTGCCCATCATCACGGATTAGATGCCAGTATTCCAGAGTTCAGACCACCCATAACTTTAAGAGGATTGTATTTCCCTCTGACCTCATTGTCTGCTTTGAGATCAGTGTTGCGTGTCTGCACTACATAATTTTGTTACTTAATGATTTCTAATCCGCATACCATTGACTGTCACACTATGGGCCATCTGGTAGGTTGATCCAGCCATGGTTCCAGCTGTTGGCTCTTAGCCTGTAACACGCACCAGCCGTGTCATCACAGTCGTACAGTTACTACGGCTGCCGCTGGAGCCCTTTTCAGTAGTGTGTGTTGGTAGATGAAAGCAGATCCCACAACCTCTTTGAGTTATCAGTTCTAGGAGAGGCCAAGAAGCCACAGCACCCATACACTAAGGATGGGGCTAGAATGTGGTAATGGCAGATGTGAAAAGCTTTATCCAGAAATGTTTTATTAGTAGTCTAAAACAGTGTTGTAAAACTACCTTAATTCTTCTTCCCTCAAATTTTGACTACACTGTTCCTCTTCAGCATATAGCTACTGAACATCAGTTATAGCTTTTAATCAGTTATAAGGTGTCTTAATATCACTCAAACTACCAGTATTTTATAATTATCAGTTCCGGTGTTTCAGAATTCTGCAATAAACTGGCAACCGATCTAGAATGTTTTTACCTAATGTTAGCCGGTGATAGAGTTGCAGACCCAAACAATCCGGACTAATATTTATAAATTAATATGTTGATTTTATCAATTAAAATATACATTTATGAAATTAGGATTGTTGTAGTTATTGTTGGTGGTAACTACTGCTACAGCTGTATTAATGTTGTTGTTTTGTTGATTTCAAAAGTTACAATTTTTAAAAATTTAGTTTTTTGTTTATTACCATTATTATTATTATCTTGTGGTTGCAGCTATTTTTATATATATTTTTTGTAAATTTTTAATTTCTGCTATTAAAGTTGTTGTTTAATTTAGTTTTTGTTGTTCACTACAGCTATTATTTTTCTATACCAATGTGTGACTCATTTCACAAATTTGCATATCAAATAACCTCATACATTTCATTATTCTTTCCCAGTTAATAGGAAAACTGTTATTATATTACTAGGAATTCTAATATTAAAGAATTCCTACATACACCGTGTAAAAATTCTCTATCATAGGAACAAGCAAAAAAACCTGCTTCAATCCTCAACTATGACAAAAAGAGTGTTATTCCTGCTAGCTTCAGAAGAACTTGCCGTATTAAAGCCTTTTCCTCTCTAGAAGAGAAGAAAATCAATGGACTTGATTGATACGAGGCTCTTTCACCAATCCTGGACTGTGTGCGTGCGTCTGCGTGTGTGCGTGTGTGTGTGTGTGTGTGTGTGAGGCTGGAGGATGGATTCATTACTGTGAGACAGCAGCCTCTCCTCTGCAGAGTAAATCACACTCACACAAACATCCCACAATTCAAAGAGGTGGTATCGGACAGGTTGTAATCCCATAAAATCTTATGAGTTCCCTGGTTGGGCTGTAATGAAACCCATTCCAATCCTTGCACTGTGAAACCCTTTCTCCTGTGTGTGTTTTTACAGTGGGACCTCTGATCGGACGGCATTGTGGTACTAAAATCCCCTCTGAAATCCGGTCGTCCACTGGGATTCTGTCTTTGTCATTCCATACAGACATGGCCGTGGCCAAGGATGGTTTCTCTGCTCGGTACAACATGACTCTCAAGGAGGTCAATGACAGTGAGTGCTCTATCCTTTCAGCTTTTAAACTGATAAGAGACCAGTTAGAACATATTTGTAATTAAATGGCTCACACTTTATTGAAGTCTTGTGATTAGATTTTCTTTTTCTTATGAGAAGATTAGACAGATCTTTCCTGACTACAATGGCTGACAATAAGTGCTAGTTAGAACAAATGATTGGACTTAAGTCTAAATGACTTGATTTGACTACGAGACTTTATTGGACAAAGGTGCTATTTAGAAATAACTTCCAAAAGTGCTAGTTAGAACCAATGCCAATGATTTGACTTAAGTCTAGAAGAGTTGATTTAACCTAAGCTTAGATGACTTGATTTGAATTAAGTCTAGATGACTTAATTTGGACTATGCTTGACTTGATTGAACTTAACTCTAGATCAGCGGCCCCCAAGCTTTTTGTGCCACGGACTGGTTTAATGTCAAGCGATATTTTCAGGGACTGGCCTTTGAGGTGTGGTGGATAAATTCAACAAAATAATATAAAATGACCTGCATGTAAACTGTGGTATTTTATAAACAATAAACGTAAATCCAGTCTACCTGTTTTCTACTCCAGCATCCTCTTAACAAGAGTTTTGAGGGTTTTATTGCCTCATTCGAGAGCGTGTTGCCCCCATATTATGCAGTGTGGGGTTGGTGTGTGGGAATCTCCCGTCAAGATAAATCAATTTTTTAAGTAGGACTCTTGGTAGTGTCTGTTAAATGCAGCTTTTTTTCTTGAAAGTTATAGGTTCTTCCTCTGTCTCATCGCTGGGCCTTTTCCTGTCTTAAAGAAATGTTTTTTTTTTTTTACTCATTTTGCTAGCTAATGTACTTAATTTCAACGGTAACCTATCACATGTAACTAAGAGAATCGGGCAATTTTTCAAAATAAAAGATAGTTCAGATTCTGAAATAAATAAAATGGAAGCAATGAAAGTTATTTATTTTCTCTGTGTGGCCCGGTACCAAATGACCCATGGACTGGTACCGGTTCCCAGCCCGGGGGTTGGGGACCGCTGCTCTAGATGACTTAATTTGACTTCCTGACTTTTTGGCCCAAAATATTCTTATTTCAAGAATGTTAATGATGTATTTTTTTAGAAATCAACATTAAATACAAAACCTGACTTGGCTTGATACGTATGTAAACTTGTATGTTGATACTTACAGTATGTAAACAAAGTATGTATGGTCTGACATAATATGACTTTTCAGCTTGAATTTATGTGACTTGCTATAGTTCCCCTACTGTTAATGCAATAGACAAAAACTGGCAAGCAAAGCTCTGTGGTGCAATAAGGTTTTTATTTCATTTTTACCTTTATGTAGATTTATGTGGATTTCTTTCAGAAACCTTTTGTTTAATGTGGTATCTGTGTTTCCTTGTTAGATTTCCACTGCAGCAACGCTCTTGGTTTGGAGTCAGGTAAAATAAGTGATGATCAGATCTCTGCATCATCCAGCTTCTATGATGGACGGTGGTCTCCTAGACAGGCTCGACTCAACTTTGACGACAATGCCTGGACTCCCAATGAGGATAGCAACAAAGAATACATCCAGGTGGGGCATCAGTCTCATATTCTTTTTGGGGAATATTCATAATTTTATCTTAAAATATGTACATATCTGCATTTTCAAGATTGCTTTTCTTTAATGTTTAGTTCAATCACCACATTAAAAATATAATGTCTTTAGTCACTCACTGTTTTAGTTGCTCCCCATGTTCAGAACACTACAGCTAAAATGTATGCGGAGTATTATTGCCCATCTGTTGATAGAGATTGATGAATATCCTCCCTCTAAAATTTCTCCACATCTTCTCGCCAGCTTTTCTCCCATCGCATCTCTCTGTCTCTCTTTATGGCGTTATTACTATTCATCAGGGACTGCTTTCTCAGGCGTGGTGGGCTGCATCTCTCTTTATATCTTGCTCTCTCACTCTGCGGTCTCTAGGCGCATGCAGGGTTTGATGATGCCCTGCCCGCTCTGATGGTAACAGCCAGTTGATTGATGAGGGTTCTTTCCAAGGAATAAATAGTTAGCAGCAGTCCAGTCTTCTATTGATTTTTTTTGTCTAGGTGTGTTTCTCTGTGGCCCCAAGCAGCTTTGCACAAGATTCTTTATATGTTTGTGTGTGAAAGCCACACCTGTCTCCATGACAGATAACAAACACTGCAGTTTTGCCGCTCATGTTGGGATGACATCCCGCTGAGCAGGGAGAGCCGAGGATCATGGGTAACAGCTCTCCTTTAGGACGGGAGCTGAATGCCTGATTAAAGACCTCACTGCAGTAGAGGCGACCAAGGAGGGAGGCTGCACTCACACTGCAATCACCGTCATCATAGAGGGGTTTGGGGGTCCGAACGGTAAGGGAGGAGGGCGATAATCTCTGTGAAGAGTGGGAGCGTTGAATGAAGGTGGTTAGTATCGATCAGAGCTCAGGTGATTGATCTTAAGGCTCTGATAACACCTTGACTTCAGCCCTGTAATATTCCCACAGCTCCATCCATCTTCAGCTCATCTCTCTCTTAGCTTTTTTTTTAGCTCACTCACAGCACTCCCTCACAACACAAATTTAAAAGAAAACAGTTAACCCCTCACGCATGCATGAAGTAAAAAACATCAACTTTTTAGCAGATGTGAAACTTTCATAGACGTGTACTTGTAACTTGTTCAAAAATACAATAAATTATTTAATATCATGTTATATCTGTGTTAAGATTACCACGGCATACTTTAGATTAAGCCAAAAAACTTATATTAACAATATTTTCCCTGAAATACTGCTGCAAGCAGCAAATGGCAACCGAGTCATCTGACAACATTGTGATTAGGACGAATATACTCTCTTCGTTGATTTCCCTATGTAATTTATTAAATAAATCAATTTAATCAAGCTAGTTCAATACCTCATCCTTGATAATTTATTTATTAAATCGTGGTTGGAACTCAACTAAATAGGGTTGCTACTTTCTGGTAACATGCCTTGCCTCTGATATAACCAACAATAGCATAGGTTTAATAAAAATCCAGTTAATGAGATGGTTTTGATTGACCTTGCTTGTGACTGATAAACATTTCAGATATAAACTTTGTGCATGCAATTGAATACCTCACTTTATGTTAACTTTTTAACCTATTGAGAAACCCCGATTCCATTTTAAGGGATTTTGTAAAGATGCAAAGATCATCAAAGATACCTATTTAGTTATGAGACAACAATAATAATATGAATAGCTTGGGCCATAATAAAAAATCTTTACCAAAACCTTTGTGTCTGGATTGTTAAAAACTTCTTTTTTTGCTGTTCAATTAGAAAATTAATTAACTTTTCTCATTGCCAATGATCATAACTAACAAAGTCAAATGCAGACAATTTTAGACCTAGATGCAACAGGAAGAATGAGTCACCACCCTTTTTTATAAAAAAACTATTTTTCTTTCATAATATAATATAATTATTTCTTCTCTTCAGGTGGATTTGCACTTCTTGAAGGTTCTAACAGGCATCGCTACACAAGGTGCAGTCTCCAAAGAGACACATAAGTCCTACTTCGTCACCACCTTTAAGCTGGAGGTCAGCACTAATGGAGAGGACTGGATGATCTACCGCTTCGGCAAAAACCACAAGGTACGTTCACATGTTCCTCTCTGCTCTCCAGTTTTGTCTTTGTCTTTCAAAATTGTTTGAAATTTAAAACTGCACACATTTTCATCAAGATTATTGTGTTTATTTCTAGATTAAACTGCTGTTAGGTGAAAATAATTGTGTTTTGTGTTGAGAATTTTCCTCTGTGGTTCATTCAACAAAAGTGAATTGTGTAAAAGTTAATTGCACAAGTTAATTCAAATGCAAATGATGGGCTCAATCTGCCTAAAATACTTTTAGATAACAATTCAGTTTTGAATAAATGTGCCATAGTTATATTAAGTTGATCCAACGAGATTAAATTGTGTACAAGTTAATTGCATAATATAATTTAATCTAAAATGATTTTATCTTATAGGATGATATAGATATATGATATATGATCTACTCAAAATAAGGTTGGATAATATGATTCAATTAAGTGAAAATGTGTGTCCATTTTGATCCAACGAAAAAAAAATTTTAATTTATGTATCATGTGTGACTTATAAAGCTTCTTTTTAACAAAGATGGTCTAGAATGAGGGGATTTGAATGAAATGCTAATATGATAAATGGTCTAAAACTGGAAACTCAGCTAATCTGCAAACATTAACTAGAGAGGTCCTACATCCATATATGTGAACATGAAAGTACAAAAAGATTAAACATGATCTGTCTAACAAGCTGTCTAACAAGGTATCAAGTAATGATACTACCAGACACAACTGGAGACACTAAGGAAGTTAATCAAAAGCTGGCGCAGGAAATTGTTGGAAAAAACGATCTTGTTATAGTCTCAACTGAAGACCATATTACAGCTGAAGACCATTGCAGATTCCTTGATCTAGAGTGTTTAAAATGGGTAATTTTACTAGAAGATTGTTACTAGAAATTGTTCATTGTTCCTTGTCCATTTATTACGTAGCGTTTGTCCTTGTCAGCAAAACAATTTGGGCCAACAGTATTCTGGTCAAACACTGTTTTAGTCTGGAGGTGGGGACATGGTAGTTAATAAGTCACATGGGCCATGTGACAAGGTTCAGACATTAAATTCAAGGCTAACCCCGTCAAAGGCCACCTTTAGCTCTTGTTTGGAATCAGGATTAGGGTTCAGTCATTGTTGAAAGAGCTGGGTCAACTAAAAGTTGCTATGTGTTTTTTTAGTAAAAGAGACATTTAAGTAGATAGATTTCAATTCCATTAAACGCACATCTGTTACTTTGCTACCATACCTGGGTGAAAAATACATATCTCCTTTTTAGGGCGAGCAAATAACAATTAATTTTAAAGGTTCCTTTGATGGGGTAAATTTACACACTTGTGTAATTCTTTATATTCCAAAATGTTGCAATCTTTTAAAGTCAAGGCTATCCCTGAGAATCTATTGTGTTTACAACCGGACACAAAGGGGCACGCCTCAAAGTATTTGACATCATTTGCTTTGAATTGCACACCGGCTCGTTTTCAGAGCATATAAAGCATTTGTTGTGATTAAAATAAAGCCTTTAGATGGATTTTTATTGTTTTAGGAAGAATTTGCACTGACATTGATTTTCAACTGAGGTCTTTAGACAAAGGAGCATTTCAAAGCCAAATAATTGTTGAAGAAGCCAAGAGAAAAGGATTACTAAAGCAGTAACTAAACCCTCGCTCATGTAACTCTGGGCTCCATCAGCTGGCATTGGGTTGTATAGTCTTGGACTCCCTAGTGGGAAAAGCCGCTGGTGTTAATCTTCCCAAAAATCTCTAAGCTCTTGTTTTGAATGCTTGTTTTGAATGGTCTTGTTTGTAGTGCTCTGTCAGGAATTCTCCAGGAATTAAAGAAATTGGCGTGTTACATAATACACTGTTTATTCACACATCTGAAGAAATGTATATTTATGATGACAGCTATCTACAGCATGACTTTAGATCAAATTCAGCTTCTCTGATAATTATCTCTGATAACACCATATAATTGAATAAGGATCAATAGGAAGCTGTGTGTCTACAACGAATGATCATGTGCAAATGTGCAGGACTGTAAATGATGCATATGAGCGAGTAGAAGAGTCAGACAGGTTATTACTTTTTTAGAGCTGTGTTGGGATGATTTGGATAGATAATCGAAGGTTTTTACATGATGATGCTGGAGGTGCTGTTTGAGAACCGAAGGACAGAGACAGATTTTGTGGGGCTGCTGAATAGATCACTGCTCGCTCTTGGCTTATAGTCTCATTGTGAGGATTTGTATGTGTGTGGTGTAGAGTAAGTGTGATATCAGTAGAGTGAGGCTTAATTTCTTCTCAAACTGCCTCGGCTTCTGTGGCAGTTCTTTCAGTTCACAACTAGATTACCTGCTGCACACACGGTCTGCCGCTGCTAAATCAGATCTGATAAGATCTCTCACACAAATACACACACACTAACAAACGCACAGCTCTGCTCCCTAACCTTGCTGTGTGCCCTGTAGACCGGCAGCAGCAGTAATATGGTTTGCTGGGCAGTGAAAAAAAATGCACTGGTTTTAAAAAAATGATTTACAGGGTTTTATCTGTATTTAGAAGCTAGTAGTTCACAGTTTAGTTCTCGTCCGTATGTTATTTATTATTATTTTTTATTTACTATCTTTTATTTATTTATTGTTTTATTATATTTCCTTTTCATTAGTTTATTTGTTTATGTATATATATATATATATATATATATATATATATATATATATATAATATATATTCTATATATATATATATATCTCTCTATCTCTATATATATCTCTATCTATCTCTCTCTATCTCTCTCTATCTCTCTTCTCTCTATCTCTCTCTCTCTATATCTATCTATATCTCTCTATCTCTCCTCTATTGTAGGCCTGCAACAACTAATTGATAAAATCGATAATTATCAATGATGAAATTTGTCATCAACAAACGGCATTATCGATTAGTTGGCCTGATCATCTGACATCACGGAGGTCCGCGGCACCAAGACGCACAGATCAAACATAGATACACAGATGCCGGAGGAAGCGTCGTCTTCAGAAAATAGCGTGCGCCCAAAATCTTCCAAAGTGTGGAATCATTTATCATTAAACACTCTTAGAAGACGGTGAGCTGCTTGCTATGCCGGCCGAACTTTCATGGCATGGAAGCACAACGGTTATGCATGAGCACCTCAAACAAAAGTATGTTGCTATTTCTGATAAACATCAGTAGGGTAAGTAAAAACTATCGCTTCATTGTGTAAAATTTGTATTGTTTAAATGCATTTCTTTAAAATGTTTGTTTAAACAGCTTTGTTTTGCACCCGCTCTCTGCAGGAATTTCAGGATTATTCGAAAAAATAATCAGCCAACTAATCAATTTTCAAAACAATCGGTAGTAGACTGAAGGCATCAAAACTATGAATTAACACGTGTGGAATTGTAAACATAACAAAAAAGTGTGAAACAGTTGAAAATATGTCATTCTGCTTCTTCAAAGTAGCCACCTTTTGCTTTTTGGCGTTCTCTCGATGATCTTCAAGAGGTGGTCTCCTGAAATGGTCTTTACTTCACAGGTGTGCCCTGTCTGGTTTAATAAGTGGGATTTCTTGCCTTATAAATGGGGTTGGGAACATCAGTTGTGTTGTGCAGAATTTGTATTATGGCAAGAAAAACAGAGCTAAGTAAAGAAAAACAAGTGGCCATCATTACTTTAAGAAATGAAGGTCAGTCAGTCAGTAGGTTAGAAGGTGTGTTCAAACTTTGGTCTGTACTGTATATGTATATATTAGTGCTGTTAAAATTAACGAGTTAACGCATGCGATTAATTTGAAATGTATAATCTGTTAAAACAATTACACACAATTATTGTGGTTTCAGTTTTTCCTATTTCCTGTTGTGGCAGACGTGCTTTCAATAAAGTATGATACAGTTTGTATGATGATGAGAAGGCACAGAGTGTGGACATGCTACAGCGCGCGAAACACTTGGGACCGCTGCGCTTCTTTGAGCAATGACTGCCACTTAAAATCACAGCGCACTTTGTTGAAATTCGGTCTAACTTTGTGTAAAACTGAGGAACTACAGTACGCGGAGGCATGTGTGAATCATTGTCTCGAAATGGTGAGAAAAAGGAAAATGCAAGAACAAGTTAAAGCACAATTACAGTGCTTGTGCATGTTTGCTGTTACGAGACTAACGTTACTTTCATGTGAACATCTGTTCTGCACAGCCATCATGCTGCACCGAACTGTCAGGTTTCCATTCACGGTAGCGGTTTTGAAAGTGTGCTAGCAAAATGTCGCGAGGTTATTGGGAACCTAAAGCATAGTTCATCCAATTTGACTGCAATACTCTTTGAAAGTTGTTGAATAATGATCAGTAAAAGCTTTTTGAGTTGTGGGTCTCCAGAGCCACAGTTTTCCTTCCATTAATTGCAAACAAAGCATGCTGTACACAATCAATAGAAACAAATTTATTTAAAGCCAGCAAACGGTGTGGCTACAGCACACTTTCTGCTGAAATAAAACTTTATAATGCCATCAATTAGAATTTTCTGCTGCTTTGAAAAACAGTTTCAAATTCTAAGGACACGAAAGATCTGGATCCTTATTCCACATGGTGGTCTACAGAGAAGGTGTAACATACCAATCTGGTCAACGCTGCTGGTAAAAAAATATAATGGGATTGACGGAAATAGTTGTGAAGGTCTGCTAAACTGTCATTCTTGTTTAACACAACCATCAAGGAGATTTATAGAGAAAGACAGCAGATGGTTTGAGCGTTTTCCTGTAAAATCTTGAAGCAGAGCAAAGGAGTGTGCTGTCATGGGAGATGACATCAGTGTGGACTTCAAAACAGCAGCCTGACATGTTCGTCCGTCTCAGTGCATTCCTTTACTTCTCATGGAGCGCATGGATAATGGAAGCCCTCTGCCAGATCCCATGAGGGTTCTCTGTTCTTCTGCAGGGTACCGCCTAGCTTTTAACCTTTGGTGATGTCATTGAGCGGAGAGTAGATGCTCTCTGAATCAAAATTGTCAGAGCCAGAGTGTGTGATGGTTGAAGGTGCTCAGTCAGTCAAGCACAGCGCTTCACATAAAAAATACCTGGTTGCCTCTTTAGAGGGGTGTGAATGTTGTTTTCATTCATTGAGGTTTAGAGGAAACGTTTGCATCTCTGAGGGTCATAAAGTATATTGTCTGTCTTTACACTTTCTTGATTTAAGGTGGCAGTGTTTCTTTTCAATAGTAGTATTGCTATTGCTGCACAGAATCTGCCATGTTTTCTTTCAACATTAGTTATCTTTTTTGAAAGTAAAACGTTTTCATCACAAATACGACTATACCTTAAATACCTTCTATAGCTAAATATCTATCTATCTATCTATCTATCTATCTATCTATCTATCTATCTATCTATCTATCTATCTATCTATCTATCTATCTATCTATCTATCTATCTATCTATCTATCTATCTATCTATCAATCAAGCCATCAATCTAGCTATCTATTTAGTTATCTTTCTGTCTTGCTGTCAAACAAACATACGCCCACAAAGTTGGCAAAGGACACAGAAACTCCTAAATAAATAAATATGGAAATAAAACAAAAATAATATAAGATGTTCGTAAAAAATGCAGATGTATGACGTATTTAAATAAAGGATATTATTTATTTATTTCACTTTTAAGCATTTAATTGTTTTTAACTATTATTTATGTATACCTTTTGTCATTCCTGTTTTTAGTTATATTCTTTAATTATTAATTTATTTATCCTTAAGTCATTTTTGTTCTCCATAGGATTTTCCATTTATAGCTATTTAAAAAAACTTAAAATTTTACAGATTTTAACTCAGATTTAACCAAAAATCTTCATTTTATGGAAACTATTTAACTTGTTATAGTAAGTTTCTTTCTTTCTGTTAGCTTTTAACTTCTCCAGATTAAATTTCACCCTCCAAGGTTTTAGAGCGTCTCTCACATAGTTTTGATAGTCTTTTCCTCCATACTCGACATGCTTTTACAATAGCTGGATTGGTACAAATCGAGAGACTGGCTATTCTATTTTTTGTATAACCTCTTGTTAAACCTTTTTAGTGTTGAGCAATCCACCTGGCAATGACGTTTGACAAAAAAAATGTAACTGATTTAAAACTTCACTACTAGTTTGACTGATTAACATTTACATTTTGTTTATTAATTAGTTGTCCAAATCCACATCCATAATTCAATTAAAAATGCTTGCGTGACAGCTCATCAAACTGCGATGTAGAAATTATATTTCATCTAATATCTTCTCTTTGTATGAGGACAAAAAATGTTTTCCTTTAAAAAAAGGGGATAAATAGGCAAATAAATTTGCATATCTTAGCAAAGCTAACATTTGAACAGCCTGATCAAAATCTGCACTGATTAAACATAAGCTAAAGCATTACATTTAATAAATATGTCACTGATCTTATATGAATCAGCTTTATAGGGGGTCACCTGCATAACACATGGGAACCCTGGGATTAAAAATGTTGGAAACCCCAGGTGAATTTTAGCATTTAAACAGCCTCATGCAAAAAAAAATGTCAAATTACTTTAATCAAACAGGGCATTCTTGTAGAGTCTTACATTTGTCTCAACAATAACACATGAAAGGCTATCCCAAACCCCCAGTGCCTTTCTCTCTAATATTACTGGGAAAGTAAATCAAGAAGAGGATGTTCCCATTCCAATCTCTCCTGCTCAATCTGTCATCCAGACTGGAAATTAAAAGCAAAGCAAGAAGCAGATCAACATTCTGCACTGAATCCCCTCCTGCTGTGAATGGGATTTACTGTAACCACATGATAAGAATCAAAACTAAAAGAGCTTTTTAAAAGGCATTTGCTTTTTTAAGTACAGCAGAATGAAAACACTAACCACAATACATGGCAACTGGCATTTAAAATAACAATTGATGAACTTAAATCCTTGTGCGTTCAAAGAAAAGATAGAAGATGGCTTCCAAGCTAATTCATCTTTACTTGAACATTCGTAAATGATTAATTTCTACAGAATTCTACAGAAGAAGACAGAGCCCCATCCCGGATAAACTACGTAGTAGGCACATGCAGGGGGATTTGAAGGGAACTGTCATATGTCATAACTTACATCCTATTATAGTTAAAAATCAACAAGAGAGTGCGCTGAGTAAAGACATCAACGGAAATGTTATTGGTTTGGCTGAACAAAACCACAAGACTAAACAGTTCATCTTGTGCCCAAATATGTATCTTCTTCTGCATTCAAATATGAGTTCATGCAAATAAAATAGAATTAGAAATAGAAAATTTCCAAGCTAAAAACTATTTATAAAAAGTAAATAGTTTGGCACCTTGGCACCAGGGCAGAAGCTGACATGGTCATTTTGCTTAATGTGCAAAAAGTAAAAGATGTGAACTTTTGAAATATTTATAACATATCACCCGCTTGAGCTGGTTATTAAACCAGAAATGACAAGTCAATAGCTAAAAAAATGTTAATTCAGTTACACACTATTAAATTTTCTATTAGATATAGCTATTAGATTTTCAGTTCTTAGTGCATTGTTAGAAGCTCACTCATTTATATGTTTGAAACATATATATCAAATACATTTCAATTCAAAGTTGAAAGCGTATTTGGATACAAATGTTGTTTAATTTTATGATTTTTTTTCCAAAAATACTTATATGTTTTAATCTTAATGAAATCATAGGGTTCTGTCTGGGCAATAGCTTGATCTCTATACTATAACTAAAAATGAGTCCACAGAAGGTCTCTGCGCGGCTTATGTACACACTCTCCGATCACATGACATTCTTGTGATGCAAACATTTTCATGGTGCACTGCAATGGCCATATCAGGTCCAGTAGCTTGCCCAGAGTCTACTGTAGTGATGCAGCTTTAGAGTCTACTATGGTGAATGGGCTTTCTCTATTATGAATCGGGTATCACTTTATTTATTTTGCCTTGTACCTTCTAATAACAACATTGCTATTTCAGAAAAGTACACTTGTAAAAACTTCAGAAAGTGTCCCTTGTATACTAAGGCTAAAAGAGAATATACATTAAAGCCTAAAAAGTTTGGCCCGGCCTGGGCGTGAGAGATTTTAGGTTTACCGAACACACTTCTTATGACTGTTTACCTGAGATTTTTCAAATGAATGCATACAAATACTGAGACAAGCCTCTATTTTACCTGCTCAGTGTCCATTTTTGTTTCTTGTGCATCGAAGTTCATCACATGACTCCCACCGCATGTCCTGCGCAAATGTACAAATATATAAACTAAGCCCGAACCAGACCCGATTCATAAGGTCCCAACGGGCCCTGTCAGTTTGGGCAAAAATTTTCAGCCCTAATATACATTCAACTCACAAAGACTAACATTTTACTACTATAAGATACTGACTAATAGATTACCAGCATGTGTAGGAGAAATGATCCAAATCAGTCCACTAATTAAAAAAAACACATTTAGTTGAACTTCATATCAACTTTTTAGTTCTTATGTAATTACTCCACACACTTTCTGACCTCACACTAGTTTAAAGTCTACATGGAATATGTTGGTTATGAAACCATGTGTCACAGGACTATTTCAGTCTATCTCTGTCCTGTGAGGCTGAGCCTGCTGTGGCCTGCTGCCAACTGTAGCTGGGCTGCTCTGTCAACATCTTAATCTGGACCATGGAGGTGTGGGAGAGCAGCAGAAGGCCAGAGAGAGAGAGAGAGAGAGAGAGTAATGACTCCAACAGAGATGTGAACGCTGACCACATGTCCCAATGGCCCCATCAGTCTGACAGGAAAAAAGTGAGGCACAAGCCAATGCAAAGCAGTGAGAGATGGAAGGGCTGAAAGACAAAAAGGAAGCTGAGCAGAAAGATGGATATAGCATCACTTTCATCTCCCATGATTCTAGCATGAGCGGAGAACCAGGCTTTGTGTCTAGTTTTATGCAATCCTAAATTCTTTCTTTCTTTATTTCATTCACTTTATATTGCCACACACCCAAAGGGTTCCATTTAGGGTTTTTATTATTTCTATAAACCACCCTGTGCCAGGGATTTGAATAATTCAGGCTCATTTTGACACTTGGAACCCGTCCTTTTGGCCTCCGCTTTCAGCTCATGAATATTCACACAGATATTCCAGTTTTCCTAGGTTTTTATTCAATAGAACTTTTCAGTGAATGTCAGACTTCATTTTTCAAGTGTTCATGTAAGCATTCGTAAACATCAGCCTTATTGATCCGTTTGTGTTTGTGAGTAGAGAGAACAGCAGTCCTGTGGCTGTTTACAGTCATCAAATTCCTCTTTTTCATCACAGTCTACCTGTCTGGATTCCCTCTTTTTCCTTTGTACAAACAGTCAAATCCAACAGACTGGTTTAGTATTTTTTTTTTATTTTGCAAAGCAAACATTTTTTCTATTCTTTTTGACTTGCTCTAGCTTGTTATGTGCACTGTAGAATCAGGCATGATAAGTGACTGGTGACATGACAGGTAACATGATAGGTAACTGGTGACTACTGGAGTAAATGTTTGTTTGTATGTACTGATCCATTTTGAACCCAAAAGACTGAATGTACTTTTAGCAACTGAAATATTTGCATGTACAAAACCTGTAGTGTATGTGATTAGAAAGAAAAACAAAAACTGACAGTTTTTTTAACTTCAGCATCAAACACTGGCAGACAGAGTGAGTGAGTGAGTGAAATACCTGATTTATGAAATTAGAGAAAGAGAAATGAGGGATAGAATGAGAGTGGACGTTTAGAGTAATTGAGAATAGAAATAGAGAGGGGTGACTTGTTAAACTCTTTATAGAAGCTGTAGATGTTATGAGTTCAGTTAGAGCCGATTAAATATTCAGCTTCACACTTCAGTGCACAGCCAAACTCATTCTCATTCATTTATTCTTTACTAAGGTTGGAATTTAAGGAGAGGGTTATGGAGCTTTTGTCTGTTATTGGAGACTTAAATAGCCTTCTTTAATGGTTTCATTTTAACTTCTTACTAGAGCTTAAGTAGTTTTGCACATCATTTAGTTTATTGTCTTTGCTTTGCTGCAGTTTAAACCATTCCAACAGTGGCATTATATCTATTATTGTTATTTAAATGTGCCCAATAATGCCCCTTTTATATAATTTATAATAAATATTTGAACCCTCTATACTATCACGGCACCCTTAATTGCCTTCAAAAAGCAGTTTTTATCTTAAACAATGTCTTTGAATTACCTCAAACGGTTGCGCTCTGAAAAATAAACATTGTAGCCCCTATTCCTACCATGGCCATGTTCCACCCATCACCCCTTCTGCTGGGTTTTGCATGTTGGCACACAAAATGAGAATCCCTTTCCAATGAATACATTCATCTTTTGGTAAGCCAAAAAACACTTTTGGTCCAGAACATCCTAAAAACACTTTCTTTTCATTGTTTATTGATGTGGTTCCACTACGGTTACACTTCCGGGTCTTTAAGCGTGTATGTACCTTATTGAGATGAGTTGCATTAGTGGTTTGTGGGAGGTGCTATGATCAATGGGAATAGCTATGGCCATCGAGCCAATTTGAGCTTCCAGAAAAAGAGAAAATAATTGCACAAACATGTACGAACCATGATATGGCACCTTTAAACAATTTTTTTGTTTTGTTTGGGGAGTTAGGTTTAGGCCAGATTTCAGATCAATTCTTAGTACATACAAATGTATTTTTATTCTGCCTCTCAGTTAGAAGGTTGTTATTTCGAGTCCAGCCTAGACCCTCAGTAAAGTTTGCATGTCCTCTGGATCCTTGCAGAGGCAACCACTGTGTACTCTGGATTCCTCCTACATACTAACCATACTTCATTTTTGAACTTATGACTCTACAGTTTATAAATTAATTTGAGAGTCATTAATGATTATCTGAACCCTCCCTTTTTACTGATGTGGGCTGGCAAACCAGTGACCCTAATGAGGAATAAGTGGATATAGAAAATACATGGGATCTCTGTTTAAATGCGTTGAAGAAGTCTGCACTCAAAAAATGCAGTGATGAATAAAGGGTAAAAAGGGTTTTTAACCATATAGTGATTTGAGATTTATACAACATTTTTTTGGGTGGCAATGGGCCACAGTTGTGTAGTTGGTTGTCCTACAACCCGAGGGTTGGTTTCATCCCGCCAGTTGATTTCGCCAGTTCAGTGAAATCACTATTTTTATTATTATCATTATTATTAATTTTGTTTTTGGAACTCCTCAGTTTTACGAAAATTTTAATTGATCCCTAAAATGGAGTGGTTCTTCTGAGCTGCTTCTTACCACTCTGAAATCATTGCTATCTTAGCCTACAATGTTGTACAAAACGATTATTCTTGGTCTACCATAAACAGAAATTTGTTGAAAACCCTGTATCTGTAACAGAAATGTTATTACCATTGACACCCTCTAATGTACAAAAAGGTATTCATACCTGACACCCTACAGAGGATTTACTGGATAGCACTGGCCACTGCAGTGGATAGAATGAGATATAAGGAACATTCACAAATGTGTTATTCATGATGGTAATGTTGCATAAATCTTCTGATGGCAGTAGTTTGTTATGTCTTTGGCTACAGGCACATATTCACAAGCAGAGAGCACATCAATCAAAGAATATTCCTTGACTGTAGAGTGAGTGAAAAGTCATTTAAAACATTGGTGTGAGGGCAAAAGAGTAAAAGAAATGTATACAGGAGTAGCCTTGTATCTGTAGACACTCTCAGACAGCAGGCTTGACGGAAACAGGCTTCCTAGGGTGGACGGCTGTCACTCCCAGCACCAGTTGGCGCCACTCTCTCTCTGGGTTGCAAGGAAAGCATTAGATGGTTCAAGAGTGCACACGAACACATTACCTGTTAGGCTAGAATTGTAAGTTTGTTTGTTTCAAATAGTAAGAGTATTAGGCAAGGGGTCCAGAGTTTAAAGGTGAATCAGAGGATGTGGGGGGCTCTTTTGGCTAAATATATAGTTGAGCATTGTTCTGTGAAGATGTAATAGAGTATTTATAGTTGATGAACTCCATATATGTTAGTTATTAAGAAAACTTGTTCACTCGCATTTTGATTTTATGCAGTAGGAACAATGGTGATCTAAAAAGATTGGATTATGTTGGAAAGTTACTGTTACTCAAATAAATAAAACATATTTTTAGAAAAGGAAATCTTCATCAAAATTGTTTCACGGCGAGGAAACTCAGGCGTGTACAATACTACAGAGGACTCCTTTTAAACAATGGAAGTTACAAATTTGAAGATGTGCACATATGGTTTGCTCAGTGCTCAGTACAGTCCTATTCCAAGGCAACGAACAGCATTGATGCTTGATTATAAATTGGAAAATGGAATAATGGAAGCTAAACATGCAGCTTTACAATGAGCTAAAGTAGGCGATGAGTTGAGAAACAGGAAGAAAAAAGTTGAGGAGGAAATCAATACTGTCCTGTTACGGTCTGCTTTTCTAGTACTAGTGTCATTTCTTGTAATTCCTCTGGCATTGGCTTTCTTCCTTGTACTTGGTGGACCAGTGGAAAATTACCATTCTTTTGCTCATTCTTAGTATGATGTCTTATGTCCCTGCTGTAATTAGACTGCACAATCCTGTCATGCTTTTTAGCTTTTTCCTACATTTTGGGGAACATTTTGGCATCTACATGGTAAGCTGTCTTTCCTTGTGTTTGGAACTTCATGATTAATAACCATTGAGACCTTCGTTCTGATTCCCTTGTGATTTTGTTTTTATCGACTGACATACATGACTCAATTCAAAATTCAGAAATTCTGCCAATCAGAGGTCAGTAAAAGGAGCTTTTTACTTCATCAGCTTACTTCATCAGCAGTGATTTGTTTATGATGGATTTTGTGGTTCCCATGTTTAAGTGTAAGTGGAGGTATGGGATTTCTTAGCTTGCATGGTTAGTTTAGATGAGTTGTGAGATTAGATTCTTGTAGGCAAGAACTCACACAATAGACACAATAGTATAAATTAAAACCTTCATTAAAATTAATTATAACAGACCTAGACACTGTTACAGGGCAGAAAACATAAACAAAATAATAGAAATTAATAGAGTCAGAAACAGGAGCAAATGTACATAGTCATGACACTAAAACAAACCAGACAAAAATAATGATGTGGAAACCAAGAGGTGGAAAAAATGATGCTAATGTCTAGAGAATATGATAAAGAAAAAGTTTGTCTACAGTCCTAATAAAACAATATGTTTAACTGGACTCTTATGGCAGCACTATGAAATCCTGCTTCTTTACACATCAGTATTTTCAAGCATCGCACTTGAAATAGTATTGGAGCAAAAAAATCCAACAGGCTCTGCAACCTTCTGGAATTACTTAGCCCAAGTGCATTCCAAAAACGAATGGGAGGCGCTGTACTGTACTAGAATGAAAAGCTATTTAGGAAAAAAAATTTAGTAAATAAATGAAATGAAGGTTCCTGGTTTGAGGCCTTTTCTGAGGCGAGTTTGCATGTCCTCCTCATGTTGCAGGATGTCTGTCTTCCTCCCATAGTTCAAAAGCATTCTTTTCGGGTTGAAGGGTGACTTTAACAGCAGGAGTCAAGGGTAAATGATTGTAGACCAAAGATAGACTGGCTCCAAACTATTTTCCAGTTTGTCCAATTTGACCTAGAGATGGGAAACAGTAGTAGCCAGTTACCCAGCAGAAAAATGCCATGGCATGATTTTTTTGCAAGCCCCATTCTAACAACATAAATATGCTATAGAGAATGCTTCATCCTGTTACCTGAATAAGATTCTGACAATTCTGGTTCAATGTTCTTGTGTTCTGGTATGTTGCTTTGACAAATGCTAAAATGTAACTCTACAATTACAGCTTAGAGAGTTTTCACCTGCATTTTAATGTGGGTTTTGTTGTTTCCCGTCTTGCATCAATTGTCATTAAATCGTGAGAAATAGGACTCTGCCAGACTCTACAGTATTACATCCTACTTACCCCCAGTCGTCTCATAGCCCCACAGACACTAGCTGGCTCAACCTCTCTATCACCACCAGCCATAAGTTGCAGCCCCCCCCCCCCCCCCACATTGTAAACAAAAATAATTTTCAAAATACAATAATATAGTTTTCAAAATTTTGACTTCAAAATTACAATTTTGGTGTTGGTGGAGCTTGAGTGTAAAATAAGTTCAAGCATTTGAAATGTGTGTAAACTGTATGCATTTTGTATCAAAGCAACAAAACAATTCACAAATTGTACAACCTACCTAAATGGATGCTGTACCAATCGAGTCAAGAGTTTAGAAAAGTTCTTAGATTTTTTTGAAAAAAAAAACTGTCATAGCAATTGTGAAAAACTGTAAAAGACAAAAACACTGGCACCAAACTCTGTTTGGGAAAAATGTTTAAACCTTTGACTTTTGTCATAAACATGAATCTAATTAATTTAAATTATATTGACACTGAAGAGTCTTCACTTTTTCATTCAATTTTCATTGTTATTTTCCTTGTAAGAAGAATGCCTCTATCACTGAGTTATATAACAAATTGTTCATGTTACAAAAAATAGCTGGTAATCGAGCAATAGCCCCAGGTTTCTACCACTCTTAACTAATCATGTGCAGAGTGATTAATGACTACAGGCCCTAAGATCATAGCTTCCAGCTTTTATTTCATGACATATTGGGGCGCTTTACCAAATGTCAAAACCCCGTCTTTAATCTCCTCACTCACTCTCTCTCCAAAAACCTACTGTAGTGTGTAGTGCAGACCTGACCCAGGCCAGCTGGCCCGGATGTCACTGGATCTTGATACGGGTCAGGTCCTTGGGGTCCAGGCTTTGTTTCTGTGTGTGCAGCGAAGTAGAAATCACTCTCCTAGCCCTTCTCCTCTTTCCTTCTTTCTCTCTCAGGAGACAAAGACCCTGACAGAGACAAGTTTCTTGAGGAAAGAAGAAAGATTGATAATGTTATCAGAGCTGGTCATCTTGTCCATCCTCACCAACCTAAGATGTATTGGTTGATACACATGGCACCTTCCTAATATATACCCTGGGAACTGAAGCCATGAATGCTAAAGGTCCATCTGACTAACCAACATGGGCTTGTGTATTGTTTTTGTTATCATTTACTTATTGTGGATTCTTCAAACACTCATTCTAAAGGAACAGTGTTTCATTTTTGAGTTCACGATGTGTACATTGTCTCTCTGTCCATTTATTAAAAGGCTGTGTATTTTTCAGCTATTAAAGTCTAGTCATCTCACTTGACCCAACTAGACACCCTCTGTGTTTGTGAGTTTTGTGCCTGAGTTTGAAGGGAGATTGTTTCTGAATGAGCAGCTTCAGCATCACCACCTCCTTAACAGTTGCTCTCTCTCTCTCTCTCTCTCTCTCTGTCTGTTGACAGGTTTTCCATGCAAATGCAGACCCTTCTGAGGTGGTCCTGAACCGAATCCCCCAGCCCGTTCTAGCTCGGTTTGTCCGCATACGACCTCAGTCATGGAAGAATGGAATCGCTTTACGCTTCGAACTTTATGGCTGTCAAATCACGGGTCAGTACATCTCACACCACACATCTTTCTAGTTTCCAATGTTCTTAAGAGAGTTGATTTGTTGGGTTTTTTGTTGACATGTCTCTAAAGTGTGAGAAGATACTTAGAAAAAAAGGTATTTGTTAAAGCGGGATTTATTAGGGCTCGAGCACCAGCAGTGTGAGAATTCTGTTGTAATTTGAAAAATTATTATTATTATTATTATTATTATTAATCTTTTTTCGTCATTGCTCAGACTTTTGAGGGCCTGAACATAAACAAAAAGTTTAAGATTTTTGCACACGCCTCAGATCGGGAGAAAATTTTTGTTAAATTTGTGTCCAAAAACTGACGTTTTGGTAGCTGCTGCTCAACCAGTTTGTTGTAGGTGAAGGAAATTTTGTACACAAATGTAAAGTACCAAGGTGCACTTTTTTTTACAAATATAAACCCTGTTTCCAAAATCGCCAGGAAGTCGGTTATTTTGGAAAACCTCTAAAAATTATTTTAACAGATTTTAGCCAAACATCTCCAAAATCTCTCCCATCTTTAATCTTTAAATCTCCCTCTTCTCAAATCCACTTATACACACAGAAGCGCTCTAAATTATGCATGTGACAAATATCGTTCCAGACGCCTAGTGTGTCCCTGTCAAGTGAGCTCAGATGTGTTTTTATCAGAGCTCTTCAGGCTGCTGATTGAGTTTGTCTATTTATGGAGATGTGCAGATAGCGGTCACCTAATTCTGTTAGCATGTCCTGCAGCAGATGAAGGAGGTGTGCTGCTTTTGCACTCATGTTATCAGAAACATCACACTCCATCATTACGCTATTAAACAGTGATTCACTCCTATATTCAGTGACACTGAGGAGAACAAATGCGCTTCCTTTTTTAACACTGACACAAACGATGCATGGACACACCACCAGACTCTGTGTTAGAGCTGCTACTGTCCTGTGGGGGCTATTGTCCCTTGGGCACCCAGCCCAGAACAAGCTGCTTTCAGTGAGCTGTGTCACTGCCCTTCCTGTTTCTCATGAAAGAGCGATGCTCGACCCGCGGGATATCCGGCAGTGCAGAGCCCATAAAGATGCCGATGAAGCCATCGATCACGCTGGTGCCGTTAGCCTCGATCTGTGTTTTACTGCTCTTCTGTCGGAGTGTGGGCGTACCTCAGGGTGTAATTCAACAGAGATTTTCTGGATGGGCTCAAACAAGATGCACCAGCCTGTTTTCCTCTTCTGTGCTTAAGCCAAAAGCCAAAATCAATCATTTCTTTCCGTTAACTCTTGTTGAGCTAGAAAATGGCTCTTTTGGGCTGAAAGGGTTCACTTTTAACACCTTTGAGGTGAGCCTTTCAAAACTATAAAAGAAAATTCTTCCTGTAATAAATCCTGCACAAAAAGCTTCCACTCTTCTGGGATGTACACATAACAACCTCCCCCTTATATGCTATGTTTTATTGTTCCCTCTTCTCGACATCAATCTCGCAATGCTTAACATTTCTTTCCTTCATGTTGACTTGCATTCTGTGTTCATCCCTCAGACGCCCCATGTTCTGAGATGCAAGGCATGCTTTCTGGTCTCCTGCCAGATGCCCAGATCTCGGCCTCCTCGATGCGAGATATCCACGGGGCGACGGGTGCTGCTCGGTTGGTGGCCAGTCGCTCCGGATGGTTCCCCAGCCCTACTCAGCCCATAGCAGGAGAAGAATGGCTTCAGGTGGACCTGGCAGTCCCCAAAACTGTCCGTGGAATCATCACACAAGGGGCTCGTGGAGTGGACGGCAGTACCAGCGCAGAGAATCGGGCATTCGTGCGCAAGTATAAGCTGTCTCATAGCTTGAATGGAAAAGACTGGAGTCACATCATCGACCCCAAAACTAATCTCCCAAAGGTAAAACCTTTTAAAATCAGTGTATTACTTCAATGTAAACTTGTTTTGTTAACAGAGTTCAGCATTAAATAAAGAGGTTTAACGTTTTTTTTTTGTTTGTTTCTTTAAAATGATGTTTAATAAAAATACAGTTATATGAGTAAAATTTACTTTACACAAATGTATGATTTTAAAATGTTTTGCTGTTTTTAACCATTTGAAAGTATTTAAAGTAAAATGTATTCAAAAATTCTAAATTACAATACCGAGATTTTTTTACAACATACGTACAGATATATTTAGCTTGCTTGAAAGAACTATGAAATTCAACTATTGCAATGGAGGCAATACATTGCATTTCCACCAGGAGAATGAATCAGAAGGAAAAAAAATCTATCATTATTTTCACATACTTTTTTCAAATATTGATTTTAGATGTCATTTTTTTGGAGATATAAAGTAAAAAATTGACTCAGTATGTCTTTTTTTATGCAAAGTTGATATTTTCACTTTTCTCATTTTATTTAGATACTTAGTCAAAATATTGGCTTTAATTCTCATTATTTTGAGATACTTGGCCAAAATCCATCCATCCATTATCTTGTCGGTTTTTTTTCCTTTAGGGGTCGCCACAGCGGAATTAATCTCTTACTCTCTGGCATATGTTTTATGCAGCAGATGCCCTTCCAGCCGCAACTTGGTCAAAATATTAACTTTATTTTCAATATTTTTTATTTTAAGTTGAAATAGCAAACTTAATTCTCATTATTTTGAGATACAATGTGGAACAATAAACTCAACATTTCATTATTTCTATCAATCAATCAATCAAGTTTTTATATAGTGCTTCTTTAGCAGTTGCTTTCAAAGCAGCTTCATAAAGTCCTAGTGAGGAACAGGTGAGGAGTTCTTCTTTGAGGTCCCTGGGAGCCTCGCTGACTGAGGCAGGTGCTAGTCACCTCCCCAGCATAAAGAATATACAAATTTAATATCCATCAACGAACGGAACGCCGGGCAGCACCTGAAAAATTTAGAGATATGAAGCCCAATGAGTAACTGAAAATTCCTTTTTTTCGATATTCTAAGTTCTAAGTGTTTTAGTTGTCGTTTTTCATTTATTTCAAGGTACTTAGTTAAACTATTCACTTCTTTTCCCATTATTTTGAGACACTATTCATTATTTCATGAGTCATTGTTTTAAATGAAAAGAATGAAAATCGCTATTATCTGATTAATTGGTAAGTCCAGATAATAAGAAAACAATTCAATTAGGCACAGTAGAAATTCTGCAATGTTTTCTCATCATTTTAACATGGAGATAATTATTTCTGTGATTGATTTGCTTGGTTTCACATATTGTTTTCCAATCTTGGACACAATAAAGACTGAAAATCAAATGTGTACTTCATCATGAAACAACAATCTCGAAACAAAGTTGAAACAACTTAACTTCAGGCCTAGACACAACATGAAGTCTAAAGTCAGTCATAATTGTTTGAATTGAAAGTTTACTCACGATTAGATCATGATTTTCCAGCAAGTTGTTGCACTTGATAATAACAGGTTTAAAGTGACAGAAGACAGCAAACCATAACCAAAGTAAAGCTTTTGATTACTTTCATAGTTCTCACAGAGCAGAAATAAAAGCTGGCCTCTGGACCTCTCTGTCATCTTTCCATTGCACCCTTTAATGAAATAAAGAAAATGGTTTGAAAGCCAACATTTGTGCATCCCTGCATTTATTCTAATTTTCTTTTGCTCTATTAACCAGATCATAGAGTAAAAATGAACAACAGTCTGATCTTTATACACCAGTAAAACAGCTTCAGTATCTCAATTGTCCTATAATGCATCTTTCTAGCAGCTGAGCAGAGTCAATGAGTTAATCGTGCAAATGTTCTAATCGGGGGGTCGTTGTGGAGCCTACAACAATGAAGAGTTCACCAGAATCAGATTATTAAGAGACTCATTTCATTCCTTGCCTCTCGTCCTAGTGACTCAGCAATTTTGCTTCTAGATTCCAAATCTTCCACTCTTAGCAGAATTCAATTATGCTGTGAGCTTTGATAACATTCCAGTCAGATTATCCACATTTGTGCTAATTAAAACCTGCGCTGCTCCGGAGACTTATCCTAGCTTTCCTCTCTCAATCACACAACTGAAGTCTTTTTGGGATTTTGCCCTTCTAGATTTTTGAAGGCAACACGCACTATGACACACCAGAGATTCGGCGCTTCGATGAGATCGTGGCACAGTTTATTCGGATCTATCCAGAGAGGTGGTCACCTGCTGGCATCGGAATGAGACTGGAGATACTGGGCTGTGACTTGCCTGGTGAGAGACAATTTCTTTATTCAGCAGTTTTGATTAATTTATTTTAGTTCTGCCAATCAATTACATTTTTAAAATGTGGTTCATGGCTTGGTGTCATAATGGTTATTGCAATGAATCTCATTTAATCACACAAAAAAACAGACAATACAAGAAGCTGAGTTTTATTTAAAAATGTTTAATGAAAAAATTGTATTACAAATTACAGCAATATGTGTGATAAGTCTTACATAAGTGTAATGACTGAATAAATATTAATACATAATCACAGACTGAACATAATACTTTTAATTAGGTCACATTATACAAAAACTGTAGCCTGCTGAACAAAAATAAGCAATTAAATGAAATAGAATTTTTGACGTAAGAAACCAATAAATTGGTTATTGGTTGAAAATTGGTAAAATAAATAAATAAATACTCATTATTGTTCAAGCTATTAAGATGACTCAGTAAAGAACTGAGTCTGCACAGATGTAGATTTATCTGTTTGATTGTCATGTTTCACTATGAACTCAACAGTTTTTTTTTTGTTTCTGTGGGACATAATAAAAGGTGGAGGTGGACCGGGAATACTCTTTAGAGAGTTTTATCAGGACATTTACTAACTATGTTGATGGTTTGTAGTTATGCAAAATTGATTAAGATCCTGGGATGTATGTGGAGTCTGTTTCCCTTCCTGCAAGATTAGTGGGTTCTAAAATGAAGTTGATGCCATGTGATGCCCCACTATGAAG
Organism: Danionella dracula; assembly: GCA_900490495.1. NCBI lineage: Eukaryota > Metazoa > Chordata > Actinopteri > Cypriniformes > Danionidae > Danionella > Danionella dracula. The sequence continues at coordinate 8,300,967 of UELW01000245.1, forward strand.
CTTGGCATTCATGTAGGTGTACAGTTGGTAAAGTGGGTTTTGCAAGTGTGAAAGCAATCTTTCTGTTCCTGGGTCTTGATTCCGAGAACACTTGCAGAGGTGATCTGTGGAACTTTTCAAATTGTATAAGGCAGGAATGCAGAACTTTGGATCAGCATCATATTGTATTGCACTAAAGGGTGATGCATTCTACACAGCCAAAAACTACCAACAATTAAAAAAAATAAAACATTAGTTTACAGTATTTTTCTCCAAACTTTCCCCTCTGACAAATGTTGAACATCACTTCCTCTATAGTTTGATTGACATAAGCATTGTCCAATCAGCTGTTGTCGGGTTCTCAATGATACCCACCTTTTTTGGTTTCTGAAAATTTATTTATATTTCTAAATTAGTAAAAGTGCTTTATAACATGCAATTTTGTTTTATGGAATATAACAGTGTTTTGTAACTTGTCAGTGTGTTTTAAAAAATTTACATTTGTTTTGTAACATGTAAAAGGGTTTCACATAATGGAAATGTGTATTGTGCTTATTGGCCACCGTAATATTAATTTGAAAGATGATCCATCGCAGTCCTCGAGAGATGTATGTTCTTTTGAAACAAGCTTAACTTGCTCATCATTTCTCATACATCCAGATGTTTCATTCATATATTTGATTAGAAAGTAAATCCAAGCACCCCGAGCAGTAGAGGGAAGCAGGCGCTCTGCTCTCTGTCCCTGATGTCCTTCATTTCTGTGGCTCCTGAATCTTTTAGCTGTCACAGCGTGACGATCAGCCAGAAGGACATGCACTTTCTCCCTCCGGAGCTGACGGGGGCTTCGTATAGTGACGAGCCAAGGGCCAGTCATCGACGGCCTGTCTTCATGGTTCTGTGTCTGCAGGAGCGCCAGGGGCGGAGGAACATTAGAGTGGCTGTTAGAAAGGAGAAAGTAGGTGGAAGCCAGGGGAAGCCTCAGGGCTCCGTGCCCAGGTTTATTAGCATGGCAAGACTGCAGGAGTTTGTGAGCAAGCGAGAAGGGAAGTTGGGGCTGCCTCAGGGTTAGTTGGTGGCACTTTTGCTGCCATGAGATGAAATCCAGGTTGAAGGGTTCGTGTGTCATCAATGGTGTTTGGTGTGAAGCCGCCACAGGTTGGGTCAAAAATGAAGAAAAGATCAAGCTGTAAGGAAAGGATAAAGTGTTTTGAGTTACTAAACGTCAAAAAATGGACTGACAGTGGATTGTTTGTGTACGCGCAGTTCTGCTTGTGTGCGGGAATGTTATGATAGTAGATGAAGGCTTTGTGGAGCCCAACTGCGCACCAGATGTTCGAGACACAGGGGGCTCAATCTACCCCACTCACTGCTGAAGCTGCAGCCACAGTTCTTAATTTCTGCAGTAAATCTAATTACATGCAGATCCTCAGAAACACAAACACGCTCTTGTCTTACATACAGTATGCTTTCAAGAGACTTTTGAACTGTGTTTTTCCTTCATATTTTGAAAAGTCATATACACATCATGGATGTTTGGTTTCCTTCCATCTGTTCTGTGCATACTCGGTGATCATATCAGTTATACTTCTTAAAAGAACCTTTCACTTTAAGTTTTAACTGTTACAAGTTTTGCATTCTGTTCAGTTGCTCTCACGATATGGCGATTGCACTTTTCTGGCAAAGCACTTCTGTCTGATCACTACTTTGAAATGATGCATGGTTCCCCAACAATATTGACTTGAAAAATATTCTTTTTTACTATTTTTTTAGGAGTTGATAGAAGATATTACTGGAGTAAGTGAGCCTCTGATCATGTGAATTTTGCACAAGCTTTTCTATCATGTTTGAGCATGGTTCGGCTTGGTGATGAGCTCAGTGAACAAATTACTAAACATGATAATTCTGGAACACTTTTTAATCAATGCTGTGGGCTATGTACATTGCCTCTAGCTATGACATTATTATTTAAGGCAGATATATGCAGACTGACTGTTTACTAGTGGCTTGACTTCTAGATTTTCCAAATGGTTATTTCCTTTGATTAAAACAGAAGTTTCTTGGAAGATTATAGAAGTATGATTTTTATGTGCCCTTATTTAGTTTTTGTTATTTAGTGCTTTTTGGTTTATAGCCATCTAATTAGGAAGTACATTTTATTCATAACCGCTGGATCTATTGCCTCAGGGTTAAATCTGTGATTGTATCCTTAGATAGCGTGTATTTATTCAGATTAAACAGAACAAGAAGTTCGGAGAGCTTGAGACTCAGTAATGTGTTGAGTAGTTTCACATTGTATTAAAGATCTTCAATGGAGGGCCTGCTTTAAAATACAAAACCCCTATGGTACTATTTTTTCTTTTTTTGGGGCTGTTTTTTCTTAATCTTATTGAAAAATGTCCGCTCTCCACAAAGTAAGAATGGGGATTTTAATTTTGAATTTAACTACTTGCACCTTAAAGAAAATTGTATTTGTCACAGATGTTTTCACATACAACTGTAAATAATTTGAATTTCCTTCATTGACTTCAATTGTGAAGGGTTCTGGTCCCTCATCTTCTCATTGGCCTCACTTGATATACTGAAACAGTCAAGAAGAAGATAGCTTTCTGGAACGGTCAATAGCTTCCTGTATGCTTCCTTCTTAATTTTTATTTCTAACTTTTATTTTTCACTTAATTTTTTTTTTATCAAAATATTATTTTTTTACATTAGTTCAAAAGATGTATTTTAGGATTTTATTGAGAACTTTATCAAGTGTCTTGATGTGCTTATAGAATGCTGAATTGTGTTGTGTAATGGCTAATCCAGTGCTTAAAATGGACAGTCAATTGTTAAAAAAAATCTTGACTTAAGTCTTGCTATTTTAAATGAAAACTTCCATCTCTCTGTTTTACAAAAAACCTGAAAAAGAATTGCTACCTACTGCAAATCCTGCTTACTCCTCTACTTGCTGAATCACCAGACACTGGTGTTCCAGAATGCTCCTCTGCATTTAAACTCTTTATACATTTCCCGCATGAACTGCAGAACTTTGGAGCAGCGTCATATTGTGTTGCACTAAAGGGTGATACATTCTACACAGCCAAAAACTACACAAACAATTAAAAAGAAATAAAACATTAGCTTACAGTATTTTTCTCCAAACTTTCCCATCTGACAAAGGTCAAACGTCACTACTTCAATAGTTTGATTGACATAAGGTCTTGTGCCATGCCCCAACACACATTTTCACCCCTTTTTCTGTGAGCTGTTCTGAAATATGCTTTCTTAATTGCAGTGGCTTGCAGATGTTGAACGAGGATGAGTGATTCAGGGTCTAGGTCTACTGCTGTCATTCAGTTTTTGAGGAGCCAAGGGACAGAGAGTTGTTAAATATTCACTGGCCTGCATCACTTTCACTCCAGTCCAAAGCAATTTTTACACCAACCACAAACGTATGCCTAGTTTTTCTAACGAATAAACACGCATGGATGTATTTAGTCTAATTAAAAAGCCATTGATATCCTGATTCATGTGATGACAGCAAAAAGCATGGCTTCTATCTGTATTCTCTTTCAGCTAAAAGTAATTATGACTCAAATTAATATTTCATGCTCTTTAATAAGCTGGATTATGTTGAGTCCTGTACTCCATGCCTTGGTTTTGATCACCCTGTCAGTGTTTATTCAATGGTAATGGCTACTCTATTTCATCGTATATTTATACGTCATTACATACAGTTATTAACAGTACAAACACACACATCTCAAGGTCATGCTTTCCGAGAGTTATTCTGAGATATGGTTTTGTTCCCAAATCCCTTCATTCCCCCAAAGGAAGGAAGTTTGGAGCAGGGGAGAGCAGGAGAGAAATAATGAATTGATGAATAAATAAACACTGGCATGGAAGACAGAGCTTGTGTGAGAAAGAGCGTGAAAGGCACTGAGGGACTTTAGATATTTCAATCAGGCCCTTGTCTATTATTCATTACCGGACTCTCGTCAAGCCAGTGGTTCCTGTCAGTGGGAGAGAGAGATAAGCCAGCAGAAAGAGTGTGTACAGTGACATCTACTGGGTGCTTTGTGTATCAGAGATTTAAGAGCAGAGCTGGAACTCTTTTTATAAGTTACCTAGTGCTGGGTTGAGATGCTGACAGCACGCAGTATAAACCCTGAACAAAGATGAGACTGTCTATCATGGTAACTTTGAGTGCCCACTGCTACCTCTCTTTCGGGAGTGAATAAATGCATTTGAGCCAGAAAGCTCTCAAAGTGCCTCAGTGAAGTTATCAAACACATGTTTCTAATTACTGTAGTTGTCCTACACAAGTATTGTTCCACACACAAAGCGATTTTATTCTGGATAAATATTTAGGTTCACGACCACTGCAGCACCAGCAAATGCTTTTGTCTTTTTGTGGTGTATCTATAAAACTATATTTGATTAATTTTTTTCAAGTTTTTCTAGGTTTAAATGATAACGGGAGTGCTGGGTCTCGCTGAGGGTGAGCTTGTGAGATATTTGGGAAAACGTAGGCTGATTTTGATTATGTTTCTAATAAAAATAATAATAATGCCTTCAATTTATAAAGCACTCAAAGACGCTTTACAATTATCAGAGCATTATTCATTAACTCCACATTCACACTATGGTGGTGATAAGCTACCCTGGTAGCTATCCTGGTAGCTGTGGGGCAGTCTGACAGGATGTGGCTGTCATTCTGCGCCTACGGCCTCCTGCCCACCACCAAACACATCCCATCAGTCACACACATCCATACTGGGCAATGTGGGTTAAGTGGCTTGCCCAGGGCCACAATGGCAGAATGGTCCTAGCGGGGATCAAACCACCAACCTTCCAGTTACAGAACGACCAACTCCACCACTTTTATCTTTGAATTAATATGTCTGAAGTAATAGAGAGGAGGGAGGGAAGGAGTGGTTCAGGTTTCTCAGAGAATGATACCTCAGAGCAGCACTTGCAATATGAAGCACATTCTGTGTTTTGAAAAATAAATTCTCATGCATGGGAGTTGGGACTGCAGACGCCTCATTGACAATCTGTGTGCAGCGGGTCAGGTGGAGGGTGTGACAAGATCAGGATACTTTATATGGTGGTGGACACTTTATATTTTGAATGACAGATTACAGTCACAAATCTGTATTCTCTACAGATTCTTATGGCATGACCACTACTGTTTTCATTTACATTTACATAAACTGACCATTGGTATGTGCACAATACTTATAATGTAAAAAACTTTAATGTGCTCATCATAAAAAATAATTTCACTATGCTCCCTGCAAAAATCTAACAACTGAAATCTAAAATCTCTAAAACAATGCATTTGAACTGCAGTTCAAGTAAAGTTTTGTACTAATCTTGTGCACAAATTAATCAAAATTATAATAACAGAGATTTAACTTTAAAAACATGTTTGAATGAGATTAAGATGGATATTATCCCCCATGTGTTTAGAACAAAATAGAGACACAGATTCAGGCATTTAATTGAAGAGAATGATCACACCTCTAAAAAAAATAGACCAATTGACAGATTGTGAAAGTGCAAGTGTGTTAAAGGAATGACTGGATCAGGGTACAAGAGGCTTCATTTACAGCTTCAGGCTTCGGTGGTATTTCAGAAACGCCTTATTTTTCTCAGATTGATTTACAATGTAGTGTTAACTTGTTGTTGAATTGTTAATAATATTCTAACTTTATTTAGCTTTCATGAAAACATATTTGTGTTGAAGCTGTGAGGAAGATGTGATGAGGAAAAGAGAAAAGTGACTTGATTGTGAAGTATTATTTTAACCCATCCAAGTGCACTGAAAAATTCTAAGCAATAAACACACCACCCAGCCTGCAGTAAAATGTGGGACAGGTTTGGCATTTCTCTGGCAGAAAGTCGCTCAACACAAAAACCTCCTAAGCAGAAATATGGTAAACCACAAAACTTCCTAAGCAGAATGTTATCCCTGTTTTACAAAAAAACAGAACAATTATTCATTCAAATCCATCTACACTGATATAGCAGGAATAAAATTTCTGGATGCTTTTTTATTGTGCCAAAAACGGTATGTCCATCGGCTATTGCCATTCATCTGTGCTGGCTGTCAACTCGTTGAGTAGGGCTTAGCATTAAGTCAATGGGGGATTTGGATTCTGGTTGTCTATACTCTATGTTTGAAGTTTCTCATGCATTTTAACTCTCTGCCAAGCTGGCTCCAGATTTGTTTTGCACATTGCTGGAGGTTTGAAGCTGGGCTCTGGACTGGGTGTATTTGAGCATGGGAAGCAGATTTAAGATTCATCACCTGGAGATGATTTGGTTGATGATCTCGAGGAGATATTTTTGATCAAGGCCAAGCAAACAGGTCTGGCTTTACTCAGCGTGTCACATATGAGAACAAACCAGCTCACAATAACACTATTAACCTTCTATTACTCTCTGTCATCAAAGGCACAAAGACTAAAACCTTAATTAGTCCATTACTACTTGAAAACAGCTTTGTTAGGGACTCTGGAGGCCAGAAATCTCATCTTTTAAAGTTTAATTAGGTAGGCTTTGAAGTTGGACTTTTATTCTTCATTTATCACACCACTCGCCCTACCCAAATGTACATCAGTCTTTGTTTTCCAATGTCAGTGGAGGAACAGCTGTTGAACAGCTGCTTCGCCTGCCAGACCCACTTATTTACTCCAAGGGTTTCTTCATAATTGATCAGTTTTTCTGTCTTGCTCAGAGATGTTCAGCAAGTCCAAAAACCCAAGACCAGATCTTGCTTGTAAAAAATTGGGGTGTCTTTTCATGCCTTTTCATGGTCTTAATGTGCTATCAGCCTGTGCAGGAAATCTCAGGCACCGCCCGAGAGCTTAGGATCCAGATCAATTGGCTCCATCAATAGAGCATTGGAACATATTGGAAATCTATTACCTTGTCTGTTCTGATCCCTAAATGGAGCTTCAAGTCTTAAGAAATCAGCAAAAAAAAGTACATACATTATCATAACTTGAACTTTTTAAGCAGCCGATAGCAATAGATTGCAAAGTTTACAGTCTCTCTCAAATGACAATAATAAAAATTTACTAAATTAATGCATATTACTAAATCAAATCAATCAAAATGTTTCTGAAACAAATAAAAGTCAATGATATTTTGACATAGATGTGAATTTAGACATGGGAAAAAATGGCATTTGTTATGTTTGGTTCCTAAAATAGATCTTTTTGGAACCAAACACGGGAGTGCAGATGAAAAAAATCTGTGACCTTACATTTGTGCCAACATTTCACGTTTACACCTCACCTGGCTGTTGACCAATCATTTCGATGTATTTTTTTATCCTGAAGATTAATTTAAAATGCTACTAAAAGCAAATTTTTTGAAGACGGTCTTTTTAAAAATGTCTATAATAAATAATTATTTATAGTTTTTTTATTGCTATAAAATATTATAATGTTTATAATATTTTAATAAATAATGGTTTTAATATTTTAATAAATCTCTGGATTATAGTTTAACGGAATTGTACTGTATTACAATATTAATGACTGACAGCATATGAACTGTTGTGAACCTTAGTTAGGTCAGGAGTGTGCCGTTATGTTAGTGAGGCTAATGAGAGAAAGGTTTGAGCTTTTGGTCTGTAGATATTCAGAACTTGCTGGGAGGTTAATTGCTTTTGTAAAGGGCAGAAAATTAATAGAGTTTAATGTCAGAGGGAGCCTGCTGCATCTCTTTCATGTACGCACCGCTTATAGAAATTAATAACATATTAATATTACAGTAGGCCTCTCCTTTTTATGTTTTGCTGAAGTGTCTACATGATTAGTGTTACACCACTCACATGTTTGTCAGTGAAGCAGGGAATAGAGTAATGACATTAATGAGTTTAAGAACTGACAATCATTACTCATTTAATCACCGTTGTCTTTAAATCTTCACTTGCTGGAAAACCTGTGGGGAATGAAGAGAGACCGGCTGATGTGATGTTTTCTGTCCTAAATTATCACCGCCGAAGCCATATAATCTAAGTAGAAGTGATGAGGCTGAATGTAATGTTCTACTCCTGCTTGTACTTTAGCTAAAGAGACGTAGCTGTAATTAAGGAGAGGAGAAATATAGAGTGAAAGTTTTTGGAAGAAATAAACTGGGTCTGGTTTTTGTGACTCATGGAAAATAGCTGTGGTTTAAATTTTAAAGCATTGTGGCAAACTGGTAAGAGTTACTGCAGTTGTTTTGGTTTGTAATGGCAGTGTCGATGAACCTATAATCTGCACTGGATTCTCTCTCGCTCTCTATAAATAGTTCTCAGATGCGCTCTCAGATTAGTTTTTTATTGCTGGTTGAGGTTTCGTGATGTTTCTCCTATAGTAAACATAATGCATAAGCAGAGTTTTAATAGGCTCTGTCTGGGTTGCGTGTGCTCAGAGGTTGCTGCCTCTCTTTAGTGGTCAGTGTATAAACTGGGATGCAGTGTCATGTGTAATGATGCTGTATTTTGGCAGGTTTTGTTATATACAGGGTTTCAAGTGGTGGAAACAAGCAACAATTTCTCAGAGAACGCTGGAAGATAAAATGCACTAATGAGCAAATAGAAAAAAAGAAAAAAAAAACAATATTATATTGCAGTAGTCACTAGGATTTTTAATGGAAACCCAGTTTGAAACTGTGGCAATTACATGACCATGTGTTTTTCCATCAGCCAGGGACTGGTGATACAAACTACTACTTGATTCAAGTACATTTTTACATTATTTAAATTTAAATATACATATCTTTCAACCGTACACATAATATTCATTTGTTGAATTTCACAAATTAATAATGCAAATCTGGGGCGTCACGGTGGCGCAGTGGGTAGCACGGTTGTCGCACAGCAAGAAGGTCGCTGGTTCTAGGCTCGGCTGGGGCAGGTGGCATTTCTGTGTGGAGTTGGCATGTTCTCCCCGTGATCGCGTGGGTTTTCTCCGGGTGCTCCGGTTTCCCCACAAGTCCAAAGACATGCGGAATAAGTGAATTGAATAAGAACGATTGCCCATAGTGTTAAAGTGTGAATGTGTGTGTGAATGTTTCCCAGTGATGGGTTGCGGCAGGGAAGGGCATCCGCTGCGTAAAACATATGCCAGAGAGTTGGCGGTTCATTCCGCTGTGGCGACCCCGAAAGGGAATAAAGCCGACATGAAGATGAATGAATAATGCAAATCTCATTAACATGTTAAGTGACATTAAATGAAAAGTCTGAAAATGTGGAATAAAGGGTGTCTCAGAGCGATCCATGCCTTCCCAATCCAGTGCAACGTACCATTGTCTCAAACTATTCAATAAAAAAAACATATGGATGTGTTTTGTTTGTTAATTGAACAATGCAGCAAAGTAACAGTAACTGTACCTTGGTAGCTGGTATAGCTGTTTATATAATTTTTATTTTCAGATAAATGTATGTAATTTTTTTTGCCATTTATGGCTTAAATTGTAGATTTACATGTAATGCTACTTTACACTTTGGCATTTGCTTTTATCCAAAAACGTTGGGAACAAGGCAACATTTGCTATTTTTAACAGCTGTTAAGTTTTGTTTCTCTAAGTGCCATTAAACACGAAGGGGTTAGGGGGTGGGCACGGATTGAACGAGCACAGATCGCTCTGCACCCACATCTATTACTGCTTTCCACAATTAAACCCCTTTCAGATCTCTTGCAGGTGCTTGTAATTTGGGCCAGTGATAGGAATGAATGACATGACAAAGAACCTAAAAAATGTAACGATTATGAATCACAAGGTTTATGACCAATAAGTGACTTGGATTTATAATTATAGTGTAACCCAGTGTAATGTAGTGCAGTGCAGTGAATTGTGTTGTAGTATAGAATAGAAAGCATTGCATCAAAATATAAATTATTTTTTTGGTAAGAAAAATCACTATTGGTTGAGCCAAACTTAAAGTTGAAAAACTGTCAAGATAAATACTTTTGCAGAATGCAGGATTATGTCAAATGAATCTCCACATTGAGACTCTCTTTTACAGATGATTTGGATACAAGAATCCGTTTCAACAAATCTATTTCACATTATATTGTTTTTCTTTTTTTTTACCTTTTTTTGTAGAATCTACCACCGTTCCCTACACGGCAACCCCTTCTGTCCCACCACAGGAGACGAGTACTGCCCACAGGACACCAGGTAATCAAACCATCATATTAGAAGCAAATTCTGTTTCTTTAATGAGATTAGATCGCACAGAGTGGAAATCAATACTTTAGATCAATGAATATATGTGATTCAATATGAGGAGAGCATGCTTGATTTCAGTGCAATTTATTGAAGGGGGTAATATTACAGTACATAAGACATGCTCTAATCACAGCAGTTGATCTTCCCAGAGTGTTATAAACAGATATTCATTCCTGCATTTGTAAACTCTTGTGATGAGGAGATGAGGCTCTCAGCATGTAAGCAAACGTTATGGTAAGTAGCATAGCAGCATGCCTCTACATGGACAGCTAAAGGAGGATTGTGAAATGCAGAGACACAGCGCTTCATGTGGAGGACGCTGAAGTGAAGGCAGTCTGTTTGTGTTTTAATTAGCATCAGCGTTAATTAGCCTTTTGATGGCATTAGAACCAGCCTCGTTGTTTCTGCTATGCTATAAATTTCAGGGTGGGTAAGTTTGATATATTATGAAAGTTTGTAGATGGCTTACCTTGGTTACCTTGGTCCTGAGGTTTTTTATTTGTATTAGAAAACCCTCAAGCTAAAGACTATAATTAAAGCACAAGCTCAGGAGCAGCAGATTCATTCTTCGTTGCATATTGTATTTTATCAGGGAAATGTTGGAGTTTTAATATGTAAATTAATAAAATAAGGTACTTTATTAGTTCTGAAACTGCTTAAAATAGTAAACTAGTTTGTAAACTGACTGACTGTCCACTAACCCTAGTAAAAAAAATGTGTTTAAAAGCAAATTAATATATTCAACGTCTGGTAACCCAAAAACAGTCAGGACATTCAAAAACACACTTTCTTTTCGTTTGCTTATTTGACTCAGTTCTACTATGAGTACACTTCGGTCAGTCAGCGAATGAGATCTTCATTGAGATACATTGGTGTCTAATCACCTGAATGGTTAGTGGGCGGTGCTTTGGTCAATTGGCATGGCTATGGGCCTCGAGTCAATTTGAGCTCCCAGAAAATAAAAAAAGATTACAGAAACATACATGAACCAATCTGAATATGACTTGAGGCATGTTTTTGATGAGGGAAGAATACTAAAAAGTTTACATGGTACAGCACCTTGGGTTGCTGATTATTAACATTATTTCCACTGAATAGCCTTTAATGTTATTTTAAAACCATTAATATGGTTCAATTATGCTAATATTATTTGTTGCTTTGTTTAAAATATTTCTACATTTAACAGTGTTTAAAAAAACGCACCCTCACACCCCAAAAGTATAGAGCCCAATACCAGATTTATTTCTAATCTAAACCTAAATGTTTTTGGACATCAAAATCCAAATTGCGATTTAAGGGTATTCATTTGTGATAACTCTAAATGTCTTCCCTTTGATGTTATTTTTTGCATTGGTTTGATGAGCATAATACACAAAACCAATACGGCCCTCCCCAACACAAAGGATTTCTTTCTGACGTCCTTCATCTGCGGTGTGTGGGAAATGGTTAAAATAATTCTACAAAATAAAGAAGCAATTGCATTTCCTAATGAGCAACAAACACAAAACTACAACACAACTTCCCTAATTACCTACTGTGCACCTACTAAGTAATTTAGTGAAAATGAACATGCCTCAATTATAAAACAAACCATACTCAATCTACACATACTGTTGTGGTTGAAAAGAATTAGTAGAATATGGCGATTTCATTAATGTTTAAAAAAATGTTTGACTTCAGCTTTTGTGAAGTCATGATTCTCACCTCCCCCTGCTATTTTCGACCCCTCATTATGACTCCTCTTGAGGAGAGTTGTAGATAAGGTCTTCCACCAGGAAAAGTTTCAAACTGACCTAACGAGTCTGATTGGATGTGTGTTGATCTTATCTGTGCATGTTAAATGTGAACATAGCCAGAGCATGAGAGGCATTCTGCTCCTTTGAGAGACATAGCTTAGCCATGGGTGCTCTTGCTGTAGCTGATGGTGGGGTTTTTTCCAATAAAAACTGACTATATGATTATTAATTCAACAAAACTCTAAACCAAAACAAAACTTAATATTTAGTTGAGGGTGTTCTGTTGACTTGAGTGTGGAGTTCCTGGAGCTCTTCACCTGAGGAGGTGACAAACAAAAAGACCTAAATTTTTGGTCACATACCAGTCAGATTATCACAGATTTGTTGTTTCATCAGATGCAGAGATCTTTCAAACATATGCTCATAAAGACAAAAGGCATGCAGATAGAAAACAGGGCCAGCAACAAGTCAAGTTAAGTGAAGGAATTGTCACAGTGTGACACAATCTGTAGTGTATTGTGGAAGCTTTAGTACGCACATTATTTGGTGTGTCACTTAGAGGTCACCTGTACTCTCAGTTTAGAAAAAATTGGTGAAATCATTCATTATTATACAATAACCAGACTCCATTTTAAGCACAGTACCAGAACAACATCATGCTCTTATATCATGGAAAAATGAGTGTGATCTAGATTTTACTTTTTTTCTGCAGCTCCCACTACTCTTTCCACTCTGGGTGGTCTTTGTGACTTCGAACAGAGTATGTGCGGATGGACCCATGACCCCATGTCTGATCTCAAATGGTCTCTCTATAGCTCCTCCAGCCCTAGTCTTGACCTCACTCTTGGACCTGACAGTAAGTCTGTTTTATTAAAAGATACTGAATGCATCTTAAAGTGAGCAATTGATTGCACTAAACTAAGTGTAAACAAAAACAGTGGTACATTTAGGATAGATTTAGAACTTCGACATGTCCACCCTTAACTAAAAGACTCAAGACCTTCCCATGCCCTTGTCCACTATATTACTACAAACTTTCATACACATTCGCTCCACTCTCATGTTTCATCCATCCATCTCATTACTGCGCTGTAATTAATGTGAAGGCTGACATATGGGAATAGTATTTGTCACTCTCACTCCATCCTCCTTCCTCCTCTGGGAGTCAGTTCATCTCTTCGTATCCCTGAGCTTAGCTGACCTTTATCAAACCTATGTGAAAAAAAGAGTGCCTTTTTACTTTTGCATGCACACAGATGCTCTGAAGAAGAAAGAACAGAGTGAAGAGTTCTCCATGTTCTCGTTCCTCTCTTGGAGCACTTTTTCATGTTAGGCTGTTAAAATAATTTTGCAGTTTTCCATACGCTAGAGTTTTAAGAGAGATCTAAAATTTCTCTGCTTTGTTAACCATCTACACACACAAAACTTTCACCTCTGTGTTACACACAACATCTGTTAGGTTCCTCTCGTTGAAATGATTGTGGTGAACTTGGTTTTTGCCCAGATGTGTAAGAAAACAGTAGATTTAATCATCTTTGACTGTTGGAAATCTCTTTGAGGTACTTTAACTATGGAGCAGAATTTGTGCCACACTCACAAACCCAGATCACAGTCCGCTTTGTTAAGGATAACTTGTTGGACTTGTACCCTGTGTTTTTAAAATGTATGTCAATTTGTTCCAGTGATTTTTGTCACAAAAACTCTGACTCTGACAATCTCTGTTTTTATACAGTCATTGCTTCTGGTTTCCAAAGATGGCTAGTTAAACACTGTTTATTTGCAGCTAAAAAGCTTTATATCTATTGACTAATTAAAACTGTTATATGTAATATTGACTGCAATATTGGAATTGGTAAACACTAAGAAAGAATTATCATGAAGCAAATTGGTACTTTTTAAGAACAGTTATTTGACCTGTTTTCAGGCCGTCTTTGGGAGCTCGAGCAATTTTCATATCGCGTAGTGACTTTTTTTAATCTAACAACTAGCGACAAATCTGCTATTTTGATGATAGCACTGAACAGAACCCCATCGCTCTCAGTGAGAATGGTGAATGGAGGCTTCAAAATGTTAACACAAGTTCAAACTATCCACAGAGACAGAAAAATCTATAAAAATCAAAAACTAAAGCTTAGGACAGGCCATATTTCAGGCTGCATACAGACATCCTCTTCTGTTTTTAAGTAAGACTTAAAAATGTGTCTTTGACCCTCACTTTTAAAATGTCACCAATGGTCACTTTTTCCATACTTTATATATATATATATATATATATATATATATATATATATATATATATATATATATATATATATATATATATATATATATATATCAAATATGATATTATTTGTTACATGCCACAATGGAAACAAAAATAGTCAGTAGACGTGTCTAGATTAAAAAAAAATACAATAATATATATATTTATTTCTCATTAATGCAATTATCTAATCAACCAATCTCATGGCAGTTGCTTCAATGCATTTAGGGGTGTGGTTCTGGTCAAGACAATCTCCTGAACTCCTGAACTGAATGTCAGTATGGGAAAGAAAGGCGATTTAAGCAATTTTGATCGTGGCATGGTTGTTGTTGCCAGATGGGTATTTTACAATTTGCTCAGTTACTGGGATTTTCATCCACAACCATTTCTAGGGTTTACAAAGAATGGTGTGAAAAGGGAAAAACATCCAGTATGCGGCAGTCCTGTGGGCGAAAATGCCTTGTTGATGCTAGAGGAGAATGGGCCGATTGATTCAAGCTGATAGAAGAGAAACTTTGACTGAAATAACCACTCGTTACAAACGAGGTATGCAGCAAAGCATTTGTGAAGCCACAACACACACAATCTTGAGGCAGATGGGCAACAACAGCAGAAGACCCCACTCATCTCCACTACAAATAGAAAAAAAAAAGCCTACAATTTGCATGAGCTCACCAAAATTGGACAGTTGAAGACCAGAAAATTGTTGCCTGGTCTGATGAGTATCGATTTCTGTTGAGACATTCAAATGGTAGAGTCAGAATTTGACATAAACAGAATGAGAACGTGGATCCATCATGCCTTGTTACCACTGTGCAGGCTGGTGGTGGTGTAATGGTGAAGGGGAGGTTTTCTTGGCACACTTTAGGTCTCTTAGTGCCAATTGGGCATTGTTTCAATGCCACGACCGACCTCCTCTGATGGCTTCTTCCAGCAGGATAATGCACCATGTCACAAAGCTCAAATCATTTCAAGTTAATTTCTTGAAGATGACAATGAGTTCACTGTACTAAAATGGCCCCCACAGTCACCTGATCTCTGCCCAATAGAGCATCTTTGAGATGTGGTGGAACGGGAGCTTCGTGCCCTGTATGTGCATCCCACAAATCTCCATCAACTGCAAGATTCTATCCTATCAATATGAGCCAACATTTCTAAAGAATGCTTTCAGCAGCACCTTGTTGAATCAATGCCACGTAGAATTAAGGCAGTTCTGAAGGTGAAATGGGGTCAAACACCGTATTAGTATGGTGTTCCTAATAATCCTTTAGGTGAGTGTGTATATATATATTTTTTTTTTGTTTTGTTTTGTAATTTCTAAGTGTTTCACGTTATGTGCATTTTTTTGCACCTCTTGGCCACCGTACAAAACCAATATACAAGATTATCCACCCAACACTGCTCGTGTGTTGTGTTTAAAAAAGAAACATTATATATAAACTCACAAAATAACATGTTTATGGAATCTACTGCCATTTGGGATCAGCCTCAATTGGCCCAATTGCAGTTTGTGTAATTTCCATCTGAACTAGAAAATAGATTTTTACTTTTGTCTAGTCTGTGAAATGTAACTGGCTTCCCAGCATTGTCCTTCCTGGACAAGAGCTGCTCATTCACTTGAAAACATAGCTCACAGCTGTTAAACTGTAGCACAAAGTGGACATTACTGTTGTATATCATTCAGCTTCTAAAACTGTACTGAATGTTCCTGTGTCTTCAACTTCAGCAATTTCACCAGGCCAAGGATAGTAAAGCTTAATTAACTCTTGGTTAAGAAGATTACACTCAAAAACAATCATCTCTAAAGCAGAGTTCCCTGCCCTCGGGTTATCTCACAGGAACTTCAACCTAAAATAAACATTCTCTGAACTTTCCCTGTGAAAGGGCTAATTAATTTTCCAACACATATACCCAGGACCAAAACAGAGGACATTCATGGCAATAATTAAAAGCAGGATGTGTTTAAGAAGACCAGTACTCTCTCAGTGCAGTGCTGTATTTTCTAATAAATGTGGGATTAGCTGTGTCAGTGCAGGAGGAGTAGACTGAAATGTCAGCTCTCCATACATTAGCAGAAGGTTTGCGCTTTCTTAACAGAGCTGAGGAGCTGTAAGTAAATGTGGCCTCCTGGTGCTTCTGTCCAGCTAGATCAGTGTTACCAGCCTACTCCACGTCTCTGAATTACTTAATTTCAATTTTCTGAAATGGGAGATGACACAGGATGTACAAAGCAGATCCAAGGTGGGGTTTTTACCTTTGAGTCACCCTGTGGATCATTTCTACAATTAATAGCTGGATTGATTAATAGATTAATAGAAACTCAAACTTGACCAAACTATAAACACTAGGCAAAGCCCCATCTTATAGACAGAAAAATCTTCGTAAAATTTTTCGGGGTATTTTTATGGCTTGGATAATGTCCCACCAATCTAGTTTTCAAAAGAGTAAAACCACGCTTGTGAGAATAAGATACATTGTTAATGCAGGAAGTCAAAACAACAGATATAAAATGTGTATGGAACCTAAGAGTCTTGCAATTCTGATCACTACTGGTGTTCCTCCTAGCTCTGTATTGGGTCCTTTTTATTTATGATTTATATTCTCCCTATAGGATCCATTTTCAGCCAAACCACAGCCATTATCGCCAATGAACTAGTCACTCTGCGTATTGACTTCTTTAATACACTTTACTATGGGCTTCTGTCTACATTATTACATAAACTACAATAAATCCAGAGTACTGCTTGCAGATTCAACATCCAAACCTCAAAGTATAACCACACCACTACTGTTATTTAAGGTAATATTGTTTAAGGTATAAATAACTCTACTCTCACTGATCGTATGTATCCATATGTCGTTCAGTGCTCTCATGGGCGATATCCACTCCAAAAGGGCCCTAAACTGCCCACACTTTGAGGAACTGTACAGACCTGGGGGCATTTAAACCAAACTAAGCGCACTTCTTCTTTTGAGCCACATATATCACCCATCTCTACACTAGACAGCTTGAACTGTTTTTGAGATTATCTCTAGGAGCAGTTTTGGTAATGGTTCCTAAAAACCATTCATTCACTTTTTGCTTTCATACACACAGCCATGAACTGTTACCAGAGCCACGTGTTTTTGGAAACGGAATACAGACATCTGTTTAAAAGGGCCCTAAAAGACATACATTTTTAGGCAGGTTTTTACATTTGCTTTCTTAGTCAGCTTAGCAAGCTTGTAACATTAATCTCATTTTATCTGTCTTCTTCTTTCTCTCTCACTGTCCCTGGCTGGTAAAACAAGTTCCCTGATCCAGTCAGGAGAGCAGCAACACTAACAATTTCAAAAAGAACAATTTTTAACACTTACTTTCAAAAAGCAATTAAAAACACTTCCATGAAAACTTAAACAAAAAAAACGAACTTTCTTCTGTTTTATTTCCTTCTTTCTGTGGTTGATTGATGAGCTGAGACAACTGAGCTACTCTGGTTAGACTTGCATACTGTCTAGTTTGTCTAGAATGATTGATTAATGTAATTATTGCGATGAATGCGAAATGAATAAATAATCAATAAAATAAATTAAGAGCTTCTATCCAGAGGAATACTCACTATATAATATCCTCATTTCCCTGGAAAGAGCAAAACTGACCAACTCATATGAAGCATCTCCTTTCTCATGGGGCTGCTTTGAAGTAGGACAGGACAGGTATAAAAAAAGAGTTGCATACTGTCTCCCCCACTAGTGTAAGTTGTTTGGCCAAAACAGTTGGTCAAGTGTGTTTGGTATAATTGCTATTTAGCTTTTTTTAATGAATGTATCTGTTTTACTAACTGTGTAATATCTGCATGTAAGGTGTATATTGGTGTCACCAAGACACCATAAATACATTAAAAATTGGTGACATTATTATGTCTAACAGTATTGCATACTTTTTTTATTACTTTAGATTTTGGTAACTTCCTGTACGTGGAGGCGAGTCATATGTCAGAGCCACAGAATGCACGGTTACTGAGCCCATCGGTGGGACCCGAGCGCCATCCCGTCTGTCTACTCTTCAACTACCAGCTTCGAGGCCAAGGTCAGGATAGCCTTCGTGTGTTGTTACAAGATGACGATCAGGAGGAAACTTTACTCTGGGCGCTTAATGGAGACCAGGGGCCCATGTGGAGGGAGGGCCGCACCATACTGCCTCAGTCTCCTAAACAATATCAGGTACTGTTGCTCATCTGTTAAATTACTCATTGATTTGAAGGTAATACAAGTAGTAAACTCCTGTGTGCCTTTCACCTTTTAATTTACATTTTCTTTAAATTGAAAGGTTGTTTTCGAGAGCGTCTTTGAGCGCAACAGTCGAGGGCACATCTGGGTTGACAACATCCATATGAGCCCCAGCATCGAGCTTGAGCACTGCACACGTAAGTATCCACGTTAAGATCTTTGCGTGTCTCATTCTCATCCAGCAATAATGGTCACAAAGGTCAAACGTGAGCATTTGCAAGAAGTGGCAATCTCTGCTGATGTGTAATAGCAAGTAACTGAACTGTATTAGCTTACCCGGCAGGGGTAGAATTGAGTAGTTTCTCATTCACTCCCATGTTAAAACCACCCAACTGCCCCGCTTTTTTCTTTTCTCAGATCGCTAGTTTTTACCATCATGAACACTCTAGGTAGTGAAGGATAGTGAATTTTTTTTATTTTTACAATTAGTTTGTTTTAGATGTATTAAGATTTAAACCATTAGCCAATCAGATGTCTTTGCTACAACTACTTTGTCCCACCACTGTGGGCTAATTTGTGGACGCACCTCCATGATGGTGATGAGTGGCTACACCCATTCAGTGTCTACTTTATGCTTCATACAAAACCTATGGGTGACATCACTCATGGTACATCCATGTTATTTACAGTTAATGGAAATATCCAAATCCAAATAAGAAGCAAAATCTTTTTTACAACATACAGGTTCTAAATTTCCCTCATTGTTATCAAACAATCCCTTCTAACCAAACTACAAGGGCTTTTCATGCCAGCTCTACCCGTCCCTTTCCAAACCTCCAAAATTAATCTCATGAAAAGTGTTTTTCAAACGTCCGCCTCACATAAAAATCTGAAAGTAGGCCACACTCACCCTGTGGGCTCTGATCCCTATCTATCTTTCATTAGTTTCTTTCCTTCTTCTTTCTTATTTGTAAACAGAGCTTTACCGCTCCATGCCAGGGAATAGTAGGCAGGCCTGCTCTCCACTGTGGAGTTTTACAAATACAAACACATTCAAGAAGAACAATGCACCACACAGCCAGCCGCTCATGAAGTATCATGAAGGTTATTTACTGAGCCAAAACACAGCTTTCCCTCTGAGGATGGGCGTCAGATAACATATAAATAATGATCAGCGAAGCAGGATTAGTTCTGAATCGAGATATTGATGTGTTCTCTTGAACATGCTTTCATTCTGTCGCTCACATGCAAACTTTCACTGTTTTGGGATTCCTCTTATTAATTAAAGCTGTTTGGTGTATGCACTGCCAAAGCTGTCGTCTGTCTCTCTGCGGAGATTCCCTTTAATGTGACTGCTTTGTAAACATTCTCATCTACCAATGTGCTTTCCTGGAACGCTGTGCTAGTTTGCTAAGGGACAGCCAAATCCTATTAACTGTCCTTCTATCGCTTTGTTACTGGAAAATAATTTTTTAAACCAAAGGCAAAAGTATGGCATTACCTGATCAATCCAGCTTTTGTTTTTCTGATGTTTATTGAATAAATAATGAATTTAATTTGTCTTTTTTTTTCAACAATGGAATCAGAATTAATTCAAATGTTTTCAAATCTGAAAAGACTATGGTCGTTTTCATATATGTTTCTGAATCCGATACAGGATTTTTTGCAAGTCTGAACAGCCAGGTCACAGTTATTCAACTTTTAAATAATTCCATGGGGACAGACATCATATTTCCAGGCATAGAAATTAAGTTTCACATCCATTGTGGCTGAAGTTGAAAGCAGTCAATGGAAGGAAAGTGAAGTAATTTATACATATTTCTTTCTCTTCTTCTTGATATGATTTGGTTGAAATGATGGCTGCTCCGTTTGCAAAGGAAGCCACACAATCGCATTCTCGTCTAAGTTTACTTTCGTTTTGATCAATTCCCACCACCAAGCTGGATTATATACAAGTCACATGTTGTGTCTGACAGAAAAGAGCATACAAAAAATTCAGATTTCAGGTCATTTTTGTTAAATAAGTTTCCATTTACAAATTAAGTTAAAGGGTTTCTGGGTTTTCTGGGTCTTTCTCTTAGTATATAGATTCAGTTAAAAATAACATTGCCAGTTTTTAATGAACTCTGTTGAGGATTTCCCCTTTTAGAGAGATAACACTCAAAAATGTGTCCTGAGATATGTTGCTAAGACTTATTTTGTAGTTTTAGATTCAATTGGCATCACTTAGTATGCCAAATAATTAATTTTGAGAAGATTTGGAGTGCTCAAGGAATTTATTCATGATTTTAATCTTCATTCATATTCAAATACTTCATTCATATTAGAATCTACACTATTGATATGAATGTAGTTAATTGTTGCCAGATTATTTACTAATCCATCTTTTCTCTCTCTCTCCCTTGTTTTTGAACCCTTCGCACCATTCCCTCCAGAAATCATTGGTGAGTTTCTCCATACTGTCATTTCCTGTGCCAGTGTTTGTGCTTTCTGCTTGTTGCCTAGCAGCTTACATCAACTACAGTTTTTTTTTATAATTATCATTTTTTTGGTTGCATATCACTACATCTAAGGTTTCAAAATTAAGAGTTGAGATAAAAAAGGTCTCCATAAAACTGATTAAATCTAAAACATAACAAAAAAGGTGTACCTTTTTTAAACAGCTTGAAGTTGTTGTGTACCCCATTAAAAATATCTTCTTCAAGTAAGTCCGAGACACAAGCTCCACCCACCAGCACTGATGCACATCTCTTTTCAGGCAGGTGGGTATGTCTAGCGGCCAAATTCAGCCGTACAATCATTTCAGTCTATTGGTTTTATTCTTATATGAGTTGCACCTCAAGTGGCCAGTTGATGAATTGCAGTTTGTCACTTTGGTATTAACATTATGAGCTCTCTTTTATGTTTACAGAGTTCCATTTATTTTTTTCTGTTTTAATAAGTAATTTTTATTTACACCTTTTAAATGCCCATCAGTGCCTATAGATCTAATGGTTCGTTCATTCTTTGCTACTCAGTTACAGAACACCCATAGGATGACATTTCTTCATTACACAGTATATGTTTCAGTGACCAGTTGCTCTGTGGAGTTTCTAGGTTACTGTCCTTAAATGCCTCAATTGTCTTTAAAAAAAACTAAGAGAATTTTTACTCTTTTTTTTTAACAAAAAGTTTTGTTTTCATAAATCTTTCACAGCTTTATTCTCATCATTCTACTTATTCTACCCCATCCTCATTATCATGCAGATATTTGTACCATGGGCTGTATCCCAGCATGCAGCTGTAGCCAGCTCTCTGTGTTAGGATGGTTTAGGATGCATTGTATGGTTTTGGATCAGACTGAGCATCATCAGATGTGTCACGTTGCTTCTGTTTGAAATGCTGTTCTGCATTTGAAACCTTTATGTTGCTGCGGTTGTTGTTGAACAGTTCTTATAATTACTAATCAATTGTTGACTGAATGTGCATTATTACAGTCTAGAAGCCGTGCATTTTAGTTGACTTAAAAAAACTGTTAGTAAAAAATAGACATTTTGATTAAGGAAATTTAACAAAATAAAAAACAAATGTGTCCAATGAAATAAGATGTCATCAAGTTTTATGGTACACTTTACTAGTAAAATGTTTGCAATTACATCCCAGAAAGTTAATTTATCCAATAGGAAGGATCTTGAAATAGTCTGAAAACTAAATATGCTAAAATAAATTATTTCAAGCTAGGGATGATTGAGCAATTAAAAAAAGAAATCAAAACTTTTGTAGAAGTTTGCTTCTTCTTGAGTGATATGATAATCACTCCAAAATTCATAAACACATCGTGGGTCCCTAAGTGGATGCTAGAAATGATCAAGTTTCTCAGTTTCCTGTAAAACTATGCAGAATGTACTCTAGAGGAAGCTCCTGATTGATTGTCCCAAAACCAATTGCAAAAGTGGACGGCGAAAACAAAACTGTACTGTCTGCATCACTACAGTGCATCAATACCAAAAAAACAACAATTTCTTCTCTACTGTCTCCATATTGGGTGTTTGAACATTAGGTTATGGGCATTCTGTCCATTTTCCACGATAATCTGACAATATTTCAACCCATATTCCTGGAACTTCTCCAATAAGGGGGTTTGGCTTCAATGTCTCAGAAATTTAGTGATTCCAAGCTTTTTAACTGTAGTGTAAATACTTTTTTATCTGTATTTTAACCCATTAACCCCTATAATGATACTGAAATTATAACAGGTCCCCTGGTATTCTTGTTTTTAATCTTTTCATCATAAAATGTTTTTGTATAGTTTATTTTGCACGTTTTTCTTTTCAGATTTGGCAAACTTTCAACTTTCAAAACTGCAAACTTTTCAACTTTGAGAATCTGGCAAATGTTTGTTATTATTATGTTGTAAATGCTCAGAACATTGTGTAATACCTAAAGTAAAAAAAAAACAGATTTTCATTATTTTAAGTTTCTCTGTATATACAGTTATATAAAAGCTATAAATGTAGATCTACAAGCCTTTTGAGATTACAGAAATAAACCTCAAACTATTTTACATAAACTCAAAAAATTTTGTTTAATTAGGGCTTTCAGTGTTCATTTCACAGGTTGTTTTTTTCTGCCACAAACATAGTCTCCACCCCTCAGGTGGATTCCCCTACAATCAGAAGAATCTCTATAAATATAAAGACATTACATAAGATTAGATATCGTCTTGACATCTTTCTCCACTTATTACAAATGTTTTGGCACTGAAATTTAACACCAAGTGTGCCAAAAACAGCGGAAGAAGGAGAGGAAAATATGAAGAAAGAAACGCTTTGTGACATTCGCTTTTACTGGACATCCAAATATACTCAACTTCAGGATTCTTAAGGGTTTGCCTTAAAACTGTACCAATCATGTCTCAGATTACATTTACTCCAACCTACTGCTACCTCTACTAGTGAAATTTGACTTTCCTTGTCCTGGATGCCATGCATACTTGAAAGAAAATACAATAATGGCCCATCCAAAGCAAAGATTTTAAACCCTAGAAGGCTGAAGCTGTGTTAAGACAGAGCACCCCATTTCATAGCTTGCATTGAAAATACTAACAATTCAATATTTTTCTATTCATCTCCTATTTTAAAGCATTTTCAGTATATTCTTCAGTGAGTGTGATGCATACGTTCAAATGTGATTTTCTCCCCTCAATAATCTATGATTCCAGCTATGATCTAATTGAGACTCAGTTTCAAAGAAATAAGGGCCAACATATTGTATGTTAGCTACATGTTTCTTTAGGAACTAACTTTGTTCATTTTCAACTGCAGTGAAAAACATTCCCAATGCAAACCAATTTAATTGGTAATGGGACTCGAAACAGAGATAAAAATCCAAGGTTCCTAGAAGTTACACAGCTGAAAAGAATGGAATATAGTGTAGGAGAGCTTGGTGCTGGTTTGTGTCTTTGTGTGTTCTTATAAGATGGGTGAGCAGTTGCTAACTTAAGTTCAGTGAAGACTTTGGTTTGAGCCAGATGAAGGTGCTACAGCCGAGCAGCACATCCCAATCCTCATATTTGGTTACATAACAATTTCCACTGATTGTTCATAGAAGTCACACCTTTAAGATCGAGTCATACAGTGTCATCTTTTCACAACCCCATGTGTGCAGTCTGCAAATACAAGGATAAGACTCTCAGAGTCCTTGCCGTGGACAATCGACTTGCATGCGCACCTGCGTGTCTGTGTTTGTTTTGTTTGTATGCCACACCAAATCTGAGCAAAACCATTGATGTTCAATCCAAGATGGCTTGAAGCTGTGCAGTCTGCATGCATCTCTACCTCAAGCCAACTCTTCTGTGTCTCTCCACCAGGGGAAGCCTCACCTGGCTGGAGCAACCCCACTGTTGACACCACAGTGTCCCTGCAACCCATGCCTACTTACTGGTATTATGTAATAGCCGGAGGTGGAGCCATTTTCCTCCTGGGTTGCGTCACGTTGATCATGGTGCTGTGTTGTCAACGCTACAGACTGTCAGCCAAGAAGAGTCAGCATTCAGTGTCCTACCAGAGCACGTACACAGGACAGTATGCAAGCAACGGCACAGGGGCTCTCGCTGGATCTGGGGTGGAGCCCATGCTTACCATTAGGTTAGAGAAGTAAGAGCCCAGCTCCCAGTGCTGAAAAGACAGGAATCCTTAAGGACATTTTTTGTCATGAATGGGGTAAAGAAGATGTGGATGGATAAAGAATTTGCAGAAGAGTGGTCAAGGATTTTGTTATTCTTTTGTGGCACTAGAGAAAGGAGATCTACCATCTGACACTGAGATGAAATCCTGACAGACATAGACATATTTTTCTCTTTCTCTTGCTCTCTTCTCTTTCTCTGTTTATGGAAGAGAGCTTTGCTGAGAAATGCTCTAATCTCCTGTTCATGACCAATCCTATTGTACAGTCAAGAGAGCTCTCCTAGCTCTCTTGCCAAACTCCAAAGAAAGCTTGCACACCACCATTGGAGGGAGGCAATAGAATAAAACAGTAAAACGAAGACACGTTTCCTTGCATGTGTGCCATGTGCACATAGGAATGCTTGAAGAGGAAGCTGAAAAAAAAAACAAGAGGATTGCTGTGAACATTTCGGGGTTACAGTTCTTGCTGGAAAATCAGGAAACGTTATGAAATTTGCTCAAAATACTCACAGTACCTCAACCATGTGTTCAAAATACAACCACTCCTTTCATCTTTCTCTAAGAGCTTGAGTGCTTTTGCCAAATAGGTTTGATCTGTTCCAGTAATCTGCCTCATGTATTGAACGAGGCTTCAAATTTGGAAAAGCATTCTGAAGAGTGTTCTTTTGTCAATATGTCTAATTTTGCCTATATTTCAACTTCTTTTCTGAAAGTCTCTTGAGCTTTGGCACTTACAGTAAGTCTAAAGATTTTAGTATGTGTTCTGCTTATATGCAAACATCACCCTGCCTTAGCCAGCTTGCTCTTCTTATTGGCCGATAGACTGACACAACCTTGGCCTTGAGATGTTTTAGCAGCACTGGGCTAGTTCAAGCCGATCACTGTTCTCGTCCATTATTTAACTCTGTCGTATTCATGTCAGGCTGATTTAAACCGAAGTGCACATGCAGCTAACAGATGCACTGACTTTATTTTTATAGCTAATGTTAAGGCATTGTGTGTAATTCTGTTTTGTGTTCCCCTATAGATTTTTATTGTGCAGGAGAGGTTAGCTAGCTGATTTTCCGCCAGCTAGTGTAAAGATGTGTGTTTTAGGAGGTTTTCTTTTTTGCTTGTGCTTAGCGTTAATGGTTTTAGCCATGAGTTGGGGTGGGGTGAAGGACTAAGAATTGGGATTGGAATAGATCGATAGTGTTATACAAGTAGGGATATGGGTGAGTTGAATTTCCCTCATATGGGGGAATGTAATTGCAAAAAAATACACCCCAATTTGTCCTTAACTCAGTTATGACATAAGGGGTTATAGGTTAGTTTAATTATGAGTTATACGCTATTCCTCCCAGCCAGTAATGACATTGGAATTCATAAAAGATGTCCCTAGGCCATTAGTGCCTTGTCCTTGTTTTGAAATCTCTTGCTGATTGTCTACAAGTTTTATTTGGTTCTGACAGGACCCTATTCGATTAGGGTCTCTGAAAAAAAAGCCTATTACACCTTTAAGGTAAGCACATTTTCAAGATGTCTTTCTCTATTTTTTCTTAAAACATGAATAGGTTTAGGGTTAGAGCGTATGTATGTGCGTATCACATTCGTCATAAAGCTGGTTGCATTCAGAGAAAGATAAATAATTAAGCCCTTGTGTGTGAATCCTTGCTCTATCCATATTCTTCATAAGTAGGAATGTGTGCATCCTGAGAACATTTTGTGCTTGAGCACATTCAAACTTGTTTCCTGTACCTTTGCCAGCTTCAGCCAAAGTAACAAAAGTGATTGGTCTCATTGCTAAAATGACACATCAAACAAAAAACAATCCAGTTACTTATTTTATCATTGGTTCCTCTTTATGGTCGCTTCTTTAATCACAAGGCTTGAACAAGAGCAAAAACCTCCTCTTTTAGCCTTTTTCTGCACTTTTTGAAAATGTTTACTATTTTTGGTGAATTTTGTTTAAAGATGGGGACAAGATTTTTGTTTGTTTTAATTTTAATTTGCGAACGACAATCTAGACGCATGTTTCTTTTGTCTTTTAATGTATTAGCCCACACTTTTTATGCAGGGAACCTTTTAAAATGCACTTCTCTTCATTACTTTTAATGTGCTCTTATAACTGGTAAAAACTGTGTATCGTGTTCAATGCGCTCTAGTAAACAAACACCTAAATAAGATGCCGTCAGAACTCAGGACGAAAATTCCCTCAACAAAACCTTTTCCTCTCCAAAGATTAAGAGACTGAGCCTTCACCCATTACTGAAAGAGTCTGTCAGCCCTACTCATCGGGTTTGGGCTTCCTCTAAAGCAAGTGGGATGAAAGGAGAAAGTAAATCCTGATATCTTGTTATGTCCTCCATCTGGCAATAGGTGAAAATAATCCCCATCTCGCATGGCCTAGCCCTTTCTCACCCGTTTATCTGCTCTTCGCGAAAGAATGTGTGGGGAGATGGAAGGTGAGATCAAAGAAAAGCCTGCTCTAAATATAGACTTCTCTGCAAAAAAATACAGCCTCTGAAGGGGTTTATTTAAAACACAAAAGCACATGAAAGCTCCTCACAGGGAGCCAGAAAAAAACAGCTGACCTGGCAACCCATTGTGGAGCGCCATCTCTTGGTATCCCCAAATCGTGTAGAGTAGAGTTCTCCAGGGAGCCAGAAAACTCTTTTCAAGGCCATCCTAACCTAAAGTTATCCCCCACTATTTAATTTAAAGCAGAGCTTGTGTTTGCATTAGTTTCTACAGCATTAACTTGAGCAAATTAATGAGCTGTTTAATTTTTTTTTAAATTGTAGGTATTGTAAAAATTGAAGTTTCCTGAAGGTTTATTATTATTATTTATTTGGCTTCTATATTCTGTTAGTCTCAGGTTTCTTGTTCTTAATTGGTTGTATTGATTTCATTTCAATGCATTCAGTGTTTTATTTGAGGTCCGTTTATATGAGGTGTTATCTGAGTGTTCAAATGAACTGTGCCTGCTTTCCCAACGTTTCTCTTTAAAGCGTTTTCTTATTTTGAATTTATTAATGGACCATGTCTTTTGCAAGTGTTCGTGTTGGAATTTTTGTGTCTTTCAAATAATGTTAATGAGCAGACGCTCTCCAAGGAGCCTGTGTCATGCTGATATTCTGTCTTATAAAATACCTGCATCAAACAGCATTTGCTCCCACTCCTCAAAATCAGAGACAGTGGTGATGTCACGAGAGATTTGAATGTGCAAAAAGTACTTGATATGTTTTGCTTCAAAACAGATACACTATTTAATCCACAGAGTTGAAAA
The DNA here is from genome assembly GCA_900490495.1 of Danionella dracula. NCBI lineage: Eukaryota > Metazoa > Chordata > Actinopteri > Cypriniformes > Danionidae > Danionella > Danionella dracula. Next base: position 8,328,804 of record UELW01000245.1, read on the forward strand.
TATTCACTTATGTATGTTTACTGTACATGAATTCAATGTGTCAACTTTAGATTTAATTTGTGTTAGTTTGATACAAGTTCTGATGAATTGATGGTCGTGTGCACTTTTTTGTCCTTTGTGATTGTAGGGCATTGACCCTGCCATCTATATTTTCTCTTTGTGACAATGCATTTTCAGCCTGATTACATACATGATGTATGAGTTCTAAATTAGCCTGTTAAATTTTGTGGTCTTGGACAAGTTAAATGGAATGTTATAATAAAGTGATATTTTTCTAAAAAAGAAATGTGCTTTTTGAAATTGTTTTCTACTACTGTGTCTTGACGATAAGCAATGCATGCTAGTATTATTGTACTACTACTTATCCTGCTCTGTTTTTGTTTTCTAAACAGAACGAAGGCCTGAAGACCTTGGAAACAACCGTCTGTTCAAAGGCAGGGAGCGGTTGGGGCAAGGTAAATCTATCAGTCTTCAGAAGTACCCTATAGGCCTTTATCTTTTTTCCAGCCTCAAGTAAGCTGTGCAGGTTATCATCACTTGCAGTGATATCTCAGTACAGCATAAGTAATGGTTTTAATCCTCCCTATATAGTATCACCATCATTGTTTTCATACAATTCAAACTATTCCACTTTTGCATCAATTTTATGATCTTCCAACCCAATGTTGGTTGCGGATGAAATCGGTACATCCTAATTTTTGTAAGATTATTTTAGGGGCCGTTAAGGAGGGAGATAGTACAGTGAATATTCTAAAGGAGAGAAAGTAGGATAGATTGAAGGTGGAAGCCAAAAAGAGGTGACATTAATAAAAAGAATTTAAAGAATAATCGAAAAATGCAAATCAATATTTTGTGCTACTGTTTTTTTGCCTTCAAACCAGCATCAACTCTTATAGTTAGACTTGCACAAATTTGTAGCAATTCTGTAGGATTGTAGAAAGGTGAATGATCAACAAGCTAAACTACATTTGCATTTAGCAGACACTTTTATCCAAACCGACTTACAGCAGGGGAGAGACAACATGCAATTTGTTAAACAGTCAAACTCTAACTCTGATCAGCTGATACAACTTTAAGTACTAGCGACATAGCAACCATAGCAGCAAATCAAAATCAAACATAGTTCCTCTGTTTTGATCTCTAATAGGCTTTAAGTTTGTTTTGACCAAATCCAAACCAACAATACCATACCTTTAAAACCAATGTTGTTATTCTGATTTGTTTTAATATAATGAAATCAAAAGTAATACAACTACACAATTTTGCAACATTTTGAACATTTAAACAAGCCTTTCAATATATATATATATATTATATATATATTTTTTTTTTGTATCTTTTTTTTTAAATAGACTATGTATGCACTTAAACTGATAACTTTTGAAAACTGGTATGAGTTGCATCAGATATGTTTCATTCAGACTGATGTAAAACTGCTGATCTGTATGACGGAATTAAATTTGTCACCTATGGTTTTGATTGTGTTTATAATTAACCATTCTTTGTTTTTTGAAGAGCTAAGAAACTAAACGTTGAGACATTGAGATTGTTTGGTTGAAAGAATATCCACCCTTTTCCGTTCATCTAAAAAGGTTGTGCGTTGAATATATACTACTGAAAGGTCTTTTTTATCAAAAGAAGAATATTGATACTCACAGTGGAACTTTAATTTATTAATTTAGGATTCCACCAGCAGAAGGATAATCCTGGTTCCCTACTGAACAATCACTGTTTAAAAAGCACCATACTATGCTAAAAAAGTAGTATAAAAACTCCAAACTGTCGAAAAGCAATATTTTTAGAAGCAGTTAAAATCCAATCAATAACATCAACCAACGATGAATTTAACAAAATTAGTGGCCTAGTCATCAAGTTTGGCATTCTTCTGACACATTCTTGAGTTCATCTGGCACTGGCATACAGTGTGTCACTGGCATTAAAAAAAACATTGGCCAGAGATTAAATTTAGGCTGAAATGGCCCTGTTCAGTCATGTCATGTACCGTAATGCACTGTGCTACTTGGGTGCTTTCTTTTGATGGCTGGGAAATACAGCTCACACAAAGATAACAATAATGTCTTTAATAAATGAAATTTCTCTCGTTAGTCTTTGCCAGCAACTCAAACGCTTCTTTTTCAAAACTGGCGCTTTTTGCATTTGTACGAGGTGAGCGCGTCTGTAGCAAAACACACTACTGAGGTTTGACATGTCAGTTCTGTAATTAAACACATTATTAAATATGTTGTGTGCTTGTGTAGTCCTGTACATCTCAGAAGATCTGCTTTAGCACCGAGAGCTGGAGTGCAAATTTTCGCTCAGTCTCCATCAACCATATGGAGTGCTGAGAAAATGCTGCTGCATCAGATAAAAAGTTCATATAATTCCTTCAAACTCCTCCTGAACTAGAATTTGCACGGTTATCCTGTCCACACGGAAACAAATCAGTAGCGTTTCCTAAAAACTCTTTTTCAAACTAACACAGTTAGTGAAATTACAGTGAAAACGCTACTCCGGTTACGTGGGGACGCAACGCACCCTGCAAACAAACTAAAAAAAGGACGGTTACAAAATAACCGTGTATGTGTATACAGGGCCTTAAGCGATTCATTTCTTTCTTGCAGGACTAATGTTCCCTGAATGGACCACAGCAAATCCCTCTGGAGACCCACCAGTGACGCGTATCTCAGAGAAGGACAATGCTTGGCTGTACTCACTGGACCCAATCCTTGTGACTATCATCGTGATGAGCTCTCTGGGTGTTCTTTTGGGTGCTGTCTGTGCTGGCCTCCTGCTCTACTGCACCTGCTCTTACAGCGGCCTTTCTTCACGCAACACAACCACGCTGGAGAATTACAACTTCGAACTGTACGACGGCATCAAGCACAAGGTCAAGATCAACCAACAGCGCTGCTGCTCTGAAGCTTGAGCCTGTCTGTCCCCCCAAAACTGTGAATGCACCTCAGACAGCTGCACAAAGCAAAGACGGAGAGGATCGTGATCGACACATATCAACCAATGACTGAAAATAACTTTACAGAAAGTGTATATTGTTATCGATTTGTAAAGCAGATACAGTCTACTAACAGTTAAAGGAAGTTAGATGAGGGAGGGGGGCTAGGAATAGAAGACTGACCGCTCGTGAAATCTCAGTGAACGCTGTGGCCTAGAATATTGTGGATTTGTTTGCTTTAGTTTAGATTTGTGTCTTTATGCTAACTAGCTTAAAGGAACACTACACTTGTTTTGGAAGTAGACTCATTTTCGGACTCCCCCTCAAAAAAAAAGATAAAAAGAGGTTACCACTTTGGAATTTATGTTATTGTTCTCTGACAGCCCAGAATACCTAATCTTAGCTAAAGGCTAAAGGTACAGAACTATGAATGCACAAAATTCCAAATCAGTGAAACTCTACTTATCTCTGTGGGAGTTCGTTATTGAGTGTTCCCTTAAAATCCCATCTTGTTGTTTACCCATAGCTACAGTTTGAAGTTTTGATTCCTCTTATGAATGTTATGTACTTAAGTTCAGGATATTTGTAGCAAAGTGTTTTAGTTGTGGCCAATAGTCAGCGAGGTAAAAACATACTGTGTTTCGTTCAGAACAAATCCTATATGTTGAAGTCTTAGAAACGTCGTTGTTTCATTTTCTCCTCTTATTGTTTTTGCTTTTGACTGTTTGATTCTAAGCATAGACTCTGTGCGGGCATTTTATTGCAACCTATGGATTGCTACGGATTCAGAGCCACTGAGTCAAGTATTGAGAGAGTGGCATCTGAGCACTCCTCTTCTTTGCACCCTTCTCTTTAAGCAACAAAGACTCACTGGTGAAGGAGCTGGAGAATCTCCAAGCTACTTTCACTTGCAAACAATAGAGCCTTAAGCAAACTGTTTTGGAAGAGAGCCATTCTCAAGCACCAGTCCTCGGGTTGAGGCCATCGTTTCATCCCTCTTGCTTTACTTCATGGATTATTTTGGGCTGCAGAAATAAAAACCTGATCAAGTTTGCTGGAAGACTGGGAGGAGGGTGAAAATTACTTGCATTGTTTCATCTGGAGTTGAAGGGTGATCATACAAGCGCACACATTTGGGAGGTCTGCAAATGTCTAATGGAACTCAGGCTGACCTTTCGCTCACCAGAGCCACATTTGAGTTCTGTCAGCAGCCGATGTAGAAGAAGAGCCGGATCTGTGTTGTGCTGGGTTCTGATGGGACTCTGTGAACTCTTGTGCAAGTGCCTTGGAGCTCTGGCCTGTTGTGGCTGGTCTGTAGGGCTCTGAAAGTATTACCTCGTCTGTCTAGGACAGGAGGCCAACACCAAAACACATGGAGACCCCGGCACTGCTCAGAAAATTCATTGACTACTGTTTGTAGACTTTGTACAGAGAAAAGTGCTTTTTTATTGTTATTATTATTATTTAATAAAGTATTATTAACAATACTTGTTTTTCGTACAACTCTTTTTGTGTTTTTGTATCAATCAATCTACCTTTCAAATCAGTTTATGGATCTTTATGTTTATGGACTTAAATCAGAGGTCTCAAATTTAATTCCTGTGCGAATGACAGCTACAACTGTATAACTAATAATTTCAGTCATCTCAGCTCCGGCTGAGGTTCATTTGTACGTCTTTATATTCCCTGTCTTGTCCTCTCCCTGCTGTGAACGTATTCAGTGTTTTCTTGCCATTTCTCTGCTACACGGATCCTTGCTATTGCCTTTACTTTGTCTCTTCCTGTCTGCTGGCTGGTTGTAGTTTGACCCCCTGGCTGTTACCTAACCCTGCTCTGCCCGCATGCTCTGTGAGAGGACTCTTTATTGTCTTTGGACATTCTGAGTTATCCGTTGTGGGCATTCTTCATTGAGATTAAGCTCTCCTTACATCTGGACTGCCATCAATCATTTGTGTTCTATCAAGTAAAGAGCTATCAATAAATCCAGTTTTTTACCTGCATCTGGGTCTAGTTGCTCTATTGCACCTGACAATGTGTTTTATGTTCATTCAAATCTCTTAATATGTCCACTATGCCTGTTTGTATTATCTTCTAGGCAAAAATGCATTTTAAGTGGTTTAAAAGTTAGAACTTACATTTTAAGACCTTTTGTGTATTGGGGGAATTGTGGCCCTTGCATGAGATTTTGTTTGAAGAATTTGGTGCTCCACAAATTTGGGATTAAGACCCCTGCTGCAGTGAACTTGTAAACCCAATTATTGCCCCATTTATTGATCATTCTGCTATACTGAGCTGCTTTATTGAACACTCCAGTTTTAATAAATTGTATTAATCTTACCTGGGTTGTTTAAACAGAGCCCACTGTGAGGTTTAATATGATAGAGACATCCTGGATTTCTAGAACAACCACCCGAAGAAAGATCAACGAAAGAAAAACAATTCCACCCAGTAACACTACACCAGTTCAAAGCCCCCATAACTCAAACCAAACATCATGTATTATCAGCCAAACCACATGACTGAGTCAGCAAACACTTCAGTCCTGATTACTGCCGAATTCCTTCACCCTCAGTGTCTCTCGCTTTCCTTGATGGATTGTGAATACAATTTCTGGAACGTGGCATTTCTGCTAATAAGGAAAGATAGCAGGCATCCACATGACACCGATTTCTTAAATTAGCCACGTATCTGAAGCTTCCTGATACTATTTGTTTGGATGTTGTCAGAATCCAAAACAGAATAATTTTGCACTTAGGTCATTATTCAAGTAAAATGAGATTTATTTCTGCAGGGGTTTGACCTAAAGAGCCGCTATTATGGATTTTTGAAAATGACCTCTCATGTGGTGTGAAACATAGCTTTAAGTTTTAAGAACACCCAGTTCAAGTTTCGAATCTTAAAGAGCTTTGTGTATCAAAGAGTTGATACAGATTTGCTGAAACGAGTGAATTTTGAAAGTGATTCTCTTAGCCAGTACACTCTAATGTGTGTTCACACTATTCCCAAACTGCCTAAACCAGGGGTCGGCAACCCGTGGCTCTGGAGCCGCATGTGGCTCTTTAGCGCTGCCCTAGTGGCTCCCTGGAGCTTTTTCAAAAAAATTTGAAAAAGGAAAAAATAAAAGGAAAAAGGTAAATATGTTTTTGTGTAATATGGTTTCTATAGGAGGACAAACATTCTTAACATTTTCTAATGCTGTAAAGAGTGTAGAATAAATATTTAATTTCAACATTTCTGTCAGCGACGATTTGCGTCATCACCCGCGACACACGTTTCTATCAGCAGGGCGGGATGCCAGGCAGGTGGCTGCTGTAAACAAACCAGCGGCTGTGTGGTGGGCCCTGGACCCCAAAGAGAAAAAGAGAAACATAACTGAGGAGAACTGAGGGTTCAACGGTTCTTGGACCGAATCGTTTGCATTCAGTGCCGATGCGGAAGGATTGCCTGAATGTTTGCTCTGTATTGGGAAGTTGTCTAATAACAAGAGTAAAGTGGAAAGACATTTCCAGGGAAGGCATGCACGTATTTAGTAACAAAGTGGCTGTGATTTTATATACTTCTTTTCAAAAGGCTGCTGTTTTATTTGTATAATTGTATGCTGCGTTTTTTCACATTGTTGCCCAGTTAAGGGGCACGTTGTGCACGTTCCATTTTGATGTTGTTTTTGGGAATCCTCAAAATAAAAATGACATCAAAAATCCGATTTCTTTATTGCATTTCTCTAATTTCATCAAAGCAATGAAACATAATTCCTTAATATTGTAATCGTACAACAGAGTAGTCACGTGGTGCGTCGTTCTCTACAGGATTCACTGCAGGGAAAATAAACATTTAATCATGAAGGCTCATTATGTATTCGTAGCAAACAGTAATTTTTATAGTAGGCTAATATAGATACAGAAAGCATGTGTTGCCTTCATTATAAGGCTTATACAAGGCTTTTAATTTTTTGCGGCTCCAGACCTTTTTGTTTTTTTGGTACAATATGGCTCTTTCAACATTTTGGGTTGCCGACCCCTGGCCTAAACCAAACTCCTTCCTCAAAGATTGACATAACATCTCCAACAACCAAGCTTCTTTGGTGAGGTACTTTACTCTGTCGTGGGCAGTTTGGTTTGAAAGTTAAACGTGTGTTTGTAGCTTTATGTTGTGTTGATTGTACTCTGTTTATTGGTTATCATTTCTCTGACAATAATATGTTATCAAAACCGGGCCAGATAAAGCAATTTTAGCAGCACTATAAACTGCTCCAGTTACATCACGTAAAGGAGGGGTTTATTACAAGCAAGTCAATAAACAAATAATTTAAGACTTGCAACCAAATCCAGTAAAATTAAATGCATATTAAGAAAATTAAAGTGTTTTTTGACCTCGCATGCATGCAAGGTGTGTGTGGAATAAGCCAGTTTATTGTGTAACGTTACTGTTACATCGCTAACATTAGCGCGCTATACATGTGAAACTAGCAATTACAATAATTACATTTCTTATGACGTGTACATATGACATGAAAACTAACATAAAACAATCCTTGTGAATATTGTAAACTTTTTGAAACTTTCAAACTTATAAATGATAAATGATTTATAAAGAAATTACTTACATTTGTGGCTGTCTTTATTCACCCTGGCACCCGTCTTTGGTAAACAACAGTGTTTCCACACCAGGTGATGCATGTTGGGAAAATTTATCTTAGCATATGGATATTTTCCTGGAGAGAAGTGAGCATTAATTCTTAGGCCTGAAAATAGTCCACAAACAACCCTTTTGAAGCAAACTGTGAAATACAACAAAGACAGATGGTTAGACGTCTGTTTAAAATGTTTTTTTACTGAAAACCAAAACTACTTTTAAAATAAATTGTATCACTAATTAATTTATACAAACTATACTGTTCAATGTCTTCATGCCTCTCCAGAATAACTTTTGAACTAAAAACTCATACACATGTGAATAATATTTCTGTGAAGAGATTCCACCCTTGTTTTTATGTCCTACTCTTTATTATGTTTCAGAATATTCTCCAGGGATAATGCTTTGGTTCATTTCTCTAACTTCCATCTTTTGTAATTGCTTTCCTCCTGCACCCCTCTCCCCTTTTACGGAGATACCAAGTGCCTTCCAATAGCCTCTTGTATTGTTTGGAGAACGAGCCATGCAGTGTGCTGTTAAGGCTGTTTGACCACCATAAGTGGCATGTTATGCTTGATGAAAGCTGCTGTTAGCTTGGTCACGATGCGCTGTCTGCCGCCTATGAGGAATTTGGCAGCAGTTTGTAAACTGTTGTCGCGATCAGACTGGCAATCATACAGAACATTGTTCAACTCCCCTTTCCAACTATTCCTAAACCCAATACTGGATTCTTGGTAAACAAATGAGTGAGTTTGGAGACGGTGAAAGGAGGTTAAAATGGCCTCTAAGATAAACTGAAAGATGAATTTACAGCTGGGAGTCTTTCTCCTGCCTCCAGCAAAATCAAATCACCATTCTCAAAAACCTCTCTCTTCTTTCTGATTTATGCTTACACATGCAGGATGTTTTGATCGTTTATACTGATGGTTTCATGACTTATTAAGAATAAACCACCACTATATAAAATTTTTTCACAATGTTATATAGAACATTACATCATGGTTGGTACTTGTTATCTATTATAAAGATGTGTTAATAAAAACAAGTCTGAAGAAAAAACTATTTGGCACACAATGTTTTCAGTTGGATCAATCAAGCTAAAACAGTCCAAAAGATGTATAAATACTTTCAGCAAACTTTCCTGAGCTCACTTCATCTCGCATCACCAGAGCCAGAGAAATGCTCTCCAGTCTTTACTGGACATTGTTGGTCTGACTGAGACATGGATCCGTCCAGAAGACACTGCAATGCCTGCAGCCCTCTCCAATAACTGTCTCCTCTGCCACACTTCTCGTGAAGGGAGGGTGCTGGACTCCTCATCTCTCAGACCTTCAGATTCTCTGCCTTCACATCTTTTGGTAAGACATGCACTTTTGAATTTCATACTGTCACTATAGCTTCCCCTTTTGTAATGAATATCCTCACTATATACCGCCTACCTGAAGAACAGCATTTCTGGAGGAGGTTGATGGTCTGCTCTCCTCTTTTCCTAAGAATGATGTCAGTCCAGTCATTGTGTTTGGAGACTTCAATATACACCTTCATAAATTATACGGTACTGACTCAAGTCCTCCTTTGACATGACTCTAGTCCCCACCACAGCCACACACAAATCAGGAAATCAGCTAGATCTCATTTACACATGTAGCTGCTCTACTCATCATCTCAGTTACTCCTCTGCACACATCTGATCACTTCATCACATTCAAACTCACACTGCTTACCTGCTCACACTCCACACCACCGCCTGTCACCTTCCAACGTAACTATAAGTCCCTGGATCCCTCTCTCATCTTCAGCTGTGTCCTCATCTCTATCATCACATATAAACTTTTCCTCTTTGAACATTCATGATGCAACTAACCATTTCTGCACCACACTCACTATATGGCTCGATCAACTATCCCCTATCTTCCAGACCTGCCAGAACAACGACATCAAACCACTGGATGTCACACGCTCTCTGGGAACAGAGGTGCACCCTCAAATCAGCAGAGCAAGGAAGAAATCAAAGAGCATGGCAGACCTTGAAGCATATCCCCTCTCACCTTTTACAAACCATCTCACCACCATCACACCAGCCCTCACTAACATCATCAACTCCTCAATCACAACCAGCATTTACCCTAACACCTTCAAGGTAGCCAGAGTCACCCCGCTTATCAAGAAACCTTCACCTTGTTTGTCTTTAATTCCTGCATATTGAGCTTGTTGATAGTACTTACTCTCTTCTAAATGAAGTTTAGCCTGTTACAAGATAGGTGTCTTCTATAATGATCAATAAGGGCACTTAGAACATTAAAAGAAAACATGAACAGAACCCAAAAAAGAACCCTCAAAACTAGGGCTGAATGATTTTGGAAAATAAATTAATTGTGATAAAGTTTAACTAATATGCGATGTTGATTTATAAAGTCATTATTTTTTTCCAAAGCTTTTTCTGTTCTATGTTTTTCCAACAACAACTTGTAAAATCAACTTAGTCTTAAAAGAACACAATTTAAATTAAATAACCATAATTATATTGAAATCCTGTGCTGCAACTAAATAGCTTTGAATAAAATAAACATTTGTCAACTTGTCCTATAACCAGTGATTTGTTGAATTTCTAAACTAAATTTTTTAAACTTCTAAAACTAGATGTATATATTCAAATAAAAGTCAGTAAAAAATCAAACAATGTAGAATAAACAAATGTTTTTTAAAAATCAAATACTGAAATGTATGTAAATATGTAACCATATCTAAGTTATTAAAAGTTGTCACAATAAACATATAAATCTTTTTATTAACTTATTGATGTTGTCAGACTGACTTCATAAACACTTTAAATAAAAGCTAAGCAAAAGTGAACTTTTCTACCTGTTTAACTCTCAGAAGACTGTGTTTAATCACATGACAGTGTAATTGCAGTTTCTGCCATTTGAAAATTTAATTTATTTATGCAATCAATTGTTCAGCTCTACTTAAAACCTGATACCCTTAAAATGTTGAGTTCTCTCACCATATTTTAGGGTGGCACCAGGAATGAAGATCAGTCTGAGGCCTTGGTTCTCAAACTGAATAAAGGAATCCTGGTCACTCTAGGTTGACAGATAATATTTTTATTGTTGTGTTGTTTGCGGATAAGTCAAAGCTGTTAACAGTGGGTCTCAGTATATACATACACACTCTTCCCTCATGCAGCACTTTCTCCACTGTTTAATGGGCTAATTTTTAACATTCCTCAGTTTCAGCGAGGCCATGGAAACACAAGAGGAAAACGTTGCCATTACCCAGGGGCGGCTTAGCCAGCTCCAGTGCGTATGGAGAGGTATCATTACCTTCCCTCTCTTGTTCCTTCAGTGAGTAAGCGCTGCGAGACATGTTTTATCAATAACAGACTATATTAAAGCCCATAATTTAGCCCCTGTGATTGTGAGTCTGTGCAGGTGGTGGGTGCAGCATGAGTCTGTATGGAAACGTGAAGGCGCTGGTGTGTTTGAGGTTTGGATCGCTCATGATAGGAATATGAGGTCTGTGGTTTAGTTCTCCATCTTTATATCCCTGCCCCTTCTCTCTGGTGGTGTTTCATGCAGGGAATAAAGCACTGTATGGCCATATAAACTAGAGAATAACACCCCCCTAAGGACCAGAAATTACCCATGGCCCCAACTGCTCATACTGCCACCCACACTGATAGACTCAGTAACCTAGAATGTTTACCATCAGACTTGTGCTAGCCTGGAATTCAGTGGCCTTTATGAATTCGCATGCCATTTTAAACAATGGTATTGAATGTTATTAAGCAAACTATATTCATTTTTAGTGGAACTTGAAACTTCTTACAAATGCAGTTTTGCATATATTTTATGAATTATGTAATTCAAATGTGTAAAACCATTCTAGTTAAATACTTTAAAGTTCATTAATAAGTTAATGGAAAAGTATTTGCAAAGAGTACATGTGATTGTAACAGGTAATTGGATTTAGTTTGTTGTACTGTAAACAGAATATCATCAGAGTTGCTCCACGTGCAGGACAGGATTCTTAACATGCTTTAAGACAATTAGAATTGTTCTTTTTTGTATGAGTCTGGGTTGTGTGCAAGGCATCAGCTGTACTGTGCACATCATCACTCCCATTCTGAATTTATCTTAAGTTGCATTAATAAATCAATCAAAATATTTCATGTTGCATTGTTTTGCAGTTTTTTTCAAAATAGCTTCACAAAGGCCTAGTGTGGATTAAGAGTTACACAGGAATTAATAGTGAATAATTATATGGGGTAAAAATAGAACTACCATATAATGGAATTGTAAAGAAAAGTGTAAAAGCAGTTACTATGATTACAAAAGTCACGCATGGACACAGAGGGAACAAACTGACCTGAACTATCTGTGTGGTTATTCACAATAAATTAAAACCTGTCAGCCAATCAGAATACAGTATTCCGACTATGGCATAAAGGGTTTTAAAAGTCCAGATTGTGTCGACTGAAGTATATCGAACATCTGGAAACTTACTCTCCAACACATTCATACATAATTTGACTTCAGCTTATGCACTGCAATTTGCATACTGATCTGTTCACAAAGCATGCAGAATCCACCCTTAGTAACTCTTGATGCTAGCTTTACTGCTGTTTAATTTATCACATTATGTTAAAAGGAATTCTCTACTTCAAAAACGAAAGTTAAGTCTCGATAAAGGTTCAAATCTACCTTTGAACATTATCTGAGATATTTTGGATATAAACCAGGAGGCCTTGAACTAGAGTCACATGACACTGGAAGGATTAAGCTGGAATAGAAAGTTCTTTTTCAGTGTTGGCACAACATGGGATACGTTGTTGGAATAACAAAAAAATATATCGACATGTGATAGATATGGTGTATTCATGACAGCAAAAATATATCCATAGCCAAAAAAAGCAGGAGTGAGAGTATAATTTGTGGGCTTTGAATGACTAATGCAAAAGTCTGTGAATTGCCAGCAAAATGAAAGTATTTGTTTAGGCAAAAAAATTATATAATTTAAGTCATAATTAATTAACTATTTTCAAATAAATACAGCCTTAGTGATAAGCAGGTTTAAACTCATTTTATTTTTCAAGGTCCCAGAATATTAGATTACTGAACTAAGTCCCAATGCATTTAGTCAGTCTTTTAAAAGCAAGTGTATATTTGGTTAATTTTGGTAAATTTTGCCCATGTCTAATGCTTAGTCTCCAAAGGTAGTTACACAGTCAAATGTGACACATCGGCAGGTGCATTTCCTGTTGATATGCTGAATATCCCACCTTCCCACAGGTGAATTCACACACACCTATCAACCAACGTACACACATGTGCTATAACACCTATGCAATTCGTGCACTCTGAGGCGAATAGAGAACATCATGACATAAAATAACCTTCGTTTGTTAGATAAGTCTTGCAACACTGATGATAAACCCTTTTAGGTCTGCACTCTTATTATTACTCTCTTGCTATTACCAGTCAGGCTATACTGTCGGTTGCTCGAAAGAAATGTGAATCAAACTCTCATAGCTCTAGCCAGTCGTTTAGGGAATATTAATTTCTTCTCACTCTAATTCAATCACTGCTGCTTTTAAAAGTTTTAGCCGATGGTACACTAAGCCTCAGGGTGGACACACACATTGATGCTCCCCTCTCCTACATAAAATCTCTCCACCTATACAGACCTTCCCCTATCATAACCCTTCATTTGGCTGTTGTGTGGGAAGAAGACGAGTGTGCAGATTAGTTCAGGCTTGTATGTTGTTTTAAACAGAGCTGTAAAACAAAGGTATTATTAAACTCTAACAGATGTGCTTCTTCCCTCACGTGTTTTCCGGAGTGATAAAGCACGAGGCTGAAACAAGTTGTTTTTCTGCCTGAATTTGTTTTTGTTTCAGACGTTCACTTAGTAGAGGGATCCAGGTGGCTTCAATGCTAATTAAGCTCCTGGGCATTCAGTAAGGTAAGAGCAGATGCTGGCAACAGGTCTGTGAATGCTATCTTTCCATGTTCCCCAATAGGGGGAATGATTTACTGTAGATATTGCAGACAGATGTGGCTTTCAGTTATCAGAAACTATAGAGAATGTGTGGAATTGTGGAAATTTCCACCCTGCTGAATTTCATTAACTCTTCTTGCTCTAGCGCAGTAGTTCTCAAACTGAGGCATGCGTACCACTGGTAGTACTTAAAAGCCTCTTGGTGGTATGCGAAGCCAGCGGTTGTCATTATGGGAGTGGATGTCAAACAAAATATTATCTGCCACGGGCATCTGATACGTTAGTCATGGCCTATTGGTTGATTTTTTGAAGGACACTGGGCTAGTCCAGTGACATCACAGGTTCCTCTCTCCAGACTCTGGTTAAATCTGCTGTTTGACCCTCCGGAGTAGCGATAAGGAATTTGATCTTGTTTGATAACGGGGGAGTGCTGCTGCATTGAGCTAGCGCTCTGTTACTTAGTCCAATCTCCCATTGAGTTTCATTCATAAACAGGAGAAATTGCAGTTAAGATATGAAATGTTCAAGTCTGTTGGGACTAATCCTGCGCAAGTACATCATACAATGTTACATTGAGGTTGTTTAAAAGTGAAGCTACTCTCCCCCTCTCTGTGGAGGTGTGCCTGTTATCACGGCAAGAAAGATGCTCTCTTTAAACCTAATCAAAAGTTACCTTTAAACTTCATGTATTGTTAATGTCTGTAGCTGGAATGAAGAAAGATGTTTTATCTCAACATTGTCTGGTTTTAACCCTGAAAATCACAATTTAAATGAAATTAACGCAATGATTACAGCCCGAGCTTATGCTACGCTCTGATAATATACAGTAACAGCTGCTGATCTGAAGAAACAAAACATCTAAGACAAGTAACTAAAGGTACGTCAGAGTTCATATAAAGACATCATCTCTCATACCAGTATTTGAACTATTGAAAGATCTCATGATTATATCGAGAGCACCTGAAAGTAGAGTTAATACAAAAATTAAAAACTAATGTTGTACATATGCCTAATTTACAGAGAGAGAAAGAGGGAGAGAGTTAGAGAGGGAGACAGACAGAGAGAGAAAGAGAGATGAAGAGAAAGAGGAGGGAGAGTGAGAAGGAGGAGGGATATTTTGCCATCAAACATGATATTTTTAGCTGTAACTTCATTACATTCCTAATATTCAGGCTGTATAATGCTGCCAATTTTTTATTAGCAATAATATTGCCTCTAATTTGAACTGTACACTGTAGCTATACTGGAGTCGTGTATTTTAATGTTGCTCATTATGGTGGTACTTGGAGTGCCACATTTTTTCTGAGGTGGTACCTAATGAAAAAAGTTTTAGATCCATTGCTCTATAGTTTATGTATGGTTGCTAGGGTTTGCAGTTGAAGTCTTACTGGAATTTTGGTCTTTGTAGAATAAAAACAAAATTCATTCTAGCTCAATAGCTAATTTCAAAACATTATAAATACACTCTAATAAACTGCGTGCTTGAAAATGACTTTCTTAAAATCGGATAAAGGGACCCATAAGTATTCATTTAATTTTATTAAAATTATGAATCATACAATATAGTGAAAGTGAGAAGTTGGCCAGATATGGAGTGACCCACACCCAGAATTTGTGCTCTGCATGTAACCCATCCCAGTGTACACACACAGCATTGAACACAAACCCGGAGCCATGGCTGTTGTGTCCGTGGGCACTTAGGCCACCAGATTCAACTTTGAGATCAACACACTGACCTTTTGATCTCCAGACAATCTCCAGATCCACCATACACTCATAGAATAGCCAGCCATTCATACGATACACTCATTAGTCAAATACCATTTCTGCTGGACTTTGGCAATATGCAATTTAGGCTTCTTCTTTTTATAAGCCGTTGATATAATTCAAGACTTCTAATGTCAAGAGTTTTTCAAACAGCGCTTTCCAGTGTTTCGAAGACTTGAAGAAACATGGAAGACAATCATACAGAGCACAAGTGCCAAAATATGTTTTACTAAAAAAAATTATCAAAACAAGTAAAAAATAAATAAATAAATAAATAAATTTTTGCAATTTGTAAAGGCTGTTCTGTGTCAAACTGTCCATTGCAGATATTTTCACATTTTGATTAATCTGATTATTACTATAATACTCTGCACTTTCACTCTAAATTATTATTAGGTGTTTGTCCTTATGATGTCTGGCATCACAAGCAAATTAATCTGCATCAACTTGATGCATTGGGTACATTTTTTTGTTCTGTTTTGTTAAGTTGTGTTAGGATATAATGTTTTGTGTAAATAAGGGCAGAGCTACTCAAGTGAGCTAAAGTCAAGTCAAGTCTTTGTTATTTGTTTTAATACTGTTATGTACATTTAAAATTATTTCAAATCAATAGTAAATAACATATGTTTTCAATTATGTTGAATTTTTTCCAGTTGGGCATCAAACACAGTGCCATATGGCCCTCAAGACCCCTAACTTACAAATCAAACTATCAAAGTAGAATTGGCTGATCTTCTAGATGTGTTTCAGTGTTGTTTGCAAAACCCTCTGTTTTTGTCTAGATACAGAATACAGAACAGATAAAGTCCAGATCAGTCATTTTCTGGAATAAACATCAGAGATCTGTCCATAATCCAAGTCTTAGTAATGGTTAGTGTATGTAAGAGTTGCACTCTTTGAAATTGTTCAGCTTCTTTAAACCCTCGTAGTTGCTTTTACAGTCATTAAAAGCTTCTTTGAAAAATGTTTGATCTCATTCAAGCATGCGAGGTGAATTATGACCTTTATACCGCAAAGAATCAAGTGTCTCTGCTCTGGAAACTTTAGATATGCTTCGTCCTGCCTGGCAACAGGGATAGACGGAGCATAGAAATGGATTTTATCTTCTAAATAAAAAAACCCTATTGACCCAGACAGCCAGACAAGAGGATCATACCACACAATCTGGCTGGTCATTCAGAGTAGCAAAAGATTAAAATCAAACAGCAGCAGCTGTCGAACAGTTGCCACTAGCTGAGGTCCAGCTTGTTATGTCTTTTGTTAAGTAATGTGCATTATGGTAACACAGAATGTAGTAAACAAGCAATATTTACACAGATGTGAAATAAATAAGTGGATAAACATAACTTTGAAGACCTTTTATTTGTCTCAGTTAATTTCAGTTAGAAGTTCCTTTATGAAAATTCATTTATTTTCAGATAGAGCCTATTAATACTTTAAAAGTTTGATCAGAGTTCAGCAACTTTGAGTTGTAACCTTTAAATTGCACTTAATTAAGTACTTGTTGTGGTAAGTAGTGTTTTTCCTCAATTTCAGCTTACTGTAGTATTTTTATCAGTTATTATTAGACCTGCTCCTGGTTTATTGTTTATGTTCTAGCTCTGTTAATTTGAAGTGTTAGTGAGTTAATTTGCAGGTTTTCCCCTCTGATGGGTTTGTAGGTTTTATCTGGTATAAATTGAAGGGGACATGAATTTCATATAAAACACATTAAAGTTGAATATAAAGCATAGTAATACAATTATTTAAACACTTTATTCAGAAGTGAGCAACTTTATGTTCAAACCATATTGTCACACTATACTGAATAACTTTGTTTCTTTCAAAATTTTCCCAATTTTAAAGTTTTTTTATAGAGATTGTAATGCATTGTATGTGCCATATAAATGTATCCAGGTCCTGATAGAGTCCCAGCTCTAATATATTGAAATGCACATTAGATGCCAATTTCTTTTAAGCTTAAAGGATTCGAACAGGCCTAAAATGTTCCTATTCAACTTTCAATGTGAGTAGTGTAGTATGTTTTGTGTATATTTTGGTATAGAGAAATGTTATCAAAAAAATATTTCAATGAATTCAGATGTTTCAATCAATTGGTTTTTTTAGATGTTTATCTAAATTAAATATTGTAAATTGAATTTAAAAATACAGTTTTTTACTGTTACAGTTTGTTGAATGTGGTCTAGAAATTAAATAAATTAGATTGGATTAGTTTTATGAGAAGTTAAACCGAGCAAGGGGCTACATGGGCTATTTTCTATTATGCATTGATGAATGATAACATGCTATTTTTAGGGCTGTCTATCAATTTAAAAGATTTCTAAATTAATAGCTGTCCTCCAAAAATGTTATTGTTACTCATTACAATTTTTATTAGTTGTACATTGGTTTGCACAATTGGATATTTAAACATGAAATGGAAATGTATAAGAAACCCAAATGGAATCCATCTTTAGCACTCTAAACTATTAAGTTATTCATAACAATATTTTAAGGCAGAGGTAGCTATTTTTGTAACTTTATAACAGCTCAGTCTTTCTCTTGATTAAGCTAGCTGCTGAGACAAACAAGGTTGTGGTATTTTTTAAACATCATCTGGGTACATTATTTCTCTCTTCTTATGGATGATGTGTCCGGAAAATGAAAACATCCACTGACTGAGGTAGCAGAAGTTGATGCTAACAGGCTTGTTAATTCCCTATTGAGATGAATCAGAGCTACTCACTATAAAATGTGGATCTACAAAAATGTCAAAAAAATTCTGACAACATTTCTAATAAATACATTCTTCTAACTGAGAGTCAACGGCCAGGGCTTAAAGATTCTCTGTGTGACCAGTACCGAATGGCCTTTATTCATATTATTGTAAAACTTTTACATAAAAGCAAGCGTAATATTATTACAGTCATCACCTCAGTATTTGTATTTGCTCTGTGCATATCGGCAGTTCTAATTGTTCTTTAGTACGCCGATTAACACTTTGTGAGACTGAATTTTCCTTTTGATGCTAAATACAACAGTTTATGGCAAAGACTGTAATAGCACAATATTTTATGATACTTTTTGGTTAAACTGAATCTGGCAACCATTTGTCGATTATTATTAGGAATAAGCGTTGCTGAATCCTTATCTAGAAATGACTCATCAGTTTCCAGACACGTCTACATGAATCAAAGAGCTTGAATACAAATGCATAAAAATACATTAAAAGCAGATGGTAGAGTTGACAAAAGGTTTTGATTGTAAGAACCATGAAAATCTTTGCTCAGACAGAAGTGTGCCTAATTGTGATTTCAGGGTTGTCTGTAGCTACTGGCAACTGCCCCCTCTGAGATTTTAGCTGAGGTGAGAGGAACATCTTACAATAGGTGAGAAAGAAAAAATAAAAGGAAAATGCAATTGTTTTAGGTTAGAAAAGAAATCGATGCTGTGACCCACCTGTTGACCAAATGGTGCTTGTGTGAAATCTCATTTTCATTCGGCAGCACAAGGCAAGTCTGGGAAGGTATAGTGTGTCCCTGTTAACAACAATACCCTTCAAATAGATTTTTCTCTCAACAGATGTGCTCTATCGTATACAAATCTCTGTCTCTGTCCATTGTCTGGAATAGAATAAGTTTGAATAGTATCATAAGATCCAATCATTTGGATACAATATTTATCAAGCACAGAACATTTTCAGGGATTTTAAAAGATGACCTAAAAGTTTATATACCTAATTTTACGGAAATATTGCCATGAGACAATATTATCTCACAATTTGCCAATACAATGCTCAATGATGGAGGCTAAAAAAACAACACAAAAAAACATAAAACATTAATAAACCTTCACAAAACAACAAATATAACTTATAACCGGATGTTACATTTATACTCCATAAAACGGCACCAATCTCAACAGTTCCTCAAAAAAAAAACAACTGAAAATGACCCATAATGTAATATATAACCATAATGTACACTTTTTGGCTCTGAATGAGCTGTTTCGTTTTATAACCCTGTTTAAAAGGTAATTTTGCCTTTTTCAATGGACAAGGACAAGTTATTGGCAAAGCATAAGGAATGTGTAAGAGAAATCAGAAAAAAACATAGGCTCGCAATGGAACGTAAAGCATCTCTAAACTTACATAATGTTACAGTCAGCGTACATTTACATATTCCATCCGTCCATGGCAATGTGATTTTTTTAGATTTCTGAAAGGAAAATATTGTTATATAAAATATGAAAAATATGTCAGTGACGACTATGGGCACTCCGCTTGGAGCGCTCTACTCTCTCCGTACTCTTTTTAAAACGCCAACATGCGGCGGTGCTGATGGTCACGAGACCATGCCCCACACATAAAGTAGGTGCAATCGAGACACTCTTTCTGTCTGCTCATTAGAGTCATACTTTCAGACACAAGCGACTGGTGAAAGAGTTCACATCAGTGTTGGATTATTTGATCTGGTGTTTATAGCAACCAGCGTGATGCTCTGCCCGTTTACAGTAGGCCCGAGTTGCTGACAGTCCCAGACTCTCGTCTTTCACTGCCTTTCATCAAACCAAGTAAGACTCCTCTTTGTAGTAGAGCACTTGTTGCCAGTCAACTATTTGTAGCGTGTTTCCAAACTTGTCAACCGCATAAATCGGTGGATGCAGTGGATCGACTGCATTGACGGATAGCTCGATAGCTCTTTTGGTTGTTTTGGCGTAAACATACCGACCCAACGTTCATAGGATCAGACTGTGTAGAAGTGCAATGTTTTGTCATATAATGCATTTGAACGAAGCTGGCGTTCTTTCATGCCGCCACTGGAGATGTTGTGACTATACGTGCTTCCCCTCCGCCGATGTATTTGCTATCTGCCACAGAGAGTTATCGGAACATGCGCTGCTGCCGTCTTCTCGTGACATCTGTGTGTTTGATAATGCGATCTCCACTGCTGCATCGGAGAGAGCCAGTCCATCTCCCAAAGGAGACAGTACTTCGCCTTCCCCCTTGGGGGACTGCAGGTTGTGCTAAAGAGGAGATGGCCGAGATGCTTACCTGGGCTGCCAGATAGGTTGAGTTAAAGTTGGCTCTGCCCTTCACATCCTATATCTCCAGGCTGGACTTGTGGGTAATGGGGTAATCCCTGTTGATAAACCGCAGCCACCCAATCCCGTTTTTCCCGGAAGTGCATCGGGAGCTGACCAAAACTTGAAAAGGCCTCTCTTACTTAAGAAAGGAGGTTGGTCAATTTTCCCTCTCTCGCTCCCCTTGAAGGCGCAGTGGCTAGGAGTGTGATGTGATTCCCCAGGTAGAGAAGGCTATGGCGGTGCATTATGCCCGGGTAACTCTGCCGCTTGGCGTAATAAGCCGGGGCCCCTTTTCTCTGGCTAAGCTGTCGTTGGACCTATCTTCGAGATCTTATGCTACTGCGGGTCAAGCTGCTCTGCATGCCTTTGCAACCTTTCGGGTATTCCAAGCCTCGGCTTGAAAGACATGCAGGAGGGCAGTTGTTGCCCAGGTCTTGTGAATGACCTGAGAGCTGCTACGGACTTTAGAGCTTACTGCTGTGAAAGTTGAGCCAAGCTCGTTGGCTCAACTAAGTTCGCAATCGCCATCTTAGTTGACCATCTTAGTGTTGTCACATGCTCGGAAACATTTCTTCAACATACCTGTGGTCCTAGATGACCCCTTCGGTATCGCCATAGAGGACCTCACGTCGAGGGTCTCTACGATCAGGAAGCAGGTAAAGGGTCTGTGAGAACTCATGATGCTGCATAGGTGGAGATGTAGCAGGTCCCCTTCTAAGTTGGCTCCTCAGTCCCTCTTGGATCATTAGCTCCGTGCCAGAGACAGTGACCTAGAGTGGCTACGAGGAGTTGACGGAGGAACAGTCCTGTCCAAGGGGGCCCCCCCAACATCATCAAGGGAGAAGTTATTGCCATGATTATGATGCCATTATTACCATGAAGTTCTGGCTCAAATAACTGAGGTTAGATTAAAAGTTATTACGTAATACGTTTTATATATTTTTGCTAAAATTATTTATTTCATTTTATTGTTGTTGTTTTTTTTACTATTTTGTAATTGTTTATTTTATTTTTAACCAGTTTCCTGACTTCTCCCCCCGGTGCTGCAGTCATGGTCGCCTACTGCTCAAGTTGTGTGTTCTTGGTATGTTTGTTCACTGCTGTGTGTGTACACTGGATGGGTTAAATGCAGAGCACAAATTCTGGGTATGGGTCACTTCATATCTGGCCAACTGGTCACTTTCGCATTTTAGGCAGCAGCATCATTAATCTCTTTATTATTCATCACAGGTGTATCATGCAAAAATGGTAAAGAGCACCCAATGTAGATGCAGAACTTTGTCTTTGTGCAGACAGGAATGCAATATCCAATTTTTATGTCATGATATAATATTTATCATTCTGTTCCCAAATTTGTTCCTTCATCCTCCCAGACTTCCTCTGATGGATTTAAAGCAATTCTTTGGCATTTCTAATATGTGGCGGCTCTAACCCATCTCGCCATGCGGCGTACACTAAATCCACATGGCGTCTGACTTATTACCCTCTAGCTTCTTATGAGCTCTACATTTCAACGCAGCTCACCGTTGGAGCATTTATTAAGGTCTATGCAGTGCGTTGGCATCGTATGCCACTGAGGGGGAGGAAGGATTAACAGCAATGGAGCTACAGGTCTTAATTTGAGAGCAGACTGCTGTTATCTTCCCCCATGCTGCGCGTAAATCTGAGGACAGACAAACACCAATGTGACATTATATGTGTGGTAACTAGAGAAAAAAAAACATGAAGTGTTGGTCTGTTTATGTGTCCATTAACAAGCCTAAATTCACTTTTAGTCCCAGAAAGGAGCCATTTGGCTCCACAGCTTTAGTAAGTTTAACAGGATGCTTTTCTTACGTAAACAAGGCAATTACTGGAATTCCCCAGGTGGAGCCAGGCTGAGGCATTTCAGTGTTTCACTTTTCAATTTAAAAGAGAGACAAATGTCTTTGCTGGAGAGATTTGTTTCTAAAAATAGCACACAATAAATAAAAATATGTTTACACATATTTACAAATAAATATAAAAAATATTTTTTTTAACCTAGAAGCACTTCTAGGTTACTGTGTTTCACTTTGCAGCAAAGACAAAAAACATGTGTGGATCTCTCCCTAAGATGGCAGAGATTTATTGCTAAAAATAGGACACAATAAAATAAAATAAAAACATGTTTACACATGTTTAAAAATAACAATTAACATATCTTAGCCAATTCAAGGAAATGTATCTGTATCTGTAGCAGTCAAGTCAGTGGCATATGAGAACTGGTCAATCAAAATCTCTGCTTGCTTTACATGACAGATTCTCACGTACAGTCAGCACAAAAAAAACAATTACTTCACACCTACTCTCCTGCAGAGTCCTTAGATAATTACCAAATTTACATGTGAAAAGATGATAAAAGTTAGCAAGATTAGCTGCCTGTTGGCTAAGAGAGGCCTAGAAAAGTCTGGGACTTCTAGTGCTAAAGGCAACTGACTTGCAGATTGATGAAACTGGGCACTTGTTCTTTTAAATGTTTAAAGCAGCAAACCAAAGAGGGCCGGTACATGTCTGTGGAGGAGAAAAGGGCCGAGGGAAGGAGGACAGCACCATTGCGGCATGATGGTTATTCAGCTCAGTCGCTTCCAGCATCTCCGCCTACCTTTCTCCTCACTCCTTACATGGTGTGCGCTCTCAAAGGGATTTTCATGTTCATGGAAACGCTGCTAAGGATGCCTGGAACAAAGGATTAAGGATCACTTCTCTTCATAAAACACATTTTCAGGAAATTAAAGGAGACCAACAGAAGGATTTTTTCAAGTGTGAGTACCATAGTTGAGTACTATAGTTTACTGTTTCCAAAGTCTCTCCTCGTACATATGGATTGACTGACACCCCAGCTGCTCTTCTGTATCACATCCTATCTTTCTTACCTTTGCCAGGCGGCCAAAACAATTTTTTGAAGTTTGCTTGATTTTTAAAGTCCTACTCTTTTAATGCCAAATTTGTCTTATTTGAGTGCTTCTCCCTTAATTATGTACAATTTATTAAAGATAAAACACATGTTTATTAAAGTGCAAAATAAAGCCTATTTATTGAAATATATTGAAACTTTGTTGAAGTCCACTGTGATTTATATGTGCACAAAAAAAAATATGTATCTTCGAATGACAAAACATTTTACCACTTACTTAGAAAGACCAACATAGTTGCAGAGAAGTTCAGCTAGTAATGCTGAGTCACTTCGCTCTGCAAGTTAGTTGCCTTAACTGACCCTACTGATCAGGCCTGCAGTGCCTGTGCCCCCCAGCTCACATTCTTTGAAAATAAACGCATTCGTGCAAGTGTTGGTAAGTGTTTGCAGTGTGGTGCTCTGGAGATAAACTTTGAGTTGAATGGAATTAAATAAAAATCCATTGAGATGTTTTTGCTTACTTTTCCTAAAACATTGAAACGCTCTTTAATCAAGGCGCTCTCAGATTGTGATGTAAAAAATCACTATATACCCCCAATGACTCGTATCTTTTTTAAAAAACAACATGCTTTTACGCTTAGTGCACACACAGTGCAAAATTTGTTCCATCCAAATGAGTTTTTAACCAGATTTTAACACATCATGTCAGAAATGCATAAAAGATGAAAATTATCTTTTAGTTAAAATCGTTTGAACATGATCTGGTTCATAATTAAGATCAATGGCAAAAACGCATCAATGCTTATTTTAATGGATTTTTTTAAAAAGCAAAATGGAGGCAAAACTATTGACTGAAAATTACTTTGCGTGGTGCAATTTGTATTGTCATGAGCTAAGTAGTCAAGAGAAAAAATGTCTTGGTTACATCTGTAACCTCGGTTCCCTGATGGAGGGAACGAGACGTTGTGTCGAATGACGACACTGGGGGTTCGCCTTTCAGAACCAAACCCTCCATTGGTATACACAAGGGTTCCCGTCCGTAGAGAGGAGTAATCCCTTCTGTCCGTAGTCCCTGCGGCGTTTAGTTACTCAAAAACTTGGAGATAACACAGGGTACCGGAGAACACTGGGAGCGCTTAACTAACAAAGCGTAGCGGAGTAACCTCACCTATAAGGGGAGGGTAATAATAAAGTCTCACCGCAGGGAGACATAGAAAACAAAATGTTCACACACCTGGTAGGAACATAGGACTAAGGCCCAGGGGAACACTGCTACTTGGGCAGTGGAGCTAACTTGGAAGAGCACAACGATGAAGAATCACCAAGTGATATAACAGTCTTCTCGCCTGTTGAAAGCTGCTCCGTCCAGCTTGTCAACGAAGGTGCCAATGATGGAAGAATCCTTCCCGAAGGGGAAGTAAGGGATCTGGACTCACCTCTGTGGAGGGGAGCAGATGGCGCAAGCAGACGCAACCAGCTACTAAGTCATGCTCTGAATGACGTGAGATGATGCTGGCTCGACACGGAGATTGTAAAACCGTGCGAAGGTATTAGGCGTCGCCCAACCCGCAGCTCTGCAGATGTCTGTTAGTGTAGCGCCTCTAGCCAATGCCCAAGAGGAGGAAACCCCTCGGGTGGAGTGAGCTCTCACACCCAGGGGGCATGGTAGATGCTGGGAACGACACGCCATGAGGATGGCGTCTACGATCCAGTGCGCTAGCCTCTGTTTGGATACAGCATTCCCTCTCTGCTGTCCTCCATAACAGACAAAGAGCTGATCAGAGTTTCTGAGGCTCTGACTACGGTCCAAGTAAGAACGAAGGGCTTGTACTGGACATAAGAAACCAAGGGTTGGGTCTTCCTCCCTGTGGGGGAGTGCTTGCAGGTTCACTACCTGATCTCGAAAGGGAGTGATAGGAACTTTAGGCATGTAACCGGGTAGGGGTCTCAAGGTAACGTGAGAATTCCCAGGTCCAAACTCTAAGCACCCGGCGGACACAGAGAAGGCTTGTAGGTCTCCTACCCTCTTGAAGGAAGCAAGTGCTATCAGAAGTGCGGTCTTCATCGAAAGATGAGAAAGATCCGACTCTGACAGAGGCTCGAAGGGGGCTAATTTAAGTCCCGCTAGGACCACCAGGAGGTCCCAAGAGGGGATAGAGCGCGGTCTGGGTTGATTCAACCTCAGAGCGCCCTTTAAGAACCTAACAATTAGGTCGTGTCGTCCAAGGGATCTACCATCAATAGGAAGGTGATGAGCGGCAATGGCGGCTACATACACTTTCAGTGTTGATGGAGATAGATTCTGCTCCAATTTCTCTTGGAGAAAGGTCAACATTGTACTAATCGTGCAACTCTGTGGACTTTGCCCATGGGAAACACACCAGGACGTGAAGATACGCCATTTCAGAGTGTAGAGTCTCCTCGTGGAGGGAGCTCTAGCATTGGCAATCGTATCAACCACAGCCGAGGGAAGGTTGGCTAGGGTTTCATCGTCCCGTCCAAAGGCCAGACATGGAGGTTCCATAGGTCTGGTCTCGGGTGCCATAACGTGCCTCGCCCCTGAGAAAGAAGGTCCTTCCTCAGGGGAATCGGCCAGGGAGTAGTCGTTGTCATGTGAGAGAGCTCCGAGAACCAGATTTGGTTGGACCAGTGGGGTGCAACACAAAGGATCTGATGCTCTTCCTCCCTGACCTTGCTCAGAAGCTGAGCAATGAGACTCACTGGGGGGAAGGCGTACTTCCTCTTGTCTCGTGGCCAATCGTGGGCTAAGGCGTCTGCACCGAGAGGGGCGTCGGACAGAGCGTACCATAGCGGACAGTGGGTGTTGTCCCGGGATGCAAAGAGATCTATCTGTGTTTCCCCGAACATGACGCATATCTGCTGGACCACGGAGGGGTGAAGTCTCCACTCTCCGTTGGCAGGAATCTGTCGTGACAACGCATCTGCTGTACGATTGAGAATGCCCGGTATGTGAGTGGCGTGGAGAGATTTGACTCTCGGCTGACTCCACAGAAGGAGGCGTCGGGCGAGCTGTGACAGTTGCAGTGAGCGTACTCCACCCTGGTGATTGATGTACGCTATTACGGTTGTGTTGTCTGTTCGGACTAACACATGTTTGTCCTGTATGAGGTTGGAAAAGCGCCGAAGGGCTAACAGGACTGCCATCAGCTCTAGGCCGTTGATATGCCATCCCAGTCAAGGACCCGTCCACAGACCTGAGACTGTTTGCCCGTTGCACACCGCACCCCAGCCCAGTTTTGAGGCGTCTGTAGTAACGACTATACGCCTTAAAACCTGCTCAATAGGTACTCCGAGTCTGAGAAAGAGGGGGTTGTACCATGGTCTGAGTGTGCGTTGACATTCCGGAGTGACAGCTACCCAGAGTCTGCCTGTGTGCCACGCCGTCCTTGGGACTCTGGAATGAAGCCAATGCTGGAGTGGTCTCATGTGCATCAGGCCTAGAGGAATCACCGCCGAGGATGATGCCATGTGCCCCAGGAGTCTCTGGAGGAGCTTCAAGGAGACCACTGAACTTGTTCTGATAGCGTTCAGAGAGTTTAGCATTGATTGGACGCGCTCGTTGGAGAGGCGTGCGACCATTCCTACTAAGTCCAATTCTATTCCCAGGAAAATGATACTCTGCACGGGTGAGTTTGCTCTTTTCCTGGTTGACCTGAAGTCCCAAACGATCTAAGTGCCGGAGCACTATGTCCCTTTGTGCGCAAACTAGGTCTCGAGAATGAGCTACAATCAGCCAGTCGTCGAGATAATTTAGAATGCGGATCCCCTCTTCTCTGAGAGGTGATATCGCTGCCTCGACCAGCTTGGTGAAGACGCGTGGTGACAGGGACTGGCCGAATGGGAGGACTTTGTACTGATACGATTTCCCTTCGAAAGCAAACCGAAGGAAGGGTCTGTGTTGAGGGAGAATCGATACATGGAAGTATGCGTCCTTCAGGTCTATAGCCACAAACCAGTCCTGATGTCGAATGAACGTCAGGATGCGCCGATGGGTGAGCATCTTGAACGGTATGCGGTGGATATATTTGTTCAACACTCGCAGATCCAAGATGGAACGCAATCCCCCTCCCTTCTTGGGTACTGTGAAGTAAGGGCTGTAAAACCCTGATAACGTCTCGTCCGAGTGGACGGTTTCGATCGCCTGTTTGGCCAAGAGGGTGGAGATCTCCACGCGAAGTACGGAGGCACCGTCTCCTCGAGCTGAGGTGTAGCGAATGCCCCGAAACTTGGGCGGGCGTTTGGCAAACTGAATGGCGTAGCTGAGACGGATCGTCCGGAGTAGCCACCTCGACGGGTTGAGAAGTGTATCCCACGCTTCTAATTTCCGTATGAGGGGTACTAACGGAAGGATCTTCTTCACGGTACTGAGGGGGTTGTGGCTGAGTGTGTGAGTGTAAGGAAGGACGACGTCCCTTACCTGAAGTTGTCTCACCTTTAACGATTCCAGCTGGCACGGTTGGCCATCTACTAGAGAGCCTTGAGGTGCCTGTGGAGTGAGCATAAGCATGGAACCCAGGGAGGATAAAGTTTGCTCTTTTACTGACAAGGTGGGTACCAGGCCCCCGGAGGGACCTGGCGGTTGGCGAGACGGGCAGGTGGACGAGATCGTGACGACCGAGGTGTGATCGGATCACGCCGAGGCAGGATGTGTTTGATTGCCTCTGTCTGCTTCTTCACGGTAGAAAGCCAGGCTCTCTACCGTGTCTCCAAACAACCCCTCTTGCCCGATGGGGGCGTCGAGCAGGCGAGCCTTCTCGGTGCCCCGCATCTGGGCAAGATTCAACCAAAGGTGGGGTTCCTGGACCACCATAGCGGGCATCGACCGTCCCAGACACCTTCGTCACCCGGAGAGCGAGGTCGGTAGCGACCCGAAGTTCCTGCATTTGCTCTGGACCGGCACTACCCTCGTGCAGCTCTTTTAGTACCTTGGCTTGGTGTACCTGCAGGATGGCCATGGCATGCAGGGTGGACGCAGCTTGTCCAGCGGCATTGTAGGCTCTTGCCACTAAGGACGACGAGACTCTACATGCCCTGGAGGGGAGCTTTGGTCGTTCCCTCCAGGTGGCAGCGGTCTGTGGGCACAAATGTACCGCTACAGCCCGGTCCACCTGGGGTACAGCGACATATCCCTGAGCTGCGCCACCATCGAGGGTAGTGAGGGTTAAGGAGCCACCGTCCCGAGAGCGTGCTGAAAAGGGCGCTCTCCAGGATTTAGTAAGCTCCTCGTGCACCTCAGGAAAGAAAGGAACTGGGGGGACATGCGGCTTGGAGTCACGTGTCGATCCCAGATACCAATCATCTAATCGAGAGTGCTGGGGTGACGGTACCGAGGGGCACCGAAGTCCAATACTCTCGGCTGCCCGAGAAAGCACGGCTGCCATCTGCGCATCAGACTCAGATAATTTTCCCCCTCCGACCGGAGGGGGCTCCATATCGTCCTCCTCTGCATCAGACAGCAGCAAATCGCCCTCCGATGCTGCGGCTGACATTTCCTCTTCCGTACTTCCCCGCCGGGTAGCGGAAGAACCGCCACCGCAGGGCAGTTTTCCCAGGACCCCATCGGAGACTGCGGGCTCAGAAATGCTACGAGAGAGATAGGCGGACTGCCGGGAAGTGCAAGGCAGCGAACCGTCCCCATCTCTCGAATTACCCGCATCGCTCGCTTCACAGCTCGCCAAAGGGGAAGCTGTGTAAGCGTCGGATGCGGTTGCTGTCGGCCTCAGAACGAGAGCCGACAGCCGTAACCGCAACATCCTGATCGGCATGCTCTCGCAGTGAGAGCAAGAACCGCTTACGAATGCCGCCTCGGCGTGGTCACGCCCCAAACACGCCGGACAACAATCGTGCCCGTCAGCGGGTGGAATGTGCCCACCGCACCCAGCTCTGCAAACACGAAAGGACATCCTTAAAAGGACGCTTTCGGTTTGAAGAAATTGCTCTTTTTTATTAGACTCTTTGGTTGAATGAAGACTGCTGAAGCGCCCAGGGGATGAGTCACCACAGTGAGAATCCAGCTGTTTACGCCGTCTCGCCAACAGTAGAAGATTTTTCTTCTCCAGCACCAGCATACGCGGAAGGGCTCTGAAGAATGAAGGTAATGAATGGTGCAAGCTTCCTCCCTTTATACCCCGCTTCGGGGCGGAGGCAAGCATGCTATTTCATTCTGAAATCCATTCGCGCAATTTCATTGGCGTTTAGAATATAGCATAGAGTCGATTGGTTCTGAAGGGCGAACCCCCAGTGTCGTCATTCGACACAACGTCGAAGTGAACGACAGAAAGGGAACTAATGTTGCTTCTCTAAAGGTTAAGTCAGCATGTTAGTTTAGCTAGTGCTGGATGACATGAACATTTTAAATCTTAAAAGTGCGAGTCTGTAAAATTCATGATACTGATAGTTTGAGAATTTCCTGTTATAATGTTTACATTTAAGCAATTTTTTTTCTCTAATACTTGTTTTTCTGACTCAATATGGCTAACATTTGCTGGTCCTGAATTGCTGAATACAACTTGAACCTGTGCTGAGTGAATCAAAGATAGCATTCTGTGAACTTAATGTAAACTGTGAAGCTGAAATCTATCAAAACAAGTAATCATCATAAAGAAGCTATATTAATAAAATATTTCTATATCTTTGTGAGTATAATTAATTGTGTACCATTGAAATAATTCCATGTAACGTGATTATTACAGAAGTTAGGTTGATACTTGAATGGATGGAAGAAAATGAATGATGGTTGTTCATCTATGTTTTATATTAAGTCAGTCATGTTTGGTCTTTATTTATTCCCTGGGTCAAGCCTGATTTAAATGTATAAGTGGTATTTCATGCTCTGAGATTATTTAACTTTTAGGATCTTTTAATAAACTTGGGAATGATGTTTAATCAACCCTTCCCTAGCCTATGATAATCTGGAGGGTCAAAGGTGCTCTGTCACATGCTTCCGGTGTCCACCTATAACACTATGCTTATCTCTCGGTCTTTCATTGCTCTTACTCGCTCTGTTCACTGTTCTGCTCTCATCTCAGAAGTTGGTCGCGCAGCTCCTCAAGACCTCATGGTCTTCTTTTCCAACAGGAAAGAACTCTACAATGGGGCCGTAGGGCCTAACCATGCACTCTTAAATGCAAAGCTTGAAGATGAACCTACTAGCATCTTAGGACTCAGAATCCTATTCTCATCAAAGACTAAGATCCTGATCTGAGCACAAATCCCCGCTCTGATGCAAACAAGGCAGGACGCATGGCCTACTCTTTGAAACCTTCGGATCTCTTCATCAGACTTTATCTGGCATCATCTCAACGCATGGTGAGACTGACAAGGAACCCCACCAATTCCATTTACTTCTGACTCTGCGCAGTTCAGAACTGACATAAGTCTTGATGAGTTTACTCTTTGACAAGCTAAAGCCTAGTTAGACGTTGAGATAATGTTACAGTCATAACTGTATCTTGTGTGAATGTGTGCATGAGTTTGTTTTAGTTAGTTAAGTGTTTTATGTCTGTTAGTAAATAAACTGTTTGTCTCACAAATAGAGATCTTGTCTCACCTTGCATATCTTTGCTGACATCAAAATTAGATCTTGTTACCTAGCTTTTAATAAAGTCAATATTTTGATGTAAAATTTGACTTGCGCTATACTTTGATTCTTGTTGGACGGGAAACAAAAAGAATTTAAAGTAGTGAATCTAAACCAAGCTAAATAATTTCATTCCCCAACATTTAGCCCTGTTCTTACACACTTCATGTCCTACAAAATATAGTTGTCATGGGTCAGCTTGACCTAAATGACAAAGTGAGAAAAGCAGGTGTTCAAAGTGTGTTTGCTCTTTATTGGGTGACGGTCACATGCAGTCTCATAATTCTGCTTCTGTTATTAGGACAGATTGAAGTGTAGTTTTAGCTCCTCTTGTAAAGTTGATAAAAAATTTAATGTATAAGGTCCAAACACGGTCATGCTGCATTCTATCTCTTGTGACCAGCACTGCTTGTCTTCCCTAAGGTGGCCTGAGCTTTGATCATACCGCTGTGCAAAAAGTACAGTTCTTTTCCTTTGCACACTCCAGTTTTGCATGCATTGTATTGATGATACAACGCAATCTGAGAACAACTGTCAATTAGATTTGCAATTTACATTAAAGAGAAACTTTTTCTTTCAAGCAAATTGATAAAAACCACATTATGGAGTTAACATATCGGTTAATCGCCCATCCCTAAATTTAGCTTAGCAGTGACATTAAGTGTTTTAAGTTAAAGTCCAAATCCAGATTATTCTGGATCATTGTTATCCCCCCCACCCAGAATCTTAAGTGGAGCGCCCACATTGACTCCATTGCAAAGAAAGCCCAGCAAACGCGGTACTTCTTTGGCCAGTTCAACCTCCCACAGATGCTGCTGATACAGTTATATGACTTTTTATTTTTCTACCTCTATTTCTAAAATATTAAGAAAATTACTTATATAATTTCTGTCACTGAGCAACTGTATTTACGGTACCTATGTTACTGTGCAACATTATTGTGTTGTTTTTTTTTTACCTGGAGAGTGCCACTGTATCGCAACAAATTCCTTGTATGTGTGCTGCACACTTGACAATAAAAATCTTTCTTATTCTGATTTTGTTGTAGCTTGGACTTGCTCAGTAATTTAAACCCATAAAGTGAGCTGTGACAGCCCCATTAGCCTTTATGTTCAACTTTTTCTTAGGAAATTGTTTAATGGCAGGAAGTAGCAGCATGTCTTCCATAATTTGTAAGTGATTCAGCAACCAAAAGTTGTTTGTTTCCTGTGCAGACTAAAAACAAAACACACCTGGCATACTCTTCAATAGAATGCTGTCCAACAACATGAGGAAGCGTGCCAGACTGGACATAAACCAAAGATAAACCCAAGGACTCTCATGGAGAGGTCTGTCTTGGTGTGACTCGTGAGTATTTTTGTACACTTGCAGGTGGTCAGGGTGAGATGAGGGACATGAACCAGAGGTCAATGAAAGTACTGCAAAATGAGAAAGGATTTAGCTCATGGGTTGGGATCAGTAAAGTTTCCAAAAATACACAGAGGAATTTAAGAAAAATGTTTCTTGATGGAGAACAAATCCTGTGTCCAGAGCGGTTACAGTCTGATTTATCTAACTCAACACTAAAAACACCCCCATGATAGTTCTGCGCACATGGCATCCTGTTTTTCATGTATGCAACGCAAGCATGTTGCCCTCATGGGACTCAAATAATTGTTTGGATGGTGTTCATGTGTGAAACTCAACTTCTTGCCACATTTGGCAGCTCTTTAAAATGCTCAACAGGGACTTAGCAGTCAGGCTCCATAAGAACTGCCAATGGAAACATGCACACTTCCAACAACTGCATTCAAGAAAATAATATGACAGCCAGATGCAAAAGCAATAGCTACCATATGTGTGTGTTTAAGTAAATAATTGATGGAATATATCTAGTTAAGAATGTGAAGCTTGAAGATTTTACTGATATAAAATCTTCCCAGTTTGTACCATTTATAATGACTAAATTATTTCGAAAAAGGTTATCGATTGCTTTTTAAGATTGGTTAGATATTTACATACACATGCCTTGAAGTAAATTCCTACAAATCCCTGATTTTAACACAAGGTAACTATTTATAATATAGCACATGTCAATCTCCTATCATGCAGGTGGATGCTGAACACTCCTAATAGATCAAGAAACCAACCCTAAAGATGTAAAGTGTGTATCCAGTCCGCTTTTAACATATTAAAGATACTCTCTCTATATATACAATGTATTGTAGAGTTGTTAATGCTACTTTTAAATAGAAATGATAGACAGGGCTTCCAATCCCATTATTATTTATATTATTCACTAATAATATATTTTTCAGAATTCTGTCGATCTTTCTAACCGATCCTATATTCTCCAAAGGCCAGGCTTAAAACATGCCGTTTCTTCCTGGTCCGTCAGCATATATTTGTTTTCATCCCAGAACCATCCCGCAAAGAGGAGCTCCCATTAATAAATTCTGCATCTCCCAGTTCAACATGTCAACCAGACACAACCTATTGGTCCATGCTGGAGAATCAGGTCAACAGCTGACACACTAATTATGATCCTTAATTCACAGAGTTTAATAAATAATACAAAGACTAATTATAGAAAATAACTTTGATTTAATTAATACTTGAAATGACAATGCATTTATTCAACTTACCTAACTGTATCTGAAAAGCAACCTACTGGTATGACTAATCATCCCAGCATTGCTAATATCAAAAAGGCTTTTGTTTGTCAAGACGGAACAATGCATACTTTAAATGTAGGTTGAATCCTTAAATAAAGCTTTTCATCAGGGTTCTGAGCAGGTAAAATGGGTGTTTGGATTTTAAATTTAAATAAAATGTAACCTTACTTTGTAACAGACTAAATACCTTTAGAATCTTATTAGCTTGCGTGAAAGTTGGCATGTGACGTCCCCTTTAAACACAAACACATTTCTTAAAAATGAACCACTCTGAATCACCAATATGTCATTGAGCCAGTTTGAGTTCAATAGACTTATTTTTCCTTGTGATCTTTTTGCACTAAAGAGAGAAGCATATAGTCATGTATTATTCGGAAGAATTGAATCCTAGGAAGATGTATAAAGATTTTTTTGTACTGTATGTCATGCCTAGTTGAGATATTCTCTAAATTTTTTTTACTTTTGCTCAAAACTGCCTGATTTTTATTTTAGAGAATTACTACTGAGACAGGTCAATAAATTTGTCCATTATGGTCTTATCTAATAAAAAAATTATCATAGATCTTTATAACATGCTGTGTACCTGAGGAAACATAGCATTAGAGAGAAATAATATAGATAGTAATCTGCCTTCCTCAGTGCAGGTGGCTTTATTATAGCCTATATATTGTTAAAGTCATTGTTATTCCTTGCCCTGAGGAAAGACAAGCACCCAGCAGTCTTTCTACTCAGCCTTTATTCATTTGTAATTCTCTTATGGGTATGCTATGAAATTTCTCTCTGCAAATGGCTACTTCAAAACTATTATATGTCTGTGTTTGGTCACATTTGGGTAAAGATGTGTACAGTGACATTTAATCTTTCACAAACACTAAATTGGAAATAATTTTAAAAATATCGCCTGTATATAGGCTGCCCCTCTCTATAAGCTGCTTGCAGCAATGTTATAACATGACATTGTCACACATACAACTAATTCCTTCCTTCCTAATCAATCACTTTAAACACGGCAATATCGCAACAAAACAGTAATAAAAACGCCATAAAAAGAAAAACGAAAAAGCTGACTTTTCTGCTGACAAGCTCTGTGGACATGGGGCACATGTATTGGTGGACATGGATTATTTTGCGAACCCAGCTTAAGTAGAATAAAATAATTGTTCTTTAACAGATTAATTGACCTCTTATAATGTTCATTCATAAAAAAAATCTTTTCATATATCAGAGGTTGCTAGTAACTTGAGATCCAATTTCGAGTATCAGCCTAATTCCATGCAAAAGAGCAATACTCAAAATTATCACTTTTCAGTGGCGGGATGTCAGTTGAGCAGACATTCTTAACAGGTGCAGAAAAGATCTGTGAAAAAATTTTAACATCAATGCTGATGATAATAACTTTTACTACCAGCAATCTGATCATTGTAATAAAATCACGATGTATAAAGAGCTCACTATTAGTAGGAAAAAAACAAAAATCAACTTTGCGCACAAGCCTGACTGAGGCGCTAGCCTTACCGTAAGCCTCACTGAACCCTGATTTAACAGTCTCAGAGTATGCCACCATACGGCATAACATAAACAAACACACATAAACAATGTTTTAAGTAAAGATTTAAGACAGTATTTGGATGAACAACACCAGTTGTGTGTTCTCCTCAGTTTACCTCACAATCTGAAACAGTTTTGTGTCTCTCATCAGCCGAGGCATGTGACTGAGAACATGCTTCAAACATGAAGAATCCCTAACAGTTCTGTTGATGTTGTCCTTTATGTCAATGCAAAAACATTATAAAAGCCCTGAACTCTAATGTAACATTAAAGTAAAATTATGGAAAAGATTGTGGCAAAACAACTGATTGAATTCCTGACCCAAAACGAATAGATGGATTGTTATCAGTCGGGTTTCAGAGCTCATCACAGCAGAGAGACAGCTCTACTGAAGATAGTCAATGACATCCGGTTAAACACCGATTCAGAAAAAGTGACTGTCCTGGTTCTAATCGATCTGAGCGCTGCCTTCGACACAGTTGATCACAAAATCCTTCTCGATAGGCTAGAAAACTATGTTGGTCTTTCAATAACTGTGATAAAATGGTTCAGATCATGCTTAGAAGGAAGAGGTTTCTATGTAAACATAGGTGATTACATGTCAAAATGGACTGCAGTGTTGTGTGGAGTCCCTCAAGGTTCAATCCTTGCTCCTTTACTATTTAACCTGTACATGCTTCCACTGGACCAAACTATGAGAAGGAACCAGATATCATACCATAGGTATGCTGAGGATACACAAATTTATCTAGCTATCTCCCCAAATGACTACAATCCCATAAACTCTCTCTGCCAATGTCTTGATGAGATTAAAAACTGGATGAAAACAACTTTCTTCAATTAAACAAGGACAAAACTGAAGTCAATGCATTCGAAAGCAAAAGCGAGGTTGTTAACACGTATCTCAATCCCAAGGGCTTAGTAACGCAATAAAGCAATGACCAAATCCGCTTATTACCATCTTAGAAACATCACAAGAATCAGATGTTTTGTTTCCAGACGAGATTTAGAGAAACTGATTCATGCTTTCATCTCCAGCAGGCTGGACTCCTGTAACGCTCTTCTCACAGGTCTTCCCAAAAAGACCATTAAACAGCTCCAGCTCGTTCAGAATGCATCGGCTCGAATTCTAACCAGAACTAAAAAGTCAGAACACATTTCTCCAGTTCTTAAGTCTCTACACTGGCTGTCGGTCTCCTTCAGAATAGATTTTAAAGTTCTGCTGCTCTTATATAAGTCCAAACATAACTTAGCACCTAAATACCTAACAGACATGATCGGTGAATACACACCAAACAGAGAACTGAGATCCCTCGGTTCAAATAAATTAGATCTACCCCAGGTTAATTCCAAACAGGGTAAATAGTCCTTTAGTTACCATGCGGTTCACAGATGGAACCATCTTCCAGAGAAGATCAAGGGTGCCAACACTTTAGTCATGTTTAAATCCAGGTTAAAGACTCTCCTGTTTAGTTGCACTTTTGTCGACTGAGCACCAACGTCCGAACAACTATTTTATCTCTGCACTTCACATCTTAATCTATGTCTTAATTTAAAAATTGTATTCACTATGATTTTATGTGACTTTTTATGCTTGATTTTTTTAAATGTACTTTCTTTTTATTCTTTATTTCCAATGTAAAGCACTTTGAATTACCCTGAGTATGAAATGTGCTATACAAATAAACTTGCCTTGCCTTGCCTTGCCTAATGCATGCGGGGTGTCTTTCATAAACATAAAAGCTGTCTCTTACATTTTCTCGTAATGTGGTTTTCCAAGTGTTTAATCTGTATGCAGAGAGAGGCCAGTAGACAAGGTTTTCTTCCAAAACCGTGCTTTTATTGTGCCACCAGTGACCAACAAATCAAAACCAACATAAAACATATAAAAACAGAAAGGTCTACAAACAAAACACTTGAGCTCCAAGCCATAAATAAACGAATGCTGAAAAGCAAAACCTACATAAAATTAGAACAGGTCAGAGTCAAAATGCAGGAAGACAGTAGCACATCTATCCCCTTCGCACAGAGTGTTTCTCTCCTGAGCACCGAAACAAGGCCCTTAAATATGGCTGGTTTCCCAGCGTGCCAGTCAGACCCAAACCAAACACAGGCAAGTTAACACATTACATATATTTAATTTGTAATGAACAGCATAATATACAACATAGTTCAAACATATTATACGATGTACAGGCAGCCTACCTATACATCAAGTAAATGTTTTAAGAATAACACAATTACAAAATGGTGTCTCATAATGAATATTGAAATATGCTTCCCCCCTTCTCTTTTTCAGGTTGGAACTTTCCAGATATTAAAGAGTCAGGGACATTAGTTTCAATAATATGTTGTTCACATTGGTCTAACTATAAGTAGACTCACATCTCCTACACAAAGTCTTTATTTTTAATTAAAGTCGCATTGAATTCTCATTTTCTAGCCCAGGCTTATTCTGGAAATGAGCTGAGATTATCTTTTGGCAAACTTCATAACCAATCCCCAGTTAATCACCTATTGGGTATTGATTTGCATATTCAATATATGTATGCAAAGTTACGGTTCACATAGATTCGAGAAATATTAGAGGGATTAATTACAAGCAAATTCACTAACCCTAACACATGGACACAGAGCTAGTGACATTGAAAGATGCTATAATGGCATTCGGAGGGAATACTATTATACAACCTTACCTCTATTAGCCAGAGTCATATAGATGTTTGGTTTCTGTACACCCTGGAACTGAGCATCTTTTAATCCTTGTTGCTATTGTAAGGCGCCATTCCTTTGCCCAAAGACGGAATCAAAGGTGGCGGGAAGGTGGTTTTGCGTGCTGCTACTCTCTGCTGGACGAACAGGGCGAGAACAAAGAAATACACAAAAAACGAACGCGCTAACTGCGTAATGATGTTTAAAATTTGGATAAAACCAATAAAACCTTTAAATCTGACTCCATTAAAATAATTAAATTATGGTCATGTTATTTTCTCCTTCTCTCGTTATATTAGTTTCTTCTGTAAATTATATTACTTTAGGAGGACATAATGATTCTTAAAGTTTGCCTCTTATCGTTATTTGTTCATATTTTAAGGTTCTGAATTCTGTCGCTTTCCAAAGGTCTCAATTTTTCATAAGCCTTCGACGATCAAGAGCCGTCTCAGAAG
The DNA here is from genome assembly GCA_900490495.1 of Danionella dracula. NCBI lineage: Eukaryota > Metazoa > Chordata > Actinopteri > Cypriniformes > Danionidae > Danionella > Danionella dracula. The sequence goes on from UELW01000245.1 coordinate 8,367,061, forward strand.
CCGTCTCAAGCATGATCACTCAGGAATAGTTCAGTTCCTTACACTATCTTAAATAACACAAGTCTAAGTTGTGTGCTGCTCGCTTCCATCGATCTTATCCATGCGGGTTTAAACTCAATGGTTAGTTTCTGGATTTCGCGAGAGAAGGCGTTGCTTTGTGGATAGTGTATCACTTCCGGGGGAGGGAAATCGGCCCTTTCATATCTGGCCGTGATGCTACAATGACACTTGTGTGACGTTGTCAATGGCACGAATAAAATCCATTTTTAAAAGTTTAAACACATTAGTTTTTTGTTTGAGAAGGTCAATAGTTCGATTTTTGATTCCATTTGCTTTTAAAAATCCCTAAAGCCACAAAAAGGCTCACTGTGGCATGACCCCTTGAAAATTACAAAAATAAAAATAAATTTTAAGTATTCAAATTCCTCTTTGTTGTATGTTGTAGCAATCTAAGAACTAAAGCATGTTAAAAATGTCATGCAAAAAAAAAAAACAATGTTTAAACTTAAATACCAGTACACCCAGTGCTCACTATATACTAAAACATTCTGCTGCATCATTATCTTGGTGGCAATGTGGTATAGCTAGGTTGAGCAAGCAGAGAATTGCTGGTTAAAACTTTTGCAATAATTCTCTAAAAAACATTTTGGCCTGTAATTACAAAAAGCAACTAAATATATTTTAAATGTTGAAATTAAATGCTTAAAGCTAACGTGTTCATTTGGGAACAAATAATTTTGTATTTTGCTGAAACAAAGTGTATAGTCTAATTTACATGTTAAGTTGTGGCACACATTTACATGGGTGTCATGGTGGCACAGTGGGTAGAACTGTTGTCTCACAGCAAGAAGTTTGCTGGTTCGAGCCTCAGCTGGATCAATTGCCATTTCTGTGTTGAGTGTAGGTGAATTGGTAAAATAAAATTTTCTGTAAGGTCTAGGAGTACATGTGTTAATGAAGGTGTATGGATGTTTCTCTGTGGTAGGTTGCGGGTGGAAGGGCATCTGCTGCATAAAATGTATCCCAGATGAGTTGGCGATTGATTCCGCTGTGGCGACTCTTGAAAAGGGACTAAGACGACAAGAGGATGGATGGATGTTAAATTGATTGTAAACACAAAATTTACTATGTAAAATGGTCTTAATTTTCTTGCCTACCTGCATTCATCACTCAGTACAACACTGTCCCTGTACACTCTCCCTCACAAACACTGACTGACCCTGTAGTAGTATAATCACAACATTAATCAATGAAAAGAGAGTTTTTAAATGTCTTTTGGCTTACCAAAAGATGAACATATTCGTCGGAAATGGGAGGATTTTCTGTGCTAAACAGCCAAACCCAGCAGGGGGCGTCGTGGAAGGAACATGGGGTACACGGCTTGTTTTGCAGAGAACAACAATTTGAGGAAAATCAAACATTGTTTACGATAATTACTGTCTTTTGAAGGTTTGAAGGGGGCATTGATATTCTAGAGGGGTCAAATATTTATTATATATTATTGAAAAAGTAGCATAATATGACATCTTTATTCTAAGGAAAAGTTTATTTATTATAAAAGTGTACATATTTATAAGATTAATATAAATACTAACAACTGTTACTGGCTATAGCTGAAGAATCTGAAAGAGCATTTAGCTGTCTAAAAGGAAGTATAAATTTGTCACATCAAATGATCAGAAAAAAGGCTGCAGCAATTTTCATCTCGGTCTTTAGGTCATCGACACAGTGCTGGTAGTTATGGAAACAGAAGCTAGGCTTTGTCACAGATGAAGAGTAGACCATTTAAAAAAGCAGTGTGGGTAGATGCTTTCTTTTAGTTTGACATTGATCTGAAAAAACTTTGATGTTTATTTCCACAAATTTCTAAGGATTCGAACATTTTTATGGCGAATCAAGAATCATGTTGCATCAAATTGGTCTGTAATGGGCTTGAGGATGCAAGCAAGTCAGGGGTAGATAAAAGAAGAAAAGGGAACATGCTGAGAACTATGTTTAACACAATAGAAACGTCAGCATAGTATTGTCCCAACCACTGTCCTGCTGTTAGCTCTTTACGGGTGGTAGTATCAGCTAGTCTGAATGAAATCCTGTCCATCATTTATAAAGTTCCTTTTTCTGGCTCAAACACAGCTGCAGATGTACTGAAGAGACATAGGCTTACAAAGAATATCCTCTCTGCAGGCCGTTTAGCCTATAATTCTATGATTTGAACAAATAAACGCTTCTGATCAGATTTAGGTGCATGACTTCCATTTGTTTTGTGTAAAGTTCTGCTATAAAATAATTTTAACAGAAAGATGTGAACACCACTGTGTGTGTCTTTCCTTTGGGATGGTTTGAGGATGTAAATTGTATTAGTTTCCCTGTGTTCAACACCAACATCCATACAGGAGTATTTCTCTCAGTTATAAGCGAATGTTACATTGGTCATATTTACTGCTACCTGTATGTCTATAAGCAATTTAGGGTCAAAAGGTTTGCTAACACTAAACAAAGTTTAGAGAAAACGTAAAAATGACAAAAAATCAGCAGCTCAATAGTAAACACACAAAACAATTGCAAACTAAATTAAAGCTGCAAGCAGCGATGGAAGGGGTCTCGCACGATGCATCCGCCGGAGCGAAAGCACCGCCTCCCGGCCTTTTTCGAGTTTTTTGACCTTCCAACAAATTTTGGTGGGCTTTCTAACATGTTCATTGGGTCAAAACTGCTAAAACGAAGATTTTGGTAGCATTTAAGGGGGCAGTAAGGAGGCGCTGTAGAGCCAATTTTTGGAGCGCAGTCACAGTGATGCATATGCTTTTGTTGAGCCTGTTAAGGCTAATCATACCAGGCTGTTTTTGTTGATAGTGGATTATCTTGAAAAGAGATACAGACCATAATATGTAAATTTTTTTCCACAATTTTGAAGGGTGAACTTTGCTGTGGCACCACCCCAAGACCATTTGACGTACTTCTTAGCTTTTGATAACTTTTTTTCCCTAATGTGTTATGAGTAACCACATCAATTTTCAGCTTGATTAGACATTTGGCCTAGGAGGAGTTCGTCAAAGTTTAAAACGAGCGAAAACGCACACTTTTTGAGGTTTTTGCAAAATATCTGTCTTCCCGTCAATTTTGGAAAATGGGTTTTTATTAGTAAAAGTTGCAGCTTGGTCATTTACATATGTGTACCAAATTTCATTCGCCTACGATAACCTGGTTGCGCAACAGGTACAAAACCGCTTCAGGTGGCGCTATAAAGCGCCATCCAAAGGCCGTTTGACGAACTGCTGCGTTTTTGATAACTTTTCATCCCAAATGCCTTACGACAAACCACACCAATTATCAGCTGGATCGGACATTTCACCTAGGAGGAGTTCGTCAAAGTATGAAGTCTGTGTTTTTTACATAAAACCTAAAATATCCGGTTTTCCGTTCGGTTTCAAAACTCGACCCAATTTACTTTTTTGTAGGTCTTAAGGTCCTACACGTATGCGACAAGTTCTAAGTGTGTATGCAATACAGTGCCTGAAATAGAAGCGTAAAACTATCAAAAACACGCTTTTAATGCTCGCCACTAGGTGGCGCTATGACGGATGATGTTCGTTGTCATACGCCTGTTCTCGGGCTTGGACTACGATGAGAATGAGACACGTTTGAGACAGATCGGATATTCTATGCCCGAGTTATAACAACTTTCTGTTTCAAATCGAAATTTTGACCTTGGCTGCGACCACGCCCACATACTTGATGATAGCTGAAAAAAAGTTATAATTTTAAGGTTCCGTATGCCGTATGATGATACTCAAGAAGTTTGGAGATGTTTAGATAAAATCTGTGGGAGGAGTTCATCAAAGTGTGGAACGAGCAAAACGCCCATTTTTAGAGGTTTTTGCGAAATAACTCAATTCCGGTTGATTTTAGAAAAAGGGATTATATTAGTAAAAGTTGCAGCTTGGTACTTTACACATGTGTACCAAATTTCATTCGCTTACGACAAACTGCTTGAGCAACAGCTTTAAAAAACAGCTAAAGCGATGTTTTTGGTCACATATAAGGGGGCGCTGTACAGCCAATTTTTGGAGCGCAGTCACAGTGACGCATATCCTTTTGTTCAACCTGACAAGGTTAATCATGGCAGGCTGTTTTTGTTGATAGTGGATAACCTAGAACGGAGATAAAGTCCAAAATATGTAAATTGTTTTTGCACAATTTTGAAGGTTGAACTTTGCTGTGGCGCCACCCAAAGACCATTTGACGTACTTCTTAGCTTTTGATAACTTTTTTTCCCTAATGTGTTATGAGTAACAACACCAATTTTCAGCTTCATCGGACATTTCACCTAGGAGGAGTTCGTCAAAGTTTGAAATGAGCGAAAATGCACACTTTTTGAGGTTTTTGCGAAATATTCGTCTTCCTGTAGATTTTGGAAACAGGGTTTTTATTAGTAAAAGTTGCAGCTTGGTCGTTTACATATGTGTACCAAATTTCATTCGCCTACGATAACCTGTTTGCGCAACAGCTACAAAACCGCTTCAGGTGGCGCTATAGAGCGCCACGCAAAGGCCGTTTGACGAGCTGCTGCGTTTTTGATAACTTTTCATCCCAAATGCCTTACGACTAACTACACCAATTATCAGCTGGATCGGACATTTCGCCTAGGAGGAGTTCGTCAAAGTATGAAGTCTGTGTTTTTTACATAAAACCTAAAATATCCGGTTTTCCGTCCAGTTTCAAAACTCGACCCAATTTACTTTTTTGTAGGTCTTAAGGTCCTACACGCATGCGACAAGTTTTAAGTGTGCACGCAATACACTGGCTGAAATAGAAGGGTAAAACTATGAAAAACAGGCTTTTAATGCTCGCCACTAGGTGGCGCTATGGCGGATGTCGTTCGTTGTCATACGCCTGTTCTCAGGCTTGGACTACGATGAGAATGAAACAAGTTTGAGCCGGATCGGATATTCTATGCCCGAGTTATAACAACTTCCTGTTTCGAGTCGAAATTTGGACATTGGCCCGCCGCCACGACCACATACTTTATGATAGCCGAACAAGCTTCTCAATATCAATTGCCGTATGCCTTATGATGATACTCAAGAAGTTTGGAGATGTTTGGATAAAGTCTGTGAGAGTAGTTCGTCAAAAAGTAGAGCGAGCAAAAACGCCCTTTTTTAGAGGTTTTTGCGAAATAACTGACTTCCTGTCTATTTTGGAAATAGACTTTCAATTAGTAAAAGTTACACCTTGGTACTTTACACATGTGTACCAAATTTCATCCGCCTACGACAAACTGGATGATCAAAAGCTGTAAAAACGCGTTAGGTGGCGCTATAGAGCCATTTTTTAGAAATCAGTTTTGGGACCAAAATTTTACGAAATTTTTCACCGGGTCTGATGCGTGTGCAAAAATCGGTGACTTTTCATATATGTTCAGGTACCGAAAAGTGCCCGCAATGATTCCCGGAATAATAATAATAAAAAAAAAAAAAAAAAAAAAAAAAAAAAAAAAAAAAAAGTCTCGAGGAAAAACAATAGGGTTCTTGCACCTTCGGTGCTCGACCCCTAATAATATTTGTAATGAGCAGTGGGCTTGATCCCAGGTCTCATGGTTTAAACATAGGTCTTATAGAACAGAGGACCACAGAAGTTGGATGGACCCAATAAAAGAGGCAAACAAAGTAGTGCAAATAGAGCTTTTTATTAATAAATGTAAAGTGGGGAAAACAAGTTCCCTAAAAAATCCAATACAGCCGAAATAACAATTAACAAAGGACTTGAGTTCAGCAAAAAGATATTAAAGCAAAAATTCCAGAAAAGGCAAACTTACCTATCAACAGAGCTAGTGTTTCAAAGCTGAGTAGCAAAGATAAATGAGCAACTACAGTAAATAAGTATTTGAACACCCTCCTATTTTGCAAGTTCTCCCACTTAGAAATCATGGAGGGGTCTGATATTTTCAGCATAGGTGCATGTCCACTGTGAGAGACATGATCTAAAAAGAAAAATCCAGAAATCACAGGGTATGATTTTTTTATATTTATTTGTATGATACAGTGGCAAATAAGTATTTGAACACTTGAGAATATCAATGTTAATACTTGGTACAGTAGCTTTTGTTTGTGATTTCAGAGGTCTAACGCTTCCTGTAGTTTACATACACAGGAGGAAACAAGGCACAGCAGGAACAAATTAACCTGAACAAGCAGAATGGCAAACTAAGGGAGAGAATTTCAGCATCTAGTGGGTAGAAGGGAAGAAGGGAAGAAGAGTCCAAAACCTTTACATTAGCAAAATAAAAAATTTTTTTAGAAGATATTTGCACTAAACATTTTGATTTGTGTTTCAGTCAACTTTTTTGTTTCCCATTGAGTTTTCTGTTTGCACTTCTTTTTTGTGTGTGTTTGGTACAGTTTTTGCCATGGAGGGAGGGGCTAGCGAACAGGTCCGCCCAAAAAATTATATCATCAGCCAGTAGTGAGGTATAATGCATCAGTAAATTAATACCTCATTAATGCTTTCCTACATATTAAAACAAATAGCATTGTTTAATAATATCAGCCAAATTAATAATCTAAAAATGTTTAAGTAGCAGCCAAAATGAGAAAGGCTTCGTTGGTTACCAAAAATGTTAATAACTTCAATTTTTACATATAAAAAGTTATTTGTTAAATTATGCGACTAACTTTATTAACTAATGGTTTTAATGTTTATAATTTACTGCCAGATGTCAATTGTTCTTTATTCCCACTGGTTTTTGAGAACGCCTGAGTGTGATACTGAGTTTGATTTGCCACCATTTTGCATCACCTGCAATCTCTGTAGCTTTGGACACAGACATGGAACGTTTTACGCACACGCAGAGGAAAAAAAATATTAAAAAACAGCTTTGTAGCTCATTGTCGACATTATACAGATTAAAATGAGACCTCATTGATTTATTTGATAAAGTTAAATTTTGAAGTATTGGGCCAGGAAATACAAATCTTTGAATTTGCAACTCTTGTTAGTTATAGTCATTGAGTGTATTCAACATGGAAGTAGGGTGCCTGACGTTTTTACAAAGCATTACAAAAAAGAGCTTATTTCATAGACCAGATATTATGAGAAAGAAACCTTAGTGCTTGGTAAGTGGCTTTCACTTGGTTAATCCAGCCCTTTAATTTGCAAAAATGCAGGTTTTCCCTAAAGAAAATTTACTGATCATCTGCCCTCATCCTACTAGACCTCTCTGCAGCGTTTGACACAGTCAACCATCAGATCCTTCTCTCCACTCTTTCTGCGATGGGCATCACTGGCACTGTACTCAATTGGCTTGAATCCTATCTCACTGGTAGATCTTTCAGTGTCGGGTGGCGGGTTGAGGTCTCAAACACTCATAAACTACTCACCGGGGTTCCCCAGGGTCCAGTCCTTGGGCCCCTTCTCTTCTCCATCTCCTCAGATTCTCCTACCACTGCTACGCTGATGACACTGAATTCTATCTGTCGTTCCCCCCTGATGACCTGTCAGTAACTACCCACGTAACTGACTGCCTGAACGACATCTCTACTTGGATGAAGAACCATCACCTACAGCTCAACATAGCCAAGACAGAACTTCTGGTAATCCCAGCCCATCCCTCTGTGCATCACGACCTCACCATCCAGCTGGAATCCTCTGTAATCACCTCTTCTCTTTCAGTCAGGAATCTTGGAGTGATTTTGGATGAACAGCTGTCCTTCAAAGACATCACAGAGACAACTCGAGCATGTAGATTTGGACTGCAAAACATTTGAAAGATCAGGCCCTTCTTAACTGAACATGCAACTCAGCTCTTGGTTCAGGCTCTGGTCCTCTCACGTCTGGACTACTGCAACGGTCTCCTAGCAGTACTTCTAGCATATGCGCTCAAACCTCAGACCAGATGATAAAGAACTCTGCAGCTCGTCTTATCTTGAAGAAACCGAAACGAGCTCATGTTACTCCCCTCTTCATCACTCTTCATTGGCTCCCCATTGCAGCTCGGGTTAAATTCAAATCGCTAACGCTGGCATACAAAACTATCTCCAGATCAGCCCCAGTCTTCCTCCATGAGCTCATACACTCTTACATGCCTTCCAGAAGACTGCACTCAGAGAAGGAACAGCGACTCGTTGTTCCATCCCACAAAGGCAGAAGATCTCTCAGCAGAACCTTCTCTTTCACTGTCCCTGGTTGGTGGAACAAACCCCCTGATCCAGTCAGGAAAGCAGCAACACTAACAGCTTTCAAAAAGCAACTGAAGACTTTTCTCTTCAGGGACTATATAAAAAAACTTTCTTTTTTCCTCCTCTGTCTTTATCTTCTTCCTCTACTTCCTCACTCCTTTGGTTTAATAATCAGTTGATATAATTTCGATTATGAGAAGCTGAGAGAGACTTTGACGGTGTAACAGATTACATATTGTCTCTCCCCTAATGTAAGTCGCTTTGGACAAAAGCGTCTGCCAAATGCATAAATGTAAATGTAAACGGTAACAATCCATGTGTTCATTTAGGGTCAGGAATTCAATGACTTGTTTTGCCACAATCTTTTCCATAATTTTACTAATAAAAGGGAGATTTTTAGATGGGCCTGTAGTTGCTCAATAAAATATTATGTAGGTTTGCCTTTTTCAGTAGTGGCTTTACCACTGCGGTATTAAGGGATTTTGGGAAAAAGCCTGAGCACAGGGAGGTGTTTACAACTTCTAAGAGGTCCTTTTCTAGACTCTTAAGAACCATTTTTAAAAAGACTGTTGATAAAGTGTCAAGACCGCATGTTGATGTTCTAAGGCTCTGAACCGTCTCTATTAATGTTTTGCTATCAATTTAACTAAAGGTGCACATTGAGAGAGGAGGCTGAGGATGTCTATCCCCAGCCCTGCAGGGGGAAGCACTAATGCCTTCTGATGTTTCTGATTTTATTAAAGAAAATGAAGCAAACTCATTGCATTTATCCTCAGACAGAAGCTCACTTGGAGTCTGGTTTGCTGGGTTGGTTAACCTCTCTAGCTATTGTTGAGGATGTTGTTAATTAAGTTTGAGAAAAACTCTTGTCTAGCTGTGATTAATTCTGAATTAAAAGCACAAAGACTCTCTTTATAACGGTCGTAGTGGATGACAAGTTTTGATTTTCTCTACTTTCTTTCAGCCTTCCTGCAAAGTCTTTTCATACTTTTGTTGAATTTCTCCAGGGTGTTTTTTTTTTCTGCCAGGTTTCTTCTTGACTGTTATAGGTGCGATTACGTCTATAATGGACTTGATTTTTAAATTAAATGCATCAAGAAAAAAGTTAGCTGTGCCAGCAGTGATTCTTGGTGTTTGAGATATGGCATGCATAAACATCTTGCTGGTGTTATTGTTAATGTTTTTTTCTAACAGAAATTGATTTTACAATTTTGACATGGGAGATCGACGCATCAACAAAAACACACTTCTGTGTGTTCATAAGACAGAGCAAAATCTTGCACTATTACACTTACTAATTAATAAGTCCAGTGAGTGACCGTGACACCCTGAACGTGTTGAGTCACGTCGAAGGTGTTTAAAATTTTGTTAACTTCTGTGGCAGCATTATTTTTGGGCTTGTCCATGTGACTATTAAAATCCCCAACAATGATAAAAGAGGCAAAATCCGAAGAGATGGCTGAGAGCAGTGCAGTGAAATCATCGGTAAACCCTGAATTGTACTTTGGAGGCCTGTATAAAGTGGTGAGAAGTACCCATTTGGTGCCTTTTAACGCTATAATCGAATATTCAAAAGATATGTAATCCCCAAGATTGACCTGTATGCATTCAAAAATGTTCTTGTAAATACTTGAGACTCCGCCTCCTTTCTTAGAACGAGAGGCATGACTATATAAGAAGTTTCCTGGTGCAGCCTCATTTAGTATGATTGCACTACAGCTATCATCTAGCCATGTTTCAGTTGGCAACATAAAATCTAAGTTATGTGTTAAGATAAAATCATTTAAGGTGTGCCTTGTTTCTAAGTGACCTAACATTTAATGCTATTTTTTACCCTGTTTTCTGTGGGTTCAGATATGATGGTCTCTGGCTTGCAGTTTATTTTAATCAGATTTGGTCTGCATTATTTTCTAGAAGACCTTTTCTCCCACTAGTTTTTTTCTATTTCTAGCAGGCCTTATCTGTGTCGCTGATAAAGTAAGAGCTAAAGGAGCTGAGGACATTTGTCTGTTCTAAAACATTCCTCAAGGTCTCCATCTTGAGGCAGAATGTCCTGTTTATCTCACTGCTGGTTTAAGGGAGTAAGGGTGGGTTGGGGAGGATTTTGCCCCAGGCGATTTGATCGCAGAACTCTTTCTGCTGTAGGAGGGGAACGTGCCCGCCTTTTTTGGGGCGATAGTCAGGGGCTTGCTGTGAACGAGTGGGACAGTTTGGTTCCTGCACAGACTAGTTTTCCGAGCTGTGCTGAGAAACCAAGATGGGAGGATCCTAAAGATGTGGATGTGTTCAAATCTGTTTCGCAGCTGCACTTCCGGATGAATTGATGTAGATGAGCCCAGTGCAAACAGAGGGTTTTTACGTCTATTTACCAGAAATTGCCCATTTTCGGCCCGATCAGGACCTTCTCCTCGCTAATCTGGGTTCAGAATAACATGCTGAGAAATTGTAGCGAGCTCACCAGCTTGTTGTTAGTCCAGGTCTGGTTCTTTAGAATACATTGTCCTTTGAGAATGAAGCGCTTGTAGCCATGTCTCCAAAATTTCAGATGTTTGAAGAAGTGATATGCTGTGTTCGCAGCATTTTTCACAGTAGCGGTTTAGAGGCAATTTCATTTGTCTGTGTCTGCAGCTGAATCAGTCTGTTTGTCTTCCCGAGGAATGCGAGCTGCTGATACAATCCTGTTTCTGTTTTTCCAAATTGTTCCGGTTTTGCTTTCAGAGCATTAGAAATAGCGTTGTCAAAATAGTATAGACATTCAACAACAGAAAAAAGTAAAAAAAATAGCAAAGCTCATACTGCGAAGTGAGAATAAGCAGAATACGTCCGAACGACAGCAGAGCAGGAATCAGCAACTCACATAAACCTTTTATTACTATTACTGAATCTGTTAATACAAAATAAAAAAAAACATTTACTTATATTATTAATTTGGAAAAATAATTCAGATCTGAAAGGGTTAACCCCACACCTCTTCTGGCAATATAAGGACATTGTTTCTTTGTTTCACTATAATTCACTATAGAGACACTAATGAAGCCTAACATGACACTCACAGAACCATCCATTACATCCATGTCATTGCTAAGTTATGGTTATTGACATTTTGAAATGTGTCTTTTGAGAGTCACCCTGGATAAAATCCAATTCCATTCAAAAATGTTTGCACGTAAACAAATAAACTAGATGTGAAAATATGGATGAATTGGATCACTGTGTATTGTATTGTCACAATGTTGTCATCATCTTGGCAGTCAAAGTGACTGCACTGAAGAGCAGGATGGTGCATGAACCAGCAGCAGCTAGCTTTATCACCATCAGCCACAGAGGCACTGCCAATCAGTGACACTGGGGGATCGGCTGTCACTTATGGAGATTGACAGGAAGAGCTGCAGCCTGCTTGTGGCAGCAGCTGGAAGCTGTTGATGGTGTTTGAAATGTACAGTGTCTGCTCCTCAGAGTCCAACGTACTGATGGCCTAACCTGTACTAGTGACACATGAACGAAGAGCCTGCCAGAGCCAGTCCTATGGGACAGAGCAGGCAGTTCATGTGGAAAAATTATTTTAGCTCTTTTTTTCAGAGGGATGTGTTAACTCTACCGTGAATAATATGATGGGCTAATTTGTGATCACAAAAAAGATCAATTTCAACTTGGTTGGATTTACAATCTGTAAATAATGCATTTGTTTACATAGAAGTGTTTCACTTGAAAGCTCCTTGAGTGTAAAAATACAGACATTTAAAGGAGCGTTGATTACTTTATTTTAACCGTAAAACACAATTTATACAATCAGATACTTGCAATGCATCAATGTTACACCAGGGGGAAGTAACAGAGAGATTTTGAAAAAGTGGAATGGGTGTTTTTTTGGGAAAACCTTCACCAGTTTGGGTAAAAAAACAAAAATAAAACAAGAATGAACGTAACGTCTCAGGTTACGTAGGTAACCAAGATTCCCTTAAAGAACTCGAGCTGCGTCCAATTAACGCTATGGGGAACGCTTGCTGCGTTCTGACCCGAAAGGGGGCCGGGAGACCAGAGGACGTATAAGCCAAAGCGATAGCGTCCACAATCCATCTGCTCACCGACTGCGTGTTAGCAGGAGGGCCCTTCCCGTGTGGACCATAGCACACGAAGAGCTGGTCCGAGCTCCGAAACTGAGCCATGTGGCGGACATACAGGTCCAGGGCCCGCACCGGACAGATGTTATGCAGGAGCTCCTGCACCGAGGACTCAAAAGGAGGAGGAAAGAACGCCCGCAACCTGACTGGACCCGGGGCGACGGAAGGCACCTTCGGGACATAGCCCGGTCTAGGGTGTAGAGGTAAGCTAGCCATCCCTGGGGAAACCTCAAGGCACGAGGGAGCCACAGAAAGTGCGTGCAAGTCCCCTACCCGTTTAAGGGAAGTGATGGCAAGTAAAAACGCTGTCTTAATAGACAGAAAGCGTAAGGACACGTCACCCAAGGGTTCGAATGCAGGCCTTTTCATGGGCACAAACCAGTCGCCGTACTTGATCTGCGCCACGACCTGCTTTAAGGTAAGCATCTTGAAAGGCAACTTCATGATGTGACGGTTCAAGAGCCGTAGGTCAAGAATGGGACGCAGGCCCCCATCCTTCTTTGGAAACAGGAAGTAGCGACTGTTAAACTCAGAGTTACGGTTATGCAGAGGAACCATCTCGATTGCCCCTTTGCGGAGCAGGGTGCATACTTCCTGGTCCATTACCAGAGCTTGCAAGGGATCCACAACAGTAGGCAGAATCCTGATCCTGTATCCCAGTTTCACAACTTGCAAGACCCACTGGGAGACGCCTGGGAGGCTGGACCAAGCCCCCATGTAGCGACTCAAGGGAGCCAACCTCTCGAGGCCAGCCTCTGGTAACTGGCGGGTGGTGGCTCCTGATACAGGCACGGGGTTCCAAGGAAGCCCTATAGCCCTGGCCACCGAGAACCTGGGTGGACGCAGGGGAAAAGTACACGCTCCCTGAAGCACCGAGGGTGGCAGGATTATCAGAATATGTGTTGGGGGGTCGCTTAGAGACGACAGCCGTCCATGACGTGCGCCGCACCAAGAAGACGGGGACCCCCCAGGCCGTCAGGAGCACTTTGCACTCAGCCCGCTTGCGAAAAATGACGGTCCTCAGAGCCGTTACTTCCTTGGGCTGGGCTTTGTGTCGCCACCCCTCAAGAGGGGCACGGGCAGCGACACTCTGCTTCTGGGTCTAACCCTAACCCTAACCCTAACTGCCATGGTGTGCAGGCAACCGCCAGCCTGCCCAGCTGTTGAAAAACCTTCCCCACCAAGGCCGAGGTGGCCTGGTGGGGAGCGCCAGGGCCTTCAGGAACGATGCCGTACTAGGGGAGAGATAGCTCGCAAGCGACTGCTCCACCTTTGGAATCGTCCCATAGCCATGCTCCTGCAACCCCTGGATGTTTGCATAATATTGAACATCCGGAGAAAAGAGGCGGGCCGAGTAGGGGTGATTCCAGGACCTGGACACCTCTGTGTGCAGGTCTGGGAAAAACGGTAGGCCCCGGCGTGGAGGTTGCGACCGCGGGCACAGATAGCGTTCATCCAGCTTGCTCTCTGGACAGAGGCCCTCTGCTTCTGGCAGCCAGGAGATATCAAACCTCACGCTGCGCGAGTCACAACCTCCAGCAGCTCCTCAAACTGGAGCGGCTGCGCCGGATCAAGCACAGCGGCTACCAGTGGAGGGATCGACTCGATATCAACCTCCTCAGAGGAAAACAGCCGTAATCCCTCGTCCATTGCATGGGGGGAAGAAATCACCGGAAGGTGCGCTTCCGCACCTGACGACAGTGGACCGGAGCTTGCGGGTGAGGTCGGCGATAAGGCTAGGCCCGTCCCCATACCCTCCGCTAGCTCCACTAGCAAGCCCCAGGACCGAAGCGGCCGCTCTGCCTCTGCAAAAGCGGCGGCCCGGCCCTCGGAGCCGCCAGGGAGAGCACTTTCCTCAAAAAATGCTCTCCGCGAGCAGAGTGAGCGCATATATTTTTAGAGTGAGAGAGAGAAAATTCAGCAAGGATTAGATGCATAGAGTAGGGTTGAATAAACAATTATTTATTTAAATGTTCCAAGAAAGGTTGCCAAATTGTGTAAAAATCTTCTGTGTTACCGTAAATTGCATACCTGATTTTTTCTATTTGAATAAACTTCAGCAGATCGTACATCCAGTGGAAGTAATTGGGTGGAGAGGGGTTTTTCCAATTCATTAATATAACTCTTGTATTTCTTTTTTATAAGTTGTACATTTTATTAATATATGTTTTACTGTTTTCCCAGCGATAGGTTGCAGCTGGAAGGGCATCCGCTGCGTAAAACATATGCCAGAGAGTTGGCGGTTCATTCCGGTGTGGGGACCCCGAAAGGGAAGAAAGCTGACATGAAGATGAATGAATGAATGAATGAATGAATGTTCTACTGTTTCCTTTTCACTACACTTATCAAATGTTCCTGTTGGATTGTGATTCCTATTTTGAATTGTGAATAATTTAAACCTGTGTGCCCAATTCTTAATCTTGTTGTTAAAGTTTCCTCTTTTCTGTTATTTCTGTATGCTATTTGCCTTTTTATTTTCTGCTGTATATTATATAGATGTCTACCTGTTTCTCCTTCATCCCATTGCGTTTGCCAAATATCTTTAAATGGTTAGTGTTAAATGTTTTATTATATTTTTTACCTAAAATATTTGTATATTTTTGCTTTGCTTGTTGGCGTTTCTAATGTTATCTCTTCTTTATTTGTAGCCTGTTTAGCTGCTTCAGCTGCCCATATTAATGTCACAAAAATATATATATAAAAATAATAATATAATAATATTAAAAACACGTCCGTTTGCATCCAAACACCTTCCAAAGGTTGTTTTTGCAACATGTTTTCAACTCTCCAAAAATCCTATACATTACCCTTGCACTCAGAGAGGCTGCTGCAGACCTCCTGCAACACCAGCGAGAGCAGCTTTCCTTTTAGAGTGCACTTTCCCCACTTTCCAATAAGACATTTAGAAAGACTTTTCAGAGAAAAGAATACTTTCCTGATTAGAACTGCTGTTATCTTATCTGTGTGTTATCTTACCACCCAGTCTAATTCCGCGCTGTTGCTGTTGTCATCATCATGAGATTGGTTGCTCGAATGCCGGACTATTTTATTGGGTTCTTCTCGTTGTCAGGTTCTCACTACTGTCAACCATTACAACAGCTGAAAGCGGGTGTCTTTCGACAGACAGTGGCAGCTAATTCCTGCTGACAGCTAGCAATTTCTTCCCTGAACTCCTTATGGAATAACTTTTAGAAAATATGTCTTCATTTTTTATCTTGTGTATGAACTGTTACGGGGTGACATTTTCACATGTAAGAAGATGTGCTCATAGCGGATTGAAAGCACTTAACTGTTTAGCAAAATGATTTTTTTTTCTGAGCATGCTTTAATGGAATTAAATGACTCTTACAAACAACACAACACAGTTTCCTCCTGTGTTCTGGTGTCTATCAGATGCCTCGCATAGGATCACCTAAACACATCTGATGATTAAGAAGAAAGCTCATTTGGAGGCTTTCTTTCTGTTAATTAAACCGTAATCATTCTTCTGTCTCTAGCTCCTCAGAGAAGCTTTTCATTCACAAAGAGTAATCAGCTTTTTCCCTTCCTCATTGCTTTCAGACTCATTTGAAATCAGCAGTCTGAGTTTTTACTTCTGGCATTGAAGCAACCCTAAAGTTAGCATAATTTCATGAGTGAATGTGTTCCAAGAGTGGGCTTGACATTTTCCATGCTCACTTAAGAGTTCTTCTTTGTATGCTGATTGCGCAATCCTGATCATGCTCATTCAAAAACTTAGACTGCCCCCTGATGGCCCACGAAGGCTTCTCAGCTTTAATACTAACAATAACAAATGTTTTATGAATCCTACAATAGAATGAACAGATTATTGTATGTTCTTAACACTTATTGTGCCTATATTAGGCTCACAGTGGTGTGCTGACACCTACTGAATACTGAGCAAAAGGCAGGGGTAAAAACACTCCAGATCTTCAGTTCATCTAGGGGTTACAAAATTAGTCACCCAGGCAAACATTAATTTTGATCATAACTGGACTATTGTGTCTTAACATTCATTAACTCGTGTCTGCATCTTATTCCTCAACAGTGTTGTGCAAGATACTTCGATAAGTAATTAAATTACTGATTACTCCTTTTTAAAATTAATCAAGTTACTGTTTTTATTACTTTAATTGTAAAGTAATTAGTTACGTTACTAGTTACAATACTAGTTACCCAACCTGTCAAACAAAAAACAATTATTAAAAGAAATTAAAGTTTGGATAGCCAACTTTATGTTGGCTTGAGAAAGCAAATCTTTAAAATTTTGATGAAGCTTTAGCAATGCTGAAAAATTCCACAGCTTAAAGCCGTTTAAAGTTTGAATCAGTCTAAAAAGTATTTTTAAACAGCTTTAACTGTTTCCCAACTTGGTAAAGGTTCATCAAATTTTAAAAGAATGAGTCAGTATGAGTGATATAAACCAACTCCCATGTCTTAACTCCTCTCTTAAGCTGAGGTACAAAGCTAAAATAGTGGCCAAGGTAACCAGTATGGTTGCTATGGAGGGCTCAGTGACATCTTATAATCGCCCTCTTGTCAGTGTAAGTAATATAAACCAACCATAGCTATGGAAGGATACAACCTATGTGGTTGCTATGGAAGGGTGAGTGGCATCCTTTGTTCCCCTTGTCATTTTGAGTCATATAAATCAATTACTGTGTCTAAACTCTTTTCCTAAGTCGAGATATAGAACATAGTAAATGGTTGCCATGGTAACTAATATGGTTGCTGAGGAAGGGTTAGTGGCATCCCATAATATCCCACTTGTTAATGTGAGTCTTAAAAACCAACTCCCTAGGCTGAGATATAGAGCTTTGAAAATGGTTGCCATGGTAACCAATATTGTTGCTATGGAGGGGTTGGTGACATAATTAAAAATTGTAACTTGCCCCTATCTGTAACATAACCAAACCTTTGTATCTCTAGCTTGTTTCAGGTTTGAGATATTGTGGGACCCATTTCCACTTCACTGATAAAGGGAATGTTGGGAGACCTTTGACCCTGTTTGAAGTTTCTATGACATTCTCAGCCTGAGCTACAGCTTGACAAAATTTGAACCCATGTTAATTCAATGGGTAAATGTTACAGCATTATCAGAGATTACCTAGATTCCTTTAGTGGTACCAGCATGAGGAGATATAGCAAAAATTCTAGCATGTTATCAGCGGCTGTGCTGATGGTCACATGACCACGCCTGACGCATAAAGTGGGTGCAAGCGTAACACTCTTCCTGTATGTGAAGCTGGAGCCATACTTAACCCCTAGGCATCCAGACTTACTCACGACCTTACGGTTGTGGCTGGGGGACATAAGTTTCCATTCCATTTAGGATGGTGTTTACGAAAGTAACCTTTATGTTCCCCATCAGTCGGTCACCCAGACTTATGTCGGTCATGACTATGGGAACACCCTGCAAAATTCCACAACCTAGGTCCTTCTGCATCGGCTAATGGCCAGGCAAGCCAAGCACATCCGTAGCCTGGCACTGAGCAGGCCCTCCTCCGCACCGGCCTTTAGTATAGATTTAATATTAAATGGGCAGTCAGGCAATAAATTCTCTCATGCCAACTCATCCCAGAGGAGGGAGCATAGGCCATACTCACCACCTCGAAGGCTGGACTTAGAACTTCTGACAGTTTAATACACGTGCAGTTTCAATGAGGAACCTATGGAAAAATGTGCCTAGAACCATGGGGGAAAGGTCTTTTAGAGGGAAGATAGCATAGATTGAACTAGCTAGGGCAATTGTTTGAGAGTTAGCCTTTCGGGGAATTGCTCGGCCCTCCCATTCCTGGGATGATTCAGCCGGAAGTCCCTCATAGAGTGCACGCACGTGGAAAGTATGTAGACATACTTGACTTACTCTACTACTCCTGTTGGGATGAGAGGAGCCAAAAAGCAGGAGGGTATCTCCAGGGGCAAAAATAGCGCACATATCACCAAGGAAGGGTGCAGGCCAAGCAAGACACTCCTTCGTACAGTTCAAACCCTCTTCCACCTGCTAGCATGGCTGAAGAGACAGATTCAATGCTCAGGTATAGTACCAGGTGAAGATGTTGGGTGTTGACTGTAGGAATCAGTCAATTGAAAACAGCTACACCTGGACTTCCGCAAATGTTGCATTGTTCACTCAGAAAGGAACTTTTGGGATTAATCCCAAAAGAAGGACACAGGTTTGGGGTGCCCGGAAGGGGAGTAATAGGCAGTTGTGAGCAAAAGTGTAGAAAATGAATCAAACACCAGCAAATAATTATCCACAGACACAAGCATCGCATCATCAAACCCAGTACGACCAGCCTCCTATCAGCTGGTTCAGGGGAGAGCAATGGGAACCCGACCAAGCCCACAGTGAAAAAGAGCCTCACTCATCACAGGCTGAACAAAATCCCCCAAAACTCAACAACCGTGACAAAGCACTGCACCTACAGCAACCATTGAGCTGGTCAGGTTCCCTCCACTCTTCACAGTCCCAGCTTTCTGGAAGGAGGCACAACAATAATTAGTGGATCCTTATTTTTAAAAGCGTGCACGCACACATACACACACACACACACACACACACACACACACACACACACATACACACACACACACTCTAAGGCTCGAGAGAGAATTACAATAAAACATGCAGTCTTCCACAAGCTAGAAACCCACTGTAAACTAAGGAAAATCTTTCCTTAAGGGCAGCCAGACAACCCCTCGGTGATCCCAGCCTGAAGCGGAGTGTGAAGGCAGGGAAAGTACCCTGACTGAAGAAGACAAGGAAAGCCCTTACAACAAGCACGATGGCAGGGGAAGCAAGCAGCAGGACACAGCAGAGGAGAAACACAGCCGATGAACAAGCCCCATTAAGAGATTAGTGGAGACAAAGACATCCATCTATCCCAGAAGAACAGCAAAGGCAGTCAAATTAACACGACTAGACTGGGAATCATCCACACACACACTCATTCAAACTCAAACACTATGGACAATCTTTTTACCCAATTGACTTATAACACATGTCTTTGGACTTGTGCAGGAAACAGGAGTACGCAGAGTAAGCATATGCCATGACGGTGAGAACATGAAAAACACACAGAAATGCCAACTGACCCAGCCGAGGCTCGAACCAGCAACCTTCTTGCTGTGACACAACCATGCTACACACTGCGCCACCGAGATGCCCCTTTTGTTAATCATGAAACCTAATTTTAATAAGCCAGACAGATAACACCAAGAAAGAACTACATCATGCTACTTAATATTAAAGGATGTCATCTGACTGTCTTGTGACTGCCATGTGAGTGAGATATCCTGTGTGAGGGGGATATCCTTCGGGCATAACGGGAATAACTTGTGAGACTAGTGAGGGGATATCCTGCGGGAATAACTTGTGATACCCCATGTGAAACGGCGGCTCAGAGTCCTAGACTCTTCCAGTGCTCCAAAGCTCCCAGATATAAGAACACTTGCTCCCCCACTGAGGCTCCAAATGGCTCTGATCCAAAACGTCAATCCAGCAGACGCTCTCGAAACCTAGGAAGCTGCTCCCAAGACCCTTAAAATTTGCCCAGAGATCCAAGCAGAGAGCTGCCTCCCACACTTAGAGTCCATAACTCCTCCCGCGCTCTCAAAACAGAGAAGCTTGTTGGCCCTGAAGCTAAGTTTGGACGCCGACCTCAATCCTCCCAATAAGACTTTCAACACTTTTGCATCTCCCATCTTCATCAAAAGACTGTGAATCATCTCTTTATCAGGACAACCAAACATCCCCGGCTGCTTTTCATCATCGAAATCCAGGAAACACAAGTTATGCTATTCCCAACTATGAACTGGTGCAAACCTAATCAGAACTTACTTAGGTTAACTTTTATGCATTTGCTTCGATTTTGATTGATGATTTGATAGACTCCTAAACTACTTGAATTAGAGATAATATTTTACAATTCCAAAGATCAAACCCGGTATTGTGTGTGTAAATGTGTGGTGTGACAGTTTTCTTTAATCTTAGGTTAGTTTTTTTGTATTGTATTCTTAATCAATAAATATATTTTGTCTTTCTCTTTGCATAATCTTTGTTGCCTCAAATTGGAACCCTGCTATCGAGTTCACATAAAATCAATGATTGTCATGACTTTGTATGATTTGATTCATTACCAAGGCTAATTTTTATGACTTTTGGTGGACAAAAGTCACGAAGGACTTAAGTAAAGACTGGATCATCACAGATGAGGCGGTGAATTCATCCCTCTTATTGCTGCTAAATCCATTTCAAAGTTGAATCTAATTATTAATTAATTATAGTTATTCATTAATTGCTATTATCCAGTTAATTATATTAATTGTAGGACAAATCAATCTGCTTGCAAATCTCTGCCAGCGAGTAATCTTGCCAATGTCCTGCGACAACCCTGATAAAGTGGGCTCTCAATTGCAGGGGGAAAGGGACGTCAGAAGCCAGTGGGCCAAACTCTGTTTGTAAACAGACTTCCCTATTGTCTGCTGAGATAGTGTCTGTCTGAGATAGTGCTTCTGCCTTACAGCACTCCACCTGGTCTTTGAAGCATTGGAGTCACTACTACACTCCTAGCAGATCCTCCAGGGGGACACCGGCACGAGGAATCGATCCCCTTGCCCAGGCCAGGGGCCTCTGTGGGTGAGACAGAGGTTATAAGACCCCGTTTAACCTGGGTGGCTTGCCTGTAAGTGCAGTCGACAGCCATGTCGGAAAGTGTGTATGAGCCAAGCGACATAATGGGAAGCTCCCACCACGCTTCCTAAACTTTACTAATGGCACCATGCGCACTTAGCTGATAGTTCCCAACTCCCATCCTGCATTTTTTTAAGGGCCTTGGGTTGGAACACCTAAAAAGCTGCCATGCAGGGCAGAGGCAACTTGACCCACAGCATCATATGCCTAGCTGGCAAGATGGGGGGCTCGTGTGTTCACGCCAGGCAGCAGGCTTACTTAGGAATAATTGCAATGAATAAAGAATACTTAGGAATAAGTCTACTCTACATGGGGAATCGTGTTGTATCCCCTCGCTACTGTGCCGTCAAGGGCAGCAAGAGAGGGGAGGCTAGCCAACCTCGCAGTAAGATGTGCCTTACAAGTGCTGGCTAGCTTCCCATGCACTTCCGGGAAGAACAGGATTGGGGGCAGCTTTGGAGCATTACACCCAGCCTGGAGATTTCGGGTCTGAGGGGGGGAGCTACCTCTAACCCAATCTCTCTGGCTGCCTGGGTAAGCAACTTGGCCAGCTCCTCCACAGCACAATTTGCCATCACCCCAGAGGGTGAGAGCGATGTACCCTCTCTTTTGGGAGATTCGTGGCCTCTCCGGTGTACCAGTGGAGATAGCATCATCAGGCACACAGGAGTCTTCAGAAGATGCAAGCAGCGCATCATCCATCAACTCACTGTAGTGGAAAGCACACAGGGAGCTGGAGCGGGGCTTGCAACCCAGCTGGACTCCTAGAAATGCCAGAAAAATGAACTCGACAACCCTTTTAAGTAGGAGTCATGACTAAGTATGGAATATCACACTTAATGGAGACCAATGCATCTAAAAGTAATGTAGGAATTTGATGCAGAACAACTACTATGGAATAAAATGGGGATCAAAAGGTTGCAAGCGCAAGTTTTGTGGAAAGTACAAATGAAAACACAAAAGCAAAAATAAAAATGCAATATAATAAGTTTTGAGAAACAAAAATCAGTTTTGCAAATGAATATGAAGAACTGCCAGTAAAATTCAGCCGCTTAACATTTGCCACACACATTTTGGTCTGTGTTTCAGTTGACTTTAGCATTTACGATTCAGCTTTTTGTTTGCGCTTCTGTTTTTTCTGCGCACTCAGTTTTTTCCCTGTTTGCCACGGAGGGAGGAGCTAAGAGAATAGACCCACCCACGAAGCTAAGTCATCAGCCAGAGATGAGCCGGCAGGGTAACGATGCACTGTTTCTGCGCATGTTCAACAAGGATGGGGAAGACGACACGGAGCAGTGCTAGCGTTTGTTAACAAATAATTACAGACACAAGCAATGGTTTAACTTTATCAAGAGACATATGTCAAGTTTATGTCTCCTCTGTCTAAACTGTCTGTGATTATGTTACAAAATTGCTAAAGCCCTTGCTATGTTAAATGTTGAAAGCAAACTGAATATAGTCTATATTTTTAATTCATTAATGTTCATCCTGCTGTTTCACTCAGGAGAAATCATAGCAAACACAGAGGGTGTTAGTCGTTGCTTCTGTTTTGGTTATATTATAAATTATTTTCTGTTGATTAATATATCTTGGTACAACACATTTACAGAATGTGAATTTGCATTTATAATGCAACCCTACCTTGTTTTTAATCTGGCAGGAAACCCACACGAACGAGGGAGACCATGCAAACTCCACACAAAAATGGCAACTGAATCAGACAAGGCTCAAACAAGCAATCATTTTAATGGGAGGCAATTGTGCTACCCACTGCGCCACTTAATATTATGATATAGATCTTAAATTTGATTCTTTAAATGTCCTAAATGTGACCTCATACAACCTGCAAAAACCCTGTAAAAGATAAGAATATTAATAATAATAAAACTAAATAATAAATGTCAACAAAAAAAATTCAAAAGGAGAGTATTTCTAAGAAAATCCCTCTCTCTCGCAGTCCTTTCAGTATAATTAAATATAGAGTTAGGGAAAGACACAGTGAGATAAAAAAAAATCTATTTCTGAGTGGATGGTCATTTCTGAATTTAAAAGAAAATGATACAAACTAGATGTTATTCACCACAAAAGTGACTACAAAAATCTCTCTAATCACATCGCATTTAAGAAATCTTTTAGTTGAAAAAATTAAAAGATACACATTCAGAATTAAAATAAGAGAACAACGAAAGAGACTGTAGTGGCCATAACCTAGGCTGACATGACAATTTGATATAATTGTTTTTTTTTTTTTTTTTTTTATGGAAGCAAGCAAGAAATATATTGCATAATGAAAAGGAATAAACCTGACCTCTTTTGTGTCCAGCACAGAATTGAAAATGCCAATCATTTTTCCTAGTGGCTCAAGTCAGTCTCCTTTCACTGCCTAGGATTAAATTGATTTTCACCTCTCTTTTTCGTCTTCCTTCTTCCAAAAATTGCAATTTGCTGCTTCGGATGGATTACAAAGAAGGAAATCACCAGAGGAGAGGCACAATTCAGGGTTTGCCACAATAAGAACCAGAGAGCTCTATAAAGTGCAGAGAAATGAGCTACATGATGGACAGCGCACGCTTGTGGTGACAAAAGCCTTCATAATAACCAATTGACAGGCGGATGCTTATTACCACCGACACAAAACCTGGATACGATGACAGAGATTTGTAACTGTCCTGTCAATGAAACCAGACTATCGTGGGCTGAAAACTCTTCTCAAAGACGCTGCTTACAAACACAGTTGCTCTAACCCTTGAATTCTTTTCAGTCTTCATTTCTGTGGATTGAAATCTTCATTGTGTCATGTAAGATTTGTTTGAATAAAGGAAGATGTGCGTATTGAGTCAAAAAAGATAACTGGCAGTCCCTAAACTTAGTATTTCTATACTTTTACAACCCAGAATGCTTTGTGAATGATCAATCAGATGATTGTTAGGAGGAGCTCACTCAGATCAGAGATATGATGGGTGTGATAGAAATTTTAATTAATTATATTTGAAATTAGGCGTCACGGTGGCGCAGTGGATAGGACGGTCGTCTCACAGCAAGAAGGTCGCTGGTTCTAGGCTCGGCTGGGGCAGGTGGCATTTCTGTGTAGAGTTTGCATGTTCTCCCCGTGATCGCGTGGGTTTTCTCCGGGTGCTCCGGTTTCCCCACAAGTCCAAAGACATTGAATCCAAAGAATTGAATAAGAACGATTGTCCATAGTGTGAGTGTGTGTGTGAATGTTTCCCAGCGATGGGTTGCGGCAGGGAAGGGCATCCGCTGCGTAAAACATATGCCAGAGAGTTGGTGGTTCATTCCGCTGTGGCGACCCCGAAAGGGAATAAAGCTGACATGAAGATGAATGAATGAATATTTGAAATTAGTAATATTTAGTAATTAATATCTTTACTAGTATTTTATGTTGAATGTATTTTGATTTTGTGTCCTTGCCTTGGGGTGGCGAGTTGTGAAGAAGACAGACAGTTAACTGGCCAGACCAGTTGATACTTTAACCTAAAGATCAGAGCTGAGGTAAATCAGACTAAAAGGTAGGCTTAAGTAAAAAAAAAAATTTGTCTTCTAACATTATAGTTTTGTCTTATTTGTAGTGTGATTCACATTTGTGTATATACTAAATGTGTTAAGGAAGAAACACACATGTTATTGGTATTTTACTAAAATGAATGAAATGAACGAATTTACTCAAAAAAAGATTTGTTCTTTTCGCTGAACGAGACTCAAAGATCCGAGTCAGTAAAATGATCTGAACTTCCCTCAACTAAGAGAAGTCGGGATGAAGTGCCAGTTCGATGACAGAGACGTGCTCCTCATTTGCCAGTACCGTCCCACCATTACTTTGCCATGCCAGCTACAGAAATCACTTATAGCTTTTTTTGGTACATTGCAGGATAATGTTGCATCAACGTTCTAGTGACGTGGTTTGACATGTTTATGAAGTCTTGAAGAAGTCCCAGTTTTGTCTCAGAAACGTGCTCCTCACGTACAAGCAACCTTTTATGGTTATGTTGCCACGACGACCACAGGAATCACAAATGGACTTTTCTGGTACATTAGAGAGAGAGTAGGAGGATGTTTGAGTCAAGATTGGATTATTGTTTTGTGACCCTAGTTGACATGGCAAGTTCATGACCTTTAGTGTCCTCTCCATGACTCCTTTCTACCCCTCCCACCGGGTAAAGAGTTGTGATGTCACTTTAGAGATGTGTATGATACGGTGTATTATTTTTCTTGAAAATAATTCATTTATATTTGTATTACAATAGATAATTCCACTTTTTGAATGTCATTAGTCAAACTCTAATGTAAAGGTTGCAAGATATTGATCACGACTTCTAAATGCCATTAGTTAAATTTAGATCGTCAGTCAAATTCTTTATCAGAGAATACAAACAGTGAAACATATCAACAATAGTTACCTTCTCAGCTTCCTTCCCACCCCATCATTAAACTCACACACCACAAAGATAGTGAGTGCTAAAACCATATCTCCAACTTAACAGGCGCCAACAACCTATACAGACGACATTACACACATTTCTTACAAGTACTAATTTAACAATTATACACTAACTCTGCAAAGTTGCCTCAACCACGTATGTAGATTACAACAATGAAGTGGCAACACTCTCCTCCAATAAGAGGTACCAACATTGAGATGGGTTAATACAATGTTTTATATCGTCTTTCTAATTATGTATGATGCCGTGACGGATCAAAAATAACACATGGTTTTGGTCACTTACTTAACTTTAACTAGATAATATGTGGAATTCCCTCAAATCAACCGTTTACAGAATCTACCACGCCAGCCTGACTAACCAATAAGATCGCTGGTTAGACGTGACGCATTGTGGGGATGTACCGCTTTTTTAGTTATTACACTTTTTTCTCAGTTTAAGGGGTATGTTCGCGTTTTCACATCAGTAGTTCAGCACCGAGCGGGCCCTCCTCTGCCCTGGCCTTAAGTATAGACTTAATTTTTAATTCTTTCTCATACCGACTCATACCAGAGGAGGGAGGATCAATCCCTGAGCAGAAGGAGACGAGCGGTGGCCATACTCACCACCTCGAAGGCTGGACTTAGAACTTCCGGCAGTTTAATACATGCAAGGTTTCATTGAGGGACCTACGGAAATATGCCTTGAACCACTGGGGAAAGGTCTTTCAGAGGGAAGATAGCATACATGGAACTAGCTAAAGCAATAGTTTTCATAGAGGGCACATAGTGGAGAGAACATAGGAATACTCCGCTTACTCAACTACGCCTGTTGGGGCGAGAGGAGCCAAAAAGCTGGAGGTTATCTCCAGGGACAAAATAGCGCACATATCACTAAGAATGGCGCAACCCAAACTGGACACCCCTTCGTACATCTCAGACAATGCTACCACCACTTAGCATGGCTGAAGAGACCGATTCAACGCTCAGGTTGACCAACCCGCAGCCTTGCTGATCTCGGCCAGCGGAGTCCCCCTTGCCAACGCCCAGGAGTTCGGGACTCCCCTGATAGAGTGGGCTCTCGACTGCAGGGGGCAAGGGACATCAGACGCTGTGTATTCAGTAGAGATGGCCTCCACTAGCCAGTGGGCCAACCTCTGTTTGGAGACAGCCTTCCCTATCATCTGCTGTCCTACAAAGCATACAAAGAGCTGATCAGAACTTCTAACGTTCCGGGTCCTTTCTATCCTCAGTCCTCAGTGCTTGAACTGGGCAATTTGGACTAGAGGCTGGTGCTGCCTCCTCTCTGGGCAGACCTTAGAGGTTCACTACCTGAGTTTTGAAGAAGATGATAGGAACCTTGGGCACAATCACCAAGTTCGAACTTTAATTAGGTTTCATCGACAGAAAGTGCATGAAGATCCCCCACCCTCTTAATCAAGGCTAATGTGACCAGGAGCGCTGTCTTAAATGACAGAAATTTAAGCTCTAAGAGGACCTTGAAGTCCTCTAAGGACAATGGAAAGGTCACAGGTGGGAATAAAGGACGGCCTAGACAGTGTATCCGCTGTCTGATTCAACTTGGGGATTTGGACCTGGGATATGGACTGCAACTAGGGACAAACCCCAATGCTGACTCCAGAGGAGCAGTCTGCGGCGAGAGCCGACAAACGGTGCGAGCGTATCCCTCCTTGTCGATTGATATACGCCACCGCCGCTGTGTTGTCCAGCCTGACCAACACGTGATGTCCTTGCAGCATTCTCTTGAAATGCTTTACTGCTAAGAACACTGCAAATAGCTCCAGGGGACTTTTGCTCCGGGAAACGTGTTTCCAAAACCCTGAGACTTTGTGCTTCCGACATACAGCACCCCACCCACACTGTAAAAACTAATCTATAGAATTTACCCAATAAATGTGAGGTAACAATTTGCATCGACTCTGGTGGGGTAGATTTAATCCCGTATATTGAGTATAAACTATCTGAAGTAAAAAGCTATTAAATACTTGCATAAATTGGGTAACAATACCTCACATTTATGTATATATTCAACAGCTACTTACTCATTAAAATTAGGTAAAAATTATCTCTTCAAATCAATGTTAATTAATATCAGTTAATAACAATTACTTATTCAGAGAAGGTAAAATGTACCCACCACAATAAAGACATTCAGATGGTTCATCAGATCAATGTTTTTAATCCAAAAAATCCAATGGAACACTCAAAATATAGTGCAGCACAACAGCTTTACACAACATTTCAAGTAATGAACCTGTTTTATAACTCACTGATCTATCAAATGTTGCTTCAATAATGTTGGTTAATAAAACATATCCCTGTTTTAGGACATCCAGATCAGAGCAGAAGAGAGAAGTGAGGAGAGAAGGGAGCAGAGAAGAGAAAATGAAAGAAGTGAGGAGATCAGAACAGTGCAGGATGTCCAATCACATTAAGATTTTTTGTATCTAAACTCTTAGACTAAACTCTTTGTCTCTCTTCAGATTTACACAACAGTGACTGACCAAATCTGTGGTCCAGGTATTCATATAACAAATAACTGAACAGCCTTGTTCATATGCAGCAATGATGCACCAAATGATCAAAAAACACAGAATAAAGTGCTAAATGATGTACAACAGCTTTGCACAACAATAAACGAATTGATTTGTTTTATAAGTCACTGAGATAACAGTTTCAAATGTTGTTTCTGGATAATTGGCTACTAAAAACAACACATGGCACTTCTTCTATTTTGAAAATAAATAACACACAAACAAACTCCACATGGTTGTTTCTGTGCATGTACAGTATCAAATATCTGGATAAAGATAAAGAGGAACAGCAAATTTTTTTAATTTTTGAGCATGCTCTCACTCTGATGAGTATGAGCATGCTGAGTATGGATGAGTATAAAAGAAAAAAACAAATGGGGAGGGAAAGGGAATCAAAATTCTTCAGGTCACTTTCTATTGGTATTCCTTTTCTGTCAATCTGGGAGAAATCACAGAGCAATGGAGTGGGCTGAGAGAGAGAGTCTGGATCTGTGTCTGTGTGTGGAGCAAATAA
This sequence comes from Danionella dracula, assembly GCA_900490495.1. Taxonomy (NCBI): domain Eukaryota; kingdom Metazoa; phylum Chordata; class Actinopteri; order Cypriniformes; family Danionidae; genus Danionella; species Danionella dracula. The sequence goes on from UELW01000245.1 coordinate 8,395,555, forward strand.
AGGAACAGAAGAAAAATATAAAACTACGCTCCTTTACAATTCCATTAAAAGTATGTCCAGACAAAAGGTCCTCTTCGAACAAGAGTGGAAATGTGTGTCTACTGCATGAGCCTATTTCTGAGGCTGTGAACCTTTTTCAGTAGTTTTGCCCCGTCAATTTCCAAAAACAGTTTTTGAAAAGCTTCAAACGTGTTCTTCAGCTCCTTTGGATATTCGATGTTGATTGCATAAATGAGTCCCATCAGCAGTATGCATGCCTTTGTTCGGCTTCCACATCCTTCCATCACTTGGTTTCCCTCTATCACAATAGACAAATCTGATGGATCCTCCTCGACCATGACATTGTGCTTCACAATCATCTTCATCGTTTTGTCTGTGTAGTCCTGATATTCCTACATGTTAAAAACAAACAAACAAAAAGCATACACATTTTTATTTTAATTAAGATGCTGTTACAATATATTTTAGTTTATCTAAAAGGAGAGCAGAGGGGGAGTAGAAGGCAAAAGGAGAAGGTGGATACGAGAGGAGAGGACAGGAGTTAATCAAAAATCTGTTTTCAATATGACATACCTGGCAGTCATAGAAAAGATCTTCTTGTCTTTCACCGAGGTAGTTAATGAGGCAGCAGACAACAGCATCTCTTTTTTTCTCAATGTTCTGTGTCTGTAGGGAGATACAATTTAGTGATAAGACTGTTAGCGGAGTGGGGAGTGATTTACATATACTAAGACCGAATACCGGCCCTGTAACAGTTTGGCGACCTGTCCAGACTGAACCCTGCCCCTTCGCCTGATAAATGATGGGTTGGCTCAAAAATCTTGCAACCCGAATGGACAAAGCAGTAAAGAAAATGAATAGATAAGACCAAATTCACATATTGATGTTAAAAGGTAGTTTAAGTTGGTAAGGAGCTCAACTTTGCACACAACAAAGCAATTGTTTACAAAGTACTTTACTTTTAATTCACTTATATCAATAATTACATATTTGTGAAAAAATAAAATAACATACGTCATTTAAAGTGTCCACGCATTAGCCGCAAAAGAGCTGGTGTGTACTCATCAAGCTTCCGCATGAATGTCTCCTCCAAGGAAACTGTTGTGATGCGTCTAAACTCCTCCTTGATCTAGGAAGTAAAAGGACCAAAAATTACATTTTAATAGTGGTTGATTTGTAGTGGTTGATTTGTAGAGTTAATTTAACTGTATTTTGAGTACAATATTAACACCGTTCACACTGAATAGTGTTTCTTAGATTTAACACTGAATGAAATTTACTCTAAATAGTGTTACACCAAAATGATACTTGCCAAAAATTAACAATAACCAGTGTTATAAGTTCACTCCAAAAGTGTTGTTTATGTTTATATATATATATATATATATATATATATATATATATATATATATATATATATATATATATATATATATATATATATATATATACACATATACACACACACACACACACATATACACTTTTTATTTTTCTACAAGTGACAGCTACTCATAATAATACTAATATAATAATTATGTTTTAGTGTTACAATTATGTAAAACATCAGGTAACATTGTTTATTAAATTAAATTACTGTATTGAAGGGTGTTATCTTTTGGGTGTATAAATGGACACATGCAATAGAACACAATATACCATTTAAAACATTTATTGCACACTGTCACTCATACAAAAAAAAATAATCCTCACATCTGCATTAAGTGGCAATATGGCACAATATGCAGTGCAGAGTCTGTACAATGTGAACACGAACACAATTGCTTTTAGTTAAACATGGTACATCCGTCCCGTATATCACTTGATTAACGAATAGCATCGATTGACGTTTAATTCACTGACGTCGCTATTAAAACTGATTTCACATGTAAATCATTAACCACTCATCATGGCCCAAATGAATCGGTTGTTTTCGCAAAAGTTAGACTCCAGAAGGATTTTCCCATTTGGCTAAATAGTAAAACAATACTGAGAGTATCATTACATACATCACAAAACATTAAAAAACGTACACGACGAGTTGACTTGCAAATATAAGCCAAATCCAGATCAGAAAATCGCCTTTCTTAGCATTAGCCAGACACCACACGTGGCGTCATTTGCCATGCGGGACAAACGGCATTCACGAGTCAAAAACAGATTAATACCGCTTAAAAACTAAAGAAAATGCCAAATTAGACAATCGATTGTGTTTAAAATTTTATTGTAAAGTTGTATTGTGACACAGAGCATCTCTTAATACCATTTTAAATTAAAACAGTGAACACGTGTAATAATACCAGGCGCCATTTTTACGGAAATTCGGATAATAAATGCAGAATTTTGATACAAAAGCAACACACGCAGTCAACCACTGTGGATTTAGCAACATTAGGACTTTGCTTTTAACCAAAACTTTTGAGCTTACCTGGCGATCGGTTGGCAGCACGAGAAAATGGCGCCGTGATTAACTGGGGATAAAAAGAGGGGCGGAGCTTAACAAAGTAAAGTTAATTTAACACTGACAATTTACACCAACACTTGGATCAGCCTTACACTATGCATTGTTGTGTTAACTCCTAAAGAGTAACATTGTGGTAACACTGCAAATTTTTACACTGCGGATTTTACTGTGTATATAAATACACTTTTTACTGTTAACAAACAATGAAATTATAATTAAATGTTTACTATTTATTGGTAGTGCTGTGTGTCCTGGACCAGCGACAAATTCAAACTTTAATTTCAAGTAATGAAAGTGAAGTGTGATATACCATAATAAAAAAAAACCTTACCTTCACTTCTGCTGTTCGATGGCAGCGTCGTCCTCACTCATTCAAAAACGTGGGCTGACGCATGCGCAGTTTAAGCAAACAAAACTCACGGTTTGAGGGTATATTTTAATGCATTTTTCTATGTGATGGTTCTTACTTGTGACGAATGGGTAGCATATGTAGAATTTACCCATTACTTTAGAATTCGTTGGCTCGCTGCAATAATCATGTAAATTTTATATGGTTTCCACAGATTATATTTACCACTCTCCAAAATCACTTTTTTCAGTGCAGTCCTTGAAGTGTCAGTAGTTACTACTTTGTGCCTGGCAGGTCCTCCCAGGGGGACACCAGCACAGAGGAACCGAACATCTTTCCAAAGACGCAGGTGGAGGCGGCAATGAGGGGTCACGTTCACCTTCAGTCGCCCTGGACGCTATGCTCACGACGGAACTTGAGCCAAAGCTGGAGTGGTCTCATATGTAACAAGTCGAGCGAAATAACCGCTGTTGCGGAAGCTATATGCCCCAGGAGCCTCTAGAAGGTCATCAGAGGGACCACTAATCTTGTGCAGACTCTGAGTGCTGCCTTAAGCAGGCTTAAGTTTAGCTCCATACCCAGAAAAGATATGCTCTGGCCAGGGGTTAGACGGCTCTTTTCTGAGTTGATCCTAAGCCACAGACGGCTGAGGTGGCATAAGACTCTTTCTCTGTGGCGAATAACTGGGACTGCGTCTGGGCCAGTATCAGCCAGTATTCCAAGTAAGCCAGGATTCAAACCCTTTCCCGTATTAACCGTACTTAAAGGCGCCTCGATCACCTCTTTGAAGGTTCTAGGGGACAGAGACAAGCCGAAGGGGAGGACGCAGTACTGATACACTAGACCTTCAGTGCCAAACCGAAGAAAGTGTCTGTGCCGAGGAAGTATACTCACATGAAAATACGCATCCTTCAGATCTATTGTGGCAAACCAATCCCCTGGATGGACTTAGAACACTGTTGATCTCGCGTGCGGGGGTTAGAGCTGGAATGTGGGCACGGGTGCGGGTCAGAGCTGGTTTGGACGCGCGGGGGCCGGAGCTGGCCATATGTCAATGCAATCGATCCACCTTATCCAACAGACTTGCACAGTCGCGACAAGTTTGGAACACGCAACAAACAGTCACCCAGCAAAAAAGGTGCTTTTACTTGTCTTACTTGTTGGTGGAAGGAAAAGAAAGAATTTAAGTCTGAGGCTTGCAGACTTGCGACATGTTTGGAGCTGGCATGCGGGCGTGAAGGGGGTCGGAGCTGGCATGCGTATAGCGGCAAATCCGTGCCATTAATCGAGAGCGTGTAATTGATAATCAAGCACGAATAATATTAAAATTTGCGCGAGCAGAAACAGATCCGCGCGCGCAAAGAAACAAACCGCGAGCTTTTTTTCAACCCGTGCACGCGCGCGACTGAACCTGAGACCAAAACACTCACAACAAAAACAATAAAGATGAGTACAAGAACAATATAAATCTGACTGAATATTACTCCAACAGCTTAAGAATACACATAAAACAATTTGAGTTGCTTTTGTTTTTAAAGGATAAACTCTAATTAACATTTTTTTTCAATCCTGTCTCAAGAAGAGTTGTTAGTTGTGTTCATATCTGGAATATGGATGTATGAATAAATACTTTTTGTTAATGTCAAATTAGACCACTGTTAAAGTTGACGTTATATGGCATGTTTCTATCTTTAACATGTTTTTAAGTTTTTGTGAGTTCTCAATTAAATGGTAATTAAATTTTACTGTTTTGACAAAACTAGGCCTGCATTATTACATTTGTGAGTTTCTAGAGTCTAATGTAAATTTATAATTTCGGATTTGACTCCTGGTTTTGATTAATTTGTTGAGTTTGGGGTTTGAATTACTGCGTTAGTTTGATAATTTATTTCTACTGTATTTTTAATCCTGATATTACTAAATTCAATCAAAGTTACTTTTACAAGCAGGGATTAATGGTCAAACTAATTTAAATTCAGATTTTACTACTATTTAAATATTAGTTTTAAAGTAGCGAAAAATTGTTTCATTTAGATTTTAACTGTAAGAAAATTAACCTGTTGCGTCAGGTTTAGCGCAATATGTTGAGTACAGCCCAGCTAGCATTTTCTGGTTCAAAAGACGTTTAATAAATTTTTATTCATAGCCTTCTAGACTAATTTTGGGCTGTCAGTGAAAGTTTTAAAGATGTTTAGCGGTAGACCAAAAATAACCTAGACATCATTTCGACCTCTAACAAACAACTGCATATACAAGTTTAAAGGACATAAAATCGGTTTAGGCTGGCTCGCAGGCGGGTCGGAGCTGGCACTGGCGCGGGTCTGAGCTGGCACGGACGCGGGTCGGAGCTGGCTCGCGCGCGCGTCGGAGCTGGCTCTAGCGGGAGCCGGAGCTGGCGCGCGCGGGGGCCGGAGCTGGCGCGCGTGGCCGGAGTCGATCGGGCCCGCGGCAGCGGGGGCAGGAGCTGGCGAGGGAGGGGAGACGGGCCGACCGGGGGACGGAGTGGAGCGTGGGGGGATAGGCTGGAGGGCGGAGTGGAGCGGCGGGGGTAGCGGACACTGGATAAGGGAGCGGGGGGAGGCATGGGGAGCGGAGCTGATGGCTAGAGCGAGGAGCCGCCGAGTGGCTTGGAGGGATGCGCGAGATGGTGACCGCAGCGCGCGTTGTCCGGCCGGGGTGCGCGAGCCGTGGGGGGGGCTGGGAGCGCGGCGGAGCTGGTCTACGAGCGAGGGGGCGGAGCTGGCGCGGTCGGAGCGGCCGGGAGCGGGGGAGGCTGGCTCGGGCGCGGGTCGGAGCTGGCGCGGGTCGGAGCTGGCTCGGGCGCGGGTCGGAGCTGGCTCTCGCGGGAGCCGGAGCTGGCTCTCGCGGGAGCCGGAGCTGGCTCTCGCGGGAGCCGGAGCTGGCGCGCGCGGGGGCCGGAGCTGGCGCGCGCGGGGGCCGGAGCTGGCGCGCGCGGGGGCCGGAGCTATTAAAATTGGCGTGAGCAGAAACAGCGCGCGGCTGAATTTGACACCAAAACACTCACAACAAAAACAATAAAGATGTTAACATGTTTTTAAGTTTTTGTGAGTTCTCAATTAAATGGTAATTAAATTTTACTGTTTTGACAAAACTAGGCCTGCATTAGTACATTTGTGAGTTTCTAGAGTCTAATGTAAATTTATAATTTCGGATTTGACTCCTGGTTTTGATTAATTTGTTGAGTTTAGGGTTTGAATTACTGCGTTAGTTTGATAATTTATTTCTACTGTATTTTTAATCCTGATATTACTAAATTCAATCAAAGTTACTTTTACAAGCAGGGATTAATTGTCAAACTAATTTAAATTCAGATTTTACTACTATTTAAATATTAGTTTTAAAGTAGCGAAAAATAGTTTATTTAAATGAAATTCTGATTGTACTAAGTTAACCTGTTATGTTAGTGTTAGCGCATTATTTTGAGTTCTGACTGCTGCTTTTGCAAATAGAGATCACCCAGCAAGAAAAAGATGTTCAACATCTAGGCTAAGCATATATATCAGAATTAGACCGGCTATATTAAGCCCAATTCCAACTAACCTTGTATTTCGTTTTATGTCGTTTTTGTCCAAATAATTTATGAAACTAAACAATATGTTATATTTTATGATGTGCATGGAGTCAGGAGTAATTAGTAGGTGTCTTGTTTATTTATTTTTTAAAGGTTATTATGTGGGCTACACGCAGCCCTTTTTGATCTCATCTTTTAATCGTCTATTTGTAGACCACTTTTAGATGAAAATTATTTGTTTTTGTTTTGGACTGGCAGCGCATATGATTGACTATATCTCTTTATGTTTACAATATCGATCATATATGTACAACAGTTACGTGTCAATTTATTACATGGTCTTTATATAGCCGCGATTTAGCTCTAAATTAGACGTGCAGCCGTAACCGCCATTTCATTGGAAAATAATAGTCTATAAATAGACCAGAATTAGAGTGGCTAAATGTAACCCAAATCTAGTCCAAAAACCTTACATTTAGTTTTTATGACATTCTTGTCAAAACAGCTAAAAATAAACTAAATTCAATAATATGTCTGTATATAATCTGCAATGAGTCAACAAAGATTTAAGTTGAAAAAGTGAAATTGATTTTCAAAAGCGGTAAAGGCAACATATGAGCCGGAACTTTTCTTGCAGGGCTTGGTGTTACCCGGAACACTGAGTTGACGCCTTCCTTTCCGGATTTTACATAGCCGTGTGTTCATGACTCTCTTTCTATCGTCACATTTCGGGTCAGTAAATGCATTTTAAAACGACAAAGGTTCTCCTTAAAGTCAAGCCATGTTTAAAGAACAAATGTGAAGCGGTTGTGTCCATGTTGTGGTAAATATAAGACGTTATCAGGTCCTTGATGATGTTTTCAAAGGCTGCGTCCCTAAAGCGTGGATCCTAGAATTGTTTTATTTTTCAATTACCTTAAAAACAGATAATACTTAAATACACAGTCGTAATTTAAAACATTAACATACAGGTAAATGTTTTGTTTTTTAAGAAGAAACGCAGCATAATGCTCTCCAGCCCTGATGTACATTGCATGCTAATATAATGATAGCGTTTTCGCTAACGCTTTTTCCTCGCTACTTCGCAGATCTGCAATGACTAGTTTCCCAGTGGAAGCTGATCTCATGAAAGCAGTCAGAAACCTCTTCATGCAGCACAGAGAGCAGCTGTACAGTGGTTAAAATTGCAGCGTTTAAATAAAGGTTTTTTTTAAGATGTCTTTTTTTAACTGCATGTTTGTGCTTGAAATGTCTTATTGTTCATAATTGCTATTACCTTTATGTATATTTGCATAGACACAAGTGTGTAACATTCCAATGTTATTAAACTAAAATGAAAATGAATTACATTTCTGTGAATGTGTTACGTTAGCTAATTATGATAACCATGTCAACTTAAAATTGTAATGTTACTTTATTGTGTACCCTAAACAGATTTTATGTCCTTTAAACTTGTATTTGCAGTTGTTTGTTAGAGGTCTAAATGATGTCTTGGTTATTTTTGGTCTACCGCTAAACATCTTTTAAACTTTCACTGACAGCCCAAAATTAGTCTAGAAGGCTATGAATAAACATTTATTAAACGTCTTCTGAACCAAAAAAATGCTAGCTGGGCTGTACTCAACATATTGCGCTAAACCTGATGCAACAGGTTAATTTTCTTACAATTAAAATCTAAATTAAACAATTTTTTGCTGCTTCTAAAATTACTATTTAAACAGTAGTAAAATCTGAATTTAAATTAGTTTGACCATTAATCTCTGCTTGTAAACGTAACTTTGATTGTATTTAGTTTAAATAAGGATTAAAAATACAGTTTCTTTTAGAAATAAAATATCAAACTAACGCAGTAATTCAAACCCCAAACTCAACAAATTAATCAAAACCAGGATTCAAATCTGAAATTATACATTTGCATTAGATTCTAGAAACTCACAAATGTAATAATGCAGGCCTAGTTTTGTCAAAACAGTAAAATTTAATAACCATTTAACTGAGAACTCACAAAAACTTAAAAACATGTTAAAGATAGAAACATGCCATATAACGTCAACTTTAACAGTGGTCTAATTTGACATTAACAAAAAGTATTTATTCATACATCCATATTCCAGATATGAACACAACTTACAACTTTTCTTGAGACAACATTAAAAAAAAATTGATTAGAGTTTATCCTTTAAAAATAAAAGCAACTTGGATTGTTTTGTGTATTCTTTAAGCTGTTGGAGTAATATTCAGTCAGATTTATATTCTTGTAGTCATCTATATTGTTTTTTTGGTAATGTTTGTAAATTTCTTTGGCTTGTCGTTGTTGTTTAATTAAAGAGTCACTTTTATAAGTTGGTTAACGTCTTTGTTGGGGGAGACTTGACTCTCAGCGTTAAAGTGACAGAACTGACTGACAAAGAGGCATCCAATCACAGCTGACTCCCGGGAAATGAGGGTCCCACCCAATCTTGGACAAAAATCAGAGACTGAGTGTTTTCCTCTCAGCTTAAAACGCGCGCATGCGCGGGTTGAAAAAAAAGCTTGCGGTTTGTTTCTCTGCGCGCGCGGATTTGTTTCTGCTCGCTCAAATTTTAATATTATGTGCGCGTGATTATCAAATACACGCGCTCGATTAATGATCTGGATTTGCCGCGATAGAGTGTTTTGGTCTCAGGTTCAGTCGCGCGCGTGCGCGGGTTGAAAAAAAAAGCTCGCGGTTTGTTTCTCTGCGCGCGGATCTGTTTCTGCTCGCTCAAATTTTAATATTATCCGCGCGTGATTATCAAATATACGCGCTCGATTAATGACCCGGATTTGTCGGCATATTTCGGTCTCAGGTTCAGTCGCGCGCGTGCGCGGGTTGAAAAAAAAGCTCACGGTTTGTTTCTTTGTGCGCGCGGATCTGTTTCTGCTCGCGCATGCTTGATTATCAAATACACGCGCTGGATTAATGGCACGGATTTGCGCGGAGGCCGGAGCTGGACGCGTGGGCGGGGGCCAGAGCTGGCTCGCTCGCGGGTGAGGGCCGGAGTGTAAAAGTACATTTTATAGTCAGTTTACTTTTTTTAGGTTCATCTAAAGGTTTTAGAACGAGCCTTGGTGGGGAGGGCTTACCTGGAGCTGGGTGGGTTCCCTCCCACCACAATCCAAAAGACAAACTCCTAGGGAAAATGCTAGTAAGCTGTGCATTAAGAGCTACTTATAACAACTAGTCACTTACCTTGATGTAAAGTTACTTAACCTATACATCTGAGTTTTCCTTATATTAATTTTGTTAATGATTTATAGAGATTTCCAACATTTTGCTGGAACATTATTCAAAAATGTTATAATAATGCTATAAGAAATCTATAAACACAAACACACTCGGCTAAAATTACAACATAAACATGTACGTAACCTAAAAAAGAACATTTTAAAATCAGTTCCCCTTCAGGAACTCAAGCTGCGTCCAAATGCTACGAGGAACGCTCGCTGAGTTTCCGGCTCTGAATTATGGGTCAAATCTCGTCCAACTGAAGGGTGTGGCGTCATCAAAGCGCGGCGTCGCACCCTGGAAATTAGCAGTAAATAGGAGCCAGCGATGGAGATGGCAACCAGCTTTTCTGTATTTAGAAAGAACTCAGAATGTGTCTTCTTGTTCCAAAAAAATTGTGGCTAAATCTTGTACTTGTTGCGAGAGACATATTGAAGCGCTCCTCGAAATCCAGTTGCTTCTTGCTTGCGTTTTATCATGGGCAAGGACTCGTAAGAGCTCTGTTTGGCGTGCTTGGGAGCGGATCATGCTCAGTCGGCTCGCAAGGGAGTCGGCTGTGAGCATTGTGAGCGCATGCAAATGGACACTCTGCTTGCGGAAAGAAAAGTGATGGCCAGGGTGACGCTTCTTCCAAGGCAGAGCGCCTGTTTGGTCATGGGGTTCGCAAACGGAGCTAGCGGGGGACGCCCACTAGCTCCGATCCATTGTTGTCTGGTGCAGGTCCACGCCATGGATGGGGGCCTACTCCTATCTCCCTCAAAGGAGGTGGATAAGGAGCCGGTCCCTCCACTGGTAGCCGCAGCGCGGCTGCTCCAGTTCGAGGAGTTTTTGGAGGTTGTGACGCATGCGGTCGAGAGGTTAGACATCTCCTGGTCACCGCCGGCACAGGCCCCGCATTCAGAGAGAATGCTCGACGAACGCTACCTGTGTCCGTGGTCACAACCCCTGCACCGGGGCCTGTAGTATTTCCCAGACCTGCACACCGAGGTGACTAGGTCCTGGGATCTGCCTTACAAGGCAAGGCCTGCCTCTTCTCTCCTGATGTTCTTTTTTTAGCCAAACATCCAGGGGTCACAGAAGCGCGGTTATGGGAGGACCCCAGGTGGAGCAGACGATTGTCTTGCAAGCTATCTGTCCCCTGGTATGACGTCTCCCTGAAGGCCCCGGCGCTCCCCACCAGGCTGCTCAGAGCCACCTCGGCCTTGGTGGGGAAGGCTTACCTGGGGTTCGGCTGGGTGGGAGCAGACTCCTAAGGCTGCTGCTTCTGGGTATAGGGGGACCCTGAAATAGAGTGTCGCTGCCTGTGCCCCTTCCTGAGGGGTGGTGACACAAGCCCTAGCCCAGGGAAATGGGGGGGGGGGGTCTGAGGACAATCATTTTCAATAAACGGGCTGTCGCTAAGTGTTCCTGATGGGCTGGGGGGGGGGGGGTCTCCAGCTTTATCGACCAACGCGCTACATGGAAGGCTGTCGTCTCTTGGCGTCCCCCTTGACACATATTCGCTAACCCTGCCACCCTCGGTGCTTCAGGGAGCGTGTGCTAAAACTACATGTCCCAGCTAAAATCCACCACAATCCACAAGACATTCTACTAGTATTAAACACTTTCGGCTAACAATACTAGTAAGCTGTGTATTTGGAGCTACTTATAACAACTAGTCACTTACCTTGATGTTAAGTTACTTACCCTGTACTTTAGAGTATTCCTTAAAACAGAACTCTTCAATATTTGTAGGGATTACCAACATTTTACTGGAACACTCTTCAAAACATCCTAATGCAATATGAAATCTGAAAACGCAAAGACACTCGGTTATAATTAAAACAAACATGTACATAACCTAAAAAGTAGATTTAAAAATCAGTTTACCGTTTTAAGGCTTACCTAAAGATTGTAGTACTAGGAATGGACCTGTTTCCTTCCCACCACAACCCACAAGAATCAGCTGGGTTTAGCTGGCCTCAATTAAGCTGAAACTTTTAGTTTTAGCTGAAGCTTTATCTCTTCAAAAATGTTGTTTTGCTGCTAAAATAAATCTGGAAAAACATCAAGTATAAATAAAACACAAACATGTACTTAACCTAAAAAAGTACATTTTAAAATCAGTTTACTTTTTTTTAGGTTCATCTAAAGGTTTTAGTACGAGGAATGGGTCCTGTTTCTCTCCCACCACAATCCAAAAGACATACTCCTAGGACTAAAAACTTTAGAAGAAAAATGCTAGTGAGCTGTGCATTAAGACCGAATTATAACAATTAGTCACTTACCTTGATGTAAAACTACTTACCCTATTCATCTGAGTTTTCCTTATATCAGTTTTGGTAACGGTTTATAGAGATTTCCAACATTTTGCTGGAACATTCTTCAAAAATGTTATAATAATGCTATAAGAAATCTAAAAACACAAACACACTCGGCTAAAATTACAACATAAACATGTACGTAACCTAAAAAAAAACATTTTAAAATCACTCAAGCTGCGTCCAAATGCTACAAGGAACGCTCGCTGAGTTTCCGGCTCTGAATTATGGGTCAAATCTCGTCCAACTCAAGGGTGTGGCGTCATCAAAGCGCGGCGTCGCACCCTGGAAATTAGCAGTAAATAGGAGCCAGCGATGGAGACGGCAACCAGCTTTTCTGTATTTAGTAAGCACTCAGAATGTGTCTTCTTGTTCCAAAAAAATTGTGGCTAAATCTTGTACTTGTTGCGAGAGACATATTGAAGCGCTCCTCGAAATCCAGTTGCTTCTTGCTTGCGTTTTATCATGGGCAAGGACTCGTAAGAGCTCTGTTTGGCGTGCTTGGGAGCGGATCATGCTCAGTCGGCTCGCAAGGGAGTCGGCTGTGAGCAATGTGAGCGCATGCAAATGGACACTCTGCTTGCGGAAAGAAAAGTGATGGCCAGGGTGACGCTTCTTCCAAGGCAGAGCACCTGTTTGGTCATGGGGTTCGCAAACGGAGCTAGCGGGTAACGCCCACTAGCTCCGATCCATTGTTGTCTGGTGCAGGTCCACGCCATGGATGAGGGCCTACTCTTATCTCCCTCAAAGGAGGTGGATAAGGAGCCGGTCCCTCCACTGGTAGCCGCAGCGCGGCTGCTCCAGTTCGAGGAGTTTTTGGAGGTTGTGACGCATGCGGTCGAGAGGTTAGACATCTCCTGGTCACCGCCGGCACAGGCCCCGCATTCGGAGAGAATGCTCGACGAACGCTACCTGTGTCCGTGGTCACAACCCCTGCACCGGGGCCTGTAGTTTTTCCCAGACCTGCACACCGAGGTGACAAGGTCCTGGGATCAGCCTTACAAGGCAAGGCCTGCCTCTTCTCTCCTGATGTTCTTTTTTTAGCCAAACATCCAGGGGGCACAGAAGAACGGTTATGGGAGGACCCCAGGTGGAGCAGACGATTGTCTTGCAAGCTATCTGTCCCCTGGTATGACGTCTCCCTGAAGGCCCCGGCGCTCCCCACCAGGCTGCTCAGAGCCACCTCGGCCTTGGTGGGGAGGGCTTACCTGGAGTTCTGCTGGGTGGGAGCAGACTCCTAAGGCTGCTGCTTCTGGGTATAAGGGGACCCAGAAGCAGAGTGTCGCTGCCTGTGCCCCTTCCTGAGGGGTGGCGACACAAGCCCTAGCTCAGGGAAATGGGGTGGGGGGGAATCTGAGGACAATCATTTTAAATAAATGGGCTGTCGCTAAGTGTTCCTGATGGGCTGGGGGGGGGGGGTCTCCAACTTTATCGACAAACATGCTTCATGGAAGACTGTCGTCTCTTGGCGTCCCCCTCGCCACATATTCGCTAACCCTGCCACCTGCGGTGCTTCAGGGAGCGTGTGCTAAAACTACATGTTCCAGCTAAAATCCACACAATCCACAAGACATTCTACCAGTAATAAATACTTTCGGTTAAATATTCTAGTAAGCTGTGTATTAAGAGCTACTTATAACAACTAGTCACTTATCTTGATGTTAAGTTACTTACCCTGTACTTTAGAGTATTCCTTAAAACAGAACTCGTCAATATTTGTAGGGATTACCAACATTTTACTGGAACACTCTTCAAAACATCCTAATGCAATATGAAATCTGAAAACGCAAAGACACTCGGTTATAATCGAAACAAACATGTACATAACCTAAAAAGTAGATTTAAAAATCAGTTTACCGTTTTAAGGCTTATCTAAAGGTTGTAGTACTAGGAATGGACCTGTTTCCTTCCCACCACAACCCACAAGAATCAGCTGGGTTTTGCTGGCCTCGTTTAAGCTGAAACTTATAGTTTTAGCTGAGGCTTTATCTCTTCAAAAATGTTGTTTTGCTGCCAAAAAAAATGTGGAAAAACACCAACTATAAATAAAACACAAACATGTACTTAACCTAAAAAAGTACATTTTATAATCAGTTTACTTTTTTTTAGGTTCATCTAAAGGTTTTAGTACGAGGAATGGGTCCTGTTTCCCTCCCACCAATCCAAAGACATCCTCCTAGGACTAAAAACTTTAGACGAAAAATGCTAGTAAGCTGTGCATTAAGACCGAATTATAACAACTAGTCACTTACCTTGATGTAAAGTTACTTACCCTATTCATCTGAGTTTTCCTTTTATCAGTTTTGGTAACGATTTATAGAGATTTCCAACATTTTGCTGGAACATTCTTCAAAAATGTCATAATAATGCTATAAGAAATCTAAAAACACAAACACACTCGGCTAAAATTACAACATAAACATGTACGTAACCTAACAAAGAACATTTTAAAATCACTCAAGCTGCGTCCAAATGCTACAAGGAACGCTCGCTGAGTTTCCGGCTCTGAATTATGGGTCAAATCTCGTCCAACTCAAGGGTGTGGCGTCATCAAAGCGCGGCCTCGCACCCTGGAATTTAGCAGTAAATAGGAGCCAGCGATGGAGACGGCAACCAGCTTTTCAGTATTTAGTAAGCACTCAGAATGTGTCTTCTTGTTCCAAAAAAATTGTGGCTAAATCTTGTACTTGTTGCGAGAGACATATTGAAGCGCTCCTCGAAATCCAGTTGCTCCTTGCTTGCGTTTTATCACGGGCAAGGACTCGTAAGAGCTCTGTTTGGCGTGCTTGGGAGCGGATCATGCTCAGTCGGCTCGCAAGGGAGTCGGCTGTGAGCAATGTGAGTGCATGCAAATGGACTATCCGCTTGCGGAAAGAAAAGTGATTGCCAGGCTGACGCTTCTTCCGAGGCAGAGCGCCTGTTTGGTCATGGGCTTCGCAAACGGAGCTAGCGGGGGACGCCCACTAGCTCCGATCCATTGTTGTCTGGTGCAGAGGAATGTCTTTTGGTGGTCCCCACCCCCCCAGGCCATGGATGAGGGCCTACTCTTATCTCCCTCAAAGGAGGTGGATAAGGAGCCGGTCCCTCCACTGGTAGCCGCGGCGCGGCTGCTCCAGTGCGAGGAGTTTTTGGAGGTTGTGACGCATGCGGTGGAGAGGTTAGACATCTCCTGGTCACCGCCGGCACAGGCCCCGTGTTCGGAGAGAATGCTCGACGAACGCTACCTGTGTCCATGGTCACAACCCCTGCACCGGGGCCTGTAGTATTTCCCAGACCTGCACACCGAGGTGACTAGGTCCTGGGATCAGCCTTACAAGGCCAGGCCTGCCTCTTCTCTCCTGATGTTCTTTTTTTAGCCAAACATCCAGGGGGCACAGAAGCGCGGTTATGGGAGGACCCCAGGTGGAGCAGACGATTGTCTCGCAAGCTATCTGTCCCCTGGTATGACGTCTCCCTGAAGGCCCCGGCGCTCCCCACCAGGCTGCTCAGAGCCACCTCGGCCTTGGTGGGGAGGGCTTACCTGGAGTTCTGCTGGGTTGGAGCAGACTCCTAAGGCTGCTGCTTCTGGGTATAGGGGGACCCAGAAGCAGAGTGTCGCTGCCTGTGCCCCTTCCTGAGGGGTTGGGACACAAGCCCTAGCCCAGGGAAATGGGCTGGGGGGGGGGGGGTCTGAGGACAATCATTTTCAATAAACGGGCTGTCGCCAAGTGTTCCTGATGGGCTGGGGGGGGGGGGGTCTCCAGCTTTATCGACCAACGCGCTTCATGGAAGTCTGTCGTCTCTTGGCGTCCCCCTCGACACATATTCGCTAACCCTGCCACCCTCGGTGCTTCAGGGAGCGTGTGCTAAAACTACATGTTCCAGCTAAAATCCACCACAATCCACAAGACATTCTACTAGTATTAAACACTTTCGGTTAACAATACTAGTAAGCTGTGTATTAAGAGCTACTTATAACAACTAGTCACTTACCTTGATGTTAAGTTACTTACCCTGTACTTTAGAGTATTCCTTAAAACAGAACTCGTCAATATTTGTAGGGATTACCAACATTTTACTGGAACACTCTTCAAAACATCCTAATGCAATATGAAATCTGAAAACGCAAAGACACTCGGTTATAATTAAAACAAACATGTACATAACCTAAAAAGTAGATTTAAAAATCAGTTTACCGTTTTAAGGCTTACCTAAAGGTTGTAGTACTAGGAATGGACCTGTTTCCTTCCCACCACAACCCACAAGAATCAGCTGGGTTTTAGCTGGCCTCAATTAAGCTGAAACTTTTAGTTTTAGCTGAGGCTTTATCTCTTCAAAAATGTTGTTTTGCTGCTAAAATAAATCTGGAAAAACATCAAGTATAAATAAAACACAAACATGTACTTAACCTAAAAAAGTACATTTTAAAATCAGTTTACTTTTTTTTAGGTTCATCTAAAGGTTTTAGTACGAGGAATGGGTCCTGTTTCTCTCCCACCACAATCCAAAAGACATATTCCTAGGACTAAAAACTTTAGAAGAAAAATGCTAATGAGCTGTGCATTAAGACCGAATTATAACAATTAGTCACTTACCTTGATGTAAAACTACTTACCCTATTCATCTGAGTTTTCCTTATATCAGTTTTGGTAACGGTTTATAGAGATTTCCAACATTTTGCTGGAACATTCTTCAAAAATGTTATAATAATGCTATAAGAAATCTAAAAACACAAACACACTCGGCTAAAATTACAACATAAACATGTACGTAACCTAAAAAAAAAACATTTTAAAATCAGTTCCCCTTCAGGAACTCAAGCTGCGTCCAAATGCTACGAGGAACGCTCGCTGAGTTTCCGGCTCTGAATTATGGGTCAAATCTCGTGCAGCTGAAAGGTGTGGCGTCATCAAAGCGCGGCGTCTCACCCTGGAAATTAGCAGTAAATAGGAGCCAGCGATGGAGACGGCAACCAGCTTTTCTGTATTTAGTAAGCACTCAGAATGTGTCTTCTTGTTCCAAAAAAATTGTGGCTAAATCTTGTACTTGTTGCGAGAGACATATTGAAGCGCTCCTCGAAATCCAGTTGCTTCTTGCTTGCGTTTTATCATGGGCAAGGACTCGTAAGAGCTCTGTTTGGCGTGCTTGGGAGCGGATCATGCTCAGTCGGCTCGCAAGGGAGTCGGCTGTGAGCATTGTGAGCGCATGCAAATGGACACTCTGCTTGCGGAAAGAAAAGTGATGGCCAGGGTGACGCTTCTTCCAAGGCAGAGCACCTGTTTGGTCATGGGGTTCGCAAACGGAGCTAGCGGGTAACGCCCACTAGCTCCGATCCATTGTTGTCTGGTGCAGGTCCACGCCATGGATGAGGGCCTACTCTTATCTCCCTCAAAGGAGGTGGATAAGGAGCCGGTCCCTCCACTGGTAGCCGCGGCGCGGCTGCTCCAGTTCGAGGAGTTTTTGGAGGTTGTGACGCATGCGGTGGAGAGGTTAGACATTTCCTGGTCACCACCGGCACAGGCCCCGATTTCGGAGAGAATGCTCGACGAACGCTACCTGTGTCCATGGTCACAACCCCTGCACCGGGGCCTGTAGTATTTCCCAGACCTGCACACCGAGGTGACTAGGTCCTGGGATCAGCCTTACAAGGCAAGGCCTGCCTCTTCTCTCCTGATGTTCTTTTTTTAGCCAAACATCCAGGGGGCACAGAAGCGCGGTTATGGGAGGACCCCAGGTGGAGCAGACGATTGTCTTGCAAGCTATCTGTCCCCTGGTATGACGTCTCCCTGAAGGCCCCGGCGCTCCCCACCAGGCTGCTCAGAGCCACCTTGGCCTTGGTGGGGAGGGCTTACCTGGAGTTCTGCTGGGTGGGAGCAGACTCCTAAGGCTGCTGCTTCTGGGTATAAGGGGACCCAGAAGCAGAGTGTCGCTGCCTGTGCCCCTTCCTGAGGGGTGGCGACACAAGCCCTAGCTCAGGGAAATGGGGTGGGGGGGGAATCTGAGGACAATCATTTTAAATAAACGGGCTGTCGCTAAGTGTTCCTGATGGGCTGGGGGGGTCTCCAACTTTATCGACAAACGTGCTTCATGGAAGACTGTCGTCTCTTGGCGTCCCCCTCGCCACATATTCGCTAACCCTGCCACCCTGCGGTGCTTCAGGGAGCGTGTGCTAAAACTACATGTTCCAGCTAAAATCCACCACAATCCACAAGACGTTCTACTAGTATTAAACACTTTCGGTTAACAATACTAGTAAGCTGTGTATTAAGAGCTACTTATAACAACTAGTCACTTACCTTGATGTTAAGTTACTTACCCTGTACTTTAGAGTATTCCTTAAAACAGAACTCGTCAATATTTGTAGGGATTACCAACATTTTACTGGAACACTCTTCAAAACATCCTAATGCAATATGAAATCTGAAAACGCAAAGACACTCGGTTATAATCGAAACAAACATGTACATAACCTAAAAAGTAGATTTAAAAATCAGTTTACCGTTTTAAGGCTTACCTAAAGGTTGTAGTACTAGGAATGGACCTGTTTCCTTCCCACCACAACCCACAAGAATCAGCTGGGTTTTAGCTGGCCTCGTTTAAGCTGAAACTTATAGTTTTAGCTGAGGCTTTATCTCTTCAAAAATGTTGTTTTGCTGCCAAAAAAAATCTGGAAAAACACCAAGTATAAATAAAACACAAACATGTACTTAACCTAAAAAAGTACATTTTAAAATCAGTTTACTTTTTTTTAGGTTCATCTAAAGGTTTTAGTACGAGGAATGGGTCCTGTTTCCCTCCCACCACAATCCAAAAGACATACTCCTAGGACTAAAAACTTTAGACGAAAAATGCTAATAAGCTGTGCATTAAGACCGAATTATAACAACTAGTCACTTACCTTGATGTAAAGTTACTTACCCTATTCATCTGAGTTTTCCTTATATCAGTTTTGGTAACGATTTATAGAGATTTCCAACATTTTGCTGGAACATTCTTCAAAAATGTCATAATAATGCTATAAGAAATCTAAAAACACAAACACACTCGGCTAAAATTACAACATAAACATGTACGTAACCTAACAAAAAACATTTTAAAATCACTCAAGCTGCGTCCAAATGCTACAAGGAACGCTCGCTGAGTTTCCGGCTCTGAATTATGGGTCAAATCTCGTCCAACTCAAGGGTGTGGCGTCATCAAAGCGCGGCCTCGCACCCTGGAAATTAGCAGTAAATAGGAGCCAGCGATGGAGACGGCAACCAGCTTTTCTGTATTTAGTAAGCACTCAGAATGTGTCATCTATTTCCAAAAAAATTGTGGCTAAATCTTGTACTTGTTGCGAGAGACATATTGAAGCGCTCCTCGAAATCCAGTTGCTCCTTGCTTGCGTTTTATCACGGGCAAGGACTCGTAAGAGCTCTGTTTGGCGTGCTTGGGAGCGGATCATGCTCAGTCGGCTCGCAAGGGAGTCGGCTGTGAGCAATGTGAGTGCATGCAAATGGACTATCAGCTTGCGGAAAGAAAAGTGATTGCCAGGCTGACGCTTCTTCCGAAGGCAGAGCGCCTGTTTGGTCATGGGCTTCGCAAACGGAGCTAGCGGGGACTGCCCACTAGCTCCGATCCATTGTTGTCTGGTGCAGAGGAATGTCTTTGGTGGTCCCCCCCCCCAGGCCATGGATGAGGGCCTACTCTTATCTCCCTCAAAGGAGGTGGATAAGGAGCCGGTCCCTCCACTGGTAGCCGCGGCGCGGCTGCTCCAGTGCGAGGAGTTTTTGGAGGTTGTGACGCACTCGGTGGAGAGGTTAGACATTTCCTGGTCACCACCGGCACAGGCCCCGATTTCGGAGAGAATGCTCGACGAACGCTACCTGTGTCCGTGGTCACAACCCCTGCACCGGGGCCTGTAGTATTTCCCAGACCTGCACACCGAGGTGACTAGGTCCTGGGATCTGCCTTACAAGGCAAGGCCTGCCTCTTCTCTCCTGATGTTCTTTTTTTAGCCAAACATCCAGGGGTCACAGAAGCGCGGTTATGGGAGGACCCCAGGTGGAGCAGACGATTGTCTTGCAAGCTATCTGTCCCCTGGTATGACGTCTCCCTGAAGGCCCCGGCGCTCCCCACCAGGCTACTCAGAGCCACCTCGGCCTTGGTGGGGAAGGCTTACCTGGGGTTCGGCTGGGTGGGAGCAGACTCCTAAGGCTGCTGCTTCTGGGTATAGGGGGACCCTGAAATAGAGTGTCGCTGCCTGTGCCCCTTCCTGAGGGGTGGCGACACAAGCCCTAGCCCAGGGAAATGGGCTGGGGGGTGGGGGGGTCTGAGGACAATCATTTTCAATAAACGGGCTGTCGCTAAGTGTTCCTGATGGGCTGGGGGGGGGGGGTCTCCAGCTTTATCGACCAACGCGCTACATGGAAGGCTGTCGTCTCTTGGCGTCCCCCTTGACACATATTCGCTAACCCTGCCACCCTCGGTGCTTCAGGGAGCGTGTGCTAAAACTACATGTCCCAGCTAAAATCCACCACAATCCACAAGACATTCTACTAGTATTAAACACTTTCGGCTAACAATACTAGTAAGCTGTGTATTTGGAGCTACTTATAACAACTAGTCACTTACCTTGATGTTAAGTTACTTACCCTGTACTTTAGAGTATTCCTTAAAACAGAACTCTTCAATATTTGTAGGGATTACCAACATTTTACTGGAACACTCTTCAAAACATCCTAATGCAATATGAAATCTGAAAACGCAAAGACACTCGGTTATAATCGAAACAAACATGTACATAACCTAAAAAGTAGATTTAAAAATCAGTTTACCGTTTTAAGGCTTACCTAAAGGTTGTAGTACTAGGAATGGACCTGTTTCCTTCCCACCACAACCCACAAGAATCAGCTGGGTTTTTGCTGGCCTCGTTTAAGCTGAAACTTATAGTTTTAGCTGAGGCTTTATCTCTTCAAAAATGTTGTTTTGCTGCCAAAAAAAATGTGGAAAAACACCAACTATAAATAAAACACAAACATGTACTTAACCTTAAAAAAGTACATTTTATAATCAGTTTACTTTTTTTTAGGTTCATCTAAAGGTTTTAGTACGAGGAATGGGTCCTGTTTCCCTCCCACCACAAGACATCCTCCTAGAAATAAAAACTTTAGACGAAAAATGCTAGTAAGCTGTGCATTAAGACCGAATTATAACAACTAGTCACTTACTTTGATGTAAAGTTACTTACCCTATTCATCTGAGTTTTCCTTATATCAGTTTTGGTAAAGATTTATAGAGATTTCCAATATTTTGCTGGAACATTCTTCAAAAATTTCATAATAATGCTATAAGAAATCTAAAAACACAAACACACTGGGGTAAAATTACAACATAAACATGTACGTAACCTAACAAAGAACATTTTAAAATCACTCAAGCTGCGTCCAAATGCTACAAGGAACGCTCGCTGAGTTTCCGGCTCTGAATTATGGGTCAAATCTCGTCCAACTCAAGGGTGTGGCGTCATCAAAGCGCGGCCTCGCACCCTGGAAATTAGCAGTAAATAGGAGCCAGCGATGGAGACGGCAACCAGCTTTTCTGTATTTAGTAAGCACTCAGAATGTGTCTTCTTGTTCCAAAAAAATTGTGGCTAAATCTTGTACTTGTTGCGAGAGACATATTGAAGCGCTCCTCGAAATCCAGTTGCTCTTTGCTTGCGTTTTATCACGGGCAAGGACTCGTAAGAGCTCTGTTTGGCGTGCTTGGGAGCGGATCATGCTCAGTCGGCTCGCAAGGGAGTCGGCTGTGAGCATTGTGAGTGCATGCAAATGGACACTCCGCTTGCGGAAAGAAAAGTGATGGCCAGGGTGACGCTTCTTCCAAGGCAGAGCACCTGTTTGGTCATGGGGTTCGCAAACGGAGCTAGCGGGTAACGCCCACTAGCTCCGATCCATTGTTGTCTGGTGCAGGTCCACGCCATGGATGAGGGCCTACTCTTATCTCCCTCAAAGGAGGTGGATAAGGAGCCGGTCCCTCCACTGGTAGCCGCGGCGCGGCTGCTCCAGTTCGAGGAGTTTTTGGAGGTTGTGACGCATGCGGTGGAGAGGTTAGACATCTCCTGGTCACCGCCGGCACAGGCCCCGTGTTCAGAGAGAATGCTCGACGAACGCTACCTGTGTCCATGGTCACAACCCCTGCACCGGGGCCTGTAGTTTTTCCCAGACCTGCACACCGAGGTGACAAGGTCCTGGGATCAGCCTTACAAGGCAAGGCCTGCCTCTTCTCTCCTGATGTTCTTTTTTTAGCCAAACATCCAGGGGGCACAGAAGCGCGGTTATGGGAGGACCCCAGGTGGAGCAGACGATTGTCTTGCAAGCTATCTGTCCCCTGGTATGACGTCTCCCTGAAGGCCCCGGCGCTCCCCACCAGGCTGCTCAGAGCCACCTCGGCCTTGGTGGGGAGGGCTTACCTGGAGTTCTGCTGGGTTGGAGCAGACTCCTAAGGCTGCTGCTTCTGGGTATAGGGGGACCCAGAAGCAGAGTGTCGCTGCCTGTGCCCCTTCCTGAGGGGTTGGGACACAAGCCCTAGCCCAGGGAAATGGGGGGGGTGGGGGGGGTCTGAGGACAATCATTTTCAATAAACGGGCTGTCGCCAAGTGTTCCTGATGGGCTGGGGGGGGGGGGTCTCCAGCTTTATTGACCAACGCGCTTCATGGAAGTCTGTCGTCTCTTGGCGTCCCCCTCGACACATATTCGCTAACCCTGCCACCCTCGGTGCTTCAGGGAGCGTGTGCTAAAACTACATGTTCCAGCTAAAATCCACCACAATCCACAAGACATTCTACTAGTATTAAACACTTTCGGTTAACAATACTAGTAAGCTGTGTATTAAGAGCTACTTATAACAACTAGTCACTTACCTTGATGTTAAGTTACTTACCCTGTACTTTAGAGTATTCCTTAAAACAGAACTCGTCAATATTTGTAGGGATTACCAACATTTTACTGGAACACTCTTCAAAACATCCTAATGCAATATGAAATCTGAAAACGCAAAGACACTCGGTTATAATCGAAACAAACATGTACATAACCTAAAAAGTAGATTTAAAAATCAGTTTACCGTTTTAAGGCTTACCTAAAGGTTGTAGTACTAGGAATGGACCTGTTTCCTTCCCACCACAACCCACAAGAATCAGCTGGGTTTTAGCTGGCCTCGTTTAAGCTGAAACTTATAGTTTTAGCTGAGGCTTTATCTCTTCAAAAATGTTGTTTTGCTGCTAAAATAAATCTGGAAAAAAATCAAGTGTAAATAAAACACAAACATGTAAGTACATTTTATAATCAGTTTACTTTTTTTTAGGTTCATCTAAAGATTTTAGTACGAGGAATGGATCCTGTTTCCCTCCCACCACAATCCAAAAGACATACTCCTAGGACTAAAAACTTTAGACGAAAAATGCTAATAAGCTGTGCATTAAGACCGAATTATAACAACTAGTCACTTACCTTGATGTAAAGTTACTTACCCTATTCATCTGAGTTTTCCTTTTATCAGTTTTGGTAACGATTTATAGAGATTTCCAACATTTTGCTGGAACATTCTTCAAAAATGTCATAATAATGCTATAAGAAATCTAAAAACACAAACACACTCGGGCTAAAATTACAACATAAACATGTACGTAACCTAACAAAAAACATTTTAAAATCACTCAAGCTGCGTCCAAATGCTACAAGGAACGCTCGCTGAGTTTCCGGCTCTGAATTATGGGTCAAATCTCGTCCAACTCAAGGGTGTGGCGTCATCAAAGCGCGGCCTCGCACCCTGGAATTTAGCAGTAAATAGGAGCCAGCGATGGAGACGGCAACCAGCTTTTCAGTATTTAGTAAGCACTCAGAATGTGTCTTCTTGTTCCAAAAAAATTGTGGCTAAATCTTGTACTTGTTGCGAGAGACATATTGAAGCGCTCCTCGAAATCCAGTTGCTCCTTGCTTGCGTTTTATCACGGGCAAGGACTCGTAAGAGCTCTGTTTGGCGTGCTTGGGAGCGGATCATGCTCAGTCGGCTCGCAAGGGAGTCGGCTGTGAGCAATGTGAGCGCATGCAAATGGACTATCAGCTTGCGGAAAGAAAAGTGATTGCCAGGCTGACGCTTCTTCCGAGGCAGAGCGCCTGTTTGGTCATGGGCTTCGCAAACGGAGCTAGCGGAGGATGCCCACTAGCTCCGATCCATTGTTGTCTGGTGCAGAGGAATGTCTTTTGGTGGTCCCCACCGCCCCCGCGCCATGGATGAGGGCCTACTCTTATCTCCCTCAAAGAAGGTGGATAAGGAGCCAGTCCCTCCACTGGTAGCCGCGGCGCGGCTGCTCCAGTTCGAGGAGTTTTTGGAGGTTGTGACGCATGCGGTCAAGAGGTTACACATTTACATTTATGCATTTGGCAGACGCTTTTGTCAAAGCGACTTACATTAGGGGAGAGACAATATGCAATTTGTTACACCGTCAAAGCCTATCTCAGCTTCTCATAATAGAATTGTATCAACTGATCAATAAACCTAAGCAGTGAGGATGTAGAAGAAGGAAATAAAGACATAGGAGGAAAAAAGAAGGTATTGTTTTTTTTTGTTTTTTTTTTATAGTAGGTGTTCTCTGAAGAGAAGAGCTTTCAGTTGCTTTTTGAAAGCTGTTAGTGTTGTTGCTTTTCTGACTGGATCAGGGAGTTTGTTCCACCATACAGGGACAGTGAAAGAGAAGGTTCTGTTGAGAGATCTTCTGCCCTTGTGGGATGGAACCAGAAGTCGCTTTTCCTTCTCTGAGCGCAGGCTTCTGGAAGGGATGTAGGAGTGTATGAGCTCATGGAGGTAGACAGGGGCTGATCTGGAGATAGTTTTGATACGCCAGCATCAGTGATTTGAATTTAACCCGAGCTGCAATGGGGAGCCAATGAAGAGTGATGAAGAGGGGAGTAACATGAGCTCGTTTCGGTTCCTTGAAGATAAGATGAGCTGCAGAGTTCTGGATCATCTGCAGAGGTTTGAGCATATTTAATGGAAGTCCTACTAGGAGAGCGTTGCAGTAGTCCAGACGTGAGAGAATCAGAGCCTGAACCAGGAGTTGAGTTGCATGCTCAGTTAAGGAGGGCCTGATCTTTCGAATGTTGTGCAGTGCAAATCTACACACTCAAGTTGTCTTTGTAATGTGGTCTTTGAAGGACAGCTGTTTATCCAAAATCACTCCAAGATTTCTGACTGTAAGAGAAGGGTTGACTGTAGAGGATTGCAACTGGATGATGAGGTTGTGATGCACAGAGGGATGAGCTGGGATTACCAAAAGTTCCGTCTTGGCCATGTTAGGCTGTAGGTGATGGTTCTTCATCCAAGTAGAGATGTCGTTCAGGCAGTCAGTTATGCGTGTAGTTACTGACAGGTCATCAGGGGGAAACGACAGATAGAGTTGAGTGTCGTCAGCGTAGCAGTGGTAGGAGAATCCGTGTCTGAAGATAATAGGGCCCAGGGAGGTAGTGTAGATGGAGAAGAGAAGGGGGCCAAGGACTGAACCCTGGGGAACCCCGGTGAGTGGGTTATGAGTGTTTGAGACCTCACCCCTCCACCCAACACTGAAAGATCTACCAGTGAGATAGGACTCAAGCCAATCGAGTACAGTTCCAGTGATGCCCATCGCAGAAAGAGTGGAGAGAAGGATCTGATGGTTGACTGTGTCAAACGCTGCAGAGAGGTCTAGTAGGATGAGGGCAGATGATCTGTGGTTAGCCCTGGCCCCTCGCAGTGCTTCCGTTACAGACAACAAAGCTGTTTCAGTTGAGTGTCTGTTCTTGAAGCCTGATTGATTGTCATCAAGTTTGTTGTTCTGAGTCAGGAAGGTAGAGAGCTGATTGAAGACGACCCGCTCGATGAGTTTTGCAGTGAAGGGCAGCAAAGAGACAGGTCTGATATTTTCCACCAGTGATGAGTTGAGTGTGGGTTTCTTGAGAAGCGGGGTGACTCTGGCCACCTTGAAGGTGTTGGGGAAAATGCCGGTAGTGATGGAGGAGTTGATGATGTGAGTGAGGGCAGGCGTGATGGTAGGTGAGATGGTTTGTAAAAGGTGAGAGGGGATGGGATTGAGGGGGAAGGTGGTCGGATGCGCTGAGAGAAGGAGTTTGGACACCTGATCTTCTGTGAGTGGAGTGAATGTGGACATGAAAGGTGTCGAGGGTTGTGGCTGAATTTGGGTGCAAGGTGGTGCAAACTGCCGGCTGATGGTGAGGGTGAGGGCAAACTGAAGTGATCAGCGAAGACATCTGCAGTGAGAGAGGTCGCTGGGGGAGGTTGGGGTCTCCTGGTCATCGCCGGCTCAGGCCCCGCGTTCGGAGAGAATGCTCGACGAACGCTACCTGTGTCAGTGATCACAACCCCTGCACCGGGGCCTGTAGTTTTTCCACTTCGCTTGAGGAGAGAAAAGTGATGGCCAGGCTGACGCTTCTTCCGAGGCAGAGCGCCTGTTTGGTCTTGGGGTTCGCAAATGGAGCTAGCGGAGGATGCCCACTAGCTCCGATCCATTGTTGTCTGGTGCAGAGGAATGTCTTTTGGTGGTCCCTACCCCCCCACGCCATGGATGAGGGCCTCCTCTTATCTCCCTCAAAGGAGGTGGATAAGGAGCCGGTCCCTCCACTGGTAGCCGCGGCGCGGCTGCTCCAGTTCGAGGAGTTTTTGGAGGTTGTGACGCATGCGGTCGAGAGGTTAGTCATCTCCTGGTCACCGCCGGCACAGGCCCCGCGTTCAGAGAGAATGCTCGACGAACGCTACCTGTGTCCATGGTCACAACCCCTGCACCGGGGCCTGTAGTTTTTCCCAGACCTGCACACCGAGGTGACTAGGTCCTGGGATCAGCCTTACAAGGCAAGGCCTGCCTCTTCTCTCCTGATGTTCTTTTTTTAGCCAAACATCCAGGGGGCACAGAAGCTATGGGAGGACCCCAGGTGGAGCAGACGATTGTCTTGCAAGCTATCTGTCCCCTGGTATGACGTCTCCCTGAAGGCCCCGGCGCTCCCCACCAGGCTGCTCAGAGCCACCTCGGCCTTGGTAGGGAGGGCTTACCTGGAGTTCTGCTGGGTGGGAGCAGACTCCTAAGGCTGCTGCTTCTGGGTATAAGGGGACCCAGAAGCAGAGTGTCGCTGCCTGTGCCCCTTCCTGAGGGGTGGCGACACAAGCTCTAGCCCAGGGAAATGGGGTGGGGGGGTTGGGGGGCTTAGCTGTCGCTAAGTGTTCCTGATGGGCTGGGGGGGGGGTTCTCCAGCTTTATCGACCAACGCGCTTCATGGAAGTCTGTCGTCTCTTGGCGTCCCCCTCGACACATATTCGCTAACCCTGCCACCCTCGGTGCTTCAGGGAGCGTGTGCTAAAACTACATGTTCCAGCTAAAATCCACCACAATCCACAAGACATTCTACTAGTATTAAACACTTTCGGTTAACAATACTAGTAAGCTGTGTATTAAGAGCTACTTATAACAACTAGTCATTTACCTTGATGTTAAGTTACTTACGCTGTATTTTAGAGTATTCCTTTAAAAAATTACCAACATTTTACTGGAATACTCTTCAAAACATCTTAATGCAATACGAAATATGAAAACGCAAAGACACTAGGTTATAATCAAAACAAACATGTACATAACCTAACAAATAGATTTAAAAGTATATACCTACTTATAACAACTAGTCACTTACTTTGATGTAAAGTTACTTACCCTATACATCTGAGTTTTCCTTAAAAATGTTTTGGGAACGATTTATAGAGATTTCCAACATTTTGCTAGAACATTTTTCAAAAATGTCTTAATAATGCTATAGAAAATCTGAAAACACACAGACACTCGACTATAATTACAACATAAACATGTACGTAACCTAAAAAAGAACATTTTACCTAGATATTGTTGTACTAGGAATGGTCCCCGTTTCCCTCCCACCACAATCCTGAAGACATACTCCTAGTATTAAAAACTTTAGATGAAGAATGCTAGTAAGCTGTGCATTAACAGTTACTTATAACAACTAGTCACTTACCTTGATGTAAAGTTACTTACCCTACACATCTGAAACAGTTTTCGTGACTATTGGTAGAGATTACTACATCTCGTTGCAACACTCTTCAAAAATGTTGTTTTGTTCCTAAAGGAATTCTGAAAACAAAACAAGAATCGTAACAATGTTTACAACATAAACATGTAATTGCGTTAAAATAATTAAATTTTAAATCTGCGCACTCTTTGTTAATTTCTCTGTTCAATGGCAAACTGAATACCTGCCACAAAACCTGCTTCCGAGAAGCCAGTAAAAGATAATGCATTTGCTGTATTGTGGCTTTATTATAAATCGATTATAAAAGGAAACATCGTTTGACCTGGAAGTGTGACAGCAGCAGACTGGAGCTGGATAAACAATACAAGGGAAAGTCCTTTTTCGGATGTCTGGAGCCTTAACCTAGCTTCTGTTTCATTTTGTGGACTCAAACTCCATGTCAGACTCTGGTTCACACATTTAAGGTGCTGTTACAGGTTAAGGTGCTTGAGATCACTGCTCAGTAGGGGCATGTTGAAAGTTCTTCTGTGAGAAGGACCGGTGTAAACAGCGCATTTTTGCCGAGGTGATTCAAAGGCGTTGTTTATGAAAAATATTGCCTTTTGAACAATATTACCAATGCAGCGCTGTATAGAGGGCTCAAATATTGATTTTAAGTGCTATAGCAAGGTCATAACATGGGACCTTTAAGTTACCATCCTATCCATTCACTGATTAGCAGAGCATACATTATCAAAACATTTATTTCCTCACATTTGTCAATACTATGTCAAGGGTTTTAGCTTATTTAAAAAAAATTATTAAGTTAACATTACACGATTACTTTTGTAAGTCTACTTGTTGATTGTTCCAATAAATAGATAGATGTAAACATTTACTATAAAAACCAACAAATAGAAATAAAAGGAAATATGAAATAATAAATTATGCAAATAAAAAAAAATAAGATTAATAAAAAAATATATATTTATGAAGCAAATTTCCAATCAGCAGTGCTGAAAATAAAACAAGGCTAAATACATCTTGGTGTCATGCACCTCCGTGACATCAGGTGATAAGGCCAACTAATCGATCACGGAATTCCATGACAATAAATTTCATTATCGATTAGTTGTTACAGGCCTAGATAAAAGGGTTAATGTCAATCCGTGCATCATCGTTTATTTGATTTAAAAACAAAAACAATAAAAGGAGAAATTAGTTCAATGATCAAAATAAAAATAAAATATCAAGAGCTTGCTTCAGTTTTTGAACGACTTCAGCGAGAATGAGTTTTGTAGGGAAATCAGCCAGAAAACAGAGAAGGATGTATAAACCCCATCGAGCTGTAGCATACAGCAGCGCTATGTTGCAGGTGGTGGGTAAGACTCACAGAGTTTCTGATCTCTTCCGCCTCCTCCTCTTTTTTCCTCTCCTGCTGGACTTACAGTCGTTCACTTCCAGCTGTTCAGCCTGCTTTTTCGCTTTACGACTGCGCTTCCACTTCATCCGCGTGAACCAAATCTTCACCTGGGAATCACACAAACCATTAGGATCTTTGATACACATTCCTTTAAACATCAGAAAAATATTCAGGCTGATGTTCCCTTTTCTGCCCCATCTAAGTTTAAATCAGACTTCTTTGCATTGGCTTCATATTGTTCCAAACAATATCGGCTTAAAGTATGAGCAGAGAATGTGGCAGCTTCTTTTGTTTCATTGTATTGTGTTTAAAAATACTGCTGCTATAAGATTTGTTCTTGCTGTATAAAAGATTGCAATAGCAGGTGTGAAAATGTAATAGAGTTTGAGAAAAGAGGGGACAGATCACTAAAAATGTATCTTGATTGAATTACTGACTTTCAACAAATCTGGATTGAATAAAGTTTATTTTTCCATCATTTGGAACGTATTATATATTTTTTACATTGCATATATTCCCAGACTTTGGGAAATGATCATTTAATTTTCATGTATCCATATTTTCTTGATAAAAATGTTAAGGTTAACTACTAGCTAGTCAAAACGCAACACAGATAATAACAGCAGGTTATCAACTCCATCAGTCGGTGTTTAATATTGGAGAGCAAGACAAGAAAGAGAAAATACTTGCTCTGTACCACCTCGACCAGTCAAAGAAAAATGTAAAGGTATAAAAATAATAAGTAATCATTTATTATTGTTATGACAAAATAACAACAAAAAGTGTATGAAGGGGCGAAACGTACACGGGGGGGGCGCTAAAGGTAATTCAAAATAAGGGTAAAAAATGTCAAAAGTGAATCGGTAAAGTTTTCTTCAATTGTCTAAATAAAAGGTAGCTATCAAAGTAAAAGCATCATTTCGAGCCCTGTATAATCTTATAAACTTATTTTTCGTATGAAATGCAGGGGATACTCACAAAACGTCTCGCGTCGGCCATCAAGCATTTTCAAGAAAAATTTCACGGTTAATAAACACTCACGCCGTTTTCTTACGTTTATCACGTTCATCAATCTCTTTTCCTACTAAAATATCTAAAAATCTTTAAAGCTATTTGCTGAATCCGTCGAACGAACTTTAAGCGAATGCCATAAAATGGCGCCCGTCTCTCGATTACGTCACGTACTAAAACCACGTGACTGACGACACTGAAATTCAAATCTTTTAAAAGCAGCTCGGCGAAACACGTGTACTGTACTCGCGTCGACGCCCTTTGTTTTCTCTCGAGGCACGTTTGCACGAAACTACTACATCGTGTTTTCTTTTGCTGCCCTGGCCAGACTACCTGCCCCCCCCTCCAGATCGCATATTAAACAAAAAACTGAAGCCTCTAAATAATAAATTAAAACAATTGCACATGCATTCACCTCGTATGCTAGTCTAATAGACAACTAAAAAAAACCGTAATTTAAAAAGATTAGTTTAGATTACAAAAACTGGCGGTGTGATGGTATATATAAATATTATATATGAATATATATATTATATAATATATATATATCTATACTATATATAGATATTATTATATATATATATATATATATCTATATATATTTATATATATTACTGGTGGAATTCTTGTGGAAACAACTAACTACAAAACTATGGTGGCCATTAAAAAAAGAGCAACTTGAAGATAGACATAGTGTAGAAGTTGCTTAAAGTTGATGAACGCTTTTTTTGAACAGGTATTTTATGGTGATTTAAACAAACATTTCATTCCAATCCCGCTTATGCTTTCCTTCCAAATACAGAAATGAAGTTGCACTTCCACACTTCTACAAACACAGGACACACAAAAATATATTTTGAAATAATTGACCAATCTCATCTTTTGTTCTTCTAAGAACAGCCTCATCTATACCTTCTGTATAACCTATGTGGGGTTACTCCCTCCTCTTTAGTGTCAATGTTGTGATAACAATATAACACTGAATACTTGCCTTCAAATTCCTTCTGTCATCTCCATCTCCACCGTCTTCATCTCCTTTGCTTAGAAGAAGTCTACAAATATGCTGGCATCATGTACAGATCCTGCCATTTGCCTCAACATTTTATATGAGATTGCTTGCGTCACATATTGCCCAAGTTAGTGTAAGAATACATTTTCTAATGACTGCAAAGAACAAGTAATCTATTGAATCCTAACATTCAATTATCAATTGAATTATTAGGAGCAATTAATGTGTAACCTGCTCATTGTTGCATAACAAACATTTTCCTGTACAAAATCCACTCACTTATCGTTGCAACATTTAGGAACCTGAAATGTAAAGGAATCATAAAAAGTGTCTATACAAACCCTATGTATGTTTGTTAAGAGCTGACTTTCACATAATTCCCATAAGGACAAACTTGCAAATTGGTGGAATTCTTCTTTAAGCGCCTGCTGAGGGTTGAAACCCTGGAAACTCTAGAAAACTATCAGACCTGTTTAATGCTACATTTTAACCTCAGATTCACAAGTTCGTAGTATTTGGAATATGCATTTTCAAAAGGTTCATTAAATAAACGAAGAAATTAATGTACTTTATTTAACTTAAACAGTTTATGAAATTAAATTAACATTAAATCACGCTTTTGAGTACTGACTACACACATTTTGAGCTTTATGTAACTTTACCAGAAACCGATGGGTGATGTCACAAATGCTCCATCCTTGTAATATACAGTCAGTTGTTGCGTCTCAATTGGGGCACTATTCATTTATGGGAGCCAAAACCATAATATACATAAAAAAAAAAAGTCTGAGTGGTGCCCGGATGTGTACAATTTTAGAGTTCGATTCTGAAGTGCAGATCCATGAACGCTCAATCTGCTGATGTTACCCAAAATCCACTGCACTCGGGTGGAAAATTTTATTTATTGGAACCAAAGAAATAAGAGCTCCCTGTAGTGTGATTCATTAATAAAGAAGAAACATAGAAATAAACGACAGCAATAAAGAGTGTGTCATACCTTTTGTTATATTTATTAACAAAGCAATGGGTAATAGTTCTCGTATACATTGTGCGTAATGATGTGGCACAATTACTTCCTTCACGTGATGTTTTAGTGCGACCCAGATCACGCACACTCTCATCCTACACACTAAAAAGTATGTACATTTTCCTCTATGAACTGCTCCCTTAAGGTAGATAATCACTTTTAGTGTTTGGATTGGGATTCAGCTAAATATTTAAATTAAAAAATCAGTCTGAATGGCATAGGTTACGTAAATTAAATGAGGTCATCGTAGTTCAACTTTTGACAACTAACATAACGGTATAACCTTTGCGATGGGTGATAATGAAAAGGGTTTTCAAAATAAAAAAATCATGTTAAGACGAGTGCCACTATAATCCAAACAGGGAAAATAAGCTTTGTGTTGTATGTAACTAAAGTATACAGTTAGCTACCTGCTAAAAGCACTTGTTGTTAACTAACAAAAGTTTAAAAAGGACATCATACAAAATTATGTCACACCCTTTATAAAAAAGTATAACACAAATATAAAAATGTATAGCACACAGACACAATTTTTAATTAAGTTTTCAAAAGACACTTTAAAGAAAAAAAGGGTTCATATATTTAGTGCTTTAGCATCTGGTTTGATCCTGTGATGTTCTGTCTGGCCACCAAGAGGCGAAATTGCTACTTTTTCTTCTTAGATCTTACACTGGACTGCCTGTTAAATCCTTGGCTCTGTAACCTAGAGGAGGGAGGAGGAAGAGTGATGATCCGTGGACGTGTGGTCAGCACTAGCTCACCCAAGAAAGCCTCCTTCATTAAGTTTTGAACAGTGTTAAGCAAAACGTCCACCACCAGATCACCAAACTCTGGGAACCTGCAGAAATGTATTAACAATAAAATAACACTTAAATTAAATAACATAACATTTTTATGACCACTCCCTTAATAAAGAATAAAATTAACAATGCTGATAAAAATGTGAAGTATTTGTGAGAGAAAAAATATTTGTACATTTAATATTAGCATGTGACTTTAAATAACTATAGTATCATTTCAGTAAGAGACAGACATGCATTTAATAAAGGTTCTAAATTAATTTGCACTTATATGAGGAATTTAGTATTTGATCCTGTCCAAATCATAACTTATTGTTTGGCGGTTTAACCCCTGTAGGTAACCACAAATGATGGACTGCATAGATCCATTCTGTTTTGTGTACATGTGCTCAGAGGCAAACATACTCTTTTACAGCTTTTATTAAAGAGCAGCTAACTATCAGTAGCTAAGTCACCTATATACCAAGGGGCAACCTCCTGTTCTCTCTGACTGTGAGCAACAGGAAGTGACTGAACTGCAGTACCTCGTACGCCCACAAGAGGAGTGAGGTCAGAAATGAGCAGGTTCACTCCAATGTTAAAACTGGTATAAGGTATATTAAATATGTAAGCTATAAAATAAATGCAGTGTTGGGGCTAGTTACTCAAAAACGTAATATATTAAATGTTACATATTACTTTACTATATTCCTCTCTAGAGAAAGTAACTAGTTATATTACTAGTTAATAAAAACTTAATTACTCCATAATTGCCTGAGATGCATCAGATTGAAGGGAGAAAAACACAAAGGAGGAGTGTTATTTAGGGATCTTTAGTGTTAGAGGTAACATTTCTTTTACTACGGTACACAGCAACAAGCTCATATTTTCAGATTTTGATGTTGTTTGTACTTTATGTTCAAATTAAAGTTTTTGCTGCTTGTGGGGCTGCTCGATCATGTCACTCTTTCACTTCTCAACAAGCTCGATGTGTCTGTGGTGATGCTGCAGGTACTTTTTTAAGTTGGAGGAAGAGTTAGAAGCGGTGGAGAACAGCTTTCTTCCCGGGCAGAAATTAATTTCCTTCCGTTGATGGTGTTCAAAATAATGACTGAATCTCCACACGTCAAAATTAGCTTTCTGTTGCTGGGAACTATCCTCTGAAAAAGAGCTTGCCGTTGTTGATGCTTGTGTTTTTCCTCATCTGTTTTTGTGCTCTGCTGCCGGGTGTTGGCCAATCAATGAAGATGGCAAATACAAATGGATACATCGTGCCAACCCCAGAACAATCATTGTTCCTTTCACGCATGCCCCCTTCCCTCCCCGTTTGTTCTCTGTGTTGTGTGCCTTGTTTGTGATGAAGTTGCTACTCGCAAATGTAATGCACATAACTAGTTGACTAGTAGTAACAGTAGCTGTAACAATATTACCATTTTCAGACGAGTAATGCCTTACTCTACTAGTTAATGAAAACAGTAATATTATTTAATGTAAACTATCAGCCAATTAGATGTCTTCAATGCAACCATGCCCTGCCTATCTGGACCTATTTTTGATTACCGAGAAGTGATGCACTTCCATGATGGCAAGGGATAGTTATGCACATTTGTAGCTTGCTTTACCATTGATATGAAACGTCATGCTGTATACAGTTGATGTTACAGCCCCTAGACTGATGACTGTCTGTCTACTCCTATTGTGGTCCCCAGACTCTCTCTAGTGGACTGGATCGAACATGACACGTTTTACTTCAATACGCTTGCTCATACTTCACTTAGATGGGATGCTAGAATGTGTCCTTGTGCTGGACTAGGCCGAGTTTACTGTGTGTACTGTAACTAGTTTATTCAGTAATTCTGAGGCATTTCTGTTTATGACCACTAGAGTGTGGTAGTGTTATGCCTATGAGTGTGTTATGTCACTTCTCCAAAGTGAGAACTTTTGGGACTAATCGATACTTTGGCAACTTGGCAACAACAAAAGATGAAATACAGTACTGGTTTCCCTCTCTGTAGTTTAAGAGTTACAAACCTGCGAGTAGACTCCTTGCCCATGATTTTCATCTCCTCCTGGAATTCAATCAAAGATTCCTGCGCATCATTAGTCTTGATTCTGTGTTCGTTGTTGTAGTCTGTTGGATGAGAATGTTCTGAAGTAGCACCAGACACATGGAGCATCTCTAAACGGAGATCTTCTGCTGCAGAATGGTGTCGTCTTTGCTTGGGGAGAGTGGAAGCAACACGCAGCTGTGTGAAATATGGCACTTGCTCACTCTCCTTCTCCAGTAAAAACTCTTGAAACTGAGGTTCATCAAGAAGACTCCTGCAGCGGTAGGCCAACATAATGTCATAACCAAAAGAAATATTTTACACCATAAGAGATTAATTGAGCTTTGGTTTCCTGATAACATAATCATAATAACAGCATCTAAATTAATGAAACATCTAAAAGCACCCCAATACCCAATACAATCATTTCTCACAAATCAGTTTTTTTTGTCCAGATGAAATTGGTAATGGTCTTAAATTAAACTTTGTTCATTTAAAAATAAAAGCAGTAAATATGTTTACACACCGTACAAGCACAAATCGTAGTGTTAAAGTGGTAGAGTCCAGCTATTTTTTGTTCTTTGATTTTAAAAACGAAAATTAAAAAAGGAAAACAATCCGTTTTTTTATTTTATTTTGTGGTCAAAACAAAAAATGGCAAAGCAAATTACGAGCTTGCAGCATTTTTTCGGTTCCTATATTCCATTTAGGAATGTTCAGTGGGACCTGGAAAAATAAAAAACTAAAACAAAAAGTAATTTACGTTATTGAGTGGTATGAAAGCTGAAGTCAAACAAGCGATGGTTCTTACAGTATAATTAAAGTTGTATTCCATGCTGGCCAAACTCATGCTTCAGCTTCTAAGATCTTTGAGAAAATGAGAAATGACCTCGAGAAGCTGTTGTGCTTGTCACACTCTTTAAAGAAAAAAAGATGTGACGAACAGAGAACATGAGTGACTTCACTAATTCAAACATTCTCTTTCCCCGGCTCAATTACTCGAGCTAGAAGCTTTTTCACTAGACATTGTTACCCAGTGGTTTTATTTTCCTTGAGTAATTTTATGATTTAAGTTATTATATTTAGAGAATAAATATATTTTGACACGTGACTGACTTACAGGTTAATGAAATTTAATACATCAACACCTGGTTTCAGTCCAAGTTTTTCTCTAAATCTGATCTCTAAATCTAAAAAAATATAATATGCTATAATATTGCGTATTAGCATATTGAATCTTTTAAATACCATGTTTTAAATAAAATTGCAATGCAGGTGTCGGATTGTTTTGAAGCCTCGATTGTTCAAGAAGCTTCGGTTTGCCCATCACTACTTTATGAAAATACCAAAAGCTTCATTCTAAAACACTCTAATTACAACAAATTCAGAGACATCCTTCTTGCTGGCTTTTCTACAAAACTCTGGGTGACACTGAGCATGGCTAAAAACAAATTAGAAAAACAAAAAGTTCTCAAAGCTCGTAATTCATTTTTGCATTTCGCATTTTGGTCACAGAATCAAAAATGTGAAACTAACTGTTTTTCCTTTTTGTTTTAAAATTGACGAATGATACATGGATTAAGTAGCCTCAGTAATTAGTACTCAAGTACAAGTTAGTTAGAGAGTGTAAAACATACTGTAGTAAAGAGGTGAGCACGTGTGTGATGATGTCTCTCTCAGGACTGGGAAGGAGAGGTGAAAGTTCTGATGAATAATGGCAGCTTTTATCTGTGCCAGACAGAGAAATGTTTGGCTGACTAAATCTGAAAGAATAAAAAGTTAATTTAAATACTATTGATTATTATTTTCAATATTTGTATTAGTATTGCTATTATGCCAGAAAATTCTGTTTAATGTCTGTTTTCAGAGTTCTCACTGACTTCTGCAAGCATCATACCTGTTGATGTAATGAGTGTGGAACTGAGAGGGGAAGTTAGCCTGGTATTCCAGAAGGCTGTGTGTGCGTGCAGTGAGACTCAGATGTAACAGTGCAGGATGAGGAGGCTCAGGAGGTCTTCTCTTTTCCTGGCTGGTCTTTTGCTGGGCTCGGTGCTCAGCCCGACTAGGTGTCAGTACAGCTTGATTCTTACAGATGGGAGGAAGGGTCTGACACACACAGAGCAAAATTGAGCAATAACGTTAAGAAGTTAAAAATTAATTTTTCTTTTTTCACAGTGAAAGGTAATGGAGAAACCTACAACAGTTGGCAGGACATTAAAAACTTTAACCTAAGCATGTGTTCATATTTTCCATTATATGATATTTTCCATATTTTGGAACAATTAAAATAAAAATTGCTTTCTGTTAGTGTGCATCATTGGGGGTAGGTATGAATGAGGCCAATTCAACCCGGTGTCCCAAGCAAGCCCAATAAGCCATCTATATACAAAAGGCTTTATTAACACCTACTACTACTGTAACTCATGAAAATAATTACTAAAAATCAGTTTACACAAGATTTAAGGCTCACACAGGGCAGGGCAGAGGGACCAGACCACTGAAAATATTTAGTCTTGTGTGTTGATGCTTTAAAAAGCGAAAATAGTCCTCATTTTAGATGAGCTCACAAACGCAGTTAACTGGCAGCTCGAAAACGTTTTCAAACTATCTGAATAAATCATGAGTTACAGTATAAATATGTATTACTAAAGCATGTATTATTACACTTAGTAACTGTTACTTAAAACTGAATAATAAGATGTATGAATGTGCATGAAATTAATGTTAAGTATATTGTACAAATGCTTTTTAAAATTCGGTCATTTATATTACTGGTTTACAAGCTATTTTACAAGATACTTACCATTAGTTCCATGCACATTCATACATCTTATTATTAATCACACAGTACATGCACTTTTAAATTTGCATCTACTGTAATTAGGAAATCTTTACATACTCTGATTCGATCTAATTCTGAGATCCACGATCCGATTCCAAAATGATTCTTCACTTAACTTAAATTTAATATGCTTAATTTAAATTTCAAATAAATAGTATACATATTTTTGTTCATAGTTAGAATCTCTGTAATTTTTCAAATTGAAATATAGTCAAACAAAGTGAACTGAAGGCTCACACCTTACTTGTGTGTGATGTAGTGAGCAATAATGAAATTTAAATGAATGTTATATGCATCTTATGCAATTGCAACCTTGTCTGTATTGCTTACTGATTCTAAAATTTGAGTTTTAGTGTCCATGTACAGTACATGTATTACTGTGTCACTGAAATAGCATTGTGAGGGAATGCTATATCTTGTCTCAAGCATTTTTTACATTGTGCAAAATCCTTGATTATCCACTACAGAAGGGATATTCAATTAAAAGTCACCAAATTATTCAAATATCCTCCAAGCAAAAGGTCTGGACAATCTATCGTAATAGCCCATTTTATTTCCACGTTGGAATAAATAAAACATTTACCAGTCAAATATATGGACAGTAAGGAGTTAATTTTTTGTAACAGAAACCTATATAGGTTATTTTGTTTCCAATCAATTGTGTAATTGCATGACACCTATTTTCAATTTAGATCATTCAGATGCTATTTTGTCTGTTGGGTAAATAATTTGAATGATTTTAGACTGGGATTTTTATTTTAACTTGGGTGTATTCATATTTAGGTGCCAAAATCATTGTAAAAGAATTTTGTTTTTAATTTTAAGCATAAAATTAAGAGATTTTACACAAATAAAAATGTAGATAGCATTTAAGATTTTAACCAGGGTGATTGATTATAACACCAAACTCCTTATCGGTTTTCCTTATCGGAAACTCTTATCAGTTTTGATGTTGAATGAGAGGATAGTATACCTTTCTTCTCATTTTACATCTGTTGCCTTAAAATGGCTTGATGCCTTTAAATATAAATATATTTTATATATATTTTATACATTAGTGGCTTTATTTCTGTTTAGATGAAAGTATATTTATACATCAAAATAAATATAAAACACACACACACACACGCGCACGCACGCACACGCACACACACACACACACACACACACACATTTGGAATTGAGTTTGAAGGAGTGGGAGGGGGCCAGTGCCCCAGTAGAGCTTTATGTCTAGCAATGCCCCTGCTTCAGTGAACGATCATTCGACGTTGCCGGGCTGTAAATGTATGCATGATTGGTATCGTAGATCGCTTGCAGGCTTGCAATTCCTTAATGTCGCACTCTCACCTCGGACTTCAGGGGAAGCCTTTGTTCAAACAAACTAAGCTTAGTTTCACTCTGGAACTTAAAATTAATGCCATAGTGTCAGGGAATATCAGGTAAACTGGCTAGGAACTGCTCGACGGGTTCACTAAAATGACTGTTTTCTATATCAACCTTTCTATTTTAGAGTGTGTCATGCTGTCTGTCAGCCTCATCTTCTCATCTGCTCCAATGCGGGCTTCACTGTTGCCAACTCCTCAGTAAGAAAAGTCACTATTGGCTGGCTAAAAAGTCTAATGAATGTCATCATCATCTAATTTGCATAAATACCACGTGACGCGCGTAACATACCTTCCCGTCCCCCAATGGGTTTTTAATCAATGTCAACATAAAGTATTGCAGGTACACAAATGTCATGTCATTAAATTAACACATATTGTTATAAAACAAACATGTAATGCAAACTAAAATTAAATAATAATAAAAAATTGACAACGGAATGAAGAAAGTAAAATAAAAGGTAAGCTCTATGATGTTAAACCAATCACATCTTTAGATAAATTTTGATTTCACGGTTTGTGTCAAGAAATTATTATCTAAAAAAAGTTGCTTAATAGTGTCAAAAGGTTGGGTTACTTTGTATTATGTAATGATGATGGATGTTGTGTGAGGGAGGAAAATCTCACACAGGCATAGGCTTCTATTCTTGTGCAAATATGTAAACAAAACATTTTATAGTACTCATTGTTTTTGTAATGAAGACCCACAACCTCGAAACCTTGCACAGGGAAAACCGGGAATTGTGATAATTGTGGAGTAGAGGAAACAAAAGAACATGCAATACTTAAATGTAAAGCATATGAAATGGTATGACGAAAGAGGTTAGGACAATAATAACAGAGCCTATAACAATAATCAAAATCCTAAAATAAACAAAAACATATAAAGCAATCCTTTTACTTCCTAAAAAGACTAAGAATAATTTTACAATATAAATTAAAAATAAAAGATATAATATATAGTAGTAAAGCAAAGGAAAGGTTACTTTCCCCTTCTTCATAAATAGTTCATAATACTTTCGCCAGGATAAAAAAAAGTCGCTAGACAGTCTGAAAAGTTGTTAAATCTTGCGTCAAAGTCGCTAAGTTGGCCACTTGTGGGTTGAGCACTTAAAATGTAGTTTAAACAAGTGAATTGATCGACGTTTAACTGGGAAAAGGTATTGCTGTAATAATCGAAGTAGTGGAGCACATTGTCTGTCCACGTGACACATTTGAAGAAAACAAAATGTCCTATTTGAAGAAAACTATTCTCACAAGTTCATCAGATATTGGTCACAGGTCCGGACAGAACTACCACTCAGTCTGGATTTGCCATTTGATGATGGCTGCTCTCGAATCTAAAGGCACAAACCCTTGGCAATGAAACCCAATTAAACAGATTTTGTCGATGACCCCTTTCTCCTTGTGTTCATAAAAACCAAAATGTTCCCTCATTGTCGATTTCAAGTTAGATGGTGTATTCATTGTTTAAAAGAAGGGAATTTGACAAAAAAATGTAAGAGGTGAGTGAAGTGATGTTCATATTTTCGGAGTGCACTCGCAGTTTGATTGAACACGAAATTAATTCTGAATTGTTAGAGAAAGAATTGCTACTCATCAGCATCGTTTTCTTACACCCTAGTGTATATGAATTAACACAATATGTCTTCAATAAACAAACAAAAATACTACAAATACACAATGTTCTCATCTATGAAACTCAAAAAAAGAACTCCCCTTATATTTTCTTGTGCCAGTTACCTGTTCAAATAAGCAATTTAAATTGGGACAATTTTTTATAACAGAATTTAAAGCAGAATTTATGTAACAAAAAGATTTCTTACCTGCAAGAATTTCTCGGGCTGGTTTGTCTGGGTCCCATCTGTGATGGTAAACCCATATTTCAGTCTCTCCGTTTCTTCTTCCCACTCTTTAAGGTTCATGAGATATTCAGCTAGATTTTTCAATACAGTAATCTGACAATAAGAACAAATTTATTATGTATTTCCCGTGTACTCAGGCCAGTATTTTAGCCAAAATTAAAGGTTGGTTCTCTCAGTTTTCATAAATGTGACACCCAAACATTTAAGCATACATGTTAAAGTATTTACATGATTTTACAAATGTTGGGAACTGAAATATTTTTCCTATACAGGCTATCGCACAGTTCAGTTCCAACCTAGAGAAAGCAACCCTGATCCAGCTAATTAAGTTCTAATGTCTTAAAACTACAAGTCAGTGTGGTTGAAGAGGGATTAGAACTGTCCTCTCCATTCTACTTCCTGCTCGGCTGTCATTCGGACACATTCTGCTCGTGCTCCTCACTTCGCATCAGCTTTGCTATTTTTTTTTTCTTCACTTTTTTC
This sequence comes from Danionella dracula, assembly GCA_900490495.1. Classification (NCBI taxonomy): domain Eukaryota; kingdom Metazoa; phylum Chordata; class Actinopteri; order Cypriniformes; family Danionidae; genus Danionella; species Danionella dracula. Next base: position 8,437,341 of record UELW01000245.1, read on the forward strand.
TGTTTTTAAATGTCCACTCTTTTCACAACGGCATCTCTAATGCTCTGAAAGAAAAACCTGAACAGTTTGGATAAACAGAAATTAGATTCTATCAGGCTTGCATTCCTTGGCAGACAAACAGACTGATTCGGCTGGAGACACAGACGAGTGAAAATGCCTCTATTACATTACTAAGAATAATGCTGTGAATACAGTATATCACGTCTTCAAAGAACTGCAGTTTTGGAGACACAGGTACATGCACTTCTTTCTCAAAGGACAGTGGATTCTAAAGAATTGGACCTGGACAAGAACCAACAACAAGAACGACAAGCTGGTGAGCTCGCTACAATTTCTCAGCATGCTATTCTGAACCCAGATCAGCAACAAGAAAGTCCTGATCGGGGTGAAAACTGGCCAGGGGGTCAGAAAAGTAAGCATCGTCCAGCTCATGTCTCAGTGGAGCCAAAGACTCTGATTATTGGAGATTATATAATCCAGCATTTATGGAGCAAAACGATGGCGACAAACTGTCTCCCTCATGTTACAGTTTCGGACATAAACAAAGTGATAACAGATATCCTGAGCAAGCACAAGCCAAAACAAGTCATCGCTCATGTGGGGAAAAATTATGTAAAGAAAAAACAATCAGAGCTGCTTCATAAAAACTTTATAGAACTATTTGACACACTTGAAAGTCTCAAAATGCAGTGTTTCATAAGTGGTCCGCTTCCTGCAAATGGCACAAATATGTTCTCTCGATTGCTTGGGCTCAAAACATGGTTAGAACAAGCCTGTTTGTCAAAAGGCTTTCAGTTTATTGGTCATTTTAATGTGTTTTGTCAGAATGAACCCTCTGGCTCAAATAAACTCCTCTTTTTGCTAAATACAAGTTTGTGCCATGAAACTGCCAGACTATCACTAGCTGCTAATGTTAACATTTAACCCAGGGGTTCAAATTCATGTATTTACTGATTACTATTTACTTATTTATTGCAATTAAATGAACACCTTTAAAAATTAAAGGTGTTTTCAAATAGCCAATCATCTTATTTAATTTTGTGTTTTGTTTCTATTACATTAATTATACTAACAGAGAGGGCATCTCTGCACTCAAAACATTTACATGATGCAAATTTCATACAAATATTTTGCAAGCTAAAGTGATGTCAAGCAAACAGCATCTATAGAGGTATTCTGATGTGCACAACTAGTGATGAGAGAGAATGTGTACATCAGAACCCAGAAAAAAATAAGATTGTAGGAAGATCCAATTCAACGACTCTCAAAAGAACTTAGAGTCATATTAACACATCGTGTTGAAACATTTCTTCAACTTTAAAGACAATAGAAAATAACATTGCAATATATTAATCGAGACGAATGCATTCATTGTGACATCTTTGTGTAAATCACCTGACACATTAGGTCTTGCTGGTAGAAAGCAGGGCTGCCTGAGCTCTGTAATGTCACGATGCAGAGGACACTCTGTCCTGGTGCAAGCTGACCACTCTCAGGCGTAATGCTTATTACGGTCTGTGTTCAAATGAAGAGACATCAGAAATCAGTACTCAGCACAGATGAGCTTTATTCTCAAAACAGGTGAATTCTCCCTCTGCACCAGTTTAATTTATTAGCATGGTTTACTACCTGATTGTGGGATAAACTGTCACTTTCTCTGAGGAACTGCTCGAATATTGAGGTCTTTGAGCTGAATTTTGTGGTTGTAAACATTATTTTATCTTCATGGTTTTAGTGTCTGCGGCTGGAAGGGCATCTGCCGCATAAAACATTCCGCTGTGGCGACCCCGAAAGAGAAAAAGCGACATGAAAATGGATGCGTTTTAGTGTCATCCAATCTAAAATATGGCTATTGTACATATTTTATTACTCTTGTGATTTAGTTGACTTGTTTAGTTGTGACTTGTGACTATAAATGTAACTTTATGTTATGTAGTGCTAAAGTAGTGTCTTAGCTGCAATTAGTGCTTTTTATGCTATTTAAGTTAGGTTCTCTCCAGACATATATGTAAACATATGTTTTGTAGAGTTAAGCATCATACTGTTTGTGTGTGCATTGTTTTTGAACAGTTTACCTCTAAATGGTGCAACTTCCATTGAAAAAACAGAATCAACTTTCTTGTTGGTTACAAAGGTTACAATGAAGGGTGTCTCGATATATACTAGGGATGCCCTGATACCACATTTCTTTAATATGAGTACTTTCATCCGAGTACTTTGTCAATTACAAGTACCAGAAAGGGTACTTACTAATACCAGTAAATTTGACCTTTTATTACACTTTTAATTCTATGACAACATTTTATTTTCATCACTCTTTTTTGTACTCTAAAAATAAGCTTTTGTTCTCATTTTAGAAACACCTTTTCTAAACAATTGACTTTAAGATCACCGCGTAATCTACGATAATGGTGACACTTTCATTTCGGTTTCACAGGTTTTTCAACCAAATGCTGCTGTGTTCAGGCAATCCTCTGTGCTGTAACCCCCTCATTAACAGCAAATTATAGTGTGCGACACACAGCAGCCCTCATTCAGGGATGAACATAAAGGACTTTGAATGGAAAATTTAAGGAATCTTAACACCTGAAGTACATTCTCAGACACATGCCTTGGCTGGTGTGTGAGTCAAAAAATTCTGATTCTGATCACGGAGTAAGATCCTCATCAATCCACTGTGCAGATAAACTGAGGGCACACGGTCTCATACTACAAATCCAAACATCAGTCGTGAAAAACTACTTAAATGCTGTGGATGTGTATGTTTGGAAGATCTGTGTCAGTGATATTATCAATAATTGTAAAATGATCTAAAAATCCAGTCTTTTTTTAACTGCATCTGCTACCTAAAACCTCCATACCTGTGGGGATTCTGTCCTTGGCATCTCCCAACTATATAAGACTTCATCTGTGTTTGACACGTTGGTCATAAAAATAATACGTGTGCTAAGACACCACACTGGGACATCACCAAAACACAACCTCTCCGTTGAAAGGAACACCACCTACACAAGCAGACAGTCAGTGTTGACCATTCCAAGATGTACACTGCATTGATAAGCTCTTCTTACCTGACCAGGTACTGGAATTCTTTGAACACAAGGCACAGCGAGAATTTCCCGGTTTATCTCGATGGGTTCTGGGTCTCTTTCATCAAAACCTTGTCCTTCAAATGTTACAAACACGCTGTTGCCCTCTACTACATGTATAGGTATGTCCACCTGGATTTGAGAACTCAGAGTTATGAAAGGGGTCTTTTTTGGGGGGATAGTTATTTGCATCAGAAAAAAAAGTCCAATCCTTATTCATTCGGTAGGTTCAATTAAAGCAGCTGTTTACATAATCATTCTTCTTTAAAAAACAACCTCTCTTTCAGATTAGCATCCAATGAAAGGAAGCACAAATGTTGAGAAGCTGTCGACTCTGCACAGAGCATCAGATTATACTCCTCAACATAATATTAAAAACCTGATTTCAGCATTGTGTAAATTCTAGCAATTTTCTCTATCATCAGCAAGCACTGGCTATCTCAGCATGACAGAAGGCAGAGATGAGTGGATAGTGCATAACTATGGGATGGAATAAAAATACATTTTGATCATCACAAGTCCTTGACTCAAGAGTTCATAATTTTGTTGTGGCACAAGCAGTTGTAAAAAGAATATCGGACATTTCTGAGTTGTTCTTATTCTTGAATCAGATCTTATATGTTGAAAGATCAAGTATTATTTGGTGGGTAACTTCATTATACCCATTAAACTATACCATATTTTATATTTTTATACAAGTTAGCAACAAACAACAGAAGGATTTTGGTACCTGAAACAGGAATAGCCATTTTATTTGCGTAACTTACAGAGTACGTTTTGGCCTCTAGAGGGGAGAAGATCCACTGGAGCATGGCGGTGTGGCCTGGTTCCACATCTCCTGCAGGGTTCAGACACTGTAGCACAGGGTGAAGGAAGTTCTCTTCAGTAAGATTTTCCAGTGGAGTGGTGTCAATGTGGTACCTCAGAGGAAGGGTCCCTGCATTATACAGCTCGAAAACCTGTGCAAATTATATTGTTATCGGTACTGTTATTTCTTTCCTTTTCTATTCCTCAAACTATTGTAAACATTTCTAAGCCCATTTCTAAGAAAACATTTCTGATTTCATTTGAACAACTTGAAATGTGCTAAAAAATTGGTAGGCATTTTTTGACCACAAAGAAAACACGTGTCATCAATTTTTACAAATACAGAGCAAAGAGAGAAAAATAACATATGTAATTTAGAAATCATGTGTTAAGTCGAGTCATCTACAGCAGGCTGAGATGGCTTATTTGGCCGAAGCATCTTAGTCGTTGATTAAAAAAAAATGGGAAAAGTGAGTCACCAAACATTCAACGTTCCAAAGTTTCGGATTTTGAATATATATATATATATATATATATATATATATATATATATATATATATATATATATATATATATACATATACATAAATTAGAAATGAGAAAAATAATAATAAAAAATAAACTTTCCTCTTCCTTTTGTCCAGTTTTAACCAAATTCAATTTGGATCAACATCTGAAACAATCACCTTTTTAACAGTATATTTAAAACTTCTGCCAGGATTCGGTTTTTGAATGATTTGCTACTAAATGTAACACAACTCTCAGCCAAAGTGGTCATAGGGCTATTCCTCAGAAATCCCTTTATGTAAGGGGGCCGAATTATTTGTATGGTATGACAACCCAAGCTGCAACCTGTCAATGAGCAATAGGATGTAACTGTAACTGGCCACCGGGCACAGAAGTGAGCAGGTTCCCATTCACTTCCATCTTAAAACTAACCAACGTTGGAGCTGAAAAATATATGTTTACACCCCTGGTGATCTGATTCAGATCACTAGTTTTGTTCATGAACACTCTGAGGGGGTGAATTGTAAATATAAACAAGATATATTCAGATTTAAACATTCAGCCTGTGCTGAACCTTTATCCTGCCTCTTTAGATCCACTTTTGTTTATTAGGTAGGAAGTAATTCATTCATTCATTCATGTTCATGTCAGCTTTATTCCCTTTCGGGGTCGCCACAGCGGAATGAACCGCCAACTCTCTGGCATATGTTTTACGCAGCGGATGCCCTTCCCTGCCGCAACCCATCGCTGGGAAAAGGTAGGAAGTCATGCACTTCCATAATGGTGATTGCTGGCTTTGCCCATTCTGAGCCTCCTTTATCCTTCATATGAAACGTTTAACACGGTACGTCTATGTTATATATAGTTGATTTGACAACCATACATTTCAAACTGTCTGTAAAGCACCGTCATAGTGCCCCCTAGTGTTTCTTTTTTTATCTAATAAAATCTTTAAAATAATAAACTAGACCTCTTTACATTCTAGGTGCTTACTTTCTAAATACTTTGCCCAGCATTACTGGTTGCAGTCCTTTTTGTCATTCTTGAATAATTATTTTATTATTTTTAAAAATCTGAAAAAGAAATTGCTCAATGACATTGAAGCTCCATGAAAGCCAACTCAACAGGGCTTAGAACTTAGGACTTAGCAGTGTTTAGTTAATAAAGAGGATTTTTAAGGTTTTTCTTAAGGATGTCTGGGAATATGTGTAGCCATGTAACTATCCACCTGTTTAGGAGGACAGAAGCCTCCGATTGCCACTGGTGAAAAGAGGTGCCGGCTAGAAGAGAGGTGGATGTAGCGCTTGTCTCTTTCTACAGTAACCCCTGTAAAATTCAACTGGGAAAGAAATATGAGTAATTTAGACATAATTTGATACCTGTGGTGTAATTAAACAAAGCAATTGTCTCACCAATATCTCCCTTCCATGAGAAAGCTTCAACAATACAGGGAGACGATCCGTTCCTACAATTTCATGTCTAAACAAGAAAGACAAAGCACTGTGCACATTATTTTTTGCAGTCTTAAAACAGTATAGAAAAGAAACAAAGTATTTGACACAGGGCAAATGAAAATGTGTGCTTTCTGACAAAGAATCGATCATGCATTCAAAAGCAGCAACACAAGCCCCTTCAAGAGTAGAAGCAGCTATTGGTGACGGGTATGTCCATCTACTTTGTTGTATAACTTTAAGAATTTACAATTCTCCTTCCTTACATAACTTCATTTCCAGGCCTAATTTAAAGACAGTACATGAATTATGGTGCTAAATGAGAATATCTTGGAGTTGTCTTGCAAGAGAGGTATTCTTGAGCTGCATTCTGCATCCAAAAGAGCAGATCTAGGGGAAAGGTGAAATAAGTAGGGTAAATGTTAGCTCTGGACATCTGTGAGCCTGTCTGGTGGACAAAAAAGGTAGTGCGTGTTATCATGACCAGAACACGAGCCGGACACGCAGAGAAATCATGAATGAGGAACCAATGAACTGTTGAGTTTGGAATGTGTCATAACGGGTGTAAAAGATGAAGACAGGCACTGAGCAGACAGACGTGACAGCGGATGGTGTTCATCTCCAGAGCCAGAAGATAGCTGATGATGGACAAGAAGGAAAAAAAAAACTCAAGACGATGAAAAGACTTTTGCTTTGAGAAATCAACAAACTTGTATCCACATTGGATGAGTACTATTTTAATTTATGATTATTATTATGTTTTGAAATATATTTAAAAGTGGATTAATTAAAAGAAATGTAATTGATTGCAATTACTGACTTTCAAGTTTTTTTTAAATGTTAAAGTTTTAAAGTAAAAGCATAAGAGAAAGAACTGACCACAAAGGAGTCTTCTGACCAAGCTCTAGGCATTTAAAGCTTAGAATTTAGGACAGATTCGCCTTACTTAACCTTACCTGAGAATAGTAAATAAAAAGGTTTAAGGTGTAAAAGATTAAAGGATTAATTGAACACTATAAAACAACTTGTGCTAAGGAATATTTAACTTTATGCAAATAAGAGGACATTTGCACAACCAACTTCCAAAAGTAGAGTGATCCCTTTCACATGATTGCTCAGATCTTTATCCCTTAGCAACCTGCTAAAACTGGCAACGAGCAGCTATACGGACTCTTTTGGTGTACAAAGGCATCAAAGACACTCTCATCTATTTTTCTTCTTAAAAGACACATCTCCGTAAAAAATGTACAATTTCTGAATTGCCAATAAGCTCCTTACTCACCTGTATGTGAACAAAACTCTCTTCTGCTGTCCAGGCTGAAGTTTGCCAGAGCGTGGTGAGACCGAGAAGAGACGTCGGTCCTGAATTTTCAACAGATGGAGCTCTGATGGAGTAATATCTCCAGACTCAGCCCAGAGCTCCAACTCAACTTGCTGGTCTTCAGGGAAGAGGAATGACCTGACAAAAGGACACTTGATTTTGTCAGCTCTCCTTCATTATGTTTCATAGAATACAATAAATGAAGGGCGAACCAAGTTTTGCTCACCATTCCACAGGAATACTTCCAGGATTCTTAAACAAAAGTAGAATACAGGTGGCATCTGAGGCCTGGGGCGCACCACTAAAGCTAAAATCCACCATGGCTGAAGTGAATATGGAAGGGCATGGACGAAAACTGGAAATTGTTTTGCAAAAAAAATGTAAAATCAGAAGGCCTGCATTCAATTGAATCAAAATCAACATACTATTTTAACTAAAGTCTTGCCTGTGTCTAGTAGGCACTCTGTAGGTGAGCTCAGATGGACTGGGATCTCTCTTTAGATGAGTGTTGAATACATCCAGGTTGAAGAGACGCCACAGCTGAAGTTTATTCAACCCATCAACACCACCACAGCTCTGGACATCCATCACCTCCAGCGTAGGATAAACTCCCTCAGCCTGAAGATGGCACAATGTTTGAGGTGCCTCGTCTCCAAAAGAGCCTAGTCACAAACCATTGAAAAAGTATTTAGAATGATCTCTGAGATCTATTTGATGCTCACCTTGATAATAATGTATTTAAACATCTTTTAAAAATGAGAAAAGCTTAACTCTACACTCAAAAAAAAAAGAGATCCGGGTGTTGTTTGATTAAATCAAATACAATATTTTGAAACAAATTAAATTAATTGGCTTATTGTATCGACATTGTTATTTTGAATCAGTCTAAACCAAATCAAAGGGTACTTACAATTCCTTAATTATTTTATGTTTAAACAACAAATAAGAACTGAATTGAGTAAATTCCTTGAATGCTCAGAATAGAGGACCTCCATGTGACTGTCAATTGAGATGGGGAATTGGACTAATTGGACTAACCAATCACAATGAACATGGATAGAGGCAAATCAGTTTTTTCTCTGCAAAGGGGGGGCAAAAGATTAAAGTTAGAAAATACGATGATTGTTTTACATATACTTTTGTGTTGCAGTAATGCTGTGGCTGCTGCCAAAGCCAGACAAGATTGTTGGCAGAAAATTGTTGATTTCGTGAAAACAATGTAAAAGTACATTCTGTTAGTAAAGGTGGGACTTCCACGTGTCACATTTTGTATGTGTGAAGAAGCTTGCAAATGTAAGCTCTTCCTTCTGCGGAGAACCTTTATCTTTCATGCAAATACATGTCTGGAAAGGCTAAGGGATTTTGTCTGTCTTTAAATACTCTCGCATTAAGTGCTCATCAACCTATTTGAGAACAAATATGTGCGAGGTTGCGAAAAAAATGTGAACCCATTGTTACTGAAGCTAGTGTTACATCACTTAAAATTTCCTTTTATAACCACTGATTGGGCGATTGCAAGCTTGCAATCTCTAATTCAGACCATAGCCTGCTATAGAACAGGTTAGCCGTGTGGCGTAAGTAACCAGAATGACAAAGACTGATTAAATCTTAGAGCCTTTCATGGTACCCAAAATCCAGGATTGGTGCAAACTAATCTCAACACTTACTCAAGTGTTTCGAAACGTTTGAAGCTTATTTAGGCCCACGTAACTTGGTGGTTTTTAACAAAGTGTCGGATCAATGTTTCGAAATGTCAGTCTCGCAGCAACCATCCCTAGTTTGTAGAGGGTTTTTGTCTTAGACTTTGAAGACCAATTGGGCTTAATCTACTGCAGTACCACTACATTCAAATATACTTTTTACTATGAAAATGCAAACAAGCTTAGTGGTCCCACTCAAATTAATTTCAGCATTTTAGTCTAACGTAATAATGCAATGCTATAACACTCTTAAAACGAGCAGTCATTCCAGCAAGTCAAGAGCAAGTCCAGCCGGTCATTCCAGTAGTAGGCAGCAGAGTTCTCAACCCTGAAGTTATAATAACCAATCAGATACTTCTCTCAGCTCCAAAGCTGTATTTCCCAGTCATTGAAAGGAAGTAATAAACAAAGTCTTTTACCAAATGCTGTTTTGCTCTCAAAGTCTGAGGCACAATTGGTTCTGGTCAGAAACTGCCACTCTTTGATTCTGTGCCAGGGGAGCGCGTCAGCAGAATTAACCAGCATATTGTTGCAGTTTGCCTGTCTGTGATTAAATACAATGTTACATAGGCTATGTCTTGGTGTAGTCCTGTACATCTCAGAAGACATGCTTTAGCACATAAAACTGTAGCGCAAACCGTCTCTGCACACATTAGCCATTGAGCTCTGAGAGCACATTAATTATGTGGTCACTACCCACCTAGCAGACTGCATGAAGGACATCTCTGGATGAGTGAATCACCTACAGCTCAATAGGTAAAACCTGAGCTGCTAGTTAACCCTGCTTTTTGCTCCTGATACGCATGAATCCTCAACTAACAATTCTTCAGCTTTAGTCAGGAAACTTAGAATGAGGAACGGATAAAGTTCAAAAATCACATCATTGAGACATCAATAGTGAGGTTTGCATCGACATCTGTCCCAAACTTCAGGTCTTAACATCCTACACTCCCACCAGAAGCTTGCAATGCAAAGAGACATCAACAAGTAGGACCATATAAATTGTAGCAGAGAATCTCTCATCAGAATATTCTCATTCACAAAAATACCTAAAAACATTTCTCCTGTGAGAACTTGAATCCATCCTCCTTGTACTGAAATTTTCCTAATTACTAACTTGCTTGATGCTTCAACCTAATTGGAGACGCCTTTTAGATAAAAGCATAGGCTAAATGCATAGGTAAATATAAAAGACTTTTCTTGAATGTGATGTACATATGTCTTATAACAGGCAAAGCCCAGAATCACAGTTAACATTATAAATTGAATTATTGTTTGTTTACCAGAAGTATCAAGGAGATGATAACCGATGGTCCAGCAGTAATTGGCCCGCTGAACTGGTCTCACAGTGCAGTGAATCAGAAGTCTGCAGTGAGCAGGTATAGTTCCCTTTCCATTCTCCATCTCCAGGACTTAAAGAAATTGCATTTACTATAAAGTAACACAAACAGTATGACGGATGAATGAAAGTGGCAGATTTTCTCACCTATAGAATCATAAGCGGTGTCTACTGGAAAGCTGGCAACATCAGATTTCGGCTGTGCAGTCAAAGAGTATTGTATGGCACAGGGGCTGATGTTGATTAGAGGGATATCAAGTGGCTTACTGCTTCCAACCAGCACTTGACCAAGATCTAGAACAGGCTGCTCAGTCTGTCCATTGAAACACCACAGGTTTTTAAGGAAGTGAACTAAAAACCTGTTAAATAATACTAACAAATGCATACATAGCTTGTGAATAGTAGAAGGTCATATTCAGTTATTTGATGGGCACATTGGATATTTCTTAAAATTGCAAAGAAAGAAGTAGGCCTCATTAGTCAAACTTTGGTCTGAAAGGGTATACATTTTCACTAGAGAATATGCCTAGTTTTAAAGCTCATTCGTTTTTTTGTTTCAGAACGGACATGTGTGTACCTCATAGTGGGTTATAGATGAACACAAAGCTGTTAGTTTTACTATTTACCATCGATAAAAAAAAACATTTGGCATATACAAAAAGTCAATAATTCACCTGATTTTAGAGTTTTTTGTAGATGAACAGAAAACAGAATTAATTTACAGTATTTCCCTGAACACACATTTATTTTCAAATGACAACATAAACCTATTACATTTTATATCACCATTGTGCTGAAATAATGTAACATACCTGGAGATGACCTTTGGCTGCTAACCCAACAGCTTTAATTGTAAGATGAAATTTTTTTAGCTCTGGTGATTGGATGGGCCAAAACACGAGGGTGGGCCTCATTTTATACATCATCTCTTCCTTTGGTGTAAAAATCCACTTTTGCACCTGAAGTCAAAGAATTACTAACAGGTGCTGTATCATGTAAACGTGACTTGTCAGACATTTCTTACATGTTTTAGCATTGTTCTCTCAGCAAAAACATGCCTCAAGTCATATTCAGATTGGTTCATGTATGTTTGAGTAATATTATTTTCCTTTCCTAGGAGCTTGAAACGACTCAATGGCTTAGCTATGGTTTACCTTGAACTCATTGGGCTGGAGTGTCCCGGTTTCCGGCGTTACAGTCAGAGTCCTGTTGGCAGAGCTACACAGCCTCCACTTGAATTCCAGGGGCACCCTGCACAAGTTCCTCACTCGTAGGGTTTGTTCAGAACAGGAGTCCACGGTTGTTGGCTGGAGAAACAAAGTTTCACCTCCCTCTACACCAATTAAAGGCTTCTCTGCTACAGTAACCACATTTAGAACCTGAGATAAAGAAAAGATGACAAATATTCTCAATTGGCTTAAATGTTTGACTGTTAATGTATAGTTTCATTCATTCAAATCAGAATACTTCAATTCAGAATACTAAATTTTATTAGTCTAACAAAAAATCCAATTACTAAGCCCCACACAATATGAACTACAATTTAATCAAAGTTAAGTACCATACAGGCTTTCTCAGCTTTTAACTTTCAACATAGTCTCTGCCCATTGTTGTAAGCGCGCAGTACCGCAAACCAAAACCATTGCAGTAATTTCAAATGAGCCAGACTATCACAATCATCAGTAGACGTTGGAAAGAAACCACATGCTTAATTTGTAAATAACAAAAAGAAGACCATTTAATTCAAGAGAATATAAAAAAACGACATTAAAAACTACATTTGCTCTTCGGGAAAAACATAACTTGCCAGTGGTTTATAATATTAAAGTTCAATTTCTCTAGCTACACTTAAGCTATGGTCACACTATTAAATAAAATTTGATTCCCTTGAATGTGATCTCATTCAACAGTGTGAAACCAGAAGTTCAAGCCTATTCAGTGTGATTTCTGATTCCGCATCAGGTGAGAGCATAAGCTTATTGAAATCTTTTTATAAACAAAATTTGATTCCCTTGAATGTCATCTCATGCAACAGTGTCAAACCAGAAGTTCAAGCCTTTTCAGTGTGATTTCTGATTCCGCATCAGGTGAGAGCATAAGCTTATTGAAATCTTTTTATAAACAAAATTTGATTCCCTTGAATGTCATCTCATGCAACAGTGTCAAACCAGAAGTTCAAACCTATTCAGTGTGATTTCTGATTCCGCATCAGATGAGAATCTTTATTTATATATATTTTCAATTTACAAGCGTCATCTGTGTTAAACACCACATTATAGCCAGTGGTGGGAATAACGGCACTATAATTGGAATTACTAACATCACTACTGTGTATGATACTACAGGAAGTCTATTTGAGAACATTTAAGTGGTTTTAATGTGAGCACCAGAGGACCTCTCTATGGTTTGAGTGTTTGTACATGTTTAGTGCAGAAGCGGGACACATAATGATGATTGGTGTGTCTGTGAACTTGGTGTTTCTGTAAGAATATGATGATTGGATGACGTTGAGTAAATATCTATCATTTGCCAATCAGAGGCAGGACAGGGCAGGTCTTTACACACAAACACTCAACAACAACAGTAATTCGTGTTCACCAAGACCTAGAGGCAAAATCAGGGCAAGTCCTATAGTTTCAAAGTTTTGCTAACTGGAAGTTTAGGCATTACTTTTCCCCTCAATTGGGTAAAAGGCAAGAATGTTTGTCATGTGCAACTTGTGCCCTGGAAAATGCTGTATGCTGTAGATTTATTGCATTTGATCCATTTAAGTAATGCAATATTTACTTTCCCTGGTAATTAGTTACTTTTACAATGATGTAACTCAAATACTATTTGTACAAAGAAACTAGTATCTATAACTAATTATTTTTTTAAAGGCACGTGCGCACTGATAATATCAATAGCAACAGCTAAATATGGTGAGGGCAGTGTGACGGTAAATACAACACTACAGAACAACAGTGTACTGACCTGTGTGTGTTTAGGAGAGGCATTAAGTTTTAACATCAAAAGTATCCTGGGAGGGTGATCCACAGATGGAGTACATCTCAGAGTAAGGATCTGGTGACTGCCAGGTGGCACCAAACCACTGGGTGGCAGCACAAAAACTGTTGAACACTCCTCAGGATCCAATCTGAAGATCAAGGGCAGATCCCCTAAATTATTTAGGAGAATATTTCTGTATGACACCTGTTGCAGGGGAGGAAATACCTGCAGGGATATCAATGGATGTAAATTTGTGCACACATGATTGTTATCTTAGCTTTATAAGACTTACAACTTGAGGGTGCTGAATAGAGATCTTGGGGACAAAGAGTTATTTTCCAATCTGAAAGGAGTGCCTGCTCACTCTGACAGTCAAGCACCAGGATGGGCACAAAGTCCTTTCCTCCACATTCCTATGATCCTTCAAAACCTTGATATGATCAGAGTCCAAATCAAAATGGTTTTAAAAATAAGTTCAGTAGTTAATATTTTAAATAAATAATCCCATGTTACCTTATAGTAAGCAAAACACTCAAGCTGTGCAGCATGAAAAACATCCGGCTGGCTTGGACAGTATGATACACTAAAAGACGTGCTCTTTAAAGGGCTCAGCTCACATGAGAGTGGAGAAATTATGAAGGAGCATTTAGTTTCAGTTGACCACATCAGACAGATTTTTCCTTTGGTGTGGTTGGTGATAGAAACAGACTGTGACTCTGCACCATCATAAAAAAAAAAGTTGAGAGGGCTGTACTGTAACATGAGAAAAAGGGAGTATGGTAGGGGTTGAAATGTTGCCAAGTTCCGCTTCTGCTTCAGGTGCCATATTTATATGGTATAACTCTTCCAGAGGACTGCGTGGGCTATGTATAGATGGGAGGATGTTTGCATTATCTGCTGGACCCTAAAAAAATAATTTAAAGTTAATTCTGTCAGCTTAATTTATTTGTTTCCATTATTGTGCAAGTTGAACTTTTACCAATAGACTTGACTGCCTAAGTCAGGGGTGTCAAACTCAATTCCTAGAGGGCCACAGTCCTGCACAGTTTTGCTCCAACCTTAACTGAACACACCTGATTCCACTGATTAAGCTCCTCTGGGTTTGTTTGAAGGTACTAGTGTGTCTCCTGAAACAGGGTTGGAACAAAAACCTGCAGGGTCTACGGCCCTCCAGGAATTGAGTTTGACTACCCTGGCCTAAGTGATCTGGTTTCAGATGAAAAAACAGGGTTACAAAGATGAATAAATGCTTACCTGCAGCATTAGCAGAGCTCCATTATCATCCAGTGTTAATTTTTGTTCTTCCAGCAAGGCACTTAATATGTCAGGAGGATAACAGCTGAACCCTCTAAGCACATTTATTGTGTAGACACTCAGGTGTTTGGGTTTTAAAACAGCTGGCTTGAATTGCTCAGAATGGCAGGTTCCCATCAAATCCAGAAATAATGGCTCCTTTGAGAATCAGGAAAGGATAAGGATGAAAGTGAATGATTTAAGTAATGAATGATTTGCTCACAGGGACGTGATTTGAATAAAATGTTCTATTAACATGTTTCATTTCATTTGGTTATGTTGAAGTGTTTAACATTTTACAGGTAATTCATTTGCAGATCTTTCTAAATAATTTGGCCTATAATACTGCTCTGAGGGTTGTAACAGTTCTTAGACGTATTTTCCAGCCTTAGCCTTTAGCACTCATTGCTAAGGGGAAGTTAAAGGTAAAAGGCAAAATTATATAACTAACAAAAGGGTATTTATAGCCTTCTTTAGGAAAAGCATTATTTTTTTAGCTGAAATCTATCTAAATTACCCAGACATAAAACATATTTAAACGTTAATAATGTTTAAATATTAATTCTGAGTATTTCCCCAATCGTTTGTCACACATCTAAATATACAAGTGTGTAAACCCAAGTACAATATTGAAATTAAGGATACATTTTTTGAGGGCCACATTTATTTTTGGATAATAATACGTTTCTATTTTATATCATGTCATTTCTAAAATTCAGTCATTCTTTTTATAATCTTCCCAGGAATTTTCCAATAAACTTGTTAACAAGTGTCCTATTTCTAATCACGATTTTTTAACATAATGCCTTGTGGGTAGGGGTTTAAAATCAGCACAGCAATTAGAGATTTAGTTTGCACTAAAAGTTAATTCTTAAGTTCATGCCAGACTTGATTTAGGTAAAACTAAATTGCACAAGTAATAATCCTACAGACCCTATTACTCTAATTGTGTAAAAGTGAAGAAATGTATTACTTATTAATTAATTAATGGATTACAATAAATGACACATAGTTTTTAACAGGCATACAAACTATAGCCACCAACTAACGAACACCAAAACCCTAAATTCTAATAAAGCATATTAAACATATTCATCCCTTGTCATCTAAATTGGTTAGGATAAAATGCAGATTTGTTAACGTAAGGAATAAATGGATTTATGAATTAACCTACCTTGTGGAGCAAAAAACAAGCCATTGTTTTGTGATAGACTATAGGATGGTGGGGTCTGAATTTTATTTGTATTGTTAGCTTGCTTCTACCAGCTAAAGTTCCACATGGCTTATCAACAATGAACACATTGTGGCTGCCAATGTCTACATCAAACTGGTAGTGAACCAGCACTGCTGAGGAGTTGATGATCTGTACACTGAGAGTGACCTCTGTACCCTCCTCAATGCACCCAAAGTCAAGCACAGAGGTACTTAAAGATGCTACTGGACCTAAATTAGACAGGATAAAAATAAAACAGTCTTACAGCAAATATTACAAATAACCAGAAGGGAAAAGAATTGTACCTATGCAGGTGCCAGACAGTTTGAGCAGGTCTTCACTAATTCCTCCAGGACAGGTCAGAATGAGATAATCAACACTAGTGCTCTTTACTGCTAGAGGGGAGAAGCGGACTGGCACTTTCAACACTGAATGTGCAGCGATGTTACCCTCTTTCAGCTCACAGTGGAAGACGGACTCCATGAAAGCTGGTCGCCTCAGCCAGGACAGCCTAAATGTTGTATTAACCTAATCGAGAGGAAGTGAGAAGCGCAAAAGCATAAAAAGCTGCCATGTCTTTCAGTTTTCAAAGAGAAAAATTATGTGAGATGAAAACCTACACTTGATAGGTTGTGGATTTCAAAGTGCCTTTTAAGAGAGTCTTCAACAGTCACACTGCCAAACTCAAGCACTTTACAACCTTCCTCCTGTCCCACTGAACCGATCTGGAGGTGGGGGAACTTTGCTGAAAAAAAGAATTTAACTAATAATTATAATTACTTCAATTGAAGAGTTAGGGCAAATTCTGAAGTCTATCTTGGTCACAGTTGCTAAACCCATCATTTATTTTACAAAAGATATATCTGCTGAGTTGTGCAGCCCTGCTTTGTATCATCATGCCATAATTAAGGCCAGTTCGTGTTTTCCAAAAAAAGCCACATTTCCATTCAAACCACAGAGGTTTATATGTGGTGTAAAGCTATTAAAAACACTCCTATTTGTGAGAATTTAAAGAAGATGAGGCACTCGGGAAATGGGGAAAATCCTGCAATCATCTGCAATCACAAAAAGCTCCAGCTTCTGTTAGGCAGATACGGTAATACCAAAAAAATATTTAAAAATTCTGAATCCTTAAACGAAGGACTCACAATGTGTTGCATGTTGCACAGAAAAGGGCCAGCTTAAATAAATCACAATCGCAATTAGATTGTTCTACCTATGCCATATAGTTTTCACTTGTTACTGTTCAATAGCTCCATCTACTGGCCAGTTAATTTCCCTTAATAAAGTGACCTTTGAAGTAGAGAAAGCACATGAGACGGAATAGCATATCTGTAACATTGTTCACATTTTTTGAGGTTTTATGTTGTATGATGACTTATAAGGTGGATGTTTTTAGGTATGTAAGCATATAGTCAAGTTATGCTTCTAAAACAGGATAACCTTTCTCTTTTTTTTGTCCAGTATTTTAATATTTTATTCATGTTTATATTTGTTGTTTTCAGTTTTATTCCATTTTCATTAAACCTGGAGCTTAGAGATATATATCCTGACTTTTCTGGGTTTTGAAAGAAGTTCGGCTTACTGCTATAACTGGGTTAGAGAAACGCAAGGAGGGCAGTGCAAGATTTTTTTTCTCGTAAATCGTACAGTCCTATTATTGAATAGTTGCTTGTATTTTTTAAGGTAATATAATTGATTAATTGCTGTAATGGATTATAGTTTAACACAAACAAACAATAATATTGGGTTGTCATGAAAAAAAGCATTCATGTCATTGTGTTTATGCAAATTAGGGCATGATGTCATCTAGTGACTTATGGAGCAGCCAGTAGCAACTTTTCTTACTGAGAAGTTGCCAACACTGGTGATGTCATCAGTCATCAGCTTTGATTTAAAAGACAAACTAATAATTGAAATGAATCTTCTACAATCCCAGTAGGTCTATGAACTCACATTGTCCATGCAGCAGCACAGTACAGCTGTTGTCCCCATCATCACCAAACGAACAGCAGGCCCCAGCCTGGTACACTTGAGCCTGCTTTGGTTGAAACTCAACAGTAACCCTGCAACCCTCACCGGGCTTTAGTTTTCCAGCTTCAGGAGACAGGTGGAAAGGAGGGTCCACAGTCCAGCGGAAGTTTGTCTGTAGCTTACTAAGGAGGAATGTGGATACAGAGCGTGATGGGAATGTTTTTTGTTGGTAGTAACTATATGTTTAAACTTGCATGTACTGTTTACCTTGTGTTCCGAAAGAGGAAGCTGATTTGTGAGCTGTGCAGGACAGCGCAGAGCGGCAGTGTTACAGTCTCTGGTACCTCCAGCTCATGATGAGGAATCTTGGCTCTCAGTGTCACCTGGAATGTGCCTTCTTTGCTTTCAAACTCTATAGAATCGCTATACTCGCGCTAAAAGACCAAAATACAGAAACAAGGGTATTTTAAGTCTGAATTTGAATGCCACACATTATCCATCAAGTACTAAATTTAAATAGCATTTTTAAAAATGTGATAATTGTTATTTGACTATCAGAACTGTACGTGAATATGTGAAGCTCTTTTTTGCTTGAGTTTAATTTGAGGAGCGAATGCAAAAGGTAATGTTTTGTTGTGGATTAGGAACTCCAATACAGTCCATCAATAGCTCTGTTTAATGGTTATTATATTACAATATTGAGTTATAGAAGGCAAATACATTTTTCACACACTTTGATGTAGATCACATGAATCTCTTTCAAATAGTTTGTTTATGTGACATTCTTTCTGATGGACACCTTAAAAGTATATGTTTTTACATGAAATTTGATTTTACATAAAACTCAAATGATCTGCTGGTTTATAGTGAGACTAGATGACTATGAAGTTGAATCAATTCAGAAGCTAATAGAAGCCTTTTCAAACGGGTTTGGTCCTTCAGTGCCTCTGTATACAGGACATAGCTGAAATAATTAATACCTAATAATCATTAAATGCACAACAGTGTTTAATTAATTTGTAATGTAGCTATAGTCCACACCATTGGTTCCCTACCTGACATAAACCATATAAGGTTCTCTATGAGGACAAGCTATTTTCCCTTGTTTGTGTGTTTTGCATAATTTACAAAACACATATACAAACCATTAAGAGAACTTTCAGACTGGTAATGTCTCATATGCTCTGTTTCTGAGAATGCTCACTTCCCTCCAAAATCCTCTGGGTCGAAGCCTCTATGCTTGTGTCTCATTCCAGGTTTTGGATCCTTCGGAGTGCGTATTTTAAGGCAACTTACGTTACAAAGCTGCGCATTTCACCAAAAAATTAAGAGTCCTTAAAATGAGTCTTTCAAATGTGTCCTCCTTTTCCTGAAATTTCGAAGATGCATCACATATCTCAAGACACTTTGCAAATCCGCACTCCAGAAGTGATCCACCAAGAAATGTGCGTAAAACTGGGAAACGTTGTCTTGAAGATTGATGATGTTACTTTTTATTCAGAAAATGGAGAGCATGGAGTGATCGTTACAGTCTCCTTTTCTTCTATATTTTTACTTTAAAAAGAAACCAGGAGTCAAATTGGCATTCGCCTGTTTTCATTCATGTTAATACCTTAACATTAGACTGAAGAGATTGGTGACTTTGTTAGCTTTCATATTACAGTGAGTGCCTACTATGGGTAGGAAGTCACCAGATCAAAGTAACGTTAAATAGTCCTCCTGCAGCACATAATATTAATAATATTTTTCATATGTTACTTTTTGCCAAAGATAAATGGTATAAACCACATAATAGATGCCAACCGTTAAGACATCACAACAATAAACTTCCGCAGTACTTTTGTCGGTGTAGTCAAAGTAAGACATGTACACTGACTGGTAAAAACCTTCAGCTGTATCAATCTACTCTTTTATTGCTGTCCAGATACTGATAATAACTTAGTTATGTGGGTGTTTGTAAAAGATCATGGCGTAAACTACATTATTAATGTGGAAATGGCTGTTTAGAAACAGAAGTTAAAGGTAAAGAAACTGTTTCACACAGGGGTTTCTCCTCTAACTTGCACTCCAGAACAGCACATTCCAATTTATAAACTTGTTTTTTAAGACACTTTACTGTAATCTTTATTATTTTTTCCTCTTGATTTAAAATGGATTTAAAGCGTTTTTTATGTAATAGTGATAAAAGTTTTAGCGCCTTTTAGCATTGAATGTCTATACGCCGGTGGAGCTGCAGACACCGGAAGCAATGCATGACATCACACATGTTTTATCTAATTACTCGGTTAGTCTATTAAATTTTCAGTAGAATACCTGATTACTAAAATATTTGATAGATACCGCCTTACTTTACATTGTGCAATAAATACTTTTTAGGACTAAAGAATACCATCCAGTAAAACCTTACTTTCTCAAGAGGGTGGAAAGTAACTGGGAGTGAGAAAGTTGTTCCCGGGCTCAGCAAGATAGTCTGAGAAAATGGAGTGTTGAAGAACTTGGATGAAGGAGGCCTAAAATTTAAAGGAGATTAATGAATTATTTGTCAGTACATCAATTCTGAAATGGGTAAAAAAAATCCAAAAGGAAAAAATAAAGTTGAATGTATCTTTCACCCACAGTGGGATGATTTATGGAGTTAAAATTGTAATTTTGGTGTGACAATGTTTTACCAAATTATTTTTAAAAATCTGGGTGAGGATATATTAAAGAATGTAAAAAAAAACATTCCCAACCCCTAACATAATAAATTGTTAAAAGAACCAACCTGAAGGTAAGTTTCTGAAGTTTTGCATGGATGCTTTTAAGAACCAGAAATGTATTATACTGTTGACCTGGCTCCCAGCTCTCCCAGATCACCTCAGCGCAGGTCTTAACACCGTAAAAGCATGAAGGTCTGTTCTGAAGGACCTGAAACAAATGAACAATAGTAACTATTGACTTGTTCTGACAGCAGAGAAAAGTGTTTTTCAGCCTCCCCAACCACAAAAGTGAGCTTAGGACACCTGTCAAACCTACAGCCAGTGTGAATTTCATTAAAAGAAACTAAATATTTAAAAATAAAAATGGCTTTGGGTTAAGGTTGCATTTACCCTAAAGGTTTAGTATAGAACAAAAAATAAACACATTAAGCTGCTGGTTTATCAAGAAGACAGTCATCCTCTCAGTATGTTCCCTACCTTTTTGAGTGGTTGGTGAGAGACTCCGAAGGAAATTTGTGAGCTAAAGGGAGCCACTGCATTACCTGTCAACATTGCAACTAAAACAAACCATTAAGTTTTCAAACAATAATGAGTTATTTTCAGAGTTCCAAAGTGTCCAATGCTTGTAGCTCTTATAACAAATACTTAACAGCAGTAGGCCTAGTCCTAGCACTTGAAGGATTTAAGTCTAAACATCATTTCACCGATGATATAAATTAATCAATATGATATTGAATTTGAAATGTATTCCTTCAACAGCTGCATGCAAAGTGATGCATTTACATTTAATGTTATTGCTAAAACTGTATGTGGTGTATGTCAAAGCTAAACTCAGAAGTTTAAATTTATGACACTAGGTGTCACTCATTTCTTCAGTGTTCAATTAGCATAATTAATATACTTTAAGAAAATCACTAGAAGCAAAGGTGATGTCTCAGAGAGCCTTCAAGTGTAATAGAACGTCACCTCAGGTCACGTTAACAGATATTTCAATTAACTAAATGTTAAATAGTTAAAAATTGATAGCAATCACTATTGTTGTAATGAAAAGGAATAAAGATAATTCAAACTCATAGACAACATTAATCGACAACATTATGCAAACGCTAGTCTGGTGATGTTAAGCTAACGCTAATATTAGCGTTTATTACGTGAACAAAAACAACAACATTTTAAATGTTTAATAAACTTTAAAAATATAAAGTTAACTCACCAGGCTGAGGATTATTGAATGTTGTGACGTTGATTTAAAGAGAAAATGAAACAAACCGAGTAAGCATTTATTTATCCGCTTTATCGTGCTGACACCTTTACTCTCCTAGGTACTGTAATTCAAGCTCCATGACAACTGCGACGTGACGGAACCTCGGGAGGGACATTCTGCAGTTATTTTGTAGGCGTCTGTGAAGCAGGTAGTAACAAGGGCTTTTGGACAGCTCCTGAGATGACGGGGAGATGCGATTTTCATTTTGGCTGCCAGCAGGGTATTTATTCCTGTCGCTGCAATACATGTAATAAACCATTTCATGCAGTATAGTAGCCTTCTAGGGAGGATATTATGGAGGATAGAAAAAAAAAAAAAAAAAAAAAAAAAAAAATATATATATATATATATATATATATATATATATATATATATATATATATATATATATATATATATATATATATATATATATATATATATATAATTTATTGTATATAAAGCCAATTGATGGTTTTGCCATTGATGATTAAGCCAATTCAATCAACAATTTGTTTTTTTTTTTGTTTGGGATCAGATAAATTATGCCTTGAGTCAAAGAAGGTGGTAGATAGCCTTATTTATACTTATTTATACTTATTAAACATTTTAGTCAAGAAGGGAGATAATTCATCCGAAATAAATTTATAAAATTCCGCTGTAATACTGTCATTTCCTGGAGACTTGTTGTTTTTTATGTAATTGACAGTCAAGGATACTTCCTTTGGGTCAATATGATAATCACAAAGCGCTTTTTCATCATCAGAGAGATTTTTAAAGACATCAACATAGTCTAAGAAAGAGTCAATATACTCATTACAGCAGTTGGACTGATATTGTTTCATAAAATCTGGCACAATGAGCAGCAATTACTTTCTCTACACAAGTGTTGGTGGCTCTGCTTTTTTCAAGCCTGAAGAAATAAGAAGCATTTTGTTCACCCTTTTCCATCCATTTGCTTCTAGGTCTAATAAATGCTCCTTGTGCTTGCAATTTATATACATCATCTAATTCATTTTGAAGTACCATGTAATATTTTATTTTCTGATAAGACATATTTTCTTTATTATAAAAAGATAAGATTGGACAATTTAAGAAGTATTTCCTCCTTCTCTGCCTTTCTATTTTTAGCTAATGTAGCACAAAATTTTCTGCAATATTTTCCAATTTCAAATACAAAGTACACAATTAATGTAAAATAATTTCTCAGTATTTGCTTTATCCCAATAAGTTACAGCTCGTTCACATCCACCTTTTTTGGTGACGCGATTGGCTGATTGGCTTTTTAAAAGTGTGTGGAGAAAGTTGGGCGCCCCTAGCGGTGCTTCCTATAGTCGTCTTCGACATACTCAAGTAACCATCATGTTAATGATGACAGAAAACCACACCTCAGTGGAAATGTTCTTTTGGTCATTGAGATTATTCATTGTTTTTAATTAAATTAGCTGGTGACATCAACATATAGAGCAGATTACTTTACATTTATTTCATTTTAATTTGTATGCCAGTAAAAAATCAGTAAACACTATAACTATAAACATTGGTATTGATATTTATTTTTATCTTTACAAATACTGAAATTAAACTTGACGCTATACAATATTTACAAACCACAAAACAGAAATGATTCAGAGACAAGTAGAGGAGAATATTTTAAAAGTCATATTCATTTATTTGTTTGTTTTTAGTCTCACACGTAAGATTACAAGAACCTGCCAAAAGACTCCTGAAATCAGTTAAATAAATTATATTACATATAACGATATAATCTTGAAGACTTAAATAACATAACAGAAAACATCAAAGTGACATAATCTCTCAACATTTGCAGAGGATTTAGAAGATCTGTATTAATCACCCATTTTCAGTTTTCATCAAAAGAAAAATGAAACAAGCATTTATTATTTGAAGCTGAGATTCACTGGGCTTGGCTCATTTCCTGTGAAAAACATTTATCAGAACAGATTTTTTATGACCCCACACGTACTCCCTCTACACATTTATATTACACACAAGGTGTTCGGGTCTACTGGACCCGGGCCATGTTAAAGTGTGAAAATGGTAGATTCTTTACCTTAATTCTCTCTTCCCACACAAATATAAATCACACATAAACAAAACATTTTACATTTTAGAATAAAATTGTGTGATTGTGTGAATTAAAAGCGCCAAAATGCAATGGGTCCAGCAGAGCCAGCAACCCTGCCAAAGTAACAATAATGAGAACACCACACATGGTTCAAACTCTAAACGTGAAGAAATCAGGTTAAAGAACAATAAATAAAGTATATTTGCTGTTTATATCACTCGTTTCTTGGCTAAAGGAAATATTGTTTAAGTTTTTAACATAAAAAGTTTTGATTGGGTGAATTAAAATCTGCAAAAGGCAACGGGTCCACGAGACCCACAAACACCGCCTGAGTAACAATAATATGAACACCACACAAGGGTTAAAAGCTTTTCTAAGTGGACACACAACTTTAAAATCACTGTTCATTATCTGAGAATTAGGAGGCTTGTCAGTTGAAAACCCCTTTTCAAAGACACCAAACTAACACCTGAACATTACCTAAACCGAAAATCTGAAAAAATGTTTAATTGGTGGGAAATACAATACAATTATGCTGCAAGTTTATCGAATCATTTGTCAAAGACAGACATAACAGAGATGTTTTCTGATAATGATGATGTTGATCAGAAAAAAATAAAATCATACAAACATTTTACAAGTTTACAAGCTGCCTTGAGGAAAAACATAAGTGCAAAAATAAGTGAAAGACATTTATACACAGATTAACCTAATGATATTCAATGACAAAACTTTGGAACCCTTCACAAAGGACAAAAACTGTCATTTAGTATTTTGCAATCTAACATTTTAAAATGGTTACTGACACCTTTCCAAAAAAATCAGGTTCAAGCACTTTTAAGCAAATTCATTCTTTAAGCAGATTCAATTCATCTCTTTATCTTTTGCAACATCTTAAAACTGTAGTAATTTATTAAAGTTACTAAGGGAAGTTACAGTCTCTAAACATGAGAAGAACTACTGTATATTATATTTTAGAAATAAGTGAACCATGGGAGCATTTCAGACTGGACACATTTATCTGATATCAGTATGCAGACTCCACCTCTGCAGGGATGTGGGTACTTTTAATGGACTTAGCATGTGGTTACTGGACCAACCGGACCAACCTATGACCATGTTGATTGTATTTTACTCTTATAATTTTATTTGATACATGTCCAAGCATTTCAGGACCATGCCTGTAAAAAATGAAACATTAAACACACAAGATTCAAAACACAAAGCATTTGAGATGGTTTGATTCATCATACAGTAGACCCGCTTTTTCTGAATTATTGCTTCATGGTGTGATTGAAAGTTAGGAACTGCACACCCTTGCAGAGCATGAAATTCTTAAGACTAAAAACATGCGAGCACTGTTGAACTTCTCTGGTGAGATTCAAACCAGGAACATTCTCACTGAGAGACAGCTGGAACTAAGTTGCATTGTTCATTTTGTTTGTCTGTTAGTAGCCATCACTGTTGTTGTTGTTGTTGTTGTTGATGAGTAAGTTTTCACTCCCGGATTCTGAAGAATTGCATGTCCTATATGCAGACTATACAGTTGCTTTTACTGTACTTCACCTCAGTCCTTCACCGTTAGTGATCTACTCTAGCTCATCATCAGAATAAGAGCAAAGAGAGCTGTAGCTTAATGCAGAGCTATGCTGCAGGAAGTCTGAGTGGTGGGCAAGACTCACAGATTCTCTGAACTCTTCCTTCTCCTCCTCCTCTTCATCTTCCTCTTCCTCTTCCTCTTCCAGATCCTCGTCTATGTCATGGCCACTGCAGTGGCTGAGATCTTTGGCTTTGTTTCCTCTCCTGCTGGACTTACAGTCATTTACTTCCAGCTGTTCAGCCTGCTCTTTCGCTTTACGACTGCGCTTCCACTTCATCCGCCTGTTCTGGAACCAAATCTTCACCTGGGAATCACACAAATCATTAAGATCTTTGATACACATTGCTTTAAACATCGGAGATATATTTAGACTGATGTGTCCTTTTCTACTCCTATTACTATTATATAAAACATTTAAACATTTCTTATAATAGTTTTACAAAGGGCCATAAAAGCTAAACTCTTCCCTAACAATTTAGTGAAACAACAAATGAACTGTTACATCTATTGAATTCACTATACCTAATAAGGAAAAAATCATGTTGTTATACAGCCAATAAAATAGAATGATTCAACTTTAAAATCTTAGCTTGATAGAAAAGGATCGAGATTTAAAAGATATAAAATTTGACTGATACTTGCACATTACTTGGAAGACCTGTTATAGAGATGTGTATTGTTCTGCTCACCTGGGTCTCGGTCAGCATGAGAGATGTAGCAACTTCGAAGCGTTTGGGTCGGGATAGGTATTTGTTGAGCTTAAACTGATTCTCCAGCTCTAGCAGTTGCTGGCTGGTGAAAGCGGTGCGTGGTCTCCGGCACTTTCCAATCAGCCCAGACTGTGGAGCCCCTGCAAGGCGGTACAGTAGCTGATAAACGAGGGCTGTAAACGAACAAAGGCAACAAACAAGAGCAAACTCACCTTTTGTTACTCTCAGCTAAGAGCTAATAGACAATGATTCAGAATAGATTGCTTCAGTTTATTGTCGATGACAGAGCCAGGCGATATTGCTTTAGTGGGGTAATAAACATCCGAGAGTGCCATTAACTGAATGAAAATTAAATAAATGAAGCCACATCATTGAAGTGTTTCTTTATAGTTTCCAGAGGAAGACAAATAAGTTAATGGAATGTCATTATGATGCTATGTGAAGGCTTAAAATAAAAAGCTGTAAAATCACAATTCCATTAAGAGTAAATTGATTGCTCATTAAACAATCATATGAAGTTAAGATTTGTAACTGTTTGCCGATATTTATTGTTGAACATTAAAATGGTGAGTATTTGCTAATCATTACGTTTTTACCAAAACACAATTTTATATAAAAAATACATTAAAAAAAGAAAATGTTCAAGCTGTTTCAAGCAAGTAATTCTAGTATTGTTTACTAATATACTTTGAGTTTGACTTGTGTGTTTTGTGGGGTTGGGGGAGGGGGGCATTTACTTGGCCAACAAATAAAAAGTATTAGTATTAAATATCATGTATGAACATCTATGGTGAATAAAACCCCCATATATTACTGTATACAATTGGAAAATATTGTCTTTGCATTTATTGAGAAATTTTAAAATCACAGAAAAATAGTGGCATGGGATACACTTTGGAAATCATTAGGTGATTTAGACTTGATTTAAACTAAGACCGCATCATCAATTCACATATTTATGTGATCTGTTGCTAAAATGTCAAATTTGAGAGTATACGGTTAAATCTGTTTAGGACCAGTTACCTAGTACAAACAACACTCACTGAGTTCGCAATGCTCACAATCACAATGCTCACTCACATTGTCTAAACAGTCAATTCCTAAATGAAACCTTGTAATTTGTTTTAATAATAATAATGATAATACGATTTTAACTGCATATATAATAAAATAGTGCATTTAAAGTAATCCAGAAGCAGTAAAGAATCAATATAAAACAAACAAATACAGAAAAGAATGAAACAGTTATTAATATAAAAATATGTGCGTCCCTGATGCATCTTTGTCACATGTGCATCTCTTTTTTTTTAACCCTATGTTAACCCTTGTGTGGCCTTCGGGTCAAATTGACCCGTTTCTAATTTTTACAAGAATATAAATGTTACAAGTGTATATTCTTTTCTAGTAGGGACTGGTTGCAATAATTCAAGATATGTTTTCTATGTTGTTTGAATTTGAGATAAGTCATATATGTTAATGTGTTATCTAGTAAAAATTTGATTTTCAATTGCTTTTAAAATGGGAAAATCCCACAAAGGTTAAACGAATCCTTGATTTCCCTGAGAAGAGGCATACCTGGGTAGTCTGAGAGACGAGGCATCATGAGTCCTGCCCCCCGGAGCCAGTGCTCCAAAGAGAAGGACCCGGCCAGGGCTGCGCCTTTCAGATGCTCCGGGTACGGCTGCGTGAACCCCGGGTACGAGAAGCTCGGGTGCTGCGCTCCCAGAGTCGTGACGGGGTACAGCTGCGAGGGGTACATTCCTGCTATGGACCCGTGAGAAAGTGACGTCAGCGCGGGATGAGAGATGTTTAGCACGGCCGGTTTGGAGTTGGCACCCGTGTGGAGGTGAAATGCCCGATGAGGAGAGTGCTCGGTCCGTGTGCACGAGGAGCTTTTGTAGCAGAGTTCCGGGGAATCCTTGCGAGCTGTTCGTGGAGAGCTCTCCGAGAGCAGAGCGTCTATTCGGAAGTTCTTCCACTTATCCATAGAGGAAAAACTTTGAGGAAAAACCCAAAAATTCTGAAGTAATAAATTGAAGTAATAGTAATAGTTTATAGAATTGACTGAAACAGTAACTGAGTTCTCTCCTCTTCCTCGGGTGTTGCACCTCTCCGTTTGCTCATCAGGGAGGTGATGCTGGATCTGCGCACTCTGGCACGCTCCTCATCCTCATGTAAGCTTCTGATTGGCTTATTTGCAGCCTGTCGGAGAGGACAGAGCTCTGGTGAATTAGTCCGTTTTTTTGGCAATTCATTTCTAACGAATATATCATTGTCTTGCAGCAGACTGTAATAATTCGTTTGTGTTTTTTTAACCAATAATAAATCCGATTCTTCAAAGAGCCTGAAACATATTATATTATATATTCTGATAACATCAGCACCGAAAGTGTTAAATCAACACTGTTGGTGTCAAATGCTGGATCTATATAAACACTGTCAAAATGTTGTGTTTGACTGTGAAATATCAGCAGTATGAGGTTAGTCACAGCCATCGGCTGGGGTCTTGATTCACATCACATAAAGTTAATCCAACTCTTATAGTGTTAATTCAACTCTAATAGTGTTTCTATAGGTACAGCAAATGACGCGTCGAGTTAACACAAAAAATTGTGCTCTTTTGAGTGTTTTTTTCACTCAAGGTTGGATGTATTGTGCTCAAGCTGCCCAAATGTTTTTTTTTTAACAAATAGAAAAGCACAATTTAAATTGAGATACAAATGTATAATTGTAAAAATCAGAAAGGGAGATCTACACAGAAAGGAAAAATTATTTCAAATAAACGAATTAAGAAAAGTAAAATCTAGAGTGGTAAATTGACTCCGAGTCTTTTTTTTAATGTAAAGTTAATTTAGCACCGAGCCCTTCAACTTGAAAAAAAATGTGATAAAAATCTCTTTTACACTGTTATGGGGAAACATAGTTGTGATGGCTTTTTTTTTGCTTTGAAATACAAACATTTATCACCGGTGGGGTTTAGGGGAACAAAATAATTCTATATTTTTAAACTCAGTGTTGTTGGTACACTGTCTGAGAGTTTATTTTGTCCTTCTCTGGATAGAGTAAATTTTACTCTGTATAATGAGAAATGGACCTTTATATTCTGCCACAAATAGAAAAAGAAAGAAAAAGTTCTCTTGTCATTAAACAATTGTATTTTTAAATAATGTTTTAAAAATATACACTAAATCATGATAGGGAAAGCAAAACAAACAATTAAAGTTTTAGTTCTTGTCAACAACTTACACGTTCAACTTCATTCACCAAACGTGGATACAAATAAACCAGTTGTTACACTTTTTTGAAACACATTCGACGTGAAGAATAGATAACAGATGGTTTACAAAATATGTAGTGTAATGTCTGTTTTTTTCTCTCGAAATAGTTAATCATGTGATTTAAAAAAATAATGATTAATAGAAGAAACGGCGCATTAACGTTTTATTCACATTTGTTTAACCTGCATGTGTTGTCATGTTTCCCTTGTAGAACTATTTAGTTTTTTTTTTTTGCATATGACGAAATTCTTTGGAAAATGATTAAAATTTTAATTTCTTTATAAACGAATTGTTTAATACAAAACAAAATCCAGTTGATAAGTATTTCTGAAAAAAATAATCAATCGTGAGTTTTGGTTCATACTCTGATATTTTTAATGTTTTCTTGCGTTCAATTACGCAAATAAAAATACTCAGATTTACTATTTACATTCTGTACATTGTACATTCACATCATTGAAATCAATTTGAGGGAAATCAGTCAAGAACATTCTAATATTTTATGCAGCCTTTAGAATGACCGTATTGGTGTAAAAATGTGTTTGTTTGTTTGTTTGTTTGTTTGTTCAAGTTACAGTCAATCATGTTTGTGTTTCATTAAAACAATTGTGTTATAAACATGTAACGACATCGTATTTTAAAAAGAATACAACAATATGAAATGTGAAATAGTTAAGGAAACAAATGTTATCCATACCTTCAGTACAGATCCAGTATTTGATCCAGACACGTGGGTTCTAACACACACAGTTATTCCCAGCCTTGTAAAAGAGAAGAGACAGCTGGGCTGTTCCCATGCAGGGCGCGTGAGTACAGGTGTGCGGCCATAAAACAGCTCTCACAACCAGTCTTCATCTCTTCCCAGTTTTCCCTCTGAGCAGAAAACCTGCACAGAACGTCAATTTTGCTAGTTCTGAACCAGAAGACGTCACATAGACATGATATGAACGTCTATGTAAGGTTACTTGTTTGGTAGTTTATTCTCTCAAAGAGCAAATACCTTTTTTATCAATAGCAGAAAACATACTAAGAAATGAACTTGCGATTTTCTATAAAAAGCCAAAACACGAAAACAAAAAAAGGGTCAAAATATAAGCGTCTTTGTTTGGTGCACTTTCCTGTAAATTTCCCCTGGATTAAATCAAGTTTCGGATCAATCAATTCAAGACAAAACTTCACGAAAAATGTGCTTACTAACATTGAATATTAAAAGAGAGTGATAACCATTTCAAAGACTCCAGTGTTAAATTATTGATTTTCTTTCCGTGTAGGGAGGGTGCTTATGTCCTCTGCATTGAAAGTGTTCACAAGACCTTCAGGTTATAATTAATAAAGAAGATAAAGGTCAATCATTAGGCTTCAGCCTTTAAATCATTAACTGTGCTGAGTTTGTTTATGGTGTGCTGCAAAAACATAAAAGGATTGTGGTTCCAATAATAGTTACACAAAAAACTTTTAGTTTAAGATTAGCTAAATTGAACAAAAATATATCTTTATTTTTAACTACAAAATGATATTTTCTAAAAAAAAAAAAAAGCCTTATAAGGCTGAATAGTGTGAAGAGCTCATAGGGACTAAACTGTTTTGTGCACACTGAAAAGCTGAAATGTATTCATAAACACTTGCACATTAATGAGCTACCTGCACAGTAAAACTTGCCGCCATTTTAAGGGTGTTATAACAGCAACCATTTAGTGCACATTTTTTATTGTATTATCACTACATGTGTTGAAACTGCTCTCAATATACTGATATTTCTATAATGTATATTGATATTTTTTTAAGTTACAACAATAATTTCTGAGACTTTTACTCTGCCAGCAAAATATGTTGTTGCAACAGGCCCATTCAAAAGAAATCTGTAAAACCTTTATTAAAATCTATATGAACTGAATTTGTTAAAATGGGAAATTGTTAAAAAGACAAATTTGTGTAGTTACATTTTAAGCATATTATCTTAAATATAAATAAACTTAAGGTACAACACAGCACTGTTTTTTTTTTTTTTCTTGGATATGTATTATTAAGGCACCTTTCATGAGGTGCGTAATATGACTTTTTAGTTAAAAGACACCTTTTATGAAAACTTAAACTTTGCTCGTGCGTGGACGTAATTTTTTTTGTAAACGGGTAAGAAAAAGTCCTTAAAACGAGTCCTTTAAATGCGTCCTCCTTTTCCCGGAATTTCGTGGATACATCGCTGCCATCCTTCCCTCACATATGCCAAGATGCTTTGCGAATCCGTACACCGGAAGTGCTCCCCCGTCCCATTTGTTAACGATTAATGCAGCCTTTGGAGGAAGCCGTAGCCTCCGGAGGCTGGGAAGGCTGCCTCCTGCGAAGGATGCAGAACCTGAAATGAGACATATCTAGTTTTTGCGTCTGTTAGCGGTGCATTCGTTGGGTAGTTTCCTCTTCTGCGCATGCGTGTCACGTTGGAGCCGCATTTCCTAGGATAGCCAATGTAATAACCAATGTGAACGAATCCACCAAAAAACGTACTTCACCAAAAAATGGGCATTAGGACCTGCAGTCTGAACGTAACCTAAGCAGCCAATTCTTACCCTCAAAACCTTGTACTTTGTTATAAATGTATGTATTTTGCTATATAAAGTTTTTTTTTCTTCTCACATGTTGAGAGACCAAATGGCAGTTTAACGTTTTTATGGAAAAGGTCCAAATAAACTTGCAATGGAATAAGTTTAGCAATTTAGATTATACAGAGTAGAAAATATTTTTTTTTTTATCAAATGCTGTTGGTTCTCAAAAGCATTTTTGAAATAACTTTGAGACTGGTGCTAAATGGCAGTATCAAAAAAATCCCCTAAGATTACGAGCCAAACATCCAAAGATTTTTTTAGCATATTAGATTTATTAAAATGTGTTTTTATGCTTTTAAATTGTGTCTTTTCCCAGCGATGGGTTTCGGGTGGAAGAGCATCCGCCGCGTAAAACATATGCCAGAGAGTTGACGGTTCATTCCGCTGTGGCGACCCCGAAAGGGAAGAAAGCCAACATGAAGATGAATGAATGAATTGTGTCTTTGTGTGCAACTATAATGCCGTCACGATGTCGCAGTGGGTAGCACGGTCGTCTCACAGCAAGAAGGTCGCTGGTTCTAGGCTCGGCTGGGTCGGTTGGCACTTCTGTGTGGAGTTTGCATGTTCTCACCGTGAACGCGTGGGTTTTCTCCGGGTGCTCCTGTTTCCCCACAAGTCCAAAGACATGCGGAATAAGAGAATTGAGTAAGAACGATTGCCCATAGTGTTAAAGTGTGAATGTGTGTGTGAATGTTTCCCAGCGATGGGTTGAGGCTGGAAGGGCATCCGCTGCGTAAAACATATGACAGAGAGTTGGCGGTTCATTCCGCTGTGGCGACCCCGAAAGGGAATAAAGCCGACATGAAGATGAATGAATGAATTTAAATGAATGGGACCGTGGGAGACCTGGGACACGCTCTCTGGACTGGTCTCTTTATTCCCTCAGAAGACCCGAAGATTTCCTCGAACACTGACTCAAGCAGAAGATTTATCATTCACAAAAACAAAAAAAAAACACTTAAAGTTTGAAAGAATATTTCATTTGAACATAAAGAATAACAATATGTTTGGGATTTATTTCTATCCACATAACGATCAATTGCAGTTAATAGATTTGCATAAAACATAGAATATATAAAAAACAATATAAAATATAAAATATTTAAACATTAGCTCTCATTTAGAATGTATTTAATGTTCTTAAGACACAGATCTTGAAATTAATGTTAGCACAGATGTCTAATGAGCCTGTCAAAAGAGCATCCAGTCTACATTCGGACTGTCCAGAAGGAGCCAACACTTGTATTCAAGAGACTGTA
This sequence comes from Danionella dracula, assembly GCA_900490495.1. Classification (NCBI taxonomy): domain Eukaryota; kingdom Metazoa; phylum Chordata; class Actinopteri; order Cypriniformes; family Danionidae; genus Danionella; species Danionella dracula. The sequence goes on from UELW01000245.1 coordinate 8,470,502, forward strand.
AAGAGTCATTGAATGCACAGCTATTCATGCACAAATGCTGACATGGGCTGCCCCTTTCGTAACTGTCTGACCTCCTTCTCCGGGTCACATTCGCTAAACAGACAAGTCCTTGGGCTAGTAACACTATAGAATTACTTATTTCCTCCCTAACTTGCTCCGGCAGGCATCCAACTCAGCATATTCCCTTTTTGTTGTATCTTCTTTTAATTCCCAGTCATATCCGGGCCATTGTTGCAGTCATGTGAGCTTGTGACTGACCAGGAGATATTGAAAAGTTCCTCAGAAACCAGACCTGGGTGGTGTGGGTTAACCAGTTCAGGCCTGTGCTCAATCGCTTGATTAATGTTGCACAGACACCAATACAATGGCAAAAGCAAGAGGGGTGTGTTCCTGGATAATTACTTCTAAATCTTCTTGTTGGTGGGGTAAAGCAAGACAGAAAGCTCAACACACGTGCACGTATCACACAAAGAGGCCATGATTAGTCCTGTGGAGATGGGACAAACATCTGTTGTCTCAGAGAAATGGTGGCAACATCAGGAGCTGCTGGTGCATCGTGGGTGGCTCTTCTCTGTGCTCCCTTGGAGCCTTGAAACTTTGCAGATTCAAAGAGAGAAAAAAAACATCTAAAAAACATATGATTACATGTATATAAAGTCTATTTAATGTATACTGATATTGTATTATTTTGCATGATCTATGTTATGTAATTACACAAGCAATTGAATTTAATTAAAATCTTTGTTCCATAAAAGTGGAAATTGATCTTTGGTGTCACCGAAAAAGATTACCATAAGTAGAACACTTGGAGATAAATATAATAAAGAGTTGACGTCTTGTCCTATGGATGATAGTTAAGGTTATAAAAACATTATACATTTAAGAAAGTTGGTTACCCAACTAAAAGTCTTTACTGCAAATCCATAGCATCTATTTACTTATAATCAAAAAATAGAGAACAAATATTTATTGGTGGTCTGCAATATGGAAGCATCTCAAATTCATGAAAGAGAGGATAGATGGAGTCCTGAACTATTAGTAAAGCATTCATTCTGGTTCTGCTTGAGTATATTTCATCAAGCTGCCTTCAGAAGTAATAAAATTAAGGGTTGTCCCTTGATAATAATATATTTACATTAACTGCTACTGTTACTTTATTTTGGTGGAAGATGAATTAGAAAATTACACTGAGCACAAGAAAGCACAGTATAATCGTCACAAAAATATTTCAAAATATTTTTTTTGTAAACTTTTAAACACTCTCGTAACTTTGTTAAAAGTCACTTGTTTAAATTCTAAAATCTAAACTTAGACACAAGGGCAAAACTCAGCAATGAGTTAATGAGACAAATCAGCTATTACCAAACAAACCTGCAACATTTGAAATAGCAAAAAAAAGTTAATAAATGACTTAATAAAATATTTGAAAAATATAAATAATTTATTTGTAAAAAAAAAAAAAAAAAAAGAATTACATGTTACTTTTCAAATTATTGAACGTTTCAAATAAATACATTCCGAAGGTGGATTCATTTATTTAAACAAAGAAGAGATTATGCATGCTTTAAAAAAAAGCAGTTACCGGCCTCCAAATGTGCTTTAAAGAAATTTAATCAGGGCATTCCTGGACACGTTTATTCCTTTTGTTTAAGGTATTTCCTCTCATATTTTGGAACCACAATGTAATAATGTCTAAATTATAGCCATAATTTGTATGTCAGAAGAATTTACTACGCAAAAAAGCAAATATGATGCAGAGCGAGAAGAAGTGCTAGACAACAGCAGCATGTTTGCTGAGGCTGGACATATAAACCTGCACAGATGATAAATAGCCACCGCATCTAATCAGCCTGTGTTTTTATCATCCAGAAACATCCCAGTCAACTCATTCATTTCAGAGAGCGGGTTTGTGTGTCTGTCAGAGGTGAGCAAATTAAATATGACAGTTCAATTAGTCCCGCTTGTCCAAACGCTTGCACCTAATCCCGCTGTAGGATCAGCAGCTCCACCCACCCACCCATACACCCACCCACCCACCCATCGAGGGTATGCTTTTAATCAGACACTCTTCTCAATGGCAGGATTGAGGACAACGGACAGCTACAACTCAGATGATGATTGACAGCCATTTCACCCCTCTGAATTGAATGTCCATCTCTCAGAGCTTACATGATACACAACATTTTCTTAAAAAGCCTGCGATGAGATGTGCACTTTAAAGAGCCCCAAGTGAAAAATTAATATGGAAAGTGCGCTTTAATTTAACATGCTTCTGTCTATTTTGGAACAACAACGTTTGTGTCAAATGCATTTTCATTATAAAATAAATAGTAGAAAAGCAATTGTAAGTGTATTAAGTATACTTTTATATGCTAAAGTGTAACAACTTTAGTATATATATGCTATATATGTATATATATATATTTTATATATATATATATATATATATATATATAGTATATATGCTAAAGTGTAACAACTTTAAAAGTATATTTAATATACTTAAAGTACATAAATGGCTTAAAATGAGCAGGAATAACTTCACTTCATAATTACACTCAAGAGTGATTTGAAATATACTCTAACTGTTTCAGTGCATGATACAGTGCCAATTTTGAGCACACAATTTAAAATATATCAAAAATATGCAAAACTATTTTGTGTAGTTACATTTTAAACATATTATCTTAAATATAAATAGACTTGAAGTACAACACAGTACAACATGATTCAAGCACACTCATGTTAGAGTGCTTTAAACTCATCAGGTTGTTTTTTGTGAAAGTAAAATGGCGTTTATTGTAACACAACTAAGCCCTCCCCTCTACCAATAATGATTAACAGGTGCATTGGGTGTTCAAACAATGACCGAATTATATAAATCAAATGCGACAAAAATCTCTCTAAAATATGATTATTTAAACAACTGTTTTAGCATTTATATTTTAAATCACGAAATCCCTTTATCAAAAAATATGCACATTTATGAGAGACATTTTAAATTCATAGATTTTAATCAGACGAATGGGCAACTCAGGTTTTATTATGAAGTCAGAGGAAACAAATAGAATTTCCATTCATGTGCCCCAATCAACACACAATCCATACTTATAAGGGTGTGAAACATGAATTAGTGTGTCACAAACCAGCATAAATTAAAATGTATTCAAGTGGGGCCTAAATGTGTACATTTTAATGTGCAGTTTGATGGATGCTCACCTGGCTGATGTTACCCACAATCCACTGCGCTCAGGAAAGAGGAGTTTTCCCTCTCCCTGTAATATGACTCACTTTTGAGAAGAAGAACAAAAATAAATTAAAGCAATATAGAGAGTGGTTTGTGTATTATAAAATAATTAATGATGAAAGGTTGAGAAAGAGTGAATAAATACTTTGTGCGAAATGACTACTTCTGTCAAAACTAGGTCTGCAACATGATGTTTGAGTATGTCCCACATGTCTTACACACTAAAACAGTATGCACTGAATCTTCTTTATGGGTCTAGTAAAAGTATTCAGAATCGAACGTGTCTCAAGACATATTTCTTTACAGTATCTGCAAAGTCAGAAGCTTTTATTATCATTTCAAAAACTGCTTGAAAGAGAAAGCATTAAAATAAAAGCACATAATTATTTTTGCTCTCTGAGATCCAGTGGCAGTGAATTCCAGAGCTGGGACCACAATTAAAAAAGGCGCAACCTCCTCAACACCTGTGCTTTGTCCCAATCGGTGCCATATTCACACTTTTGTTGGTGTGAAATGAGAGTTAGGGTGTCCCAAACCATAAAAAGTGTCTGGATGTGTACTTGCGCCGATTAGATTCTGAAGGGTTCTGAAATTACCCACAATTCACTGCACTCGGCGGAAGGAGTTTTCTCTTGGACCCAAACAAATGAGCTCTTCCTGTAATTCGACTCATTTTTAAAGAAGAAGCACAGAAATACATAATAGCAGTACAGAGGGTGATATATTTATTATTAGAATAAGAGGAAGAGGAAAGAAGATCTCGCACACGTCGTGCGTCATAACATGTAATAACTACTTCCATCACGTAACACTTTATTGCATCCCAGATCGTACACACTCTCATGTAAATTTTTTTCTGAAAATGAGAATATACTTTAGGGGGCAGTATAGATGCTCGGATTGGGATGCAATACAGGAGTGCATCCTGGGAACAGTGAGGTGGAGCTGATTGGCTGAGCGCAGTGCCTAAGCTGGAATATATAAGACAATCATGTCACAGATATATATGAGGATGCAGTATCTCAGAATGATTTAAAAACAAAAGTTAAACTTCTAATCATTATATTATTACTGTATACCAAAGCTAACGATTTTTCCATCATTTTTATATTAATGGTGACTAATAATTTTTTACTTGTTTAACAACGGGAAACACTGTAACAAACTAAATTGTGTCTAAATTTACATTTTCTTGTACATACATCAACATCTGTTTGCTCTACAAACCACATGCAAAGAAATTTATTTATTATGACTGAGCTTTTATATCATAAACCTGTCACTGATGACTTACAGCCTTTGATTTCCATCAGGAATTCATTAAATTTTCTCCAAGTTAATGACATGCCTACATTAACCTCTGTGTTGGTCTGGGTGGTGTCGTTATAATTAAATATTTGCTTTGCAAATCTATGCCAATCTGCAGAGTGACTGTATGGCTCTGCGGTGTATTTTAAAGGCTGGTGATCTATGAGGTATCAAGTCATAGGCCACATGTGTGTGTGTGTGTGTGTGCGTGTGTGTGTGTGTGTGTGTGCGTGTGTGTGTGTGTGCATAATAGTTTATTTTTGACATTGTTTTAAGATTTTGAAATTATTTTATATTTAATACATTTGGGGACAACACAAGGGTATATTTTACTATTATTGGGAAGGTCACAACATATATTACATAAAAACAATTGATTCAAAATATAATACCCATAATATCAATGATCAATAAATTGAAACTGTATGTTAAACTAAGTATACTTTAAAATAGTTATTTTGATTCAACTTAAAGCATTTTGTTGTAATAGGAAGTGACAGATACTGCAGTCCATCAACTCATTATTCTAGACTGTGTCAAGAAGTTAGAGGACTCCCATTGACACCTATGTTAAAATCTTACGTTTAAAGCCCAAATAAACACATAAAAGGTTTCTTGTTGAATTTTATTGTTAATTCATGACAACTTTGAGGGGTTGAATTTTTATATCTTTTAGGTTATGTTAAGACGGTGAAAATGTAGGGTGGGGGAACTGGAGAAAGCTATAGATTGCAACCATGTGCAGCTGACATAACGCACACACACACACACACGCACGCACACGCACACACACACACACACACACACACGCACACCCACACACACGCACACACACACACACACACAGACGCACACGCGCACGCACATGCACACACGTTTGGTTAAAATTATAGACGGTTATGAAAAGACTAATTATGACTTATGGGACGTGCTGCAGAATATTTTTTTTTGCCAATGACACATTAGCAACAATGGAGTTAATTTAGTAAATACATAATAAAAATAATAATAAAAATTAAACAAAATTAAAATAAAAATAACCATGCTTTCAATTTGTATAGCACACTTTCATACGCTCAAAGACGCTTTACAATTATCAGAGCATGATTCATTCACTCCACATTCACTGGTGGTGATAAGCTACCTTGGTAGCCCTCAGCTGTCCTGGGGCAGTCTGAAAAGACATAGATGCCAATCCGAGCTACAGCCTCATGACCACCACCAAACACACTCCACCAGTCACTTACTTCCATACAGGGCAATGTGGGTGAAGTGGCTTGCCCTGGGATACAAAGGCAGAAAGGACCTGGTGGGGACCACTGCGCCACCTTTCCAACTTTTCTTCGAACCGATGGGGCCTAAAAGAAATATTAGCAGTTTGTTAGCTAGCCATTCTCTCTGAGGCATTAACATTCTGAAAAAGAGGATCTGTCAGAGGCTGATTTATCTCCTATACAGCTCAACATGAAATTTCATTCACTAATTAGAACCCCCACCTCCTATCTGCTATAGCACTTTGTCAGGGCTACCGCCTCTCTGTCATTGTCCAGTGGGTGCAACATTACTGAGACAATGCAGCATTATGGAAATAAATAGTTCCATTATGCAGCATTGTGTAGTGGAATTGGGCTCATATGACTTCTTTAGAGACGGGTGAGGGCTCTACTTTGATTAAGATGAATGATTTCTTGAGAATGGTCATGGCAGCCAGGTCCGGAGACAAATTTGAGAAAGTAATTCATTGAGTGTTTCTCATATTTGAAGCTGCATTTATTCTAAGCAACAACCGTGATGTTACGGTAGGATATATTTAATGAGTGCTTTTGTATGATACAAAGGAATGCTTTCTATTAAATACATCAATTTGTATTGATTGACATGTAGTAATAGCCTAATTGAATTTCATTTTGGGCTGTATAAGAGATAAAACAAATAAGTGATTTGGTGGCTTTTTTCACTACGAAGTTGGATTGAACTGGGATTTTATAAGATAATTATAGGTACGTATGCACGTAAGTAAAGTTGGGAACTTTGTGAAGTAAAATCAGCAAAATAATAAAAATAAATAACAAGAGTAAGCAAAAATAAGAATAAAATATATAAACCCCATGGCAACTTTAAAAGGCATTAGAACATAATTAAGTCTTTAACCTAGTTTTAAAAATTACAATTTTGCCTGATAGATGTATATCTGGAGATATATCTGGAGAGGTATATCTGCAAAGCCTAGAGGCAGCCACAGAAAAAGCTCTGTCACATGTAAACTTCAGATTGACTAAACGTATACTACTAAACTCTATAATGCCTTAGGAGCAGTGTATGGTAGTTATAGTTATATTTATATGTATCCCTATTTAACTCCTATTCCATAGTAGCCTTTTGTAGCAAATTCTAAAAAGGACTATATAAAAATATTTTGATTGATTGAAGTGATTTGAAGCACATGAATGCCTTTTATATAAATGTTTTTTTTTTCAATTGTTACTAAAAATATTATCTTACTTCACAAATACAGAAATTAATGCTGTTTTGAAAGTATTGATGCCTCATTTTCATTCTACTTTGTGAATAGCCAATGTCGGCAATAAACCTATAAATCAATATACTTGAATGTAAAAATGTGAAATAAGTTTAAATGTGTTTAATTTAGTTAGAATTGCCCAAATAGCCACGTTTTGCTTAATAAACAGTGTTGCAATCCATTGGGGTAGTTCATTGGAATAGTTTTTCTTTGATGATGTGTCATGTGGAGTTTCTTGGAAGACCAACAAATTCACTTGTCTCTTAAGATAAGTTGTTACAAGTCATCACCTTCAGAAATCACATGATGACTGCACTTACCTTTAAACCTTAAACAGTACAAAGAAAGAGAAAACACTACCAATGACATGCAGGAGAGAAGTGATGTCCTGTTCGCAGATGAATTGTTTAATTTAGTGTCAGACCAAAATTATGTTATTAACTACTGACTTTATTTTTCAATGTTGAATAATGACTTGAACTGGTGATCTGTTTTTTTTATTTTAGCAGGTTCTTTGAAATGAACTGTGCCAAAAGAACTGTTTCGTGGAAAAGTTCAGAGCTTTCCATCACAACAAGCTAGAGATTTCAGCAAATTAAGAGCACTTTGTTTGCACTCTAAACATTTGATTTCCCAGCGTACAAGGTTTTAAATCACATTCAGATCGGGAATAGAAAGTGTGTGGTTTGCTACGGATTGAACGCTACAAATGCTTACTCACTCAATTTCCCATAGCTGAACTCCACCTGACATCATTGCTGGTTTCTGGGTTTTCCTCTAGGAAGCTCCTGATTGATTGACGTGGCTGCAAAATTATGCTGCTCTCTGTGCCACCACATTGCATAAAACATCCTTCTGTACCAATCGCAGACACCACACCTTCTCCACACTGATCACTCGCTAGTCACTCAAACTCCGGTCTTGGTCTGAAAGCCCTGTAAAATACCTTCCAGTGGCTAGGAAACATGTCATACGACTTGATTAATTACGTCTCTGACTGTATGGCTTGCTATTGTTATCTTTTCAATATTCATATTTCCATTCTCCCCCTTTGGATGTTTAGCATGCTGAATCAAGCCAAAGTGGCATATGTAACATCCTAAGCTCATACATGCATCAAGCTAAGGTGTAGTGAATGGTTCTGCACAAATCCTTCGTTGAAATAACAGATATAGTGAGGTTTTTTATTCACCATTTTCTGTAACAGAGAAGAAGGTTCCTTGTGTACCCAGATGAGCATTTTATTCACTCAGAATGTTTATTTGTGTGTTGAACATGCCTGATAAGACACTACAATTCTTCTATATGAGGTTAATTATTCAAATAACGTAAGTTCGGGAGGAGCTTGGCTTATAATTGACAATCTAAACATATGGTCCCACCTACCTATAATTCCAGTATATAAGACATGACCTACGGGACAACATGAACCTGCAAGCTATTCATCCTTTCACTCCTTCGCCACTACTCCAGGCCCTGCACTCCTCACCCTGACAGCTTGCCTAGTATGATTCTGTATTGTTTGCCACATATTTGCAATACTAGGCAATTATGAGCAAGATCGAACTTGTGAAATCATGTTCTCTTTAAATCCCGTGCCAAATGTTTTTAACAAAAATGTTAATTTATGGTAATAAATGAAGCATTGCTGAAAACACTTTTTACATTTTAATGCACGACTTAACAGAGAACATAATCGCTCCAATTCACCAAACGAGATTTATTGGCCTGATTGAGGTTAAGTAGTTAATAAAATAAATAAATATTAATAAATTATTCATGTGTTTTTTTTATTTTGCGAACAATTATTTGCCATTTTTGTTATGTTTATTTTATTATAAAACATGTGAATTCATCCTATTTAGTATTCAACCAAACTCCCAACTGAGCATTAAGAATATATATGGGCGACAGGCTGAAGTGTTTAACAGCTCATCTATAGACGTGGCGAACAATGTGATCACAAAGAGTGTACAGCCACTTAAACAAATGCACCCTGTCCTTTTCAAGCAGAGTCAACAGATGTCACTTGCTTGCTTTCCTCTGAATGGGACTTGAGGTCAATCAGGCAGATACGAGATTACTGTTTGTGAATCTGTCCCTGACTGACCCTAAGGGAGGAGGAGATGAAGGGGGCACACCAGTAACCCTCTATTCATAGAAATTAATAATCAGGCTGGTTAACCCTGGAAAGGAGGGTTCAGGATGTGCTGCCATTGGACTAATTAAACCACCGCAGCACTGGCAGTCCGTGCTTCCGTTTAAGCTTTTTGTAAGTACAGCATTTGTCCTGTTGATCTTTTTAAGTGACAATTGCTCATTTGTGTCAAGTTCCATTAATACACAGGTATTACATTTTAGGCATTTACAGCATACATATACATTTGTAATCCGAACGCAAGGTGCTAAAAAGCTGATTAAATCCATAATTCTTGCTAATGTCGACTTCTTGCCAGTGTTGTTTTAGGCAGCCATCTAAGGTTTAGTCTTAGTCTTTTTTGTATGTAATAGTTTGTCACTTTTCGTGACGAAAATCACGAAAATTAGACGAAAATAAAAAATGTTTTAATTTAGTTTAGTCATCTAAAAATAAAAGGTTTTGGTTTAATTTTATTCAATGTAGATGAATGTATATTTGATAAATTTTTTATTTAACTCTTTCAATATGAGCAACTTTGTATTTAAATTTATTTCATGTATTAAGGCTTTATTTCACATTGTTTATAGGCTTTTCATCAATAAACACAAAGATACATGTCCATTATCAAGTAAGGATTATGCAAAATAAAGTGTTATCACAATGGGATATTTTCATTCATGAATTCTCGTTCATGTCACTCAGTGTGTTTGCTTACGTGGGTCCTTGGTTCTCCTCGGAGAAGACAGGTTTAGAAAACACTGCTTAAACTCTTGCTTCACTTATTTGACACTTTCCTTACAGCTCAATCAACTTTTCATCCAAGATATCTGACGTACGACACTTTCATCATTCGTGTTACATTCTTATTTATGTCTTTAATGTCACGAATCATGAAAAGCAAAAATGTCATGCATTTTGAACATGGAACCTTCTTTAATAAGCCTTTTTTTAATCCCCAAAGGCTGCATTAATAACAACAGTGTTTAAATGTTAGAATAGCTCAATAACCAGACAATACAAAAATCTATCAATTGTAAGCCTGTTTTCTGGTAATTGCAAACAAAGAAATTTTAATAGAGAATAGTCTTTATTCACTCAAGTTTATTCAGCAGTAGGAATCAAATAAATTACTCTTAAAAAAATGACAACAATGGCTGTTCAAAATCGTACGACCTCACCCGGAAAGTATTTGGGTGTCTGTTTGTTTTGGTATAAAGGCCTCTGTGAGGTGTTGAAGTCTGATGATTGCGTATGAGGTATTAAAAGCTCTGTACACAGAGAAGATATAATTTGATTTAGGATTTCAACATTTTTCAATTAGTTTTGCTGATCAACTGTTTGTCTGTTACATTAACTTTAATGAATTCATAGAAATGTCCTTTTAAAATTTGGGACAGTGTGGTGTATCTTGAATTTTGACAAACTGGGTGTAACTCAGCAGTTTTACTCTTGACCGAGACCCTGAGAACTAACTATAGATTAAAAGGAGATTAACTTGCAAGCTCAAGTTAAAATGACATTACGTAATTTTACCCATTTCTGATCACATAAGCTATACCATTGCTGCCTCTGTGTCTTCTTAATCATGATGAGAGCTTGTCTCTGTCACCACTTCAGGAAAATTAATATGCTTTACGGTAAAGGGACTCTGTAAAGTGTGTTTGCAGGTGACAGTGAATGATAAATGGGAGAGAATGCTGGGAAAGATTCCCACAATAGCTGAATTATTTCTAAACCTACCCAGATGGAGGGAACAGAAGTGTCCGTGCGCATTTGCTTTATGTCCCATTAGTCTATTGACATGATAAATTGATGAAGACGTTTCATTGTTGCTCTGACCAACAATGTGGAATAACACAGCAATGGCCCACCAACTGGTAGCACGAATAAATCACGGGCCTGCGCCTCCTCCTGCAGGTTTGCTACTGAAGTGGGAGCTTAAATTAACTAATTTCCTCAGCCACTGACACCCCTAACTCGTGCTGCATCTAGTTTATCTCGTGTCTCTCACAGCCATTTAATCCCATCAGTCTTAATCTTTTTAACAAGACCTTAATCCACCAATTATCCCCTATCAAAGCGCACGTTAAACCTGTGTTAATAAATTACCTACGTGCTTTAAATGTCACAGGATTAAGACATGTTTTCAATGCAGTTAATCTAAATCTAAGTTTGACTATAAATGAGATTTAAAACATCATCATTAAAAGTTTAACACTATTAAGCTGTACACTGAAAATTCAGACTGCGAAGTTCCAAAACAATTACTACTAATCTCCGTTAAGCTACCAACATTTAGATACTTTTATTTAGGTGTCTACTTAATATAATTTTAAGATTACAAATGAATTTAATTAAATGGCAAATTACAGAATAACATTTTACAAAGGAAAAATCAGAGTAATTTAATCATTTTTATCAGACATATCTTAAAATATTTTAGATCTATATTGTATAAAATATTTCCTTGGTAAACATTTCCATTTACTGACCCTTTTCACACTTTGTAAAATAAAATAATGGACCCGATATCATTGATATCTAAGAAAAATATTTCATTGATATTTCCCTCACAATAATTAAAAAATATATGACCCAAAAAACAAAACCATAAGCAGTTATTGGAGAAAAAACACACTTTGAAATCCATGCAGTTTATTCTTTTATTTTCCTAAATTTAATACGTAAAAGTAAAAATAAAAACATAATGGTCAAAGCACATAGTATTATGTGCTATAATCCTTAAGTGAAACATGTTCCGTAATCCTTAAGTGAAATGTTTTGAGGCTAGCTCTCTTCTTCTCAGGTCGAAGAACCAGACAGTTAATGAGCAACAGAACACCACACCTGAATATTTGTCATAATTGTCTAGTATCGCAAGCGTGGTTGGCTAGAAATTAGAAGTGTACTAGGCGAACTGTCCGAGTGATAGTACGGGACCGTTGAGCAACCTGGGCCCGGAGAACACTGCCCCCCTAGACTTCCAAATATTACTGCAGTTTAAATGAGGAGTAGACCATCTTACGCAAAGTGAGAAGTGAAACATGCACGTTGAGTGGTGAAGGGGTGGAAGGAGGGATAGCTTGAATGATGTAGATGTTGGCTCTTTGGTCATGTCTTATATACTGTAGATGATATGTGTAGGTGGGACCATATGATTAGTCAATTATCAGCCAAGCTCCTCCCAAACTTCTGTTAATCCAGTTATTAACCTCATTCAAATCAAAAGCTCATCAGGTGTCCCATGCGCAGCCAATCACTGGAATAGTAATCCCAGCACTTTCACTATAAAAGTCTCCATCACTCACATCACCTGTGTTTCGTCATCACTATTACCATTTGTGATCGATCCTGTACTCCTCACTTGCCTGCACTACGATCCTGAATGTTCCTGTCATCTCTAGCCATCTTCGTTTCCATTCTGTTCTTCAACATTTCCATACCTGCGCTGTTACCACCTCTGCACACCATACTCTTCACATGAGTCTGGAAGCAGCACTGATCTGAAGCACCACCTCACTGAAGAAGATAGGCCTACAATGCCCTTTCAAAGGGATGTTCTTATTCCGTGAACTTGGTCTTAATAAAAGGCTAAACATCACTGATATCTCTTGTTCTGTGATCCCTGACACTTTTGTAAACCTTCTCTGGTTTAATTATATAATTGTACAATTCATTATATTAATTCATTATACAAGACTACAGTATAATTTCATATTAATTTCATATTTTCATTTTTTTATTTTACTGAGTAAATTTTTTGTTAGCATTATTTTAGTAGATACCATAGTCTCATGTATTACCAATAATCCCCTCCACTCCCCTTCAGAAAACCTCTCGATAACCCTAAACGACTTGGAGCAAAATGTTTAAGCAAATTAGAATCAAGTTGCTAACAATGAGTTTGATTTGTAACCCTGTAATCACTGAAATTCTAACTAAGCGGATTATGAGCTTAGTTAGAATGTAACATAATATAATTGATGCTTCATTTTAATCTGATTACTGATCAGTTGCGTTTTGATGTCAGGTGTTGGCAAACAATGAATCAGCTATGATTTTTAGGATCATTAAATGTGTTAAATATTTTTGAAAAACTGTCAGAGCAATTGTGAAAATCTGTAAGCAGCAGTAGTTTTACATAAGTACAAAATTTGTGTACTCTTTCCCCTCCTGTGTAAACTGAACAAATATGTGAATGTTTGTTATTTTTAATTGTTTCTGAATGTTTCTGCTTAACAGACACATGGCTTGTGGGCCTCTGTTTCCTGAGATGTGCTTCAGAGCTCCTGGAAGCCGCTGATCTTAGGAATCATGGCAGTGTAATGAAGAAACAGGGATGTATGCAACAACACAGATATGATAGGGATACAGGTGATTACAACTAGAACCGTCAGAAGAATCCTCTCATACTGTTTTGCTGAAGGTTAACTTAGAGATGTAGCCAGCTCACAGAGAATAATGCTACCCAGTCATGAATACTTGTAATGATTCTCAAGTATTAAACAAGATTAATTTTTTCTCATTGACATCAGGTCCATTTTAGAGCTGCTCTTGCTTATTTGTCTGCACAAATGTGGTCTGTTCAGCTCAAGCCCATTTATAATCTCTGCAGACTCAGGCCTGTGATGCAGGAGTGATTTACATCTTAAGCTAATGTGATGAGAAACTGCCCCCCTGTGGTGTGATTATAGGTACAAGGCAGTGTGACTAGAATTGGGCATTGCTAATTATGTGGCGTGACTTTGGACTGCTCAGCCCAATCATGTCTTTAGTTTCATTTTAAAGATCCCATGCTCTTGTTATAGCACTTAGAATAAATATTTGAGCTCTCTATACTAATTGCACTGTTAACAACATTGAAAATGCAATATTTTTCATACAAAACATCTTTGAATTATCTCGTTTTTTGGGCCGCTGTTTACACCAATCCTTCCCACAAACGAGCTTTCGGCACGCCCCTACTGACCAGCACGTCCGGTTTGAACAAAACCGGACGCAACTACCGACGCTTAAAACACATGTTATTGTTTTTAAACATTATAATTGAGTAACGACAGCTATCCTCGATGCAGCAGCACCTTATATTTGTGAACCTGGGTCTGACACAGAGTTAGAGTTCACAGAATGAAACAGAAACTGGAGAGAAAATGCTCCTCAGCGGTGTGTTAACAGGTAAATTAGACGGGCTTACTCCACACTCTATGATTTCTAATGTAGGCATACTGCTTTATGAATTATTTATTTTGGTATAGGTCAGGGGTCGGCAACCCAAAATGTTGAAAGAGCCATATTGGACCAAAAAAAAAAAAAAACAAATAGGTCCGGGGCCGCAAAAAATTAAAAGCCTTGTATAAGCCTTATAATGAAGGCAACACATGCTTTATGTATCTATATTAGCCTACTATAAAAATGACTAAGTTTGCTACGAATATATAATGAGCCTTCATGATTAAATGTTTATTTTCCCTGGAGTGAATCCTGTAGAGAACGACGCACCACGTGACTACTCTGTTGTACGATTACAATATTAATGAATTATGTTTCATTGCTTTGATGAAATTAGAGAAATGCAATAAAGAAATCGAATTTTTGATGTCATTTTTATTTTGAGGATTCCCAAAAACAACATCAAAATGGAACGTGCACAACGTGCCCCTTAACTGGACAACAATGCGAAAAAACGCAGCATACAATTATACAAATAAAACAGCAGCCTTTTGAAAAGAAGTATATAAAATCACAGCCACTTTGTTACTAAATACGTGCATGCCTTCCCTGGAAATGTCTTTCAATTTTACTCTTGTTATTAGACAACTTCCCAATACAGAGCAAACATTCAGGCAATCCTTCCGCATCGGCACCTGAATGCAAACGATTCGGTCCAAGAACCGTTGAACCCTCAGTTCTCCTCAGTTATGTTTCTCTTTTTCTCTTTGGGGTCCAGGGCCCACCACACAGCCGCTGGTTTGTTTACAGCAGCCACCTTATCTGGCATCCCGCCCCGCTGATAGAAGCGTGTGTCACGGTGATGACGCAAATCGTCGCTGACAGAAATGTTGAAATTAAATATTTATTCTACACTCTTTACAGCATTGGAAAACGTTAAGAATGTTTGTCCTCCTATAGAAACCATATTAAACAAAAAAACATATTTACCTTTTTCCTTTTATTTTTTTCATTTTTGAAAAAGCTCCAGGGAGCCACTAGGGCAGCGCTAAAGAGCCACATGCGGCTCCAGAGCCACGGGTTGCCGACCCCTGGTATAGGTGTACTTGTGTAAAATGATCTTTACTTTTTTATCCGTGAGCTTTGCACAAAAACGTGTAACACTAATAACGTTCCTGTAGTGTGCGTTCCACACGATTGACTGATGTAGTGTGGCATGTATATGATTTTATGGAAGACAAATACAGAGTCTCTTGTGTGTGCTGAAATCAGATGTCCTTATAGGGTTATAAAAGTCATGTAGTTTCTGCTCGGCTTGATGTATGGAGAGTTAAAATGGTGTATTTCATTACTGTATTTAAGCCTAGCACAAAAAAAAAACTTGCTGTCTGGACCTCCAAATCAAAGAACATGGGAGAGTTGGAAAAGCACCTGGTGACATGGCCAGCCTCTTCATAAACCCTTTAGCAAACTGCTCCTTGTTGATTTTCCAGGTGAATTTAAAGTGCTGCTCACAAGCAAAGGTGATATTTTCAAGTTTTTTCTGATGGCAGACACAAAATTCAGCCATTTCTGACGAATAAACTCATTCTTTGTAATCCAAACAATTCTTTGGCTCCGGACATCCGAAAACGCACTTCTCTGGAATTGACCACTTCCGGGTCAAAATGAGTTTCATATGTGAATCATGTGATTGAAAAGTGGGTGTGGCTTGGGCGGGGATAAGGAAAAAAAAAACATTTTCAGCTCAGAAAAAAGGAATAAATTATTACTCAAACATGCATGAACTAATCTGAATATTACTTGAGGCATATTTTTGATGAAGGAACAACACTTCAAGATGCCAGCAATGTCTGAAAAGTCACGTTATCATGACATGGCACCTTTAAGAAGCATTTGCGCCGCATATACCAACTAGGAATTCTCTCTTATAGTGATGTGTTTTTCTTGAGAGAGAAAATGTAGAAAATATGGATGACAAGATGATTGTTGCGGTGTGCGGGCATCCTGTCATTTATAACCATACAGACTATTTTTATAATAACAGGAAAAAGAAGGCTTTTTTTTTGCATGTCAATGATTGAGAAGTTTGGAGAACCTTCTAAGTTGAAAAAGTGTTACTACTTAAATTAAATATAATGTTAATAAAGTTGTCGCCATGTTAGCTAAAACCGGTAACCTTTTTCTTTTTCTGTAAGACCTTTTCCCTGGCGAGTGTATATATTTATCAGTGGAAATGTGCAAAAAAAAGAGTAAGACTTTGAAGGACACCTATTTAAATGAAAGGAGAAATTCTCTCACCAGGCACAGATCTCACTGAAAAGAGCCCTCACCTAGCCAGCCAACAGCTCCTGGAGGTGTATATGGGGTAAATTCTTTCACTAAAGCAGGTGAAAATGACTATAATTCAGCTAGGATGAGCTGGTGAAACTCTGAGCTGTGTGGGTCTCTGGAGGCTTAAGTCAACATAGCTTTCAGCTTTCCAAAGTAACCTAAATAAAGAACAAAACTCCTCTCATGTGTTGCATCAAGGGCATATTATTTTTATTGATTTATTTTATTCCCAAAGCTAGTTGAGCGAAATGTCCGTTTTGACTGAGGCGAGTGAATTTGAGATGTCAGTCGGCTATCGTGGCATGAGTAGAGCTATTTATTGGCTTCTTTGAAGTCTGGGCAGAATGCTGGGTAAGAGAGCTGACCGAAGATAACAAACCCAAATTGCAGAATCTCCTCTACTTTTTATGTTAGATGATTGACTTTTATGTTTTGAGTTTACATAAATGTTTTGTCTGTATTTTTTGCCTGACTAACCTTCTTTTCTTTAATATTTAGAAGGTTGCTAAATAACTGTCTGGATTGTGTTTTACATTCTGTTGATGTAAGTTTCTGTTAATAAAAATATTTGACTAAACAGAACAGATCCATTTCATTTTCTAACTCAATATGTGAATGGGAGACAGGTGTGCTTAAAAATAAAATCAATAATTATCTCCA
This sequence comes from Danionella dracula, assembly GCA_900490495.1. Classification (NCBI taxonomy): domain Eukaryota; kingdom Metazoa; phylum Chordata; class Actinopteri; order Cypriniformes; family Danionidae; genus Danionella; species Danionella dracula. The sequence goes on from UELW01000245.1 coordinate 8,487,881, forward strand.
TTGATCCATGTCAGTATTGATTATCAACAAATACTTCCCTTTTATGATTGGCTTTCATCTGTAAGATCTAGCTTCCAGTGTTTATCTGGAGATGAAGTGCTCACCTTCAGGGGTGAAGTGACTGGAAAGTGTTCACAGACAAACATAATCAATGTAATCAGCTAACAGCCAAATGCCTCTGCCAGTTTCACACCATTTGTGTTTCAGTTGCTCCCAGGGGCACAATCTAAATCCAGAAAATTAAATAAGCTTAATTAGATTCTATAAGAAATATAATCTCTGTCACACCACATTTTGCATCATATTGTAAATAAGAGACAAGAGCCCTGCACTAAATGTTCCATTAGTTTATATTTTTCTATCCTGTTACAAAGTTTTTCTCTGTTGCAGAATTAAACTGGGTTTAAAATATTAGTTATATTCTTTTTTCAAACATACACTAAACATCACAGAGTGTAATAAGAAGGCATCAAGACAAAAGATCCAAGTTTGTTTAGTGAACTCTGGTCAAGCTAAAAAAATCGCTGGGAAATTCGAAGGGAAATTTGCTGGTGAATCCTTGTAATGTTTTTCATTTTCAGTTTTTAATCAGTTTGATTTTATATGACTTTTTTATGCTTGATTTTATTAAATGTACTTTCTTTTTACTCTTTATTTCCAAAGTAAAGCACTTAGAATTACCTTGTGTACGAAATGTGCTATACAAATAAACTTGCCTTGCCTAAAAAGAGTAATTCATTCACTGTGTTTGAATGCGCTGCAGGACAGAGTAAGGTCACTTTGGTGATTAATTAGGACATGAAAAGAACCACCCAGTCACTTTGAGCTTGCTGACCTTGACGCTTGTAAATCTGTTAGCTAACATATTTCTTTCCGTGGATCTGTGACCTGTTGGCAGCTGCATAGTGCATGGATTACATATTTCATCTCTTGAATATTTAAGTGCGTGACTATATTAGTGAACCCGTGTACATCTATGAACTCCGACTAAACCTGTAAAAAGACCATGGTGAGGTTCTCTTAATGCTATTGATTTGATTAAGTAGGTGCCAACTTCAGTTACTGGCAACCACCAGTAAGTGCAACGTGAGTTTGAGATAATGTAGTTCTGTAGGATTGAACATTTTGATGCTTGAGACTACAGCTATTTTTTAATAATGATGAGAATTGTTTGTGTGTTGTTCAGTTATTACTAGCTAACTCATCTTCAGATGAAAGTTTAAAATAGGTCTTTTCTCTTTGGGAAAGCTTTTAGCTGTTGATGAGCATGGCTGTGTACAACAGTTAGATCCACAGTTAGACCCCCCCAAAATCAAGCTTTAAAACTTGCTAAATAGTTATTTGTATAATATTGTTACCTTACATTTCATGTAGCTAACACGTAAAGATAATTTTAATTACAGTGTAAGTTACAAGAGCTTTAATCCCAGTAGTAAAAAACATATATGACAGTATGTTATACGTTGTTACAGTAACAATTCACACTATCACATTCACATAATCAGAAAAGTTTTTAATAAACCTCACTTAACTTTAACAGTTAAATTTATATATTTTTTTATACCATTGATTATTTTACAAATAGATAAAAAAATTGTATATATATAAATTATGTTAGTTTTCTGCTTTTGATGGAATTTTAAACAACCTACTTATTAGATTTTTAAGTTAATAAAATCACAAACCATTAAAAAAAATGTTTTGACATACATTAACATACAATGTGTGTGTGTCTTTTTGGCAGTTCCTCCAGTTTCCTCCCATAGTTCCCAAATGGACATGTCGGAATGATTGATTACAAGTGTGCTTTGATAATTGGGAAGTAAATTGTTTTTTTAAATGATTTTAAAAATGTGATTATCTCTTAGTTTGGACACCCAGACGTTCGACTAATAAAATTAATTGTAAAAATAAATGACTAGTTTTAATAAAGGGTCATCCATTCTTTACATTTCATCATTTTTATTATAGTTGGTGCTGCAAGGTCAACCCATGCACATCCAGGTTTCTCTAGGTTCAGCTTTAATGTGTTTTTATGAGCAAGTGGATTTCATTTTTTAAATTAATTAGATCTGTTTGGTATCCAGCACAGGATGTGAGAACATTTATATCAAAAGTATGTTCTGCCATCTGCTGGACAAATGACTGGATGCAGTTTTAATCCATTTGTTCTGTTGCATTAGCATTTTACAACCAGTAGAAGACAGTATAAAATCTTTCCCTCCTGAAGAGTATCGCTGAAGTTTACATTAAAGTTAAATGAGGGTAGAAAGTTAAAAAGGGACAGCATTCTCGGTTCAAAGAAAAAATCAAAGTACCCCAAAAACTGAAACTTGAACTGTTTCAGCGTTCTAAAGAAATGCTTCTAGCCAAATATAAAACTGACATTTGATCTTCTGCAAACACATTAAAAGTCCTGCTTCTGAAGGAAAGGGATCCATTTACAGTCATGGTCTTTAACAATGCTTTGCTTTGAAGATCAACATAAACGTGCACTGAGGCATGAAAACAGCTGTGTTTTAACTCTATTTTGATTTAGACCTAACTTCAACTGGATGTCTGGATGCCTCTTATATCTAATTAATATAAAATAATGATTAAATCCTTTATTTTAAGTCATTGCTATCAAAAAACATGATTTGGGGTTAATAGATTCATATCCTTGTATCTTCCAGAATCAACAAGAGCATCTCTTGAGGGTTTCCCCCCCCCCCCTCAATCGCTGATAAAAATCTCATTTAAGCCACACAGAGAGTATCACATTACTCAAACCCTCTGAAATAAGAGAAGGCATTATTTATTCATGAAAGTGTTTCCTCCACATGACTAACCTCCTAATTCTTTCTTAGATATATGCTTGTTTGTGCTCAGAGTACATGAACCAAGACACTGCACATGTAAAGGCAGAAAGTTTGCTCAGCTGGGCCTTTGTTCAATTTCTTCCCTGGGTATCAAAGGACATTTTCTCTCACATTGTTTACCGCTCTATTCAACTTTAAATTGTACAATATACCATTCCTCTGAGTGTAGGAGGAACTAACCTCACTTTTTTTGTCTTTCACCGTTTCCACCCTGAAGATGGTATCGACCTCATTGACTGCTCCTATTACACACACTGTTACCACATGATGTTCTAGGTATAAATATGTTCTGTGTCCGTCTTTGATACATTTAGAGCTTCGATCCGAACCCTGAGCATCGGCTAGAAGACAATCAGGCAATATGGTAACAGTATTTTATGACATTTCTCATTTTTGTGATGATAATAGATGATCTGTCGTAACATTAATTAACTGTCACCGTACAGCGGGAGTGCATTTCTGTTCATGTTGGCCAAGCTGGAGCCCAGATTGGAAATGCATGCTGGGAGCTGTACTGTCTGGAGCACGGCATCCAGCCAGATGGACAGATGCCCAGTGATAGGTCGATTGGAGTAGGGGATGACTCCTTTAACACTTTTTTCAGTGAGACAGCCTCAGGAAAACATGTTCCACGTGCCATTTTTGTTGATCTGGAGCCCACTGTAATTGGTAAGATTTTCTTTTATATAGTTTGTCTTTTTACAACTTATATAGAATTAACCCAGTGTCACAAGCATATGTGGAAAATATAGTGACACACAAGGTGAGCTGTCCAATGAGAGGGGTACCAGAATCTGGAAGCCTCCTGTTATAATCATGTTAGGAGCAGGGGAGGAGGAGGTATTGCTGTAGTCGTCAATAATGCTTTGCATATGTGTTGCTTATATACTGTTACATTAATAGGCTAGGAGAATACATTAGTTCATTTTAAGATGTGTTACTCCTGAAAGTTGATAGAGAATCATCATTTTAACATATTCAATAGGTCATGCTTGATATTGGTAGTACACGCCATGCATTATACTGCTAACAAAGAATGATACTTTTAGAGTGTTTCACAAACTTTGACTCCAAACTGGGCTCCAAATAACTTTAAAATGTTTCATAATAAAGAGAGAGTTCTCTTTGTAGAAAAGAGGGAGAGTGTGACATAACCAGGGTGTGACTTGAGACCTGGCTAGTTCACAATAAACACAATTATGAAAGCAATGTGAATAAGTGTGGCACCTCAGAAGGGTGGTAGTTATGGGGTGCAAGGTAAAAAATACACAAGGGCCCCAATTGTTTTTTATCTTATGATTTTGCAATTCAGGATAAACAGGGAGGGTCTTAAAATGTCCAGATCATCGTTTGTGAATGTTCAGCTGAAATGCCTACATTTGCTGAATGTTTATAAATAAAACCAATCCTTCATTGATCTCTGTCTATTTTAGAAATTTTAAGAACAAATGTTAAGAGTCTATTTTGTGAGCATTTAAATAGGAGTTAAATAAGAACTGTGGTTAAATGTTAAAATGTGGTGCATTATAATGTAAAAAAAAACTACTATTATCTGTTATTTTCTTAGATGCATAAATATGTGGAATTATTGAATACTGGGTAAATCAGTATACAAATATTAAATACTTATATAAAATGATTTCATTACAATTTTGTAATTAATAATCGAGAACAATCACTTTCCAATTATGTTTTCACTGAAGCAGTTTTGGGGATTTTAATGTAAGGGACGAAGCATTGATGTGTTTAATATGATAAACTGATAGTATTTCCATTAGTACTGATTAAAATAATTAATAAATCTATATTGTTTCTGTAATATGTTCAGGATTTACTATTTATTGTGGAATTGTTTTATTAATTTATTGTTGGAATGACATAATAACAGTCTGAAATACATTTCATTGTGCTACAAACTCAAACAACATTTCAATTTCAAACACAACTTCTAATTCTACAATGACCTGAAAACATTTCAATACCATGAGTGTAAAGCTGCTTTGAAGAAATTGAAAATAAAATGAAATATCATTTTTTTATTATCAAATGATTGTTTGATTAATTGACTGAATGAATGTTATGATTGGTTAAATGAATGATTGATTGACTCTGTGATTGGCTGATTGATTTATTGTTTGATTGGTTGAATGAATGATTGATTGAATGATGACTGAATGATTGAATGAATGATGACTGTGTGATTGGCTGATTGATTGACTGTTTGATTGGTTGGTTGGTTGGTTGTTTTTTTGATTCATTGATTGATTGAATTAAGACCCTTTTGCTGTTTTTCTACTGGAGGTTATCAGGCAAAAACTCAAATACAATACATTCAGTTTCAGTCCAGATCACAAGCATAACCTAGCTTACACATTCAAACCTAATGTAAAAAACATGCGACCACCAACTAGTATTTAGGAAGTGTTATTTTGCCTTGGTGCCAATCTGTATATCAGGTTTAACTCAGCAAGAGTCTGTTTTAAAGTACTCTTATTACTTTTTGACTGCCATCACGATCATGTGATGTTCAGATATGCTACCTCTAGTGGTGACTGTGGGTATACTATTTTTTTTCAGATTGAAAACGGTCTGTCTTTTGTGATGACTTTGTGAAAAACCCTCATATAATAAAAAAGAAATTAGACTGAAGCTTTCAGCTTTCTGTGTTTGTAGATGAAGTGCGCACAGGCATCTACAGACAGCTGTTTCACCCAGAGCAGCTCATTACTGGAAAAGAAGATGCTGCCAATAATTATGCCAGGGGACACTATACCATTGGAAAGGAGATTATTGATTCTGTTATGGATCGTATTCGTAAACTGGTAATTTTTTTGACAATTCATAATGTAGCTAACTATGAATATTTTTATGATAATGTGTCTTTCCTTTATCCACCAAAAGACTGATCAGTGCACCGGCCTTCAAGGTTTCCTGGTGTTCCACAGCTTTGGTGGAGGCACAGGCTCTGGCTTCACCTCTCTGCTGATGGAGCGTCTCTCTGTTGATTATGGAAAAAAGTCCAAGCTTGAGTTTGCCATCTATCCTGCCCCTCAAGTGTCCACAGCTGTGGTGGAGCCCTATAACTCCATCCTGACCACTCACACCACACTGGAGCACTCGGATTGTGCCTTCATGGTCGATAATGAAGCCATCTACGACATCTGCCGCAAAAACCTGGACATCGAGCGTCCCACCTACACCAACCTCAACAGGCTCATCGGGCAGATCGTGTCCTCCATCACGGCTTCGCTGAGATTCGATGGAGCTCTGAATGTGGATCTCACTGAGTTCCAAACCAACTTGGTGCCCTACCCTCGCATTCACTTCCCTCTGGCGACCTATGCTCCCGTTATCTCTGCTGAGAAGGCTTATCATGAGCAGCTCTCTGTGGCTGACATCACCAACGCCTGCTTTGAGCCAGCCAATCAGATGGTCAAGTGTGATCCTCGCCATGGTAAATACATGGCCTGCTGTCTTCTGTATCGTGGAGATGTGGTCCCAAAAGATGTCAATTCTGCCATTGCTGCAATTAAAACCAAACGTACCATTCAGTTTGTTGATTGGTGTCCAACTGGGTTCAAAGTAGGCATCAATTATCAGCCTCCAACAGTGGTTCCTGGAGGAGATCTGGCCAAAGTTCAAAGAGCCGTGTGCATGCTGAGTAACACTACAGCCATCGCTGAGGCCTGGGCTCGTCTAGACCACAAGTTCGACTTGATGTATGCCAAGAGAGCCTTTGTGCACTGGTATGTGGGAGAGGGAATGGAGGAAGGAGAGTTCTCTGAGGCCAGAGAAGACATGGCAGCTCTGGAGAAGGATTATGAAGAAGTTGGCACTGACAGCATGGGAGATGAAGAAGATGGGGTGGAATTTTAAATGGTGTTTCATATTTTCTCTCTGGGTGATGCAGGGATACATTTACTGGGACACTTTACACTTTCTTTAGCATAAATCTAAGGGTGTAGTCTGGAGAAGTCTGGCCAAAAGTGGGACAGAAACAAAATAATTGTGGCAGAACACCACAACCCCCTCCTTCTCCCAAGAAGATAGGTTGCCTGAATGATGTGACAGTTAACAGTCATGGCAAATGATGAGGCATAAAGGTTTTTTTCTATTACAAACTGTTAATTTAGATCTAAATGGCTTTTAGACTACGGTCAAAAATAATACAGCTTGCTTGAAGCTGAACACATAGATCTGCCCAAGGCAATATTTAGTCAGATTTATGAGTAAAGAAATGAAAGAGCGCTTTCAAAGAGAACATAGTTTCATATTCTACTGCCAAGCTACAGTGCAATGATATTGTTAACAATTCAACAATTAGTTGTTAGAAATTACAATTTAACTCATTTTGCAAATGTGACATTAGTTCAAGTAGAAGGAATTTAATTCTGTCATGCAAAATGTTAATTAATAGTACAGAAAAGCCCATGTCTAATCTAGTCAAGGTAATTTGCTATTACAGCTAACGTAGCTTATCGGTTCAGGAGAAATGTGGCTACTCATAAGTAGTTTTTATTTTCTTCTGTGCCTTCAGTCTTCTCCATTTTACAAAAGCATTCTCAGGGCCTATCCCTGCTTTGTTTCTCAAGTAACCATAATGTTTTTGAATCATGATGAGGTTTGGAGGTTTAGTGCCTCTCAGACATAATTGGATCAGCACAATCTCGCAACCTGATTTTGCCTCTGATATTAAACTGTCCGAAAGAGGGAAAACCTGTCAAACTGTAAAATCAAATTGGTATTTTTATACCAATACTTTTATTTCTGTTAGTACTTGAACTGAACATAATAGCTTAATGTTTCTTGACACAATGAACATTTTCTGACTACTTTTGTTTAAATTCTTACATGCTGCACCTTTAACATATTTTAATAAAGCTGAACACATATGACTCATAAAAGTTACCAATACGGGGATTTCCAATGATTATTTCAATGTCAAAGTTCTCAAGAAAGGGTTAATGCTTAATAATTGCAAAAGCAACATTGACACAATTAGGCACATTACCTAAATAAATACATACTTTAATGAATTTTCACAAAAGTTGTAAGTGTAAAATAAATGTGTTGGTTTAGGCGAAACAGAATCATATCCAGCATGCTTTCCTTCCACCAACTAATGTAACAAAATTGGCATCTGCTGTCACTGTTCTTCATGATTCAGCTGTTTGTTCATGTAAGGAGAGTTTACCTTTTATTTGCTTTCACTGCAGAAGAGAAATAAAAGTGTAATGACAACTGGGCCTGTGTGTTAATCTCTCTGTAAACATCTGACTCATTCCTATACAAATCAGCCACTGATGTTGTTGTGCATTGTGAACATCATGAACAAGAGAAAGACATACAGTATCTGTTTTCAATTACAATGCTGTATTACAAAAGCACAAAAAAAAATAGAAACAAGTCACTTATGTGACTAGCCAACCTCTCCCTGTACTCTTACAAATACACTGTATAACCCAACGGTGCCATGTAAGAGGCAAATTACAAAGATATCAGTTTTCTAGCAGCTGTTATAATAATGAAATCATGACTGTTGAGAACATTGATATGCATCCTGTAAAATTCCTTAAAGACATATTTTATTGTCATGAAACACCCTAAAGCCAAAGGAAGCCAGATGATTTTCAATGTCCCAAAACTCCCAAGAGACAGAGATGTTAAGCTAGGGAGGGAAGCACAGCTGATCTCACTTCCCGCTGACTCCCCCTCCCCTCCTCCTGCATGTTCCCGCTGTATAAAAACCCCACCTCGCCCTTTTCCTCCACATCTGCCTTCTCTCTCCGAATCCTCAAGTCGGCTTGAAGGGAAATCCAACAAGATGGTAAGCTTTCAATGCTCAATCTAATCTTAATTGTAAGCTTTTTAGAAACCTTTAAACTGAACTTCTTGCAAATGTTTGGAACATTATTCCGAACTAACAGAATATGCAAAAGATATTAATGGTGCGACTAAACTTGGGAAACTGTTAGCAGTTTTTTAGCAGTGATGAAAATTTCATGTTGTTTTAATATAAAGAGGTGGCTTCAATTTTAATGCTATCTTTTTTTAATTGAACATCTCTATGGTCACATGGCTTGCAGAGCTGAAATAGCTTTAAGAAAACAGGGAACTATATAAATCTAGCTCGGGGAATGAATAGATTGCTATCTGAAATACAGAGAAGCATTGGTTGCAGATGAGATCATGAGTGACAAAAACCAGAGCATGGCAGAATAATAGATATATCTGTTCTAGAGAAAAGAAAGGGCTGAGTGAGATATCTGTGAGTGTTGAACAAAGAAGAGTGCAGCTGGGACAGGGAGGGGGATGACTGAGGCCCTATAGGAGCCCTGTCAATATCCTCCATACTCAAGAGATCATATGACCTAGAGCAGAGGAGAGAAATCAATGAACAATCCAGAGACATTTGTTCAGCGCTCCTGTACTCTTGGAAGATACAATTATAGCACTTTTAATTTCCTCCTTTGAGCGTTTTTGTAACTGACACTACAGTAATCGCTGAAGAAAATATTAAATAATGAGGTAAACACAAAAGATTGTTTCATAACAGCAGAATGACCCTATTGTCTGTCAATGATAAACTGTGCTGCTGGTCTCCTTTTCAAATTAATAGCTTGAGTCCTAATAATGTTCTTTCCTCTTCATTCTTGCTTGGTATTTCAGAATAAGCTGTGTGTTTTTAAATCTTTTTCCCACTTGTTGAGATTATTATGCATTAGTTATATCATTAATTATACTTTTTGAACTTGTTACTTATTTAGATGATGGGGAAGCTAAGATTAGATTGCAAAGTTGTTTGTTAGAATTTGTTAATATCTGCAGAAAGTAACACAATAAAACTAGCAGGCAAGTTAATCTTGAATAAAATAAAAATAAACAAAGTGTTTTTTATAAATCTTGAATAATCGTTAAGACAGTCTTTAACTAAAAAGAACAACTTACAGATTCAGTATTCTTACAGGAAAAAGAGATTTTATATCAGCTTAATGTTTAATAAGACATAATTGTATTTTTTGTAATTAAAAAAAGTACAATAAACCAAACTAACTAAGACAATTAATTAAAACACTCTGAAGAATAAAATTAGATGAAAGTAGATGAATTAAAACTAAATATAATTAATTTTCACAAATAGGAAAGCAAGCATAGGTCTGAAATGTAAAACATTTTTAAGGCTGTTTAAATCTTTACTTAAGTTTGACACTGATGTATTTTGTATAATAACTGTATTCAGCATTTACTCACTTGTCTTTCTCTCCTCCCTCTTGCTTTCCATTTTTCTTCACTTCCTGTCAATCTCTCAACTGTCCTATCTATTAAGGCAAGTTAAATGTACAGTAGTAAACTATATGAAAAATCAAATAAATCTCTTTACAAAAATTCTATGACTATTTTTGTGTTCTCTTAACATGCTTTTGAAACAGGGTTCTTTCATGAAAAACAATCCTCCCTGATCTGGTTAAACAATGTTAACGCTAAAGAATTGGTCGATTGTCAACTTTTTTTTCTTAACTTAATCACACTTTCCTTCTCTACACAGCGTGAGTGTATCTCTATGCATGTCGGCCAAGCTGGAGCCCAAATGGGAAATGCATGCTGGGAGCTGTACTGTCTGGAGCACGGCATCCAGCCGGATGGACAGATGCCCAGTGATAAGACAATTGGAGGAGGAGATGACTCCTTTAACACTTTCTTCAGTGAGACAGGAGCAGGAAAACATGTTCCACGTGCCATTTTTGTTGATCTGGAGCCCACTGTAATTGGTAAGATTTTCTGGGGCATGAAAAGCTCTGATTTAGTAAATTATTCTAAGAGTTAACACAATTTTACACAAAACCAGTTAACACAAAATACTATTTTCTTATAGTTATAAGATGGGTGCTGCGCCAAGAAAAACATTTTCCACATGAAGGGGCAATTTAACAGCACCCAAACAAAATGACCCCTGATAGGTTTTGATAGAAATTGTTTATTCTATTTATTGCCCCTTCACCTGCTCTTCTGCAATCATGTACTTGTAGAATGTCTGGCTTTAGCTACACCAAGCCTGGTTTCTTTAACTGAAAATCTATAAATATATATATATATATTTTATACTTATTTTTTGTCTGTAATTTTGTAACTATACAGTCTTTTTCCAAAGGTGTGATTCAGTCAATGAGTTATTTTTAGTTGTCTTAGTTTATGTTGAAGAATTGTTGACTGAATTAATTCTAAGTGGATGTTGTGTATTGTATTAAACAAAGTTCAGCCAATGTTGTGTGGAGCTGCAACAGAGTAATTCTTTGACTCAATTAACAATGTTTCAAGTACATTTTTGGAAGACAATATTGACTCAAAATTAGATTTCCGTGGAAAATTTTTCATAATTGTATAATGAGTCAACTCATATTATGAAAAAACAACACATTTATTTTTTTTTAAATGAGCATAAAGACAAAAATAAATCTCTGTCTGTTTTTTTCCCCGTCCCCTCACAACACCCTTCTTCCATTTTCTTAACCTAGTGTTGCTGGTTGTGAGGGAATCAAAATAGTTTTTTCCACAGAACGTAATATTTGCAAGAGAAGCATATATGTTTGAGAAAGATTGTCATTTTCACAATACCATGTCTTTTCAGAAACAAGAGACAAGAGCTCATTTGAAAGTGTTGCATGAGTATCACACTACATGTACCTGGAAAACACATTGTCAGTCTGTGGAAAATTATCAATTTGTGCTTCGTTCTTAGAAATTTCTTTTATTTTGTCACTCCTGACATGGGACTGAAATTCTCCCAATGACTCCTCTATTTTCAAAAAACTATACATATTATAAGAGATGTATGAAATTTTCATCTAACCCATTTGTCCATGTTCAATTATGTTTTATTTTATAATATTGCCATCACGGTAAACAAATTAAGATTGATTAAATTAACTTGAACTACTTGTTTGTGAAAAAACTTAAGTAAGTTGATCTCTTTTTTTAGATGAGGTGCGCACTGGCACATATCGCCAGCTTTTCCATCCTGAGCAACTCATCACTGGCAAAGAAGATGCTGCTAATAACTATGCACGAGGTCATTACACCATTGGTAAAGAGATCATAGACCTAGTGCTGGATAGGACACGTAAACTGGTGAGTTTTAATCAATTCTTTATTAAAACAACAATTACCTCTTTAAATATGTTACATTCAACTCCAAAATCCAACAGGCTGATCAGTGTACAGGACTCCAAGGATTTCTCATCTTCCACAGCTTTGGTGGAGGCACAGGCTCTGGCTTCACCTCTCTGCTGATGGAGCGTCTCTCTGTTGATTATGGAAAAAAGTCCAAGCTTGAGTTTGCCATCTATCCTGCCCCTCAAGTGTCTACAGCTGTGGTGGAGCCCTATAACTCCATCCTGACCACTCACACCACGCTGGAGCACTCGGATTGTGCCTTCATGGTCGATAATGAAGCCATCTACGACATCTGCCGCAAAAACCTGGACATCGAGCGTCCCACCTACACCAACCTCAACAGGCTCATCGGGCAGATCGTGTCCTCCATCACGGCTTCGCTGAGATTCGATGGAGCTCTGAATGTGGATCTCACTGAGTTCCAAACCAACTTGGTGCCCTACCCTCGCATTCACTTCCCTCTGGCGACCTATGCTCCCGTTATCTCTGCTGAGAAGGCTTATCATGAGCAGCTCTCTGTGGCTGACATCACCAACGCCTGCTTTGAGCCAGCCAATCAGATGGTCAAGTGTGATCCTCGCCATGGTAAATACATGGCCTGCTGTCTTCTGTATCGTGGAGATGTGGTCCCAAAAGATGTCAATTCTGCCATTGCTGCAATTAAAACCAAACGTACCATTCAGTTTGTTGATTGGTGTCCAACTGGGTTCAAAGTAGGCATCAATTATCAGCCTCCAACAGTGGTTCCTGGAGGAGATCTGGCCAAAGTTCAAAGAGCCGTGTGCATGCTGAGTAACACTACAGCCATCGCTGAGGCCTGGGCTCGTCTAGACCACAAGTTCGACTTGATGTATGCCAAGAGAGCCTTTGTGCACTGGTATGTGGGAGAGGGAATGGAGGAAGGAGAGTTCTCTGAGGCCAGAGAAGACATGGCAGCTCTGGAGAAGGATTATGAAGAAGTTGGCACTGACAGCATGGGAGATGAAGAGGAAGAGGGTGAAGAATATTAGGCTTGAGAATCACCTACTCTTGCACTTAGAAAATACATCCAGGTTGCAATAAACATTTGCTTGACATTACATTAACATAACATCTGGTTTTACATGAATAAAAATGTATTAGTAAAAACAGTAGATTTCCTTGTGTTTGTACAGTTTTCAGTCAAATTTTTTTAAGGATTTTTTTTGTGCTACTAAAACAAACATGATTTTAGCTAAAACCAACAAAAATACTTTGCCAAAACATGATAACAAACTCACCTTAGAAAACAAAAAAATTCAACTAATTATCATAAAAGTAAATAAGCTGCAATATTTGTTGGTTTCACTTTAAGCTTTAGTTTCGCTAACCAAAGCGTTGATTGCGCTCTCAAAATAGTTTGGTTTCCATCTATGAACGATGATTTTATCTTCAGAAATGGCCTGTAACACATATGTCACAGTGTTTACCAGGTAAAAAAACTGCTTTTATTATTGCTTTTGAAAGAGTTAAAGATGCAAACCATCACTTTTCTATTGAGATCAGCCGATAGAAAAACACACCCACACACAAACAGGTGCCAGTAGCATGGAAAACCAACATGCACCGTATGGTACTGTACTATATATACAGTATACCAGTTCTGTAAAATGGAAAGAGACATTAGTGTGAGAAATGATTGTGACTTGAGTTTTTAGACGCAAAGATGTAGCTATGGCTCTTTCTCGTGTGGTCACAGATCAGTTTAATGCAGAACTCAGAGATTAAGCCAGATGCTTTTGAGATGTCTTTGACATGCTCATGCAAATTAAATAAACAAGCTGTCCTTTTGGAATTGAGCCGAGAGTGACCTCACAGCTTGGCTCAAACATTTGAATGACAATGCATGGAGCCAGAGATCTGGTTCTAGTTGTAAAAGAGTGATGTGTGCCCCACTGTGTACTGAATCTGCATTTGAGTTTAGTCTCGTCATTCCCGTACCTCTCCCGTCGAGCTCGTGCTTAGTTCCACACCGGTCGTCACGCGAGTGAACAAGAGGTTTCAAAGGGGCGAGATAGGCGCAGAAGAAGCATCTTTGACGCTAGATTTAGCGACTTTCGGACCGTCTAGCAAATTTTTGTTGTATCCTAGCGGGCAACTTTTAGTGACTTTTTTTGTTCTGGCTGACAGCTCTTCAGATGGAGGAATGCTGCTGCAATGTCTGTGCTGTGCCTTTCTGTCACTCACTCACTGTTGCCAACTCCTCAGTAAGAAAAGTTGCTATAGGCTGGCCCTAAAGTTGCTAAAATTCGCTAGATGACATCATCACCGAATATGGATAAACACCATGTGATGTACGTAACATACATTCCCCGCCGCCAAATGGGTTTTTATCAATGGAAACATAAACGTATTGCTGGTACATGTGTTTTGTTCATTAAATTAACACATATGACATTATAAAACAAACATATAATGCTAAATAAAATGAAATAACAATACAAACAATGATAACAGAATGACGTTTTGCTGTTGCTTGAAAATGAAAGGTAAGCTCTGTGATTTTAAACTAACGTTAATCATGTCTTTAGATCAATTGATGATGATGATGATGATGATGATGATAATGACGGATGTGATGTGAGGGAGGAAAACCTCACACAGGCATATACTACTATTCTTGTGCAAATATCTAAACAAAACATTTTATAGTACTCATTTTTTGTAATAAAGACCCACAACCTCAATTTTTTTTCTTGTGCTATGCTTAACATACAAGAATGAAATACATTATTTTAACTTAGCAACTATCAAGCCAAGTGCACACTAACTTAAATGATTTTCATAATGTATTTTTATAAATAAAGGAAATCTGGTTTCAGCACACACATTTGCATACGATCTTCCCTCAAATCTTGAACATGCACAGTACAAGATTTAGCAATCGTTATGCATCAAAGACTTTTTCAAACAAACTACTAAACATTATTGTGCCAGACTGGCACCTCAAAAAATAAAGTAAAGATTGCAACCAGATCTTCTATTGGCATTTTGTTCCATTTGTCACAAGTACACTTAAAACAAACAAAAAAAATTCATAAAACAGTACACCTACATTAGAAATCATACAGTGTAATACGTCTTATTTACCTTGTGGACACATTCTGACGAGCCTTTACGGTTTCAGGTTAATTCTGAGGACTCACATATAGGGTTCACACATATAAGGTGCTATTACATCCCGCAAAGCAGTTGTCAGTTAATTATAATGTTCTAAAACAATAACACATACTAAAGCACCGTTCGTTAGGTTTGTTTTTGCTGAATTCTGACTAACAGGAGAGCATCGGTCAGTCGGGGCGTGCCAAAAGCATTTCTGAGGGATCCGCGTACACAGCCAATTTTGATGGGCCAAAAATACTAGGTGATTCAAAGACGTTTTTTATGACAAAATATTTCATTTTGAAAGTTATTAACAGCGCATCTCTAGTATAGAGGCCTCAAATATTTATTCTCAGTGCTATAAAAAGGACATAACATGGGACCTTTAATAATTTACTAAGATTACAGTATAATAAACAGTCTACAGTGATGTAATGTTCCTGTAAATTACAGTAAATAACTGGAAACACTGTTGTTAGTATTTTACTGTTCAAAGCACATGACCACATAACAGGAGCACCCAGAGAAAACCCATGTGATCACGGGGAGAACATGCAAACTCCACTCAGAAATGCCGACCGACCCAGCCGAGGCTCGAACCAGCGACCTTCTTGCTGTGAGACGACCGTGCTACCCACTGCGCCAACGTGACGCTTATTTTTATGTTTAAATTTGCCTTTTTTACACCAAGATGCATTTTTTTCATTCGGATAAAAGTTTTTACCTTGACTGAGAAATATTTTACAAGACAAGGAGAGTATAATACCACTATATTTTCACTTTAACATCACGCTAAAGTCTCTTTTATTGAGTGGCTAATCAGCCTCACTGTCTATTTTTTTATTGAAAACACACAAACTGCATTTGTAAACATGAGCGTGAAATCGCGCTGTTTTGCCTGTCTGCTAAATCAAACCATCCCCTTTAACCAAATTGACTAATATACCAAAATCATTATCGTCATACATCGACATATGCAGCAGAATGCAGAAGCAAATTTTGATGGGGTAGGGAAAACCAACAGACTAGTGCATCATTTTTTGCTGCGACAGGAAAAAATTACGAGGCAGGAAAATTCGATAGAACACAGGCCCTGCTGAAGTACAAGGGTTTTCATGTGTTTTTATTGCTATTTTTTAGACCGAATTAGCTATTACAGAATAGTTAAGCCCTCGGTGCCAGTAGGCGTGGCCTGCTTGTGACGTAGACAAACACTGGCACGTTCGAGGCGACGCTCTGTTTTGGACTGCAGCTCAGCTGACAGTGACGCACCTCGCCGCTTTCGGTACCGAGGGCGAAGGACAGACAGGCACAACCAGGCTATCGTTTACTCGACAAAGTAATGAAGCCTGCCGTACCTTCGGTTAACGAGTGGTACTGACGGTTTCCTCGGTAAAGGAGCCGTTCTCGGGGCTCGAGGCAGACTCATTCCTCAGCTCTAACAAAGCCTCAGGAGGGACACTCTTCTATAAAAGGTAAGAGAGAGAGAGCAGCAGGGCGAAGATTGCTGGATTTCTCAATGTGTTTGTGTGTCTGTTCGTGTGATGAAGCGTGTTGCAGCAGAAGACAGCTGTCAGTGGACATATGGCCCACACAAATTGCTTTTCAGCTTTGAGCTTTAAATAACGGTCACCAGTTTCCAGAAAGTTCCTGGCAGAGACCAGGGGAAAACCGGCCGAGAGTCAGTCAGTTAGCGCGCTAATGATTTACCCTGCAACTCTTTTCTCTTTCTCCTTACAACTTTGAATATAACATAAATATTACAACTAAATTGTAGGATTTATACATAAGTAAATTTAATGTTTTATTGAAACTATGCTGGATCTTTACTTGTGTTCTTAGTGGAAGAGTGTGGGTCGCACTAATATGTTTTACACTGAGGATTAAGAACGATGAGAATGTGTAAAAAGTTAACATAAAATGTCTGTACGTTGTTAATTCTTGTATTTACGTAATTTTTCTTCACCTACATCAGTTAATAATAAATCCGATTATTTTGTGTTAGGTTCACAGTAAGAATATTAATTGAGAAAATAATTCAATCAATTAGATCAGTGTAGATACAGATAGTTGATTTTCTGAATAATAAATACATGGCTGGAAGGGATTTTCAGTCATAGGTCAATTAAGCTAATTTTGTTTACAGAATTTGTGATTGATTTCATATCAGCAGTAGTGTGCATTCATGTTGTCTTGACTCGTTACTTATGGAAATTTCTTAACCTCTATCTTTTTTTTTAATAAAACATCCCAAGTTTAAGACAATAGCATAGTTATAAGAAGGAATTTCTGTAAAATATAAACTTTTGTTATTGACTCTTTAAAATGATTTTAGATTTCACATTAAAGCTTGTTCATAGCTAAAGGACTAGAACACACATTCGGTACACAGAGTTAAGCAAAACCTTTTGTTTATTACCCAGTTTTTCAAACAATTGTTTCCTGTGAGTTTCCTTGATTAGACAAGTATGAAGACACTGGTTTAATAAACACTACCCGACAGCCTGTGATGAGGGTCTCTCTTTCACGTGTGAGGAACAGGTGCAACAATCCGAAGGCTGCGATGGTGGATTACTATGATGTTCTTGGAGTATCACGAAATGCTTCTCCAGATGAAATCAAGAAAGCGTGAGTTCAAACTGCCTTTTCTTATCAGTTTCTAGCAGCTTGGGACATTTTCACCACCGTCTGTACTGAAACTATATTTGATTGCAAACAAAGTATGTAAAAAGGAAGTGAAAAATTTTAATATTTTAATCCTTTAAAGAAATCTCTTAGTTACCAAGTAGGACACGTTATTGAAAGCTTTTTGTTGATAAAGCTGCTGCTTTTCAGATGTCACAATGACTCATAGGCATAGTCTGAAATTCATTTTCATGCTAATTTTGTCAGTTTTCAACAGGCTATGGTCATATAGTGTATCACAGGGCTGTCCAACGTCAGTCCTGGAGAGCCGAAGCCTGCACATTTTAGTTGCAACCCTGCTGTAGTATGCATACTACTCTACTTCAGCCAATCAGAGGACCATAATTAGTGCCACAGGTGTGTTTCATGATGCTTGAACCAAAAATGTGCAGTGCTCCAGCTCTCCATTACCGACGTTGGACACCCCTGGTGTATCACTTCATCGCAATCTTCAGATGCCTGTCTTACTTGGTTTACTTAACACTTTATTTATGTGTCTATATTAAGTTACAGAAAACTGGCGTTGAGGTGGCACCCCGACAAAAACCCAGACAACAAGGTTGAGGCAGAGACAAAGTTCAAGGAGATAGCAGAGGCTTATGAAGTTCTTTCAGACAGTAAGACCATGGAAATATCTTCTTTGTAGCATTTTCAATAATAGTTTGTCAGGTAAGTGTTTGGTTACTCTATATCACTCTTGTTTTTTTCTCTTTTAAAAGAAAGCAAGCGAGATGCCTACGACAGATATGGTAAAGCGGACATGCCCAGCTCAGGTGAGCAGAACTGCACTGCAATTGCACTAGTGAATTAATGTAAATTAAGAATATAATGTATTCATTTTAAAATAAAACTCAGAAAACATCTTGAAACATCAAAATCGATCAGATTTAGCCCAAAATTAAGAATAGATACCACAAAGGAACCTACCCACACAGTCATGAAACTATCAGGAGCAATGTCATTATCGCGTTTTAAACACTTAATACTCCACTAGGTTAACCTAGGGGAAACACTAGTCTTTTTGTTAATATGTCTTTTCATTCATTCATTCATTCATCTTCATGTCGGCTTTATTCCCTTTCGGGGTCGCCACAGCGGAATGAACCGCCAACTCACTGGCATATATTTTACGCAGCGGATGCCCTTCCCTGCCGCAACCCATCGCTGGGAAACATTCACACACACACATTCACACTTAAACACTATGGGCAATCGTTCTTATTCAATTCACTTATATCGCATGTCTTTGGACTTGTGGGGAAACCGGAGCACCTGGAGAAAACCCACGCGATCACGGGGAGAACATGCAAACTCCACACAGAAATGCCACCTGCCCCATTAATATGTCTTTTAGTTTTTTTAATTTAGCTTAGGCATTTAGACTGATTTGTCAAACAATCAATTTCATGTTGTTTTGCATAACATCACTGACAAATATTCAGCAAGTTAGCCATAAAGACAAAAAAAGACACAGAAGACGAGCGGTGACCTGAAGTTACAAGAATAAAACATCCATCTTCCATTATCGATACAAGGGGGCACACAGCTAGTGAAATACATTTTTCATCATACAGCTACGTTCAGACGCGACCTGTCTGAACAACTCAATTCAGATTTCTTCAAATCCGACCAGGTACATATGAGATCCTGAATCTGGTACAGGTCAGATTTTTTTTGCAATGCAACCTCAGTCTGAACAGTCAGGTCCCATTCAAGGTTTTGCGTCATCGAGCCCAACTCAAACACAGTTTCTCACAGATACGCTGGAGAAGATGTTCTTGTACTGAAATAGTTACAGGAAAATTTTAAATCACTGTTAGACCACAAATGTAGGTAGCCGAATAAAATAGACATTTTTTATGTAGAATTTTGTAGTTTTTTGTATTTTCAAAACAACTGACAACAACCGTATAAAACAGTCAAATTACAACCCAAAAATTCGGTTCTAACTGAACAGAAACTTCCATGAACTTCCAAGAAAAATGTATAACATAAATCAGTCAGATTTTGAATATGAAACCTCAACTGTGCTTTCTTTTTGCCTCATAGTCTGATTTTTCTGAACGTTTCAGCTTTGTGGCAGTCTGCGTTTCTTCACCCTAATCTATCTTATCCGGTCCGGCAGAACTAAAAGGCCACACAGAAACAACACAAACATTTTAAAATAACATAGAAAACCAGAGAAAAATAAAGTAGGATTCTTGACTCCTTAAAAGTACACATTATACATCCAAAAAATAATAATAATAAAATGAAAACAGATTTTTTTGAAAAAATGAAAGCATTTTTCTTCTTTAATTTTTTTTTCTCGTCATGAAACAAAATATTCTTTGAGTGGAATTTTTCGTAATGTGAAGCGTTTGTATCTCGAGGTACCACTGTACTTGTATTCCTACTTGAGTAAATATTTTCACAAGTACTTTTACTGTTGCTTCGGTGCATACTTGGATACTCTACCCACCGTTGGAGGTGACAATCAAGTGCAGGTGCAAGGGTTAAAATTTATCCAGGTGGGGTGGAGGCAGCTGTGCAGAGGATAGGGAAAAAATTAAAATGTTATGTCAGATCCTTGGTCTAACAGTATATTTTAAAATCTTGATTAAAGGCACAGGTGAATCATTTCCTGATGACTTTCCCGGATTCACCTTCACATTCCGCAGTCCAGATGAGGTTTTCCGAGAGTTCTTCGGCGGGCAGGACCCATTCGCTGATTTCTTTGGTAAGTTTTGGAGCCAGATCTACCTAAAATTACAGTAACAAATTTAGAAGCTGCTTTGATATTGATTGTTATAATAATTGTTTTTCTGTTGCGTTAAGTGGTGTGCCAAAATAAGTCGACTTAAAGCACTACATAAACAAAGTTGAGTTGAGTCGAGAAACTTTAAAGACAATGAAACTTCTAAAAAAATGTTTTATCAAAAAGTGTCATTGCCTTTACTTTTAATCTTTACATCTGTGTGTATACAATTGCGAATGGTAAAGGCAGATTTTTGCTGAATCTTTTACATTAAATTAGTAAAAGAGTCTTCTAAAAACAGACAAAAAACAATATAGGATTTTATCAATCAGCTATTTTTAAACATATAATACATTTGGGGTCCATTAGTGAAATCAATGATTAAGGATAAAAAAAGTAATCTCGAATCTAGCTAAAAGGAAATAAATTTCTCTGTGGTTGCATTTGCTTTTTAGTTGTAACTTTTTGATTGCTCTTCTTCACACACTGCCCCTTCTACTCTTCCCTTCACCCAGATGACTTTGCATTTGGAGGAATGCACAGTGGTTTTCACAGCTCCTCCAGGCTTGGGCCCAGTCGCTTCTTCTCCTTTCCCTCAGCAACTGGTTAGTTGTAGAAAAATCCTCTCGACACAAGTTGTGTTCTCAAACTTTTCCTATCATCTCAATAGCATTGTGAAATGCTGGTTTGGAATTGATCAGGGCTTATAAAGGTTTAGATAGCTTTGCTTCGATGCATATTCGTTGTTGTCTTGAACACCAGTATTTTCACTTCTGCAGCTGACTTCACCTCCTTCTCAACTTCATTGGGTGGCATGGGTGGATTGGGAGGAGCAAACTTCAAGTCAGTTTCTACCTCAACACGCATCACAAATGGAAGACGTGTCACAACAAAAAAGTAGGTTCACTTTACATTTCATTTTCCAGCTCTTATGCTTATTCTGTTTGTTTTCAATTTTCAAAAAATACAGTAATTCAACTCTTATTTATAGAGTGCTTTTGACATTTTAATACAGTTATATATTAAATATAAAAATATTCAGTTATATCAAAACAGTATCTCTTTAATACAAATAGTCAATAATGCAGTATAATTTGTAAATAAAAATAACAAAAAAAGGGAGAAAGCAAGAAACAACGCAGAGGAATACGATTGAGAACATCAAATATGCATTGTGTGGATTTGAAAATGTGCAGAGTACAACTAAAATTGATTTCAGGGGTTTCTCTCATCTCTTCTGTGACTTTTTAAAATTAATTTTATAAACTCAGCAAAAAAGAAACCTCCCAGTGTATTTCAACAATAACGTTGTAAAACTCCAAATAACTACAGATCTTCATTGTAAAGGGTTTAAACAATGTTTTCCATGCAAGTCCAATGAACCATAATCAATTAATTAACATGCACCTGTGGAATGGTCGTACAGAAAGTACGCATTTAAGGTCATAGTACTAAAAACACAGGACACTAAAGAGACTTGTTTGCCGACTGTGAAAAACACCCAAAGAAAGATGGCAGGGTCCCTGCTCATCTGCGTGAATGTACATTAGTCATGCTGCAGGGAGGCATGAGGACTGCTGACATGGCTAGGGCAATAAATTGCAATGTCTGCACTAAGACAGCACTAGAGGGAGACTAGAAGGACAGCTGACCATCCTCGTAGTGGAAGACCACGTGTAACAACACCTGCACAGGATCAGTACATCCAAACATCACACCTGAGTGACAGGTACAGGATGGCCACAACAACTGTCTGAGTCACACCAGGAACACACAATCCCTCCATCAGTGCTCAGACTTTCCGCAATAGGCTGAGAGAGACTGGACTGAGGGATTGTAGGCCTGTTGTAAGGCAGGTCCTTATCAGACATCACAACGCAACAACGCCACCTACGGGCACAATCCACCTTTGCAGGACCAGACAGGAGTGGCAGAAAGTGCTCTTCACTGATGAGCCACGGTTTTGTCTCACCAGGGGTGATGGACGGATTTGTGTTTATCGTCGAAGGCCTGTACCCTGGAGCGGGATCGATTTGGAGGTGGGGGTGTCCGTCATGGTCTGGGGCGGTATATCACACCACCTATATCATATCACCATCGGACTGAGCTTGTTGTCATTGCAGGCAATCTTAATGCCTTGCAGCACAGGGAAGACATCCTCCTCCCTCATGTGGTACCCTTTATGCATGCTCATCCAAACATGATCTTCCAACAGGACAATGTCACCAACCATACGGCTCGATCTGTGCATGAGTTTCTGCATGACAGCAATATGTCAGTGTTCTACCATGGTCAGCGAAGAACCAATCTCAATTCCATTGAGCACGTCTGGGACCTGTTGGATTGCAGGGTGAGGGCTAGGGCCATTCTCCCCAGAAATGTCCAGGAACTTGCAAGCGCCTTGGTGGAAGAGTGGGGTAACATCTCACAGCAAGGTCTGACAAATCTGGTCCAGTCCATTAGGAGGAAATGCACTGCTGTACTTCAAGCAGCTGATGGCCACACCAGATACTGACTGGTACTTTTGATTTTGAGCATTCCTTCATTCAGGGACACATTATTCTAAATTATTTCTGTCAATAAGATGTCTGTGAAACTTTTTATATATATATCTCTTATGGTGTTGGCTCTTTTAATAATATTTACACATTAAGTTTACTGAAAAGTAAAATCAGTTGAAAGTCAGAGGACGTTTCTTTTTTTATGGCGTTTATGACTATAAAACTTGCATGTCAGTCAGTTGTTGTGGTAGCTGCCCAAAACATGATGCGAAAGACACGAGATTGGTTAATCGGTCAAACAGCCTCTTGGGTGGGTCTTGATCGTAAAAGCTGCCAAAAGCCAAAAATGTACTATACAATTATACTAACTAAAATTAAATTTGTCCTATGAGCAAATGGGAAGTTGATGATTTACTGGGCAATACTGTTTCATATCGATAACCGGTGTTTTTGTTTTTAATGATATCCATTTGTCATGTACCGCGCTACTGGTGTGCAAAGCAGCAGCAACACACTGAGCAGGGGTGAACAATGTTTCAGTGGGGTTTTTTTAGCGGTGGTACTAAACTGTTGGAGCCATGGTCTATTATTTCAGAAAAGCTTCTCTCGAAAACAGAAACCATGTTAATCGAAATACATTGGCTTAAAAAAATATGATGCAAATAACCGTTGTTTGTAGATGTTGTCAGGCTAAAGTTGTTACGATAGCCACAGGAGGCAACACGACCAGTTTCCTTCCTCACCTCTGCCACAAAAATGTCCTGGATTAGGAAATGAAGATCTACCTTTTTCCATGTCTGCAGGTTAATGTTGGCTCTGCAAAACGCGACTCAGACGTCACTCAAAGACACGCTTGCAAGCAGACTGCCTACAAGAAAAGCAGACGCTATTACTCCCGCTTAATACTGTTGAGAAATTCTTGAACACTACTTGGTTGGAGTTGATTATTAATGCTTCACAAAGTGAAAAGTTTAAGTCTTTCGTATTTAGCTGTTTGAAAACGATTTATTGTAAATAGCTTTAATAATAATAGTTTAAATAGTAACACAATAATAGTAACACAAGTTTGCTAATTCTAAAATATTTAACTACAGTAATTATTAGCCAATGGAGTTAACACCTAGTTATGCATTTAAAAAAATAATACTGTCAAATACTTTGATACTGTTATAAAAAAAAAAAAATCATATTTTTGGTCATATCGTCCAGCTCTATTTATTCCCTTATAATAAACTCTACGCCTGTAATATGGGAGCAGCGATTTCACAGGACTGTCACTACTGAGATTGAGTATCGCCAGAGTTTGTTTTCTCCTGTGATATTATTAGTTTGAGCAGGGTGAAATTCTTCAATCACTCTCGAGGCCACAACAAAAATAAACAGAGACTTGTTTGAAGAGGTGGTTGCGGGACACTTTCAAGCGAACTCTTCTTTCTCATCAAAATGAATGGGATGGAGATGGCAGACAGCTGCTATTTGAACCCGATGAGTAGCATGGTATGAAAAAGACCAAAAATTTGAGTCGATTCACGTATGTGAATTCCGAAGATGAAACACATTAATGATGCTTTTATTCACTTTATCTCTGACTTGGGTTCTGTTGTGTTCACGTTGTATGTTGCTTTGTAATTTTGTCAGTTGAAATCTCCTTTAAAAAAATATATTTAAAAAAAATTAAAATCTCTAACAATCTGTGCTTGTTCAAGTGTTCATGATTATGTAATGAGTGCTGTATTTTTTTCTTAAGGGTCAGAGAAAATGGACAAGAAAGAACGGAGGTTGAGGAGAATGGGGTTCTGAAAAGCATTTTAATAAACGGTAATTTTCTATTCATTTAGTCCAAAGACAAACAGAATGCTGCCAATGTAGCAGTGCTCTTTTCAGCAAAAAGGGTACTACCATTATTATCATTATATCGTATTATAACTAACATAACAATTGTTAAAACTCAACTGTTGTATGAATAAAGGATGTTATTATTCTGCTGCAACATCACCTACTTAAAAGGCACACAATGCTTCTGAAAACAGATAAAAAGACAAGAAGAAGAGTGCATCTGCATCTGTGAAAAGATTAGCTCACAGAGAGCATAATCTCTCAAACACACCCACCACACCCTTTACTTGTTTTGCGTGTTTTAGTCTTTTATTAAATGATACAGCACCTTTTATAATGACGGAGTGCTTTGTTAACGATGCAGAAGGACTGTCTTCCAGAATGTATGGCAACTCTGAAATGACGCAAAGCCTCTCATGCAGCGACTTCCTTCACATCAGAGAGAAAAGCAAACAAAATCTATTTACTTAAAATGACTTTCAGGCGGCTTCACACAAGTGAATTTGATGAAAGGATTGACTCAAATTAACTGATCTGAATGTCATTGTGTCCAGGTGTGGAGGATGAGATGGCTTTAGCGCTGGAACTAAGCCGCAGAGAACAGTCCAATCACTCCCCCAGATCATCCCCACAGCCGCTGCTTCGACCCGGAACTCACAGCTCTCCAAACCCCGCCGCACGCTCCTACAGTGCTGCCCCCTTCTTTCACTGCCCTGCTGCCAGAGGTGAGGCAGATGAAGACGATGAAGACTTGCAGATGGCTCTGGCGTACAGCTTGTCTGAGATGGAGGCCCAGCAGCGGGCCGAAGACATGATTTCAGGTGCTGGGGGAGGGAGAGGGGGGAAAGCAAGCGACTGCCAGACAGACGTTCAGAAAAAGATATGTTTAAGGGAAACAAGAAGGGATTCAGAACAAAGCTTTCATACGGAGGACAGACAGACAGAACAAAGTACGGACAGGGAAGTGCAGTGTAGCGAGAGGGAAAAAATAGTACTTAGTGGAAACAATGATGTTAAAAAGAGGAGAAAGTGCCAGTGTGTGCTTTCATAAGTGATATATATAGAGACACGTTCAGTGTCTTGTCTCACCGCGAGAGTTTTACTTTAGTAACAGGATACAAATTTTTTTTTTTTCCACATTCACAAAGACTGAAGATAAATGCACAGTGTTTTAAAAATGTCACAGCTAAAAGAGTTTTATTTGTAGTTTATAAAGTTGTACACCTCATGCATGAAAAGTTTGTGCTACACATTTTTGCCTGAAGAGTACCTTTCAATCTGCGCTCTCACAAGCCTGGCCCAGATTCAGATTGTTAAAAAGACTCAATTAATGAATGATTAAAACGTTATACAAGTGAAATCTTTACAAGTTCAGCATTATTTTAAAATGGTTACTTTTCAACAGTCAGAATAAAAAAATATTAATTAAGATTAATTATCTTTATAATAGCAAAGACATATATGAGAGGAACC
The DNA here is from genome assembly GCA_900490495.1 of Danionella dracula. Classification (NCBI taxonomy): domain Eukaryota; kingdom Metazoa; phylum Chordata; class Actinopteri; order Cypriniformes; family Danionidae; genus Danionella; species Danionella dracula. Next base: position 8,514,265 of record UELW01000245.1, read on the forward strand.
GTGTGATGGACTGGCAACATCTCTAGGGTAACTTTTAGCCACTTCTGTGAACTGAACTTGTATGGATAAATGAGAAAGAAGTTGAATAAATAAATGAAGATGTAGAAAAGCTCAAGATAGATTGGATTTGGTTTCCTCACTCAAGTTTACAAATTGGTATTCCTAATATATGTGTGAGAATAAATTTTATGATAAAGGTCTTATTTACTTTATATTTATTTTGTTTGAGTTTCTTTCTTGCTTATTATTTTAGTTTTAAAGCTTGTGTTTTTGTGAACATAAATGTGAGCAGCAATAGACTAGCAACATTTTATTACAAGGATTTACTTTAAATGAGCAGATTTTACACACACTGTAAGACTTTCATCTCTTGGGTCTGGGAGGTAGTGTTATCGAGTGCTCCATTATCGTGAGTTGATTGTGATGGACAGATGTGTAAGGGAATAAAGATCCAAAAAATAGGTCTGTTTATTATACATGACAAAGAGTGAATAATAGTGGTCCTCAGCATTCTTTTGCTTCATCTGAAGTAAACAGTAATGTTTAATGTTTTTGTTGTTTTATAAATATGTAAATGCATGACTTTTGTTGAAATATATCACATGTGTACGTTAGCCAAAGAGGTATATGTAAAGTTGCTCTTGGTATCTGCCTTATTCCAACTGTCAGCTTTGTGCCAAAACGAACAATCAAAAGCTCAGTAAACTGTTATGCTTAAGAACAGCAAACAAAGCACAAACAATTGAATGTCAGAAAATATACCGTATCAGAGTGTGGTGTTGCAAAATAAGGGAAATAAACTGTTTAAGTAAATCCATTGTGATCCAAAGTTTGTATTTGTTCTGTTTCTCATAAAGCTTTCTCTGTTTTACCTCATTAACAACTAACAGCTAATCCTCACAAAGAAGTGTGCTTTATATATTTATATATATATATATATATATATATATATATATATATATATATATATATATATATATATATATATATATATGTATAATATAAGCAAGTTTTTAATGAAGAACATGTTTTAACACAACAGTGACTGCTCTAATCTAAAATATGTATGTTTTAGAAAACTTGTAAGCACCTTATTTTTTTTTTAGATTTTCCTGGGATTGTTCTTGTAATTAATTTACCTGACTCCTTCTCCCTGCTGTTACAGAGTCGGACTTCCAGGCCTTCACAGGCTGACGTGAGGCTGGGACAGTTTCTTTCCCCTGAGGTAAAATGTAGAGTAGATGCATCACAGGGACTGTTCATGACTTTGAGGCTTTTCACTGTGCACTTAAACTAACACTCCACAAAATTACACTCATTCTCCAACTCCCCTCAAGTTATTTTAGAGTTTTAGCCTTTCAGATTCTGTTCAGCTCTTCTGTGGTTCAGGCGATAGCATTAGCAGATTAGCTTAGCATTAAAGCGGATGGGAACAGAAGGGTTTTTGTCTAAATATCAACTACTATAGGTTCTTAAAAATTACGTTTCATGTGGTGCAAGACATAGCTTTAGTTTTGTTTTGGGAACACCCTGCTGGTTTGTGTATAAAAATATTACCTTTAATAAGAAATAGTCGATTTAAAGCTAATCTTTAAACCTACACACTCACCTGTCAGTTCATACAACCTCAACATCATTCATTCACCCAAACATTGAGGTAATAGCTGAGGTAAGGAACTGGAACCATATTTTCACGCAGAAGGACAAGCTACACTCTGAGTAAAGTTAATTTTTCTCTCAGGATTGAACTGGATATTACAGAAAATTGACTCACTATTCAAGTTTTAAATAGGGATAATTCGGCTAGCGTCACTGATATGAAAATGCTACAGGTCTGTTTTGAATCTGCTAAAACTGATCTGCTAAACTGTTATCACCCCATCAGGACAACCTTTTTTATTCAAAAAGGGTTAAAAGCTATTTAATATCTCAAGGAGAGTTTGAGAATTAGCTTAACTTAAGTGGTTCTGCCTTAAGTCTTTTTAAACCCAGCTGTTAGCAACAGAAATAGAACATTTTATATGTTAATATCTTAATTTATATACATTGTTACTAGAACATCTCTTAAACAGTTTTTCACAGGCTGATTTGTCCAAACTGGATGACATGCCAGTACTGTTGAACTATACATAATTTACTGTACAAAAATATATTTTATAGATCTTTGGTTACGCGGTAGCTCTGTGACCCTTGTGTAATGCTTTAGTTTAATTCGTTTCTCAAATAGTGCCACACAACAAGTTGGTTCTGGTACAACATGTCTGCACTGTAAAACAAATATGAAAATACTGGACCAGTGTTTTTATTTAATGGAATAGGTCACTTTTTATGATTTTATCCAAAACATCTTAAAGCTGGCATACTTTTTTAGGTAATTTTGCCATTGCAGAGTTTTTTCTGAATCATGGCTCGTGGACCGTACCTGGAACTATCACCTTATGACCAGCTCCTGATCTAAGATCGTATGGTCAAATTCTGTTAAAAAGTATATTAAAAAATCACAATAGAAAGGCAATACACATTAAATTTTTTTTTAAAATATATAACTGTACTAACATAAGTACAAACATTATAAAAAATGATAAACATGATTTCACTAGACATGAAATATAAAGAGCTGTCAGATTTCGACTTGGACACTAGGCATGGCTCTCTTAAACCGAGCCTCAATCTGAACAGGTACCTACCTCATATTTTCACTCAAAATCAAGCCTTCTTTGCTAAAAGTTCTGAAAACTTCTGAAAAAATTCTGAAAAAATCTGAATTGGCTGACAGAGGGTGCTATAGAGTCTAGGCTATAAACATTTTGTTTCGATGTGAAACAGTACCTGGCTATTTACGGATGCAGACACGAAAGTAAAACAGTAAGGGAATGATAAATAACTAGATATTTATAAGTTATTTATAACTCTGAGACAAAAAAAAAGTTTGCACAATTTATTTACAATAAATCACAAAAATAAAAATAGGGGATGACGTACAAAATTAACAAACTAAACTGATTTTTATCCTTATAGTAATAATAACAATAATAATAATAATAATAACCTGAATTACACCATCAAAAATAAAGCCTAATCTTTCCCAACTCTGGATACAGCAAAATAAGGTGTTGAGTGCCCTATATTTTAACAAAGGAATCACCTACATCTGTTTATCACCCTTTAATAAAAGTAAAATAAATAGAAAAGAGCATCAGCACAACCTAATAACTAATAACAGAACATCAAGCAAAAATCAGGCATAGGCAATTCGCAAGCAAAAGACCAGTCACCACAAACACAGTGTCCGAATGCCTGCAGAAATAAGAGAGCGAGAGAGACAGCCAGAGGATGAGAGAGAGGGAGAAGAGCGAGAGAGTAGACGAGAGAGACAGGAAGAGAGAAAGAAAAGAAATAGAGAAACAAGAGGAGAGAAGAGAGAGACTGTTCAATAATTCTCCTGGTAATTAAAGTTGAAAAACAGCAGAGGGCAGCACTGAACAAATCCCCGGCAAAACTTCAGGACCTTCACACAACTCAAAGACATAAACATTAGAAAACTGAAAAAATAAAATAATCACACAACAATTTTTGAAAATGATAATAAGCTCCAGTAAAAATTTCTACCCTGCCTGCCATGGCTCCAAAGTCAATCCACGTTATAACAGCAATTGTAGCATACTGGCGTCATCTCTAAATTTGACCTCTTTTTACAAATTATTGTAATGTAATGTGCTTTTATCAGGTGTAGTGTCTCTACTGAACATATAAAATATGGCATGAAAACAAAAATATAACATTTACGGTGCACTGTAAAAGAAAAATACATAAAAGTAGAAATACAGGGCATGTGCTATGTTTATCTTATAGAATAGCCCAGTTTCATGATTTACAGGGGTTTTTTTCTTCTAAAATTGCATTCTTGGATAGATTCTTGCCTTTTTTAAGTTGTTCAGTGTAGTTAAAATTAATACAGAGGTAAATTCGTTTTCTCTACATACGGCTCCATTTCAATCAGCCAAATGGCTTACAAAAATAATACTATATTTTGTAAAATATAATAATATAAAATATAATAACGTAAAATAAAATGTAACATTATACAATAGAAAAATGTCTGTACCAGGGTTAGGATTGGGGTAAACATAAAGGTTAACTCCATTCAAGAGTAAACAGGTTGTAGTAGAAGCTTACCTTTGACTCTTTAATGGCTAGAAGAGCATCTGCTGTGTAAAACATATGTGACAAAGGTTTACGGTTCATTCCACAGTGGCGACCTCTGAATGTAAAAGGACTAAGAAGATGAATATAATGTATATAACATGGACATATCATGTGTGACGTGTGGTATGGAGAGTGAGGTTGCCTCTTGAAGTCAACACAGTTTTGACTTTTGTAGCTTAGTTGGTGCAAATTGAGCTTGTTAAGCACGCAAATAGCACCCATGACTTTTAGTTTTGATTTCTGTGTTGGCGATATGGCATTTTTTTTAGGAGAATATGAAATAAACTTTTATTTAATTTAAGCGAGAGTCCGTGCATGATTAAAAGACTTAATTTGCACCAACCTAAGCATCTGACCTAATGGCTGACTGCTACCGGTTACTTTCACAGAATATAGTGACATGTTCACACAATGTGAAGTTTAGTTCAGACACGTGGATATAAACTTATTACAGTTTGGTGTTTGCATGAAGAAACTAAGGTCACTTTTAAACAGTGTGATTCCCGTTCATGGAATCAAAGGGAGTTTGTTTACTCAGGGTTTAGAATGACCTGGGTTAACTGTGAAAAGCCTTATCATAAAACGTCACTATCAACTACTTAATGATTTTTGTCATTTTTATGTTTACTTGCTGAAGATATTCCTTCAACATTTAGAACCCTTCTTTTAGTGATTGACGATTGAAAGTAGTAAGCAGCCCTCAGCTGTATTAAACTATGTACATGTATTAATTGAAGTCGACTCTCAACACTAATCCTGGATTCATCCGTCTGCTCTCAACAGGTGAAGTGTTTCCTGGTGCTCTCTTCTCTTGTTCTGCCTGGCTCACCTGCTTCTCTGAACCTTTTCAAAGTTTTATTTGGAAAAGAAAAACAGACAATAACACACAAAGATCAATGGTGTTGGTGTGATGACTCTGGATGCGCTGGGTTGGACTCAAACCTGTTAGCCAATGGAATACTGTCTTAAAGGCGGAATAATGAATGTTTTTCACAAACCTGCTGTCAAAGCTTTGTGTGGGAAGTGACATTTCTGATAAAGCTTTATTATTTATTTGGGAAAGTTTCTTATGTTTTAATTCAAGCCTAAACACTGCACAGTTTTTACCCCTTTACACCCATTGCAATAGACATTTGATTTTAGCATTTGCTAAATAAATTTGTGTCTTGCTGAGAAGTGACTCAATTGAAAGCCTGATTTATATAGCACTGGATGTTGGTTTTCAGTTTAAGGTTCTAAATGCTAATTTTACATACACCAAAATTATTATTGTTTTAGATATATGTCAGTTCAGGCCTTATCACTGAAATAGTTGAAAAGCTTGACATTTTTGTTAGACTAGTTCAAAAACAAGGAAAAATATAGTATTTAAAAAGAATTAAAAGCAAGAAGAAAGTAGTTCAAAATGACTTGAAATTAAATTAAGTTCTGATGAGTTTAGAGGTCCCCTTCCCCTTTAAATCACTTGTGTGCACCCTAAGAGTAGCAGCAAGAGCTAAAAGTCTTCATGCAGTTTATTCCTAAAGGAGGCGACTTCAGCTTTCTTCCAGAAAGACAGTTTTAAATTTTCATTAAAAAAAGCTGATGACAAACTACCTGCAAAAGAGCTTGTTTTGCTTGGGATGGAGAACTAGGCTTCATTGATTTGATTATTTTATAAAAAGGGAGCAGGACAACCAACAATCTTTAACATATTTTGGTGGTGAAATAAACTTTACATGCTATTTGAATAGTGCATTTGAACCAGTCGTGAACTGGATTTGTGTGAAGCTTTGTACTGGTTTTGGATGTCCAATTATATATATATATATATAAAGTAAACCACATTTTAAGGTTTCTGCTGGAGGTCAGATTTCCCACTACGTTTCTTTGCGTACAGAGGGTCTTGAACTGAGCTATTTAGTTTACTTTTCTTCCTGGAGGTGGACGTTCTGCCAAAGTTTAGCATGACTGGATCTGCCTTTACCCAGTCACTAACGTCGGATCATGACGTATGCAATGCACCAAGAAATATAAGCTTTGAAACAAAGTGGGGATCAAAATGATCATAACGACAAATTGATGGCGTAAATCAGTAATCCTCACTTTTGTTTTACATTTAATAATTAAATTTAACGTACATCTAATGGACAACAATTCCAGTGAGCTTGTCCTGGTACATAGACGAGACTAGCGTCTCCATTTGGGGTTCTGTTGCCCAAACACCAAGCTGAAGCAACCACCCATAATATTCGTGTCATGGTGCACACCGAGCTGACCAGCACAAACTCCTGATTTTTCAGGCTCCTTGACATAATCTTCAAATGGTGGAAGAATACAGGAAACAACCACAATGGTGAGCTTAGCAAATCCTCAGTTGAAATAATCTCTTTGCCTAGCCACCTTCTTTGCAATTAGCAGAGCAAGTCAGTAAAGTAAACTTTTTCCAAACCCCATGGGGAGTAAGCATCTTTGTAAAAACAAAGAATTTTTCTGACAGACAAAATGTAGTTAACATTATTGTTGCTTATATTTTAATTTGTCATTGTTATGATTAATTGCAACAACTGCCTTGTACACTTCTGTATAATCTAATTCCCGTCTCCACCACCAGACTGACTACAAATCCAATCTAGGGATGAATGTGACAGCTTCACTCACAGTCACTCCTACTGTTCGCTGAGCGGCCCAGTAAAAAATCTTACTGGGGAAAACAAAGCTTGATCGCTCAGTGCCAGACCCTCTGTGAAAGATGAAATGTTGTGGGTGGGGCTGGTTTGAACTACGCTACTTAGTTTAGCATATTTATAACCTGCCCTCTGTAAAACAGGGTGTGATTATATTATATTACAATAATATACCAAATAACAATTGAAAATCATGTTTTAAAATAAAACATTTTGCACATTTAAATTCAGATCAGTAAACCGGCTTCTTGTGGGACTGTGGTTTCAGAGACAGAGGCACTACTGCCGTACAATGCTTTGTATAGCAACAGCAAAGGCAGACATTTTGTTTCTGGAGGCGTAGCCATAATATGCAATATAAGCAGTTCCAGTCTGGTCCACAGTGTTGAGTCTGCTATGTTTAAAATCAGTAATGATCTTTTGCTCGTTGCAGACTCTGGCTCTATTTCTATATTGGTCCTGCTTGACCTGTCAGCTGCATCTGACACTATTGCACACCATATCCTGTTGGCTAGATTAGAGGCCATTGGCAGCTGGAATTGCACTCAACTGGTTTAAATCATGTCTCTCTCACCGCACCCATTTTTTCAGATTAAATCGCACCACTCAAATTTTTCCCTGTCACTTCTGGTGTCACTCAAGGTTCCGTTCTTGGCCCTATACTCTTCCTCATCTACATTCCTCCACTAGATCAAATAATCACAAAATTTGGTATAACTTTCCACTGATACGCAGACAACACTAAACTATATTTTTCTACCAAACCTTCCTCATCCCTCATCTCTTCATCCCTGATAGCTTGCTTGTCCGAACTTGAAACATGGCTCTCAAGTAACCTTTTGAAACTTAATGGTGAAAAAAATGGAAGTAATTTTAATTGGCCCGAAATCTGCCTGAGAAAAATCCAATCTAGCTTCAGTTCAGCAACAAAGCTAAAAGTCTTGGAGTCATCCTTGTTAGAACACTGTCAATGGAACCTCACAATAATTCCATCCCCCACACTGCATATTTTCACCTACGAAACATCAACCGCCTCCGTCCGTTTCTATCTTCCAAGGCTGCTGCTATTTTAGTGTATGCACCTCATGCCTCGACTTCTGCAATAGTGTGTTTCATGGATTGCCATCTAAAACACTGAACAGACTGCAGCTTGTTCAAAACGCTGCTGTTCGTGTCATAACACGTACTCCACATATCGAGCACATCACTCCCGTTCTCAAACACCTGCCCTGGCTCCCTGTTAAACAACGCTCTCAATTCAAAATACTCCTCTTCACATACAAGGCTCTGAACTTACCTAGGAGATGTTCTATCCATTTGTACCCTCACACGCACACTCCAGTCTAGTTGTTCTATTACTCTTTTGGGGATTCTTCTGTGCAGCCCCCTCAATGTGGAATCTTCTGCCTGATGAGATCCACAACAGCAGTGATATGTTTTTAAATCTAGATTGAAGACTTTTCTCTTTAAGGAGGCATATGCTCTATAGTTTTTATTTTCTGAACTGAATGTTAACAGTGTCGGTGATTTATGAACTTCTGAGAGTGGGTAGAATTGACAAGTTCCTTGTGGCACTTTGAATTTTAATTTCCTGAATGAGTCAGAATAATTTTCAAAAGAAAACTTTACATCTGTGCCACATATGCAAGCAGGAGCTTACATTTATAGAGGTAGATGGAAATGATAAAAAATACAATGGTCACAACAGACACGTGCACATAAATAGGCCTCTAGAATGTTGCTTTAGGTCCTTACAGGAAAGTGGAATCAGGTTATTGGGTGAACCTAACCAGGAAATCAACCAATGTTTTGACCAAATCCCAGTGGCATATTTGGAGTCCTAGGCTAACAAAGACCTAGATGTCCCTGTAGCTTTTCAGAAAATTTTCATCAAAATTAGCCTAAAGGTTACAGTCCAGTCTTGAGACAATTACATTTACATTTCTGTATTTGGCAGACGCTTTTGTCCAAAGCGACTTACAGTAGGGGAGAGACAATGTGCAATTTGTTACAGTCAAAGTCTATCTCAGCTTGCTCATAATAGAAGTTGTATCAACTTATCAATAAACCATAGCAGGAAGAAAATAGGTGCTCCCTGAAGAGAAGAGTTTTTAGTTGCTTTTTGAAAGCTGTTAGTGTTGCTGCTTTCCTGACTGGATCAGGGAGTTTGTTCCACTAGCCAGGGATGCAAGAATCCCGATTCCTGCAACTCATGAATAATAACCCTGTATGTACTATATTACAGTTACATTATAATTAATTTCGCACTATAATGTACTAACGTTACACTAATCTATTGTAGCCAGTCCTTTAGCTGCCTTTGACTAAAACCTGCCCAGGGAGTAGTTTGCCTGACATATTAAACAATTCCATTTCACTTCACTTCAGAGTGTCATATTTCTGGGCGTGGAAATGTCACCTCAAAAATAGACCGAAATGCAACAATTTATTTAAAGTGATCCAATGTTTAGCTGTTCTTTATAACCGCACATTCTCAGTACACATTATAGATCTTTCTTTTTTTCTTTGAAGTGCTGCAAAAAAATCTCACCAACAGTCCATGTCGTGAAGTCTGGAGCGTAATGATTTCTGTTTAAAATGACTAACCTTAGGCACTGTTGCAACAAACTTTGTGAAAATGTCCCTCTTTTCGGATCCATTGGGTTTGCTTCACTTAATTTTCCTGCACTTCTCCTTCACATCACACATCAAATGTTGCAACTCACTTCAGTTGATTCATGGCCATTACTGCAGTGTCAAGGATTCTTATCTTTGATGCTGCAAAAACTTTTAAATCCCTATGCAGCTTGCGGCAGAATTGTTTCTACACTGCATGATTTAATTGTTTAATTTAATTTATCTGCGTGGAGAATTGACATGGGGCGCAAGTTCACCTATAAGGCACCCTGATGTAATTTTAACTAACAGGTTTTAAAAGGATTGTTTCATTTATGAGCAAACAAAGGCGTCACGGTGGCGCAGTGGGTAGCACGGTCGTCTCACAGCAAGAAGGTCGCTGGTTCTAGGCTCGGCTGGGGCAAGTGGCGTTTCTGTGTGGAGTTTGCATGTTCTCCCCGTGATCGCGTGGGTTTTCTCCGGGTGCTCCGGTTTCCCCACAAGTCCAAAGACATGCAGAATAAGTGAATTGAATAAGAACAATTGCCCATAGTGTTAAAGTGTGAATGAGTGTGTGTGAATGTTTCCCAGCGATGGGTTGCGGCAGGGAAGGGCATCCGCTGCGTAAAACATATGCCAGAGAGTTGGCAGTTCATTCTGCTGTGGCGACTCCGAAAGGGAATAAAGCCGACATGAAGATGAATGAATGAGCAAACAAATAAAATAATAAATTTTTTAGTCTTCATCATAGGCCTGATCAGGGGCCCCTAAAAACCGCCTGCCTTTGCTAATGGTAAGTTCTCCCTTGACCTGTCCGCGTCCATTTCAGTACATTTAAAACTGAAACAGGAGTTTTGTGACCATTCAAAGAGCGAGATAAGTCTTTGAAATAAAATAGACGCCAAACACTTCAAGCATTGCTGCTACACAGATTCACATTTATTCATATATCATAAATCATATATTTCTCTTTTTTATACAATTTTCTCAAAATCTGCCACAGGAATAGACAAACTGTGAATAATTTATAGTGATCACAACGTAAAAGTGCACTAGACAGGGGGGATGTAAAAGCACTGAATGTGTGTGAAACTCAGAAATAACAGGAGCTTTTCAGGTACATTCCACCAAAACCTGCTACTCTTGGGTTCAGACATGGCTATGCATGAAATATAATCATTCAAAACTTATGAAAATGTGCTGAGTTTCGTTTCCTTCTTCAAGTAATAGAGAATAATCACATTTTCGACATACTATGATAAAGAAAGCATTTGAAGAACACTACAATGTAGAGACTCGTCATTTTTAACATCAAACAGCATATGTGATATAAAAAACACACTGTGAAAAGGGACACAAATAACTACGCATGTCTCAATAGAGCATCTCTACCCCTTGAAACAGAGACATTTGGCCCCTGCAGAGTGATATAGGCTTGCATTGTCTTCAAGGGAATGAGAATCTTCAGTTCTGTCTTGTAGAAGTGATTTAGGAGCATGATGGGAGGAGAGCGTGAAGCATGAGATGGGACAGTGTGCTGTGGCTCACTGAGGAAGGGCTTTCAGGATGGCATTCACCTCTTCAGCCACTGCAGTCAGGGCAAACTCGAACTGGTCCTGTGGAAGGAATGCACACCGAACTGAGCAACACACGCGCTGCAAGTGCTGAATGACTGCTGAAATCATCACAAACAGTTTGTTCTACCTTAGTGAGCACCATATTTGGTCTCTGGTCACGCATGTGCTCCAGTGTCGCAGCGATATCAATCTCCTTCACACCTGAAATCAATCAGAAATGTGAAAATGAATAAATCAGAACAATCTTTACATTGCACATCATAGAGGTAGTGAGTGTGTTTACATGCACTTCAGGTTATGCTCAATAAGCTGATCTCTTTGGTGTCATGTAAACACAGAAAACAGGTTTCAGTAATCGGGGTACTGGCATAAACTGTTTTTGAGAAAGGCGATCAAAGAAGGTAGTTTTTACCCGAACATAAATTATTCACTCCAGCTTTGCTTTCCTTCCCAGAATTACAGAAATTAAGTAGCACTTTTAACATACTCTGCACCGGAGCAGGTTATGTTCAGAGAGTATGTTGCTATGGTTACTTAATTAACTTGAAAGACACCTTTGTTTTTGGAACCGAAATCTGGGGTTATCCACAAACTTACCCTCAAATATATCCGGTTATGACACATAACTTGGATGGGATGGGATGTAATGCACAAAAAATGGTTTATTGGTAGATATAATTGCATAACGTTTGAAAAATCATAAATGCTCAAAGGCATAAAAGTGATTTTTGGGGTTGCCAGAGATTGAGAAAATGCACAACTTCGTGTGATGTGTGTAAAAGTGATGGTTAGGGGTTCAAACAGTGTATTTGAGTTATACAGTTTATTATGCAAAAAAAAAAAAAAACTTGTATGTGTTGTTGATTTGATGATATAGATCTTAAATTTGATTCTACTTGAGCTAAAAGGTCTTACATTTTATGCAAATGAGGATATCAGAAGCTGAAGGTGAAAAAGAAAAGAAGGAAAATATGCACATGTTTTATCAATCAGATTCAAACGTTGCTTCCTTGTTGTACCCTAACGTATATTGCGATTTTATTCACTTTTTAAATGTAGCATTTTCCAGTACACCTGGGCATATTACAGCTACACACTAAATTACGAGCCTAAAACAATCTTGTTTTTCAGGGAAGCTCTCTGAAATGGCAGTGTTCAGCGTGTGATGGTCAGATTTGATCAAAAGACAGGAATAATGACTCACCTTTCGCCATACGGTTGAGTACCATGTCAATAAGAATGTATGTTCCAGTTCTCCCGGTGCCATTGCTGTGTGATATAGAAAAACATTTCAGCATCAACCATTCGACTTCAAGATGAAACATCAGTCTCATGAGCCGGAGCCATGCTTACCTGCAGTGCACAATAATTGGGCAAGAGCGCCCCCTGTAGCACTTGTTTACTTTTCTGAAAAAAGAGGGAAGGATGAAGAAGAGAAGATTATTTTATTTGTGTAATGATCCTTTATCGATCAGTGTTACTGGGGGAGGAAGAATAGGCAGCATCCGTTAAGCCTTAATCCTGTTGCACTCACACCTACCAATGATCATTTTTGTGACTATGCAACTGGACCCAGACTACTAGCTGCAAATCACAAAAATGACACCGGGAGGTGCGCTACGTCCAGGGACCTAGCGATCTCCATCTCAGACAGAGAGAGTGATGGAGGGAGAGAGAGTGGGGAGAGAGACAGGGTGAAACAGGTTCTTGGCTGCCTGCTGAGCACAGTCTGGAGTGCGTATGCTTTGAAGAGGGAGAGGAACTGCAGGGGAAACAGGATATTGAGGTGAAGACAGCATCAGAAGTATGCCTTCCATCCTTATATTGTTAAAATAAGATGGAAGGACTTACATGGGGATGGGTGTTTTGAGGTGTCCTAAATTCAAGAGTTTTTTGCAGATTCAAACTTTCAACACACTTTAACATGCATTTTCATCACACTAATTTGATTCCAGCAGACACCTTGATGCAAGCAATGACAAAGCAATACAAGTTCATTCTAATTTGAGGAATGTCTGGTCAGCTTGGGAACAATTACATTTCACTGAAGGCTATGGCTCTCACTCAGAACATGTTAACTTTAGATTTACTTTTATTTTAATTTATTATTATTTTTTTTTACAAAAAGGAGGATCAGGAGATCAGAAGGACTTACTTATTGCAATTATATCTTTTAAAATGATTTCAGCCTGGTGTTTCTTTACAAAATTTTCTATGTGTTTATGGTGATTTTATGTTTCTGTCTTCTAGTACAACCATGTTTTATTATATTATATTTTATCGAAATTTTTTTGTTTGCTTTTTAATCATAACTTACAAGATGATGTTATAAGTTAATGAATATGAATGTACAGCACCTTGTTCAACTTCTGTGGGTTGTTTTGTGGCACTATATCACTAAAGTTGGATTGATTGATTAATTAATAATTAGTTTGTTTTCTTTGTAAATTAGACATAAATTTGACATATAGAAATACACGGCCAAATTGTCTTTTGCGTATCTTAGATAATATTGTTTTGAATTCTGTAACCCAGAGGTGTGAGCCTACAATCCAGTGTGATCTGTGGTGTGATGTGTGTGTCTCGGTCAGTACCTGCGGAAGTCCAGAAGGGGGCGGGTGGACGATGGGATTCCATTAGCTGGCCAGCTCAGCAGGTGGAACTGGGTTAAAGTGCGTGTCTCCTGAGTCTGAACGTTCTTCAGGTAGAAACTACGAACCAGGAAGTCTTTACACCAGATGTGCTCAGACACAAGGTTCACCTGACAAAGTAGGAAAAACTAAATTAGTAAAAATTTACAACTACTAGGTATAGAAAAAGAGGAGGTTTAGAAAGTTTCCTACCTCATAAATGTTGTACAGTGAAGATCCTTCATCAGGCCAGTAGCGTTCACATTGTTTCTCTCCATCCTCCACAAGAGCTGTCATCATCACTATCACCGTACAGCCGTTCTCCCAAACCATCTAACACAACCAAACAAAACTGAGCATCTGTCCTCCATCACCCATGTTTGTGAGAGACATATTTGTTTAATTCAAAAGGTCACCGAATTATGTAATAGAGCTTTTAAAATATTTTTTCTGCTACTGAAAGTGTAGGTCAGTATTGCTGGGAGGATAACTAACTTACCTGCCAAAAATCTGCAACAGTGTGTGATAAAGGTCCTTGAGTAGCAATATAAGCAGGTAAACGCGGATCGTGATCAATCTATGAGAAGAGATTGTAAAATGAGTGATGTTACTTCAGAATTGATCACTCTACTTTTTTCTATACACACAGATCCTTCTTACTATAGTGCTGGCGTTAATGTAGTCCTCTTTAGAAGGGTTGATCTCAGCTTTTAGTTTCACTCTTGAATGGTCATCTAAAACAAAATGATGCTTTCATTACCCAAAATCACGTGTATGAGAATAAATAAATCCTACACTTTATCAATTATATTTCCCACATGTTGCCTTTTGTTTACATGTTTTATGCATGCATTTCCCAATTATTACACATGAGATCTAAAACACATTATCTCTTTACTTCATGTAACTTAGACTTTTAGTTTTTTTCGGACTTCAACTCTTACAGGGCACAAAGTCAGGATAACGGTTCTTCTCCATGTTGTTTTCACTCTGGCCGATAGAGACAGAGCTCGGCTCAGCCTGGTATGAACAAAGAGCCTCCCACTCTTTCTGCAGACGGTCCTTATTCTTCAGGTGATCCTCCATATATGCCTGAAATCAGAAATGTACTTTAAACATTTCACTGATAGCTTAGTTTCCGAGAAACTAACAAATTACTTTAGAAATTATGTTTAAAAACTTCAATAAGATCATAAGAGTCTGTTATTTGGGGGACATGGAATGTTGAAAAATATAGCAAAATCTGTGCACTCTAGGCCTTAAAAAAATTCATAACCACATAAAATACATATATAAAAAGGAATGCATAGAATATGAATTAAAACTTAGTCAGAATGAGGACTCCAAAAGAATTGAGGCAACAAAAACTTCAACTGGTAATGAAAACAAATATAATATATGGACCCTTAAAAAATAATAATTGGAAGTAGCCTATAATTAACTGACAACAACACAGGTGATGCTGACGTGTGATGCCATCTGAAATGCCTGCAAGCTGTCTGTCTGTCCTCGAGCTGCTTGAGCAACAGTTTAGTCTGTCCATAGAAAACCAGATCAAAGTCAACTAGTGCTAAATAAAGCCAGTTGATACTTAATAACGCTAGCTAATGCAAAAATGACCTAAAACTAAATTGTTTAAAAACGAGGTCTAGGTAAAAGCCTGCAAAAATAAAGTTAATGGTAATTTCATAATAATAATTATCATCATCATCATCATCATCATTTCATAATAAGTCATTTTAATCTAAAACCAGAACAAAAACACATAAGACTAGCAAATGACTGGCTAGAACCAGCTAAAAGCAGAAAAAAGACATGCTAGACCAGGAAATTACTTGATAGAACTAGCTAACAACAGAATAAAAAAATGACTAGCAAATAACTGGCTAGAATCAGATAATACCCTGAATAAAAACATGTAAGACAAGAAAACTACTGGCTAGAACCAGCCAAAACCAGAACAAAAACATGCAAACTAGCAAATAACAGACTAGAATCAGCTAACACCAGATTAAAAACTTGCAAGACTAGCAAATAACTGACTAGAATCAGCTAACACCAGAATAAAAACTTGCTAATCTAGCAAATGACTGGCAAGAATCAGATAAAATCCAGAACAAAACCATGCTAGACTACAAAATGACTGGCTAAAACCAAAATAAAAACATGTAAGTGAAAATGACTGGCTAGAACCAGCTAAAACTAGAACAAAAGCATGCTAAAATAGCAAATGATTGCCTAAAACCAGAACAAAAACATAAACATGTAAGACTAGCAGAAGATGGGCTAGCTCACAACCAGCTCACAAGTCAGATCGTAACCAGCTAAAACAAGCTCATGGCTTCTGTGAACATCAGCCAAAATAAGACCATATTAATAAACTAATTCTTCAACAGCAGTTAAAAACTTTAACAGCAGTTAAAATCTAAACAGCAACAAGCCCAAACCTAGAACAAACCAGACAGGTCATCACATGACGTATCCAATTTTTACTCAGAAACACAGTCAGAGAAATTAGTTTAAAGCAGTACATGTGAGGGCAGGCTTGTGTTGGCTCTGTACCAGTATCATGTGTCCCGTTGAGATGTCCATGTTGGACTGGGCCGGCTCTTCACTCCAGGAAGGGGTGCTGCTGTGAGAGCTGGGACTGTGCTGGGGCCCATCGCTGAACTGAGACGACACACTGCTGACGCGAGATGTATCTGTGCCCCGGCGCCCACCAGCCTCTGCACGGCTGAATGAGGACTTGGCTGCCATGTGCTGGCGACACAGCTCCTGACAATATTAATAATATCCCAGGTTACCTTCGACTATCAATAATTATTCGTCTCAAAACTACTGTACAAATGTTGCCAATAACATCAAATAGAATTCGATTTAATTCCAAGAGAAAACAAAAAAAGTCCAAATGTATTGCATGTTTCAATGTTCAAAAGCATAAATGTGATAGATTTATTAATGTCCTAAAGACATTTAAGCGCAAGTGTATGCCTTAAGCATCTTGAAAATGTTTATTTATTATTTGTTTATTAAAAAAATTGTAACTATTTGAAATGTTTAGCAATGTACGCTACATCCTGAGTCAGTTCTAATTTTTTGTCTGATGATTATTTCCAAATAATGTACCAATTACCATGAACTGAATTCATCGATCCAAATGATTCATAAATCTCTAACCCATGAGCTCCGATATCATAATTTCTGTTATATTATACATTTTAACTTGTGGAAATATACCTCTGCTATGGATGTCACCAAAAAGAATGTAGTTTGGGTTAGGAGAATATGTGACTGGCAATCTTCATTTCTATGTAATTGTAATTTATGCAGTTTTTACAAAAAAAACATTTTTTTCGTGGATGTGACATCTTTCTGATAACAGTTTTATTGTTGCTTGTAAATGCTGTAAAAATAGTTTCATGTTGTTTTTTGTTCAATGTTTTTCGGTTTTTGTTTAGAATCGATCCAATAAAGATTTTAGAAGAGTTGGGAAGAAGGCACAATAAAAGACCGATTGCTGGACTTCAGCCTCCAGATCTGTATGTATGTGCATATACACTGCTAAGTGTGTATGACTGCTAAGCCATCAGTAATATACATCAATAACACATTGCAATTCATAGATAAAAAAAACAAGATTAAAAAAAGTTTTCAATAGTGTTCATTGACTTCTATGTGCATACTCAACCCCTTTCATGTTTGTAATTGCTTTAACTATAAAAATTCATTTGAGAAATCAATGCATTCTTCTGAATAGTGTGTTTTATCCTGTGCACCTGGTAGTCAAAATGAGTCTCGGCACCGGCTTCTGGTCCCAGACCTAGCTTTCCAGCAGCTAACTGGTGGGCATGGTGACGGAGACAGGCAATCCCCAAAGCAACCAACAACACTGTGCCCACACAAGCAATGACAACCATTGTCAAGACGATCCCACGCGAGCCCTCCACAATCCGGGAAGCCTGGGGCAAACCATGACCCTCGCTTCTCTAAGATGAGAGAGAGAGAGAGAAAATATATATATATATATATATATATATATATATATATATATATATATATATATATATATATATATATATATATATATATATATATATATATATATATAATACAGAATTATCACATTGTCAATATCAATGCTGAACTTAATAAAAATATGTTTTTTTGTTTAGTTTTTGCAAAGAACCCTTTACTAATTCTTAAATAAGAAGATTAGCATTCCTTATATTTGCACTTCTTATATGATGGATGAAAACCTTCACCTCCAGTCTGAGCTCCCGTCACATTTCAGCCCTTACTCTTTTGCTTCCTGAAATATTCACTACATTTAAAGCATGTTTTCTGTGGCGTTTCATAAAAATGAACAGCATATACACAATTACATTTATATATTTTTTATAGTTTATAAATAGTTTGAGAAGTCTGACAGTTAGACCATATTTCCACTGACAAAACAGTACAATTTTGGTACATTTAAAACTTTTAAATAAATAAAAAATGTAAAAATGTGGGTACAGATTTTGTACTAGAAACATTATTCATGCTTGGATAAAAAATTTAATTAAACGTAATAAGATTAATACATTTTATTGATTAATAAAAAAATATATTCTGTCAGTTTTCAGAAATGCAATTTTGATGCTTGTAAATATGAATGTGGGTTAAATATACAGATGCATCTCATTAAATTAGAATGTTGTTAAATTTTGTAGTCCATATTAAATTAATTCAGTCTACACAGACAAAAGTATTTTTTTAATCTTTATATAGTACTTTATGTAAACTCACCAATCTACCAAAAATGTATAAAACAAAGCTACTAGCACCAATACAGTGCATGTACCAGCAGGAGGATGCAACAATGATGCAAAAACAAATCAGCTTTTGCTTTATCATGGAATAGAATTTCATTTATTTTACACACAAGTTGAGTGTTGAACACAAGTTGAACTGCTGAAATAAATAACTGCATCTGAGCCATTCTATTAAATACACGCACTAAACATATTAGATTAGTTTGGAATCATCTATATTAAAAAAAAGTAAAGAAACTGTGTATATTAAATCAAGTCAAAACCATTTTCAGCATCAAACCACCACCACAACAACAAAAAAAAGAAGATATATTAGAATCATACCTGTAAATTAGCTTATTTTTATACTATAAAAATCAAGGTGATCTGTCCCAGACGTTGTTTCTCTAGCCAGATCTCTCTGGCACATGTCAGTGTTTCACATCTGATTTCTTTTCTCTTTGTGTTTGAATAAACAAGTCCTATGTAATTCATGATTGACTACTAATTACCCTGGCATGCCCACTCTCGACACGCGCCTTCTCAAGAAATTATAAAAGAAAGCAACCGAGCCTCCCGCCTCTTGCAATAAATACCATCCAGTAAACAATTAGGGGACTCCCCCATGCGACGAACAGGTCACACACTGGCATTTATGTTTACTCCATCTCTAGTAAAAGGAAAAGAAAAGAACAAGATGTGCTGTTGCTGATTTCATCTGCCCTTCTGCCCTCAAGGCTCCAGTCTCTGCCTGCTGGTGTTGCCATGGTGTCTGGGAGCAGCAGCAAAGGAGAACAAGCTGCAACGCTGTCATGGTAACAGTTAAAAGCTCTATTAAATCCATGGCCTTCACAGCAGCCATAGCAAATGCGCCACTGATAGTGCAACTGTTTTATCAAATTAAAAGTAAAAGTCAATCTGTTTGTCAAAGAACTCTCTTGGTAGTTAGTACTGCTGGATAAATCAATGCATTTTCAGCTATAGATAGAGTTACAGGTTCTGCTGGTGTCATAATCCGCAAAAGGCACAGTTCACTGTGTTTTAATAATATTTTAAAACCTTTACAATGAAAACTGGATATTTTTGGAATAGGAAAACACAAGGAGAAGAAATGTGTGTGTATATATATTATATACAGGCTTAATTGTGTCATGTGAAATTTTCTAAATTTTTAAACGTTTATATCTATTATTATGTTTAAAAATGTAGAAAATTTCACACGACACAATTTTTTTGTTTTCCAAACAACTGAAACAAACCTGTAGCCACCTCTTCAGAGCCCCCATCCCCCCACTAGAGATGAGGGACTGAAAGCCAAAAAAGCTTGTTTCTAACAAGCGCACAGGACACTTTCCTTTATTTTCTATCCATTCTCAAAACTCAAGTCTTTTCCCCCTCACTCGCTCGTTACACCCCACTCTTCCTCACCATTCCTCACAGCTCTTGTTCCCTCTCAACCCAGGCCTTTTCTCCTTAAAAAGCCAGAAGAATGTTCCGGAGGAGGCAGTGAAGGAGGAGGGTGTTGAAGCAAATGTACGAAACCGAAGGACAGACAATGGAGGAGGAGATAAGGGGTGTGGGGCACCTCACCTGCTACTCCAGAGAGGCCCCGAAAGGAAGAGTGACAGGCTTTTAGAATGGAGCATGGGAGAACGGAGGAAAAATGAGCTGGTTTAGGACAACAGGACAAAGACCCCCTGAGGTCTGAGAGGGTAAGGCCCAGAAATGAGGAGAACCACAGAAAAGCCAACCGATCCCACACTGAGAAAGCACGGGTGCAAGCAAAGAGAGCTAAAAATCTCAGCCCAAAAGCATGGGTTTGGGATGAACGAGGTGATATTTACATTCACATGATGTGGCGTGCTGTTTAACACACACCGAAGTGATGCTACCGCTCAAATGTGAATTTGAATCACAATGGCAGAGGAAGCATAGTTAAAACATCTGTTCCTCAACAACCGGGAAAAGAGACCCAGGGTCCCAGGACCCCTCTGGCGCTCCCCATGACCCCACTGACATCTGGCATGACCTTTGACCTTTGCAGGAGAAAGAGCCACACACACTCACAGCAATACACATGCACTGCTGCGTGTGTGCTTGTTTGTTTTTGAAGATCACAGGGAAAAGATCAGACTGATTCATAAAAGATTATTGAAAATCAGTCGTGTACTCCGATTCACAATGTATGTTTCTGAGACTCTGATTTCAATTGTAAGATTTGGGTGTCTTCATTTTACAATTAAGTGAGATTCTGTAGCCTGGGGCAGACCATGACTCGTCAGATTTCTCTGATGTGTCTGCTGTGAAGTTACACAGCAGAAACTGCTCAGCTTTCATTACAGTTCATAGCTTGTGATGGATGATTTTTCTTAGAAATTGGCTTTAAAAAGTTACTTACCATTTAAAAATATGAATCACATAAGCCTTTGTTTTCTTTACATGATAAAA
Source organism: Danionella dracula (assembly GCA_900490495.1). Lineage (NCBI taxonomy): Eukaryota > Metazoa > Chordata > Actinopteri > Cypriniformes > Danionidae > Danionella > Danionella dracula. The sequence goes on from UELW01000245.1 coordinate 8,535,201, forward strand.
TAGCAAAGTAATTTAAACTGTTACTGCTGGATCAGGGGAAGGGTAAACCATGGTAATCTAAAAATATTAAAACCTTCACTGAGTAATTTCATTTACAACCAATCGATGCCTCATAGTTCACAACCAAAATTCTACATTTTAATAGAAAGCTAGAAAGTTCAAACATATTTGCACCTGCTGCAATGACAACAAATGGATTACATCATCTCACTCATAGTCTGTTCTGCCCTGTTACCACAGCAATCAGTTGACCTGACATAACTAAAATTCAAAGTATGAAGTGAATTTAGTGTGAATAAAGTATCAATAATTCCATAATATTCCAAAATAATAATTTTAATTAAAGCTTGAAAGCAAATGTTCTCAAAGTGTGAAAGTTAACGGCACTCAATACAAAGCAGAATTATACAACATAATTGTAGTTGAGACTGCAGTAACAATTCAGCACATTTTTTTCTTATTATTTTTTAATTCAATAAATAAATCTGAATTCTGAATTTGAATAGTTATTATAACAAAACTGTCTTGACTTACAGTCTTGAGTTGAGATACTATAATACAATTCTCTTTTACATTTTGGTAGCACAAAAAATATCTAGGAGTATATATATATATATATATATACATATATATATATATATATATATATATATATATAGTAATATATATATATATATATATATATATATATATATATATATATATATATATATATATATATATATATATATACTCCTAGATATATATACTAGATATTTTTTATACCTACACATAGAATCAATGGATCAGATCTAAAACTGAACTCACCCGCACTCATCCTCTCAGCTCTCCGGACAAACAGATCATCCATTTCTTGTGTAAAATCACAGCGTCTTCACTCCCTTGTTCAAAGCCCTCTCAGCAACAGCACACTAATAATCTAACTTCTGCTAGTTTTTGACTAAGTGCAAAATATGGAGGGAAAAGCAAGCCATTCGAGCAGAGCCAGGCGCAAAGGTAAATGAGTGAAAATAAATGGGAAGGACAAGAAAAGGGAGGGGAAAGAGAGAATGTGCCTCCTCCAGAGCTGCGTCCAGCTCATATGAAGGCCCCACTGCCTCTCAGCCCTATTCAACTGATGCCGCCACTTGACACATCAAACGCCGTTACCATAGCGACAGCTCCACATGTTGCTGATGGTGAAATGGTGGGTTGGGGGTGGTATTGATGCCTTGGATAGGTCATCCATGCAAGAGAGAGAAAGAGAGAAGAAGGGAAAAAGGCCGAATGCCTCAGAAACAGGAGGCATGACAAATGAGCTGTAAGAAAACTGCCACAGACCCGAATAGACGGTTGAAAGTAATACACTTTCGCAAATACTCAGAATAACTGAACTATAGATGATTATGTGGTTATTATTAATCCTGCTACTAATGATTAATTGGTATGTTTATAATACTACTGCCATCTACAAGACATTAAAAAATAATAGATGTTTGGTGATTTTTGAACATGATTCAAACAATTAGACTAGATCAGATAACCTAATTCAAATATATGCAAATGTTAGTAAAGATAGATACGATTTTAACAATTTAAATAAAAATCGGCAGCTGAGTGTACCCAAGTGTTTCATGAAGGTTGAATATACTATGTGCAATGCTGTGCCCCTCTAGCACTGACTTTCCAATTTCTGTACTCTATGCACCGCTATGTTATTTGTGTACAAAATTGTGGTTTAAATGTTTTAACTCAAAAGTTAAGTTTGTTGTGTGATTGGGTTTGCTAGAGCAGAGGCCAAGCAGTAACCCCCAACTTTCCCTCTGTGTGCATAAAGTTTCAGAAGTTTTAATGCCACAACTGACCACATGAGGCTAATTCCAGAATTGAGTTTAACAATTCTTAGTTTTACATCCGAAATAAACAAATCTAATGCCTGAAGATTAAGAAGTATCTTGGCAATGGCTTAACAACATGTTTATTTAATTCAATTAAATTATGTGTCCATTGTGATCAGCACAATAACTATTCTGCAACATGATTAAAACCATCTGAATATCAATCAATCAATCAGTTTTTATATAGCGCTTCTTTAGCAATTGCTTTCAAAGCAGCTTCACTATGTGAAAGATGTAGCATGAATGTAGTCAACTTTGAACATCACATGTTTGGATATGAAGCCGCATCACTACTGTTTCCTCATCTTTTGCTCTTTAAGTAAACCTGAAAGTCTGCTTGAAAAGCAAGTCTGTCATTTTTGACCTGAGTTTTTTTCCTCACCCACATAATGCCTTGACACGAACAAGGGTAAAAAAAACCATTATCCTAGGTACGTGCGACCACTGACAGTCACGGAATTTTTTTTAAGTCGCATTCATAAGACCTTCATGACAACTCTGAAGGGTGTGATTTTTATTTGACTATTTTGTTAAAGTTATATTAAGATTATATTAAGAAGTTTTGCATAATTAAAGGTGGGGCTATCCGAATGACAGAGTCACCACCACTGAAGTAGTAGTTTTGTTATTTTTGATGCAACAAATGTGTTTTTTTTTCTTCTCAACTGGTAGTAAATCTTTGTCAAGAAAAAAATAGCTGGTTTACTAAACTCCAATCCTCATTTGTTTCCTGCTTAAACCTACAGGTGATGAAAGCTAGGTAAATGTTACATACAGCCAAAGCATTTATTCTGTTCCTCCCATACACAAGCTTCTACTACACCTACTTCTGAGAAAGCCTCTCTCATTTCACCCAAATATTTGCGCAGAGCATTGCTTTTAAAGCTCTATTAGTTTGATGAACTGACTAAGCGTGACATTAATTCAACGTTATGCACCTGCAATATGTCAGCAGAAACTTTGACTCAGTTGTAGTTTAAGCTATTGTGAAAGGACCCTAGAAAATATGTATCCTCCAAAAGACATTCATATTATGTCTGTTACTATATGATGCATTTTAATTTTAGACTAGTTAAATAATTACTTTTGCTTGTTTGTTAACAAGCTTTTTACACGGATAAATCTTCATGGTCTATTCTTCAAAAAAGAAGCCCAGAAAACCAAAAACAGAATCATAAAAGAACTGACTTGCATAAAAGAGAGACAAAAACTGATGCATGCAGGTCTCATTACTGAGGCAAAGAGAAATGAGGATGAAATAAGGGGCAGAGGAGTGAACTCACACTCTTTCTCACACAGCCTACATTTTGGAGCAAAAAAGTGTCACATCCCACAATACACCAAGAGAGAATAATTAAAAATATGAGCAGCCGAATCCAACAAAAGACATTATTTGGCATACAAGAGCCAGCCACAGCTGTACAGAGTGAAAGGGGATCGTGTGAGGAGCTCAAAATGCCTCAATATGAACCCAACACAAAAGCCACCCAAGAAAAGTGGGGGAATGGGGGAGAAAGGGAAGAGGGAGGGGTCAAAGGCAGACGTAACAAAAAGAGAAGGTCCAGAAGAATAGCAGAGTGGAGAATGGCATGGGACAAGAAGAGAAAGAAAAAGCGAGGAATAGAAATGAGGCACAGCGGGAAAAAACACTGGATGATTTGAGACGGGTACAGTGGAGAGTTTTAGATGTATGGTGGCGGCTTCTAAAAGGTTTTATTTCAAATGCTTTTCTTGCTGTATTATTACGCAAAAGTGATTCATGAGAATGACACCTCACAATGTGTTTTTTTCAAAGTACAACAGTAGAATGTGTGCATTTGAATGAGATGCTCGGTGAGGGCAGCTGAGCAGAGAAAAACAACCTGTGTGGCCATTCAATTGATGCTAAAGGCTTCCCATGATTGATAATCTATAACCCAGCTGATCAGAGTCAGCGGATAGCTGCATGAAACACAGCAAACAAGATGGCACGTACCTCTCCTACACCCGCTTGGATGATTTTTAATCCTGTCTCTCCCTCAAGAAAGTTTTTCTCAGTGACTGTAAAGGCAAAAAGTGTTTGTGAAGAAGAGAAACGAAATGTAAGCTTTGTTCTTGAGAGTAATTGAAACTCTCAGTTAACACTGAGAAAGCTTGTTTACTCACCGGCTTTATTAGCTACTTCCTCAGCGCTGAGATTCAAGGAGTTTTGTCTGATCCTGAATGTCAGGGCCGAGCCCACAACACTGGACAAATACAGATTGATATTTGAATCTCAAGCTTTATTCTATGAGCTAGTGCCCTCTGCATGCAGCGGCTTTACCTGATGTTGATGAAGCTGCTGGTTGAGAGATGGATTCTCTCTGCTAAGGTTTCTAAAAGCTTCACCCCATCATACAGGCTCAGCGGGCTGCAGGGAAAACATTGATCAGCAATGAAAGGCACAAATAAATGTAATGCTTGAAGTAATTTCAAGCAATGAGCAGTCATGAGAGTGGTAAAATACTTAACTTTCATATTGTGAAGTCTTGAGAAAGAAAAAATATTTCCAATACCCATTTATTATTCTATGATCTTTTTTTATTATAGATCCATAGAAAATCACTTAATAAAAAGCTTGTTTGAATGTGAATGGCTTTGTGATGTTTTATACACTGACAAAATAAATGGGTGGGCATCATGTGTCACAATTTAATTAATGACATATTTTACAAGATATTTTACAAGATATACTGTATTCTTAAAAAAGGGTATTGTTGTAAACCAGACCTATTAATAACATTTTTATTTTTGTACATTGTACATAAACCAATTATTTAAAGTTCAAACCAATTATTTAATGTTTATGTTAGCTAAATCTTTCTTCACATACTGTACACAACTAAATTACATTAAGCCTGTTTACAAGATAATGATGCTTATATTAAAGACAGAATAAAGACAGTTATACTATAAATACAAAAAATGTAACCCATTAAATACCCAGATATTACAAACAGCATTTTTGTAAAATAAAAGTGTCCATGGCTTTTTTTTTACAGGAGCAATTATACAATAATAATAATAATATATATTTTTAAATTTTATTATTAAATTATTAATATTAAAGTGTAATATTTGTTGAATTTTATTTATTCAAATATTTCTATGTATTTAAATAGACACTACACAAAAAATGTATTTATGTTTTAATAGTTTCTTCTTGTCAACAGGTTAAATGTAATTTTTTATATGTACGATTTTGTCTAATCATAAATAAACATGAAATACTTGTTTTAATCTTATACAATTTATTTACGTTGAACCTGTTGACTAGAAACATAAAAACCTTATTTTTTTGTGTGAGGTTAATTTAGATCGCACCTTATTCAGCACAGTTAAATTAGTTAACACAATAGTGAATTAATTTATGATGACAAAAAAACTAAATCACATAACATCAAATATCAGGAGCTGATCAGCTCACCTGAGGCCTCTCAATGGTATATACAGGGTGAATACAGTTCGTTTAAAGATTTAGAAACTAATAAAAGAATCTTAAAATTAAACTCTAAAACGCACAGGCAGAAAATCAGGATGGGATTGTTAAGGTCAGCAATCCTTTTTTTGCGTATAAAGACTTCACTCAAATGCAAAAAATTTTTATTTGATTCTTTGAAACATAAAAATCAGCTTTCTATCTCAGAGAATTAAAATATATTGTTATTGCTGATACTGATTGTCCGAAGATTAAACATAAGTTTAAAGTTTTTTTTAACAACCTATATATCCTTCTGGTTCAAAATAAAAGTCATTGTCTGGATTTAAAGAAAGAAAACAGATATTATTACTCCTATTGGATAATTACTGCATGAACCTGCATCTTTCAGCTGGAAACTATTTTTTAGCCCCAACTTGTGCAATAAGTAGCTTCTCATTTCTTAAACAACCAACATAAAAAAACATTGGATGGTCGTTGAAAAATTGTAATTCAGTTATTCGGGTTAAAACATTGGAATGGCACAAGCGGAGAAAACATCAAAGGAGACTGCAGAAACTACGAAGTCCAGACCTACAGACATCTTAAAGTGACAAAGGCTTTGCAAAATCTCCTTGAAAGTTCTTGATTTAAAAACGTATTGAACACTCGGTGGAAATAAATCTTCAGATGCAGTAACTGTAAGTTGTACCTCTGATTAGTGACAATGTAGCCATATTCCTCTCTGCTGTTTGGCACATCCTTGGAGGTCTTCAAGACGCTGTTAGCCTTCTCTTTCAAACCCAGCTCTTTAGCAGACAGGGTGGGCTCCACAGGCACATTTACAGGAGCAGTGGACAGGGGCTGAGTCTGGGTTCGTTGCGGTATTGTTGGAGAGGCTTGTGCTGAAAAAGACGTGGGAGCTTTGGCTCCATTTTGTGTCACTTTTTTACTGCCTTCTACATTTGTCTGTTAGGGAAAGCACAAAAGGTGACTTGTAAAAAACAAATCAGAATTCATTAAATGTAGTGCTAACTAATTAATCCCTGGGTCTTATTTTTGCATACTAACTGTTAAGTGGTAATATCACTTAAATCATTAAATGACTCATTCAACGGTGTGCGAAAGGGGTGCTTAAAAACAAACCCAAGTGAAAGTGCTAATGGTTTCTTTTAGCAGTGAATGAATAATTAGATGAGAAGCTGTGCCTACCTCTTTAACGGCAACTGTCTCTGGGGACTGATCTGAAAAACAAAACGATAAGGAAAACATCACACTTTTGTTCAGGTTTGTTAACCCAAAAATCTGATTATGCCGTTTACTTTCATGCATTCCAATATCATTTAATCACCAAACAGCAGAAAATGAGACTCCAGGATGTAGGAATTAAACTAGTTACACTACGGTGCACTAAGATGGCGATTACGCTGATGAAAATCTCTATCAATTGAGTATTTTATTCACATTTTTATCATACCTTCTATTACCCTATGCTTACCAGTGGGTGAATTCAGCAAAGCAGTGTTTGATGTAACTAAACTAATATGTGAACATAAATTAACATGAATTAACAGTAAAGATTTCAGAAGCCACTGAATTAGATAGTTACTGAGCTAACTAATTTCTGTGATTAAAGGCAACTTTTAGTGTGTGGTCCTTTGTCTTGAGGGAGTCACACGCTCCCAACAACTCCTTTCTAGCTTTTGCAGCACATTTACAGTCATTTGTTTGTGTTACCCTGCCCTTCTTCTTAACCTGTTAATCTCTCATTTCTTGCACCTGTTACCTGGGCTAAAATAATGATAATGAATTGTTTATATTTACACACTAACTAAAACATATAAATATTCTGTACACACGAACATACATATTTTTTATGAGCATCTGATGACCTGTTATAGTGTAATATAGAAGCTGTACATGATATTTTCACTTTCCTGTCACATGATGCAAAAAAAGAGAACAACAAGATGTATTCGCAGATGTTGGGGAAAAAAACTTGCTGGCCCCAAACACTGCCTGAATCTAAAGAAAGACTGAGCTTTTTCTGAGGTTTTAGAGATGGTTCTCACAGAATAACTCACTTTTAGTCTGTTTTTAAGTATTTGAATTAATACCTTATTGATTATTTTTATGAGTACCAAACTTTAATCTATTCGTAGGAATTCAATTTTGACATTTAAAATCACCAAATCAAACATTACCCTGTCTAGCACCTTTTTGATATTTTTATAGTTCACGATGATTGGTTAAAAATGTGTTCTAGTTTCTGCCTTTTCAGTTCAGCCAAGCTCTTTTATATTTTTTTTACTTGCCTACAGCACCTTTGAATTAAATTTAAACTAATTTAGTTTTTTGTTGTATAGTAGGTGTAATTATACCTGTATTGTCCATGTTTTGCAGAAGCTGTAAAACCAGAGTGAGTCGTTTCAATTGTTGAGGGCTCAAGTCTCTTGGATCCACACCAAAACCCCTCAAAAGACTGGCCAATTGTGCCAGCGTGTCATCTACAACACAGGCACACATTTCATGAAACTCTTTACATTAATACAACTGGTTTTATCCACTTGCATGATGTAAAACATCAGTTGGGGTAACTTAAACTGGCTTTAATACTTTATCAACGGTATTAAACTCTTCCAAAACCTCACAAAACACTTGTTCTCACTTTTCAATGAGAAAAAACATAGCACACAGACAACAAATGCACACACAAAAATGTGAAACCTCTCTTATGTCCTTCTTATTCAAGGGTTCCACTAACCATCGAGTTCGGCAACCATGCTTTGTTCCTGAGGGAGTTTCTTGCCAGAGCGCTGGCGTGATCCTGTCTGCTCTGGCAGGGTGTACTCGTCTCCATATTCCAGAGGGAAATCTAGATCCTCATAGTATGGGGCGGCAGGGAGGGCTGCTGCCCCTCGGTGGCGGAAAGAAGGGTGTGCAGATGAGAGGTAGAGAGAAACGGCATCCTCCAGGAGCTGACGATCTCTGGCTCGTTGCTGAGATCTTGCTCGAGAAGAGGGGCGCTGGTAGCCCATGCTGCTATGAGGATGAAGAGACTGGCTCATGTCCTCCTGGAGGTAAACAATGAGATTTGCTAATATCATTTACAGCTGGAAAGAAATTTTATTTTGTCAGGATATTTATAAACATATTGTTTTTGAAAATATGTTGTTTTGTTTAACAGCTTTTTTACTCATGTCAAATCTATGTATTATTATTTATTTATTTTTACTAATTTTAACATTATTGGTTAAAAACATGTTTTTTTTTGTGTGTGTTTTTACTCATTCTCTAAAAAAGGAACATAACATTGTTTGGGAAAATGCAAAAGTGTAGTTTTTTATTTTTTTAGCTATGACCAATAATTTGTTTTCTGAAATTGACTTCTAGGAAGCATATCCGTAGTTAGTATACAATTAGGCATGAAAGCTTATTCAACTGTATATTTGGAGTAGTACATAAATTAATCCTAATAATCATCCAAGTATAATCGGCAAACATTTTTTTAACTGACATTTGACATTAAATATTACAGAAGTTCATTGCTGTTATGCATATATTTTTTCTGCTTAATTAGGTCATAATAAAAAATATATTTTCTCATAGTTACCTTTTGTTGTTTAAATGAGCTAATTATGTTGCAAGAACAACATAATTATCTCATGAAAACTACATAATGATGTTGGAAAAATGACATGTGATGACATTGTGTGAAAAAAATCAATGTTTTTGGTAAAATTAAAATAAAAATAGGTACCTTTGCGTTGAGTAAATCTACTTTTTATGTATATACTGGTGTATAAAAGTATTTGGGAGATGAGCAAAATATATTTCTTTATTAACGATATCTATTATTTGGGCTAAAAATCCCCTAATAAAGAATGTCAAAGGAAATGTAATGAAATATAAATATCAGTTTTACTTGAAGGTAAGAGTAAGGGTCCATGGGCAGCGATTGCATCCTGAGCGAGGAAGACTGGTGTGGGTCTAACACCATATAATCCATGTAGTTCTGGGCTGGAGCAGGTTCAGAGTTAGAATTGGAGTAGACCTTCTTTGCTGCAGGCTGTGGGGGCCTAAAGAAACCACTTGATTTTACTGAACCTGATAGTAAACATCACTTTCAGCACAAACTCACTCAAAGGGTGCGAGATATTTTTTTAATGTTTACACTTGTTCCGTTCCATAGCTTTCCTTTATCATCATAAAACTTTAAATAATTTATAATACATATTTGACCCCTCTAGACTATCCCTACAACCCCTCAAAAGGCTGTATTTTTTATAAACAATGTTTTTAAATCACCTCAAATGGTTGTGCTCTTCAAAACAACCCGTTTCTCTCAATGCCATGCTTCCGCCATGCCACATTCTGCCTAATAATTATAACTAATAAAATTCCAAAGTGATTGCATGCCCATAACAAGCTGAGCACAACACTGTTCTTTATGTTTTTGCTTTTATAATGTAAAAATTCAGAATAAGGGCACACTCCCTTTGCGCATGAAGCAACTGAAACAAAAAAGTTGTGTTGTTGCATGGACTCACTGTGTGTTCTGGCTCTTTTGTGCACGAGTGTGAGGAACTCGGCCGAGCTCCTTTGCAATGATATGCTGGGTGATGTCATCCTTCCATGAGAATCCTGTTCACATGCACAGAGACACATGAGGATTGTACAGGAGAATTAAAATACAACGCATAACTCGAAAACGTATTGTTTTTCCAGCTTTTTAATAATGAGACATTTTCACCACTTGAAGTACTTCCATGCAGAGAACCAAACAAACCACTTTTTTTTACTTAAAGCTGTTTTCGTAATGCCTGGTTCTGTCAATTCTGAAGCCTTAACAGATTAAAGTGCACTATATTCTTCTTCTGCAGCCAGCTAAAGTCTTGCAGCTCATGTGACAAAGAGTAATTACAAGAGGAAGTGCAATCACAGCCTCAAGCCTTTTTTTTCTTATTGCAATTTAATTGGAAATGCAATTTCTTGTTCAGCTCTAATATCAGGATTACAGAATTCTATATATAATTCTAAAAAATGGATTTTGCATGTTTTCCCTTGAAAAAGCAGAAATCAGTCCATGAATTTGGTCAAAGGATTTTCAACACTGAACGACAGAATAACAACAAAAATAAAAAAATACATGAATTTTAAAGTTAAACTATTTGCACCTTTATTAGTGAAAAAAGTATTGGCACCCAGGAGTCTTTTAAACTATAAAGAGATTAAAATAACTTCTTTTTAGCCATACACTTCCTTTTTAGCCATGTTCCCTCCATATACACAAATTGATTGCAAATATTGCTTGAAATGAATTTAAACAAGCATATGCATAGTATTGAAGAGAAAATCCTAAGATATGCAGAGGGTTTACGAACACAAACGTTTATAACTGTGTCTGTTTTCTTACCCTGACGCATCAACTCTTTGAGAACTTCCTGCATTCTCTGAAGAACAGGAACAGAAACCTGGTACTGAACCTGATCATGTCTGGAGCTATGACACTGTCCGAAGATCTTGTCTACGAGACAAAAAGACAACCAAACTTAATAATAATATTATTATAATACATTTTATTTGCACCTTGCAAGGAACTTAAGATGACCTTACAGCATAAAGCTAAACATTCAAAATCGTTAAGACGCGGTAGACATTTGCAAACACAAAACAGATATTATTAATTCAAGCAAACAACTTTAAAATCAACAACCAAAATAACTCCTAAATAGATGTGTTTTAGTCTAGATTTAAAAATGTGGAGGTTATCGTTGAAGCGTACATCCTGTGGGTGGCAGTTTCAACTTAAAAACAAACCAAAGCAGTTAAGACTCGAAACATGGAGCCAGAAAAAAACTGCAAAAATATATTCAAAGTTGTAATATCATGCCTCTTTTAAATAATCTGTAATAGATATTAGACCCCTCTAGACTGCACCCTTAATAATCAGTATTATAAAATACCAGCATAAAAGGCAGTATTTAATGTAAACAATAAAGTTTGTGCTCAATCAAACAAGTTGTGTATCAACTGTTCCTCTCACTGACATGGTTCCACCATGCCCCCTACTAAGTTTTGCTTGCTTTGGCTTTCCCACCGGATTCTGACAAATATATTAACGTTTTCTTCAGCCAAAAAAACAAACTTTTGGCTGGGACATTTAAAAACACCCTTTCTTTTTATTGCTTATCCAAAACAGTTCTACTACGGCTACAACCGCTCACTGACCAATCAGATGAACCACTACAACAGCTCAATGAAGAACAGACCCACTGACCCGGAACTGTAATTGTAGCAGACCCACATCTATACTAAAGAGTGTTTGGATTTCCAGGACCAAAAGTGTCTTATGGCTTTTTAAAATTAATTTAAAATAAATGGTCATATAAAAAAAGTAATATGACATATTTCCACTAAATTGAATTAAAGTATGACACATAATTGTATTACACTAAATCAAGTTAATTTTAAGGGAATTCCTAATTGAAACTGCTTGAATTGCACTTGAACCATCTATTTTTAAGCTGCTATTAACTGTTTTTGATAAGCTTGTTGACGTTTACTGTGTAGGACAAAATGCTAAGTTTTAAGTACTCTATCTATAGTAAGTGTACACAATGCAAAAATAGCATTATATTTACCCTAACAAAGCTAGATAAACTGCATTGTGGTCATCAAGTACCCCAATACATTAAGTTGTTCAACCAATTTTCCATTTAGCACACTCAAAAAGAAAGGTTTTGTTGCATCCAATTACTAATGTAAGAAAATGCTTTATATAACATTGATGCCAAAGAGGTCATTGAAAACAGCAAGGCAAAAAAACAACAAATTAACTCTGTTAACAGTGTAGCATAAAGTTATTGACCAGATAAAACACACGAAGGCTTGAATAACAATGCAGTATGACTCAGTAAACGCATTCGAAAGGTGCAGTCAAAATAACCCTTAAGTGAAAACTGAGCCAGATTCTTCCGTACCAAACACTCGAAGCACTTCCACCCACCAACCACACACAATCTTACAGACTCACATCCCACACAGATCCCACTGACTCATCCCAGAGTAAACCGAAGCTCCAGTGGTGTGCTTTAAAAAGACCTTGATATCTTGGACATTTTCCATATCTATTCCAAAGCAGGTTCGTCCACCAAAATGACTCACGGCTATTTATAGAAAGAACGTAGATGTGAGAGCCCTATGAAAGAAACAGATCAGAGTCGCTGGCCATGGAGATACATAGCAATAGAAGCTACTCAGGGGAGCTATGTCAGACAGTGGTTCATGAAGGCTAACTAGTCAGGAATGTAATTAAAGGCCACCTCAAAAATGTAAATTTAGTCATTAATCGCTTACCCCCATGTCATTCCAGACCTGTTATGACTTTGTTCCTTCTCTGAACACATTTTGACTTATTTTTCATATAATTCTGGAAACTTGCGACTGCCGCATTGACACTTGTCAAAAGCGTTTTCACGCCTTGGGGTGCAATTTGACAATTTTTCCTGATATCTAGTTCTGGTAATAGTTCTGCTCTGATACGGGACAGAAGACATTACATTTATTGGTAACTTTACTACTGCATGGGTCAGTCATGGCCCATGTAAGCCAACTAGTGGCCCTTCTGTTTGGGAAATGTAGGACTCCTGCTTATGTGTCTCTCTAAGCACTCACATATTAACACAATAGGGTGGCTTCTGTTAATCCTCATCTCACGCGCCAAAGTTTTACACCCCTCTACCACAGTGATGAGTGAGCCAGCCATCAAACCTGAACCCCCAAACCTCGTTTGAAATGTTTTGGAGTGTCTAGTGCAGTGATGTTGTTGTATTTTACAAAACTAGATTCCAAGAATCATTAACACTCTCAACAACTTTGACTTCTCTGGTTTGGTTTCCTAATTAAGTGACACCTCTCTAGGAGGAGATTGGTCTGAAATAGTTTTCAAAGGAAGACGGAGCTCCTGGCCTTTTTGCTCTGAATTGCTCTGAGTTATAGAGCTCTCTTAAAATAAAAAACATTGGAGTACTCAATTTTATCTTAGTTTTAGGCGATTATGCTTTACTTTTAGTTAATATTTGATTTAATATATGTTGACTGAATTTGATGTCCTGCTTGTTTACTACACATCAATGATAAACATCAATGTTTAAACTCTCTTCAGTTATTCTTTATCTATTGAAATACTTTTAAGGGTTAATAAGAATATTAGCATCAAGTGTAAGTAAAATCAAAGGTCAATGAGTGAATTAAAACACAATATGATCATTAATAATTAACATTCTCATTTATTTGGTTGAGACCAATAATAATGATAAAGGCAAAATCTTTTACAAATGAATTATGATCAGATACAAATTTAAGTGATTTATTAAAATCCTTTGAGCACTTTTTCAAGACAGAACACGCAGGTCTTCAGTATCGACTGGCATCTGTTATTGGGCCAAGCAGTGGGACATTCCAGATATCATTGTGATATATTTTTACAGGGAAAAACTTTAGTTTAACCAGTAATAGGGCAAAAAGTGTGGGAGGAGCTGATCCGATGCAGAGAAGGCCATGACCCATGTCCTCACTGAGATGCCAAACCGGATTGTTTTGAAATTAAATGAAGTGAAATGAAAAGTGAAATGAAGCTCAAAATGCTCAAAAATGTGTCGTCAGAGGCGGGACATGGCCATTGTAAAGGCGTCTTATTGTCTGATTATAAGGTAAAACTTTATATATCTTATACAGACCAATTTAAACGGTGTTTATACGATATATAGATTGCTATTGTACACTTAGGTGAAAACTAGCAATCTGAATCAACAAACCTAATGGATACAGAGGAGGAAACATGTTTCTTTCAGCCCCACAGTTGGCAAGTTTTAACATTGGAGTAAAAGAAAACATGCTCCCTTTTGGAGTTGGCCTTAACAGCCATTCTAGGAAAGGCAGTTCAGTCACTTCTTGTCGAGCTTCAAGAGAGCAAGCAGAAGGTTGCCCCTTGGTGTAACCCTGACATTACAGGCCTTATTTGCCCACTGTTAATAATCCCTGTGTCCTAATTGGCCAAATTCTTCTGATTGGCACCCCATGTTTCCTGTTCACCATTAGCCAATGAGTGTTATGGCACAAAATGACAGCCTCGCATCATCCAGGAGGATGCTGCACACTGGTGGTGGATTCAGAGACAAGCCCCCTTAAGAGGTAAAATGTCTAGAAAAGCGCTATTTAAGTGTCATGAATTATTCTTTTTGTGACAGATTCTGAGAGTCCCTCCTTCACCCACAATACAGACGCTCATAGACTCTGCAAAGTTTGGCCTTGTAGATTCTGAGCCCTACTTTGAGTGACTACTACCTCCACTCATATATGTAGGTATGAACCAGAAATACAAAAAATAAATACACATTGTTATAATTTCATACAGAAATGAGTACACAGGTTTATTCTTCACCCTAATTTCTTTATGTCATGGAAACCACGCAGCACACTCAAGGTTTTGAAAGAGACCCTTGGAATTGTGGTTATAAATGTTTGTGTGTATGAGATATGTGTGTGTGTGTGCGTGTATGTGAGAGTGTTTCTCACAGATGCGAAAGTGTGCGTAAGCAGCAGGCTGTGAGTCATCTGTGATAGAGGGGGCGTAAACCCAGCTTCAAAGAGCTGATGATGTCACCGTTACCAGGGGGATGTGGAGCAGGGGTGGGAGGGGCTTAAGGGAGAGAGGGAAGAGCAGGTGACAGAGTGCTGGTGTTTTACGGATGCTGTGATACACGCTCAGGTCATTCCTTGGAAACAACAGATGGGATTAAGTGGGTGAACAAACCCAGAGTGGATTTCCAGGTAACTTATGATTAGAACCTCATAAAGTGGTAATAACACAAAACAGTATTTGCAGAGGCAAACACCAGATGGATTGCAATGCACATGCATTTATGTTGGTGCTTTTACCAACACATTTATCACATGAGCACATTTCTTTATGGAGACATAGTTTGATGTATTTGTACCGAAAGCACTTGACAGTGTATAATAAACTATAATAAACATTAAAATAAATAAAATAAAATAAAGTTTTGTACCATCCAAATAACAAACTTTAAAGTAAAGGCAAATATTATCTTTGAGTACTCCTAATATTTTGTATCTTTTGTAGACAAAATGGGTTAAAACCTTAAGCTTAGAAAAATTAGATCAAACAAAAAGGTTTTGGAATGAACTATTATGACTATTTGATATTCACAATATTTTTTTCTCATTATTGTCTCCACCTGTCACCCACAACCATTTCCATAATAGCACCCTACAGCCCCTCCTTGATAGAGACTCATCAGCTACATTTTCCCTGAGCCTGTCATATCAGCTATTCCCGATCTACCTTGCCATTTAAATTCCTGCAACATACACTGGGTTGTAAACTGTTTTTTCTCTCTTATTTATTCCAGTTTTTACCCCATCATCTGTATTCCCCTGAAGATTGTGTTTATGCTGGTCAAATCAAAACAAAGGCCAGGGCTGATTCCCCACTAAAGCTATGCACAACTGAGCCTGGTTAGTTCACGGATGTGGCCTCTGTAGAAATTGGTTCTAGTCGACGAGCAGACAATGCTCTCCCTTTCATCTGGATCTTAGCTCCCCAGAGCATAGATGGAGACACCCTCACGTAACTACTCTGTAATGTAACGAAGCATAGGTTTTGGCCAAGTTAGTAAACCAATGTGTTGAACATTTTAGCATACTACAATTTTAAAATTTGAGTTTGAGTCGAACATTCAGTCGATAAGCAATTATTTGATATGGCTACATTAGTTGCTTCTCAACCGATTCTCATGTGGCTCACCAATCAGTCTGTTATAGATATCCCTGAGTAAGCAAGGGGTGTGGTATGAGTTTTGACCCAAATTGACAATTGTTAAGTGATCCAGGCACTACCTGTAGGTTTTGTAGACTCTGCTCAAATGTGAGTCTCCAGAAAGCACTAAATAATTGAAACTAAAATGTATGATTCTATAACGGTATTTATGGTACATGTCTGAACACTCGATTCTGTCTTTGGATCACCCCGTATTTTGGTCACGGCAAAATGTGCTGCTTACACCGGTCCCTCGCACAGATGAGCTTTCGGCACCCCCTGACCGACCAACACTCTCCTGTTAGTCCGAATTAAGCAGAAACATAAATACAACGAGTGACGCTTTAAACACATGTTATTGTTTTAAAACATTATAATCGACAGACAATGGCTATATGTGTTATGTAACAGTACCTTATTTGTAGAGTTGGGTACCGAAACCCGGTTCTAGTATGGAACCAGTACCTCTAGAACCGGTTTGGACCAGGCTGAAACAGAATGTGAATTTTGGTGCTTCATTCCGGTTCCACTTAAATGCGTCAACTGTCATGTTGTGCCGATCATCTTCATTCAATTCGTCAATCAAGTTTCAAGGATACGGAAATAGTCCAATCAATGAGTGAGTCCCTCTCTCCCTTCAGCCTTTACTACCTCTTTTAACAAATCAACAGCAAATAAAACCCTATGAGCAGCATTTTACTGTTAGCATAGCTTGCTAAAATAAACTACTCTCTTTAAAATAAAACGGTCAAACTAAACGGTCAAAAGCATGGCTATATTACACGCGGAAGGATTCCAACACGGTGACATCCTCCAAATGTTTCACAGCAGTGATGTGAAAAGAAGGAATCATTACAAATTTAATGAAATATTTGAGGCACACAGAGGAAACTTAAAGCATAGGGATGAATCATGTTCAACAACTTGTGGACAACGGGTGGCGCTATCGGTGTGGATTATCATGTGAATTTGGTATTTATTAATCAGTTTTATATATCTGCCATTAATTTATGTAGTTACACGTTTTTTTTTACATTTTTAAAATAAAAGTAAGCTCATTTATAAATGTATTAACTAGAACGTATTTTAGTTTTCATGTAAATAAATAATTTCTGTTAATGTAACTGGAATGATTAATTGTTATTAACATTAATTAGAGAAAATTCAATATTTTGTTAAAGAATTGGTATCAGTATTGGTATGGCTGATACCGAGCCTGTTGGTATCAGATCAATCCCAATTTCTGCAGTGTCGCCCAGTTCCTACCCCAGCCTCAGTCATACGATCACAAACAGGAGTTCACTGCTTATGATGATGACAGAAGCAACCTTTCTACAACTTAGTAGCAAGCTAATGTAAAGTTAATTGCAAAATGTAAATTTTGCATTGATGCCAACAAATGGTCAAACAATTTAAAGCGGTTA
This sequence comes from Danionella dracula, assembly GCA_900490495.1. Taxonomy (NCBI): domain Eukaryota; kingdom Metazoa; phylum Chordata; class Actinopteri; order Cypriniformes; family Danionidae; genus Danionella; species Danionella dracula. The sequence goes on from UELW01000245.1 coordinate 8,552,781, forward strand.
ATTTGTTTTTGTTTTCTTGTTGTATTTTCTATTTACTTGTATATTCATAAATAATTTAAACTTTTAATTCATTGTTAAATTTTAAACATTACATTTTTTGTCCAATAAAAATTTCTTCTTGAGTCATATAGTATCGGTTCAGGTGTACTGTTTTATGAAGTATTTATTTTGTTATAGGTGTACTTCTGACAAATGCAGTAAAATGGCAATAAAACATCTGCTCGTTACTTTGCTTTTTAATGCGAGAGTCTGACATAATAGTCTGTAGTAACACTGTGTAGTGTGCGTTCCACATGAGTGTTGAATCCTTTAGTGTGTGCATGTTTAGGATTGAGGGAAGATAATATGCTAAGAGCCTCCTTATGTGTGTGCTGAAACTAGATTTCCTTATAGGATACTTCCGGATCAAACTGAATCTAATCTGAATACTACTTGAGGTATGTTTTTATGAGGGAACAACACTTCAAGATGCCAGGAATGTCAGAACATTCACGTTTTCATCATATGGCACCTTTAACTTGCTTTGATGGTTATCGTTTTTAAAGTGTTACTAGCTTCATAGCGACATATTTCTCTCACTCCCCCTCAACGTGATCTCATAAAGCTCAGTGTTCAGTGTATTTGTTTTAGTTAGGTATGTCGTTGAAGATAATCGAAGACTAATTTAACTCATACACGTCCATGTTTGGTGAGAAAATATTTACAGACCCTATTATTGAAAGGCAATTGCGCGCGCAGTTAAAAAAAAGTTAAACATTACAACATCAAAAGTACTTTTTTCTCTGTGGTGAAAACAAGAAAAACCTTCAGTTTACACTGATATTGCATCTCAGATATTAATAATAACTTAAATATGTGAGTGTTGGCAAAAACCATGGCATAAACAAGATACACAATAGCTCAGCATGCATTTTTCAGTTTTAAATGTACTTCGCCGAGCCAATTACATCCCCTTCGCCTCCACAATGTGCGTTTAAAAGTGAATACTGCATGCTCAGCCATTGTATGTCCCTTAAATGTTTAGCTCCCTCCTTTTGTGAATAACACCTAAATTCTTATTGACAGCATTTTTGTTTCTTTAATTTTTGTTTTTCAGCTATGTGCACTTTCCCGAGTTTCACTCTTGCAGTTTAATACCCATCAGCTGTTTTGCCACTGATTATCCATCACACCTGTCCCTAGGCCATTAGGATATTACCTTGTGTATGAATTTCTTGTGTCTTACTTAATCCCTGTGTAATGTTTAGTGCTTCCAGAGTTAGTAAATTTGTGTATATTTTGCAACCAGTATATCCCTAGAGTCAAAAAAAAGAAAGAAAATGAAACAGTGAAACCACAAAACGATAAAAACCAGCCCGTAATTTGACCAATGTACACATAATGACGCAAACAGCATCAACATTCGCCTCCAAAACATCACCATAGTTTGGAGCTTCTGTTAGAGGAGTGAAGTGAAAGTTCCTGCCATGTAAATTATTTATCTGTGTGTTTGTGTTCCATGTTGTGTCAGAGTGCCAACAGGATGTAGCAGAGCTCTGGCGTGATGCAGTGATCCGGAAATCACAATTAGATCATCAACAGCAAGAAACAACAAGATAGAATGCAATTGCAGCACATTCTTGTGTTCAATCAAAGGCAGTTGGTGTATCTGTAATAAGTGAGAGATGTGTGATACTCACCATCAGAGCAGAATTGTTCACTAGAGCACAACCTCTTCTCAAACAAACAGCCTGTGGGTGAGAAAGAAATATAGAAAGAGAATGAGAACTGAAAAAAGATTTACATGCTTCGACTAGCATCTGTGAACACCTTGAAGCCTCTTGTGTTCAGTGATGTCTGTCACCTTTCCTTCAGACATTACTAATTAACGCTAAGATTAAAGCAAAAACAGTAGTATTACTGTATTTAATTGAACCAGGAGGATGAAATTAGACAGCAATTCATCCTCCATGATGGTCTCTGAAATGTGAGATTAAGGGATGATGACACAACAAGCAGGAAACTCCGACATGTGCCAAGCACAGCTGATCAAATAAAGAGCAGACATGACCACTGCTGAGGCTGTCCGGTGTGTATATGTTTGTGTGTATATGGTTGTGTGTATATGTTTGTGAACCGACCTGCTATCCAGTGGCTCGGCTGCCAGGGAAACAAGCAGGACAAACAAAGATAGAGTCTGGCTGATAATGCTGATGGGAAATTAAGCTAAATGCCCTGAAGCAGACGTTGACTCTTAAAAGACTGTGATTGAAATCATTATAAATTGATTTATGTGTAAAGTGAGAATGCACTTTTATGAGCTCCATGAGGAGAAGCATTCAGTCTACAACAATATCTTATTTAAGCATCCAACCAACAAACCACATTTAGTCCTTGTCAGAGTTTCTGCTGGATCCAGTTTCTACTTGCACAACATAGCTCATTATAGTACAATAGAATAATAACAAAATCTAAAAAATAGGTTTAATCAGATAACGGCACTGTGTTCATGTTAAACACAGTGGTTAACCTATAAGAACCCACATCTCATTTTGTTAAATGGAAAATATGAGTGTCAAAAATGTAATGTTAATATAAAGTTAGGATACTGTTGATATTGTTAGGATACCAGTCATTAAGCATTCTAGGTTTAACTGAATAAATCATTCAAAAAAGATAACTAGGAGAAAAGCAATATACAAAAATCTAATCAATAACCATTAGGAGCAGGTGAGGACAATCAGCCCTCAAGGTCAATCCACCTATATCCCAACATATATCTATTGACTTCAATTGTATTGGATCGCATAAGAAGGTGTAAAACTAAAAGTTAAGTGTGAGATTTTGCATTTCGCGCCAATGAGAGTTGAGCTTAATGTTGTAAATGCTCTCTGCAATGTTTACAAACACAATTGCTGTTTGTTTATGTTATTCCAATTAATATTTTAATTGATTGAATCAGTTTTACCTAGTAAAAATTCTATATCTCAAAAATATGTTTTTGGTGAAGTTTGTTGTAAATTACAGTAAGTAAATTATGAAATTTGATGTAGTATTAAACTTTTATACCCCTAAAGTGTCATTTTAGAGTATCAGAGATTGGAGTAAACCAAGAATATGTACCAGATAAAGGATCTAAAGAAAATGAAATGAAATTCACAACACTAGACTAACTGGAAATACTGCGTAAGAATGCAATTCCATTTTTACGGAAACACTGACATGGGCTCCTACTTTAGCAATGGCAGTGAGCATCCATTCATTACCACCTCCCACGGATGCTTGATCACATCAGTGAAAATCCCCGTGACTGGTTTAGTCACTCTGGATTAATTGCTTGACGGTTTCCAAATAAATGGATGGATGAATCAAAGTGTGCTCTAGTATTTGTGCAGCACAAATATACATCCAAACAAAACAAAGTTCTTTTAAGAAAAATATAATGAGGTATAAGCTTCAAATGATTAATCTAGGTAATAAATAAAAAATATATATGCTAGACAAAAAGAATTTTGCATTCAAATTTTTCCATAAACCGCAACATTATTTTTCTAGTCTAAAACAGGATTCAAATTTAGGCTCGTCCTCATGGTTAACATATTGAATATTCAAAAATATGGGAAATACAGAGTTATGAATTGCATTAAACATGTATGAAACATCAATTCCAAGTACCTTGTCTCTCCTATTAAAACACACCAATAATTGTCTCCTCTTAACATTATCATTAATCTCAATTTATTTCCAAAACAATGCTAATAGCTAATTAGATTTAGTTCTGCTTTCATTTTAAAAGACCAAACAGAATGTAGGAAATGCCTAGCAATTTTTTTATTATCACTAGGTATACAGTAGAGTATGGTTACTATAGCAGAAAGTATCAACATATTCAGTTATTAGTTTTTGCCTTTATGAGTACATGATAATCATTTATCAGCGCTTTAATAGTCGGAGATTTAGAGTGCAACTACGGCTGATATAGTATATAAATACAATAATATTGGTGCAAAATATTGTATATATTGATTATGTTTTTAATCCTAATGGTACAATGTTACTGTATGAAACTGTGCAATACCCAGATCAGTTACTCAACGTAAAGAGTTTTATTATTACATAAACAAGAAATAAACATGAAATCTATAATGGGAAAACTCTTCTTCCAAAATTTCAGAAAACATAACTTATAAAAAGGCTTAGAATCTTGACAAAAGACAAGACATTCAATGACCCAGTGACCAACTTTAATGAACATAAAGCATGCACAGCCAAGGGATAATGAGAGGTAAACGCGTGAAGCAATTTAACACTAACAAGATGTTTCACACAGGACGAAGTGTGGTAACCAAGGCTTCCAACCAAACAGGTACTAAACAGGTAACTAAAGCCAGGTAAAGGAAAATAAGGTAAAGTAGATACAAGAAAGGGAAACCAAAAGCACACAAAACAAGCAAGATTGTGACAAGACCTTGACAAAACCACTTGAATGGTTTAACATTTCTTAAGCAGTTACGTGTGGATTAGGGTTGGGCCGATGACAGATAGACATCGCAATGCTGAGTCGGAATCGGTAATCCTTCGGCTCCTCTCACGTGGGGCCGTTGACGGACTCGCCATTTCAGCAACCAGTTTTTGTGGCCTATAGCTCGCGTGGTTATATGTGATCCCGTCTGTATCTTGCATCTCGTCCTCACGCTGGCGTTATTGATATTTTGCTTCGCTCTGCTCCACTTCCCAAACCACTTCAGACCTGTCTGGTGGCTGTCCTCTTTCATTCCGTCTGAAGCCAAAGTATTGCCAGATAGGTGAATGTTCACCTTTTTTAACAACCAAAATTGCAGACGCCATTATAATGACACGGATCATTCTGTCAGTTCATGTCCCGCGGACAAAGTGATTGACAGGTTGTCATTTCTTTTTAACTTATATTTATTTATGTTATGTTTTTGTTACTTGTAAAACAAAGACCAATCAGGGAGCCTTCAAACAATCTCCTTACCTTTATTATGTAGCAAATAGTCATTGTGGAACATAAAGTGCATGATTATATTGGCTCATCTATTTATTCGAGTTAGTCTGCATGAATAAAAAAAAAAATCTTATCAGTTTTACGCCTGATTAAAAGGAGGCAGAATGTTACTTACCCTCATCGTCTATAGTGTGTGTTTCGATGTTGTGCTTGGTGAGATGTTGCATTGGAAGTTAGAAAGAAGTTTTCTTATATGTGACATTATTTTGCTGACTCAACAATAAAGGTTGTTGAACAAAAAACTTCGGATAGCGTTTTTATTTGCTGAATTGATTAATTGATATTGAGACCTAAATCTCATAACAGTATGTTGCTTGAAACCCAGCTGCCAGTATTTTACTGTTCAATTATAGAAAAGTGTATTTTTTAAACGGCATCAACGATTATAAAACAGCTCTTTATAGTGCATGTGTCTCTGTCGCAGGAGCAGGAACTAGGACCAACACAGACCACAGGCTCGTGTTCCCAAGTCGAAATCACTTCCCACAGCAATCTGGTCTTCCCATTAGGTCTCCCATCTAGGTACTAACTAGGCTAAGACCTGTGTCCCTTCTGTGGGAAACCAGTTATGAGTCTCATCATATTTCTGCTATAACATGGACGGCAAACTACATTATCGTTTTTCTGTTTTAATACATAATTGGTTCGATTGTGAGAATGGCAAGGGTTCCCTGATATTGAAAAACTAAATAATTAAAGAAGAAAATTCCAAATTAATACTGATTAGTATTCATATTAACTGTACTATTTTGGAAGGTAAACCGAGAACCTGGAAGGAGAACATGCAAACTCCAGCTATGATTGGCCTTGGTGGAAAACCACAAGTACATTTTGTTTTTACCAATCTCATGGTGGAAACAAGGACATTCTCACACCTGCTTCACTCAACACCATTGGTTTCTGGTTGTTTTAGAGGTTGTTATGAAACTCTTGTGGTTTAATATTAAATACACTGAAAAAAATTAATGAGACAACTCAAAATGTAAGGCAACTCAAACACCAAAATTTTTGTCTTGAATAAAACTACATAATGTTCCAATGTTTTGGTCACAAATGATCTTGTGTTTTGTCGATTTGACATTTTCGTTTTGCCAACAACCTATATGCTTTTGAGAAACTATCATAGTGAAATGGAAAGACTGGCAATGATTGAAAGTGAACACGAATAAAATGCACATGACACAATAAATCTTAGCAAATAGGTCACTTCTTGGTGTTGCCAACGTGTCGCCAAGGATACAGAGAAGAGGCATTCCTATTGGCCAGAGAGAGGAGAGTAGTTGTGGTGGCCAAATACAGCTTGGGTGGTTTTATTATGTGGTGCATGACTAGGTTACGATTTAACAATGAGATTAAAAAGTGTTTTCAATTTATGGAGCATTATCACTGCCCCTCTCCAAGGTGCTGAAGCACAGCTGTCACTAACCGCCTCAATGTCTCCCAGCTACTGACCATTTCCACCAGTTGCTCGACAAAGCTGGACCTCAACAAACGCAAATAAATTGAAACATGTTCCGTGTTTTTTTTTTTTTGGAAAAGTGTTTAAAACCATACATGTCCTAAAACAAATGTTCCCATATTTAACAACCTCCGTAGACTAACACATCTGTATGAGTTCCTTAACGTTACGTGTTCAACAGACATTATTTTCCCGCCACAACAAACTGCCAAATTGAGATTACCACATACTTTAGAACTAACACAAAAACACGATCCTCCTTTAATGGGGATATTTTTTTCTTTTCTCACGGTCAAAACCTACCGTATTTGCCTGCCATCCCCTGCTGGCAGAGCACGGAGAGCAGAAGCAGGGTTCTCCATACTCGCGGATTCATCGTTTCAAGCCTCCGCGGTATCTGAAGTCAGCGTGGTTTTCTTGCCCTCCGTGAACAAATTAAATCCTCATGTTGTGGCGCTGCTGCAGGCTTTTACTGAACGCTTCCAGCACAAGTGACAAGCACAAGCGCCAGGAAGGGCAAATGTAACTGTTATATTTCGTTTTAGAGAGCAATAAACACAGGGAGTCATTGACGGACGTTATGAATATCCGGCGCGGATTTTGGAGCGGGAATCACGATTTAGCGGGAACCCGCAAATACGTCACGAGGAACCTTGAGGACTTGGGGAGGAGGGGTTAGGTTTTTACGCTCGCTTACTTACTTATGCTTTGCACATGGAGTAAAATAAAGGACCGGATGCACAGATGTCAGTTACTCTACAATGAAAGTAAACGACGTTTTTTTTCTGGAAGGGTGATGCTCGGACGCTGGATGTTATTTTTGGTTGGAGCAGGATGGTGATGAAATCATTCTGCTGTTTATTTCCTCTTTCTCTGGAGAACATGACATCACTTATCACTGAGGGAGAAAGTGTGTCAGATGCGTTCTTTCAAAGCCACGGTACATTTTTCTTAAGCCTTAAATGACACAATAATAGTTGATTTACAGTATTTTACAGTGTATATTTTTTGCATTGTTCGAAACGTATAGATATTTCAGAAAAACACTTGTTGATTTTGATTTCACATCATAGTAGCTTTTTCAAAAAAAATTTTTATTAAAGTTTGACAAGTTCCCTTTTTCCATCCATCCATCCATTTTCATGTCGGCTTTCTTCCCTTTCGGGGTCGCCACAGCGGAATGAACCGTCAACTCTCTGGCATATGTTTTACGCAGCGGATGCCCTTCCAGCCGCAACCCATCGCTGGGAAACATTCACACACTCATTCACTCTTTAACACTATGAACAATCGTTCTTACTCAATTCACTTATTCCGCATTTCTTTGGACTTGTGGGGAAACCAGAGCACCCGAGAAAACCCACATGATCACGGGGAGAACATGCAAACTCCACACAGAAATGCCAACCGACCCAGCCGAGGCTCGAACCAGCGACGTTCTTGCTGTGAAACGACCGTGCTACCCACTGTGCCACCCTGACCCTCAAGTTCCCTTTTTATGTCGTCAAAATATTCTGTAGGCTACAACCTATCAACCATTTGGTGTTAAGTGTTCTCCCCACGATATGTAAAGCAATTTGAGTTACAAAAAAGTGCCATTAAAATGTAATTATTTGTGTGTTTACATTTAAATCAATAAAACCAGCTTCTCATAACACCTGTATTCATGAGGCAGAAGGTTTGGTAGAATTCAATCAGCTATTAGCCTGCATGACATTAACAGAAGAGTTCCTATGTATTTTTATTACAGTACCAGCAAATGCTTTTAGTTTTGCTTCGTCTTTAAATAACCACTATTCTAGATTTTTTTAATGAGCTCTCATGTGGTGAGAAACAAGCTTTAAATTTGAGGAATACCAGTTTGAGTTTTAAATCTGAAAGTGAGTTTATAAAGATATTGTCTTTAACAAGAGAGTCAATTCATAGTCGCCGAAACAAGTCCTTTTAGGTACACTCTGATGTTTTACGCCCCTCGCTACTTCATCATTCATTCACCAGCAACCAAACTCTTCCCCAAACAGCAACGTAAAAGCTCTCCATTGTGGATTACAGTTGCATCAGGGCAAGCGGGATTATGCACGTCGTTCACAGAGATTAGCATGTATGAAGGGAAAAGTTTATATTTTATCTACGTCTGCTGAAAACTGAATTTACTCTTTCTGCAGTAAAGAAGTAGAACCCTATTTTCTCATGAGCCTCTAACTCTTTATTCTATCATGGACAGTTCGATTAAAGCATTATGTGTTGCGTTTTGTTGTGTTATGTTGATTGTACTATGCCCTTAGTGGTAATAAAGACTTTTAACTGTAGCGGAAGAATTAACAGTGTCCCCCCAGCTCCATATTTAAAACTGAGAGATTCTATAATTGCTTTTTAGAGACAGTATTACTTATTGACTCTAAAAAGCAACTACAGAATCTCGGTTAAAAATCTTGGCGTTATTACAGATAGTGAACTGATGTTTAAGAACCATATCCCTTATGTTACTAAGACTGCCTTCTTTCACCTCAGGAACATTGCTAAAGTGCGGAACATGCTGTCTATTGTAGATGCAGAAAAATTAGTGCATGCTTTCATGACCTCCAGAATGGATTATTTTAACGCTCTGTTAGCCGGCTGCTCAGCCGATGTGCTACATGAATTACAGGTAGTTCAGAACGGTGCAGCAGCTAGAGTTCTCACAAGAACAAAGAAATATGATCACATTACACCGGTTCTGTGCTCTCTTCATTGAGTTCCTGTACAATATCGCATTGACTATAAGATACTGCTCCTTGCCTTTAAGGCGCTGAATGGCTCCGCCGACATGAGCAGTCTCCTCTCACAATATATTCAGCTCGCTCTCTTCAATCCCCAAAAGCAGGACTATTGATTATTCTGAAGATTAGTAAATCCACCAGAGGGGGAAGCTCTGGAACATCTCCCGGATGTTGTATATTTTTTATGCTGGGGAGGGGACTAGAACCTGCCTCGATTATTTGGGAATCGCGACCCCCTCCAGTTAAACGCATTTTATGTGAAAATGTTCAACCTTGTTTGTGAGTCAACCTATCGCTGGAACAATCTGGAATTCTGTTTCATTTCATGAAGTAAGTAGTACTTTTCTAATTTTATAACTTAAAGTTGCTGTATCATGCTCATTTTAAATCATGTATAACAAATGTCATCCTCTAGAGTATCACCACACCCTTAATAACCTTCAAAAGGCAGTTTTTATGATAAACAATGACTTTAAGTCAACTCAAATAGTTGTGCTTTGCAAAACGAGCTGTGGAGCTTCTACGACACCCCTGCTGGTTTTTCTTGCTAGCACAAATAAAATCCACCCATTTCTCATGAATACATTCATTTTTCGGTAAGCCAAAAACACTTTTCAGCTGAGACAAAAAAAACCCACTTTCTTTTCATTTTGTATCGATGCGGTTCGGCTATCGATGCTTTGTTCACTCTGAAAAGCAGAAAGGCATTTGGGTGTCCCACGCTGAGACGACCACAAAATCTTGATCTGCTTCCAACATAGAGCCAGGCTGCACAACACTTTGATTTTTGGGCTTGTAAAAGGCTTGTGTGCTGAAAGACATCGTCAGATGTTCATACTCAGGGACTTTAACTTTCTCCGCTTTTTTGCTGAGACCTCCCTCCAGAGAACAGGTCACTAGTCTAGAGCAAGCTGATTGGTTGTAGTAAGTAGATTCCTGCTGATTTTTCAACTTCTCAATTCTCCATAGAGTTGCCAGAATGGGAGGATTTCCGCACAATTGGGCTACTTTTGATTATTTTGACCTGGGAAAATTGGCGTTGGCTGCTTTATAAAATATTTTATTCAACTTTTTAATATTTAATTGAAAATATAAAGTGTAAGGAAGACACATATATTGAAATATAGTATTTAATAAAGTAATACATGTATTTTATATATTCTTTCCGGAATCTGTCACTCAGATCTGGTGATCCTGATTCTTTGCTTCTCCCGCAACACGAGAAAGCTTGCTTGGCATCGCAATAAATCAAAATCTGTTCCCCTATCCTGCGGAACAGTCAATTCATGTATTCTCATTGGCTTTAAATATAAAACATCTGCTTTTTTGCTGTCTAATGAGAACAAAACATTATACCTCCGGGTCAGTCAGCACATTCATCTGATTGGTTAGTAGGTGGCGCTCTCAGCATGTGGCATGGCTATGGCCATTTAGTCATTTTGAGATCCCAGAAAAAGAAAATACGATTACACAAACAAACCTGTTGATATTTCTGAGCGGATCAGCTTGAATCATCTCCATCTCAAACACACTCAGCCTGACTACATTTGTCAGATGTTCCCCTCAGTTCACTTGTTAGATCATAACTCATTCAAAAAGGACAAAAAATTATAACAATTAACTTGATACTGTTGAATCTACCACATATCTTTTAGAGTGAGCTTGTTCTAAGTATTATAATATATATTATAAACAATTGAATATTTTAAACGTATAATAAATACATATAAAAAAGTCCAAAGGTATTAAAAAATCAGCTTCCCATACAGCTAAACTTTAAGCATTTTCACTAAAATATTAAAGTTGCTGCTGCATTCATTGTTTATTCTCAAACTGATATTTGATTTCTGATATCAGTTATTGATTTTATCTATTGGTTTTACCTATTGGTTTTAACCCCCCCCCCAACAAATGGAACCAGCTTCCAGAGGAGAACAAGGGTGCCAACACTTTAGTCACATTTAAATCCAGGCTAAACACTCTCCTGTTTAGTTGTGCTTTTGTCAACTAAACAACTATTTTACCTCTGCACTTCACTATCTTAATCTGTTTTAATCAATGATTTTACATTTTCATCACATCTGTTTTTAATCACTATGATTTTATGTCTTTTTATGCTTGATTTTTTAAAATATACTTTCTTTTTATTCTTTTTTTTTTCAAATGTAAAGCACTTTGAATTACCCCGTGTACGAAATGTGCTATACAAATAAACTTGCCTTGCCTTGCCTTCACACTGTGTTAAAATATTTATTTTGAAGGTCGAAGGTAACAGAATTAAGAATATCTCCAAATACTATGTCGCAACTAAAGTTGAGACTTTAGTCAGGCTTCATCTGCATAAGTTGTTAATATGTTTCTAATGTTAATTTAATTCCTTTTTATTAAGTTAATATAAAATTTTAATGATGCCATTACTGCTGCTTTACTCCGCATGGGATGTTTTTAGAATGTCAATGATACGTCTTTTTGAAAATGGAATGCACCATACAAGGAGCTGATAAACCAGAAAACATTATTTATTCATATAATGTAGGTCATGTGAAGTCACTGTCAATAAAATCACAAGGCAACATGTATTTAATACATTGAGCTGTGGCATCCTCTTCAGGTCAGATTGGGTTAATGCAGTTTTACACTAAATCAACAGATTCAAAACCGGATGGATGTAATTCATTGAAAAATGTATTTAATTTAATTTAACAAGACCACGCTTGTCAATATAATTGTATTTTAAATGTTAACCGAAAATAAATGTATGCTCATAAATGATGACGAAAGTGAACATATTTGGAGTAATTTCCTCAGCTTGTTTCGTGAATTAAAACGAACATAAATTAAACTGAGAATGTTTGTTTATTTGATACATTATTGCCGAATCTTTTTTGTAGAAAAATGCAAAAAAGAATGTGTAAAGTTTTGCAGGACTCACTAATACACAATTTTGAGTTGGAAATGGACCAAAATCTGAGGCTAGCTGCTGTGAGAGGAAAGACATGAGCTTCACTTTTTTTGCTCTCCTTCATTCTTAAGGTAATTATACATCATGTTTGGTCTATAGCTCAACACTTTACATTGTGGTAAAACAGAGGCGATGCTCTCCATATTGTATTATACATCAGTACCCTAAAGGAATACTTTTATTTTGTGTGGAGTAGTGTGTTTTAACAAAAATAATAATAAATCATGACATTTATAGAGCGGTTTCCTAGACACTCTAAGCACTTTAACTCTTTAGGGGCCTGTCTGAATCCACAAACAGTGTGCAGCACACACCCGGATGATGTGACGACTGCCGTTCTGCACCAGAACACTCGCCACACACCAGCAGAACACATAAGACATGGCAGCCTTTAAGAGGAATTTAGCTAATTTGATGCAGGTATTATTAGAAGTCGGCAAAAACTTTTTTCTGTAATTTTTCAGTTAGGATTTGTAGGTTTACTCCTCATCTGAAGGATGGTGCTTCTTACAGCAAAGTATCCCTGTCACCCCCGCTGGGACACTAGGGCCAACACACCATAGGGTAAGCACCCCCTGCTGGCTGCACTAGAACCTCTTCCCACAGCTACCTAGTTTTCCCTTGAGGTCTTCCATCCAGACACTAACCAGCCTCAAACCTGCTTTACTTGTGGGGGGAACCGATCTTCAGGTGCAGGGTGACGTGGCACATTATAAGTTCTAATCCTTTTGCAGTATTTTAGTACAATTCTTACTTATTGACATACTTTTCTCAAGTAGTGGGTAAACACTATTACATTTGTGGAGAATGGGCCTTTTTGAGATGCTTTGCCAAAAAGTCAACTTTAAGAATATTTCATTGTTGTCAGCCATATGTATAGACTTTATAATCACAATGGTGACGATATAGATGTAGATACAGATAATATTTTCATGAAGAATCAAAATTAGTGTAGTCACTTTTCCATTGACTATGAAATGGCACATTTGGATTGCAATAAAAAATGTACAAATAATTGTAGAAAAAAATTGCATTCGTGGAAGAAATTTATTTTTTTGTTTAGAGGAGGTGATACTTGAGGCGTATCAAAATGTATATATTTCTTACAACTGCAATCGACAAAGAGTCAAAAGAAAAACAATGAGATCTGCTGCAGAACTAGCTGTTTTGGACATGGCCACAAAAGATCACAGCTCATCAAAACTTGAGCATGTTCATAGTTCCTCTGGAAAATTACCAACCAATTTCTCAACAGAGATTCAGCTATAGCCGCTCTCATGTATTGCTAATGCTAAAATGATTTATTTGGACTATTTTATAAATTCAATGGCATTTTGTGCAAAAATGTGATGGGAGCACAGCTTGTCAGTAGAAATAAAGAGTTTGGGATTGAGAAGTCTCATGTACCCAGATCTGCAAGGAAGGGTTTGGGTGTTTGGCAGCTTTGTTTGGCTAACACCCGCCCAGGAAGTTGTTTGACTGACATTTCAAACAACCAATCCCATGTCGGTTAGCATACTACCATGTTGCGGTGTGTGAAAATGTCAACCAACAACTTACCACTGCGGAACAAGTGTGTCATTGGAAAAGGTCACAGAAGATGATAACTATAAGTTACAAGAATACTTCCATCCAATAATCTTCCATAATGGATATGAGGCCGCTCTCAACCAGTAAAATACAGTTTGTCTCGATCATACAACTGCATGGAAAAAACATACACCCAACACACACTTCTCCCAGAAATCTGGAAAAATTAAACAAATTAGACCATAATCTAATGATTCTTGAAGTGTTGCTATAAATGTACCAAACACGTCATACGTACAGCCAACGTTTTGTGGGCATGACGTCTGCGGCTGAGAGTAGGTCGAGTAGATTTTAGGGGAGAAAAAAAACATGTTTGGACATCACTAGTTTTAGTAAAATAGATAGGCCAACAAAATTCATTAGTTATGTGGATAAAAAAACCCTCATGGACATTAATCATTCATCTTGGCTTTATTCCCTTTCAGGGTCGCCACAGCGGAATGAACCGCCAACTCACTGGCATATGTTTTACGCAGCGGATTTTTACGCAGCGGTTTTTACTGCCGCAACCCATCGCTGGGAAACATTCACACACACATTCACTCTTTAACACTACGGGCAATTGTTCTTATTCAATTCACTTATTCCGCAAGTCTTTGGACTTGTGGGGAAACCGGAGCACCCGGAGTAAACCCACGCGATCACGGGGAGAACATGCAAACTCTGCACAGAAATGCCACCTGCCCCAGCCGAGCCTAGAACCCGCGACCTTCTTGCTGTGAGACGACCGTGCTACCCACTGCGCCACCATGACGCCTGGACATTAACCAATCAATCAATTGTAATGTTTTTAAATAGAGTTTTTTAGCAGCTTCACAAAGGCCTAGTGTATATTAAGTTGGGTTAAATAAGAATTCCTGGTAGATATTTCTATAAGGTAGAAATATAACTACCATATAATGCTACTTTAGCGATTGAGAAGTAACATTTTCTTTATTATGAGAAAATTGTCGATTTAAGCTGACCGGGGCAGGAGCTAGTCACTGCCCCAGCATAAAGACTATTTGAACTTAAGATCCCTCGATAAACAGATCGATGGGAAAAAGTTTTTGGAACAAAGTGTAACATAAAAAAACAAACAGATAATTAGCATCAGCTGCAGTATGTGTGATAAACAATGAGGGTAGGTTTGATAATTGCATTGAACCACATTGTTTTTTAAATGTTATTTATACAGCAACCCTAACACAAAACATGGCCTAAATAGTGAGGTCAAATAACAGCAATGCTTTGGTGAGGATTGTCTGTTGCTGATTGATCTCGCTATTCAGAGTGTTTCAGAATGTTTTATCCAAAAATATTACTTGTGACCTGAAACCTAATGAATTTAAAAACGTTTTGGAAGTAATCCTTGATTGATGGTTTTGATTACTTCCAAAATGGACTTCTAAAATTTGTCCTGATAAATCAGCTAAATCTAAGTTTGCATACATAGTTAACATCATTCCCTTGTCCTGTTGGCTATAGTTGCTTTTGCATGTCATTTCAGCATGTTGGAATCTGTGTACATGTGTTTAGTTGGTTGCTAAGGCAGCCGGAGGTTGTTTTTGAAAGACGACCTACTGGGCAACTCCCTGCACTTCCCATCAGACCCTTCGCCACATGGGGTGTCACATGGCCTGCCATTTAAAGCACACATTCCCTTGATGAGAGCAGAATACACATCATTCCCACATCTTTACAGGTCAAACTGCTCCGGGATCATTTCAAGTAACACTTTTGAAGAGATTAGAGAAAGAATGTTGATTTTATTGACTTAATAAAGACAGAATATTATATACATTTTTATCTAAAAAAATCTGATTATTGTTTAAGCAATGGCCTCAAGAACCTAAATACATATAGTTCAAACATAGAATAAATCACTAGAGAACGTACTGATCTCTGCAGTACTAGGTTTGATAGGAGTTATTGAAGCTCTGTTGCATTTTGGTTGATGTCTCCTGGCAACACAAACTGCGAGTCATTCGACCTTGTCAGATTTCCTTTTTAAACCATCGTCTCTCATCTGACTCACATGGCTGCTTTCAGAGACATCTGTGTTATAATAGATTTTATTATTACATCCATGATGAAGCCTTTTGTGAGCTTCTAAACTATTCAGTCGGGTTAAGTTTAGATCTTTTGACAAGGAACACAGATGCCAATGATGCTGTTTAAGGACAGGATTCAGTAGTTACACAGTTGTACATAAGCAATAACAAAAGTCATCCACAGAGAGATGCATAGTTCGACATCGACATGCTTTTTGTAAGAAGAAATTTAGAGTTAGATATGACATTTTTTACCTTTTAAATAAATTATTCAACTGTCTTTGGATTTCAATTTTCTCATGTTGGGGTCTGATCGAACCTCGTCGAGTCAATGTTGATGTGAAACCCAAAACACAATGTCAATGTAAATGTAAGTGATCAATGTAAGTGATGGCATCAGAACAGAAGTTGCCTCAGCTCTTCCTTATCGATTGTCTGGTGTATTGCTTCTTTTTCTTCACAATAACCCATAGATTTTCTATTGGGTGAAGGTCAGACAAGTTTGATGACCATTTAGGAAAATGGTGATAACTTGACCCTTAAACCATGTGCTCAATGTTTTGGTATGGGATTATTTTCCCTTCTAAACGATAGCGTGCCAGTTTAAAAAAAATCCGTAAAATGTAGTTTTAAAAACAAATGTGAATATTTATTATTCAAAAATGAAAAATAAATTGAAAAACATCCAAAAAAATCACCAAAACATTATTTATTTTCAAGAAAACACAAATTGACATGCAACATCACAGTTTTTCATTTTGCACTTGCAATCTCAGTTTGACCCTGCGCGACAATTCATTATTTCACGTTTGTGTTGTCATGTATATAAAGGCTGAGTTTAGCATTGGTCCAGCAGCTCTGATTGGCAGCTTTTTTTTCTAGCCAATCAATCCAAGAGAGGAGGGGTAACACCAGTGATGTGAAGGATTCAATGATTAGCCCAATAACATAAGATTGAAATGCTCTAAATAAACAAATGAGAGCTTGTTTTAATATGTGTTATATAGTTAACAACTACCCCACTTGTTAAGGTTTTTGAACCACTGACTCCTGCTGAATCTCCCTCACATTTTTCCACAGTCCTCTACAGGATGGTAATCGCTATTTTTCTATCAAATATTTTAATTCCGTTCTCCTCTATTTTAATGTACTTAGACACAGAGCTCTGTGAATCGTCAACCTGTTTTGCAATTCACTTTTGTGTCTTGTATTCCTTATGCAAGGTGTCTGGTTGTTTGCAGATCTTTGTAGGTGTTTTCAGCTTGTTAGCTAATTAGAGTATGCCCCCAAGTGTCATCAATATTCAGACTTTTGCTATATTACAATTTTACGAGATACTACATTTTGTATTTTTATTAGTTGTCAGTTCAAATTTAAAATATAAAACTTAAACTACATCAGAATATATCAGACTGTTGGTAATAAATTAATTTACGTATACAAGTTTCCTTTTTTGAACGGAGTTACAGAAAATAAATGAGATATTCTAATTATATGACCAGCGTCTATAAATGATTATAGATGCTAAAAACAAAAGCACCTAAATTGCTATCATCTCCTAAAACGGCTTGTTTAAAAAAAACTACCATTCTATGCTTTGTCATAGACCCAAGAGTGAGTCTCCAAGTCATCAGCAAAAGTACCTTAAAAAGTCGCAATGAAATTCACATTTCAGTCGTAGTGACTGTAGTGGTGAGAGATGGGGCGGCACTATATTGTCCTTATTAACGGGCCACCACCAGTTAACTGTAACTTTTTGGAGCCATTGATCAGAATCATCATGTCTCACACTATCATTCTCAGTGACCCTTTGACTGTGGAGTTTTCGCGCTATTGGGTGGATAATACTTGAGCAAATAGCTCACTTTATTCTCATTTATGTGTTATATTTAGTAAATGTGCCAAGTCTTTCAAAGTTGAGGACCAGTTACGCAATATAAGGAGGAAAGGGATATCAATCAATCAATCAAGTTTTTATATAGTGCTTCTTTAGCCGCTGCTTTCAAAGCAGCTTCACAAAGTCCTAGTGAGGATCAGGTAGAGTAAATAGGATTTCCCTCTGTGAGGCCCCTGGGAGCTTCGCTGACTGAGGCAGGTGGTAATCACCTCCCCAGCATAAAGAACATACACACTTAATATCCATCAATGAAAAGTTTGCCGGACAGCACCTGAAAAAAAAGTAACAAAACAAAACAAAAAACAAATAAAGACAACACAGAAACTAACAAACGAAAAACAATGGTTAGAAAAATGTAATAGACAACAAACAGATGATAAGCATCAGCTGCAGACACCAAATACGTTTGGAAAAATCCCAGGAGCCAATTATTCCAAAGCTAGATTAAACACATATGTTTTTAACTTATGATGAACTGTTCTAGAAAGGATGATTACTAAGGGGCGAAGAACACCACAGGACAATCTCCCTGAGTGTGTTCATTGAAATTAAAATAATTTCTGAAAGAAAGTTAGAAATGGAAAAAAAGCTGTCTAGTCAAAAGAAGATGTTACCTTTGTTTTTGTTATTTAACTGGTCTATATAATATCTTCTGAGCAGGCCACACCAGTTGAAAAAAGGTTTGCAAATTGTTTAGACTTGGAAGAGTGAAGTGACCACCACACGCAGATTAATACAGACATTAGATGACGAATTATATTCATAAAATACGTTTTTCCAGGTATTAGCCTAAATTGTCACAGATGAGTTTCTGAACAAACAATACTTTTCCCAAATGCCCTGAGGAAGTCCAGCTGGTGACAAGGTTCAGACGGGATGTCTGTTAGTAGCACTGACAGCAGCAGCTGTAGAGAAATTTAGTGGCTTTACAGCCATTGAAGAACACGACGTAGTCATGCATGAGGAGCCGGAACAACACTGATGTCACCAGGAATCACATTCATCTGATGACACATGAATGTTACTCAGTCTAAGAGTTTATGCGACAACATAAATATTCAGGAAGATTATTCTAGTAGGATTTGAAGGTACTCTACGCCTCAAAATTTTTAAATCCCATTTGCATCACACACTAAAACTATTGTCAAACAATCGAAATATAGTAAATAAAGTGAAAGATTATTTGCCAACAAATTGAGTTTATCGTTGAATGCACACTTTATTTTCTCAAACTTTGCTAAAAACAAATCAACCACCAAACCACCTCTTTGTGTTAAACGTAATATTGTGGGCATCTGACAATCTAGCTGCCTAGTTTGAATCAATGTTCATTGAAGAATTGCTATGAGATGAACTGACTCGATTCCTTCTACTGAGCACTTCTGAAAGGTGAACCCCTTCTGACACCGCTCCTTTCAAATATTTAGATTTTTGGGAGTGATGTTGGGTGATTACACAGCTTAAAATTACATTTGAAGTACAATTCAAGGGAAGATGAAACTTTTACTGTTAGTTTTTTTTTTCTTTACAATATATTTCCCTAATTTCCCAGCGATGGGTCGCGGCTGGAAGGGCATCCGCTGCGTAAAACACATGCCAGAGAGTTGGCGGTTCATTCCGCTGTGGCGACCCCGAAAGGGAAGAAAGCCGACATGAAGATGAATGAATGAATGAATATTTCCCTAAATAAAATGGAGCATGCAGAAAACATCAAATCTGTAGATCAAAGGCAAAATCATTGAATATTATCACATTGAATATTGAAACGCAAGCTTAGAATTACATTTGTAAATATGTTTTTAACTTCAAAATAAGCAAACCTTAACTATTGTACATTTCAGTTAATTCTGATAGTGTTGAAAATATTACAGTTGATATTCGAGCTTAAACCATATAAACACTGCAAATGGGGAAATGTTTCCATTACAACACACTACTCTAATCAGTTTCTATTTTGCCAGCCCTGATGTCAGAGACATTTTCTTATCATCCATGAGTAGGGGTCGGGGGCGAAGGACAAGCCAAAGGCACAGCTCTCAATTACTCGCTTGAAGCTCTGATGTTTGTTTGTGTTTCTGTAGAACACAAAAAAATGGCTGCTAGTTATAAATCAAAGGGGCTTGCTAGAGCTCTGTACTTAATGTTAAATCAATGGCTTGAAAAGGATGTTTCCTTATTTTGTGAAGATTAAAGCCACCCCTCACAAAAACAACAACATAAACACAACAGACCATCACAACACAAACAGAGACCGCAAAGAACCACAAATCCTCATTTCACAAGTTGGCTTACATGAAATTGCTCAGTTTCAAGTTAAGAAGCATACTGGGGGAGCTGTCCGAGGAAGCTTGGGAGTGACCCAATTATTATTATTAAAGCACAAACAGAAAAAATAACAAAACAACAACAAAAACAACAGATACCCACAACAAATCATCAAAACACAAACAAATAACTAATCCTCAAAACACACAAAATTAACATTTATTTGTACAGAGAGTTTTCCAGTGGCTACACATGTCCAAAATAATTAAAAAACATAAAACACTTCAAATGACTATCCAAAATAAAAAAAGTAGTATTAAAAAACAATTGCGAGGAACTGTAAACACTGTCACAAATAAACCATTACAACACAACATAGACAATGTAAATATCTAATTGTATAAAATGGATGTACTTGATAAACAGGAATGTCTTTAACTGCACTTTAAAACCTTTAGTTAATGTTGCTGACCACTTACCAATCAGAACCTCATTCCACAGACTGCAAAAGCTTCAACCTCCTTCAAAGGCTCCTTAAAAGACGATTGTTTGTGCCTGGGATGATTTTAATGGAGTATAATGAAACAAGGAGCTCTGTCAAATATTTGGAGGTAAATCCGTAAAAGCCTTGAACGTCACTAAGAGGATTTTAATTAAAAAAAATTAATAATTATAATAATAAACAAACACACAACAAAAACTTGAAACAAAGTCTTACAACACAAATAAGAGAGACACAAATCCAAAATCCTTACATCACAAAATAAAATAGACAAGCAACTAAAAACAAACATCTTTGTAAGAAATCCTCACAACACCAACACAAACAGAAAGTAAAAAATCCTTAAGTCACAAAATAAAATAAAAAAACATACTATAACCAGGAACTGGAGTCTGTTGACTATTATTTGGCCACAAGTCTAATACAAGTTTAATACTTTTTCTACTTTACATTGAGTAAAGGCTAAACTATAATAAATGTGCTCTTTTGTTTTTAGTTAATTTCAAACACTAATGATCATTGATTGAAATTATCATTGTTGAATAACTTCCTTCCTCTTCCTGGTAAGCAGAAGACATGACTGCAGAGTCTGGCATCGGATGACCTGTGGCACCTCACACATCCTGCATTTGCTCAATCCAGCTGCTGGAAACCAGACCCCTGAACAGCTGAGAAGCAAGCTGCAGAAAAGAGAGACACTGAAGCAGGGGCTGAAGTGGAGGGTGAGAACAGTGACTGAACACTCTGGGTGGGGCAAGCAGGGTGGTAGCTACACTATATATAGGACTGGTTCTCTATGGCTTGACCCTCACTCCTTCACGCAGCTCTCGTAGAGTCAGCTTTGGCACAACGTACATACCTTGGAGGCCTAACCATGAGCAAAAGCTATTCTGCCTCAGCCGAGTCGGCTTCTTCATATCGGCGAACGTTCGGCTCTGGTCTGGGTGCTTCACTTTTCTCCAGTCATGGAGGCTCTGGATCCTCTGGCTCCTCACGGATGAGCTCCAGGGTTTACGAGGTGACCAAGAGCTCCTCTTCACCCATCTTTTCCAGCCAACGAAGTGGAAAGTTTGGTGGTGGGTCAGTGGCCCGCTCCTATGCTGGCCTTGGTGAGAAGCTGGACTTCAATCTGGCTGATGCCATAAACCAAGATTTCCTCAACACTCGCACCAACGAGAAGGCAGAGCTGCAGCACCTCAACGACCGTTTCGCCAGCTACATCGAGAAAGTTCGTTTCCTGGAGCAGCAGAACCAGGCGCTGTCGGTGGAGATTGAACGTCTACGGGGACGAGAGCCAACCCGCATCGCAGAGATGTATGAGGAGGAGATGAGGGAGCTGCGCAGACAGGTGGACGCGCTCACCAATCAGAGAGCTCGTGTTGAGATTGAGAGGGACAACCTGGCTGATGACCTACAGAAAATCAAACTGAGGTGAGATCTTCAATACATTTCACATGCATTACTCAGAGTGTTAAAAACCTCATTAATTGAATTATAAAAATACACATTTTCAGACAATTGATTGAAAAATAGAAACATGATATGCAGACAGGTGAAAATTTTTTATTTGTTCACACATATTTAGAATCACCAAAGTTCATTATAATCGACGTCATTGGGCTTTTATAGTGATTGGAAAGCATTTCACTGTGTAACACTTTAGATCATAGACTTGAATTATAGGTTCTGACAGTACAAAGGAAAATGCTTTATCTTTTGGTCAAGTTTTCGACACTTGACTGATTCAGAAAATGTACTATAATCCCCATGTTAGGAATTGGTTGTATTATTCATGTAGAAAAATGTGCCAGCCACACGAAGTGACTGAAAGGTAATTCCTTGGCAGAAGTGAGCAATTTTAAGGCAAATTTAAAAAAGCCCAACTTTACAGCTGAAAAAAAGACATTCATACTTCTGCCTCTATAAGGTTCTTACATTTAGATAGCTAATTTTGACCTTCGTCACAGCACTGAGGGTAAATTTCAGCACTACTCAATTACTTATTATATATTAAAAATGTGTTGGATTACATGAGTGAGAACCTTTCACCTGCTATGAACATCTCAACAGAACACAGTTTGGACACTATATTCATTGTTTATACAATCAATGGCAAGAAACTGAACTTGATTTATTGAAAAGAGAAAAGGATTCGTTCTATAGTTAGATGTATTCTTTTAAATAATATGTGGAAACTTCGCAACATTTATAAACAATATCCATACCTAGACAAATCACATAATTAGAGTATGTGCTGCAATGAACATATCACAAAGCACATACAATGCGGGGTGTCTATCATCTGTGTGATATATGTACCTGGACTACGTGACGGCTGCCATTCTGTCCCACAAAACTCATCACACACACCAATTCATTGTGGACAGATATGTAGCCAATAGGAATTGGTAATGTAGGCAATAAAATGACAGAATATATCTGATAAAATACAATAAATGAAATATATGCATTTTTATTTCAACTAATACTTTTGAACATTACTCCCCAGCATTTAGCAGTAGTTCTTCTCTAATATTTGTTTCTTTTATCATGTTTTTTGCCCAGTTACACACATTTTTGCAAAAGCAACAAGAAACATACTGAGAGCAACTTAAGTCTAACATACCTCCTAAGAGAAAATGGGAGGTGATGGGTTTTTGCTTTAATTGTCAGATTAGTAAGATCAATAACGCTCCTCCCAAAACAAACGTGACAAAATTGCATTCCCTGAAATTCCATTTAATTGATTTAGTGTTTTACTTCTTCAGCTCATACACATACACATTCGTACGTATCTGTGGGGTCTAAAGTAAGTCTCATAGGAAGTAAATGAGAAATTCACAACAGTGCTCATGCTGTGTGAATGTGAGTTAACAGCAGAACACTTGTGATATTTCTAGCGGGAGGTCTCCCAAAGCACTGTATTAGACCTAGCTTGGAAAAAAAATACCTATAACACCTCAGGTTGTAAAACATTGGACATCAATAGACCACACATGCTAGCCATCGGGACCACCTCTGCGTTCAAACAGAAGATCAAGGAAAGGGAGCTTATTTTAGGGAACATGGTAATGGTACACCTACTTGCTATTTACAAAAAAGCACCCCAAGTCCTCTTGCACCCAGATTAGCTTGCTATAATTAGCTTGCTCAATAAACCCTCTGCACTGAAGAGAATGTGTGTCCCTAAAAATAACCCCTGCACATAGTGTGTCTCTCTTGAGTGAATTGCACTCAAAGGGCCTCTAAAAGTACTTCACATTATCAGCTCTAAAAAAAGACAACGGCTCATGCAGATATTTCATCAAAAGGGAGGCTGATTGTGGGCTGCTTTGAGAAATGGGCTGTTTAGAGCTTGAGCTTGTTATATAATAGCAGATATTGAGCTCAAGGCTGAAGGATGAGCTACTGAGAGGCTTGGAAGCTCACTGTTACTGAAGCTCAAAGACAGAGTCCCTTTTTCAGAATCCCTTAATGTGTAAGTCATGAGTCCCTTCCACCTCTGATAAAAATATCAGATGCCTGCCTACTGCCAAAAATCCCATTCATGTAGCTGAATGTATCACACATTAACAGCACGTGATTCTTTCATGGACCATGGATCTAAAATACACTGACACTCCAAACATCAGAACACAAGCTATTTCCGGGCAGGGTGAATCCGGAACTAATTTAAACTTTGTTAAGCTGTGAGATATTGTTCATCTGGAATGAACAATCATTAATTAAAAACAGCTCAGGCATCACAGCATTAAAATCTTTAACTAAGGATTCATTATAATGCATTAGTTATGCATTATTCAAAATTAAAAATCAAAATGCAAGCCATTATTTAAGTATGAAATACTAGTTATATAAGTATTACTGTAGTAAATTAGTCATGACTTGTTCATATTATAAAATTTTTCATTAATTCGTTTGACTATTTTTTTAATTATTCATTTGTTTATTTATTTATTTGTTCATTTCATTTATAAATTTTTATTTAAAAGCAAGACTGATCATGTTTAATAAATATCTTATGCAAATATGCTTAACTAACGATGAAATCTTAACCGATAAATAACTGTCAGCATTAACATATAGTATCCTTTTTAATAAAGTTCAAATGAATTTTTGTCACATTTTTATAGCAACGCCACCTAATTCTGTATAAACGTACAGGTTGGCCATGTTGCTCACTCGATGTATCCTTGAGCTACATCATTAACCATTGTAACAAACATTAACCGATCACTCAATACCAGCACTAGATCAATTGTTTTAGCAACAATTAAAACAATTAAAGTCGGTGGTTAACTACAATGTAACTGGAGAGGATACAGTCTAATTCTTTATTAGGTGTTAAAACAACATCTTTTTTTCTTTCACAGACTTCAAGAGGAGATCCATCAGAAAGAAGAAGCTGAGAACAACCTCTCTGCTTTCAGAGCTGTAGGTTCTTTATTTCACCTCCTGTGTTTAGCTTGTTTGTGTTGAACAATAAATGTTGCCATTAATCTCTTTTTAAGTCAACTTGACAAACATAATGGCTTTAATCGTACATATCTAATTTATATTGACCAAGCGGATGAAAGTCAAATGAACTAAACTTAACTTAACCTTCAGTTTTTGAGTGCAGTACTACATCTCTAGAACAGATTGTTCTGCTATTAACTGATGTGATGCAGGTAGATGCTCAAAATAGTTTAATTAATTTTATTATCACACCTGATTAAACCTGATTTACTAATTGATAGAATAAAAATATTAATTTTTATTATTTTAAGTGTCATATTAAAACATATTACATTCCCAAAAATATCTATATTTATAATTTTTTATGTTTTAAAATAAAAGCTGTTGATTCTGCAGGATGTTGACGCTGCTACTCTGGCCAGGCTGGATCTGGAGAGACGTATCGAGGGTCTACATGAAGAGATCGCCTTCCTCAAGAAGATTCACGAGGAGGTGTGTACTCTGAGCTCTTATCAGACCATGAACTCCCCTAATCTCTCCCAAACCAGTGAACACCGTGCACTCTGACCTTTACTCATGAGCACTCAAGGTCTTGAAGTGCTCTCTCTGCTTTTATTCGACATGCAGCGATGGAATTGTAGCAACTGTTGTGGGGTGTGGTTGTGTGACAGACAGTGTAATGTGCAACAGATGCACCTCTATAATTAAACCGCGACAGATCCTGAGAGACACAGCTGCGAGGGGGACGCTGGTGAAAGAAAGAGGCATTATGAAGCCTATTATTAATATAATTACTACTCTAGCCATCGGAGAGATTACATTAAAAATGGGTAAAGTCACACTTGTAATGAGCCTTTAAACTGTTAAGCTTCTAGACTAAAATAGTTTTTAGGAAAATAATTTTTACAGCACACATTATACAGTAAATCAATTGAACGTACAAACAGTAAAATCTTGAGTTAAATTTACGCTGTTGCAAATCTATCAACTAAAGCTGAGGCACTCATTTGTATCTTAAAATGTTATCTTAAAAACTTTTTTATTACAACGAGAACAAAAAAAAAGAGTTTTTTTATAGCAAAACAGAATCAGCTGTTTAGATGCCAAAAAGTCTGAGATGTTTTAACTCTGTTTGAGTGTTATTTTTACTTTATTCAGAGTCTATTTCATCTAATACTGAATAGAGTTAATTCTACTTTCACAATTTTACAGTGGCGAGAGGGTGCATTCACTTGTTTTTGTTCTCTCTTGACACAATGTTTAGTAAACAGTAACTTTTTTGTTGACAGAATGTTTTACTCACTTTTTAAATATTTTAAAAAAACTTGCATCTGGATTGTAATCATTTTCTTCATCTAACATTAAAAAAGATTTTGCCATAAAATATTACTTCACTTGTATTCTACCATATTATTTATGCTTACTAAGGAAAGCCAAACTTATAAAAATGTACCTAACATGCAACACTCAATGTCAAGAGTTTTTTTATCGAAAATATATTTACTATTTAAAATAAATGCAAGTCTTAAATTCTCTTTTTAAAATGTTCTCAATGAGTTTAAAGATAATTTCAAATATTTAGATTAAACATGCAAACAACAACTCTCAAATTTATTTCAAATATGTATTAACTTCTCTGTCATCATCTAAAGCGGCAATATATTTGTAACAACAGTTTGCATTTCGCACATCTGAATGTGGTTTTCAGTGATCCAGAAAATATGGAAAATTAAATTAGAAGTTTAAGACATCATGTTAGTTTAAACAAAATGTTAGTTTAAAAAAGAACAGCTCACCTTGTGACATTATTTCTATACTTCTCCCTAAATGTATTTTATATAGCCAATCAGTACATAATCAATCAATCAATCAATTATTAAATTAATAAAATCAATCAATTAAGTGTTTATTAATGACTTTTTAGAATTAGCTTCAAAACAGCTTTACCAGTGAGGGTAAAAAAACATTCTCACGTGCTGAGAACATGAACTTCCCCATAGAGAGATCCCAAGTGCAGCTGGTGCATGTGACCTCACAGATGGACAGCCATTTGGACAGCCTCGCTATTATGAGACTCAAACTTTCTTCACAGAGAAGCTCAATGGACAGCAACTAGAACTGTAATATATATTGTTATGATAATTGTGAAAATTATCATATATGCAAGAGACAGTTAAAATGTGAACTCCAGCTTCTGCGTTCTGGACCAACAGTAATTAACACTATCTGTATCATTGTTTGGTTCATCCACTAGGAGATCCATGAGTTGCAGAACCAGATGCAGGAGAGTCAAGTGCAGATACAGATGGACATGTCCAAACCAGACCTGACCGCTGCTCTTAGAGACATTCGTCTGCAATATGAAGCCATCGCTGCTAAGAACATAAGCGAGGCGGAGGACTGGTACAAGTCAAAGGTTTGTCCACGCATGCACAAAAACCTAAAAAAAAGATGCTTATTTATAGTACTAACCATGTCTAGAAGTGAAACTTGCTTATAGGTGAAGGGACAAATTCTTTAAAAACATTCCTATGTTGAGAGGGCTTGTGTATTTTGAAAATGATTTACAGAACAGTCTCTGTTCGACATCATATTCAGCTTCAGATCAGTACAAATTGTAACATAATCTGATTATACATCTCCCTTTGAGTCATTCATTATTGTATTGCCGTTTTAGAATCTGTTCAGCTGTTCTCCAAATATAGCTGTAAGACATTTTAGCATAGCTTAGCACAGTTTGCTGATTCGAATGAACCCAGTATCATTGTAGCCGCAGAGATTTTTTTAGATCTTTTGTAGCTCCCTCATATAGTAAGACCAGTGGAAAAATAAACGTCAAACTGAATTCACTTTGTAAGAAACTATATTTATGTTCTGGTATAACTATCACAAAACACTGTTGCACTTTCAAACTTTGAGATTGTTTCAACAGAATGAAATAAAGATATATGCTAAGCTTTGCTAAACAGTTCTATGACCATAATTGGAAATTGGCTGAACAGATCTAAATATATAATCCAATACAATTGGGATTACAATAGTTATTGACGCGAGGGGAAATCTAAAATGAGCCAATATAAAAAAAAAAAGTAGAATGTTCCTAACCAAAAAGAAATGCAAAAATCATTTAACAAAGTGAACCTTATTTTTATGAAATATTAATGAATCCTGTCATGAACTACTAGATGGTGAAATATGTTAATTCTAAATATATATATTTATAATTTGGGGAATTTGTTACACTTTAAGAGTAACCCATTTGAGCCTGCTTGTTATTGCAACGTTTAAGAAAAAAAGTTGTACATCAATCAGTCTCTCGTCATTGGAAACTGATTTTGTGACATTCTTGCTGCACTTTACCTCTTCTTCACCCTCTTCCTTAGTGACGCCCAATAATGAGTGCCATATTTACCCACGATCAGGGTTACACTTTTAGACAATAGTAAAAAATCTATATATCATTTTATATCATTTTCAGGCTAGAATATTACATTTGTTAGATTACATTTGAAAAGTTTGCCTCCTGTGGTCTCTTAAGATTTTATGGATTTATTTTTCTGTTTGAATTCTTAAATGTGGTATATTTAACCTTTGTAGGGTATTGCTATTTTAAAAGCTATTAAAAATCCAAATTTTACTCCATAACACATTAACATATAATACTTATGTCAAATTCAAACAATATAGAGAACATATCTTGAATTATTGCAACCAATCCCTTCTAGAAAAGAATATAGACTTACTAATATTATTCTTTTAAAAATTAGAAACGGGTCAATTTGACCCGAAGGCCATACAAGGGTTAAGAGGTTCAATTAGTGCATTTTATTTGAAAGAACTATCTAAATTGCTTACATTTAATGCATTTCAGTAAAAAACTTCTGCTAGGTTTATGAAAACTTTTATATGGAAAATGACGAATATATTTGTCATTTATTATATTTTGTTAAATGACCCCTCAGGTGTCAGATCTGAACCAGGCCGTGAACAAG
Source organism: Danionella dracula (assembly GCA_900490495.1). Taxonomy (NCBI): domain Eukaryota; kingdom Metazoa; phylum Chordata; class Actinopteri; order Cypriniformes; family Danionidae; genus Danionella; species Danionella dracula. Next base: position 8,581,706 of record UELW01000245.1, read on the forward strand.
AACAACGAGTCTCTCCGACAGGCCAAGCAGGAGAGCATGGAGTTCCGCCACCAGATCCAGTCCTACACCTGTGAGATCGACTCGCTCAAGGGCACTGTAAGCATTTAACCCCTCTCAGCATGAGCCTGGTTCCCAAGCTAAAGAAATATTAGCAGACCCTTAATGGAATGACAAAGAATTTACTAGCTTAACTTTTTCCAATTCAGCTGAGAATTCTCACTAGAACAGGCGCATATTTTACCCATTTATACATTTTTATTTTTACTAGATATTGTTTTATTGTTTAGATATTTACTAGTCATTGTTTAAGACTTCAACACTGAAAATCAGATATTCATGTAAAGTAAGCAAATATTTTTCACTTCAATTAAACTATGCAAGATCTTACAATACAAATATTTACAGTTCAAGATATTACAGTACTAAATGTTTATTAATATTACTAAATATCTACAAAACTATTTGCAGAAATGTACATTTAATTGTGCTAATTTCCCACCAAATAGTGCTAGAATGTTAAATAAAATAGATATCAAATAATGTACCATAATAAAGGTAAAATATAAGCATGAACATTTTAAAAATGTTCATTATTTAATACAATGATTGCTTTTTGAATCTCTTATTCAATTTAAATAAACATACCACTTAAATGGTTGTTAGCTTTGATGTTATTGACAATAATTTAATATTAAATAAATTAATTGAATAATAAAATGAGAATAAATTAAGTGAGTAAAACTAGTAGTAAAAAAAGTTTCTCAATTTCTGTGACTTTAAGAACAATTATAACAGTCTAGCATAAGCCATTTACCTACCTACCTACCTTGCCAATTCTGTTTTGTAAATACATAACTTTGTTTAGATAAATGATTTATTTTATTGCTGTTTATCAACGACAGTTTTTTTAGTTTTTTTTGCCCCTGATTTCACGTAGCATGTTAACACCTTACCCACATTCTAGCAGTGCATTCATGTGTGCTTGATGAAAGCTAAAGCACACACATGTGAGACGATAACGTTATGGTGACTTGAGAATGATTTTTCTTTTAATGATTTTTCTTTTAGTTCCATCATCTCAATCCACTCCTAGCAGCCCCTTCTGCAGACACGGCTACAACCAATGATTACTGTCATATTCAATTTTATTGATATTTGGCACTGTGGATAAATAGGTAACATACATATAAATGCTAATCCAGTGAAAACGGGAAATGTTGCTAGAAAAATTGACAGATATGCAACAAGTTATTCAATGCTAAACTGTACTTTGTATCCCCTCATTATCAGTACACACGATAGCTTATACGGCAGAACGCTTCTCACAGTGCGCTATTTGTCCCGCAGTACCTGTTCTACTCTCCCACCTTCTCCACACGGTGTCCATATCTCGCCTATCCTGCGACTTAACGTGTGAATCCCTTGCTAACCACACAAATTCTGTTCTTGGTTTGAACGCCTGTCAGAGCACACTGGAGAGTCCTGGTGCTTCTCTAACTATAAAACGGGAAACGTTTTCTGTGTCATGCTGATTGAAATTCAAAAGACCATCCAGATTAACTATCCTTTTGAACAATTACTAATATACTGCACTTTTTTGCTTAAATTAATTTTTAACAGCATAGCTTAAGTTTATTTTCCAATGGCATGTGAGAGATTCTTGAATCTAGTTTAAACACAGTTTTCGGAAAAGCTAGTGTACTGATTTGGATGTAACCACACAAAAATATTTAAATAATCAGATTTTTGACAGGTATTTTGTTTACATAAACAAGCTTAGTTTACACGTTTTACACTGCTTGGTAGCTACAATGCAGGATATCATCAAACCCTTCATTTAAACTCAATCGCAATCTATTTGAGTAAATCAATCTTTTCGTATCAGTATAATGAAGCATCTTCATATCAGTGCAAACCGTAAATCAAGAGGAAAGGTCATCTGAAAGTAATCATGGAGTATTCTCGGTACTTACCATCAGTTTCCAGTCAGAGATAGAAGAAAAACTACACTTACAAGAGTTTGACTCAGAGTTGCTTATCCTCGATCACTTGCAGAACGAGTCTCTGATGAGGCAGATGAGAGAGATGGAGGAGCGCTTGGGCCGTGAGGCTGGGGGCTACCAGGACAACATCACTCGCCTTGAGGCCGAGATTGCAAAGATGAAAGATGAGATGGCCCGCCACCTGCGTGAGTACCAGGACCTGCTGAATGTGAAGATGGCACTGGATGTGGAGATTGCCACCTACAGGAAGCTCCTGGAAGGAGAGGAGAGCAGGTGAGAGATGAAAGCAGAGGAGCAGACGTAAATGTAAAAAGAGGTTTAGTTACTGATTTCTTTTCTTTTCAGGATCACTCTGCCTGCGCAGTCCTTTTCTTCCTTAAGTTTCAGAGGTAGGTTCTTTACAGCTTCATCAAACAGTTTTTGTAGAAAGCTGTATGTCGAGGATACAATGAACCTATTGATTAACATTTTATTTATTTTGAAATGAACATGACTTTAAAGGGCCCCTTTTATACATTTTTAGAGACTTTAAAATTGACTCTAGAGTAGCACTTAACCTTTGAAATGGACTGTAGACTTAGCACTAAAATGACAAAAATGGCTTTTTTTTAATTCAGTCATTTAATTTAGTCTTTTAAAATCACTTGACTTCCTCCACACCATGGACATGCTTAAGCCACATCCCTTTCTGTGCAAACATGTTCGGTTCAGTCCTTCAGGGTAATTGTAATAATGAAATAATTTATGCAATAACTACACATTATTCATGAAATGGACACTAGAGTTAAAAAATATGAAAAACACCATCTGTTTTATGTTATGATGTTTGTTTTAGTGTATCTTTGTAGACTGTGTTCATTGAGTCTTAGCTCTGAGATTCATTTTAGGCAGTGGGTGGGCTTAAACTCACTGGTTAATGAGCAGGATATAGTGTTTGGGCAGGGTTGCGAAACAAATGTGAACAACTTCACTTATGTATTGAAGAGGAAACAACTCTGGAAGGTTGGAGAAAAACTGATATTTTGTGTAATATTGCCCCTGTAGTAACAACTGAAGTGACCATTTATTCACAACGGATTATATCCATTAGTTTTAGTATGTTGTAACTAATTATGAGCTGTTTTTTTAAATAGGAAGATAATTGAAGCTCAAAAAATTGTGGTTCAACTATATTGTCTCTTTCAAACTAAATCTACTCAAGTAAAAGTCCACCTTTAAAACCTACTCATTTACAGAATTATCTATTCTTAAATGGTATGAGTAAACCAGAACTGAGGAGGTTAACAAGAAGAGTTAACAGGCTAACGAGACAAACCTGGAAAACACTGATTAGACTTGTAGAACAGAGAGAATGTGGTAAAATAAGAATTGTGGGTAATGAAGTCCAGCTAGTAGATCCTTACACATATTTTACCTCTCATTGTTCTTTTTTTAACTCTGATTTGTAAATAATTTCATATTCATTGTATATTTTTCAATAGAAGAAAACAAGAATAGAAGATTGTGTTTCATGTAATTGAGAATGAGATCTTACATAATTTTTACAGTGTCCACAATTCCCCCCAAAAAATTACTTTTAAAGTATAAATGCATGTTTAACGTAACATTAGCATGTCCAACATCCCTCGTACATGCTGTCCTTGAAGTTTTAACATAAATTAATTTGAACAGTTATTTTATTGACCTAACAATTATTTTGTCTTACATGTAGATTTTCATTTGATAATGGAAATTACCCTTTAATACCAGATATCTCCATCCTACAGCCCCCCAAAAAAATTACTTTTAAAATATAAATGCATGTTTAACGTAACATTAGCATGTCAAATATCCCTCATACATGCTGTCCTTGAAGTTTTAACATAAATTAATTTGAACAGTTATTTTATTGACCTAACAATTATTTTGTCTTACATGTAGATTTTCATTTGATAATGGAAATTACCCTTTAATACCAGATATCTCCATCCTACTGCCCCCCAAAAAATTACTTTTAAAATATAAATGCATGTTTAACATAACATTAGCATGTCATATATCCCTCGTACATGCTGTCCTTAAAGTTTTAACATAAATTAAATTGAACAGTTATTTTATTGACATAACAATTATTTTGTCATACATGTAGATTTTCAGTTGATAATGGAAAATTAGGTAAACAGAAACACCCTTTAATACCAGATATCTCCATCCTGTCTCCTTCATCCACAAGAGGGAGCACAGCTAATGTTCTAAGCTGATCTTCCCATCCTCAGTTTAATTGTGTCTTTGTTAAACATGTTTAATACGTTAAACATGCATTTATACAGGATATAGGAGCATCTCCTTACTGAGTTCAGTGATGAATGTATGTGAATTGTGTTGCCATAGAGACCAGCCCTGAGCAGCAGCAGCACCACCAGCAAGCGCAGCGCTCATCTGAGGTCCACTCAAAGAAAACTGTCCTGATTAAGACCATCGAGACCCGTGATGGGGAGGTATGGACATTTTTTATACCTCATTCTCCTTTTAACACTCTTGAAGGGATTCCACCATCATACACGTGACCCTTATTTGAATAATCTGTTGTTTTGCTCTAGACTAGGACAGCTAGTCAGGCCCTGAGCACCCTCAGTGCTTAAGTCTGTAAGTTGATGCAGCGCTGGTGCATCAGTTTCCTCTTGTTTCCCTCTATTAACCAGCACATCGCCCCCTGAGAAGGTTCTATCTGACACGTTGGCCAAAAATGTACAAATACTCTTTGATCTCTTATTTACATGTGATGTGTTTTGAAAAGTTATTTACATGTTTTGAAATTTATTTAAAAAGCTAAAAGGTTTTATCTGCATTTGATGCATTAAAAGCTCGATATCTTAAGACCCCTCTAAACGCAGATAGAAGCTTACAACTGCACTGTCAGTGGTCACAGTGTTTCTGCCCAGCACCAATGGACTCACTTTTACTCATTTATACAAGTTTTTTATTTAGTTGTAAAACTATTGTTTCAGTAGTTGAAAGCATTGTTTATTATGTATGTAGGATTTAATTTGAGTTTGTTCTATACATTTTGTTTTACGTATATAAAAAAAAACTTACAGAACAAACTAAAATAAAATCTTTCATACGTAGAGACAAAATGGTGAATTATAAATATATAATCTGGTCATTTTATTTCATTCTGTCACTGATTTATATTGAAATTTTATTAATTAGCTTTTACATTTAATTTTTTTGTTAAGTTGAAGTTGTAGTGAGAGTCTTTATCTTTTATTAGTTTGTATTTCTTTATTTATTTTAAATATGTGGGTTGGTTTTTACATTTTGAACCTTTGTTCTTCAACTACTTAACAACTACAGAAATAAAGTAAATTGAAAAGGCAAACTTTTTTCTCACAAGACTATTTCCTGAATAATATCTTAATCCTGGAGATATTGACTTGTAGGAACTTTGTAAACATACTCTAACATCTCGTTGTATAAATGTAAAATTGTGGCAAAAATCGAACACGTAAACATGCTATCCCTATGTTTTATAAGAAGATTTGGGCAAGGAGATATTTTGTCAGATTAATATTGTTATTGTAGTTTTTTGTTGGTGTGAATCTATTCACTCTCCATTAATTGCACCGATTAGCCGTCATACTGCCATCCCATTGAAAAACCGAACAAAGTGAAAGAGCTGTACACTTTGTTCAAATGCTGGCACCCTTGTGTACCTACCTTCAGATACCTTTCTAAATAAACCTTTTTTTCTTTCTCTGGTTTCAGGTGGTGAGCGAGTCCACTCAGCACCAGCAGGACGTCATGTAAAGCCTGTGAAACACATTGCGTTTAATCAATTTCTTTCCTCACTCACATTTTCACTGCCGGCCTCAGGCATCCGAATGCACAGCCTGCATTTCCATGACCCCTAACTACATGAGTTGATAACACACGGAGGGAAAAACAAACGAGCTGAAGAACGAGAGCGAGAGAGATGCTGAAGTGCTCTGAAAATGGCTGATCGCAAGTCTCTTTTTAAATGAATGTAGGAGTGTAAGTGTTCTTGGGTCATCTCAGAGACACTGTTTAAAATGCCAAAAACAAAATAAAATTCACTCCATTTCTACCTTTACTGCGTCAATCAGGTTTTTAAACTGACACCTTTATAAAATGTTTCGGTTTACCCATTATTGTAAATACAATTAACAAACTATTTGTACTTTAAAAACTCAATAGTTTGACTATTATTATCAGATATATTTTTTTATTATTTACATTGTTGAACTCTACTGGCACAGCAGTGCACAAAATCATTTCACTAGTCTGCTGACCTATGACTGAACTTTGTCTCCAGAGGACATCTTCTGGGGCTAATTTTTACCTTTTTCAAAGATATTTTACAGCCTCAACTATATTTTTATTTTATTTACTTATCCAGTTGTTGCTGTAGTTTTCAGTTAGCTTTCATAAACCATACAACTTTAACTTGAAATCAATCATGTTAAGGGTAATCTTTAATTATTCATTTAACTTTTTTTATTTGAGAGCATTGGACGATGTCTTTGACTTGTTATTTGTGGTTAAGGTTGCAGCAGATGACCATAAATGGTTAAATTATTGGATCAAAGTTCAGTAGTCTTTTTCAATAAAGATCAATAAAGTGTAGATTTCTTGAAATATTTGGTTAATCCTGAGCACCATACAATGGCACAGAAAAAGACATCTCTGATCCAAACTTCAACATATCCCAGAGGCTTTTTAAAGGTCAGATGAAGGCTCGTTAAAGTGAGCTCTGCTGCTTTCATCGCATGTCAGTATAATGAGGGCAAATGTAAAGTGAATGTTGTGTGATTCTGGCCAGATGCTGCTGTTTTTGCCTCAGGATTTAATAGCCAGGATCCTGCATTAACAGCTTTTAGTTTTCAATGCAAAACTTCTGCTTTCTTACATTGAAATAATATTTGTACCTAGTGCAACACATATGTGCATATATATTATTGCTGTCAATCGATTAATACAAGTTAACTAATTAATCACACAATTTTTCTAAATTAATCGCAATGACAAGACTGAGACTTTTTTAAAATCTATAAATGTAAAATGTAAATAGATTTACATTGAAGACCTAGAGACTATTTAAATTCAAAATATGATTTTTTTTAGTTTTAGTTTTTTTTTATAAAAACAACATACCTGCAATAAACCATCAATATCATCCAAATTAACTTTCTGCTTCTCTTCTTTGGCGGCTGTTAGTTTGTGGTAGTGAAGAAACTTCTTTAAACCTTGGATCAGTTGCAGGAGCGATCTTCAGCCGTGTGAGATTAGTGCTGTCCTTCCTTTTAGATAGCTCTGCTTTTTAGATAGCTTTCCGCGCCTTCTTTTCGTCATTACGTCTTATTCATACTTCGTTTAAAGTATGTTTGCCACAATAGGAAGCAGGAAAAACTGAAAACGCATACATTTTTTTAACACGTTATAAAATTAAATTAAGAAAACCTTTAAGAAAACACACACACACAACTGTATTTGACTTCAGGAGCACAACATTTATGGTTATCAGCACTGTACAAATGCATGCTCAGTATTAACAACAATAACAGTGGTCAACATTTTATTAAGAAACAGAGCTCCACTTAAAGTCATCCTCTAATAAATTACAAATAAATTATCATTACAAACGACTAGTGATGAGATCGTTCAAAAAGACAGTTCTTCAGCACACAGGTGGAACCACTGGTTAGGAAACAATCTACAAATCGAACTAAAGCACGATCACAGGACGGCATCGGAGCATAAATACATCCGGACAATGTACGCATTATACTGGAGAGACCAGTCGGGGGCTTTAAAGGAGATGCTAAATGGAGGTATCGACGGAATAGAAGCCTATCAGCCCTTCGGAAGATCTCTTCATTACTCCCAAGTCCATGATAAACACAGAGGAGTGAACTGGCTGTAAAATCACCTCACAGTCAGAAATGAGAGTCTTCCTGAAATTAGGACTTCACCTCGCTGCCACTCTCCTTTCATGCTTTCTACGCATCTCTCTACACTAGATCCCTTTGTTATTTCTCTCTCACAGGAGACAAGGCCACTTAGAAATCATCCATACAGGATAGTTCGTTATTCAGGGACACGTGACGAGAGCCAAAAACAAAACTCTTTAATGATGCTTCCTCAACCAAAAATGAAAATGCTGCTGAATGTTGGCTTCCCTCAAAGATGGAGAGGTTGAATTCACGATGTTGAATTCACTATGGTTTAATTTGGACTTTTAACAACATATTATTGACTTGCATGCCATTCTAAGCTCTTTATACGCAGATTGATTGCTATCTTGTCTATTGCCCCTTAAATGCGTTTTACTTTTTTTTTTAAAACCCATTCAGTCCATACATTTCTATAGACCTTTTACTCAGGTCACTGATGGGTTTTTCTGAAATTGTGTTTTTACTGCAGGAAATTATTAGAAAATCTCTGCAAATTTAAATCTGAAAAAGGTGGATATTTTTTTGTTACACAGATTTGGACAAGACCTGGACATAGAACTGAATTTAAAAGACTGATTCTGAAATTTTTATTATTTGTATGCAATTAGTATTTTTTGTTTCTCTATTGTAACATAAACATCTGCTGTTTAAACATTCTACAGACGTTGTAATCAATCAGAATCAGACTTTCAAAAGAAAACACAATCTGCAAGAACACTGTTAGTAAAGTGAAATGTACTTAGTAGCCCTTAAGGATTCATTTAGGTATTAATCAGTTGTTGGTATTTAATTAAAAATGATAAGATTTTATCTTCAATTTTGGCTTTTCAGTCAAATTAAATCAAAGTTGTAATTCTAACACTACATTTATTTGACTCTTATAAAAGACATTCACACAGTGTAATGGAGACGTTTAACACAAGCAATTTCAACAACAAGATATGGTTTAGTTTGATTGGTAACTAATTGGTGAAATGTTAAGCTAACAACATTCATAAAGGGGCTATAAATGACTAATTAGTGGCTAATAAAGAGCTTTTGATGGTCTACAAATCAATATCTAGTGATTAACTAAGGCAGTTAGAAGGCATTACTCACCAACTAACTAATGCTCTAAGATCCTTAAAACTAAGAGTTTCCCAATAAGAGCACGAATTATCGATGACTATGGCTTAACGCACTTAAACATTATTCAGCAAGTCAAACTTTGTAAAAAAAAAAAATCACTTCTCACAAATAAAAGGTCCTAAAGCTGTAAAACTGTGGGGTCACTTAGCTGCCTCTTTTAGCCTGCAAGTGATTGACAAAAACAATCACTTTCATCTATGGTTAGTTTTTATATACTTTATAACTAAATATAAACTGAAAAAAGTTTGGATGGGTTTGTTAGTTCCAACAACCTTTATGTGATATTATTAACAATAATTTGATCTGCTTTATGCAAAGTCTGGGAAATATAAAACATAACGGCAATGTACATTTCTAAGAATTTGCAGTAAAAATATTCCATATGGCCATGAGATCAGAAACATCTTTCTTTTTAGGCTTTCTGAAAGAAAAAGTCTTGGTGCCAATGATTTAAGACATACACACTTTATAAACCTTTGAGTGAGGCTCAGCTTTTCAAATGATATCATATCAAATAAATTTCTTGTTATATATGTGAAACTGTAAATTATGCTAATCGTTGGAAAAGTCTTTGTTTTCAAAAAATACCAATAAAAAATCTCTTTCCAAGATTTAACTTTATCCTTTAGGTCTAAACTCAAAATTAAAGCATTTAACCCCTTTAGATCCTGTGTCCATTGCAATGAACAACACATTTAATTGATTTTTTATTACTTTTGGGAAATTTTCCAAAATTTGTCCAGATTTCAGCTGCTTTTTCACACAGTAAATTGTCAAGAAACTCTACACTGGAAAAGAGAAACATTTAACAATGTCAAAACAAAATGTTGAGCATATATATTGAACAAATGCTACTTTTTTAACATAACACCTTCATATATTTTCTGCAAATCACATACTTTAAATCTGATCTTAACATAAAAATATCACAAAACAGATCAACAAATTTTTTTTGAGAACTAGAAAATAATTTAGCTCTGAAGGGGTTAAAAAGATTTTAAATCCAGTAAATGCAGAATAGAAACTCAATTCCCAAAAACACAACTAAAACAAACTTTAATTTGAAGTTTTACGAATTAATCAAGTAGAAAAATGTAAAATGTAGCAGAAATATAACAGTGGCAATTTCCACATGCATTGAATAAAATAATAAATGCGCAAATCGCTCCAGCGCTTGCGCTCTTGGCTCAGATAGAACAAAGTTTGACAGATTTAGTTTTTGCCCTGACACAGAGCAGATAAAAACATCTTAAACTGGCACACTCTTCCTGCTCGTGCTGTAAACAATGCTGAGAGAAACACCTTTAAAAGGTCAGAGAACAGGAGGACTGAAGCGTCAATCAGTAAACAAGAAATAGGAACTCGTGCATGTTTAATGACAGCTTTTTTCTCCATAAAAGCCAAGACTATATTTGGTCCCGTGCTCAAGCTGACTGCACTGGATCTTCTCAAAAGCGGCTGATGCAGTAATGAGAGCATTCTCCTCAGACAGGTAGAAGCAGCAGCCTAATTAAGAAAAGAAGATCCACTGAAGGGATGCCAAAAGAATCTTCTGCTATATACACATACACACACTGACTCCTATTGTGGTAAACATCTCCTGCTCTTCAAAGATTTCTGTGAGTAAATGTGCAATTGGAAAAGATCTCCCAGTTCTTTTAAGTTATGCCTGAGGTAACCACATGCTCTAGATTTGATCAGGCAGCAAAAAGTGCCAGTTCTCAGAGGGATTGGTGCAGTGCAATTTCTTTTGGGTTGAGGATCTAGGCTTATCCTCTCACCACCGGGCCTGTATGGGCGGTTAGGGGCACCTGGGAGCCGTAGTCGTAGTCCAAATCGACAACATGAGAGTCGCCAATGAGCCGACCGTGAGAGTATCCCCTCCTGTCTGTACGCCTGTCTCGGAAGTTCTGGATGTAGCTCTGAAATAAAGAACAGATAATAAATCTTTAAAACAACTACTTTAGTCAATATGTAATCAGGTACAACTAAAAGTAACTTTCTACTTGAAAAATGCAAGTACTCCTGGCTGCGGACTAAAGCTTGTCATGATAATAAGAACGTAGATATATTGTTTTATTTTTCACTTGGTGTTCAAACGACGAATTATTAGGGGTTAGGGGACAATCGTGTCGTGTCGAGTAAGGATGCAACGGACACAAATCTCACGGTTCGGTAAGTACCTCGGTTTTTAGCCATGGTTTTCTGTTGGATCAGTTATTTAGATCACATGAGCAACTAAAAATATATGTTTGCAAGAGTTTATTTAACTTTATTTAAAATATCCATTATTGAAGAAGTGTGTTGATGTGTTTAGGAAAATTAACAATAAAAATAAAACTTAGCAAGTACCCCAATAGTGTTTCACATCTACTAGTCTACTAGTGCAAATTAATTTATTAAGACCATCCGTCCAAAATGTCGGAGAATAACATTACATTAAACAGAACATAAAAATATATAAAAATAAAATTATCTGCAGTTAAACTGTCTTCATGTCAGTCTGTCATAAAAATACAACAAGTATTATTCATCTTCATGTCGGCTTTATTCCCTTTCGGGGTCGCCACAGCGGAATGAACCGCCAACTCACTAGCATATGTTTTACGCAGCGGATGCCCTTCCCTGCCGCAACCCATTGCTGGGAAACAAACAGAATTTTTTCTAACTAAAAAAGTATGCGATGGCCCCATATCACAAGCGGCTGAAACATCTCTACAGCATTTTTATGTCTCTGAATTAGTTTAGCTTGACTGGTTAAAAGATTCACAGAGGGTCTGTTATTTTTTGTTGTCTGTGTTCATCGCTCGACTCCGCTTGAAAACAGCACTGCATGTGATGATGCCGCAGATGCGCCCTCATGTTTGATGTGTTGCCTTTTGCATAGTTCCATTTAATAAAATAGCATGCACACTGATCTTTTTGCTTACTGTTCTTTTTACATCTTTGTCATATTCGACAGGAAACCGAAATGTCTCAAAACACAGATTTTAGAGCTGACTGTGTCTCCTCATATCCCTGACTCTCCTCCGCTGGAGGGAAACACGAGACACAGAAACACAAGAAGTTTCCCTCCTCTAACTTTAGAGCTCACTTATTGGTTGTTTACGGATCGGTATAAAACCAAGGATTGTGGCATCCCTAGTTTCTAGTGATTTATGTAAAACAACGAAAGCTGGCAACCAATAAGGTTGATTGATTTGGGTGTATGGTTAAAATCATTGGGCTTTGTGTAAGTAGTTGAAGACACTTATTTCTTTGCTTAATTAAAAAAACCCCACAAATGTTTGTGTACATCTGAGAGCACACAGCAATATGATTTTGACATCAATGTTGCAAGATCCTTCTCAAAAGACATACAACCGAGTTTTCTTTTTAAAGTTAGCGCTTGTGCACATTTACTGTAATGATCTCCTTATAATAGCAGCCAGTCCACAGCTACGGCCCTCTCAAAAAATGTACACTATACATTCATTCTATAAAATTGTAATGTATTATTGGCTAATGCAGTGGTCCCCTTTTCATCACTGCTTAATGGTTTTGAGACAATTTGACTGCGGGGTAGGGGTGGTTGGGGGGGGGTAGGATTGTGGATATTATTATAAAATAAGTTACAGTGACGGTGAATAAACGGTGTACTTGTATACCACATTAATACAGCCTCCTCGCAACATCGAGCCAACAACATAACACGAGTATCTACGTAGTCGAAAGTCACGTTTCCCTGCACCTCGTGGTATTGCATTTACAACAGTTTAAAATATCCCATATTTATAATTCTTTCATGTTAGTGCATAGTCTAATTGATCTCATATTTCTAAATGTTTTGTGTAAACAAATATTATATTTAAAATTATACATTACATATTAACATGTTGTCGTTGAGGTTATAAATTGTCGTACAAGCTTAAAATAAACAACAATGACAGTATTGTTTTGAAAGCATAATACATTAATAAAAATATACATATAATTATATTACATTACATATGATTTAGATTTTTCCCAAAACACTAAAAATAAACCTTTCTTCTTGCTATAAAGAAATACAAATATTCTGGTTAATCAAAGTATCTCATTTTAAAGCTCAAACCGGATTTTAAAGGTTTTTGAAAAGGGCTCTATAAATGAAGTCACATGGTGTCTTCTTTAATTCTGAATTCAAACGTTTCCTTTGTAAAACAGCCTGAAAAGTTACTGTCCAAATCGTAATTTTTTAAATCAACAATGATTTAAAATAATTTTCCTCATATTTGATTTTTAAGGTTTGGGTTTGGGCACAAAGTGGTTAAGACAATAAAGGACAGGTGCAATTCTTTCCATTCTCTTCTCCTCTTACACAACGAATCTCCTTAAGGCTCAATAATGAAGATTTCTAACAGATGGAGCTGTGGCAACACAGATAAGCAGTTACCGGAGAAAGCACATCTCCATCGAAGCGGCGGATGGTGTTGGGTTTCCGACGCTGACTCTGCTCGGGATGCGGAGTTTTAACTGGAGGATTGGGGGGTTGAGGGTTGGCCTGAGGGGGGTGGTGGTACTTCTGCGGTTGTGGTGGCAGTTTCTGTGACTTTTTCTTCTTTTTCTTCCGGCACTCCCTTCGTTCCTCCTTCTGGCGAATCCGCATTAGCTGCACTCTTCTCTGTTGGTGATTGATGAAGACTAGAAGAGGAAGGGATTGGATAAGTGAAGGTGATCAGTTGGTCAGATATGGAGTGACCCATACCCATAATTTGTGCTCTGCATTTAACCCATCCCAGTGTACACACACAGCAGTGACCAAACACACTGTGAACACACACCCGGAGCAGTAGGCTGCGGTGCCCGGGGAGCAGTTGGAAACTGGTGCCTTGCTCGAGGGCTCCACAGTTGTGGTTGTTGAAGATGGGAGAGCAAGTGTTTCCATCACTCACACCACCTTCAACTTTGGGGATCTAGGGAATCGAACTGGTGACCTTCCGATGACAAGTCAATCCACCAGACCACAACTGCCTTTGGATAAGAATGAAACATGTCAAGTGTTACACTCAGCGACTGAAAATCATTAGTCAGTGGTCCAGACTCAAGTGAGTCAACAAACTGCTGAGTGTCTCCACACAGTCTGTTCTCAGTCGCATACATTTCTGCCATTTCAGTTGCTTTGTTGGGCCTCTGCATCTTCGAGGCCCATCTGTCAGGGAATTCATCTAATGACCTCTCTCTCTCGCTCAGATACTACTCCTCCTACTCTCTATTTTACTAGCCCTCATGGCAGCACCCTCCCCCATTCAGAAAAACAAGGACCTTGCTTGTCACCATGGAAACTGGCCACCAGCACAGAGCATGCTGACTCTTCTCCCTATTGATGATTTTTCTCTCTTAGTGTAACAATTTGTTTTGTGTGCACTAGCATTCTTAACCAGAAGCATGCAAGGTCTTGCCAAGCAGCATCTTCACACAGTCTTGTGTACATCTGTGGGCTGAGTTTTAAGAACCCCCAAAATACATCTCTCAATATTGATAGTCATATCGTTAAACGTAAAATCGTAATTTCTTTTAAAAAAAAAGTGTTTTGTGTTCCCCCCACCTGTCAGACCACCTGCCGTCATTGGAGAATAGTTTAACCCATGTAATCAGATCAGGAGAGAGTAAATGAAAATGCCATAGTAAACATCAATAAATAGAATAATTGTTTTGAGAGTGCCAAACCACTTAGAAATTTTAGAGATCTGAAGCCAATCATCATCAGTCACACAATCCTCCTTCCATGTTAAACAGCTCAGAGGAGACGCAATTCTTCTTTCCGTTTATATAAATAATGTTGTTTTAGTCTAAACCTACTATGTTCAACTATGAAAAGAGATTGAAAGGTTTTGGGGTTAAATGTATTTTTTTTTATCATATATTGGAGGTTTTCTCACTATAAAAGCTTTTTTTTTTACATAAAATATGTAGGGCTGCAACAGTTGAAATAACTTGCGCAAACAATCCAAAAACGGCATAATTTTTTTTGCTGCCAACAATTATTGCCACCATCTCCCTGTGGTTGTAATTGAGTGTGAGCAGCTTGCCTTTGATTGACCACCTTCATGTCAAATTAAACACTTTCTGTCAATCGATGTACACTCAAGAAACATTTATGCGATTGTTTTCAGTGTGTTTTAACATTTCTCTCAGTGCTCGTTTGCTGTTAAAATATAGCAAAACAAGGTAATGTACAGTATCACAATACTGTGTGAGAAATTGTCCAAGTGCCTTCTATTAAATAAATCGAATATGATTAGAACATTTTTCCAAGTGCTCTCTAGTTGACCTTAACCATATTATGAGCCAGCGTTTATACTAAAGTAAGTAGGCAATCTTACCTTCAGTATGCGAATACCCTTCAGCAGTGACCTTCCACTGAATAAGAACACCCAGCAGCGCCAGCACAGGCCAAACTCCCATGACCACCCATGTAAACCAGCACACTTGTCGGGGTGGATCCACTTTCACCCTCTCATAGATGTAGTGTGTCAAAGCAAAG
This sequence comes from Danionella dracula, assembly GCA_900490495.1. Lineage (NCBI taxonomy): Eukaryota > Metazoa > Chordata > Actinopteri > Cypriniformes > Danionidae > Danionella > Danionella dracula. The sequence goes on from UELW01000245.1 coordinate 8,597,296, forward strand.
AGCTCAATGAAATAATCCACAGTCACAGTCACCACAGCCGACCCAAAGACAGCAGTGGAGAGGGTGGTGAAGCAGCGCTGCCACTGCAGAGTGAGGACTGCGAACAGCATCCCCGATCCCAGCAGTACGCCCAGTGGAAGCCAGACTGTCTTCGGGTGGTAAAACTCCTCCAGGACTACTAGAGAGGCTAGAGCCACCAGCAAACCAAGGAGAAGTCCAACCATGAACAGCCCTACACTGCGAACGAGCATAGTGACCAAACCACATAAAGTTCCAATCCCGAGGCCGATGCCCACACTGGCCTCCACGCTCAACTGAGTGTCCATGACCCGCTCCTTGTAGCAGAGCATGAAGATGACAATGGAACCAAACATCAGACCCGTGAGGAACATAACAGCTTTAAAGCAGCGGTAACCTACAACAGAAAAAAAAAGTTTAAAAGAAAGCCGTTAACAATTTTTTTTTGTTGTATTAACAAAAATACAACTTTATGATCAAATACGGAATGACGGAAATTTCATTTTTAAAACTTGGCATTCTAGGTACAATTTTACACTGTGAGCCTCATCTTGAAGAAAACAGGCAAAAGAGGATGCTCAGAAGCTCATCAATGGAGCAAGGGAGTATACACCTATACATGCGGAACTTCACAATCACTTTCTATCTTGGTTGTCCACCTCAGCCTTGGCTTCTTTTTTAATAGTTTAATCTACTTTAGTTTTTTTTTTATTTGGTTCTTATTTTGGATTTGAGTTTATGCTAGGTTTAGGTATCTTTTGAGTTTGCATCTAGTTCTGCACTTTTTGCATCTCATTTCACTTTTACCTTACGTTAGTACCTTTCTCCTTAACGGGCCATGAGCCCCGTATGTTTCAAGCCTTTTCTGGCGTGATCATTTTTGAAACTTGAAATGCTTAAAATATGGGCATGTACAGTTGCGCAAAGTAGGGTGGGATGTGGGTGTGGCTCGGTGAAGAGAGAAGCACGAGCAACTACTATAACCCAACCTCCAATAGCAAATGAGGATGGATAGAGAAAACAAGCAGAGTGCACTATTCACGTACAGGAAAAACAGTTTCTGAAGACTTTATATTCTCTCAGGGTAGGAAAGCACAAACTTATGTTTATTTTCCTGTTAGTGAATCATAAATATAAAATTAAGCCTGAAAGTTGGAGCTATACAGAGCGATCGGTGGAGCCATGTTTGTGTTTTAGTAACTTTTTTGTGTGAAGATAAAAATTTGAAAAAGTTGTAACTAAGAGATAAACTATAAGTGAGAATTGAACCGGGGGAAACCATTTGATGCTATGCACTAATAATGTTGCATTTGCCAACACGAGACAGAAAATTGAGCTAGATGGGATTTATTTTAAAGCTTTGTGCCACTAATGTTCATTTTGTTGCTACAGTTACCTCACATAAGTAGCTTTCAAATCGACAGGAGTCTTTCTTAATGCATAGCACTTTCCACTGTGAGGTTATCTGCTTTCAACTAATGCGATTTAGAACTGTTAATAATGACTCCCATTGGCAACAGAAGGTTAGAAAGAATGAACACATTTTAACACAGCCATCTTATTCCATGAATGACTGGCGAGAGGGGAATATATGTTGCTTTGATTTGAATAGGGAGTGAAGGCACATTACACAGTCAAGTGACCGTGATTAAGCTTATCTAATAGAGAGAGACATAGATTTGTCACCCTTGTCTGCCTGTCACATTCAGATGTTTCGCATGTGAATTCAATTTGCCCATTACAAACACATCTGAATAGACCATTGTAACAACTGGAGAGAGACGTACTCATGCACTGCCGGATCTTGGCCTGTTTTAAGGTAATATAATTTAAAGTCTAACTATGCTGAATAAAAAATAAAAAAAAACAGCAAATGTCTGACAGCAAAGTTGACAAAGTTCTCTTAAAACACCAAATGTCATTTTATGGTAGAATTCCATTAAACATGGCAGCTTTTGTATTAACAGACACAATTTAATGATATTTACATACACTTTTACAATGACTTTTAACTAGTCTGAATTATCTTCACTATGCTATTTAGTTATTATTCCCTTTTTCTCTATCCGTAGAGTAACTGTCAAAGTAGTCAGTTTATTTTTTGTTTAGATGTCATTTTATCTGTATTTCTTTGTTTTTCTGATTCCAGTATTATTAGTGCTTGCATTCTTTTACTTTAAGAGTAATTAGCTAGGACACGCCCTGCATCCCAATCAGCATATTATTTACAATTGTATGGTTGTGAAATAAGTATTAGTTGGTCAAAAACCATAGTATACATTAAAAAAAAAAGCATCCGAGCAGAGCTTGTGAAATGAACCACGCAGAGAAGCCATCTGTAGATTCGTGCAAATTTTAGTTCGGATAGATGTGTAGAGGTCTTCAGACTCAGGGCTGCATTAAATAAGCTGGATGAACCAAAAAGAAGAAGTTAACACTAAATGGTAAGGAGAACAAGGAAACTGATTTTTAAGCTCTCCTTTTTGTTTAAGCAGCCACTGATTTTTTTTCACATCTGGTGTTCCCTTGTATTTTATGATTATATCAACTCTATTGTATTTTATGGTGCCAGACAATTAGCTTGTGATATCACTCTCCTTTTGTATTCATATATGTATGTATGTATTCGATATATTTAAGACATACATCATGCAAAACACATGCAAACATGTTGGCATAATAAACAGTATGCTTCAAATACTTTGCTTGAAACCCTAACCATTACTATTATGCTTTTTGATCATCAGTAAACTTCCTTGATCTCTGACAACCCTAACCTTCCTTTTTACATTTATTTTAGCATTTTAGAGCATTTTCTCAATTTCTGGCAACCTCAAGCAACAGTAAAAAACACAATGAAAAATCAGATGAACTTAACACAGACATAAGAAAAATATGACCTGTGATTAATTATGCAAGACCTAAAACAGTGAATTTAAGACTTCTTAAGGTCTAAAATTTGGCCTTTTATATAACTGTATATTCAAAACAGCACGCCTATTTAGAAAAATGTATTCCTGTAACATACAAAAACAAATGAACAAAATACACAGATTATTAGTATCTTATGCGGTTGTATAAAAAAAAACCTATAAATAAATTCCCAAATTCAACAAACCTTTTGTCTTGAAAGACATGAATCATTTCATTCATTCTTCATTCCAACCTACCAAAGAAGCAGTAGATGATTCCAAAGAGACAGCACATGGAGCAGACGACAGACGGGACCACCTCATATCGCCGTTCAATGTCCTCATCACAGCTGAACGGGCGCACTGGAGGGCCATCCTGAGAGGGCGGCGACAGCTTGAAGGCCAGGATCTGGGCAGTGGACGACATGCTGGCAGTTATGGGTCTTCAATGGAGAAGTGCAGGCAAAGAGAATGGGGTCATGTGGAATATAGGTCTTGAGTAGGTTACCATCCACAACGATTTAGCTGTTGAAAGAGAGAAGGAGGTGTTAAATTGATTTTACTCTATCTGCTAAAGCTGACATGGTAAAATCAATCTTCAAAATACTCTCTTTGTGATCAGAAGTTATATTGTAAAATCATAATTGGCTTAATTAGGCAGTTTCGAAACATCAACAGAACTGTTTATTTTCTATTTCAATCATATAGTTTTTACTTGCTGAACTGCACTTTTAAAAAAAAGCTAAAAGTGTGTAAAGTCTCTACTTTATATAAAAATCAACATAACCATGGAATTCTCTTCTCTGCCCACTCAGGGGGGAAGAGAAGACACCGATGGCTTGTAAGGGGTTTAAAAGCAGATGAATGTAGCAGTTTTATGAGCATTAGCTTGAGAGATAACACTGCTCTCATTTGCCCTTGCATTAAGACTTTCCATAGCTGTGTGAATGTTTGACTGGGGTGGCTTCATTCAACAATTAGGAAAAAAATATGCAAGATTGATGAAATGACTCAACCGTTGGTGTGATCTTTAAATCTGAATGTAACAAATTATTTTGTTACTATCAGTCACTACAAAATTGAATTTCATTCCTTAACAGTACAACTTTTCTTCCCCTGACTGAAAAGCAAGTCTCAAATGAGCTAAGAGGCAGAATGTTTATGGTAATAGAAATGAGAGTATCCTAGATGAACAAATAGCTTTCTGCAAAAAAAAGGTAGATTTGGAGATTCAACAATGAACAATAGCACACTTCCTGACACTGTTATAAATAACTGTGTCATTTTGGCATGCTTCTGTTTATACTGTTTGGCTGAGAAAGTCCTGCCACCATGGCAACAGCCTGAAAACCAATCACTATTTAAGCCATCCTAGCAGTTTTTCTTCCAAAAGCAAACTTTGCTTCTGCTCCTAAAAAATGTGCAAATAACAACTTCACCCACTTGAGAGAGAGAGAGAGAGAGAGAGAGAGAGAGAGAGGGAGGAGGGACTGAAATGGAGGTGAAAATATAAATGAAAAGGAAAAATATCTTTCAACTAGTTTGCGGTTTGGGAACATTTTAACTGATTTCAGCTATACATATAATTGTAAATATATGTCAGGTCTTGTGACAACATGAAAAGGCTCAATGACATTGTGTTATTTTCAATAATATGTTGTTAACATTGGTCTAATTGTATGAGAAATGTTATTTTTTTTACTTATAATGTCTGATTTTAATTATAATCACATTCATTTTCTAGCCCCGGGCTTATTTCGGAAATGAGCTAAGATTTAAATCACAGCCAGTTAATCACCTATTCGTTGGTGATTTGCATATTCATGACGTGTATGCAATGTTACTATCTAACGGTCAACGTAGATTCGTGAGATATTATAGAGAATAATGACTAAGAGTAAATTCACTAACCCTAACAAACGAATACAGAGCTATCAACATTGAAAGACACTGTAATGACTATAGATGTTTAATTTCTGTACACTCTGGAATTGAGCATCTTCTTTTAATGTTTACAAGTACTTTTAATAACCTCCTTTTAATCCTTTTAATAACACAAGTCCAAGTTGTGTGCTGCTCTCCCATTTCGCTCTGTTTGATTCGCCCGCGTTGGTTTCTAGATATCACGAGAGAAGGCGTTGCTTTGTGTAGAGTGTGTATAGTATATATATATTGTGGACCTTTGACGTGTGACGTTGTTAATGGCGCAAATAAAACCTGCTTTTTAAAAGAAACAAATTAGTTTTTTGTTTGGGAATGTCCATGGAGCAAGATTTCAGATTTAAGCCACAAAAAGGCTCACCATGGCGGTCCCTTTAAATCATTAGATGTAATAACTTATCTAGTGCTGACAATCAGTGATTTTAAAAAAGCAGATTAATCACATGATGTTGTGATTAAATAATTGCATTAATAATTGTAATCATGTGTTTTTGTAATTATTTACCGTTTAAGTAATTATTTTACTTATTATTTTATTCAGTCCTGGTTCTTTCTGTGTTTTAGGTTTGGTTCAATTCAGGTTTGATCCATGTCCTAAGTAGTCGCTTGTTGGTTTAATGGCTGATCAGGAGTCAAGTCTGCCTTTTTTATGACTTTCAATTGTGCTTCGCAGGATTGGTCGATCCTGCTTCACCTCAAGGAAAAAATGTTCATGCTTAGAAAATGTTTGCCTTGTTTTGACAATAAAACAGAGTTAATGGTCAGGTTCGTTAATGGTCAACTTTTTCTTCAGAGCAAAAAAATGTGTTTTATTTGTGGCAAAAATAAAGATTTGGCAAAATTGTGATAACTATCGATAATGAGCGATATGAAAAAAATATTGCGATATATATTTTGGCCATATCGGCCAGCCTTACAGTTCAGACTGCATGAATTTCAATGTAAGGCTGTCACTGATGGATTCATACTGCATGATAAACCAGCAAGACTACAAGAAGTCCCGACAACTTTGTCCTGGTCAAATCACATCTCGCATTAAAACAACACAAGGCCATGTGTGCAAGACCAAAGTCACGTGAGACTGGGTTCATCAACAATAATAGTAGCACGCAAGAAATTTGTTGTACAAATTGCATGTGTACTCATTTGCAGGGAAAAGAAGAAAAAAATTAAAAGATTATTAGGGAAACATGAGGAGTAAAGATTGTATTCTACAAATAGAGTTGGATGAAAAAAATGTGTTGCGGTTTGAGCCTTGTTTCTAAAAAACCAGGAAATATGTGTTAGCTAGTTTATTCTTTTGCAAATTGTGTTCATTTAATAAGCTATAAACTCTATTGTTATGCTCACTGTACAAATAGACTATCAGACTGGTTCAGGAAGCTGCTATGGATGGTAGAAGAGGAGTTCCATATTTTGCTGATAATTTGAGTCTGAATAAAAAAAATAATAATACAAAAAAATCACTACATGACTCAGAGTTCGCGAAATATCTTTAGCATGAATTTGTCAGAATTTTGCCAATTGTCAGCGATTTCTCAAAACCTCTCAGCGATAAAATTGTGGCTAAAGCCGTGTCTAGTTTATCTGTGCTTGAAATTTTTCCATTTTTTGCCATCCTACTCTTGTTTCGTTGTTTCAGCTTGAGTTTTAGTTTGCCTTTAGGTTTTCCTAAAGCTACAACCACCTTATTTTTCCTCAAGGATTCATTTGTGCATTAATGTCCCAATCATAATTAAATTGCAAAACATTACAGTCATGCATTGCTCCATAGAAAAAAAACATGAGCATGGCTTCAACGGAAAAACATGCATTCCTTGAAAGATGACAGGAATCCATAGCTTGTTCATTAGATCCAACTCCAACTGGTTCAGTAATGGTGAACAGCTTCAGCAGAAACAAACCAGGTACCAGCTGGTTTCTGGAACATGTTTACTAGACAGATAGTTTTAAGCAGATTACAGAGTGAGACAGCTGATAATTTTGGGAAACTGCTGACTGATATCAAGCCCAATGACCCTGGAGCCAGAATTCAGCATGGCTCACAGACTAACCGCACCTGTGGTAGAAGAAACCCTTGCGGGACACATCTTATCCAACAGCATTTTTAAAATATAAATAAATACAATATAATAGCTACAATATCATAGTTAAATATGTATACATATACAAAATAAGCAAAATATCATATAATATACATTATAATATATTAAATAAAATATAATATATATTTTATATTACATTTTGTATAATAAATGAATTTTAAAAAGTAAAAAAAAAAATTGTAGACTGGCAAAAAAACTATTTGTCTCAGACTTAACAATGTTAGCATACCTAAACAGGAAATAAAAGTTAATTGTATGAGAAATATTACACTTTTACGGCCAATGAAATTTAGAGAAATGCTGCTTTTTGGTTGATTGGGAGTGTTAGTTCCAATGCTAACATAATTGTCTTTTCCATAATTGTTTACTATTTTGGTAGATTTTTTTTAATTGTGCTATATAAATTAGCTCTAATATTTCATTTTAGTGATAAAGACTGTAACTTTAATATAATGCTTTTAACCAACCTGCAAATTTATAGATCAGATAAAAACATTTACCAACTATACCAACAGGGCTTGAGAGGTTGACCCAGTTTTTTTAATACCTTTAAGCTAGTGAATATATTTACGATTAAGTGGAAAACAAGATGCCTACATTCCCAATAGACATTTTATATATTTGGAAGCTTTAAATGAGTAAATTAGCTAGATGGGAGAGTGGCTCCTATTTGGTTTTGTTTATGAAAAACTATTTTTGTGCCTATTGACTGTGACATCACCAAAGGGTTCTAGTATGATTCTAATGAGGCTCGAAGTTCTCATCAACTACATCATTCTCGGCAAAACCTCAGAGCTAGAGAGGCAAAAAGGAGCAATAAGATGCAATTTGGTGGATCAGAAATTAAAAGAACGAGACTTCTTAGGGCTGGAGTATGACACTCACTCAAGTAGCTCTCCCTACAAGATAAATCTTAGTATATCTTAAACAAAGAACTAATTAAAAAAATATATGTTATGAAGGTCAATTCAACCTGTGTAAATAAACCTGCCGGGGATGTAAATATGTTTTGTTTTAGGTGTAAATTGTTTCAACATTAGTGCAAACGGACACCTGCTCACTTCTCTAGTCAGATTTATGCGGTCAGAAGATGACGTGCAGTACATCTTTAATTGACTTTCTCTCTCTGGAATGCACTGAAGGATGTCACCATGAGCCAGAGAGACTCAGATCAGATTCAAATGGACTGTTTTTATCTGTCGCCGATGTTCATGTGCTTCATTGAGTATGACAAAAAGCTCAGGTGCACTTTTAACCAGCCAAAAATGCCCGCAGAGAAAATGTCAGCAGAACAAACCATAGTTTTTGTATATTTTATGCACATGTAAGCACATGTGGACTACTAATTAGATGGAAAATAGCTGATCAATAAAAACAGTTGTCCAGCTGAACAAAACAGACTCAGCTTTGAAGGTTACAGTTGATCGGAGTGAAAAAATAACTTGAAATGTAAAAATATTGTGATTAAATTCCGCTTAACAAGGTATCCCAATACGGTCCATGATACTATGAAAAATGTGCAGATACATGTATGTTTTAACAGAAAACACACATCTAACTCGCAAAAATTTTTGGAGGGCCGAATGCTTCAATCAACATATAATTGGGGTCCATTAGGATAATCTGACATGTTTTACAGGCAATGTTAGTTATTACGAGTGCCCTCAGAGTTGTCATGAAGGCTGAAAATAACTTCTTTTAACAGAGAACCAACCTCAAGTGGTCAGTTGAGGAACTACAACATTAGTCACTTCCTGTTACACACAATGGGGGGGGGCTTAAAACTCTGCTGCAAGTAGGTTTTATTTATATCACATGCAACAGACAGCTTAGTATCAACAAACACCATTGATTAAGATGAGAAATCAGCAGCGAAAACAAATCAGTTTACAATGGCCTAATGAGGCAGAGTGAATTTCTACTGTAGAGAACCTATGCAAACAGCCTGATTTGCCTGTGAAATGTAAGTAGTGAGTAGTTTTAAAGGAATAAGTATAATGTGTTAGACTGATATTGAAGCTCATGACTCTAGAGTTCCCTGTACACTTATTACACATTTGACTAGCTTCAAGATCAGCAGTCTTTCAAGAAGTCTAAAGTGTTCAAGACATTACTCTAAAGACTGAATTACAACTCCCCTGCATTAAATCCCCATAGAGCTCTTGCAGGTGCAGATGGCGACATCTTGACAGGTAAAATTTACTTTTTTTGTTTACTGAACAACCACTTGCATCTGGAGCGAGAGGGAGAGCAGATGCCAGCTGACTACTTTGGATATGAAGGTAAAGGAGCTTCCTATTAACTGGTCTATTTCTTCATTTATTAAAGATAGAGAGAGAGCTGCCTTTGTGTGGATAAATGTGCAAGGGAATGAAAGACAGGAAGAAGTCCCTGTAAAATAAATGAATATATACTGATGCATCTGTGTGTGATATGTGAAAAACTTGGGAAGGGATTTAGGGGATCACTGTCAAGTGATTTAGTGGACAAGAGCATGCATTGTTAAACCATGTTAATCTTGTTGAGAGCTTCTACTCCTCCTTCAGCATAACAGAATGATATTGGTAGATATTGGCTGAAGAGTGTTTTATTACATCGTGAATATGGTTATGCAGCAACCATTCCCAGCCGGGCGACTCTAGACAAAGACTAACCCTATGATGGCTTGCAGTGCATCATCATACTGAGTCAGAGGTGAAGAGAAAAAACAGGACACTCATCCAACTCTCTGAACATCATGAGGAGGATAAAATCACACCTAAATATAGACAAAAAGTACAATCAACAATGCAAAACACTCAATCTTAAACACCCTAACCTTTCCAGGTACGACCCTCAGCTGATTGAGATGATTTAGGAAAAACTCATGGAAGACCAGATGATAGGAGACGTTATTTGTATTAAAAAAAAAAAAACTATATATATATATATATATATATATATATATATATATATATATTATTGCAATTTTATGTTTGCTTGTGTAATAAGTATTATTTCATTACTGAAATAAAAGTAAAGATGGATGAAATAATTTACCTCTGTAGATACACACAACAAATACAGTTCTCACCTCAGCACCCGAGTATGATTATTAATATAAATGTTTCATAAAATGTTCCACAATGCAGATTTTTTCATATTCAATTAATTTTCAAATAATTAATTTTCTGTTTGTCAATCAGTCTGATCACATCCCTGTTAACCCGTAGAAATAGACAGAAACCAAAAAAGTGAGATTTGCATTTTAAAATATTAAAACTTGATTGTAACATGAATGAGACCTAAAAGCATTTTAAACACCCTAAGGTAATATCTAAACAATAGATGATAACGTCTCATTCTCTATGCTACCTTAAAAACTGTTCAAGAAGGGTTTGAATTGACGCTTCTTAAAGTGACGGGTGCAATTAGCATTCACAATAGCGCTTGCTTCCCACTTGAACATTTTGCACTATTCTTTGTTTAAACAAAGCGATGGCATTTATAACACACTTTAGCCGTTAATCAGCTGGTGGTGCTTCCTTCCACGTTAATTACAATGCAGTGAATGTAAACACAACGTAGATGAAAAAGATTCTCACAACCCCCATATCTCTGAGCAAAATGTCAGAACGTCAATTTTATTTTATACACTGGCCCTAATCCTCTTCCGTAACTATGAATAGTTAATGATGTTTACTTTAAAATTATAGTATAGCAATATCTTATCATTGTTTTTATTACCATTTACTCAGTTACCAAAATCTATTTTAACCACGTCGTTATATTAGCGCCGAGCGCACACCTGAGCTCTTGTTGGAGATCTTGGAGACAGAATAAGAAATAGAACTCTTAGAATAGAATAAGAAATAGAACTCTTCTCTGGGTTTTAAAACACACCTCCCAGGAGTATGTTCAAGTTTAAGAAGATGATTAGTTTACTTTGCTTTCTGGAACTCTGCTACAGCTATAAAGTTTGTTTAGCAGATTCTGAGGTAAACCGAGCGACCAGTGTAGGAGAGCCTATAACGATGAAGCGCCACCCTGTGGTCGGAAACTTTTGGTCAGTCCCCGGCACCATCTAACAGCAAGGATTGCCATTACATCTCTATTTCCCTCGAGCTCTCCTTCAGAATTTTCTCAAAGATCAGCCGTAAGATCGGAGTGAGTGAATAATAAAATGTCAGATTTTATCAGAATGATTTCCTTTAATTATTTCCAATGATTATTATCCTTGAGTATGCAAGCCTTGATAGTGCAATTAGGAGTCGTATCATCATTGGCAACATAACCTCCACTTAAGATCCAAAGAGCTCATTCAAACAGTAAATTACCTCTTCAATTAGACGAGAATGACTCAGTGGAAACACTGCAATCTAGCATGATGAGAAGAAAAGCCCGTTACATCAGCCCAGGGGATAGCAAAGCACTCGAAACTCCTGGCAGACAGTCAAGCTGAGAGGCCCCAACATGAACCCCTTGAATATCATTCCACTTTCCACTACCAGGACAACAGAGAATGAATCAAGACTGGTGATAAAAGCTTGTGACTTCAAAGAGGAAACCACAAGAGTGAAAAGAACAAAAGCTTGAGTATTTCACACTTCTCATCTGATAGTTCATTCTCTATTGTTCATTGTTTGATCAGAAATCGTTTTTAACAATGACTGATTGTTCTTTTGATTGTCTTGGGGGTGAATCAATTGAGGCAAGTCACAAACGATTGTTAGCATGTAAATCTGAACAAACTAATGAAGTTAGCACATAATGAAATTACATTGAAGGTGTGCTACATTGTTACATTTGTCCTAATACACAAGAGCGCCACAGATTTTCGTATGTGCGCCACACATTCAAACAAAACGAGGTGACTAAAGGGGTAAGTGACCTTTGCCACTGACTTTGTGTCCAAATCAAATGCTTTAGTGAGTTTCCCAGGCTGCTCTTGGGGATGACACAGACCATCCATTGAGCTATTCTTGGCCTGGCTCTAAACAGTCCAGTGGAGCAGAAGTGGATGGAGTTCAGACGTGCTCAAGGGTATAAAGAGGAGCTACCAAAACAAAACGAGAAAAAAACTGGCCTGAGAAAGGACAATGACTACGTTGATCGTCATAATGCTGCCTGCAAAACTTGACATAGAAGTGGGAGATTTAGACAGATAAGATATTAAACATAGCAAGAGTTTCAAGAGAATGGAATAGAAAGGTTTTACTATATTAATATTATTGAAAGTACACTTATAAAATGTTCTATTAGAAATATACACAACATATATACATACACATTATTGTCAAAAATCCCAGTGCTTTGGTACCATGTTGGTACAAAAAAAAAAAAATTACGGTATTACGGTACCAGGATTTCTTAAGTACCGATAGTACCGAGGACCCAGGTCAACTCAGTTCTTGTTGCGCTGTCTGTAAGGTGCGCAGTTGCATTTATACATAAAAACACTGACTTGGCGACCAGCGGAAATGATGACGTGCTTGCGAAGTTTTATATCGAAGGGAGGAAACACATCCAACTTAACGAAACACCTCAAAGACAGACACTCAGATTTGATCAGATTTGAAGGCGTTCAAGCAGGTAAGTTTTAATTTTAATTATTTGAAGCTTTTGTAATAAAAACTACACAAATTTTATTTTCAAGTCCAATATTAATTTAAATGTCGGACTCGAAAAAATATCACCATTGGCTTATCTTAATTATTGTCGGGTTATCGTCTCTATCTTGATTGCTCTCTTGTTTCCCCCATATTCTTGTGAGTTTTTATGCTCTCACTCATTATCTTCTGGTGTTCTGTGTTATGTCCTCCTCGCCCTCGCTCTGAGCTCGATTAACGCTGGCCTTTTTGAGGCTCATTCTGCCACGGCTCAGTGCGAGTTATTGTTTTTGTATGTTGCCTAGCTCTCCACCGATCTCTTGTCTCGAGTCCAGTTCTGTCAAGAACCAAAACATTGTTGGCTCCACAATCTAAGCGGCTTCCTGTCTGTCAACAGAATGATCTTGTGGGCCGGGGACTTACCAAGCGGTGCTAGGATACTGGTGGGATTCCTTCTCTGTTATTTGTCTAGCCGAGACATTTGTGGTTCTGTTTTGGCCCTCGTGCCTATTTTTCTGTTTGAACGCCTTGGTTTTGTAAATAATAAAGTAAGCTGAGCAACTCACCTCGCATCTGGGTCCTATCCTTCAGCACTCACCTAACAATTATTAGCATTAGCGCAGCTAACACGAATAAGTTTCTTTAACTACTAAATGCTCATAAAGCGTTTATTAGGATTTTTTTTTAAACATGACAGTGCAATATTTTTACACACCCAGGGCTTTAAAAGACCTGTGTTACCAAAATATAGAATGCATTTAATGTATGGTTAAACTAGGGTAAAAGTGCTTTTCGGAACTTTTTCACTGTGTAGCACAGGCACTATCAATTTCAAAATGTTGGAGCAGATAATGTTTGCTTCTCTTCTTTGAGCTGATTGCTTTTAAGCCTCTAATGATTCATCAGGGATGAGAGACGAAGATTTAAATAGGCTTTTCTCAGATTAAGTCTTCCTCCTCAGCAAAGTCCTTTATGTTAGCTACGAACAAACTTTATCTTAGCCCTCATCTGATGCTTAAACCATCTGCTGACCCATTAAGAACCTTTCATTCCAACTCAAAATGATAATGAAGTTTCAAAATCATACCTCACAAACATAGCTGAGAAGAATCCAATAAGTGGAAGAACTTTAACTACTAAAAAAAGTAAATTACTCTGTTAATAGAATACTGAAGCCAATGAAGGCAAACAAAGACAGAACCACACGTTACCTGGCATGCCCAAGAACGATGAATGTGAAAGAGAAAAATGCACATATGCAATATGGGGAATAATTTGCTTAGCCAAGTCCACTAACATCTACTCTAATAGAAAATTATATGGATAATATATAATTATCTTCAACGTCTTAAGATTCATAAACATGAGACAAAATCGTATTGTATTATATTCCTGACCTGAATAAGTTCCGCTCTATTGTCTTATCCTGGTTTGGTGCACTGCATGATCCCACAGTCGATCAATGAAAGCTGGCACCTTTGATTACATGTTCAGAGTACTTTCGAAACATGAAAAAGCCACTAGGTGGTGCTTGATGCACACTCTCGCATCGACTCAAAACAGGAATTAGGGAGAAGAACTGTGGATATTCAAAAGCTCATCATGCTGATGTCCGGCATCAAAAGTTGTTCAATAAGGCACACAACGCATATAAAAACATAGACAAAAGGGAGTAAATATGGCATAGGGTTGCCGTGGAATGGGGGTTGAATCTGAGTTTCATTTCTTCGACAAGTTTTCTTTGGGTTAGAGGAAGGGTTTGTTTGTCATTGGCAGATCCAAGTCTAATAGTAGGATATGGATTTAGCCACATAGTAGCCAAAATATTTGAATTGTGAATAAAATGCCTTCACATGCAAATACAGTAACTTGTTAGTAAGTATTAGTATAGTCATTTGAATCTAAATCAATCTAATCAGTCTAAAATGGCGATACAAAACTAAAACACATATAAAACACATTCACATCCTGAAATATACTACACATCTAAAATGTCTGCAAATACAGAATAGTCTTCATGCTAAATTTAAAATGCAGATAGGAGGGGCGTATTTCCAAAGCCAATGTCCCTTTTGATTGAGCTCAAGAAAAGGAGCGCAGAGCTTCTCAAAGGGAACTTGCAGAAGTGAAGCACATACTTTATTAATAAAATATTATTTATTATTTAAGTAAATTAATAGTGGAAATATTTAAACTGAAAATGTTTTTGAGAGGTAGGATTCCCACACTGAATGGTAGGGGAAGCACTACTAACTGTGTGATATAAGATGGAGCTTGACAATTTATGGCTCAAAGTTAACATTTTTATTTTGGTTGCCAGCATTGTGATGCCAAAATTGGAGCAATATGATCATATTTTCTTGTCCAGTACCAAGAGGGTAGCGTTATGCACTACTTGGAGTTAAAAAATGGTATATCTGGGAAACCCACAGTACAGAGAATTCCAAGCACAGTTTGCCAGGAAGCTAGGCGACGTGGAGTGGAGTCTGATCTTCTTCTCATCACAGTTTAACTCAAAGTAGTGCATAACGCTCTTGAAGTGTGACAGCAGCAGACTGCCGCTGGATAAACAATGACAGAGAAGTGCATTTTCGGATGTACGGAGCCTAATCTTTAGTTTGGATTACCAAAGATTGAGTTTTTTTCATCAGAAATGGCTCTACTTTGTCTCTGCCCATCAGAGAAAACTTGGAAACATCACTTTTGCCTGTGACAAGCACTTCAAATTCACCTGGCTCATCAACAAAAAACAGTCTGATAAAGGGTTTATGGCGAGGCTGGCTCTGTCACTGGGTGCTTTTTCACCCTTTCCCATGTTCATTGATTTGAAGGTGAACACAGAACGTTTTATTACATCATTTATTTAATATACTCAGCTTAAATACATTAATGAAATATGCAATTTTATCTCTTCATACATCAAGCCGAGTGCACACTACATGGCTTTTATAACCCTATAAAGAAATTTGGTTTCAGCACCAACAAGAGATTTTGCATTTTATCTTCCCTAAGGTCATAAACATGCCACACTTAAGAGATGTTAATAATGTTTAACACTCTTGTGCAATTCTCGCACATCAAAAAGTAAAGTCCGCGACCAGATCTTATATTGGCATTTTACACAAGCACACCTATAACAAAATAAAGAATTCATAAAACAGTATGCTGACATTAGAAATCATAGACTGTAAGAGAAACCCATCTGATTTACCTGTAAATATGCCCTGAGGGGATTTTTCCTCCTGTTTTGTTTCATTCTGAGGACACAAACTCTGTGTCAGACTCAGCTTCATATATATAAGGTGCTTTTACATCCCGCATAGCCGTTCCCTGTCGATTATAATATTTTAAAACAATAAAACATGTTTAATGCGTCGCTAATTGTTGCTCAAACCGGATGTGCTTGAGACCGCTGGTCAGTAGGGGGCGTGCCGACAGCTCATCTGTGGGAGGGGCCGGTGTACAAGGTGATTCAAAGACATTGTTTATGAAAAATATTGCATTTTGAACGTTATTAACAGTGCCACTCTAGTAGAGGGCTCAAATATCAATCATAAATAATACTTCAAATAAGTTAAATATATACTTTAATAAAAATATTAAAAATGTCAAATATATACTTATAAAATATAAGTCAAATAAGTGCTATAACAAGGGCTTAACACGGGGCCTTTAAGATAAACAAAGCTTGTTTAATTAGTTTGGTGTTCACCGTAATATGTATGGCGATTGTCAACAACTTCATTATCTTGTCATTATTTCCCCATTATAACAAAACACGAAAAGATACAGAAATTGAAAGCATGGGTTTTATTTGGCTATAGTGATTTTTGTGTTTTTTCGTAAGCTGGGAGGATTGCGATGCTGGTTCAGCATTGCAATGACTATCTGCCATCGCCGATGAATAATGGCATCCTCTATCGACCCAATCCTAAACAACTGCCTCTATATTTGCACATTTACCGTGCAGTTCAGAAGATGAAAAGATCATTTCCCAGCATGTTGCGGTGTATACTAAATGAATGAGTTATTACATCACACAACTTTCTCTTTTGAACCACACGTCCCACCCAGCTCTCCACTAGACTGCCTGAACACATTGAACGGAAGAAAATGCAGAAGAGATCAAATTAAGCTAGTTTAAAAGCTTCTGACTGACTTTATACAAGTTTATGGTTAGAATTGACTTTCACCTATTAGATTGGCATACTCCTACTGGATGCAGCAAATGAGTTGAGCAACCACCAACTGAATGGAGTTGTCAAGAATTACTGATAATGGGCACAAAATAAAATCGTAACATCTAGAACGACTGTAAAGAGATGGAATAGAATACTATTTTAAAAGTACCGAAAGTTCTGATTAATTTTTCATTTCTGAAAGTCTCAAGTGTTGCTGTGTGTAGATCACTATGGACAGGGGCTAGAACAGCAGGGAAATAGATTAATGGATTCATCATCGACCTTCGCTGGCTCTCCCACTCACCTCTCTGCATGTCTCTTTCCATTCTCCCCACTCCGGCTTATTATCAAAAGTTTCTCTCAACAATAAACAAATCCATTCATCCACGTCACCCATTCTTCCGCTCTTTTCAAGTATAAAAGCAAAGACAAAATGTTTGATGTAGTGCTGGCTGACTAAATTACACACAGAGCATTGCTGCAGCCTTCAGCAGCTACTATTACATAATGGACTTTCACTGTAGAAAACAGCTTTCACACAACCTCCCTTCCAGTGTTTGTGCATTGCTTCACACAGCTGTGTTTTAACTGAATCATTTAATGCTGTGTTTGTCAATTATTTGCTGCCACGCCCCCCTGGGAAGGAAAAAGCATCTTGCACCCCCTCCCGTGCGCAACTATAAATAGTATTATTTGTCTTTAAATTTCTTATAAGTACACCTCTGCATAACACAGTATCCTTATTAACGTATAAGAGAAAAAATAAAGAAATATGGACCAACTTATAACAAAGAATAGCTTTATTAACTGTAGCAGAAAAGATTTAAGGTGCATCTGAAACGTAAAAAAAACATTAAATCCTTAATAAAACTATAAACATTGTTTGACTGATCGTGATTGCTGGCGATATACGGCACGTTTTCGCTGAAAAAAAAACTAAAGCAGTTATCAGCGTGATTGGGGTGTAATGTCTTTAAGTGACGCTTAAATTTATTTATTTGACTTCATGCTGTCCGCTGCCAACATGTTTAGACTCAGTAAGCACACCTGTCTCTCCTCGTCTCCCACCGCAGTCACAGTGAAGCCAATCGCTACATACGCGTCATATTTCCTCGTCTTAGCTTTCAGGAGACTTTCTTTTGTCTCTTTATCTCCTTCTCTCTCCGCCTGTCTTCTACACTTCCTGTCTACACTTCATACTCTGCCAATGAGAGCGCCACTGCCCCCTAATGTAGTGGAGTGGTATTGCTCTTTATTCTAGAACAGTCAAAAATTTGAAAAATAAAAAAGCATGCTCCCCGAGGTCAAACACGCCCCCCTTGACTGAGGCCCCCCCACCCCACTATTTGAGAACCACTGATTTAATGTATGAGAACATTCGTGTAATGACTCAAGTTTTTGATATTGCAGTCAGACAGTAGTGTTTTCTTATTTGTGATGTGCATGCTAGTTCATTAACTGGTCTTCGCTTGGAGAAGGCCAAGATTAGAATACATTACATGGAGCATTATAGGCCTCCAGCGAGCCAATCAGGGGAACTATAAAGACTTTTAGACAGTTTAAAGAGTCATTAAACCCTGAACTCAAACTGAAACAGGAGCCCTTTCATAGCCCTTTGAAAGCAATTTTATACAACAGCCCTAATCTTTATCATATTTGGAAATTATTTCATATTGCCATTTTTGAGGTACAGATGTCGATTAAAATAAAACTATGCAATGGATTTAAGTGATGATACTTATATTTATACCATCACCATTAGCTACTTTAGAGTTTATGACATTTGAAGAACAGAAAAAAAACAACCCGTTTCCAGTCAAAAATCCATGAATGATACATGGCACTTACAACTTGTTAGGCGGTACACTCTGGCTGAAATTAAATTCTGATTTGATTCTTTTTGTCCACAATAATATAATCTGGAGGAAAGAACCAAGTGTGAACGGTGGTATTTTTGCCTATGTTTATATCCCAAAGGCCATCAATATAGTCGATATCTGACTCAATCCACTTATTGAAATATCAACTATCATGACAACACAAAACAAAAACAAATTAAATACATAATGCATGGCATTAAATAGAGTGACATTTCACGGTTTTCATTATTAATAAGGCTATAGGTTTCAACTTTCAAACCAGTGAAGAATTCATTAAATCAAGTTTCCACTCAAAGATAAAATTAGCACCGCTTTGAAATCAACCTTCTGGATGCAACTTCCTAGTCCGGTTCAATACTGAATAAAGATGACAGCTTTACAAAAAATGACAGCTGCTTTGCTTCTGAAATGCTTCTGCATTTAAACACAACAGCTTCTGGGTTGATTGGAAATGGAGGGGGGAGAGGGGGGGGGAGAGCGAGAGAGAGAGAGAGAGAGAGAAGAGGGCGGAGACTGAAGAGAGAGTAGCGAGAGAGAGAAAGAGAGATAGAGAACAGAGCATATAGATAAAGATAGAGATAGAAAGCGAGTATAGAGAGAGAGAGAGAGAGAGAGAGAGAGAGAGAGAGAGCAAAACAGGATGGGTTAGCGCTGTTGCTGTGATCACGTGACAGAGACACTGTAATTGTGCTAGTTTTCTCTTTATGGAAAATAAACCTTTATAAATTTGAACGAACAACTTTGTGACAGCTTGCAGTTGAACCTTGTTGCTTCTACCTTAAAACGAACATGTTATAATGGACAGCTTTGGAGGGAAAAAACACAAATAGTAACACCGTTAACGTTCTAGCGCGAGAAACAAAAGAGAACACGAACACAATGGACTGAACTAACGTTCAACGCCTGAAGCCTCCATGCCAAAACAAATTAATATAAGGTTACGCACACACTGTTAAAACAATCTTAACAGCACATATGTGTTATACGATTTAAATAGTTTTATTTTTTATTTAGGTAGATAACATTAAACTATAAAAGACTGGACAAAGGGCTGTAAAATCGTTCCCGTTATTAACGCTGTCCTGATTTTATGCTACTAAAAAAACCGTCGTTGGAAATTTGAAAAATGACTAACAATACGGTTTTGCTATTTGTCTTATTCCTCAAAAATATGGCAATTAAAGAACTTGGAAGAATTTCACGGAACTTACCGATGTTGACAGCTGTAGATTTTTAATAGTCTAAATGAAGCGCCCAAAGAAGTCAAGGCTGGTTTTTTGCATGCTTTGTTTCAGGTTTTTGCTCATCGCGAAGCGTTCCAGATCCAGTGCCTGTGTGGTCTCATAACAATGGGAAAACCGTTAAGCCACCATGCCAAGTTCTTTTTTGATGGGAAACTCTGGGGTTCTCTTGGATGATTATAACAGGTCCCGAGAAAAGCATCGAGTATCATGATAAACGTTCGTTTCACGCCGCTCCGGTAAGCTTTTCATTGAGTGCATCCATCTGAGGGCTCTCGGTGTTTTCATTTGGATTCACACGCTCCCGTTGCGCCGTCACTTCGGAGCGTACCATTCTCTGCGAGCGGGGGAGCTGAGGCTCGAACGGGTGGGGGTGGCAGCGTTGGGTGGATGTCAATGTATCGCATAGCTTTGGGTTTTCTATAGCATTATATAAAAGCACTCAATCTTTGCTCAAAATTGGACAAAAATAAAAAAAACTTTTCGGCGACATCTTTTTGTGTGTGCTTTATTGATTCAACAACATTATCATTACCAAATAATCATTCAATAGAGTATAGCCAGAGGGGGAAACAAAAAAAAAATTGAACACAAACATATATTCGTGTCTCAGACCGTTATTGTACTGTTAAATTCCGGAGACTTATTTATATCTTTAAATAATCACAAATTGTAAAATTAACTTTATTAACACGTCTTTACAACTTTACTTAATATCTTGTTAATTTAAACCTCCAACTCTTAATTTTTTATTGCTACAGCTATGTTGTAGCTATGTTTTTTGGGATTGCATCAACGCCAAATTCTCTTGGTTTAACTGAAATCTTGTAAGAATTTTGTGAATGCTATGACGTTTCCTTGCATATTAATTAAATATTTGACTAAAATGATATCTTCATTTAAGCATTTGTTATAAAAAAATTATGTAGATATGTTTTTAAAAGTCTTGCTCTGATGATGTTGGGGGGGGGGGGGGTGTCCTTGACAGGACTGAAAGTACCCATAAGAGGATGGGTACATGGTGGTTATAAAGGGATGGACATGGTCAGAAACAATGGTCAGGTAGGCCAAAGAAAACATCCCCCACACCATTACACCACTACCGCCCACCTGCACAGTAGTAACAAGGCATGATGGATCCATGTTCTCATTCTGTTTACGCCAAAAACTTTACCATTCGAATGTCTCAACAGAAATCAAGACTCATCAGACATCAGACCACGCAACATTTTTCCAGTCTTCAACTGTCCAAGTTTGGTGAGCTCATGCAAATTGTAGTCTCTTTTTCCTATTTGTAGTGGTGATGAGTGGTGGGAGTGGACCCCAGTGGGTCTTCTGCTGTTGTAGCTCATCTGCCTCAAGGTTGTGCGTGTTGTGGCTTCACAAATGCTTTGCTGCATACCTCGGTTGTAACGAGGGGTTATTTCAGTCAAAGTTTTTCTTTTGTCAGCTTGACAACTTCTGTCATTCTCCTCTGACTTCTAGCATCAACAAGGCAGTTTCACCCACAGGACTGCCGCATACTGGATGTTTGTTTTTCCCTTTTCATTCTTTGTAAACCCTGTCCAATTTCCTAGAAATTTCCTAGAAATTGTTGTGTGTGAAAATCCCAGTAACTGAGCAGATCACCTTTCTCTCCCATTCTGACATTCAGTTTAGAGTTCACGAGATTGTGTTGACCAGAACCACACCCCTAAATACACTGAACCAACTGGCATGTGATTGGTTGATTGCATTAATGAGAAATTGGACAGGTGTTCCTGATAATCCTTTAGGTGAATGTTTGTGTGATATATATATACACACTTTTATATTGTGCCATGTGATGTAAATATGTTCTTTATACTTTACCTACCTGGCTGCATTTTGTACTTTCCTCAATCTTTCATAAAAAATAAAAAAAAAACTCTCACGACACACTATCCCCATCTGCTGGAGAGAAATGAAAAGTACAAGGAGATTTCAGTTGATTTATTCATTCTAGGGTTTGAATATGGTCAGAATTTATACATTGCCTTTTGCATGTCTGTTATTTTGTTATACATATATTTGTGTTAATTTTTCATTTACTTTCACATGTGATTAATTCTATTAACTTCAGTCTCTGTCAAGATTGTTCTTTTTTCCCTAATAATTATCTAAGTGAAAGTGAGCAGTTGGCCAGATATGGAAGGACCCATACACAGAAATTGTGCTCTACATTTAACCCATCCCAGTGTACACACAAAGCAGTGACCAAACACACCGTGAACACACACCCGGAGCAGTGGAAGCCATGGCTGCAGCACCTGGCGAGCAGTCCGGAAACAGCTGTGGTTGTTGAAGATGGAGAGCTAGTGTTTCATCCCTCACACCACCTTCAACTCAGTGGATCTGGGGATCGAACCAAGGGACCTTCCGATCACAAGTTTATTTCCTTATCCACCAGACCACAACTGTCCTAAATAACTATTTAAGTAATATTTTTCATTTATTGAATATTCTTCAAACATTTTATTTATTTGTCAGCTTAGAGTTAACCCTTGTGTGGTGTTCATATTATTGTTACTCAGGCGGTGTTTGTGGTTCTCGTGGACCCATTGTCTTTTGCAGATTTTAATTCACCAATCAAACCATTTTATGTTAAAAACTGAAACAATATTTCCTTTAGCCAAGAAACAAGTGATATAAACGCAAATATACTTTATTTATTGTTCACGTTTAGAATTTGAACCATGTGTGGTGTTCTCATTATTGTTACTTTGGCAGGGTTGCTGGCTCTGCTGGACCCATTGCATTTTGGCGCTTTTAATTTACACAATCACACAATTTTATTCTAAAATGTAAAATGTAATGTTTATGTGTGATTTATGTTTGTGTGGGAAGAGAGAATTAAGGTAAAGAATCTACCATTTTCACACTTTAACATGCCCCGGGTCCAGTAGAGCCGAACACCTTGTGTGTAATATAAATGTGTAGAGGGAGTATGTGTGGGGTCATAAAAAATCTGTTCTGATAAATGTTTTTCACAGGAAATGAGCCAAGCCCAGTGAATCTCAGCTTCAAACAATAAATGCTTGTTTAATTTTTCTTTTGATGAAAACTGAAAATGGGTCCCACAGACCCGAACACCATACAAGGGTTATAAACAAAACTGTATCTCCTGCTAGGACATGTTCTGCCGTGTATTTATGTTCGTCAGAAGGCAGTTGGTTCGCCTTGAAGCAGTGATGGGAGAAAAAACTGTGCACTGGCCCTTTAAAAACGCGCTCTTCTGATTGGTCAGCGGCCTCTGTGTCGTGTGCGCTTGTGCAGTTCTTTCTGTTCCAGGGGCGAGCGAGTGTTATTTATAAGGCCTAGAATTAAACGCACCTGCCCTGAAGGAAACAACACTCTTTTGAAATAAATATTTATCAAATGCTTATTTGACCCGTTATTCTGATTAAACATCTCAATCCGGATCAAAACATGGCGGAATTACCGATCGGGAAAGGGGTCTCCGCCGGAAAAATAGCAAGCAACGTTCAGAAAAAAATTACCAGAGCCCAGGAAAAGGTAAGACGTTTTAATGATGAGAAACAACGGTAGTATCCTTGCTCTCTGGGCTTCATCCTCCATGATTAGGCCATCTTCATCGTGCTCTCATCATAACCTTTGATGTGCCATAGATGGACGAGCTAAAGCATGCTGTTGCCTGCATTTGTATGTGTTTTGCAAATATTTTAAGAAATGTAACGTGAGGTATACCTTATTCACATTCAAGCTACACATAGCGGTGCCAGACACTATAGAATCCAGCTGCGCCTGTTTGGGTTTGGAGGTTAGCTGTCAGTGAATATTTGCTATATCCAACATTTGTCCATATACATCATGTATCAGTTTAAATACAGGAGCTTGATACGCTGGTATATTGTTTTACATATTTTAGACATTTTTTACAGAAACATATAAATATGTAGCTTATAGCTATATATAGCTTATATATAGATATAGCTTTTTGATTATTTTGAAAAATATATAATATTTTATTATTATTAAAAAAGGAAAATAAAATGCACGTCTAAATCAGTCAGGAAACATTTAAAGAGGCCTTTAGATGAATTGTGATATGAGTAATGTGGGTAATCATGTGCAAACCACTGGAAAAGAAGGAAAATCCTTCTAGGGGTTTTAAATAGTCATAACACATATCTTTAAAGGGTCAATATTATTGCAACACAAGCTTTGGAAGGTGTTAGGGCATAAATGTGTGCAGCATTAGGGCACCTGGTGTACAACTGTGTTAGTGCACATGTCTTCGCCTGTTTCAATAAGTTTGAACCTCTATTGATAACTCCTCAGCAGGTAACCTAGTCATTACTGAGTTAATAGTTAGTTTTGCCATAACTCAATCTTAGTTATGTGTTAACTAAGGAACAAGGGTGGAAGTGCTCAGAGTACTTGAGCTGTAAGTAACTTTTTGCAGCCGCTGTGTTTTTTTTTAAAGCAGCTCAGAGTCATCTCTCTGTTTCATTGATTCAAGATAGTTGACAATAATACCTATCATAATTAACTATTAAGAAATGTCCTAATCTTATTGGCTTGTTGATAAACACCTTTGTACAAATTAATTGATGGATATTATTCATATGATAAGACAAACGTGTCATACAGTGATACCTCAAGATACAAAATTATTCCAGAGTGGCCTTCGTATGCTGAATTTCCATTCCGTTCCAAGCCACACAGAAAGAACACAAAAAAATTTAAATATCATGGAAAACCAGATAAAAAAAAACTATAAATAAATATAATAAACTTTACCTTTCGAGTGAGGCAATCTGGTGAAGTGTCGGAGGAGGTGGTAGTGGAGAAGAACAGATGGCCAGTTGTCATGGCGACTATGGAGAGCCATGGCCATAAAAATACGCTTTGCCAAAAAAGCAACAAATATAAAAATTTAGAATACCAACACAAAACCGAAAGTGTACATCAGGTATTACGCACTAACAGCATCAGAGCTGGAACTGACCAATTTCATTTTTCGTATCTCAATTTTTTTTGTGTCATGAAACAAAATATTCTTTACGTGACCTTTCGTATCATGGACTTTTGTAACATGAAGAAATCGTATTATGAGGTACCACTACACTTGAATTTACATACCTTAATATAGACATCAATGCCAACTCTATTATGGTGACATTACTGCACAAAGGTAAAAGCAGAAGATTTTTAAAACAGTCTTTATTGAAATAAATAGAGGAATATGTAGAGTTTCATCATTCACAAATATAATATTTTTATGCTATTTTGTCTTGTTCTATGTTCAAGTAAGGCCTGAAATGCCAGAGAGCATTTCGATACAAGCTTATCTAAATATCCTTTCTCAAGTTTGACCATCCAAAGTAAAAACTAATTTCAATGTTAAATAATATAATAAATAATAACTAATGGAACTAGTGCAATTGCTGATGCAGTAACTGATTGTAGTTCTAAAAATTTGTTCTAAAAATGTAGTTAAATTAAATTACTTCAGATGTGGGTTGTATTTGGTTCCTTTCCTCATTCATTCATTCATCTTCATGTCGGCTTTCTTCTCTTTCGGGGTCGCCACAGCGGAATGAACCGCCAACTCTTTGGCATATGTTTTACGCAGCGGATACCCTTCCAGCCGCAACCCATCACTGGGAAATCCTTTCCTCATTGGATTGTTAAATTAATCCATTAGTTTATTTTACTCAAATAAACAATTCTATTCTAAATGATGAGAAGTCTAATAAAATTTACCCAATGCAAAGTAAAAGTAGACATGGGAAAAACAAAGTAGAAGTACAGAAAAACAACTTCATTTCATTAGTCTGAGTAAATATAATTTGCCACCTCTACTTGAATGCTATTTTAAAGTGTTACCATAATCATTAAAGCAAGACCAGATCAGATATTTTCATCAGCAATGAAAGAAGCTTGAATATTTGGGATATATATTGTTTTCATTTATGTCAATGTCTCCTTCAGGTTCTCCAAAAGCTTGGAAAAGCAGATGAGACTAAAGATATTGCATTTGAAGAGGGTGTGATCAACTTTAACAAACAGCTAGTGAGTATTTATGGTCACTACACAAACTGGTTTCAAAAATCTGCTGAAACTGGAGAGATGGTGTTCTCATGATCCTGGTATGTTTTTCTTGTCCTATAGGTTGAAGGATCCAAACTGCAGAAAGACCTTCGGGCCTATTTGACGGCTGTGAAAAGTAACAGAACGATTAGATGAGTTTGGCCTTTTTAATATAACCGAAACTCAATGTTCATATCCTTGTTATCTGCTGGTTTTCCTCAGCCATGCACGAGTCCTCTAGACGTCTCTATGAATGCCTGGATGAGATGTACGAGCCAGACTGGTATGGCAGAAAGGCCATGGACTCCATTGTAGAGGTAATAACTTTATTGTATAACATGCTTGAATTAATCAAATTTTGACAAAGATCAACTATTTAACAGAGAAAAGAACGACTTTTTATGTGTACTTTAGGCAGTTGTGGTCTGGTGGATCGACTTGTGATCAGAAGGTCACCGGTTCAATCCCCAGATCCTGAGACTGAGGTAAAGGTGGTGTGAGTGATGAAACACTTGCTCTCCATCTTCAACAACCACAGCTGTGGTGCGCTTGAGCAAGGCACTAGTTTCCCGACTGCTTCCCCGGGCGCCGCAGCCATGGCTCCCACTGCTCCGGGTGTGTGTTCACAGTGTGTTTGTTCACTGCTGTGTGTGTACACTGGGATGGGTTAAATGCAGAGCACAAAATCCGGGGATGGGTCACTCCATATCTGGCCAACTGGTCACCTTCACTTTTTTATGTGTGCACATGCGCATTAACTCACCACCGAAGCCCATATGCTGCCCATAACTGCCTTGAGCATGTTTATGTGGTGATGTTGTTAATTCTGGTATTTCAACCTACATCACTCCTCTGCAGCCGATGATGGATGTATCTAGAACATGTATTGTTCAGTTAAACCAGGCAAGTCCGGTCAGATTTCATACGGACCATGGATTCAGTCTTATAATGCAGTGATCTCCAGGAGGATCAGTACCAATCCATTAATCGGTTTAATAATTAGTACCCTGGCCGCAGAAGAAATAATTAATTATCTCCTTCATTATCATCTGTGTCTGACCAATATTTTATTTTGAACAGTCTTTTATTTAGAAAAAAGCAAACTGATTTACTCGGTGACATCTTGGTCACATACATGTTATGTTGTTGTGCAATGTCACAAGAAAGCCTGTAATAAAGTTGGTTGGCAGCTGAAATGGTGAGCGAGCAATGCTCCGCTCAGGACTCAGACCATTCCAGCGCAACTCCTCGCACTTTCTGTTGTCAGAGATAAAAATGCACCCGGCTAGATAACTGAGATATTTTTTTTATGGAAATATGTCTAATAAAGGGGCTTTCAAAGCTGACCATTCATGAAGCTCTAGCCCTTTCACTCGATTTTTTATTTTAATATTTAATTAAAATATTTTTTTTTATGTAGCAATTTAACTATTAAATACGATTTGGTTATAGCTGTTCATACGACATGATTCTGCCTTTCCTTAATATCTGGAGAGTTCTCAATATCAGCATTTATTTGTTTAAATTGTTATTTGAAAAAAAGTAGTTGTTTCATAAAAGTGCGTATTTAAGTGTAACTTTAACGTTGAAAAAAATATCAGAAGGAGCCTTTGGCCCACGGACATCTCCATTTAACAAAATGTGGTGTATGTACACACGAATCCTTCTAGCTCAGAAAACATGAATGTAACAGTGTGATGCATAAAATAAGAGGCTTGCACTAGCTGCTAACATTAGCATGTTTTGGTTCTGAAAGGCAAGCTCTATACAGCAGATAAGGAAGTGAAAATAATAAGGCCAGTCATTATTTTGTCAATCTGAATGTGATGAATATAATCTCTGTGTTTGATAATAAAACAATGTTGCATTTATTTATATTATTGAACCTTTAAAAACAAATATTGTTTTTCTCTTTGGTGCAACTTCAGGTTTAAATTGTTTAACCTGGTCCTTTGTGTAGCATGAACTTACCGGAATGTTTGTCTATCTTGTTTATTTGTCAGGTAACATTGTAAAAATTGGATTCAGCCTAATGTATTCAAAATGTATTCAAATTTAAGAGGGTAAAAACACTCGTTGTTATCGCAATATCTGCTTCCTTGAGTGTTGAGTCTGCCTGAAAATATCTTACTTTTATTTATAAAATATAAATATAACTTTTATTCTGCCGTGATTGTTTTTAATCACTTTGAAAATGTGAAAATTATTTTGTTTATGTAGTTTTACATGACAAACATACCCCCAATGACTATATTTGTTGATCTACAGTGTTATGACTGAATATCTTAACTTATGTACAGTTTATGAAACCACAGATAGTTTCAAATCTTTCCAGAACATGTCTGTAATCATAAGTTGAAAAACATTAAAATGCTGTTGTTTGGATTAATTCTGGAACAATACATTTTATTTAAATTAGTTTTGTTCAATAAGCATCACAATGACACATACATTCTAAAAAGCAGGTTTTAAGTATTGAAATTGACACCAACTATGACTTAATATCTATAACAAAGTCCTTAAAAGTGAACGTGATGTTATGATGATGTAGTTAAAACCCCAGAATCAGTTTTGCAGAGTGTAAGAATAAATGTGATTATAATTTTTCCCATAATCAAGCTGCTCTACAATAACTTGCATTTCTGTTAAAAAAACACATTTAAATATTAAATAAATTATATATAATTTTTTTAATTATATATTTTTCCATATCAAAATCAAATAAAAAAAGAACCCCTTTCAAAGTGTATGCATTTTTTACTTTAATTGTCCTTGAGTGCCAAGACAAGCGCCATAAATAAAATGCAGAATTTGTTGTGTGATACTCAAAACATAAAACGAATATTATAACTGTTCTGTCATTTGTACTCATTCTACAGGTCCTGCATGGCTACGGTATTTTTTACTTCTAGTTTTTCTAAAGGAATTCTAAAGGTAATTCAGTAGGGTTTGATTATAACTATATTTTAGATTGTGTTTCCATAGATAGCTCGTAAATTGATCGAGCTTTAAGATTAGCAACATTTTAGTGATTATCGAACATTCTAGTTGTTTCCTTAGATTCATTAGTATGTGTGAACGACTTTTGAGATTTATCCAAAGTATTTTTTAGATGTTTCAGTGTCCTGATATTTGATCTCTGTGGTGTAATGTTTGTGACAGGATTCAGACCTTCTCTGGACAGACTTTCACCAGAAACTCGTGGACCACGCTCTCATATCTATGGACACTTACCTGGGGCAGTTTCCTGACATCAAAGTACTGCAATCTGGAGATGATAATGAGTTTTAACAAATCAATTAGGAGGTTTGGGTGAATTTTTTTATTGTTCTTACCATTATATCTTTTCAGGCACGCATTGCTAAGAGGGACAGGAAGTTGGTGGACTTTGACAGTGCAAGACATAACTTTGCTGCGGTAAACAAAGGCAAGAAAAAGGAGGGCATCAAGATCACCAAGGTACAGTTTAGTTCATTGAAAATCTATGAACTCAACGTTGTTTCTTATTGGGCTGTAAATAGATTTATCTTAACTTTTATGTTCGTAGCCCGCTTCTTTGCTAGAACGTGCCGCACCGAGCTGGGCTCAGGGGATCCTGTCTGCCCATAATGTGGCTCAAACCAGTCTCTCCAGGAGCCAGGTGACATAAATATCAATGAAGAAATGTATTGTATATTTAGCTGTGGTGTAACTGCATGTATTTCGCAGGCTGAGGAAGAATTTGAGAGGGCGCAGAAGGTCTTTGAAGAAATAAACATAGATTTACAGGAAGAACTGCCTTCTCTTTGGAACAGGTCTGGATTATAACTGCTTTTGCTTTAGTATTACGGCTCTCTGCTGAAGCAGATATGCTGACATCATAGTGTATTTTGTTCATATTGTTAAGTAAAAGAGTGACGTATCATCCTGTTGATTGCTGATTGGTCAACTTCTAAGCACAATGATTGACCTGAAAAAAAAAACAATAGCCAACTCAAAAGCTTTTCTGTTTTTCAGCTTGATCTTTCGTTTTAGTTTTCCAAATCCTCCCATACACAGCGTAAAAAGAAATACACAGCTTTAAAATAGTGCTCATTCAATGGTCTCCATTGTTCTGTGTTGTGAATGATCACATTTTTTATGTTTCTATCCAAACTTGCTATTCACAAAGTGGAACCATACGAATGTAGTGAATGCATATTGGGTAACGTTTGTAGCACAAGCCCGCTCAGAACTGATACTTTGTAGAAATTTAAAGCTGAGCACCGAGGAAAGGGGCAAAAGCAAAAAATGGCACCAGACCATACATCTGTCTACCACTCTTTTTTTTTATGAATGGTAACCAGTCGGTTTGTCAGAAGTGTCGCTACACAGAGTCTATGTTGTTGGGATGAATTAAAAAAGATGAAGCCCTGCTGGTTAATCCCAAACTGGTTACAAGCCTTCTTATCCGATATTACTGATTACTGAATGCAATCTTGGGTTTATTCTTGGAGCTCGATCTCCCTCAATGCATGTGTGTTCCTGTTAATGTCTTTTAGAAGAACAGACTGCAAACCTAGTAAAAAGAAACAATATGACAAAGCCAAAATGCTCTTTTTTTATTACATATTTTCCTTCTGGATAGCCAGAGGAAAAAGTTAGTTCTGGTGGTGGGAAACATTAAAAAAAAACTCGTAATATTACATTAACGCTTGTATTACATCCCATTTGTAGTGTATTTTATAAATTCTGTACTATTTCACTCAAAAACAATTTAATTCCTGCTTATGTGATTTTTCTTTCAGCCGTGTAGGTTTTTATGTCAACACCTTCCAGAGTGTGGCTGGTTTGGAGGAGAAGTTTCACAGAGAAATGGGAAAAGTAAGTGCAAATACAATGGGACGGTTTAATTGTGAATTAGTGCTCAGAATTCTTCTTTTTCAAATAAATCAGGCATGGTAAACCACAATGCTCCAGTGGTGAATTGTTAATTATTTCTAATGTATGAGGTTTTTTATGCTCATCCCTCCCTTCATAAGCAATCAGCTCCACAAAAAGGAGAGGGTTGAAGACCCCTTGTTCTGACAGCTAGTTATGTAAAAAAGAACATTTAATAGAATAAAATAAAAGTAGTAACATTAACAGTAGTGTTGGCAAAATAACTTAGTTTAAAATGTCTATTCTGAACATCTCCAAGCAAAGTAAAATAAAAAGAGCAATTAAAATCACAGGAATAGTACATGCACATGCCTACATAGGTCTAACTTTACATAGTCTGTCATTTCACATTTTCAGAACTAGAAGTCCCCAGTACCTCAGAAAATTCACAGAACAGTATGCAAAAGCATTGTGCTTAATGATACCCACACATTTATGTTATATTGTGCTGTTATAACTCTGAAAGGATGCACAGAAAGATTTTTTTTGTTATTTTTTCTGAATTGTCCACAGATGTAAAAAAAACTCAACAATTATTTGTACTAACAGTATGGAGGAGTAAGGGATGGATGATTACCCATTTATATTTGTGTTGTACAGATTAACCAGAATCTTCACGATACTCTGGATAAACTGGAAAATCAAGACATGTCCAGGTATGTCAAAATGAAATGTCAAAAGAAAAACTCATAAATTATATTTACTATAGCAACATGTGTTAAGTTTTACTCAAGCCAATTTTAGTGTCTATACACATTTAAATAGCATATTATAAACTTTCTGTAAAGCCTAACATACCAGTTTGAAAAAGTAAATGAACAAACCCAAAACCACTCTCATAGAAAAACAGGAACCCAAGTGACGAGGACATCAGCAGCTCATAAGAGGTAACAGTGGTAGCCCTCTAGTGTGTGTTTGAGGGATGTGTGTGTTTATGTCTGCATTTGAGACTTTTCTGTGTTACCTATCTATTCCATCTGCAGCCTGAATATTCAGGAAGATTTTGCATTGTGCTACAGTATGTTTTGATGATGCCTTCACAGTGCGTCTAAATTCACTGCATGAGTGAAATGCTGCACAGGAATCAACCAGGTCTCAATTTGCATGGTTTCACAAGATAGAATCACATCTGGTTTGGAAGAACAGGGTTCCCCTATGTCTTAAACTGGCATTCCTTTTAAACCCAAGACCCCAAGCATGACACTGGTGGACTCTTGAAACATGTGGAACCTGAAATGAGGGTTGGTATATGTACTTTCTGCTTCAGTGACAGAACACAAGATGCCAATCACACTTTGAGCCCTGGAGGACCACCAGCCATTCCAAAATCACCATCTAAGGTACTTGATGTCCAATACTATTTCAATTGCAATGATTGCTGGGCCATTTAAGACTTCTTAAAGAAAATTCTGTTCCATTTTCAGTTAAAGCCTGCGGTGCCTCCTCCTCCAAAAGTGACACCGTCGAAGGATATGAAGCAGGAGAGCATTATCAATCTGTTCGGTGAGGCTGCCACTCCAAACATCAGTGTCACGTCACCAACACAGGTGAGAGGCTTCTTCCTCCTGCATCCTTAAAGATCTGCTTCAATTAAGGACTTTAAAGATGGGCCAAAAGAATGTTTACAAACTGTATATTGAATTAGCAGTGGGCTTGAACTCAGGTCTGAACAGTTAGAGATTTTGGTATAGACCTCAGGGCCAAAGAGGCTGGCTGGAACCAAAAAAAGGAGGCTGACCAAGAAGTGCAACAAAAATGGTCTGCCAAGGTATAACAAAAGTGGGAAGAAGAACTTCACAGAAATCGAATACAAGCTAAGTACCACAGCAATAAATACTAAAGCAATGTATTGAGAGGAGGCAGACTTACTCAAAGTAGCAGAGCTAGTGTTTCAATGCTGAGTTGCAAAGATAACTGAGCAGCTAGCAGGGGTAATGACCTGGCTTAACCCCTTCAGACCTGGTTTATTCTTTAGTTATCCGGAAAAAAACTATTCTAAAGAGTTACTCCAAAGATAATTTCTTTTTTGTTCAAGTTATAAAATGCTGAGCTTTGCATACATAGATTTTACTCCACAAAAAATGTGGTGTGAACATTGTAATGGATGCAGAATGGGTTATAAATGCACAGGAATAAACTAGACACAGTAGGGAAAATGAACTATGTTGACTGTAAAATTACTGGGCTGTAAAATTACTAATGAAGAAAATGTCAACATTTAGTGAAAGTAAGCTAGGGAAGAACAGTTCCAAACCTGGCAGTAGATGCCTGCAGCCCCTTCAGGGCTTGATGCCCGGCATGCTCACATCATTGTCACCAATTCCGACCTCAAAATGTTCTGATTTCTGAGGATGTAGAGGTTTAATATTTAAGATGTGAAAAGTAATTTCAGAAAAATAAGAAAGCTAACACCATCATCATAATACTCTCAAATATGTACAATATGTACACTATAGATTTAAAGCTCTCAAAAACAAATCTTGTTACAACTACAGAAGTGGACTCTGAACCAAATTATCTTTACATAAACATTTGTCAATATCACATTTTATAGAATTCTGGGTATTCTGGGCAAGGCAGAGCTTCCTGTGAGCTTCCCCTTGTTATGGCACACTCCTCTTTGTTGAGATTTACCATATAGCTGCTGCCCCTAATTTCCTTAATGGAAAACTCCTTGATTTGATCTGCACAGAGAAGCATCTAAAAACACAATCCGTTTGTCCAAGAGACTTAAAAGAAAGAAGTGCATACAGTTTAAAACAAATCATAAAGTCCAAGAACAGAATTTAACCACACAAAACACACATTTAATACAAGAAAATAAGTGTGATGTAAAGACTACATACAGTCATGGTGTATTATTTAAATTAAACCAACAACACCAGAAGAAAGTTCTAAAACAAATCATAAATAATGATACCTAAAAGACTTCCAGATGAAAGCATAACTAAATATATTCCCTGTATAATGCTATACAAAATGATGGCAAACACTCTTCACGAATGTGTCTAACAAAGATGCATGTAATCCCTGTGCAAGTCGCGTTACGTCATAAGCTGATCTGATGCTAGGGTGTGAAAATCCAGTCAATAGGAACAGACCTCAAGCACAAAAATGATAACTTCAAAAAATCAGACACACTCAACAGCTAAAATACCTCAACAAAACTGTCACATTGTTCAAAGTTCACACAAAACCAATAGTGGTTGCGTTAGTCAACCACTAATGCAGTAGCAAGACAAAAGGCTTCTTCCCAGACTGCATCTAAACACTAGAACAATCGTCAGTCCGAAATTTTGCATGTAAATGTGTATCAAGACAAAACAATCGAAATTCAAATTTAAATTTACACTTTTGATCAAGCAATGTGTTCAAAACAATTAGGACGTGATGCTCCACAATTTTCCAAACCTACATTATTTGACTGCACACGTGCAACAGAAGAAGAGCCCCTGGTCTAAAGTGCCACCTGGCTTGAAAAACCCGTTCTACTAAGTGTGTCATGGCACAACACAATACTGGTATTCACTTTCATACCGGTATAGCATATGTGTGTATGCGTGCATGCGTGCGTGTGTGTGCGTGTGCATGTGTGTGTGTGCGTGTGCATGTGTGTGTGTGGGATCGCCATTCAGCTAAGAAATTTTGCACTTTTAGTCCAAATCGTCCCGCCCTAATGTTTATCAGATCATTTTATGTGCTTTGCATTCCAAACAAGTTGATATTCCTGGTATTCAAGGGCAAATTGAAAACTTTTATACAGTCTTTTCTGTCTTTACCAGATATTTGAACACAGATGTGAGCATATAAAAAAAAATTCAGAAAAGAAAACATTAGAGGGGTTTACAAGTGAAGTCAGGTCTTCTCTGCTAACAATTTTTTCTCTATACTAATGATCACAGAAAGCTGTCTTCATTCATCATCTTACTGAGCATAGATGAGTTACTGATGCGCATGTAAATGTTCACAGTTTTTCTAGTGTGAGTATTTTCTGTATCGCTTTTTTCTTTCAGTATGATGCTCCAGCCACTGCAAATCTA
This sequence comes from Danionella dracula, assembly GCA_900490495.1. Classification (NCBI taxonomy): domain Eukaryota; kingdom Metazoa; phylum Chordata; class Actinopteri; order Cypriniformes; family Danionidae; genus Danionella; species Danionella dracula. The sequence continues at coordinate 8,632,176 of UELW01000245.1, forward strand.
CTGGACATGGATCTGGACTCCCTACAAGCTGCCACCACACCAGCTGCACAGGTAACTTAGTCCAAAATTGGGTCTTGCATTCAGACTTCCGATAACCCCACTCCAGTAAGATATTTTTATGAATATTTCATCAACATCTGGATAAATATCCAAATGTTACCGGAGTGTTTGCACAGTAAATAATTTGCCCCTAACTGTTTTTCTTCTGGGGATTTGTGACAGACTTGGAACTCATGGGAGGTGAGTGTACTTTTGTTTTCTTTGCATCCCAGATAACATGTTTCTTCAAACAGGTTTTTAAAGATGATTGAAATTATTTTAGTTGCTCAAAAAAGGTAGAACATTTTGATTGCATTTAATTTCTTATCACTACAAAGCTTTCCTTCATAAAGTCTGTAAATGTCTGTCTGTCCTGCTTTAGCACGAGTGAAGTGTGTTATATGTTGCACGTCTCACATCATTACTCTTTTTTGTGTTATGGGTGGGCGAACAAAAACTTGAAAATATTTTATAATGACTTGTTATTTTTGCATCTAAGCAATTGAACAACCCCTTTGGTATAAAAACACACACTCAGCTCAGTCTGCCCCCATTTGAAGCCTGATTCGCACTATTTAAACTAATCATAGTTTAATCATAGATTGGTCAATGTGGTGCATATACATTTACAAGGGCCAATTCTTGAAGTGATTTGCATGCTATGAACCAATCGGAACACTGGCTCACAGTTTTTGCATGAAAGCAATCAGAATGCTGTTTTAATGCAAGTACTGCACCAATTAGAACACTACTTTCATGGAAACACTGTAAACCAATGAGAACACTGCTTTCATGGAAACATTGTAAACCAATGAGAACACCATTTTCATGGAAAGATAGTGTGCTCATTAGAACACATATTTAATACAAACACTGCAGACCTATGAGAACACTACTTTCACAAAAACATTCAGAGTCAATGATGACACTGCTTTCACACAAACTCTGTGAGCCAATGAGAACACAACTTTCATGAAAACACTTTAAGACAATCAGAACACTGCTTTTGCGCAAACACTACAAGCCAATTAGAACACTGCAAGCCAATGAAAACACTACTTTCACACAAACACTGTAAACCAATGAGAACACTGCCTTTATATAAGCACTGTGAGCCAATTAGATCACTACTTTTATGCAAACACTGTCAGTCTATGAGAACACTACTTTCACACAAACACTGTGAAGCAATGAGAACACTGCTTTCATGGAAACATTGTGAACCAATGAGAACACTGCTTTCATGGAAACATTGTGTGCCTTTTAGAACACTACTTTAACATGAGCAATGAGAGAACTCCAGGTGTTATATTTTCTGAGAATGAGAATGATTGAGTAAAAATGTAACCCAGTGAAAAGTAATACAGAGAAAATCATTCTCAAAGTTAATGAAAGACTTCAAGCTAAATTTGTACGATATCAACATGCTCGTTTGTATTACTTGCTTGGAGAAAAAGTACCTCGTTCAATGTTGAAAAGCTCCAAAAGCAATTTGAGTCATTGAGCCATTTTTCCTACTGCTCACAAACAGTGAGTTTAGAGTGGACCAATCACCAATTACCATTAAGGAACTTTATTGCAGAGCATTGCAAGACAAAGTCTAAAAGTACAGATGCTGTCAATGATGATTGGTAATGTGCGAAGCCTTTGTAATGGGCAAATTACAAATTTAACACTATAAAGACGTTTTTTATGGTGTATGAACTGAACTTAATAGTGAAGTAAATAAAAATGTATGACATCAAAACTACATTAACCCCAATAATTACAGAAATATTGCCCAGCCTTCTTGTTTGTTGCACTCCAGCAATGTTGTTCTGTTTTTTACACTCTTCTCTGGCTCCTCATCCATTCTCCACTCCGAATGATCCTTGCTCATGCTTCCCCGGCTCCTACATGCCCCCTTCCATCATTCCCCTCACTACCCTATATACTCCCCTCCCACATGTAGCAAGCAGGCAAGGAAGCAGAGGGGGATGAAACATGGGACGATGATGGGGCTCAGCCTGTGCGCACTGGCTGGGGCGATGATGGCACCCAGGAAACCTGGGATGATGATGGTAGCCAGCCTGTGCGTGCCCCGGCCGCATACCCCAGCTGGGATGATGATGATGGCACTGTGCAGGGCAATGACAATGATGCCACCCAGGAGGCCCAGGGGTGGGACGATGATGGGGCTCAGGTACAGCTCTCATAGAGCCAGCAGGCAGGAGCCAAGCTGCTCTATACCCCGGGCATTCTCCTTTTGGCATCCCTGGATGGGTGTAGGCATACGCTTAGCATGGCAGATGGGAGAATGCTGGCTATAGAATGAAGATGCTTGTAGATGTAGCATTAGTTGTAGCTGGGGCCTGGTTTGATATGTTTAAGGCAAAAGCTGTGTAATTTGCATCTTGTTATTTTCTATTTTGGTTCTTTCCTCTTTTTTGTCTATTTGTTTTCTTTCTTTACATCTGGCTTGTTTTCTTTTAGCAGGCCACTGATCAAGCAGCTGTAACAGAGGAGCCCGCAGCTGAAACCATAAGTGAGGTAAGTGGTGTATCAATGAAAACTGTTCACGAATGTTAAGCATGTTGACTGTGTTAAAGATACCATGTCATGTTAACCTGACTTTTCTGAAATTTTGAGCATGTTATAGTGAAATTTCCTCATCAAAAACATGATCCAAGTTGTATTCAGATTCATTCATGTGTGTTTTTGTGATCCAATAGCTAAAAATGGCTCTATGACTATAGCGCCTCCTGTTTTTACATGCCTTCCGCTGACCAATCAGATGAGCCGCTAATTCAGCTCATCTAAATGCAGAGCGCACATGCTGTTTGAATAAAATGAATATATTCACCAGAAATAGCATGGTTTGGTATGGTCTAACAAGGGGAACTTTGGGAGGATTACCCTGCTGTTGACACTCCGCCTTCTCCACACAGACTCCATATTATGGCTAGGCATTGACTTAGCACATGATTCACTGGCTAACCACACAAATACCAGTCACGCAAAGTTTGCTCAGCAGGCGGCGTGGCGAAAGAATAGCAGTGAGAGTAGCAGGGGTAAAAGCTACGTTTTGCAGAAGCCAACAATTTGATGTCATTCAAGGAAATTGTTTTCGATAAATCCTGTCTGTTGACAGTTATTAAGCGTGTAGTGACAGTCTAGAGGGGTCAAATATTTATTGTAAATGGTTTAAAAAGGGCAATATGGAACCTTTAATCAAAACCAAAGAAAATACAAAACCAAGTACCTAAGTATTTTGACACAACATGCAGAAGCTTTACGATTTATGTACTTTTAAACCTCAGTATTAACGCAGTTTTGTACACTGTCAATTTAATGTCCATTTTAAATTTTTATTTTAATTCAGACTCCACCAGAGGTGACTGAGAGCCCAGAGAGTGTAGAGATGCCAGAGTCATTCCTTTTCAAAGTGAGTAAAGCATCCACCCACTTATGGGAATGAATTTTTTTTACGTTCACCTGAAAGATGTTGTTGTGGATATAGGTGAGAACAATGCATGACTACAATGCCAATGACTCAGATGAGCTAGAGTTGAAGGCAGGAGATGTGGTGCTGGTGCTCAGCTTTGAAAATCCAGACGAGCAGGTTGGTATTAAATTTTTTGGCCTACTGCTAAGCCCCTCCCCTATTCAAAAAATGTTAGCGTCATTTATTTATTTATTTTATGTTTATATCACGTTGGACGCATTTAAATGTGGATTCTGTCATAGTACAGGTGTTGTGTAGAAGTAAGGGAATACAAAGAATGAATAGCAGGAACACAGCAGATTTAGTCTCAGTGTCAGACAGCAGAACGTAATCTGACGAGTTGGTATGAAAAGTTGAAAACACTTCAAGAATACTGAAGTCATGCTTTGACCAAGGTAGCCTATCACCACCAGTGTGTGAATGTGGAGTGGCTGAATAATGCTCTGAAGTTTGTAAAGTGTCTTTGAGCATCTGCAAAAGCACTATATAAATTGAAAGCATTATTACTATTATTAAAGAAAGTAATGAATTTGTCTATTGTTGAATTACTGCTTTAGATGTAATTAAATTTGGAATCTAAATTTGGGGCCCAGCATAAAAAGGATAGTTAAGACTGAGAGAGCAAAAAACATGCTTAAGTAGAGATAGACCAATATAAATATCATAAAGTAAAGTTCCAAGAACACCAATACTGAGGAACACCTGTGAGAACAGATCTCCTCTCAGATCTAAAACCAAGCTTAAAAACAAAATGAGACAAAATATGACTCCAACCATTTAAGGGCAGTGCCTTTTACACTAAACTCAGTCTCTAGAGGGCTGAGGAGGATATGATGTTCAAAAGCAGTCTACAAGGATAATAATTGAGTCCAAAGCCCGGAGCAGGTCATCTGTGATCTTAACCAAGGCCATCTCAGTGATGTACAACTCATGAAAACCGGACTCAATTGGGGATTGGGTCGAGCACAGCAGTGATATAGCTAAAAAATCCAGTTGTGTAAAAAAAGAAAGAGGAGAGCGTACTAGAGAGCAATTAAATGAAAGAGTTTATTTGCCAGAACAAACAAACTCATCATTGGTCTGGTTCTTTTAAATTGCTGGTGGGAATTCACATTCACCAAAAAAAGAACGTTTCTGTAACATAACGACACTCGGGTTGGGATCCATGTGCAGGCTTTATTGTATTCGCAGTCAGAATAACAGGCAGGTAGTCAGGGCAGGCAGCAAGAAGACAGTAACGGAGATCAGCAAGAGTAGTACAACGGGCAGGCGGCTAGGATCGTAACGGTACACAGGCAGGGTCATAACAGGCAGGGTCATAACAGGCAGGGTCATAACAGGCAGGGTCATAACAGGCAGGGTCATAACAGGCAGGGTCATAACAGGCAGGGTCATAACAGGCAGGGTCATAACAGGCAGGGTCATAACAGGCAGGGTCATAACAGGCAGGCATACAAACAGGGTGAACGCTCAGAGTTGCCGCACAGAGACAAACAAGACTTCGCCTCGAGCAAAGGGAATCAGTCTGTTAAATACTGGTGATAATGTTCCTCAGCTGGATGTGTAATCACGGCGGACCTGGGGTGTAATGTTCTTCAACTGGGTGTCTAATCACGATGCCCCTGGGGTGTCTGGGAAATGTAGTGTGGTGCAGGTGGAGGAGCAGGAGTAGTGCAACGAGGGTGCCCTCTGCTGGTTAGAGGAGGGAGTGACGAGGTTAGCCTCTGTGACAGTTTCCCTCCCCAAAAAGAATTGCTACTTGCGAGTCATTTGAAAGATATGTATTTTTACAATTCTTTAATCTCAAACATACATCAATAGTTAGTTAATGTGCAGGTGAAACTAAATAAGTGTGTGGCAGAACACCCTACAGGTCAAAATACATGTATTTTGTTCTTTTTTAACATTCCTAAAAATTTATATTTTGGTTGACTCAAGGGAACGAGATGATTTTTAATATTATATAATATCAACGCATTAATTCATCAACATTTCAGTAATGTATTTACAGTGCAAGTTCTTAATTAACACCCAGTTAAATTTTTGGCCTAGAAACACAAAAAGACACTGTCTCATTAAATTAGAATTTAATGTCCAATGGGGGTGTGGCTTAACAATGGAGTCTTTGAAGTTACTAATGTTAGATTTGGATTGACTGGTTTGTGTGAACACAGGATGATGGGTGGTTGATGGGAGTCAGAGAATCGGACTGGATCGAACATAAGGCATTTGATAAAAAGGGAGTCTTTCCTGAGAACTTCACGCAGAGGATGTAAGAGCATCGATTGGATTGATTGCAGACCCTGAAGTCATTCACCTCATCTGTACCACCTCCCAATGCTTCCCTTGTACATGCAGTAAACTATTCACTGACAACTAACAACCTGCCGCAGGAGCTAACCACTGGGGTATTTATTAAGCACCACACTTCATCTGTCATCTAGGGCAGTGGTCCCCAACATTTTTATCACCCTGCTTGTCAAATTTACTGCTGTACAGTTTATATTGCTAAAACTGTATGATAATACATGTATTCCTCATAACATTGCGCCAAAAACATAACAGGAATATATTACTGAGATAATCTGGTAGTTTCTTGAAATAAAATATTTTGTCTAATTAAAATACTCAGATTCTTTGGGCTGGGCGATTTGACCTACAATCATAATCTCAATTAATTCACAACTACTGTGTGATGTTTGTGAATGTTGGTCATTAACGTCTTTTGTCATCAACACCTGTTTGCGGAGGCACTACTTACTAGGCTCTTGTCAGTCTCTTTTTGTTTTTTAGAGCCATGACCTTTTCATATTCAGTCTATTTGTGCTGAAACTTATTACATCAGACTTACTGAAGCCAAAATGTTTCCAAATGATGGAAACTGCACTTTTCTTCGGTACAAGCTTCTCTTGTTGTTCTGTTGTCTCAGTGTTTAAGCACTCCATGCGCGACATGATAATAACGTGACAAAACTGAGAAGGGTTACATGACTCCACACGGTAGTGTTTTTAAAGTAAAAGTCAAATACTTGGTTGATTATACGTTGTAAATGTCAATTTCAATGACTTTTGGATTAATCGCCCAGCTCTAGAGATAATACAAAAAAAAGAATTAATTATTTCTTTGGTGGCCAGGAACATAATATTGATCCATGAGCCGGTAATGGTTTGCAGCCGGGGGTTGGGGACCACTTGTCTAGGGTACAGAAAAAAAAATATATGCGACAATTATTTGAAAGAAAACAAAAACTAAAAAAATAGAAACTGTAGAGAGGTCTCAATATAAATCGACTTAATAAAACATTGTTGTAGTTGTAGTTTATTTATTCTGAAAAGAGAACATTTGCTTCAAGTTCTTTTAAGGCATATTAGAGAGTGAGACCTTTTAGAACATTCAGAAAAAGTGACTGATAAAAGGAATATAAGGTCAAATTCAAATAAAAATAAGAACAAGGTTAAAACACTGATTTTATAATGACACCTCAATGTGGAGTCATGGTAACTAATAGCTTGATTTTGTGTATTAGATTGAAAATAATGATCAAAACACCGTTGAGCATACTGTAGTCTCAATCAGTTTTTTACTTTTACTTTCTCTTCAATTGAAGGCCTGAAGAGAATAGGCTACAATTTAGTTTTCATTTTAATGGTGTTCAGTGTTCTGAAACATATCACTTAACAAATATCAAGTACAAAATTGCAACCTTTTCTCAAAATGAAATCTATGTATTTTATTAATCCATTACAGATCAAGTATAATATTTCAAGCCTTTTTTCTTTGAATCGGTTTGCTGATAATTGTGTACTGATAAAAATAATTCTGTGTCTCAGAAAGTGTTTCCATTTCATAAGATCAATTTAAAAAGAATTGCCCTCAAAAACTTTAGGCTTGCCAATGGTTCCACTGCTTGATTCGACGTATGCATTGGATACGAATGGCTGCATGAAGCATTGGGGCACTGCTCAGGTTTGATAGGTCCCAGGTTGCTTTAATAGCAGCTTAGCTCTGCCTGTTGGGTTATGTGAGTCTCATATTCCACTCAAGAATGACCCAGACATTAAAACACAAGACACTTTCTTTCATTTTAACTGTAATTAATTAATTAATTTCATGAATTAATAAAACATTAAATTAAATCAAAATATACTAAAGATAAATATAAACGTGTCACGCTTTTGTGAAAATGTAATGTCAATGTTTATGACAGTAAAAGAGTAGTGGAAACAGTGGTTTAAATGTTTTTTTTTCTTTTTAATAACAAAACAAAAATAGGTTTTAATGGATTGCTTAAGCCAGTCAGTGACAGCTAATATCATAAAAGGGAGCAGTATTCTATGAATACATGAACCATAAAGCTGATGTGTGACAGCTGATGTAGGCAAGTTTTGGCACTTTCAGAATTGTTACATGAGGCCCCTGGACTGATGGTTGAAGCCCATTTCTTAGATTTGTCTTATAGTTGCAGCTCTTTATGCACTGACTCCAGCCGCAGTCCACTCTTTGTGAAGCTACCCAAATTGTAAAAAAAGCTTGAAATATTTCCCTCTATGTGCAATGAATAGTTTTTACGCACATTTCACTATATTAAAAAAATAAACCTATTTAACTTTTTCATGATTGCGACTATTGACTCTAATGTTGGGAAGACACTGGACAACGGTACTCTGATGATTAACTGATCAGTTTTAGTCTTATTACATATGATCATAATCTCTCTCTCTTAAAAAAAAGAGGTGACGCCTCCCCTCAACCATTCTACAACACCTACTTTAATCTGCAGTGTGCTGTTACAACAGACCACACACTGTTACCAAAACTAGCTTGACAACATATGTGCTTTAACCACACAATAGCAATTCTGCTAGTGTTCTCAAATATTATAGCCTGTTAAAAGTTTATCTAATGTGTTTTAATTAAATGAATGACGTTTCTGTGTTTCTCCATGTCTTACCCACATGTTGAATCTGTTAAAGATGACCACTACTTTTTAATTTTTCTACAGACTTTTTCATGGATGGAATATTTGTCATGTGTTACGCAATAAGCCCTGAGTACATTTTTTTGTTTCATAAGTAAAGATACCGTCTTTTTTGTTGTCTGACTGTGTATATTAAACTAAAATATTGAGCTAAAGTAAGCTAAAGTTTAAACTGGTCATGTGGGATTCTGAATATGCATAAGTGACTCCTGTTACACTGTATTTATAGTTTTATTTTTGTACACTGTGAAACAAAGACTTCAAATGATGTCTATGTGCCATGAACAGCGATATACTCTGGTTCAATCAACCCTAGTATGGGCTCAAACAAGATACATTGACTCCTCATCATCAGTAATGCTGGATGAGAACTTGTTTGCTGTTCAGATATAGGCCAGAACTCTTTCTCTAGCTGGTTGTGTCATGTGATCCAGGCTTGGGGAAGGGTTTGCCATGCTTCACTAGTCCCGAAGCACGCGAGTGTTTCTTAGAAATCTATTTGATCTGTGTAGAGACTGATTAGTGCGTTATTTAAGCTGCCAATGCATCTTTAATGACCCTCACTCAATCTCCTAATTTAATCGAAAGTCCTGTGAATGAAAGACACAGATGACCTCTTCCTTCATTTCTAATATTTGCTAGCATTGACGTGTTGTAGCATTTGTAGTCGTGAACATTGTGTCGTTTGTTGAGTTTGATCACTGAAGAAACATATCCTTTGAACAGTTCTATATGTGTAAGTAGTGTGAATGTGAACGAGGCATGCCTAAACCCATGAGCAGCATATCTGTGTATAGTGACTTGATGTTTTCTTGCTGAGGTGCTCTTCACTTCACGCCACTATAAGCCATGAGTGTATTCATTCTCCCGTCCTGTATCCTGCTGACTCACCAATGACTATAAACATGGATTTAATCCTTTGACATTCATGATTTGTGTTTATTTATTGTGCACATCCAACAGAATTGTTTTGATAAAGATTTGTTTAGTGTTGCTGCCGTGGACGGTTTTCAGGCTTCATCTTGAGGGGGCTGTCTGAATCCACTCAGTGTGAATCATCCACCAGAATGGCATGATGGCTGTGCTAGAACACTCACTACACAACGACTAATGGTGAACAAGAGACGTGGGGAGCCAGTCAGAGAGTGTGAGGACCACGTATGAAAGGGACTTGGGTTGGTATTGAGCTGATTAGGCTGTGATGAAAATATCGGATACAGGTCACATAAGAGCAAAAAAAATGTATCTGTGCCACTTTAGGTTGCAGTTTGACCATAGCCTTAGTTAGGTCTCTAGTAAGGGTGTTCCATTAGAGGTATACTTGGTCAAAGTTTGAAGTGACCGAGTGAAGGGGAACATCTATTGTTGCTCGCAATACCCACACATTACCCATAGCCCCTCAAAAACGAATAGTAAGTCTTTGAATCCTGCAGAAGGGTGGTTTCTTGCTCCAAAGAATGGGTATTATTCCTTTTAAATGGTGTGAAGCTCAATTCTCTGTGTAATATGGTATTCAATAAGTCCCATTCAGCACACTCCCATAAACAAGTCAATCGACAAGAAAACATAAATGCATATTACCATTATCTACACATTATTTCCAAGGGCATATCTTTAAACTGCCCACTGTCCATAAGTGAATGATACTCAAGTCATGTCATGTAATTATTGTCAATGAAATTAATTTGGGGGAAAATCCGTAGACCTAACCTAAATAAACCATATAAAAGAACCCACCAATTTCTAATTTCCCTTTGCAAAAAAATGAGATTATATGTACTCAACTCCAAGTCTGCAGCTGAGATTGTCTGCTGCCAGACTCTTCTCTGTAGTCTTCACCAAAGTGGAGCAAAAGTTTGCATTGCTTTACAATTGACAAGAGTCTCTATCATTTTATTCTTTGTTCAGTCTCAATAGTTGATTACTCATATCAGACTTTCCAGCACTGCTGTTGCAATATTCTGTTGTTATTTTAAGTAAAGATAATGATTAAAAGGGTTGGTAACACTGATGAATATCCAGATGTTGCATAACAGAGTCAAAGGCCATCATCATGTGACGAGGAAAAGAGAAAGAATTCAGCGCATGCTAAAGTCTCAGATAGGTTTACTGCTAGAGAGTTTTACAGCTAGGTAAAAACTAAAACCATGGGGAAGACTGAAAGATGCAGGAAAACGACTCCATCTAAAAGAAAACCTTCGGACCCAGAGCCTGTAAGACCTGAGAGAATAGATGTGGATTACAGTCCTTCATTATTGCTGAACATTGCTCTGGCACTGCAGGTATGTCTGAAGTTATTTTTCTAATCTCTTGTACATTGTTAGAGTTGAAGCGAACTATAGAATGTTGTGTGTTTTGTTCTTGCTCTCCTGGCAGCATGTGTTGGTATGTTCTGCTCTCTGTGCACTGGTGGTCTTTACTCTCATTCAAGAAGGCAACAGAGATACAATAGTGCCCTATGTGCTCTTGTACTCTGGTATAGCAACACTTGTGCAAAGCTGGTGTGGATCACGGTAAGCTTGGATTTACCCTGCTGCTTTGTTGATAAGTGAAGTCTCAGTAAAGTGTTGGCTTAAAACATTTTTTTCTTTTGGTCTCAGTTTGCCATTGATTCTGGCCCCGTCTCTAGACTTTCTGGTCCCAGCCATAGCCTTGCTTACATCTCAGCCAGGTGAGAAGAAACTGCCTTTCCATGTGTGCTACAGTACTCTAAGAGGGACTCCTATCTGAACTCATATATTAAATCATAAAACACACTTCTTGACAGACACAGTTGAAAACAAGTTTAAATTCATAATTTATATTGATAATACTATTGTAGCCCGCTCAGCTTTGGTGACCTGACAAAGTTTCCCAAGGATGAAATTTGCCGCTTTAAATTAACTAATAGTTAGAGTTACTAGTACAACATTTAACAAGTAATACAGATCAATTTTGTTAGATAAAAAGTGCCTTTGTACAGTTTTTGACACAACATTAATGAAATTATAAGCTATTTAAATTTAAGTCAGAAGTCACAATAAACATTACATTGTACATGGGCTGTGAATGAATTCTGAGATACTTCATTTTTCTCTCATGGTATTGTTTTATATCCTAGATTAGTTGTCACACCATTCTGATTTTTCCATGTTTATGATGTGGATATTGTTTAGTCTGGTTTTGTATTCTCTTTCATTATTTTTTGACATCAGTTTTGGTGTGTTTAGTAAACTTGTCCTCGTACAATAACTCTACACCCTTTCTCTGTTCACAATGTTACTGTTATTAATGTCACTTTTGTTGTAATCATCATTAACTAGTATCAAGTTATTCACTAATGTTTGTTTTGCATCATTGTACTAATATTTTATCTGTTTGTCGTCTTGATTCGGCCCTGCTTTTATGTTTTTCACTCTCGGTGTGTTCCCAAGAAGTTAGCCTGTTTAAGCAATCCTCCATTCGTTGTTGCCAAACTGCTAAACTATGGTAAATGTATGAGAAGTGCAATAACTTACATTTAAAAATAGTTTGGATTTGAAGGATCTTTCTGTGCTACCTATTTGTAACCAAAGGGTACAAAAAAGCAAAGTTGTCCCACAGGTGTAGGGGAATGGTGAATTTAGGAGTAAAATACTTTTACACTTTTTAGCTTGCAGGCCATAGTCTTGATTTTCTATCCTTTTTTCCTGTTGTGACTAAAAAGCATTATCCACCCTCATAGATTTTCATAGGAACAAAAAATAGTCTCTCAATAGATATTTCCTAAAATACAGAATACTTTTCATTTCATTATAGACATGCCTGTACTTTTTACATGCTTAGAAACTGTTCTTTAAAGTTTAAATTTAAAAGTATTATTTTCCTTATTTAAATTATCTACCAGACTGGGACACTAATCATTGCCTTATTTTTTATATTCATTACCATACAACACAAGTGTAAGTTAAAGTAGTGCAAAAAATCTTCAATTGTCTTCATTTGAGATGAGTCTGGGGCTGAAAGCTACAAATCACCCAGTTCCCACAGTTCCTCACACAAAAGTTATCTCTTATCTATCTTTTTTAATTATATTATATTATATTATAGTGTTTGTCACCTTGGAACTGAGAAAACTGGAGATTTGCTAACTTGTGTGAAAAAAGAAGTTATATTGGACAACGAAAAAATGGGGAGGAAGTTGATAGTGAAAAGGTTGAACACAGTATTTTTTTTAACTAATAAATTCTTTAACTAATACAATCAGTTCCAATGATATGTATCAGGTTCTTCAGGATCCTGCAGAGGGCAGTGTGTTTACCCAGATGAGCCCCTTGCCACCACACACCATCTCAGAGAGGTAGAGCAGAGCTGTCCCTGGTCCTGAACATTCAGACCACCCTCTCTCCAAATGCACATTCACCATCTAACACGGTTTTTCTGTTTGTGCTCAGCTGAGTGGCATGACTGTGGTAGCAGGTTTGGTGCAGCTGGCTGTGGGTTCCACTGGGTTTGGTGGGTTTGCACTGAGGCACTGTGCTCCTTTAGCTCTGGCCCCTGTCCTCTGCATCCTGGGTTTCTCCATCTACAGAGAGGCAGCGCTCCTCTGCTCTGATCACTGGGGCATCGCCCTGCTGTAAGGACATTCACTTGAATTCTCTGAAGGGGAAGCATTTATAAAGTGTTTGTTAATGCTAGAGTTTTCTGTTGAGGATCTCTTTGTTATGCCTGTCTGTTATTGTTTCATTATTCTCTCATTATTTGTACACTATTCTTATATTCTTAGATGCTAATAACTTGACTGTTTGGTAGTGTTCGGTGGATGTCTGGACATCAATTTGAGCATTGAGACTTTACTGGAGTAATTATTTATCAGCTAAATATTTATTTTTTCCTCTTACATGTTCACATATTTGAACTTAAATCAGTACATTTTGGTACCATTTCATTTTGGCTTGTTTTCATATCAGCTTTGCATCCTTCAAAAACAAACATTAATCTATCCATCTTCTTGTCGGCTTTGTCCTTTTAACGTTTCTTCACAGCAGAATGAACCACCAACTCATCTGGCATATGTTTTACTCAGTGGATGCCCTTCTAGCCACAACGCACCACCGGGAAACATCCACACACACTTTCACACTCATACACTAAGGGCAATTGTGTTTACAGTTACAAATCTTTGAGTGTGTGGGGGAAAATGGAGCAACACAAACCCTCAAAATCAATTATTCACAAAATTACTCAAAAAATCACAAAAATTGACTCTATGAATACTCAGATGTTTCTAATGTGTTTAATATATTTATATTAAATGTAATTTTGCATTCAATACAAAAGGACTGTTTGGAGAGAGAAACAAGGAAGGGAAAATCATCAAGATAGGGTTTCAATCTCTGAATCGAAGAGCAGCTGTACTTTCAAGGCCTGTTCACTGAAATCGATACCCCAAACCTTTACCTGAAATAATCAGGTTTTTGCTGTAAATTGAACTGTATTCTAGTGTTAAGTTACTAAATTCGTCAATACATTGTATCAGATTGCTGGAAAAGAGTTATTAACAGATATCATTTTAACTGAAACAAGACATTTAAGTGTGAATTTAGAAAAAGAAGTGAAAAAGAAGATAATGAGGATGTAACTGCGCCTGTTCAATCAGTGACTGAATCCAGTCAGCAACAGCCACAGAGAATGTGAACCTAGTTAGAAAAAATAAATTCCGTCAACATGTGGTCGAGGTGAATTTTATCATAAGAGATCAATTTTCTAATAGAGCTTTTTTATTAAATGTCTCTGAATTTTAACTTTATGGCTATGTTAAATATTTAAAAAGTAAAAAATCTTCCCCAGCTCCCATTCAAGCTTGTGTAAAGTTGAAACACTAATACTTGCTCATAGAATAGTCCTATGATCAGCAACTTTCCCTCAAAAGCTCCTTCAATGCTTCAACATTCTTTATCTGTTCCTTTGTGGAAATTTTAATGTTACTTCTTTCTAGTTATTTAGGATAAATGCTGCTACAAAATGCTTAGATGGAAATGTAGACTATGTAGATAAACAGAAAGCATATATCTTTGTGTGCTTGTTTCAGGGCAGTTATCCTTTTGGTCCTCCTGTCTCAGCATCTTCACTCGTTCCAGCATCTGTGTGTGATCCCAGTCTGCGAGAAACTTTCTGTGAGTCACATCAAAACATTTGATTATAAATGAATCTAGAACAATAATCAGCGTCAAAACGGTATATAAGTATAATATCTGGTGTCAGGTTTCACAAAATGGTTTTTGTGGCACCTTCAAAGAGATAACAATTACTTCCTGTAATTTCTCTATGTTATCCACAAGATAAATTTGCTTATGAAATTTTTTAATTTGGTTGACATGATTCATCTTCATGTCAGCTTTCTTCCCTTTCGGGGTCGCCACAGCGGAATGAACCACCAACTCTCTGGCATATGTTTTACGCAGCGGATGCCCTTCCAGCCGCAACCCATCGCTGGGAAAGACATGATATTAATGTAAAACACAAAACTAAAGAACAAAAGTTATTTTATTTCATGTCATAAGTGCTTATACAGTTCCAAATTAGTCAATATAAAATATTTAAAAATAATGAAGTCAATGACTATAATAATTGCTATTTTAAACTAATAATGCGTAGGTTTTAGACTGAGTCCTTTGGGATTAGGTAAGTGATTTGAGTCCACCCAAAGTCCTAAGAATTTAAATTACTTAACACTTGGTTAGATTACTTTTTTTGTGGTCTGTTCCCTCAAATCTCAAAGTCTTAAAGCAATTTAAAACATAAGCTCGATAGTCATTGTTACATTTATTATTTTTTTCAAGGTAAACAATCTGATCTGCACAATAAGGACGATCTAGATTAGGGTCCATGTGTTATTTTGAGATTCAAGTTATTAAAGTCATTCATTCATTCATCTTCATGTTGGCTTTCTTTTCTTTCGGGGTCTCCACAGCGGAATGAACCTCCAACTCTCTGGCATATGTTTTACGCAGCGGATGCCCTTCCAGCCCCAACCCATCGTTGGGAAATTATTAAAGTCAATTAAATTTAAAAAAATTCCCATAATATCGTGCTTGTCAAGTCCTTATCTGTATAATTTGGGAGTTGTATCTCATTTTCCCCCTATGTTTGACGTTTTAGAAAAAAACACTACAGAGATAACATTGACTATATAAAGATCCGTTTTATATATCCAGTTTCTGGTTTGATGACGCACCATGAAAACACTCTATAAGAAGAATATAAACACAATAGTCACACTTTTTAACAGGACCAAAGTTATTTCAGGTCATTTATGTATAGAGTTTAAGCCCTCAGTTATTCTTCCTCTCTTCTCCACAGGTTCTTCTGTCTGTGCTTGGGACATGGGCTGTGTGTGCTGCACTGATGCAGTGGACTGATGTTCATCTGAACTCTGTGGCCCACATCATCATTAATGATATAAACAACACCGTAATTCAGACTAGTAACAGCTCCCAATCTGATGACTTCATTTTTCGGAATCACTCTCTTGCCTGGCTGGATTTTCCCCTTCCTGGTAATGTCCATTACTTTCTCATGGCTTTTGAACACTCTGCCATGTTTGATGGTGTGATTTGAACAACACCCAATTGCACCAACAGCCAATTCATGGTAAAATAAAATTTTTTTTAATGTAAAACAAATGATTGTAAAATACAAATGCTGAAGTGAAACACAACTTAAAGCCCAAAAAATACACAGGATCAATAAACTCCACTCTATTGTGGACAAACCTCAAACTACACTAAATAAAACAGGAAAAATGACAAAGAAAGTAAAACTGTAAGACTGTCAAAAACAAAACAGATACCAGGACGCATCCTGGGCATACAATATAAAGTGTGAAAAATCAAAACTGAACCTGATGTTCTAAATTATTAATAATAATTCTATACATTTATGTGGGCATCACGGTGGTGCAGTGGGTACCATGGTTATCTCACAGCAAGAAGGTCGCAGGTTCGAGCCTCGGCTGGATCAATTGGCATTTCTGTGTAGAAATTGCATGTTCTCCCACGTGGGTTTACTCCGGGTGCTCCGGTTTCCCCCACAAATTCCAAAAACTTGCGGTATAAGTGAATTGGGTGAACAAAATTGTCCATAGAGTTTAAATGTGAATGAGTGTGTGTGTGTGAATGTTTCCCAGCGATGGGTTGCGGCTGGAAGGGCATCCGCCGCGTAAAACATATGCCAGAAAGTTGGCGGTTTATTCCGCTGTGGCGACCCCGAAAGGGAAAAGCCGACAAGATTATGGGTGGGTGGATGGACATAGCACTTTTCTAGACACTCTTCCACACAAGCAGGAAGTCACCCACCAAATCACTCGTGGAAGTATCTATCTAGATATCTATCTAGCATCCTTATTCCAATAAAAGTATTTTCGTCTCATGATCACAGATCTTCGAGAAATTAATGAGTAGAAGCTTTGCAGCAAGAATTCAAAACACCATCTTTGCCTCACCTTTCAGCTTTTTCTTTTTTGGTACATTTTGAGGCCCTATATAGATACTTATTAAAGAGTAATAATAGTTTCAAAATAAATCTGAGCCCTTTTACCATCTGCTTTTAAAGAGCTATCATATTACATTAGAAAAATGTCTTTTGTGACCCCTAGAGAGCTGTTTGAATATGTGTGAGCCTTAGGGGATGTCGGCATTACCTTTTGCCTTCCATAGACTTATGAATGAGATTTTTTGTGATTTCCTTCACTATATCACCATGGTTTACATTGAAGATATGTATAAAGATATGATAAAGCATTACTCGCATCTTAGAGGGAACGGGACCAGTTTTATTTATAACGGATTGATTCACAGGTATTGACAGTCCAGAGGAACCCCGTCAGCCAGATCTCATCTTCCTGGGATCATGGTCAAGTTCAATGGATGATGATGGAAGATATCTGTAGTGCCACCCTTGAGAAGCCACAACTAGATCTCTTTAATATAGTGAACTATTAGTATCGTCACTTAGATTAAACATCTGATGCACACGTTATAATAAGTTTCCTCAATTTAGTTGCTAAATATTTACAATCTTGAAGTTTTTTGTAATAATCGAGATTCAGTATTACTCTGCTGAAGTGTGTGTGATGTCGAGTGCCACAATGTCTACCTCCTCGCTCGCTCAAGTCCTTTTGTTTTCACTCTAATGTTTATCTGGGAAATCGAAAAATTCACCACCCAAATGTCTGAACTTGTGGTTCTTCTCATATTCTCACGATGGTATTTGGATCTTGCAATTTTCAAAATGTTGATTAAGTACAAGTTCAAAATAATTAAACCCTATAATTGCAAATATATGTTAATCCATAAAAAACACATTTTTATGTTTTTTTAAAGTAAAATATCTATTTATTGTTTCACCCTGTTATGGATAATAAGTCATTACTTTGTAAAAAAAAGATGTACACTCTTACAATACATTATTTTGTCAATAGTTAAATTTCCCTTTTTGAAACCCTCAACTGTGAGTCTGTAGTTTAATCTTTTTTTTTTTACTTTAATTGAACTGCTTTTTCCCACTCCATACTCCAAACTCATTCACTTTCGTACAGAACAAAGCTCGAGACCCCCATGAGAAATGAAAAGTTGGTGGTTATGGGGTTTTTTGCTTTCAATCATAAAATGTGCAGAAAAGCTTTGATTATTTATATCTTAGAGAGTGAGCAAATGAACAGGAAACAGCTGGGAAAACTCCAACCAAAATCAATTCCACGAAATTGCATTTCCCAAAATGTATTTTATTAATGTTATCATTATTATTGTTTTGATCATTGTATAATCAACCAAGTTTTATTGACCGCTATAGACTGAACAGTATACATTTGTTAAATCGCATTTAAACAAATACAATAGAAACTGCATATGGTTAAATGATCAAATCAAATCAAAATCAAATCACTTTTATTGTCACATTACCAGCGGCGTATGAGCTGTGTTGAGTGAAAAGCTTAGGTGCAAGCTCCAGTCAGGGCAGACAAACAGTACGAAATACAAATACAAACAAGACATGTCAGTGCAATTTAAAAGCGATATGCAAGACACACATTCCCACAATACACAATATTCCCACATTCCCACAATACACACATTCCCAAACAAAACATTACACTGAAGAAAACAAAACATTAGGAAAAAAAGTAAAAATAGTCAAAAGTTAACTTGCCATCATTACAGATGACATTGTCTTTTAATTGATGGTGTTTGAAAAAAAATGAATTGCAGTTTTTATGCAATAAATATGTTTTCTATTTATCAGTTTCCTACAATTATTCTGAATACAATTAAGCTAGAATAACTATAATCTACACATTCAGAGTTTACAATGTTTACATTTTATTTTTCTGACATAATTTTCCTTAACACATGCACAACTTCCAACAAAATAGCAAACTCAAGTTTTTGTTGTTGTTTTTTTCTCAGCGCTTGGGCTCCCCCTCCTGTCTGGGAGAAGCATTGGAGCGGGAGTAGCAGCAGGTCTGTCTGCCAGCATCAGCTCTCCAGCTGTATACGTGCTGGCTGCTCAACTCCTGAGGGCACCAGCGCCCCCTGCTCATGCCTGTAACCGGGGGCTGTCTCTGGATGGGCTTTCCAGTGTGCTATCTGGCATGATGGGGGCGCCGGTGGGACTCTGCAGTAGTGTGCCTAATGCATGCATCATTGGTCTAAGCCAGGTGGGAGAATTCTACAATGCAACAACTACATCTGCTTCAGCCTTTTGTTCATCTTAAATTCCATTTCTTCGTCTCATTTTCCGTCTCAGTCTGGATCCAGAAGCACATTGCAGATTGCTGGTGTCCTGCTGATGATTTTGGGATTGTCTCCTCGATTAGCTAAGATTCTCTGCTCAATCCCATTGGCCATCCATGGTGATCATTCTGTTATATTTTTACCTTAACTCTTTGATGTTGTATAATAGCGATCATCAAAGCTATTTCAAATACATGCCATCCCAAAGCTTGAAGCTTCACAAGCTTTTGTAAATGTTATAAAACGTGTGCTAAAATGTTTAATTTTGTAACCGTTTAAGTCTAGTTAGATTGCAGAGAATGATGTCAGCAACGTAATAACTGCTTTTTTCTTCCAGGTGCTCTGCTGGCTGCAACCTATGCACTGGTTGTAGCAACAGGCATTTCGTATTTCCAAATCACAGATGTGGATTCAGGTCGAAATATCTTTAATATTGGCTTCACCACCTTTATGTCACTAGCACTGACGCGCTGGTTTAGACTTCACTCTGCTTTCATACAAACAGGTTTTTTTTTACTTATACAAGTTGTGTGCTTTATTCCTTCAAATGTTTTTGATTTGGGAAGTAACTTAATTAATTTAAAAAAAATTCTTCTGTTCAGGTGTAGCTAGTTTTGACATTCTTTTCCAGTCTCTGTTAACCTTACCTGTTTTCCTTGTGGGAGTCTTGGCTTTTCTGTTGGAGCACACTGTCTCAGGTAAAACTAAATACACAAACTCTATTTTTTTTTTTGTGAATAAATGAGGTTTTTCTTTGGGAGCACATAATAACCACACACTAATAATCACTAATTAGGCATTAGTAAATTGTTAATTTTAAATTATAAAGCATTGTATCTCAGTTAGTACACATTGTTAAGACGTTTTAAATCTAACTTGATGTGTGTTATTCTTGGTTTATAAGCATCTATATAATATGCTTAATACAATTAATTTCATGCTTTATTTAAGATCAGTTCATCATTTATAAAATAAACTTTTCAGTATTTAAAAAACAGTTTGTTCTTAGTTGTAAACAATTCAGAAGACTATTTAGAACATTTTGAATGATTTTATAAACTATTTCATGTGAAGTACGCATCCTTCAGATCACTTGTGACAAACTAATGCTCTGTACAAAAAAAATCGACCATACGTCATCCAAACACATCAACAAAAGATGGCAGCTGTAGACTGCTAATGTAGACATCGTGTGGCCAAGCGAGCTATCTAACTTTTGTTGCCTTGAGCGAGAATTCGGTAGCCGCACTCAGATCCTCTGTAAGACCTGGGCCACAACTCCCCTCCAACACATCTTTCAGGGCCTTGGCCTGGAACACCTGAAAAGCTGCCGTGGCATGCAGGGCAGCGCCAGTTTGACCAGCGGCAGTTTGTGATTTACAAAAATACAGAGAAGCTAAGTTAAAATTACTAGCGTTACTGTCTCACTATTTGTACAAAAAAAAAGCTACTTACCCAAAAAACAGCCATCGCCATTAGTGTTGTTATATTGAGAAGTTCTTCTATTCTGACAATAATTGGCATTAGTGCAATCCTAAAATACCTATTGACAAATAAGCCAGATGTGCAGAGTTACTTCCCATGAACTGTGCTTTTTGTTGTATTTCTACAATTCTTGTCATGCAGGTACTTTGGCTGAGAGGGGTTTGGTGCGAGAAGGCTCACAGAAGACCCAGTCTCTGGCTAACCAGCAGCAGGGACTCAGCTACAGCCCTGACCCAGTGTATGATCCCCCAGGACCGGTGCTGAAGGTTCTTGACCTGAGGGGCTTAAGAAAGGCCATTTTCTGTGCCTGCAGGAGTCCCCCTGTTGAAGAGGTCCTGGTGACGGAGGCAGAGATGTCCAGTTTATTACCAGACAAAGAAGGAGCTATCGCTAGTGTTTGAGATCCTGTAGCTCACTAGTTATTTTAAATTCTAGCTGCTTGTTTTGTTGTGCACAGAGTAGTGTGTTTACAAAGTTAGAGCCTTCGTTCACACAGGGATGTGAAACGGAAGGATCACCCTGCATGGTTTCATTCTAGCCCTGCTTATCGGGATTTTAACACGAGATAAGTGAAGCTTAAATAGATTGATTAAATGAGTTTATTTAAGTATTAAGTATGTAACCATGTCCATTTACTTGAGAATATGTCTGGTCAAAACTGACTAATGTATTAATTTTTAATATTAATTGATGCCTGTTTTATATTTGTTCATTTATGTGCAGAAAAAGGGTTTTGACTACATCCAAGTAGTGCATTGAAGCCCGTCATTTTTGCTTGCAAGTTAATTCCAAATTCAAGCCCAAAAGAAGTTAAAGACATGTCTAAATTAAAGAGTAAAGAAAGCCCCAATTCACTGCTATTATTTGTTTGTACTTGGATCATTTTAGCTTATTTGCAAAACATTATCAGCTATGACTTGTTTATTTCATTAAAAATATACATTTGTTGAGTTAAGTTCATTTTAGATTAATCTATTGTGATTAATTGTGGGGGAAGATCTGCTTTGAAACCTTAATGATTGTACAGGATCTAAAATTAAAAAAAAAAATTTTTAATTAATTTACAGAGTCAGTTATTTTTTTTGGTGGTCCTAAGACTGGGTGAACAAACACTTTTGTAATGAAGGGGTATGTCTCAAGCATGTTCACTGAACCAATTAATTTAGACAGAAAACAAGTTCTTCCACGTGATTCCCATAAATACTGCATTCTCTCATTTATAAAAGTTTTTAAAGTTGTTGTTTTTTTAAGATATAAGCAGAGCACCTGTAAATGTGCATCAGTCTATAACTTTTTGTTTGATTTGATCCATCGCTGTATTTATATATGTAATAAAAATTTTGGCCAAAAATTATAAAACATAAGTGGTTAAAAAATATGGTGTCACTTTTGTTCAAAATGTCAGTTCATTCTCATTGTCAGTTCATTTTAACCAAGAGACACTGTATTGAACCACTGGAAATAATTGCTATATAATACTTACAGTATAATACGCTAACAGTAGAGCAGGATTGCCAGTAACCAAAAAGAAAAGAAAAGGCAGCTGTTTCTGTAATCTTTAATTCTGAAAAATAGATCTTTAAATAGTTACAAATACTATATAATTCTGACATCTTTAAGTAAAATGCAGATAGTGTCACAAAACAGACAATACAGATTAATTTGGTGCAGACCAATACAGCAAATTCTATGAGAAATTACCTTCTATGAGTATTACAGCATAGAGCAGACAAATGGACTACAAATTGACAAAAACATTGCACAGATTTAGCTTGTTTGAACCAATCCCTCATGAAACAATCCCTTGTGTATGCAAGCAGGAGAAATACAGTGTACAATTTACATCCTGGTATGAGCTGAAAGAAACCTTTTCCTTTCGAGAGAGAAACATGTTACTGAGTGTGTGCAGGTATACATCAAGCATTAATGAATCAATGTACATTTGTCTTGACGCTTTAAAAGACTTGTGGCTCTGTTCACGTTTCCATGGGTGTGTTTGTGTGTACCTTTAAGTCTCTTTTCTGTATTAACTTCCTTCTGTCTCAAACCTTATCGCGTCACGTTGGTCTGATTGCCTGTGGTTGACTCACTACATACCTCAGTAAAAAGCTAATTCATCCATGGTTTCCTCAAATGAATACATATTAGGATATGTTTGGTGAAAGTGTACAAGAATGGGACTAAATGTGAGATAGAGTAGAAATCTGTGTGTGTCTTGATATATTTGTGATAATGCTCCAGTGTATTCAGTAAAAATTTCAGCTGAAAAGTTTTATCTATGGCTTTTATACTATAGCTCTTAAAAGTATTAACTTCCTCCTTTCAGGAATTCGCTCATAAACCTGGAGCCCGAAGAGAGTACATTTTCATCTCAAACCTCTTAGGTAGAAAATACAGATTCCTAAAAGTTGTTTTCTTGCTGTGACGTTAATGTCCCTCAACCCTCTCAGGGTTATGAAAGTGATGAAGGGTTATGAAGGCTTTAGAGTTGGGCAGTCACCCAGAAAACACCTCACATTAAAATGATGTTCATATCACATCTATCTGGCGTCCTCTGTTTCAGAAATAGTCAATTCATTCATTCATTCATCTTCATGTCAGCTTTATTCCCTTTCGGGGTCTCCACAGCGGAATGAACCGCCAACTCACTGGCACATGTTTTACGCAGCGGATGCCCTTCCCTGCCACAACCCATTGCTGGGAAAAATAGTCAATTCAATATCTTAAAAACATGGCTGGAGAACAAATGTTTTCATTCATATCACTGGGGAAAAACTGCATCAAAGATGCACAATTACAATATTCTTATAGATTTTCAGGAGGTACAAATCATGAGAAGTAAACTGTTACAGCACTTGTTAGTTCTGTAAACCAAAAATCTGAGGTAAATCACAGTAAACAAATAACATTTATTAAAACACTTTACACTGTTTTAGAGCTGGTATTTGTAGCTTATTATAGTAATTCATTAACAATTTGATCTTAAACTTGATTAGTAAAAGCAATTCTTCACATCAAATATTTAGTTTTAGTGTTTAGCTATATGTTTTTTTACACCCATAAAAATTTAGGTCCTCCTCAAAGCATAATTTCAGATGTTTTCATTGGATAAATTAGACTCAAGATCAAGATATGGTTCGTTTAAGGGTTTATCTGTACATTTGTTTAAGGCCACGTTCTCCCAATTACCCAAACAAACTTAAAGTCAATCAATGGGAGCTAACAAATAGGGAAGAGGCACTATTTGTGCAGTTACTTGTTTATTTAGGGGATTTCTAATGTCAACGTTGGCTCCTCGAAATCACGTCGCACCTTTAAGCTGTTTCTCAAGCAGGGACTTTAAACTTTTCTGTAAATCTTTCTTTCTCTAGATGCAGACATGATCAAACTGAGGCAAAAATTAATAGTCTTAAAGGATTCCTAAAGAGCAGAAGGCAATTATTAATTTTTATTTTTTAGAAAAATCTGTATTTTTGGTTAGCTAAATGTTAATCAAGCAAGTATTTTTCATTAACATCTAAAATAGTTTCTCCCTAATTTTATATAAAAAAAATCTTTAAGCTCTTGCTGAGCGTTCAGACCAAGCATGGAATTTGCATGGAGTGATTTACATGTTAAGTCAATGAGCAGGAGCAATTCGAAATCTAAACAGAGAAGGTGAAACTGGTATGTTGTGGTATCGAACAGTGTGTCAGAGCAGATATCGTCAGGGAAGATAAGGATGTGATGAGGATTAGAGTTAAAATATTGGAACTTTGTCAGATGGCTGCGGCAACTGCAATCAATCAGGAGCTTTGTAGAATAATCACGTAGAAGACATTTGGAAACCAGCATTGGCCTATGGAATAAATATTTCCTGCATCATTTGTAATGTTTTTTTTAAGAACATTTTGTGGGTTTTCCAATATCCTTGACATCAGTGTGAGACTTTTGGGATATATATATATATATATTCAATTGTCAATACATTTTATATTCCCTTTAAAATTTCCCTTTGATTTCTTTCATGTGATCATTGCCGTTAGTTCCATGCTGTTTTTCTCACCTGAACTGTGTTTTTTTTGTTGTTGTCTCAGAAACAGTTTTAATGTGGGAGTCCACATAAGTAAATACATTGTTACCAAGAAATATTTTCCTTTCTTTTGACAGAAAGGAAAAAAAGGTTTCCACACAAGTATAGATGCATATCCTTGGAAACCCAAACAAAAGCCCATGGATGCTTTTTTAAGTGCTGTCAAAACCATGCTAATACAACAGGTGGCATTATAGTCCTGACACTAAAGTCTTACTGGTCAATCAAATGCTTTGTGAAAGGTAATCAAAAAAAAAGTTATGTTATGGAAAAAAGTCAACTACACTGCTTTCACTGTTTGTGCAGTTTCATTGAAATATGTTCTAATGTATGAAACCGATGCTGCGTTTGTCTGTGAACTATTTTAAATAAACAAGTTCATGTGACAGGGGCACAAATCCAACTTTGAAACGGACGTGAGTGAGACACCCACACCATCAAATCCTTTACACTCAGTTTCAATTTTCATCTCTCACTGTCCATCATGCTGCATGGATGAAATTGTGTTGGATCAAGCACTTGCATGCCTATCCAGTGCAGGAGGGAGGAATACCAGTGTATCCCTACAGCTTGCTGTCCAATGTACCCTCCCCAGTTGTGCAGCACCCTGAGAGGCCCAAAAGCCCAGTGAGCAAGACGGAGCTGCTCCACGGCTGCGTAACAGGAGGAAACAACTCCATTTACCACCACCGTCCCATGGCGTGTTAGTGGAGCATAAACACCTTTATCCTCCTCTATTTGGATGTTGATGACCTGGGTTAGACGTCCCTGCTGCTTTGCAGTCTGTGCAGCCACCACGCACTGGCCTGGCAGCACATCGCTAGCAAACACAGATCGCAGTTCTGCATCCACAACTAGCCCTGAGCAGTTCCCTTCAGACACAAACAAGAGGTGGGCCGCCGTCAAGCTAAGTTTGGCACCCGAGTCTGTCTCAATGGTGTAGAAATGCTTCCTTGCAGAAGGATCACGGTCCAGGAAGGCCATGACTTCACTGTAGAGGAGCAGACCACTTCCGTTACTCTCTGATGAAGCAAGAACTTTCTCTCCAGGCTGTAGCCTGTCCATCGACTTCATACTTCCATCTTCAAGAGTGACAAGAGCAGACGATGGGAAGCAACCTCCTGTCTTTGCTGCCACAGAGTGTTCTAAAAGAGACAAACAGAAAATTTCACAATTCAACAAATAAACACTGTTGCGATTGCACTGCCTTTGTGGCATATGCATGCAGTAACCTTAAACAATTGCAAAGATCATATCTTCAACATAACCCAGAGTTTGGTTTGTTCAACTGGCAGGGTGCACAGTGACCGAACTACAATCTTTAAAGAGCACACATTGAGAAAGAAAACACACCTTGTCTCACTGCAAATCTATGAACTATGAAACTTTCAAGTATCATCCTTGAAGGCAAACAGTTTTTCTTTTCACACAATGTGCAGTAAACCTAGCACTAACCACTTGATTTAATCTCAGCTCTCTATGAATATATGAATATGTTCTAACAGAACTGGCTGGACTGGCTGAATTGCAAAAACTAGCAAGATCTCCACCGATCATACACAAATATTTGGGAAAGGTAAGTACCAAGGCCAAGTGATAAGGCAGGTGATAAGAGATCTGAAAAAGGGGACAACAGAGTTCTGTCTGGAAAACAAAGGACTTGGTTAATCATCTCAGAGAGCTGCAGTGGCCAGCCCTACTTCTTAAGACAAACACACCACACTTGGCTACATACACCTTTCATCTGATGTACTTGAAGTTTACAAAAGCTAGAAGTATTTTAGTTTTTTTGACTCGTCATGACAGATTTTTTTATTGATGTCTCTTCAAGAACTTTTTTAAAATGGTTATACAAAGTAAGCTTGTGAAATCTAGCAATAAGAGTTGAATGAGTCAACTGAAGAACACACCCTTAGAGGACTTTGATAAGCCAGAAGCAGACAACAGCCTTTGCTTTTGTTTGCATGCTCTATCAGACAGATAAGAGAAGTACTTCTCAAATGTCCACATTAAAGTCTCATTCCACTCTAGTTGCAGTCAGTTACCACAAAAATGACACTTTAGAGCCACACTTTGGCGGACGATCAGGTCTGAATCCAAGAATTTGGTTTATAACCTCCAGCTGCTATTAAGTTTATTATTAAGTTTTCATGATACATATTGATAATAGTATTAATGTGAATTTATAGTAATAACAATGCACTATAAATTTACAGGACATGCCTCAGACCTGCTGGCGACAAGAGTTGACACACTGTGTTGTTACCGGCTGGTGTTGAAGGTCACATTATTGCTGTTTTTCTTAGCAAGGTGCAGCCACTGCAACCAGGAGCTGCAAGCCGCAGCTGAATAGATGTGTAAAGGCATTTAAACAAATCACTTTTCATTTGTTTATTGTGATCTAATTTAGATCTAGGTACTCAAAATGGTTGCTAGGCTAAACAATTTGATTGTTAGGGTGTTTTCACATTTTTAGTTTGTTTAATTTGGTGCGGACCAAGGGAAACAATTGGTACATTTTTGCAATTGTCTGCCCTTTTAGTTCTCGTTCACATCACACCAGAAGCTCTGGTCTCCGCTAGCTGAACAGAATGAAAACATAGCCATATGTTATCATACGGACCACTCATAGGTCAAATACGTCAGAGCACGTATGTCCTATGCAGCTTCTTGATTGGTTAGGCAAGGCAAGTTTATTTTTATAGCACATTTCGTACACAGGATAATTCAAAGTGATTTGCAATGGAAACAAAGAATAAAAAAAGAAAGTACATTTAATAGAATGAAGCATAAAAAGTCACATAAAATCATAGTGATTAAAATTTTTTAATTAAGACAAAGATTAAGATAGTGAAGTGCAGAGATAAAATAGCTGTTCGGACGTTGGTGCTCAGTTGACAAAAGCGCAACTAAACAGGTGAGTCTTTAGCCTGGATTTAAACGTGACTAAAGTGTTGGCACCCTTGATTTCCTATGGAAGTTGGTTCCATCTGTGTGAAGTTGGTTCCATCTCATAACTAAAGGAGTATTTACCCTGTTTGGAATGAACCTGGGGTAGATCTAATTTATTTGATCTGAGGGATCTCAGTTCTCTGTTTGGTGTGTATTCACTGATCATGTCTGGTAGGTATTTAGGTGCTAAGTTATTTTTGAAGTTATATACGAGCAGCCCTTGTCAGTGAGATACGTGTTAACCTTAACAACCTCGCTTTTGCTTCCGAATGCAATGACTTCAATTTTGTCCTTGTTTAACTGAAGAAAGTTGTTTTATATTAAGGTTTTAATCTTATCAAGACATTTGCAGAGAGAGTTTATGGGGTTGTAGTGATTCTGGGAGAGAGCTAGACAAATGTGTCTATCCTCAGCATAACTATGCTATGATATCTGGTTCCTTCTCATAATTTTCCCCAGTAGAAGCATGTACAGGTTAAATAGTAAAGGAGCAAGGATTGAGCCTTGAGGGACTCCACATGACACTGCAGATTACTTCGACATGAATTCTTACATAGAAACCTCTTCCTTTTAAGTATGATCCGAAACACTTTTATGAGTTAAAATAAAATAATTTTTTCAAGGTGTGCCTTGTTTCTAAATAAAATAACATTTAGAAGTGCTATTTTCACCTATAAAAATGTGTTTATACTGTTTTCTGTTGTTGTTCTGTTTACTCCAGTTATTGTCCGGGTGGTTATCCTCATCCTTATTCGGTGGTGGTGTACCCATTGAGATGTCCTTGTGGTTTTGTATGTTTTCCAAATGGTGATCCTCTTCATGTCTATGTTGATGCAATGCCATATATTGAGCCCAAGCAACTGAGAGAATATATCTGTGCCATTTGTCGGAACCGGACCACTTTTGAAGCATTGCATTTTGAGACTTTCAAGTGTGTCAAATAGTTCCATAAAGTCTTTATTAAGCAGCTCTGATTGTCCTTTCTTTACATAATTTTTCCCCACATGAATGATGATTTGTTTTGTCTTATGCTTGCTCAGGATATCTGTTATCATTTTGTTGATATCTGAAACTGTAGCATGAGGGAGACAGTATGTCGCCATCGTTTTGCTCCATAGATGCTGGATTATATAATCTCCAATAATCAGAGTATTTGGCTCCACTGAGACATGAGCTGGACGATGCTTACTTTTCTGACCCCCTGCTTTCTGGAATGTGTGTTCGGGTTGGTTGACTGACAGGCAGAGATTGATCGGTATCCACAGTTATTAACGTTCAAATCTGTTTCGCAGCTGCACTTCCTGATGAATTGATGTAGATGAGCCCAGTGCAAACAGAGAGCCTTTATGTCTATTTCCCTGAATTTGCCCATTTTCAGCCCAATCAGGACTTTTTCCTCGCTGATCTGGGTTCAGAATAACATGCTGAGAAATTGTAGCGAGCTCACCAGCTTGTTGTTGGTTCTTGTCCAGGTCAGGTTCTTTAGAATCCACTGTCCTTTGAGAACAAAGCACATGTAGCTGTGTCTCCAGAACTGCAGGTCTTTGAAGAAGTGGTTGAAGAAGTAATATGCTGTTCTCACAGCATTTTTCACAGTTGTAGTATAGAGGCATTTCCATTAGTCTGTGTCTCCAGCTGAATCAGTCTGTTTGTCTTCCCGAGGAATGCGAGCTGCTGATAGAATCCAGTTTCTGTTTATCCAAATTGTTCAGGTTTTGCTTTCAGAGCATTAGAAATAGCGTTGTCAAAATAGTGGACATTTTAAAAACAGAAAAAAGTGAGAAAATCGCTAGAGCAGAATATGTTCGAACGGCAGCAGAGCAGGAAGTCTAAAATCAAACTGTACGCAGAAGTAAACAATGGAGGAACGAATGGTGTAGTAATCCGGGACAATACACTCAATCGTCTTCCATCCATCACCTTGTTGGATTTTTCCCTTTCGGGGGGTCGCCACAGCGGAATGAACCGCCAACTCTCTGGCATGTGTATTACACAGCGAATGCCCTTCCAGCCGCAACCCATCACTGGGAAACATTCACACACACTCATTCATATTCAAACACTATGGCAATTTTGTACACCACACAGAAATGCCAATCGACCCAGCCGAGGCTTGAACCAGTGACCTTCTTGCTGTGGGACGACCATGGTACCCAATGCGCCACCGTGACACTCTCAATTGTCTTTTACTACATCATTTCTGTTAATCTCTGAACACACGCGATACACGTTGCAAATACCCATGATACAGGTTTACTGTATAATCAATGACCTTCAAGGTAATGTACTCTAATTTTTTGTTCAAATTTGTCTAGAATAACTTCACCTAAAGGGTTTAGCAAATTTTAGTAGGTAGTATTTTTATTCAGTGCACTCG
The DNA here is from genome assembly GCA_900490495.1 of Danionella dracula. Taxonomy (NCBI): domain Eukaryota; kingdom Metazoa; phylum Chordata; class Actinopteri; order Cypriniformes; family Danionidae; genus Danionella; species Danionella dracula. The sequence continues at coordinate 8,662,314 of UELW01000245.1, forward strand.
ACAAATGAACAGACTGTTGACTGAGTTTGTTTGTCTTAACACGCCACTGTTCAATAGATCTATTAAACCACTTTCTCTGAGCTGCTTGCGGAACACTGAGAGAATTGCAGTGTTCTTGTAGGGTTTGGGAAACATCAGAGCAGATTTCTATAAAACTACCAAGCTCCTCGCTACTCTGTGTTTGACCATTAAAAATAAAACTTTTTTTGTCGTTTTCATTTGTTTTTAGTTCGGAGTTGTTATTAAATAGTTCAATCATGTTCTCACCACAAATGAACAGCTCTGGAGTTCATTTGGAACTGGCCTAAAACCACCTTGTCCAGCCGGTTTTGGACCTCTTTTTTTAGCCCACTTTTGGTGTGATCTAGAGTTCGAGGCTGCTTTCTCACCCGCCATAGCGAAGAGAACTAAAGGTAAAAGAGGACTCTAGTTCATTTTGATAGAACTAAACAAGTCAGGTTGGAAAACACCCTTAAAGAGCAATCGGTATTCAGTTTAAAGTTTGAAAGTATGTGTGTGAAAACCCATGTGTGTGATTTTCTTGAAATAGAAAAAAGTTGAAATAGAGATATTTATTAATGGTTGCTGGGGTAAGCTATTTGGTTCTTAGGGCTTGTTAAATTCAATTAGTTGCTATTAGTGACTGTTATAGATGTTGGCAACTCTTAGTCAACAGATTCAACTGTTATGCTTTGGTGACAGTTTTATCCAAATTTAAGAATTTAAGGTTTTTTTTCAGTCAAAGTGTATTAGTTGTTAAGGATATGCAAATGGTAGCTAGAGTTTGGCTTGTTTTAGAGCTCCTCACAATATCAAATCATTTTACGAGGTAATTCCAAAACTGGAATTTGTGGGGTTAGCTAAAGATTTACATGATTACTCAATGGGCTGGTGCATAATGGTATCCATGTGGAGTAGGAGGAGCGAGTACTTCTAGATGAACAGTCCAATGGAGCGAAACCAAGTGTGTTGACACCATCATATTCATTGAGGAAGTTAATTTTTCTTTACTTTTACCCCCAATTCACTGCCAGTCGGGAGCATCCTAATGAAGTCACATGAGGGAAACTCGAAAACCAGCAATGGGGGAGAGCGTAGTTCACCTATCTATGGGAGTGATTAAACCATTTCTAGCATTCATCAATTCTCAGACTGAACATGGCATTAGTCCACTAATCGAATGGTTATTCAAGTGTATGCATTTGACCCTTTTTACAATTGGAGTTGGTTTGCTATATGAATGGTTGCTAATGTAGCAAATATTTAAAGGGCCTGGCAAGTCAACATGGGTAAACGTGCCATTAATTCACATTTAAGTGCCACAAAATTTAGAGAGAAACCAACATAAAAAGAGGAAATGCACGTATACAGACACTGCAACCACCACAGTCCACCTGTGTACCTGGTACTATTTGTTAATATGTATGTATTTGGCTATGTCTTGTAGCAATGGATGCATCGGCTGCAGAGACAGTAATTTGTTCTCTGGAGACTGCAGCTGCTTAAGGTTTAATGATGTGGTCTGCTACCTGTCGTTACCTTCATCCCCGGTCTATCACTTACCTCATCCCGGTTAATGAGAGCTGACTAACTAAACCACAATAAGACACGCCTGCTCCAACAAAACACGTCAGTCTGGTGTCTAAATAATCTCTACGTGTAACACAAATCTACATGTCTTAACTTTCCATCCTTGCTTTTAATTTTAAATTCTAATCTGTTAGACTCAAATATAATTAACTAACAACATAATTTGTTATGTATAAAACTTAATATAGAAAACAACATCGTTTTACATTTTAAGTAAAATAAATACATGACTAAAATTGTAAAAATTAAATAAAATACATTTTTGAAAAATTTACTTAGATTTTCACCTTCTAATAAACAAATAAATATATGTTCACAAAATGTGAAAGAAGTTTTCAAGTTTCTACATTAAAAAAACATTATTAAATAAACAAAAAAATGTGAGAATAAAGAAAAGGAACTTTATTTAATAATACAACACCAGGTGACAATTTAGGTTAGGGTTGTTGATTATGCATTAAGTTAGGGTTCTTAATTATTCATGAATTAATGCTTAACTTACTCACAACTAAGAGTAAGTTAAGTACAAACAAACTTTTTTTTAGGATTAAGATTATTTTAAGATGAATCCTCAGATTAAGAATGACTTGTGTTATACGTTAATTGAGGGTAAATATGATTTAATTTAACCATTCACTAATGCTGAACGTAATCCTAAATGAATAGAGAGTTAGTTCTTCACTGATAATTAATTATGAGTAACCGAGTCTCCAACTAGACACATAGCATAAACAACATTTGAGCAAATGGTTAAGTCAATCACACTTAAGCACCAGTTAAGCACGAGAGGACTGAAACAAGGCTATTTTTGGACATTTAAAAAGACCTTTTACACTTACACTAGCTGTTAATAGATTTTTATTTCCACATGCTTTATATTTAAATATGGATAAAAGGTTTGCAACATTTGTAAAAATAACAGATGACAGTATAAAATATTAGTTGAGGTTTAATTATTAGCCAATTCATCTCAATTAATGTAAAAAGGACTAAGGTAATGACTAACATTAAATGTCCAAAATGCTGCTTATTTAGAACCAGTTAGTCCTTAATTAACAGTGTGTTGGCACTTAACCAGCTCGTAATTATGAGTAAATTTAGCTTTAGTTAAGGCTTAAAAAATATTAATTACATAGAACTAATGAATAACTAGAGATTTAATGAATCCTTAAGAAATAGTTTGTTAGCACTTAATTAACTTTTAGTTGTAAGTTAAACATATATTAATGTATAACTAATGCATTAATATGACCCGTAACCTAAAGTTTTACCACATATCAATTCAGAAATGTGTCCAAATTTTAAAGCAGTTTTGCAAAAAAAGAATAATGATCATAATAAAACAACTAAATGATTAAACATAAATGTTTGGAAAATGTCAAAGTATTTTACTTTTAAAGATAAAACTACAAACAAACGAAAACATAAATGTGTGCAAAATGGAGAGTTTCAGCGTTACGTATGAATAAACAAGAGTCTAATTCATTAATTAAACAAACAAATAAACAAAAACAAGTACTAGCCTTTCATTAGTTAATTGAAATTTATTTTTAATTGAACGAATGAGTAGGTCAGGCTATTTTCAGATTTTTGAAAATGTGGGTTTTAAAATGTAATTTTCAACAGTTGATTAACAAATTAATGAAACTTCCTAGTATTAAACTTGAATGGCAGGATTAAAAAGACTTGCAGCTTATAAATTCCTCAAATGATCTTCTTTTCAACAGAATTAAAACATTAGTAGAGGTTTTCTTCAAGTTGAGGTGAAGAAGTGCTGTGCAAATCTGCATGTCTGGGGTTGATGGCTCTCTAAGAGGAGCGAGTGCTGGTGGCTCTTCCCTACCTGACTTGACGCTGCAGTGGATGTGAGCTTTGGACTCATAGTAGACCCAGTCGAATCCAGCCTCCACCGCCAGGCGTGCCAACATGCCATATTTATTACGGTCTCGATCGGAGGTGGTGATATCCACAGCTCTTCCCTCATAATGCAGTGAGTCTTCAAAGTGATTGCCGTCTTCATCCCAGCCCTCGGTCACCCGGAGCTTCACCCCGGGCCACATGTTCATCACAGAGATAGCCAGAGAGTTCAGCTTATCTTTACAGCGCTGTGAATGCAACAACATCCAGAGAAACGGTTAGACCTGGGACACACACGTGGAAGATGGAGGCCTGACTTTAAATCACTTTTGCGAGGAACATGCAAACAAGACAGGATTTAGCTCCAAAGGGCAAAAGACATGGAGTGATAGAAAAGCGTTCAGGACAAAACACACGTATTCTCCAAATTACACTGTGCAGATGAACAGGAGATCAATAAATGTCCCATCTTAATTATGACGTGAGGTATTTTTTTATTTTTAGTTGTATCTTTTGAATTGGCTTTAAGCTAATGAGCCAATTTTTTTCCCTTCTAATTCAAAAGTTCAAAATGGGCTTGCATATGGAAACCCAAATTTAGCATATAAAAAGTATTTTTGAAGTTTTGTAATTAAATAAAAATAAAAAATACTTAATTGTTCACACTCAGAAAAACAAACAAATAAAGAAATGCTGACTCAATTCAATCTTAACTTAGTTAATGCATTATATTTAGTTGGCTCAATTCTATGACTAAAATAATATTTTTTTATTGCGTTCACATTCTCAGGGACAGTTGATTAAAAATGAATGTTCAGTCAGCAATGTGTGTGGGATACAAAGAAAGTGTAGAACACTACAGGTAATTTACAGTTTTATATTTCAAAGCCTCAGACACCTCAAAACGACTTTCTCAGATGACTAAATAAATATATAGATTTCACAATTGATGTATGGCTATTGAAGATGTGATGCTTAGTGTTTATTTACAATGATTTAAAGTGAACAGTGTGTGTGCATTGAGTGATATGCTGTAAAGCAGTGAGCTCTGTTTAAATCGTTTTTTGAGCAATCATAATCATATTATTATTGCCAGCAGCTCCGGGTACAGCGGGCAGCGAGCAGGACTTGAAAGCACAGCTGCTCTTCGGTTCAGAGTTCGATCACAGGATGTTTTCATCAGAGAAGAAAGCCAGTTCATTGAGGGAAATAAAAACAGTTTGTTGAGCTGTGTCCGAGTGAGACATTGAGCCAAACAAAAACATATTCTTCAGTCTGGGAAGACATGAATATGTACAATTTACACAATTTTTTTTAGACTGTGCACTGCCTAGTGCAAATTGGTTTTTTTTTTTTTATGAAAGTTCAAAATGCAAGAGTTTTATTATACCTTTTTATACTTCAATTATTGTTTCTGTTTTGTTCTGCTTTTCTGTTAGGAAACATTCAATAGAATAATTGTGCTTTTCACTTTTTGGTTAGGTAAATCATCAACAACTGTAGTTAATGTATTCTATGATTGACTTCAATGAGAAGGGATTGAAAACTCATAAAAATCATCAAGTTGTTTGTGAGTTTGCAAATTGTTTGCGAAGTCTGTGAGTTAAACTGCAGTCAATATGATTGTGTTGTTCTTTTTTAGTTAGTATATTTCCTGTCCTTAATTTTTTTTCATACACAAAACTTTCAAATGTAACTTATTTAATTACACGATTAAAGGATTTGGTTCAGACGAAGTGATATGATTTTATATCTCATTCCACAGGTAGTCTATTTTAAAGTTAAGTAAGAAAATGTTCTTGTGTATTGTTTGTATAGCAAAATTAACAATGTTGTTTTTTTGTAGATAATTTTTCAGACATTTATAAACTGTTTGATGGAGTAAGTTGGAACTAAATCATTTTTTCACTCTTCAGACACTCCATCAGCCAAAAGATTGAAATTACTTTAAAACGCCTTGCCAACATCCTCCAACATCAGGACAATGACTCTCACCAGGTTAGCAAGGGTACAGACTTCAACACAGAGGCCAGTCTCTGAATCTGAACCCCGCTGAGCTGCAGTGCGAGAGACGAATGTGTGGGTTTTTTAAACAAATACTAGGATTAAAAAAAAATAAAAGTTGTTTTTCCATCAAACTCATTGATAACACGAAAGTTTTTCCATTACGCAGTATCCTAAATTTCATTGAGAAAAATAATATTTTCTGTGTGGGTGATTCCAAACTTTTGGCTTGTAGAATATTCCCATATGAATATATTTCTGTCATTTCTACCCTCAGTCATTTGTTTTCAAATATACTCTAAATGTATTACATAATGACATTACCGGGCTATAAGAAGTGTCTGACGCTTCTAGCCACAAATGCTTCCTGACGTTAATTTTACCATACCACAGGTATTCTCTCAACAAACTGAGGACTTTATGTCCGAGAACAAGAAGTCGAGTGATTCACATTTACTCTGTTAGCCCTAACCACATTCACCACCCTTTTGGGATACACTCTTTGTTCATATGATTTTTTTTTGAGATGAAGGCCAAATTTTAACAAATCCAAGCTAGATACAAATTTATATCCCAAACGCATCAAACCTCTTCTCATAGGAATTACATTCAGACATTCTAGCTATTTACTCTACTAAAAGCCATTTCCAAAACAGCTTGCATCCAAAAGAGTGCAGTCAGAACCTTTGCTGGCAGCCTGGTTCAAACATTTTGATTAAGGTGTTTTTTTATTACCCAGTAGGTTCAAACTGGTTTTACAGTAAGTTTAAACTTTTGATTTGTGGAGTAAGTTCGGCGATGTTTCCATAAAACATCTTCTTAAACCACATTACATTATTTAACTTCAATGCTGACCATAAGTTTAAAAAACAATTAATATGACAAACAAGGAATTATTGCTGCATGATACGTCGCATGATTCTTATTCTGAGTCTATTTGGTCCTCTATATAGAGTTTAAAAGGACAATTACTCCTTTTTCAGATGTTTCTTTTTTTTTAAGAACTTTACGGTTTCTCATTTTCAATTGCACAAACATGAACTTAAAGGAAACAAATGTAATTTTAGTCAAATCATTCTTTGACCTTTCACCTTACATAACTGTTACCTGGAGGCACAGGTTAAGAAATAAAGTCAACATTTTGACTTCAAATTTACAGTTTACATTTTTTGATTGTTTTAACCAGTTGGAATAGGCTTCCAGGGTTTCTTAAACTTTTTTAACACTAGAATTACTGTGCCTCTTTGTGAAACAGATTTACATAGCCTTCAAATCAAAATTACTTTTGGTAATCTTTTTTGTTTATGGGAAACAATTAAGCCTCAAGTCGATAAGTCAATCTGATGAATGCAAAAACAATAAAGCTCTGAAACTTTGTTGAACTGGAGAAACATCAAAGAAACGTGATCATTGATCAGGGAACAGGCCGTGGTCACGAATCGATTCCTTTGAGAGCTCTGGAGAGCGGTCGATAGGAACGCGTAACAGAGCAAAGGGCGAAGCAGCAGCTTTTACGCGCTACTGACCGGATTAAAGCTCTGAGACCGGTTCTAATAGTTTAAATTCATCCGGTGGCTCACCTGAGTCATGAGCCGGTCCGCACCTGTGTTCTCCTCATCTTTGAAGATGATGTCGGGGTTATAGTTCGGCGTGAGCTCCTTAAAGCGCTCCGAGTTCCTGGTGATCTTGCCCTCGGTTCTCCCGCTGGCACCAAGTGTCTTCTCCGCTACATTTGGACTAAACTGTTTATAATTAAGGGGTGTTAGTTTTTTCGGAGGCCGCCTTTTCCCATGTCCCCTCCCCGGCCCACAGCACTCGTTAACAGGTGCGAAAATCAGGGCGCAGCCGACGAGGAGCCCAAAAACCACGGGGAGACGCATTCCACACCAACCCGCCGGGCACGGTGGCACAGCTCCGCGTTCAATGACAAACTACCCCCCGGAAGATCTGGATTCCCCCCCACGGGGTAAAAGATGGGGAGGATGAACCCTCTACTTCTTTATCGGCCGTATCCGCACCATCGTCCGTGCGTAATCTTCGCTTTACGCAGTGGTGGAGATCCGCGGGAGAGAGCATCCGGGGATACCAGGAGTTGAGTTCCCATAGAGCACCAAACTTTGCTCTCTCGAGAAAATCAGTGCAATGATAGTGAGCTGGCCATTCCATTTATTTCTCCGTAGAAAAGTCTTGGAGAGCTGTCGCAGAGACTGCGGTGGTGGAATGAGCGCGTCCTGTGATCTGAGCTGCCGGCGTACAGAGACCGCACCCTGCCAGTTTTTTGCCCCTCGCTGTGCCTGCCTGCCTGCACGCCTGCCACTCCTCCTCCCAGTGCATGGGTCCCAATGGGTGCGTCGTAAACCCACCGGCGCTCTTTAACGCTTCACGTTCAGAGCCTGGCTGGCCAACACTCGGGTTCTCTGGGGAAGAAGAGTAGACTCAGACTGTCCAATACATAGATACACAAACAGAGCAGGAGCCTGCAGGGCTGCTCCTCAAACACAGGCCAGAGGCTGCCCTCCCTTACCTGCACTGATATGCTGAAGGGACACACTTTATCCTGGTTCTATGTATTGCAGATATTTAGTTCTGTGTTTTCTCTTGATACCTTCAGCTCTAGCCGCACATAGTAAATTGTAAAAAAATATTTTTAAAGTAAAATTCTAAAAATTGATTCGTAAGAAAATAGTTTTTCTTAAATATTTCTTAAGCCAGAGTGAATTCATGAAGGATATTCATGTGTATAATAAAGATTAAAATTTAATATTTAATTTTTCATTAAATTCTGTGCAGTGGTGGAGTTGGTCGTCCTGTAACCGGAAGGTTGGCGGTTCGGTCCCCACAGGTCCATTCTGCCAATGGGGCCCAGAGCAAGCCCACATTGCCCTGTGTGTATGCGTAAGACAGGTGAAGTGTGTTTGGTGGTGGGCAGGAGGCCATAGGCGCAAAATGGCAGCCATGTCCTGTCAGACTGCCCCAGGGCAGCTGAGGGCTACCAAGGTAGCTTATCACCACCAGAGTGTGAATGTGAAGTGAATGATTAATTCTCTAAAAGCGTATTTGATGTCTGAAGTTGTAGCCATTGAAAGAATATTTATTCAATAAATATGATAAATCTGTGTACAATAAACATGTAACTTTTCTTCATTGATCTTAAATGTCATAGCTTACTCTACTGTGGCCTATCACAGATGAGCACAGCTCAGGCAGTAATCTGGACACGAATAAACCTGTTAGTACAAAGGAGATTGGACACGAGAGCGAATTGTCTCAAAATGTGCATTTGAGAAAGCCTTCGGCAGCTGATTAAGAGTATGGCTGATTAAGAGCAGCTATTTTGACTGAAATGTCATAATTAAATGTGCAGTAACCTTAAAAAGGATTAATTTTGAGGAGAATTTGATAGACTATGACCAATGCTTGGCATTGGAGATTATTGTAGAATGAGATGATGCAATTCTGTTCAAATTTCAACTCAGCTCAATCAGGCTATGTTGCCTTTTTCCTTTTGCCTCTTCAAAGTTAGTTCTAAAATCAGAACAGTTTTCAGCTAGCAATATGTCTCAATTCACCTATATTATCTCTCTGCTTGGTTGACCGTTTTACATAATCAGAAAGATTCTTCTATTTGGTGTATACAGCATATCTAATCCAAACTAAAACCATTTACTGTCACTCAGAGCAAACGATACCAGCTGTTAACCAAGATGTCCACAATGAGAGCGACACATGGATGCAATTCATGAAAAAATTAAATATGTTACTTACAGTAGAAAGAGTTTACCTCACGTTAATTATAAAATACTTCACAGGATAGGGTTTCTTCTGCAAGGATTGCTTCTGCAAGAAAAAGTTATATTTGGCTAAGGGGTACTAAACTGGGAAACCAATACACTTTTGATTTAAAACAAGTCATCCTCTTTTATTATAAGGTTCTTCCTGTGTCCTTGAGCAGAAATCGAACAGGATGCAGACAATTTCAACTGCTTGACTACCAAACTATTTAACATCCAAGCTTCCACTGGATGCATCAGCTTGAGCACTTTCCTTACTGCACTTCATGGCTTTGTAGAACATCAGCTACCTCAGCTCATTAAAACATATCAGCACCAGAAAGATCTTGGAGTTGAAGTCACAGTGCTGTGTTGTTGGGAAAGCCCTGGTCAACTTGTCTTCTATTTCCCAGCGATGGCTGGAAGGGCATCCGCCACGTAAACCATATGCCAGAGAGTTGGCAGTTCATTCCGCTGTGGCGACCCTGTAAGGGAAAAAAGCCTGACATGAAGATGGATGGAGGGATGGATGGATGGATGGATGGATGGAACGTGTCTTCTTTTGGTTAAACTCTCACTTACAGCATCAAGGCTCATATCCATATTAACAGCTAACCTCACCCCACACTGACATACTTATTCCATATTTTTTTATATCGTATTTTTTTTTCTTTTTTAAGGGGAAAGACTTTCTTGTGAAGTATTTTTAATTCATGTGGGTGAAACGTTTACTACTGAAACATTTTTTTTATATTGTCATTAATTGCAGTGTGATTGACCAAGACGTCCCCAGTGAGAAATTACTGTACACTTGGATGCTCAAAGATAGAACCAGTATATGGTAACTTTTTGAATATTGGTCAGTTGTTGTGACAACATTTCAATGCCCCTCAACATGAGCCTATACTAAATGCCATCGGATTGGTTGTTTAACATATCAGTCAAATGGCCTCCTGGACGCGTCTTGTTAAAAAAACAAACCTGTCAAAAACACCAGACAATTTCCTGAATGTCTAATAATGAAAGAAAGAAAGTATAAAAGGGACATTGTACTGACAAAATCCAAAAAGTTCAAAACAGCTTCTTCTCAGAAGACATAGAGTTTTTGTGATTCATTAAAATAATTTAATGGATTTGTTTGTTTATTTAATTGGAAAATGAAAAGAAAATATGCGTCATTAAATACCTTCAGAAATGTGATATTTATCAATCCATTTCATCCATGAAATAGTTTAATTCTTTAAAATACTACTCTTATAACCACTCATAAAAAACCTTTTTGGATTTTATTTTCTATTTTATTCAGGAAAGACATAAGAATAAGAATGTGTTGATTTCACTTTTAAATTATTCTAGTTTTTAAATGATTTTACTTTATATCATGTGTATACTGTATACCCCATGCTCAAAAACTTTTTATAGTATAAGGTAGAGTTCCTGTGTGTGCGGACTTGTTCTGGCTAAATGACGGTGGTGAGAGCTGCAGGAGTCCTTGATGGTTTTAACTGAAGATGGGTCTGGAAAAGCATGGCTCTATCGTTTGGATGATGGTTATACAGGAGAAGCATTATTCTGGAGCTCTCAGAGAAGACGCTCCACTCACACAAGCACAGACTGTGCAGACGTAGTCAGCGGTCAGCCCCTAGAACAGATATATCCTCCACACTCATACTCTGTTCGCTCTCTCTTTAAACCAGGGAAAGGAAACAGACCCAAGACGTCCAAATTAGCTCTGCAAATATTTGCCGGAAAGGGGTTGGTGGTTTTGTGCCCATTTCAAAAGCAAATTAAACAGACGTGGTGTTTGGTGTTGATTTATTTTTATAATTATTTATGTCTGTAAATATCAAAGTATTTTAGGATTGAGGTTGCTGAAGGGGGCAATTGAGCCAATGAGGAAAATCACTGCTATTGCTCTATGAATTGCAATCACTCACCAGAAGCTCTAGATTCACTCGAATGTCTGACTGTATAGACTTTTCTCATCTTTTGCTTTTCTCAATCTTCAAACTTTGGTTGTTGTCATCTTTATCTTAAATCTTTGAGAGTTGGGGTATTTTAATCAACAGAGTAAAAGACACCAATTTAAAAGAGCCACAAACTGAATAAAACAAAGAGTGCAGTGATACCTCAAGATACAAAATGTATTTATTCCGGGAAGGCCTTTGTATGCTGAAGTTTTACATGTCCGTTTCAAGCCACACAGAAACAACACTAACAATGTTAAATAACTTGGAAAACCCGAGACAAATTAACCAGGACTCTTGGATTCTTAAAAGTAAACATTAAATATTAGTAATATGAAAACAGACTAAATTGAAGAGCAGACATCATGGAGTGTCAGGCGACCAATAGGAGAGCAGGATACTACAAACACACAGCATCAGGGCTGGAACTGACCAATAGGAGAGCAAAACATTTGGTGGCAAGTTGAATACAGTCACATGATGCTCAGTGTTGTCTTCTGCCCAATTTTCAAATGTTTTTTCCATATCATGAAACAAAATATATTTTGCGCGGCATTTCGTATCTTGAATTTTCCATAACGTGAAGCATAGCTCGGGATACCACTGTACTTGTTTTTTTTGAGATATAAGAGATGCATATATATATATATATATATATATATATATATATATATATATATATATATATATATATATATATTTCAGTTAGTTAGACTCTAGATCTGATTCTGACATCCTTCATGATGACAGATTATTTAAATGCCAAATTTCATTAGAAGGGGTTACATCAAATAAGTAAATAAATACATAAATAAATAAATGTAGATGGTTGCATGCAAAATGATAGTGCTGGCTGTGCATGGTTTCCTTTTGAAAAAACAAGAAAATACTCAAATAAATATTCAAACACACTAAATAAAATGTTAATTTCTAAGTTTTAATATAGACATATAGCATTCAATTGTCTACAGATATTTAGATAAACACTTACAGGAATAAGAGACTTTAAGACCCAGTAGATTTATGCAGGAGCCTTAAATGGAATGTAAACCTTTTGCATCATGACTCGATCATAGAGACACAATTACAGAGTGTAGGGATTCCTTTTTGATTGGATCCCCTTTAATAACGTCTAGTTTCCTTACATTCCTACATATTGGATTTTAGTTTTTGACAATGCCTCAGAAGTGGTCATATCTAGTCAGGAGTCAGAAATCCCTTCTAGCCTCATGAAAATACCACACATTCTCAAAGGCAGCAGAGCAGTGGCTGTTCCCCGTCAGCTGGGCGATGGCAGTGGTTCAGATACCAGCCAAAGCTCTTTTAGTGAGAGTGCATTGATGTTGCAGAGTTATTAATTTTCCATGTGAAATAAGAGGACACCCTGGTAAAAACAGAAGGAGATGGGTCCCTTTTAAATATTGCCAGCTAAGGAGACTTTCATCTGTTGACAGTGGGGTGAGTGAGCTGGGTCTACTGGGTTCTCACATGGGCACCAGGGAAACCCACCAATCTAACCAACAAAGGGTGTGCAGGAGGGACAGCGGGAGTGACCCGTAGAGGAGGAGAACGAACATGGGCAACTTGGTGTTTGTCCTCTATTAACTGGTAAACAACTCTGTTTTTAGTTGTTTTCGTGCTTTGGAAAGGAATTCTTGTGGATTGTGGTAGGGTTCGGTGTTCTGTGAGCTGCTCTTGCATTCCCCTCAAGGTAATAGCAGCGTTTTGCCCGCACCGCTTCCTGCTGTCCCCAACAACCATAGGGGAAAAAGGGGCAGTGTCCTCAAACCTCATGATACAATTCTTAATGTCATAACAGCTTCGATTCCTTTCGTTTTTCCTACAGCAAAAGATGAAAGGGATTTTCACAGCTTCTTAAGGAGTATAAAACATATGATGATGCATGTAGTAGTGTTGTGATTAAGTTGTTCATCACACCTGAAGCAAACAATCTATAGCTTTAGAATTGTCAAAGTAGGTTATGTTTACTCTATAGATGCGCCGTTTTGATTTTTGCCTAATTGTAGGCTTTTTGTCTTCTCTATTAAGTTCTGTCAGTTTGACCCATATCTGATTTGTGTGGTGATGCTTACTATGTCAACTAAAATAAGCTCCACAAAAGTGAAGGCAATTATGAATGCTTAAGGGAAGAACTAACACCCCAATTCTGAAATAGTCATTAATCACTTAACCCAGCGGTCTCCAAACTTTTTGTGCCACGGACCAGTTTAACGTCAGACAATATTTTCAGGAACCGGCCTTTGAGGTGTGGTGGATAAATACAACAAAATAATATAATACGACCTGCATGTAAACTGTGCTATCTTCTAAACATAATAATAAAAGTGAATCCACACTCCCAGCATCCTCGTAACATCGCAACAACATGTGGTGAGGACGTTTTGAGGGCTTCATTGCAGTTTTGAAGGCTTCATTGCCTGCTTTGAGAAGTAAGTTGTCAAATATTATGTAGAGTGGGCTTGGTGCATGGGGATCTCCTGTTGAGATAAAACTCCGGATAGAACTCTTAATATTGTCTGTTGAATGCAGCTTTCTTTTTCTATTTGTAGGCTTTTTTCTGTGTCTCCTCACTGTGCCTTTTCCAGTTGCAAAGAAACTTTCCAAAGACTTTTGTTTTTACTCACTTTGCAAGCTCCTGGGCTTCATTTCAGCGATAATCTATCATGTGACTGAGAAGAGAGCCTTGACCTGCGTCAAGAGTGACATAGACAGATAGTTTTTGGTCTTTGAAATTGACCTGACCTGTACAAGATTTACTTAAAGAACATGTGTCAATCATATATAATACAATCATAATTTAACAGATGTAACACATTTTATAGAATGTGACAAAAATTTTCAAAACTCAAAATCTGTTGATTTCAACTAATAGTGCCAAAATATTTTCAGATGCATCTATGATCCAGGACCAACATAGTTTTTCGCCTTAAATGTGCACTTTTTCAGAAAATACAAATGATGCTACAAGTTAATGTGTCAGAGATCAGAGAACACTAACTGGTACCTGATGGTAATTATTACAAATCAGCATCCATCAATAGCTGTACTCCTGAAAGTTTTCCCCAGCAAACTATTTATAACCTGGAAATGTACTAGAACGCATCTCAACAAGCACAAATTAAAATGTAAAATAAAAAATAAAGATGAAACCTGAAAATCCTGAGCATTATGCAGGAGGCCTTGCTCCTAATTCTCTTGCTATTTTAGGCTCTTTTTAAGGATGCTAAAGCACCCCTATATCCTAGCATCTTTATCCTAGCAACAGTTATAAGACTGATTTCTATAACATTGATATCATGAGATTTTGCCATGATTTGGTTTGTTTAATGACAAATAGTGACAAATATCAACTTTACGAACAGCCTGTGACCTTTTTAAAGCTCTACTACACTACTAAACAACTACTACTTCTACTACTAAAGCTTTGTACAGGAATGCTTCAGATGTGAACTCATTCTTGCATTTTAATGCCCAATAGCGAGGGTAAGGCAGTCATAGCTGGAGCTAGCAGGGAAAAAATAATACCAGAGATGTATAAACGCAGAGGCTAAAAGCAGCTTGAGCTAGCCGCCTGCTAAAACAACAAAACACTGCCCAGGGGACAAGCACAGGGTCAGGCAGTGTGGACCGGACTCACCACAGCCGCGTCTCCACACGTTAGTGCTTCTGCCAAATGGCTGTAATTGAGGCCTAAAGTCAAGAGCCCTGAATAACTCAACGCATCAATAACTGCCTGTGGGACCTCCCCCTCTCTATGCCTCACTTTACCTTCAGTAGCGCTCTGAAAACACCTTCACAGAAAAAATCTCACTCTCCTCCATAGCTGTTATGACACTACTAAATATTTCATAAGATAATTAAGCGACCAAAATCCAGGTGAAAATTACAATTCAATTTTGGGCTTTCCCACAAGGGAAGGGGTTTGATGTTTGGTATTGGATTCAGTCCTTTTGAAAATGATGGAGGGCACATGCTGCACATTTCTGCCTGTTTATTGGTCCTACTGGGTTGTTCTTCCAGGCTTCAGAGGCCCGGGTTGCTTTTTTTTCCTGCATGCACGCCACAGCTGTGGTCACTGTGGTGATGTTTCTCTGCTCAGAATGGATTCACCAGCTCAAAAACGTTCGTATTATATTTATATTTTACTATACCGCTACTGCCTTTGCCAGCTGTGTACTGGCTAACAGCCGGCTTCCTTTAAATAGGCTTTGACAATGTGTTTAAACAGCTTACATATGAAGGTAAACATCAACAATGAGATTCCAGGACTGGATTGCTCTTGAGACGGAAGTAAGAGGAAAAACCAACACAGTTGGAAAACGGCAGTCGTGCAACATTTCACAAAGGGACTTTAAGCACCAATGACCGACAGGACGGCCAATATATTCAACATGTGTGTACCTCACCTCCGCCTTCCTGTTGCTGCTTAAAGTCCATATTGTTCAATAAAAGTTGGAGAATATATTACCTGCGTTAATGTGTTGCGTTAACGCGAGACTATCACCGGGTGATACAAAAGATATTGCAGTTAATATATACTCAAAGTTGGGTTGGGAGCTGTGTCTATACTTCGCAGTTTGATGTTTGGCACGGATGTAGAGTCTCCGTAACTGTGTGCAAACCATGAAGTTTCGGCATGTGACATACTAACATGAATTCGGCTATGTGTGGGATTTAGACCGGATCCGTGTCCTGGAGCAGATCTACAGAGCGCACAGCTCTTCTGCTTCCACACTTCATCGACAGAGTGACCAACAATGTGTGAAGTGCAATTCTTAATAAATGCCTTGATTAAACACACATATGGCTTTGTTTAAAGATTTAAAGTACTTAATCTTTTTATGATTAATTTAAACTCTTATTTTTCATTTATTACTTATTAAAGCATAATATGAGCATTGTTAATGTAAAATCCAGATGAGACACATAAAATAAAACATTTTTGCCCATAAAAATGTAAATACAACTGCTAAAGTTGCCCTTTACATTTAATATGCAATGTTCTCAACAGAGTATGGATTTAATTAAAAACACTTAAACGAATGGCATATTCATCAATATCCAAAATATATTTTCTAACTTTATGTAAAGTTAACTTTGAGTTTCCTCGAGATCTCATTAACAGATAAAAACACAAATAGCTCCCTATAAATAGCTTTATAAAATTGTTTTGGGATCAAAATTACTTTTTGTTTCTGAACTTTGAGGATTAGGTAAGCCTCGTCCATCGCAGCTGTTAGTAACATCTGTGTGAGGTCACTTCCTGCACCAACATAATATATATAAATCAAACGGTTCTAATATTTCACTACCATTAAACAACATTATGACTTTTTATTGCTTTTATAAAGACTTTTTTTTTTACAGTGAAACTAAATTGCCACATACAAGAGTCAATTACATATAAAGCGTCACTTATAAACATTAGATAAGGGATTCGTTGAAAAAGATTCCATGCTGGTCATGTAACGAAGTAACAACTTTTGTCCAAAAGTTATTAAAGTTAAGTCTAAAAGTTGTATTTTGTGAGGGTTAGAAGATAAAATGCTCTATCCCCAAAACACACCAGTTAGACTGTTAGTGGAAATTACAGTTTTTAATTTACTTTAAAAATGAGCAAAATGTCATTTAAATCTTGAATTTAATTCTTTATTTCTACATTTGTGAGTGTGATGTAACATTTCAAGTTTGCTGAAGCAGGTGCATATCTATCCATTCCAGTTCATACACTACAGATGTGATTACTGTAACATAATGGCTTTAGCATCAGCTGTAATGAATAGACAAGCCAACTCTACTTTGTAGAAAGCATTTTGTAAATGGAAAGCAGAAAATACAAGTTTTTTAACTTTGAGATCTGACTTGTTTGTATACCATCTGAGATATTGAGATATGCTTGGACTTAGCAGTTTTGGTTAGGATCTGAGCAGTCAGGTTTTGAGCAAGGCGAAACTGTCTGATGGTCTTTTGGGAAGACGAGTTAGAAGGTCATAACAACGGCACGGACGCCTGCTTGTGATAAAATTATGGTAGAATTCTCTAGATTCTGACTGGAGATGAAGCATCTAATTCTTGCAATGTTTCTGAAATGATGACAAGCAGATTTAGTTATTGCTATTACGTGACCGATGATGCTCAGATCAGAATACAGAATCACTCAGAGATTCTTGATTTTAGTTTTTTATACTCATGTTGAGAACCTCAGATTAGTTCTCAAATTCAGTGACGTCAGTTCCGTCTTTTTTAACTGAAGAAAGTTCTGGCCCATCCAGCTCTGAATCTCATCAAGGCATTTACAAAAAGAGTTACGCGGCTGTAGTCATTTGAAGAAAGGGTTAAGTAAATCTCAGTGTCATAACCATTACTACAATAGGTGGCGTAAGTTCTTTTATATGTTTGACGTAGTGCTCGCATCTATAGTTTGAACAGAAGTGGTGCAAGAATTGAGACTTGTGCAAGCTATTTGAAATTTGTGTCTAGTTTGACATGTAATCACCTATGCTCAAATATGCTGTTTTTCCATCGGATTTTAGTAATGACTCGACTCGGATCAATATGGCTGTGTTCAACTCGTCAAAAAGTTAAAGAAAGCTCAAAACAAAATTTGAGCAAGAAGGAAAACAGAATGGGGACTGCATTGCTCAGTATGGTCAGGGGGAGTCATAAGAGATCTTGCCTGTCCATGTTCCTTGGGTTTGTCTTGTGATTTTCTGTGGGATGCCACTGTCACCCTGGCTGTGGCGAACTGCTGTGGTGCTTCTGAAGGCTTCAAAGGCAGCAGGCCTGGCCGCAGCCATAATTACAGACTGCTCGCCTGGAGCACGGGACGAGTTAGCGGAAAATGTGCGCAAGTGCACTTACTACGCTTCAGTAGCAGCAAGCTGACATGGATGAAGGGAGAAACAGCGCTCTGCACTCATCAGTCCCTCAGGAGACGGTTTCTCTCACTTGCTTTCATTCTGTTTGTGTCTTTCTGTCAATCCACAGTCCGAGCCGGGAAGGAAATGGTTAGCACTGTTGATGTAGCTAATCTAGGGAGTCTGGGCCTCTGAATGTATATTTCTTCGGGCCCCTCACTTTTTTAAGACAGGCTTAGAAAAGGATGTGGTCAGGTGGATGCTGCATATGTCCTGACATGTGGCCGTTAGAGAGTATTTGAAAGACCTGCGTCTAAAGGGGCTATATCATGCATGATCCACTTTTTGGAGCTTTTTATCCTGTTGAAGGGTTAATTCCCCATCAGAGACACGGCTGACTTTGTTGTTACAATCGTTTTATGCATGTTTTTGTAATCCTATATTCATTTTTGGGGAGCTCAAAATGGCTTTTTCCATTAACCTCATTGTTGATTTCCATCCCGCCCACTGCAAATGCTTCTCATTTCCATACAATGAGTGGTTGAATAATAAAAAAATTGTTTGTGTAAGTGGTTGAATAATAAAAAAAAAAACACTGAAGGGTCATAGAAAAATAATCATTTGAGTTGTGAGGCTTTTTTAAAACTCTTTGACTCTTTCTTTTGGTGCCAGTTTCCCCCTCACTAAAAAAAGCAGATATATACATATATATATATATATATATATATATATATATATATATATATATATATATATATATATATGCCCGTAGTTTTGCAGAAAAAGACTATACAAGATTTTAAGATAATAAGATTTGCGTGAGCAGAAACAGCACTTTTCTATTTAACCCAGAGCTTTATATTGTTGTTGTAGTCATCTTTATTATTTTTATTGTAATATTTATAAATCTCTTTGGCATGTCATTGTTGTTTGATAAAAGAGTCATTTTTATGAGTAGGTTAATGTATTTGCTGGAAGAGACTTGACTCTGAACCAAGGGGCAAACTCCTCCTTTCCCGCTTGAAGCTCGATAGGAAGTGACTGAACTGCAGTGCCCCCGAGCGGCCTCTTGAGGCTGACTCCAAAACAGAGCAAGTTCTCATTCACTCCAATGTTAAAACTCGCCAACTTTGGGGCCAAAAAAAAACATATTTCCACCCCTGGCTCAAATATGTTTTGTTGATTCGCTAGTTTTGATCTTCATGAACACCCTGAGGAAGGTGAACTACTTTTGCATTTGTTTGTTTAGGATATATCAAATTTAAACCATAGCCAATCAGACGCCTTCACTAAGGTCATGTCCCTCCTCTGAGGACACGTTTTTCATGTTAGGCTCCAAACACTCTGAGCATCATTTGACTTTACCAGAACACATTGGCTGACATCACGAATACTCTGTCCATGTTATATACAGTCAATGCTCTGAACTAAAGTAACAGAACTGACTGACCGACAGGTGTCCAATCACAGCTGACTTCTGGAAAATAAGGTCCAGTCCCATTTTGGACAAATGCAAATTTAAAGGAGAGAGATTTGAGAGAAAGAAATTATGGCCCGAGCACGTTAGCCCCTCCCCTCTGTTGCAAGAGAGCATTGTGCTCTCTCAGGTACTATGATGCGCACGCGGGTTGAAAAAAGCTTGCGGTCTGTTATAGCGGCAGATCCGTGCCATTGAACAAGCATCATTTGAGTGATTATCAAAAATACACACTTGATTAATGGCACAGATTTGACCTCATAAAACCACTCTAATATTGTTGTGTACACAGCTTTAGTGCAAACATTTATGTTCTAACACCTTCCAAAAGTTATGTTTACATAATATTGGCCCTTTAAAATTCATAAGCACTTTTATTTTTTTGCGATGGACCTTTAAATTAGCAAAAACAAACCAGAAACACTTTCCTGTCATCTTCAAAGTACACTAAAAAAATTAATCTGTGAATCTACATAATAAAATTATGACACACATTTATTTCCACACGATTGAATCATTTTATCCAACCTTATTTTAAGTAGAAAATATCATACCTATATCATCCAATAAGATCATTCATTCATTCATTCATTCATCTTCATGTCGGCTTTATTCCCTTTCGGGGTCGCCACAGCGGAATGAACCGCCAACTCACTGGCATATGTTTTACGCAGCGGATGCCCTTCCCTGCCGCAACCCATCGCTGGGAAACCAATAAGATCAAATAACTTTAAATTAAATTATATTATGCAATTAACTTGTACACAAAATTTTACTTTTGTTGCATCAACATATTATTATTATAACACACTATTTCCACACAGTTGAATTATGCTCTCATCAGATTTTACACTGAATGAACCACAGAGCAAAATTCACTTAGAGCCAAAATATTTTCACCAAACAGCTGTTTAATCTACAAATTAAAAAAATAATCTCAATGAAAATGTGTTCAGTTTTTATTACAATTTAAAAACCCCAAACTAACTTTGAATAGCTGGCAGGTATGCAAAAGACAGAACTGGAGAGCAGAGAGGAACTGAATGTGAGAAGCCAATTCAAGTGCTACTCTTCTCCTGATGAGCCTCCGACCCCATCTCAATAGAGTCATGTGGAGAGGCTCTATTCTGAGCAAGCGCAATTCAAGTAATTGACTCAATTCAGTTCTTATTAGTTGTTTCAACAAAAATAAATTAAGAAATTGAAAGTACCCTTTGATTTAGTTCAGACTGCTTCAAAATAACAACGTAGATACAAAATGGTGATACATTTAATTTTTCTAAATATTCCATTTGATTTAATCAAACAACACCCAGATCTCTTTTTTTTTTGTGTAGTGTAGTAGCGTCTTCCTGGCGGTTCTATTACTTACGGTCTAAAATTGCCCCTATACTCACCTCTGCCCTGTCTCTTTTAAAGAGTGGTGATTGAAATATACAGTAATTACAATTAAACAAGCTAATCAAATCTTTACATTTAAAACTAAATGGTTTCAACCCTTATAATGTAGAAAATGATCAAGTCTTTCTTTTCCATCTCTGGCTTTTATAATGATCATAATAAGTGTTAGGAGATTTATGCGCTAGTTTCCATCGGTAGTTACCATCAATATGAAATCGGAGTTGCTGATTGTTTAGACAAACATTGGTGCAGTTAATAATATTGCTGTGTTTAAGACCGAAGAACCTTAGTTCAACCCCCACCATAGGAGCATAAGTTTGCACTTTATCTTTTGCTTGCATAGATTCCTCCCAAAGCTAGCTTGAACTTTTTGATGGCAAACAATGGTGCTCACTTTAAATGTAGAATTAAGAGTTATTGCTTAATGTTTTAGAATTTAACTTAATGCCAAATGATTTAAAGAAACATTTTTCTCGAACACATTAATACTTTATTATGGTTATTACCCAAATATGTATTCTTTTAGTTTTTGTCTGAAAGCAAACTGATCATTTTGCTAGTTTTCATTGAACACTGTGCACCAAGTAGAGTTTCCTTTCCGACAAAATCTAACCTTTCCACAAACGCACCTAGCTACTAAACTCGCTCCTTTTATTTGCATCTTCAAATGTACCAACTACTGCTGTACCACTACCTCCCAGTGTCTATACCGCTACAGGATATAGCCAGATTTGTGGTGAAATGTACCAGGTTATTTCCTCAGTTTAATGATTTAGTGGATGACAGAGAGTTACAGCAAAGATCCTTTCATCATCCCTTTAAATATTGCCATTCCTCTAATCTTTCTCGCTTCCTCTCTTAAGTGCATGAACTATGATGATGAATGCGTTTATTATTTCTGCAAGGACTGTCAGATGCTGTTTATGTTCAGCTTTTTTTCTACTGCTAATTTTACCCTCTTCCCCGTCTGTCTTCAGGTCCCCTCACATTCCCTGTCTCACCTACAGTATACACAGAGGGAGACCCACAGGCCTGCAGTATAGCTGATCTGACCACAGGTAAACACTGTCTCACCACAGACATGCTCACTTAGGGCTATAATGGACCAAAATACCACATTGCCATGAATGCCCACTCACACGTCAGTGTACACACGTTCACCTTCAAGCAGACTGACTGTTTGTTGCTCTCAGAGAGAGCTTATATCATTTAGGATTTTCCAAGAAAGACCACAATCTGATTCATGACACATTTTCTGTCCTCATGGTTTGTGTAGACAGTGGATCCAGAGCCTTTCCGTAAATGTTCCCATACTGCAGTCATCTATGAAAGGACTGGAGTGGAAGAAACGGATGGATAGCTGTTTTAAACAAATAGAAGTAGATGAGTGGTGAAGAAGAGGTGGACAGGATATTCTCACACCAGGGGTGTATATATATATATATATATATATATATATATATATATATATATATATATATATATATATATATATATATATATACTGATATATATATATATATATATATATATATATATATATATATATATATATACTGATATATATATATATATATATAACTGATTTGGTGGGTTTATTTGCAAACACAACAACGGGTGAGAACAATACTCTCTTAGAGTCTCTACACATATATCCAAATTGAGATTCACACTCTGCAGTATGCACTTCGCAAATCTTCACATCTCTTCTGTTTCATGTTGATGCCTTGCCCTCGGGTGGTGCTCAGGTAGTGATGTGCCTTTCATGTCAAAAATGAATCTTCCAAAAATTACCAGCCATATAAGCGAATCTTTCAAATGAATCACTCTTTTAAATTAACAAGAGTTAGCAGAACAAAGCACCAAATGAACAAAACTTTCCATCATTTCTCAGGGGACAACAGCCACATGCCCAGCTGTTTTATAATTAACAAACTTCTGAATGTTCATATTCTGCTCTTTCGCGATTTCTTCTCTTCTTCACGCTGTTCTTTGTTTCTGTTGTGAGATATCTAGTGTGATCCAGCTGCTCTTTCATGTCCTATACAAGAGCCAGATTTCATTGGTCGTTCTTCTTACAAAAAACAAACCATTTTGGCAGAAACAATTCTGTTTTTGCCCATCATTCGACCAGCTGTGTAAAATATTGATGGCGCCGGCATGGACTGGCCATGGCCACATTGAGAAATGCCCGGTGGGCCAACACACATCTTTGGGCCAGACTCATGAAAAAACACAAAAAACATACATACATTATCAGCTAAGTATCTGATGTTGCGGTATTTGGTATCACGGCCCATTGGTTGTTGTTTTTTTAACAGGCACTTGGCAAATCCAGAGAAATCACAGGCCCCTCCCTCCAGTCTATGACCAAAGTCTCTGAAAATGGACTGTTCCCTGTTTAATCTCACATTTGGTTTAAATTTAAGCTGGCAAAAAAGCTTGGGTTTGCAGTCAAAATACTAAAATGTTGTAAGTATATTGGCAATAATCCTACACAGGTAAATAAACTTTTTTTGAGGTTATTTAAAAGTGAATTCACACCTTCGCATGCACTTTCTCCCCTCTGTGCTGCTAGTGGGCGTCATGATTATAGGAAGATGCTCCAAATTTAATAAAAAGTGGAACGTATCGGTCATGTTCGACAGTGGGATAGATTGAAGTTGTTATGATACATTTACTAATAGTTTAAACCCAAACTAACTATTTTGAACTAGAAATTCATGAGTTTGATGGATTTTATAGCACAAATTTATGCTAACATTACTTTCTGCTAATAGTGTGAATTATTTGTTAGTCTAACTATCAACTGTCTCAAATACTCGCAGATTCTTGATGGAGTAATTGGGCAAAATAATCTAAAACAAAACAAGGGTATTCTAGACAATCAAAAGTTGGAAAAAAAAACTGAAAAAAAATTGTTTATTCTAAATGTGACTCATAAATTAAGCATCATCACAACCCACCCCCTTTTGTAAAATAAAATACTAAATTTGTTGTGTTTTAATTATGTCTTTAGAAGATATGCACATATCCCCATATATGGTGATCACTCTCATTCCAAAAACAGAATACAGCCCCTGCTTGTGTGTAGATTGGCTTTTTTATTTATCATCACAAACACATTTCCCTTATATGGAGGGTGAACACAGAGCATCAGCCATGGAAAGTATCCACTGATACAAAGGGCATCCAGAAGGGTAGGTATGTTCAGTCTGGGGTCCAAGGAGACAAAGAAGACAAAGACATGGGAACCTGATCCAGAGGTAGGTTTTGCAGGTTGAGTTGTCCAAACTGAGAGAAGAGCTGAAAGCTATGTACACAGGAGTCAGAACTGAAAACAGTAACATAACAGGAAATGAAAGGTGGGTGATTGGATGACTAGTTTAATCATTCACAGGGAGACAGTGGCAGATGTTGTCTTTTGTGGCCTAAGGCAAACAAATGCGCAGGAACAGGATATATTGATGTACCAACTTACTTTTTTAGGGTGGACCTAGTAGAGGACAACAGGATGACCAACTCCACCACTGCACATTACTTTAAGTAACCTGTGGCAAGTGGCCTACCTCAATAGCATGAAACCTGAACTTGGACATTGTTAGTGTTTGATTAAATTGAAATGCATAAACTCCGAAAGTTGTTCACTATTTATAACTTTCACTATTTAGAACATGTTTTTTGTGTGTGTTTGTTTGGACGGGGTACTTGTAATAAAGCCACCAGATATCTGAGCTCAGCAGTGGAGTTTATTTTAATTATTTTCATCCATTATTTTATATCAGATAAGGTATAATTTCTTCTAATGTAATTTTTAATAATGTCTGTAGCAAAAACAAGATATATATATAAATATATCATCTGCTAACATTAGCACTCCATGCTAAACCCTTTTCTCTCTATATATGGAATAAACTTTTAAATATAACTTTAACCCTGCTATAGTAAAAGAATCAAACCTTTCTGTGAGGTTGGGGAAAAGCGTTGACCCATGAGGATGTTCCATTACACCAAGGTAGTTTTCCTCCACTGATTTGTATTATTTTAACTTGCATCCAATTTGACATTTTAAGAATAGCACTCTTTCAAATCTTTTCACCCTTTTAGTAAAGTATGTGCTTAAATCTGTTTAATCTTTAAATGTAAAAATTAAAACAGATAATACTAATTTATTTTCTTTCATTCAATGCATTTTGGGATTGGGGTGAAGAGAGACTTTAAAATAAAAAAAAAACCAATGGTTTAACTAATTTTAATACAGTTTTATTTTTGGAATATCTTTAAATGATCAAAGCTTTATTTCCGCATATAGATATGGGTGGAGGTCACACACAATTGAAAGTCAAATAGAGAATAGGAAGGGAAGTGGAGGAGACTCATTGAATCAACTTCATGCTCACAAAAAGATTAAAATCTGAGGGAAGTAATAATGGCAACTCCCAAGCAGTGGCTTGTACTCTAGTACTGATCACTAGCGTGTGCAAGTAGTTCCACCTCCGTCTCAATTTGTCATCAGCAGAGGATTAAAACAAACGAGTGCAATCAGTGTCTAACATCCAAATGGACACAAAGCAAAACATTGTTCTGTGATCTTCACAGATTTCAAACGCATTCAATCATGTCAGTTTTTATCTTTCTGCAGAAACAACAGCTTTCGCCGGAATTGCCATTTAATCAGATGTAATAATAATGACTAATGGTATTGTCTCCTTTTATCACCAGTCAACATGGTTTTTGATCTTTATTGAGACACCCTTCCTGTATAAATTATCCTTCAGAGGAGAGTAAAGAAGAGGGAAAAACCAAGGGAACTGAGAGAACACAACAGGAAGTTTGAATGAGTTTGCCGGAATAGGGCAAAAAGGTACATGGAAACATTGTGCTTATAAAATAAAACCCGAAATATTTGAATGACATTATCAGCACAGTTAATTTAGAATTACTATGACTTTGCATTCTATTAGTAGCAAAGAAGACATGTGACAGATGTTTTAATTAGGCATCCTATGTTCGAAGCATTGTCTGGAAGCCACCTAAATATGGATTTTCAGCAATAAATGAGGTCTTTGCCATTCATTTAGTACCGTCTTTGTCAGACTCTGCCCTTGAGACGTTTTGATTACAGAGGCAGTGCAGTGCTATTTCATCATGGTGGGTCATCGTTGCCAAAAATGCCAGGGCCTTTTTTAG
Source organism: Danionella dracula (assembly GCA_900490495.1). Lineage (NCBI taxonomy): Eukaryota > Metazoa > Chordata > Actinopteri > Cypriniformes > Danionidae > Danionella > Danionella dracula. Next base: position 8,688,448 of record UELW01000245.1, read on the forward strand.
GTCCCAGTCCAACCCTGCCTACCATGATTATTTCACATTAGTTAGATTTTATTTAGAATAAAGATAAAACAAATGTGGATGCAGTCTGTTGTTATTCTGGACAGGAAAGGAATGTTGGTATTGTGTTTGTTTGTTTGTTCGTGTCATTTAGGCGACAAAAGTTTCACATTCCAGTTTGACAGTAAATTGAATGCTTGAAACTTAAAGATGAAATGCTCCCAGTGATAAAATCCCACTCTAGATTCACAGGGGATAAGTAAATGTTACTTATATAACACTTCAGCTAGGTGAAGAATCACAAACACTCGGAGGGTGGCTTTATTTACAAATAACAGTGCAGTGAGTAAACGGTGAATCTTGTGCTCCGGTGCTCTGGTCAGGTTTGGTGCTCGCGGTGCGTCCTCTTCTCGGGAGAGCCCAGGTGGAGTGGTGAGTGGACCAGGTGGTCCAGCTTCAGCCGCTCTCTGTCGGGGCGAGAAACAGGGAAACGGCGATTAACACAAACACAGTCTTCATCCGAGTCGATCCTCCCTCCTCTGTGCCTCTGGGATCCTTTTATCCCCCACTGCTGTTCAGAGGTGTCCGTAGTCTGTGAGCAGGAGAGCGCTGATTGAGATGAACACCATCACACTACTTACATAATTATACAAGAGTTTAAATTATACCTGTAATAGCTAGCTGGTTACTAGGATCGGGGGGGTGCTGGTTGTCCCAGGAGTGGCCTTCTTGTTGGATCTGGAAAAGGATGTTTGCCAGGAAACTCCTTTTTCTTATATAGGCAGTGTCAAAATTGGACCGGTCCATTTTCATTAACTGAGGGGGGGATCTGTTTATGTGTTAAAATTTAGTTAAATCTACATTTGTTGTTAGCAGTGTTAGGAAAGCCACTTGGAATTCCTAGTAAGCTAAGCTAATAGTTACTCTTCATTAAATGTAGCTTCTCTACACAAAAGCTACTATCTTTTTTGGGCACAGTGGGGTGTTATTCAAATACAAAGCAACTTTAAATCACAGCGCTTGAAGATGTCCAGCATCATTTAGTGCTATATATTTATTTAATTGAACTAAAAATTCACTGTCTATATACATTTTTGCATAACGTGGCTGCTTGTTGAGTTCTTCAGTATTAATGTTAGCTGTTGACACGTAGCTCATGTCAGCATGCTGTACTGAATTGTGATTGTGTTGGGATTCAAGTGAATGTGTGTTCTCAAATTCGTGTTTGATGACTTTGAAGTTTTTCAGCTAATTCTCTTCAGGTCTGAAATCTCAGGGACCTTATAGATGCAAATCTGAGTTTCAGTAAAAAAAAAAAAAAAGTTTTTTCTCAGCTTCACATTATTCCCAGACTGAAGCCCATTTGTCTGCTGCTGACCTTGACTGTGTCATTCATGCTTTCATAACATTCTGGCTGGCTTACTGTAATGCGCTGTACTCAGAACTCGCTGAACAGTCAATCTATAGACTTCAGCTAGTGCAAATCGCTGCTGCAAGACTGCTCATTGGCGCAAAAAAAAAAAAAAATCAAGCACATTACCCCAGTATCACAATCAGCACTCCATCTCCAATAACTCCCTCCTGCTGCATGACAAAAAAAGATATAAAAACAACAGGAAAACACCCAACAGGGTTGTGTGGCGGGGCATTCAGACCATGACTAGAATTTGTGGGATTAATGAGTGATTTTAATGTTATAACAATGGGCTGGCACGATTTGGAATCCAGCGAGTACGATGAGTATGGAGCTCATCATATTCTTTGAATAATTTTTTTTTTATGTTTCTTCTACAAATCAGGAACTTCGTAGAGTAGTGAGACACCCATTACACAGCAATGGAGGCAAGTGAAGTTTAACATTCATTCAGGATTTTCCAATTCTCAGTCTGAACGTGTGCAGAGAAAACAGTGGAGCATGTAACATTAATATGCAGTAAATTAATGATACAGAGAAAGGTAATTAAGAACAAGTTAAGAACTAAAAGAAAAACCATGAAATACTTAGGACATTACTTAAGGGTGTAAGTATTTACTTAATTATCATTAACTCATCGTTATGTAATTATTAAACACATGTCAACGAGAGCCTTTTTATTTTGTTTACGTCAAACTGTCAATTAAATGCATTAATAGACGATCAGAAAGCAATCATTAGTTCAAACAGTGATTGATTAATTAATGTGATTCATGTACAGGTTCATGACTATATATATGTAAACCATTCAACTCATCATAAATGAATGGGTTATTTATGCATTGAATACTAATGATTCAAGTCAGGTTACTGTAAAATATATTCTGTATAAACTATATGCGAGTCAAAAGCACTGGAAATGGTCTAACTGGGATTGATCACTTATGTTATGTGCGTTACATCCAGATTCTGGTTAATTTCTCAGCAATCCAGCCCCAAAACATGCATTCCCACATCCCAGCAACCCACTTTAAATACTGCCCTGGCAGCTTATGTTTGCCACTCCCTAAAGAAACAGTAACTCGCTACAGCAAATATCAATATACTTTATCCACATTATATTTATACCTGAATGTTCATGCTTTTATATAATAGTCGTGCTTTGCTGCAAATTGTATTTATAGAAAGGAGACGTAAGGCCACGTTATACTGGCAGAGTTTCTGTGTATGGAGGAGAGTTGGTCCAGTGTGGTTTTTAAAGGGCAAATGCAATAGGCACTCGGTCAGTTCAATGCACAGCTGTGCAAGACTCAGCCTCAACCCAACCCAGCTGTGGCTGCTGGTTTGTAGTGTGCATGAGGCTCATGAACCCATCTGTGACAATCCTCAAGTGAACGGAATAACATGAGCCAAATAAAATGTCGTGAACAGAGAAATGTATTTGGTTGTCCTTCATAAGTTTATTTTCACATCTTCTTTTTTTAGAATTGTTTTGAAAAACAATACACTGATCCTGTCCTGTAAAAGTCTCTCAGAGGGCACATTTGCATCACCTCTGCAAGTTCACATAATCAAACAGCTCAAACATTTATTGACATATTGTTAGTAAATGTTTAACCGGAAGAATAAAAGGAAGAGGCAGAGAGAGAACGAGCACAAGCAAGGGAGCAGTATAATCAGCTCTGAGGCTGAGCTGGCCTCTTATAACCCTTCCTTTCTGATAGCTGCAGTCTCTGGTCCACTGAACTCTGAATTGCAACACAACTTGTTGAAAACACACTGCACACGCACACACACGCACACACACACACACACACGCGCACAATGAAACCAGTTTTAACCTAAGGGAAATGTAAATATATAGATATGATTTTGAAGGACTTTTAGTCTATGTGACAGTCTAATGTACATGTGAGAGTCATTTATTATGCTAGTACGTTGTTTCAGAGCCTGGAAGCAATTAGTCAGTAGGAGGATAGAGTGGTAGCTGTGCAACTGTGTGGTGTCATTCATAAATATGGTTTATGTTCATGAAGTTTCAGGTTGAATATTTTGATTCACAAAGAACTTTCTGTTAGGTGCAGGTATAAGCACAGTCGGACCCAATTGCAAGTACTGAGAGTCTTTAATAGGCAGCACTCAAGCAACAAAAACAAGCGTGGCGCGAGAAGCCGTAAAGGAAAACAGTTCAACCAAGGCTTGGAGATGGACTCCTGTCCACCGGACAAAAGAAACCCCACAGAAGGCAGGAAAACTGGCGCGCTCATGTTTGGTCCGTACGGTTAGCCGTGGAGCGCCTCTGGATCCGAGCAACCACCAAAACAAACAAAAGAAATCCAAAGAACGTAGGAGACCGGTCGCAAGACCCGATCCGATCCGATCCAACTTGACTTGGGCAGACAGGAAGGCAAGGCAGACAGGTAAGGAGATTGAGCGGTATAATCATCTGACACAGAGAAGTCTGAAGGGGAGAAATAAGATGGAAGGCTAATCAGTGCGCAAAGGAAACCGGTGCGCCCTAACGAGCCACGCAGGTGTTCTGAATGAGGGAAGAAAGGGAAAGAATCAGCTTTCACAGACAGCGCCTAACACTACCCCCCCCCCCCCCCCCCCCCTAGGAAGTACCTCCAGGTACCACAAGAGCACGTGAGCGGAAGAACTGGTCAATGAGAGACTTGTCCAGTATGTCACGGGCGGGTACCCAAGAGCGCTCCTCAGGACCATACCCCTCCCAATCCACCAGAAATTAATAGCCCCGCCCTCTGCGACGAGCATCCAGTAAACGCTTGACTCTGTAAGCCGGTTCCCCCCCGACGATCAGGGGAGTCCTGGGCGAGCAAGGGGATCTAATGGTAGAGGGGATGAGGGGTTTAATACACGAGACATGGAATACTGGGTGAATGCGCAACATGGAATTAGGAAGGCGGAGACGCACTGCAACGGGACTAATTACCTTGGTAATAGCGAACGGACCGATGAACCTAGGTGCCAGCTTACGGCACGGATGTTGGGCAGGGAGATTGCGTGTGGCCAGCCAAACCCTCTGACCGCAAATGTAATTGGGGGCCGGGCGGCGGTTACGATTTTCAGAAACCCGCATGCGTTCCTGAGAGCCAATAAGCACCGCCTTAGTAATTCTCCAGGAACGACGGGCGCGGGCCATAAAACTTCGAACGCCGGATGTAGCCGCCTCGCTTTCTTGGACAGAAAAGAGGGGTGGCTGGTATCCCAAGGATGCTGCAAACGGCGAGACGCCCGTAGCTGATGAGGGAAGAGAATTATGCGAATACTCGGCCCAGGATAAATACTCCACCCACGCGGACGGAAACTTCGCCGTCAGACAACGCAAAATACGAGCAAGGTCCTGGTTCGCCCTCTCCGATTGTCCGTTACTCTGCGGGTGAAAACCAGACGAGAGAGAGGCCGAAGCTCCCAGCACCTTACAAAACTCTCTCCAGATCTGGGATGTAAATTGAGTACCCCGATCGGACACTATGTCCACGGGAATGCCGTGGAGTCTGATCACGTTATCTAACAGTAATCTGGCAGTCTCTAACGCAGATGGTAATTTGGCCAACGGAACGAAGTGTGCCGCCTTAGAAAAGCGGTCTACCACAGTCAGAATGGCAGTGTTGCCTTGAGAAGGAGGTAGTCCGACGACAAAATCAAGAGAGATATGCGACCAAGGTCGTGAGGGTATCTCCAGAGGTTGAAGGAGCCCGTGGGGAGGAGCAGTCTCAGTCTTATTACAAGCGCACACCGGGCAGGAGCGAACAAAAGCGCGAACATCCACGCGGATCGAGGGCCACCAAAAGCGTTGGCGCACTACGGACTCCGTAACCCGAGCACCAGGATGAGCAAATAATTTAGAAGCGTGACACCAACGCAAGACCCTCTCCCGTAATTCCGCAACTACGAATAGTCTGTTCTGAGGGCAATCGGGCGGCGGCTCAATTGAACCTAACAAGTCTAACACCTCTCGTTCGACTCCCCAGGTGATCCGACCTATTACGCGATCGGAGGGCAGTACGAACTCCGCTTGGGTAGCCACCGGTTGGATCTCGAACTGTCGAGACAGCGCGTCAGGTTTAACATTCTTGGCCCCCGGGCGATACGACACGGTAAAGTTAAACCGATTAAAAAATAAAGACCAACGAGCCTGGCGTGCACTCATAGTGCGTGTGGAACGGATGTGGCTTAAATTTTGATGATCAGTCCAGACTAGGAAGGGAACGCTAGATCCCTCAAGCCAGTGGCGCCACTCCTCCAGCGCTAACCGAATAGCTAGTAACTCTCGGTCGCCAACATCATAATTGCGGTCAGGAGGCGAGAGGCGATGAGAGTAGAAGGCGCATGGATGTACCCTCCCATCCTCTTTAGCACGCTGTGAGAGTACTGCACCTATCCCCGTGGCGGAGGCATTGACTTCCACAATAAACTGAGCAGATGGATCGGGAGAAACTAGGATCGGAGTAGTAGTGAAGAGATGTTTGAGCTGGTCGAATGCACTTTGGGCCTCCTCAGACCAAGCATATCGGCGTTTAACAGAAGTAAGTGAGGTTAGTGGAAGCGCGATACGGCCAAAATTCTTAATAAAGCGTCTATAAAAATTGGCGAAGCCCAAAAAACGCCGGAGCGCCGCACGGTTCTCGGGGATGGGCCATCCCGTGACCGCCAGGACCTTCTCGGGATCGACAGCCACCCCTCCTGAACCGATAATGTGCCCCAGGAACGGAACCGATGCAGCGTTGAACACACACTTCTCCGCTTTAACGAACAGCTGATTTTCGAGAAGACGCACTAGTACAGAGTGAACATGTTGCACATGAGTCTCCAAATCCGGCGAAAATATTAAAATATCATCCAGGTAGAAGAAAACAAACACGTTCAACATATCCCGGAGCACGTCATTAATTAAGGCTTGGAATGTGGCTGGAGCGTTGCATAACCCGAAAGGCAAAACCCGGTATTCAAAGTGTCCGAGGGGGGTATTAAACGCTGTTTTCCACTCATCCCCCTCACAAATACGGACTAAGTGGTAGGCGTTACGCAAATCCAGTTTAGAGAAGATCTTAGCCCCGTGAAGAGTATCGAATGCAGAGTTCATAAGCGGAAGCGGATATCGGTACTTAATAGTAATCTCATTTAAGCCCCGGTAATCTATACATGGACGGAGAGAGCCGTCCTTCTTTTTTACGAAGAAGAAGCCGGCTCCGGCCGGCGACGAAGATTGGACGATGGTTCCAGCCTCGAGCCCGAGCGACAGATACTCCTCTAATGCCTTCATCTCGGGCTGGGAGAGGGAATACAAACGCCCCTTAGGAGGAGAGCAACCCGGCAGAAGATCTATACGGCAGTCATATGGGCGGTGTGGTGGCAAGGAAGTAGCGCTATCCTTACAAAAAACCGCAGCCAGGTCATGGTACTCCCTAGGTACACCCGATAACTCAGGAGGCTCACCACCGGGCTCGGGAAGAGAACAGACAGAAGGAACAGCAGACATAAGACAGGAGGAATAACACTTTAAACCCCACGAAGTTATAATATTAGATTCCCAATTAACATGGGGGTTATGTAAACTAAACCAAGGATGGCCTAAAATAAGGGGGTAAAGGGGTGACTTAATAATAAAAAAAACTAATTAATTCCTGGTGGTTGCCGGAGACCGTGAGACTCACCAGGCTGGTAGCTTGGTTAAGGTGTGACAAAACCCTTCTGTCCAAGGCGTACACCATGCGAGAACCAGAAGACGCCGACAGGGAAATGCCGTTAGCCTGTGCAAAGTCCTTGTCCATAAAATTCCCTTCTGCGCCCGTATCCAGCAGGGCGGTGCAGGGGAGCACACGGCCCTCGTAACGAAGAATCACCTGGAGAGAGGAACAGGAAGAGGACGGGGTTGCAGAGATAGAGGAAGCGCTCGCCAGACAACCCCGGCCTACTGGCGAGCGTTGGCTTTTACTGGGCAATTGCCAGCGAAGTGACCAGCACCCCCGCAATAGAGGCACAACCGATGGATGATTCGCCGTTGTCTCTCCTCCGCAGTCAGCCGGATTCCGCCCAACTGCATCGGCTCATGAGACGTGGAAGCGCTCTCGGTGGGAGGAGTGTAGCTTCGGAGCGCCAAACGCTGGCTCGTAAACTCCCCTGTTGTGGCACGGGAACACAGGGTGCGGCGTCTCTCCAGGCGCAGCGCCAGCTCCACCAGGTCGTCGAAGGCCACCGGTAAATCCTGAGAGTACATGTCCTCTCTGATCTCCTGCCGGAGACCCTCCAGAAAACGTGCGCACAGGGCCTCCTCGTTCCAGCCTGACGATGCAGCGAGCGTGCGGAACTCCACGGCGAAATCCACCACGGACTCGGACCCCTGGCGCAGCGACACCAAGGCTCTGGATGCCTCCCGACCGTGTAGCGACCGATCAAACACCTTGATCATCTCCGTGCGAAACGACAGGAAGGAACGGCAACACGGCGCCTCCGACTCCCACAACGCCGTGGCCCAGGCTCTGGCCCTCCCATTGAGGAGGGACAACACGAAAGCCACCCGGGATCTCTCGCCAGCATACGTCAGGGGTTGCAGCGAAAAAACAACCTGGCATTGCACCAAAAATGCGCAGCACTGATCCGGTTCTCCCCCATAACACGGGGGATTGTTGACCCGGGGCTCCGCGTGACTGTGCGAGACCCGTTCGCCAAGCTGGATCTGTGATAGCTGCGCCGAAAGATCCGTGACCAAGGTATGGAGACTCTCCACGGTGTGCCGGGTAGCTGCCAACTCCTCCTCATGGCGACCAAGTAGTGCTCCTTGTCTCTCCACAGCGGTCTGGAGTTGGCTTTCTCTTGCTGGGTCCATGCCTTTGGTCAGATGATTCTGTTAGGTGCAGGTATAAGCACAGTCGGACCCAATTGCAAGTACTGAGAGTCTTTAATAGGCAGCACTTAAGCAACAAAAACAAGCGTGGCGCGAGAAGCCGTAAAGGAAAACAGTTCAACCAAGGCTTGGAGATGGACTCCTGTCCACCGGACAAAAGAAACCCCACAGAAGGCAGGAAAACTGGCGCGCTCACGTTTGGTCCGTACGGTTAGCTGTGGAGCGCCTCCGGATCCGAGCAACCACCAAAACAAACAAAAGAAATCAAAAGAACGTAGGAGACCGGTCGCAAGACCCGATCCGATCCGATCCAACTTGACTTGGGCAGACTGGAAGGCAAGGCAGACAGGTAAGGAGATTGAGCGGTATAATCATCTGACACAGAGAAGTCTGAAGGGGAGAAATAAGTAGGAAGGCTAATCAGTGCGCAAAGGAAACCGGTGCGCCCTAACGAGCCACCCAGGTGTTCTGAAGGAGGGAAGAAAGGGAAAGAATCAGCTTTCACAGACAGCGCCTAACACTTTCAGATTTTAAACTCCAGCTGGATGTTCCTTAAACACCACATCAGAGGTTTTCTAAGAACTTAAAATAGTGGCTCTTTAAAGCATAAATAAACCATTCATTGATGTGAGTTAAACATGAGTTAATGATGACTTAACATATGTAATCATCATGAACACAAAAAACTTCCATTTAGCTGGTGCTACATGCTGCAGTAAGTAAGAATCACATAGTTTTCATTCATTTGCTATAAGTTAGACAGCAGCAGCCCTGTGAGCCTATTTTTGCACCCCAAGGAGGTGACAAGTCATGGAGGAGGTGGTGAAAATGGTTGATAGATTGCTCTTTCCAACCTGCTCCACAGCCTACAAAGCCTTCACAATCTAATCTCACTGAAACTAGTATGTTTAAATTTCCTAATCGAGGGTTTAGAACGGCTAATGACAAATATAGACTTTGTAAGACAAATGTAACAATTAGTAACAGCAAACTTGCCATGTTGTTGCCTCCATTGCAACTATCAGAATATTTTTCCAAACCCGATGGGGAGTAGGGTCATGAGATCTTTCATCAAGGAAATTCTAATGAACATTGTTCTTTCGTATATTATAATTTAACAAGTTTAGGAGGAGTTTGCATACTGTTTATAACTATAATAAAGGCTTTGTTGAATGTTTATAATCATATATACAATACACTTAATAACAATGACTGCATACTTTATTGAAGATCAGTTAATCATTTCTAAATTAAACTTTTCACTATTTAGAAACCAGTTATTTATTAGTTGTGATTCATGAGATCATTTAGAACATGTTAATAAATTATTACTAAACTATTTTAAAGCACTTTCATACATCTTAATCTTCTGAAATCCTGTAATAGTTGCTCAGTGAGATAATAAATGTTTTATTAACACATATTCCTACTATACAGTGGCTATATTGGAAAAGTAGACGTGGATGGGGAGAATCAAATTGGAGAAGTGATGAGAGGCAGGTCACGGCGAGCACACAGCCCTGTATGTTCCTCACAGAGTCTGCACTAAAGCCTGGAGAACGGAGCAGAAGGGGGTGTTTGTGGTTTCGGGGGGTGTTGGGGTTTAAAACTCTCAGCCTCTAATCCTGACACACTGTCTCCACCAATTAGAACTCCTTCAAAAGGCGAAAGGGGAGGAAAAAACAAAACCAGAAAGCCAGCGAGGGCATATTTAGTAACATTTTGGCAAGCTATAATTACATGTATGGCTAACAGAAAGATTTAACTGCTTTTCCCCCATTGATTGACAAGGCAGAAAACCTCAAATATTCAATACAAACCTACTACAGCCAGAAAAACATTCTGACAAGTGCATTTAAACTATGGTAATAAATTTGACTGTTTACATGAACCCAATCTAAGGGATAAGAGAATCCCCAAAAGGCCTGTAAAAACTAAATTGAAAAACTGTAAACTATCTGCCAACAAAGTAGAGAAAGAGTTTCTTTTATTTAAAATATGTGTTCTTCCATTCTTACACCTGCTAAATACAGACAACTAAATTACAATGTTCCTTAACTCAATAAATACTTTTATTTCAATTATATTGATATTAATATATTTAGATTACAATAAGAGTTTTAATAACAAGAGTTTTTTCAATGCAAAGCATAGAAGAAATTATGGGTATTAAAGCATTACAGACCTCCCCTCACATGGCATTGCATGCTGGGATAAAGACGCCATTACATTGTTTGTTGTTGACTCCAGAAACAGATTAGATTTCAACTCAAACAGAATAAAAAAAAAAACTATGAAAGACATTTAATTTTATGCATTTGGTGGACTCTTTTTTTTTTTTTTTTTTTATCCGAAGTGACCTACAGTACGGGTAGAGACACCAGTCTCTGGTAGCTCACAATGGAAGTTTCTCTGATTATCTATCAACCATAGATGGAAAGAAAGAATGAGAGATGTTTCTATATAGGTGTTAAATTAAAGCATTAAAAATAAATAAAGTAAATACATTATAATTAAATAAATGAATTAAACATTGAAGGTATGCTCATCAAAGCTTTGCAAACTCATTCCTGTGATCCTTCGCTGCGGATCTGTCGTAATTTCCGGCGCTGCCCTGCTAGTCACGGGCGCTGATGGAAATCTTATGGACGAGTCTTTCGCCATTAAGAACAAGATCCAGCGTCTCCCGCTGCTAGAGCCCATCAGTATCTTTGCTCCCAGCAAACCGGTGAGACCAACAACCTTCAGGAACCATCATGAGACTATTTCCGTTTTGATTTATAATTTGCTTGGTAATCCTATTGTTCTGGGTAACCCCTGGTTTTCTTTGAATAATCCTCAATTAGATTGGGCTAAGGGGGTGATTCTATCTTGGGGAATAGGGTGGATAATTCTCCATTTATCCCTGTCTCTACTTTACAGGAGGAGATTATCATGACCTTGCAGCAGTTTTTATTAAAACTTGTCTTATGGACCACGACATTTGCCAATAGGTACAGTCTGGTCCGGTTTGCACGCAGAGCAAGTCTAGCAACACTCCACCCAACCTCTTCCCATCCCATCGAGACCATGAGCAGGAATCACTTTAGATTTTGTTAGAGTCACGCGGTAACACTACCATCTTTACAGTGGTAGACCGATTTTCTAAGGCAGTCCATTTCTGACAGAGGTTCTCAGTTCACCTCCCAGTTCTTGAGGGAGTTCTGTTGCATTAACTTGTCTGTTAACGGATGGCGGTTCAGGCCGAACGCGCTAATCAAGATTTAGGATGGATGCTCCATTGCCTAGTAAAACGCAACCAATCATCCTGGTGCAACCACCTCCCGTGGGGCGAATACGCAAATAATTCTTTGCCATCTGCTGCCACCGGGGTCTCCCATTTTTTTGTTGTCTTGATTACCAGCCTCCCCTCTTCCTTGAACAAGAAAAGGAGGTGAACGTTCCCTCAGTCGATGCATTTATTTAATAAGTTAGACGCACCTGGGTTCTTGTAAAGAGGTCTTTAGAGGAGTCTCAGAGACACTTATGTCGCGCTGCAACCTGCCATTGCATGCCCGTGTCTTCCTACACCTGTAGCCAGAAGGTCTGGTTATCAACTCTTAACCTACCCATCAAGAACTACTCGCGCTAATTGTTACCTCACTTCATTCGTCCCTTCACTATTTCCAAAGTCATTAGCCCGGTAACAGTTTGGTTCCGACTCCCTAGCTCACATTCCTGCATACATCCAGTTTTCCACATCAACTGTGTTTAATCCTTTATCCATTCTCCCAGGCACCCTCTTCCCTCCAGCTTAATAATCGAGGGTCCTTTCAGGTCAAGAAGTTGCTCGATGTCAGATGAAGGGGTCTTGGCCAACAGCACTTACCGGACTGGGAGGAGTACAGTCCGGAGGAGAGAAGCAGGGTCACCTCACAAGACATCTTAGACCACTCCCTCATTGAGGAGTTTTTTTTGAACGTTCTGTTGCGCATGGGGGCACTCCTTAAGTGGAGGGAACTGTGAGGTGTTGAGATTAACCTTGCTTAAGTAATGGGGTTTTGATTCTCTTTTGAAGTTATGATCTCCTCTTCTACAGTGATATTGTGTTTTCCCCTGTTTTGTGCTTACTAATTGTTTTCCTTGTGTCTCCTATTCTGCTCATCTCTGTCACAATAACAACATCCACCTGCCTCCTGTCAGTCTTGATTGGCTCGCTATTTAAGCTTGCCGTCGGCGTAGTCTGGTTGTGAGTTGAGTCTATTTCCATTGAAAAATTCTCAATGAAGCCGTTTCCATTGCTACTTTTTCCCTCCGGGCCTCCTTGGTTGTTTATTTCCCTCAGGGCTGCCTTGGTTATCTTTGTTATATTTTTGGGACATTGAAATAAAGAGTAAGCCATATTACATGCTCGCGTCTGGGTCCTCATCATTGTTCTTTCTTCACAAGCACTGAATATATTTAATAAACACATGGAGCTTTCACTTCATATAAAAAGCCAGCATGTATAAATTACAAAAGTAAACAAAGTGAGAAATATAGATGAGCCCGTAAAATATCTTTGTAAAATTTAAGGTCTCTAAAAAAGTCCTTTGGAGATCGTATTCAATTGTGGGCGAGCACACTGCTGACAAGTTTCAGCAACCATTTGTTACTTTTGCCAACTTAAAATATTAAACTAGGCTAACGTTTTTAAAGCCTGCTGATAAATGAAGGGCAGCAACCATACAAGGCTAATCAAAGCATCCAGGTTCAGCACCAGTCATTGGCTAACAACATAGAGACAGTAGCAATCTCAGCTTTGCTTCTTGGATAATCATATTTACATAGTTCCACATTAGATTTGTTAGTAGCAAACTATTTCATAATAATGCGAGCTAGTTTAACAGCTGAGTTTATTATCTCCTGCACCAGCCTCCTGCCGCTGTAATCAATGTGTAATGAACTTCCAGGTTCAAGCCACCTTATGCTATCTCTTTTAATTGAATTGAATTTTGTTCAAAGTGTGACAGGCCCTGTTAATAACAATACAATACTCAAGTTATTGTTTACCAAACCAAATATGACAACAAAATTTTCACTAATTATGTGGTGAACAAATTTGACCAATGCACCTACAAGGAAAGACCATATGAAAAACAATGTTGAAACCAAAAATGTAAATGTTCAGGAAAACTTCACTTGAAAATAAAACTTTATCAAAATATTGTGAAAATGTTACCCTTGTTTCATTCCTAAACAAATATTTAGGCTTAATAAACTTTACAATTTTTCAAAGATGATTTTAGGGTGCATGAGTCAGGTAGCCAATCTGCAATGGCTGAGGGCCACAGTCTGAGGACATTAACATGGACCCTCTATGTTAAAGCAGAGTAACAATCTCTATAGTTGTGGGCCAACCTCAGTCAGTTGAGGCTTAATTGCTACATTTTTATTTTAGTACACTTTAATTTAAATCATTTAACCAAAATGATGGCAAATATTAAATGTGTTTTGATTTCACAGTACTAATTTTGTAGCATGGTTCTTCCTCTCTTTGCTCGAGAGAGAGAGAGAGAGAGAGAGAGAGAAGAATACTTCAAAATCAAGATAAGAGTCATTAAGGAAGCCTGTGCATTTCAAAGGCTGCATGTTCGTATGTCAATACTGGGTGAATTGTTTACTTCCCTTGCAAATGCCTGACAGCAGTCAGCCGTCAGACGACAATGTCAAAACAACGACATCCGCCTTGTTCTCATATCCCGTAATTGAGCATCAACCACCCATAGAACAGAGAATTCCTCAGTTCCACAAGCCCTCATTTCCTGAGCCAGTGGATGAACTGTAATCACACTTGTACAAACCACCATACTTCATTACTGCAGCGATCGCACCAATTATCAGCGTCTAGGGAGTGTCCACAATGACACCTTGCTGCTTGCTCGCCTGTATTGGTGGCAACTCTCTACAAAGCAGTTAATGCAAATGTTGAACATGCTTAACAAAATCAAATCAACAGTGTGTAGAACATTGGGTTTAGGTTTTTTCCTGTAGTTGGTTGCTTTCCTGCGCTGATACATATTATCTGTGTCGGGGCTTTGTTTTTTCTTTTTTTTTTCTAATACAACCCTGTCCGAAACGACACTCTGAACTTGTGAACTTCACTAATGAGTCCACACTTGGATGACATCAAGAAGGCCAGACTTTAGGGAAACTTGAGTCAAGTACACGAAGGTGCTCATAGGTCGTACTTTGCAACTCGTGTCTCACTGGAAGACATAAAAGCTCCCCTGGTGTTTGGACAATCGCTGCGATTCAACTTAAATAAAGTTGTTTAATACTTCTTTTTTTTTTCAAAATTGATTGTAATGCTGCAAAAGACAATTTTGTTGTTTATTCAAAGTTAAAGCACAGAGAATTAAAACCTGTAATTTCTAAAAGATCCTAGATCAATGTTGCTCATTGTTTGTGTTTGGTACCCAATTCAATTTTAAAGAGCTGTCAACAAGGTTGTTCAAATAATAAAACATATATTTTTGGTCATCTCTCGGTTACATGTTTACGAGTAACTATCTTGCTTATTGTGTCTTGCATACGTGTGAGCTCCTCCTATCAATTGTCCGATTGGTCATTCCCAAAGAATCCTCAGTTATACAGCCTGTGCTGATGCATGTATAGGGGGTGCGGCTGACCACATTTCAGAGTGTAAAATTAGTAGTTGGGACTTTTGAACTTAAAGTCAACAGGTTCACATTGTATAAGAGAACTGGGAAAGACCCTATATCAACAATCAGCCTTGAGAGAGGGACACAAAGCAACCAATTCAGGTATGGATTGTCAAGTGTACCGCTTTTGGCACATTACTTGCACCCTGGATCTTCTTGCACCATCAAAAACAATGGTCTTCAAAAACAACTTAACCTAACTGTAACATTCCCAGCTGAACAGAAACACCTCACTCTCAAACTGATGTTTTCTTCTTGTTTATTTCTTTGCAAACAACATAAGAGCTAGATGGAAACAACAACAAAAATAACAGCCATATCAATCAAGTGTAAAACATTACATCAAATATCTATATGAAATAAATACAAACACATAAATAAACGACAAACAAACAACCATAATTAATTATTAAAGTGAGCAAACATGCTAAGAAGCCAAACACAACACAGTTAATAAAAATATTTGCAAAATTTCTGAACAAAAAACAATAAAGATATGTTCAAGCATTACCTTGTACCCTTTCCAGCTAGGAGCTAAAGGAAAGCCATTGAACATGCTGTGCTCCTCAGTTTGTTTAAGTGTGCAAACTGTCCATGAACCATATCTTGTCAACTTCAGGACACAGGCCTAAATCATGTGACCCATCTATTTCCCCATACAAGGAAGGAAGGCTGCCCCCTACTGCCTTGGATAAACCAGTAGCTCAAAACAAAACTCCATGATCTCTTACACTAACATTTTATTATATCTCAGTATAACACAATACACTGCAAAAAAAAGAATTTTAAGCAAAGCTGAAAATGCTTAAAATTAGATTGAAAATCTTGATTTTCTTATTTTAGGAAGAATTTTCTAATTTAAACCTTTTGGGTATAGATTACTTTGCTTATTTTGGGAAAATAACACTTACATTTTCTTGAGGAGAAAAAAATTCTTATTCTGGTCATTTATTTTCTTGAATTGAAGAAACTATGTGAAACAAGTTGCCGATTTCGCCAATGATCATAAAACAAGAATCTTAAAACAATAATTTTTTTACTCAACATATTCTTATTTCAAGAATGTTATCGATATTTTATTTTAAGAAATCAATTTTAAATACTGGTAAAAACATGCATCTTGGAACAAGAAAAAAAATCTTAAATCTAGCTTTAGTCTAGATCAAGTAAAATATCTGACAAGGGAGTAAGAACATTTGATTTCTTGAAATAAGACTCAAATGTTTGTGAAAAGAAAAGAAGAAAAAGTATCTACACCGTAAATAAATCATCAATACCCCAAACCTTCATAACCGTCCAGTTGTGAACTAACTTTGATGGAAGAGATTTGTACTTCAAAAAAAGCACTCTTGAAACAAGAAAAAAAACCTCAAATATAGATTTTGCTTAGATCAAGCAAAAGATTCTGCTAATGGGGTAAGCAAATTTGCGTTGGCAAGAATTCTTAAAATTAGCAAAAACTTCTAGCTGGAAACATAAGCTGTTGGATCTTAAAAAATACTAAAACTCTCAAAACAAGTCTTTCGAAGCTGTGAAAAATGAATTGAAACTAGAATATTCCAACTTGTATCTAGTCACTAGTGGTCTTAAAACTAGACAATCTGTCTTAAAACTAGAAAGTTTTCTCTTTTAGTGTTATACATCTTATCAGAAACCAATTAACTTGTCAGCACTGATAGCGTAGTGGTCAGAGCACCCACATGTGGAGCTGAGGCCTCTGGTGACGGGGGTCCGAATCCAGCTCTGGTCGTTTGCTGATCTTCTCCCCAGAGCTCTACTAAGTGTTCTTCTTCTCTCCTATCTGAACTGTACTACCTAAAAATACATCAATAGTTCTAAATAATATATAATTTAAATTAAATATTTAAGCTAGAATTTCTAGTTTTAAGAACTCATATTTTACTTTAAGAACTAAAATTAAGCACAAACTTTCTTAATTTAAGGTCATATTTAAGGTCAATTTTAATACTAAATTTTCTAAGTTAGTCTTAAATAAAAGAGAAAACATCCTAGTTTTAAGACAGATTGTCTAGTTTTAAGACCACTAGAGACTAGATACAAATTGAAATATTCTAGTTTTTGTCTATTTATCAGCTAGAATTTTTTTCTAATTTTAAGAATTCTTGCCAAGTCAAATTTGCTTACCCCATTGGCAGATTTTTTTGCTTGATCTAGGAAGAGTTTAACTTTATTTAAGGCTTTTTTTTCTTGTTCCAAGAGTGCATTTTTTGCAGTGTAAGCCTCAGTTCCAAAGGTGGCACAACAGCATCTGCAAGCAGTTCACCAAATGAAATGAGGTTAATCATTCAATTAACATACGTTTGGGAGGAGTTTCAGGTGGACTTTGAATAAGTGATGCATGCTTTTATCACTTCACGTCTGGACTATTGTAATGCTCTCTACATTGGGATCAATTACAAAATGCTTCCTCGTTTACATTTAGTCCAGAAAGATGTAGCACGTTTTATAACAGGAACAAAAATGAGAGCACATATCACACCAGTTATAGCAACCTTGCATCGGTTGCCGGTACATTTTAAGGTTGATTTTATTATTTTATTGGTTTTAAATGGACTGGTGCCAAAATACTTCAGTGAACTAATTCAGATATATACATCTGCGTATTCTCCGAGGTCAGAGGGTCAGCTTCAGCCAGTGGTTCCAAAGACAAGACTTAAAACTGGAGGGGTCAGGGCATTAATCGTGGACTGCACAGCCTCCCTTTTTTAAAATGGCTCCTTCAGTAGAATGTTTAAAGTCTCGTCTTAAAACTCATTTTTACTCTATGGCTGGCTTTTAACTCTGTCTGAGCTTGTGTGGTCTTCTGTGTATTTTATTAATGTGCGTATATATTTATATTTTCAAGCGTCACAGTGGCGCAGTGGGTAGCACGGTCGTCTCACAGCAAGAAGGTTGCTAGTTCTAGGCTCGGCTGGGGCAGGTGGCATTTCTGTGTGGAGTTTGCATGTTCTCCCCGTGATCGTGTGGGTTTTCTCCGGGTGCTCTGGTTTCCCCACAAGTCCAAAGACATGCGGAATAAGTGAATTGAGTAAGAACGATTGCCCATAGTGTTAAAGAGTGAATGTGTGTGTGAATGTTTCCCAGCGATGGGTTGCAGCTGGAAGGGCATCTGCCGTGTAAAACATATGCCAGAGAGTTGGCGGTTCATTCCGCTGTGGCGACCCCGAAAGGGAAGAAAGCCGTCATATGAATGAATATTTATATTTTCACATTTCCATCTCTTTTAAACACTGTTTTGTGCAGCACTTTAAGAACTTTCTGTTTGTAATATGTGCTATAGAAACAAAAGGGATTGGACTCGTTTTTAACATGACCTAGCTGAGAGTCAATCTATAACAAGAAGTACTTGTCTAGTGCAGTTACAAAGGGCATGATTTTAAGTAGTTCATTACATAACACGATAGAACATAATTTAAACACAAGTAGTCTTTAATTCATTATTTAGTCCAACAATCAATTTATTTGAGAGTAGAGAAATGTTTTCAAGTCAATTAAACTCACATCCCCTTCCTGACTTCCAACATCAAGCCTTTTTTAAATGTGTTCCTGCACTTCTGATTTATCATCGACTACACCTGTCTCCCATCTCAGGCTCTTTATAATTGATCACTGCAGGCATCTATTTGTAACTTGAATAGAAACATCAGCATAACCCCAAAAACAGAGTGAAATTTGTTTCTATTCCCCTTCCAGTGTATAAAAAATTGTTGTGAAAAGATTAATAGTATAATTGCTTGTTTTTTTTCTTTAGTCCTCCTTCCATCTGTTGCCCATTACTCTTTATGACTGGAGCTTGTATTAGATTGTGACTAAATGTCCAATGTGAAATCTCGCATTTTCTAGCTACTCAGCTTTGATGTGATCTTGTCTGTCACTGCACAGAATCGTGAAGGCATCTAACATCTGAAGTGCAGTGGTCACCAATCCCAGACGCCAAAAAAGCCTGCTTTTGTCTTTCAACTCAACACATGACATGAATCTGAACAGTTGAGCGCAAGATTAGCAGGTTTTATGCCATACCCCTCTCTCTTTCAACATCTTCCCCTCAGCAGATGTTAGGGCCAGGAGTGGCATCCCAATAAGCCACAAGTGAGCGTATTTGCTTTCCACAAGCATGAAAGAGAAGCCACAAACAGTCTGCTGTAGCTCAACATGAAACAAAGCACTTGAAAAAGAGGCCAGAAAATAAGTGATTTCTTAAAATTTAGATGCGAGTGGAAACTAAAGATTTTGTAATGCAACCTTTATTGAGGTTGCTGGTTTCCGCGCAGCAAGCGTTTTTATGTGTTAGAAGAACTCCCTGTAATTTTCTTCACCACGAGCACTGGACAGGCTTATAATAAAAAGACCTCTATTCTGGGATCCTCTGTAATATTGGCCTCATCTTGTCTTCATGCGCTTCTGTCTTGTTTGAGGAAAAACAGACAGCAGGTGAGAAATATCCAGTCGAATGGATAGAATGTAGCAAAAAATGGATTTATCCAACCCCAAACTAATTTGTCACCTTCAAATTGAGCTAATCATAGCTGTTTTTCTAATTTTTTTTAGTAAAATAATCTAGTCAGTAAAAATGAAATTAAACTTATAACGAAGTTTGTTTTGTTAAAGCAAATGCAATTTGTGGTGGCAGAAAATTTCACATTTTTTCAAATCCAAACCTTGACCGATATGTATTTATTTTCAAAAATTATTTTTTTTTATTTTCTACTCTATGCAGGTGAACTCCGAGCTCTTCAGATGCGGCTTGAATTATCAGTCAACAAATGACTAAGACGTTTGCAGATTAACTCTCCGCATATTGTGTGCTCCACATCTCTAATCTCTGCTTGGGCATCGCTCGGCTGACTGTTACTTCGTGTAACTTGCTTAATAAACACTTTCCACTATTGAGGGATCAGCAAGGGGCAACCTTTTGCTCTCCCTCTTGAAGCTCTATAGGAATTGACTGAACTGCAATTCCCCTAGTGGCTCCAAAAGACTCCAAAAGAGAGCAAGTACTCATCCACTCCAATGTTAAAACTGGCTAACTTTGGAGTTGAAAAACCCCTAGCTCTACCCCTAGCTCCATTAGTTTTGTGGATTCAGATTGCTAGTTTTGACCTTCATGAACACTCTGAGAGGGGCGAATTATTTTCAAATTCATTAAATATAAATTTAAATATAAAATTTGATCCAGGCAAGGTGAGAGTAACCAGGGTGCCCAAGGCCCTCTACTAACATTCGCCACTCAATCAGAAGGATCCTAAACCCCAACTGAGCCGTGATATTTGCAAGATCCTTTCACAGCATCCTTTCATTGAGATGCACTAGCTGCTAGGCCCCAAAGGCAATTTTAGCCGCACTACTTGCCAGGTTAACCAAATACCCTTTCATCTACCCACCTCCACCCCCACCCTCAGCAGTGACTGAGCCACCCCAGGTCACTCAACAGTCCTGGACTACCACACGGACAGCTCTCCTAGTACTCTTTTCCATTGCTCACCAACCACGCTTGCGAAACTAGGTATTTACTAGGTGCTGGTAGTTCTGTAACCGGAAGGTTAGTGGTTCGATCCCCTCTAGGGCCATTCTGCCACATCCTGTCAGACTGCAACAGGGCAGCTGAGGTCTGCATTATTATTATTATTTAAGAAATATGAAAATGCAGAGGGCTAATGATTTTTCCTCAATCAGTGTACCCAATGGAATAAAAATCTAGCTGTTATGATGGGTTAAAAAAATTTAAAAGTTACATTTTCAATTAATCTGGCACCGCAAGCCAAACTCATAATCCGGTAGGTCCTACATAAAATCTGTGCAATGCGCATATTTTTTACAACGTCTAAGCATTAAGTGTAGCAACAACAGTTAGTGTTTCTGATTCCAGTCATACAAGGATCATACTACATCACTGACATTTTAGACCATCTTTTGGTCATTAACGATGCATGTTTGCAGCATTTATAAAGCATCTATGCAACATATTATGTCCCTGGCGGTTTGAATTTATTGCAAAATTTAACATACAAAACTTACTTGTTTCATCCAATTAAATGCGTTTCTTCAAATTAGATGTAGAATTCTTGAAGGCTGATATTCAATTCAAACCTCTTCCTGTGTAACGTTGCTAATCCGTCTCTAGCACTTCATGAAGGTACGAGGGGCTGGAGACAACCTGAAGTGGAGGACGCTGTACTAATTTACTCAACCTTCGAAGACCAACCAATCAGAGGTCTGCCGAGGGAATATGCTTACATGACAGTATGCGTCCTTCAGATCTAAAATAGCGAGCCAATACCCTGGATGTACTGTGTGTCAGATATATCCTCCTGAAGGGAGTCTTAGGAGACAAGCATTCAGAAGACGCAGGTGAAGGAGAATCGTCCTCCTCGCGCAGGACCAGGGCCTCTGTAAGAACAGAGGTCATGACCCCCGCTTATCCTGGGTGGCCTGACAGAATGTCATACTAACTGTGCCGGATAGCGCCGTTAAGCCAAGGACACATAATGGCATTCGAAACTCCACCAGTGTCCGAAACTCCACTAATTGCTTCAAAGCTGCTCGCTGATAGTTCCCATAGAGGAGCCGTATATTTGGACCTACCATTGAGGTCTGAAGGGAGTTTAGATGGCGACCAACCTGGACCTTCAGGCTCAACCTCAGAGAAGCAACTGGTTCCAACCCAAGAGGTTCACTCGAAGCTGACTCAGAAGCTGACTGCCATCGGTGCTGCACTGCATCTGACCCCCCACTGAACAGAGACTGCAGTTGGCTCTGCAACGCAAGCCTTCTGGCTATGCACATAACCCAGGGAGTTGAATGTTTTTAATAGTTTTCAAGCCATACTTGATTAAAGAGCTATTTAGGATAATAAAATGAACAAAAGTATGTAGTGTAGAAAGCTGTCGTACTTGGTCAGCCTATTTCTTTACAAGACTTTTCTCATTTAATTATATAAAACCAGTGATTATAAGCCTTTGAAAACACATGTAAACATGCTCCTCCTATAATCCTAAAGCTCACATCTAATTAAGTCTTAATGGAAGTCTCGGAGATGATCCAAAGCACCACATTCTTCCCATTTAGAATCTGGTGGCAAGAAATATTTAAAAAGGTCTCATGTGTGGTTACTCGTTCTAATGGCAAAGGCTGAAGTTCCCCAAAACGAAGGGAAAGTAGTGAAAAAACACTCTTGTTGCATGACAGAATCCATCCCAACCAAGACTTGTCCTTTAATACCAAAGCTTTTTCATGTGGCTTCTCCACGATTGCACATGAGGAAATGCAAACCACAATCTTACAGTACTTATTATACACCGAGAGTATGCTTATGAGTGTTTCTGTGTGCATGAGGAAAGATCAGTGCTGTTGCACAGCATGCCTGAAATTGAAATGACACGTCTTAATTTGTCAACAAGCACATTCATGGAAACAACAAACTTCTGTGTAAAAAATTGAAATGGTAAAGCAGTTTCTTGCCATTTTTAATTTTGTTTTTACAAATGTGAATAATTGTTCGGCCCTAATTTCTTTATTTTTGAGTCTCCAAAAGAGACTCAAAATTCTTTAAATTCAAGGACATATTAGTATATTTATTATTCAGCTTCCCTCAGACAGATCTTTTGAACTCAAAATAAAAGTAATATTTTGAAATGGAATTAGCTTAAAAATAAGACTAGAAACACACAAAAAAACATTTCAGTAGAGAATTAACCAACCTGACTTAAAAAGTGCATCAATTTTAAGATTTTTTAATATAACATTAAACAATTACCAAATACAAAAATGTACTTCAAATATAAAAAATTGCACATTTACATTTTACAGTTAAACTAATATCAAAACACAATAAGAAAATAACTATGTAATCAACGAAGTAAGATTATGCTGTGATAACTAGATTAAACCTTAAGAGCTTTTGTGTCACATTATAGGCTCTACTTTAAGATATTTTTTATAAAAAAAAAATCTTTCTTGTAAACATCTTTCCCATCAATAAACAGGTGAAAAATATACTCTGAGCATGTTTGTACACCAAACAATTACGGCCCTGGAATGGATGGACCTTAATCTTACTCTTATTTGCCAAATCAGAGTCTTTTCAAGAGCTAAGAAAATGAACTCAAAATATCTTTAAATTGATCCCCGACTTCAATAAACGTCTGACTTCTATGGGCCAAACCCTAACTTATTCTATATGAAAGTTTTTTTGACCCATTTAACCCCTTCTTGGAAATCCTAGATCTTACACAACACGCGACAGGGCTATGAAACGGGTTGTTAAAAAGGTTTGACAATTTCTTTGAAAACAACATGGTCAAAAAAAGTAACCCTTTTTCAGACTCTAATGACATGTAGCGTTTGAAGGTAAATATAAGATTTGTTAATTTAAAACGTACCAGAGATGTTAAACATCTCCAAAAAGGAGTGGGAAAAAAAACATATTTGGTGACATGTGCAAACAAGCTCGCTATGGGAAATTTTAGTGGCTGGCAACAAGGCTTTGTCCATCATTAGATGGTTTATCCCAAAATCGTGTCACGATGGGGTCAACTTTTTATTTCCCTATCTTACTGTTATAACAGATCCGAATCAAATAGAAGGCTGATCCTTTCCTTTTTCTTGGTTAAACATGCAAGTTCAATAGTGAATTGAATAGCTTTTCATCCTTAAAACGTTCTGCTTTCATCCCCTCTCAGATTCTTTTTTTTATAATAAAGTAAAGATAACACTTTTTTTAGACTTGAGTTTGTATAATGAGAGCTGGTTAAGGGAGCACCATCATACTGTTCTTTCTTTCCTCTTACTGCCATGCATGAACTGTCAGCCACAGAAAAGTAAAAAAAGAGGAGGCTAGATGAAGTGCCCTTTCATTCCAGCATTTTGATGGTTTGGCTAAAAACAGGGTGTAAGATGATTCAGATTTTATAAGCTCACTCTTGCAGGCGCCTGCGTCACCCTGAAGCCCGACTTACCACTTATTCACACATCTCTTGCGCTATCTTTCCATGTTTAGCGGATGTGCTCCTCTAACATCTGGAGCTTAGCTTTAAATATATATATTTTTTATTTAAGCAATGGAACTACTGGGTCTTTAGATTTATTTATCACGGTTGATAAATGAAATAGGCATGACCAAAATAGTTAGTGAGCTTATTAATTGTTGCTAATTAATTGTGGGCTCGTTTTCAGTTTTCATCAAAAGAAAAATGATAAAAGCAATTGTTATTTTAAACTGAGATTCACTGGCCTTGGCTCATGTTCTGTGAAAAACATTTATCAGAACCCATTTTTTTATGATTTTGTGATTGTGTTTTTTATGGTGGTGTAAATTCCCTTGAGAATATGCTGAATGAACGAGACAGTCCATAAAATCACAATAGCAGACATAGGCTAACCTTCATGTATTTAGCAAAACACAAACTTGGTGGTTGGAAGAAAAAAAGGAATAGGAAGGGGATAGACGTTTCTCTAAACATGTCTGATAGTTACTACCATTCTGACCACTGTCCATCATCATTTCCGCCTCATGGCTGCTGCTGGCATGCTGACTGCTGCCAGAAAAAACATGGAGGCAGACGAACTGCTATTGCTAAAGCAAGCAGATGTGCTGCTGGTCAATGTAAATATCTGAAGTAGCCTGTGTGATGCTGCCCCCTGCTATTCACAAGCAGCTTTGCGGGCAGACTTTAACAAAAGTCATTCATTCATTCATTCATTCATCTTCATGTCGGCTTTCTTCCCTTTCGGGGTCGCCACAGCGGAATGAACTGCCAACTGTCTGGCATATGTTTTTTACGCGGCGGATGCCCTTCCACCCGCAACCCATCGCTGGGAAATGAACAAAAGTCATTCATCTGAATTATGAGCAGTCTGATGCATTTCTTTCCTTTAAAAAGAAGTATACTTTAATACATTTAAGAAAGCCCAAGGAAAATTTAGGTTTTGGAACTTTTGGCTCCTTACGTCGTCCCCATTAAATGTTTGGAAACAAAACCTGTCAGGCTTCATTTTACCATAGTGTAATACACAAACAAGGCACAATTTAATACTGGACTTCGTCATAACATTCTGTATGTAATAATTTTTTTATCTGTGCCAATAATAATAAAAAAAAAAATAATTGTAGTATATTTTTGTGTTTATAATTTTGATCTTCACGAACACTCTGAGGGGATGAATTGTTTTTTTAATTTACTTGTTTAAGATATATAAAATGTAATCATTCAGTCAATCAGACATTTGTGCTACACCTACGTCCTGCCTCTCTGGACCCATATTTGGTTACCGGGAAGTGATGCACTTCCACGAAGGCGACGGTTGGCAATGCCCAGTTTTAGCCTTTTTCACTGATCATACTAAACATTGCACATGCTTCGTCCATGTTATATACAGTCTATGGCCCAAACCTGTCTGGCCCTCCCCTTCCCTCTGTGAAGACAGACGTTTCATGCTAAACTGCAAATCAATGAACACTGGACAGTTGAAAAAGCATCTGGTGTGAGCCAGTCTTCTTTGTTTATGAACCAGTTGAATGTGAAGTTCATCTCACAAGCAAAAGTGGTTGTTCCAAGTTTTCTCTGATGGGCAGACACAAAATAGAGCCATTTCTGACAAACAAACTCACTCTTTGGTAATCTAAACAAAAGGTTAGGCTCTGAACATACGAAAACGCACTTTGGCATTGTTTATCCAGCACCAATCTGCTGCTGTCACACTTCCGGGTCGAACGACATTTCCTGTTTGTCGTAGAGAGGGGTTGTACTAGCGATTCATATGATTGACAAGTGGGTGGGGCTTGGGCGGGGATGAGGAAAAAAGGCTGAGATAAGGAAAACTAGATATTTTAAACTCAGAAAAAAGGAATAAAGGATTGCTCAAACAAGTGTGAACTAATCTGAATACTACTTGAGGCCTGTTTTTGATGAGGGAACAACACTTCAAAACCAGGATTGTCCGAAAATTCAAGTGATTATCACATGGCACCTTTTAGAAAAAAGATAAAATTGCTTATTTATACCATATTTACATCTGTACACATACAAGTCACTCTCAACAAACATAAATTAATTAATATTGCATTTCAATGATATAAATAAAAAAATATTAGTAAAAATCAATAGCAATAAACATTTGTGTGTAGGCTCTTTCAGATCATAAACTGCTCATGTCATATATAGTTTCAATAACAACTTGAAGACATTTAACAAACCTAATATAACTTTTCACACCGTTCATGCTCAAATTTTTATATAAACACTTTCTAAAAGTGGATCTGGCATAAAAGGCACCCTTTAAGGCATGGTTTAAAGTTAAAACCAGCAGGACAGTGGGACTCCAGGTGCAAGGATCCCTAGTTAGGATAATTATTTTATGTTGGAAAACACACTAAACCAAAACGCTCTAAAAATCAACTGTATATAAAAAAAATTTAAACGGAGAAACAGAGAGCTAAGCCCCATTCTAAATTCCTCTTCATCACTGACCCAAATCACTTTACATCACTAACTCAAAGGAGTATCATGGTTGACCATTTATTGTTTGTCTTATAGCCTTTTCCCGTCTCATCGACAGCCTGAGAATTCACATTATCATATCAAACCGTATGTTTTTATGTTAATTGGCCAACCCTTGGAAATTAATGTTTATGTTCTTGATCCTGTCTTGTTTTTTTAATGTAAAAATGTTGTCAAAATTTACCAGAAATCTTAATAATAATAATAGTATTAGTAGCAATAATAAGAATAACGCCTCCCATTTATATAGCGGTTTTTAAAACACTCAGAGCATTATTCATTCATTCCACATTTATACTCTAGGCACACACATCCAAACATCTTGTGAAGCTATCAACAACAAAACTTCTTGTCATAATTTTTAAAGTCTAATTTAATAGTTTTAATCGAACAATGTTACATATAATTTTATCTACAGGGCAGAAAAATGGCGCAGTGGTGGCGTTGGTCATCCTGTAACCGGAAGGGTCATTCTGCCTTTGCGGACCTGGGCAAGTCACTTCATCCGCATTGTTCTGTATAGATGAGTGTGACTGGTGGAGTGTGTTTGATGGTGGTACTGTCACGTCCTGTCAGACTGCTCCAGGGCAGCCAAGGTAGCTTATTACCACCAGAGTGTGAATGTGGAGTGAAAGAATAATGCACTAAACATTGTAAAGCGTCTTTGAGCTCTAGAAAAGTACTATATAAATATAATGCATTATTATTATCTTGTTACTTTTAATTATCTGATTTTTGCTTCCAGTTTTGTAAGCATTTTGTTCGTTTATACTTTTACCAGTAATGTGTGTTCTAGTATACACAACTGGTAGGTGGGTGCGCATGACAGGTTTGCTCTTTGATGTTCATTCATTACACCTCCGCTCTTTTCATTTTTCTTTTTAATTTACAAATGTTCTTTGTGTAACATGTTTTTTCTAGATTCAACCAATTCACCCTTTTGTTTGTCAAGTTTTTTTAGCTGGACACCATCCAACCATCCATTTTCTTGTCGGCTGTGTCCTTTTTGGGGTCGCCACAGCGGAATGAACCACCAACTCATCTGGCACATGTTTTATGCAGCGGATGCCCTTCCAACCGCAACCCATCCTGGGAAACATCCACACACACTCATTCACAATTTTGTTTTCCCCAAATCACCTGTACCACATGTCTTTGGACAGGTGGGAAAAACCAGAGCACCCAGAGTAAACCGACGCCATCACGGGGAGGACATGCATATTCCACACAGGAATGCCAACCGACCCAGCTGAGGCTTGAACCAGTGACCTTCTTGCTGTGAGGCAACTGAGCTACCTGCTGCATCACTCTGACACCCTTTTGTAAACACATTAGTTGTATTTTTGAAAATGTTTTTAGACACTGTAAAAAAAAGCAATACATATTTGTGTTTTTGGTCAATTCCAGTATAAAAAAAATATTTTTTTGGACAGTTTTCTTCTCATGGCTGCTGTTTGCAGTCAGTTACACATCTGCTGCAATTTCTCACAACCACATATTTACTAAGGATGCTATTTTACGGAAATTAAAACGATCTGCCACAAAGACATAGTCATGAATTACATTCTATAGTTCCAGCTGTACACAGAGCTGCTGAATGAACTCTGCCAACCTTCATTCATGCCCAAGCTGGAGGAAGCTCTGGGCAGTTGGCGAGAGGAAATGGCCTAGCTGGTTTGCGGTTTGGAGGAAGAATGGGAAGTATGCTGTTACTGTGGTGCTGGTCAGAGAGCAGTCTTTGGTTTCCTCACCACAGCAGCCCTGACCACATCTGTCCTCTGCGCTCTCTCAATCTTCTCAGCCATTTAAGCTATAAAATGCTTCCTCACTAAGTACGACTCCACCTAACTCTTAAAACCTGGACATTAAAAGAACACCCCCCTACAACCCCCACAAAACAGAGAATAAACCGGCTGTTACATTTGTGGAGTGGCACAGCAAGCTTTTCATTCATATGTTCTGATGTTGTTTGTGGTTATCTTGACTCTTTATGAACAAGCTAGAAAAACAGTTCAAGGACGAGAGGACTAAATTCATTGACTCACAAAGGAAAAGAGACAAACAATGACACGGGCACACATTTCAGTTCAAAATCCTGCCACATCAAATGCTTGTGAAGAAATATGGTTCTTTATTGAGAATGTATTTTCACAAGCTCAATAATTCCCCTCTTTACACGAGATCCAGTGGGTAGCACTGCCACCTCTCATGATGCCAGATTTCAAGTTATTTGAAGATTCTCGAGAGTTAATGGTAAGTGAATTTGCCACTGCAGTGGTTGCAGTTTATTTAGTTAAACTATAAAATAAAGTAATAATTGTAAGTTATGGCAATGTATCTGGATTATTTCAGTTCAAGTCAAAGTGAAAACAACAATGGTAACTTCATAAAATGTACTGTATAATAAGTTACGATAACAGATGAGCAATTTAACTCTTAAAGTAGACCTTATGCAAGTTTGTGGCAAAAAAACACTACAGCATACAAAAATGCATTGGACCGTGGGGTCATTTCCATCCACTCCAGTAAAGGTTTCCAGATGCGTTCCAAACTGTAAAGATTGAAGGGGGTCTCGTTGATCTAAGTGTAGAGGTGGCCCATGATCAATCACGCCAAAAATGTAATCGAAAATTGTCATGTTCAGGGCTGTAACTTCGCTTTCAGTTATAAATATTATAGCTGGAGAGTACAACTTTTAGTGAAAAAGTAAAATGTTACTTTTTTGTCCCTCGACACTTCAGATCAGAATCATTTTATCGTTACTTGTGTTCAATTTCTTACATCCCTCACTTTTTATGGACGACTGTTAAAACTTGTATTATGTATTTGAAACGGAAGTTGGTCCGTAAATATAACCGGTACGGATACGGAATTATTCATTGGTTCCTACAGGAAGCCAGCCGAATATATTAATGTTACATTATAATTGTTCTTAAAGTTGTTTTCGAGTAGTCAGAAAGCCGTCGGGTAATTAAAGCAATTTTAATCTATGCTAAAATTGTTTAGATGATGTATACAGCGGCAAAAGCATTGACTGTTAACAGGCGCCTCTGTTGACTCTGGTTGCCGAGTCTGTCCAGACGTCCAGCAGTGAGTCTCCATGGCTCTGGAGATCCTGCCCGGGCTGGAGAGCTCCGCTGTTTCGGTGCTGAGTCGCGCCGTACAGCTCGACCACTCTTCCCGCTTCCAGGAGGCGCTGGTCTGTTACCAAGAGGGCATCCAGCTCCTGCTCGACGCCCTCAGAGGTTGTGAAGTTATAATGTGTATTGTTACAATATGTTTAAAGATTTACTTTAACATATAATAATATTTAATAGCTCTAAAGGATGAAGCCAAAAAGGGGCACTACAGAGAGAAGATCAAGGGCTACATGGACCGAGCAGAACAGATCCAAGATTACGTGAACAAACTAAAAGAAGGTAGGATGAGTTCCAGAGAAAGTGAAGAGTTACAGGAGAACCCTTGAAAAAGTGTTTTTTAAGTCTCGACCTAATCAATTCAGACCTAACTTATTTAATAGGTCTAAAATACTTTACCTTTTTATGTTTTTGAGTCATTAATTGCAATGTTATTTACTGTACTTATTTTTGTTTTCCATTTCAGTGAAGATCTCATATAAATGCTTAATATATATTAATATATTGCTTAAATAAATACCTTCTCTGTGTCATGGGCATTTAGGGAAGATATAGACAGTGGAAAAATGTGGATTTTGATCCCAGGACCCATTTCAATTTAAATCAATGTAGAAACTGTTGGCTACTTCAAGTTATATGTGCATTACTTTTTTTTTTTAATAAATAAGGAGCCAAAATTAGAGCAAAGCAGATTTTTTTTTCAGAAAAGCTTGGATTTCCAAAAATATTCTTTTTAATGTAAGATGAGATGCTGTATTAAAAAGCAGGGTAGAAAAGGCTGTGGAAGTGTTGGAAAATATTAAACATATTCTGATTCAATTACCAATTCTTCAAAGTAAGGTTTGTTGTCATCTTTTTCGACTTGTGACACTATGACATTTAAGCATTTCCCAGACCTATAGAGTACAAGAAAATATTGTTTTAATGGAATACCATGACTTTAGGTCTTCAACAAGGGGCAACTTCCTCCTTTCCCTCTTGAAGCGTGATAGGAAGTGACAGAACGGAAGTTCCAAGAACGACTACTTGAGGCTGACTCCAAGTTCTCATTCACTCCAATGTTTTTGTTTGTTTAAGATCTATAAAATTTAAACTTTTAGCCAATCAGACACTTTCACTATGGCCATGTCTGTGGACAAGTACTGGCTCCTCTCATTTTGAGCTTCATTTGACTTTCCCAAAACCTATGTGTGACGTCACGAACACTCCATCCATGTTATTCACAGTCAATG
Organism: Danionella dracula; assembly: GCA_900490495.1. NCBI lineage: Eukaryota > Metazoa > Chordata > Actinopteri > Cypriniformes > Danionidae > Danionella > Danionella dracula. Next base: position 8,719,295 of record UELW01000245.1, read on the forward strand.
ATCTTGAAGCATTTAACACTACCAACTGGAAAAATTAGAGTGGAAATAATGTGTTATGTGTTCAGGGAATCTTTTGTACTTTTTTGTTCCGAAAAGTTGTTCTACTCATTGACATTGTGTGCTGCCTTGCTGACACCCGCAGACATTATGAACATTACACTTTGAACTACGTGTTGCGCATGTGTTGAAAACAGACAGAGACACCGTGCAACCATAGTTCTTGTTCGCCTCTACTCTAATCTTCAACTCAGGAGAGAGATTTGCTTGTAAGTAGAGGTTCTGTTTAGTTTAGAGGTGTTTTGGATGGAGATATTATAACTTGAAAAGTGTATTTATGTAGACAAATTATTTACAATGTTTGTGTAGCATGTTAACGCATGTGTGAATTACACAGGTTCGGCTCGATGTGTGTATCGGAGTATTGAAAATACATTTTGTAATTTTATTTCTGTTTATTATGTTTCCGTTTTACGAAGAAAAAAGAAAAATAAGCCATCACTGGAGATTCTGGAGAGAATTCTGGAGAGAAGAAACGGCTTCTTGTCATTTGTTAGCTAGCTGTCTAGCTACTACACAGTCACGTTGTTACAAGGACAGCATACAAGTTATTACCCAAACCTGTGATAAACATTTTACGGGTTTGCTGTTATATATAAAAAGCATTAATTATAATACTTATGCTTATTATATAGCCAGGTGTGTATTTGTAAGGAAAGTTGATTTGCACGTAGAGGTATCACATTTACTATTCAGGTCTCAGGATGATTATGTTATTTTTCAGAGGGAAAGTACCATGAGCAGATAAAGATAGCAGACAGCTCCACTGGTTTCAGCTATGAGTCCCTCTTCAGACCATACACCAGAGACGGACTGAGCGAGGTCTGGGTGGAGGATCCCTACATACGACACGTTCATCAGGTACAGGAAACTGAAATACTGAGAGTGAAGAACACAGTGAAGATCAGTAATGGAGCTTTGCTTTGCAGCTGTATAATTTCCTTCGCTTCTGTGAAATGCTGGTGAAATGCCCCTGTAAGGTGAAAATCATCCATCTTCTAACCACACAGGCTGAGGTAACAGCTTTTAAGTTTGTTTGAGTTTGAAGTAGCAGCAAAGAGAACTGAAATAGTTAACTGTGTTGTGCTTGTGTTGGTAAGAGTGATACAATATTTCAGATATAGTTGACTCCATAGCTTTGTTTAACTGCCTTTTAATGTTTCCACAAGCACTTTAGGGATGCAACTTTTGGTTTTGATTAAGCTGCAAAAATTTTAATTATGTTCATTATTAATAGTGCAGAGATCAGAAAAAAGTTCAAAACTACATGTTTTTTTTCAGGACAGCTCTGCTCAGCAAACCAGCGCCCTGTCAGAAATCAAGCAGTCTCTACAGAGTCAGAATGTCTGTCTGGACCTTCAGTTCTCTTCTACCATTCATGACAGAGAAATTCGGTACTTCACTGGTGTTTGCTGAACACTCTCTCTCTCTCTCTATTAGATACCCAGAAAGATTTCCAGAAAAGAAGAAAAGTTCATATGTTTAAACAGGTCATGGTCCACTTTCTCTGTTTATTCACTAACTCTATAGGACATTTGTCAATCTCAAGACCCACAGGCCAATTGTGGCTCCCCAAGTCATTTTATGTGGGGCAAGAGAGAGCTAAGAAGGTCTGACTGTTTCAAGACAAATAGGTCAAAAGAGATCTTTGACCAAAAACTTCATTTCCCACAATGCCATATAGACTATAATACCCACAAAGTAATTGTTTATTACCACTATGCAGCAGTGTTTCCATGTCAATGCCAAATAGTGGAATTTTGAAATAATGGTCCCAAAATTTCCAAGAAGAGACAAGTTGGGAAGACAAATACCTTTTTAAGTTCTACAAGGAGAATGCCATTATGTTATTTTAAAACTTAAAACACCCAAACTATATTACACTGCAACTCCTGTTTCTGAAGGTCTGAACCTTGTTAGCATCTGATTGAAAATCAGGTTCCTGGAGGAGATAGTTCTGGTAAGGCAAGCAGGTGTTATTGAGTCTCTGTGCGGCCTAGCACCGCGAGCAGTCAATCAATCAAGTTTTTATATAGCGCTTTTTAGTCTACTTTCAAAGCAGCTTCACAAAGTCCTAGTGAGGATCAGGTAATAGGAGTTCCCTCTATGAGGCCCCTAGGAGCCTTGCTAATCACCTCCCCAGCATAAAGAATATACAAACCCAAGATCCATTGGTGAAAAGGTTGCCGGACAGCACCTGAAACAAAACAAAAACAACAAACAAAGACAAAACTGAAACTAACAAATGAAAAACAATGGTTAGAAAATGTAACAGATCACAAACAGGTGTTCATCATCAGCTGCAGGATGAGGAATAAATTATGAGAATAGGTTAGATAGGAACATTGAACCACATTGTTTTTTTTTCAACAGTTTGTATGTTTATAGTGCTCAGACACCAGATCTGTTTAGACAAATACCAAGAGATAATTATTCGAATGCCAGATTAAACAGATATGGTTTAATTTAGTTTTGAACTCTGTGAGTGTAGCTGAGCTCCGGACAACATCCGGGAGTTTATTCCAGAGCTTCAGGGCTCTATATGAGAACGCTCTTCCCTCTGATGGATTTATTAATCTGCAGAATAATCAATGGTCCCGCTTCTTGGGATCAGGAGATATATTGGGAATATATCGTGAGAGGAGACTGCTCAGGTAGGCCGGAGCCAAGCCCTTCAGCACCTTGAAGGCAAGGAGCAGTATCTTATAGTCAATGCGATGTTAGACTGGAAGCAATGAACCGGTGTAATGTGGGCATATTTCTTTGTTCTTGTGAGAACTCTAGCTGCTGTGTTCTGGACTAACTGTAATTATTGTAGCATGGCACTAATTTTTCTGCATCTACAATAGGCAGCATGTTCCGTACTTTAGCAATGTTCCTGAGGTGAAAGGTAAGGTCTTAGTAACATAAGAGATATGGTTCTTAATCGTCAGTTCACTATCTATAATAACGCCAAGATTTTTAACTGTAGTGGAGAAATGAACAGTGTCCCCTAGCCCCATATTTAAAACTGAGAGATTCTGTAATTGCTTTTTAGAGCCAACAAGTAATATTTCTGTTTTATCAGGATTTAGCATAAGGAAATTTTAATTCATCCAATCATTGATATCAGCAGCACATTCTGAGATCTTATTTAGCTTTAAAAGGTTGTTAGGTTTTGCTGAGATATAGAGCTGGGTGTCGTCTGCATAGCAATGGAAAATAACCACACATGTGAGCCACTTTCTGAGCGCAAAAAGTCTGCTGAATTTATTGGTTCCCCTTCGATACGTTGGCAGAGGGTCAGAGACGATAATTTGGGTCGCGGGTGACCGGTGGTGAGCAGTGCGGATCAGTTTACTGTAATCCGCTTTTAGCACCTCTGATTGACGACGTGACGTATCATTAGAGCCACGTGCAGGACCACAGCCTTGATGTTGCCTTCAGGATTGCAGGTAAACGTGCGGCTAAGTCAAGAACCCTAGCACCGAGGAAGCAGTGCGTATGTGCTTTGTTCGTACCGACAGACGCTTGGACGTGTCGAACGATGGAACTGCCCGCCACCAGAGTGTTCATCACAGGATCGTTGACAACTTTGAACCGGAAAGCGGGACCTCGATTGTCCAGTGACTGACTCTGAGCAAAGTCCTTCGAATAAGACGTTAAAACGATGTTCTGACTCTCTGTGGTCATTACAAATCCCAGGATATTATGTCAAAAAGAGTAGCCAAATTTATCTACTTCTAATAATAACTGCGTTCAAATTGGCTACATTCCTCTGATTGGCTCTCTGTGTCTCATAATCAGCTGGTGTCTGGTGAATGTGATGGATGCTGCACACTAGTGATGGATTGATATGTTAAGGTAGTGTATTGAATAGATAAGTGCTATATAAATGTCATGAACTATTATTGCAAAAGTTGAAACGTTAAGACTAAATATGGTATATCAACGATTGTAAATTTTAATGGCCTGGCCTGCTTTTTACTGCTAGCCCAACTAAAATCATCTGGCATTTCTAAGTAAACCTATCTGTATCTCCATCGACTGTGAAAGATGCCAGACGCAGTTCTTAGGCTGTCTGTGTACCTAATAAAGTGGCCACTTCAGTTATATTGCATATTATAACGTAAAAAAAAAACCATGCAATTGACTGTGTTAAATTTTTGTCTCATCAGGTTTAACAACGGTTGGATCATTAAGATTGGTAGAGGACTTGATTATTTCAAGAAACCCAAGGTAACTTATTGACGACACATTTCTAACTAAGATGTTCATGAAAATTCACCCAAACAATAACAAATTGCATCCTTTTTCATCTTCTCTGAGGGTCGATTTTCTCTTGGATACTGTGACTATGATCTGAGAGAGTGCCATGAGACAATGGTGGATATTTTTCATACAAGACACACAAAGAAGACATAGTCGGAATCTGTGGACCTTTGAGATTTCAATTCACTAATGCACTTACCTGAATGCCTGGCATTGTACCTTTAATAGTCTTAAAATGTTGTTTTAAACTCATATTTATTACAGGAGGACAATATGTTTTCTCTGAACAACCACACTGTTGCCAAATGTCTCTATATAAGGCTCAATTATCAACTATATATTTTTAAGTAACATTTTTCTATCTCCAGTGTTTACTTCACAAACATGTGACCCTGACACAACGTGTTTTAAGGTGAAATCTTTGACTTTGATTTGAATAAAATTTCTGCACGGCAGTAGCGCTATCTGCTGGTCAGCTGTGGGGTTGTTCTGGTGTGAAAGGAATGATTTGTTAATGTTTCACCTTGTGCTCGTCATCACGGATCTGTTGATCCCGGGAGCCGATGCGCTTCGGCCGGAACGTGACGACCTGACACCAGCAAACGTACTTTGTGCTCAGACGTTTACCTCAAAAGTGAGTAATTCTGATTGAAGGCTGTCTGTCTTTCATATTTCATTTGCATTACGTTGTGTTTTCATGTTTTATTATATCAGAGGTAACGTTGGCTACGGAAAGTTTAATTTTGACCGATGAAACTTTAAAACACTTGCTCTAATTTACTTGGCTTTCGATGAGGGCAGTTTAATTCCGTTTTTTCTGTATTTCTTTTCCCTGAAAGCAATGAGAGCTCCAGAGTATGTCATTTTAATAATGTTTGTAATATTTGTGGTGAAATGGTAGTTTTATTATCGTTTTGCGGCAGTTTCCTCGAGAGGGTTTCTGTCTGAGTTGACAGTAATGTCCTCGCCATGCTAGCAACCCTGAGAAGTACAGAGTCAACGAGCCACGCATCATTTCCCCGCAGGAGATTAAATCCATAATCGCCCTTAATCTGAGCCTGACTTTCTCTGGTTCTATATAAAAAACTATATATGAAAAGTAGAATATGATCTTTAAAATACATGCTAGGGGAAAAAGAAGAATGATATGATTTTCTCGAGGGTTAAACCTAATCTTCGGTGAAATGTAAATTTTACACAATATTAGAATGATATCAAAATGTATCAATGTAATAAAATTCAATCTAGAGATTTGATGAGGGTAACCTGATGTATAAAAAAATGACAAAGAAATGACTCAAATTATTTGTGATATGTATTTTATAATAACAGATCACATTTTAATTCAATAGTTATATGTAGGTTTTACATGTACATTTCAAGGCATTATTTCGTGAATTTTTGACGAACATTTACTCCTCTATTTTCATTACACTCAATAGTTCTTATGAATTATTTGCTGGTGAAAATTTCCCGCTCACATTTGCTAAGGTTAGGTTTTCTCTAAACATTTTGCACGTTTAGAGCTGTTCACAAACTGTCTGTTTGATATTTATCTTTCTAAAGTCAGACAGAGGACTTGTTTTGTCAGCTTCTCAAACACTTTACTGTGCCTTCAGAAGCCCGGTGTTCTAACATTTATCCTTCCTTATCATAGTTTCCTACCATAGTGTAAAATGATCATTACAATCCTCTGCACTTTCGATGGCTGATTCAGTTACTGTATTTATTTATTAATCTTTACTTTTCTTTTACCTCGTATTTTGCTGAACTTTACATCTTATAAATATGACATATGTTTTGATATTTCGTTATATTCCATACAGTCTCAGAACCGCAATAATAAAGCTTATCCTCTTTAATTTATTGGACAATTAAAAAAAACGCAGCTAAAATTGTTATTGCGACAGGCACAGGTGATTTATCATAGTATTCCAGGTTTATTCTAACTGTGAAAAATATTACATATTACTTTATTAAACATTAAATGGCATACGGTATGAGCAGACTTCATCCCCTCTCAGCACGCATGCATGATCATGAACATAAGCATCTGTTGGATTATTGGTCAGGCCAGAAGCATTATGTAGGCTGCTGAAAGTCACCCAGATGTCGAGCTGACTTTTGTCCAGTTGGAGGAAAGGAGAAGGATTTGTGATTAACTGTGGATCTGACACAGATTTGTGCCTGTACTATATCTGGGGCAAAGCTTCTCTGTGCTTTGTAGAGCACTGGATACAAATGCCTCTTCTAAAGGGAGCATGAACACTTACATGAGACAGCTTCATTTTAGGATTAAAAAGTTATAAACAAGATGTTATCGCGATGCAGATGGTTAATGTATCACTTTCTCTCATCTTCCAGATGTCTGTTGTTTTTATTGCACCTTTTTTGCATATTTCAAATAGGCTGTAGCCTACTTTCACAGTTACTTATAGTAACACAAAGGTGGGAGTTGAACAGTCCTCCATTGTTCATCTGTTCAGTAAAAAAGGAGTCATCACAGCCTCATCACAGTGATGTCCCACACTCAGATTAACACATACTATTTACACATTACATTCACCATGGCAAGCAATCAAACGTATTTCATGTCATTTTAAGTCTTCCACAATTAGCACAGCAGTTGTGCAATACTGCATTTATAACTTGATGTTAAGAAACACATTTAATCACTCCTTGCTTTACTTGAAATTCACATGTGGAGTAGTTGTTCATTTCCAGAGATGCTCTTATGTTGCAGAATTCAGCACAATATTTTTTTTTTCATATTGGCATCAGGTGGTTTGTTCTGAGAATTATTTCCACAATATTTGGATGTCTGTATGAGGGGTCTCCAACTCCACTGCCAGAGCAGTTTACTGCCCTGTGCATGTTTGATTCAACCATCATCAAACACCTGTTGCACTAAATAATTTCACCCTGGCTTGTATAAAGCTAGAGTATTATATATAACTATCAATGGTATTTCAGACTGACATCTATAGTCCGTTTGAAAAAAATACATGGCTGTAATTAATGTTTTTTTGCTGTGTGCTGTGTGTGTGTGTGTTTTGGTGTGTGGCCGAAAGAATAGGATTGTTCCACTTTTCTCATTCTTCTGGCCTTACCTTGTGGGCAGTAATACTGTCGCATCTACATCCTATCCAAATTGAAGTTTTCATTGATTCTGGGGCTGCTAGCAACTTTATGGATCATGATTCTGTTCTAAATTTTGGTTTTGATGTGTTCCCACTCCCGTTTCCCCAGGAAAGTACAGGGAATTTCAGCAATCTGCTTGGCTCTGGTTGAATCTCCCTCCGTGCCTCCACTCCACCTAGCCATCAGTGAACATCAAGAGACAATCCAGTCCTATACTATTCGATGTCAGAGTATACCAGTAATACGAGGCCACCCCTGGCATGCGATCCCAATGCCCTTATTGATTGGACAGAGAAAGATGTGTTGAGCTGGAGGTGCAATCAATCTCACGAGGCCTGTAGGTCTAGCCCCAATAGTCATCGCCATAACCCAGACTAGAATTCTCTTTCCCCAGTTAACTAGTCTCTAAAACTTCACTAAACTGTGAAGCTATCTTCATGGGCAATAATTTGTATCTCATAAATGCTGTTGGGAAATAGTTTGTTGGGATCAGAGAAGGGAATGAGTGGAAGACAGCATTTAATGCACCCACTGGCCACTACAATTATCAGGTTATGCCCTTTGGACTGGTCAACGCCCCAACTAGTCAGCTGTCTACCCTTTATCGTGGAGGTGGATGCTTTTGACATTGGGTATGGGGCTGTCCTAACGCAAAGAGGAGCATGTTCAATAACAAGCTGCATCCCTGTGACTTTTATTCTCACAGACTCACTCCCACCCAAGTCAACTACAATATCGGGAACCGGGAGCTATTGGCAATAAAGTTGGCGCTGGAGCACTGGAATGGGCAGCTCATCCCTTCTTGATTTGGACTGATCACCAGAACCTTACCTACATTCAGGATGCCAATAGACTGAACTCCAAACAGGCTAGGGGTCTCTTGACCAATTTAATTTCACCTTTTCCTTTCGTCCAGGTACTAAGAATACCAATTGGGATGCGCTGTCCCGAATCATTGAAAGCCCTGAGAAATAAACTTGCCCCGAGTCAACTTGTATGCTTACTGGATACTGGCTGCTATACTTGGCCTTGGATGCAAAAGGATGTTTTGGACTTTTTCTCCTTGTGCCCTGTATGTGCCCAGAATAAGGAGCCCAGAGCTCGGCCCTCACTCTCTGCCTGTGCCATGGTCACACATTGCTTTCAAACTTTGTCGTAGGGTTGCCTTTATCACAGGGGCATATGGCGATCCTGGTTGTAGTGGAGAGGTTCTCTAAGAAGTGCCACCGAATACCCCTAGCCAAGTTAATATCTGTCAATCAGATAGCTGAATTGCTATTGAGACATGTGTTTATTTTGCACACTTTCTCGCAGGATCTGATCTCTGATCGTGGCCCGCACTTTTCCTCCAAGTTCTGGAAGCCATTCGAGTGACTGATCGGTACATCTGTTAGCCTGTTTTCGGGCAAACATCCCAATCCAATAGACAGACTGAGAGGGTAAGATGTAATCATGCTAACTGGAGTTCTCTGTTTCCTTCGGTACAGTTTGCTCATAGTACTCTACACCACTCCTCAATTAATATATTGAGTGTGTTTATGGGTTCACTCCCACTCTGTTCCCGATAGTGTGGAGGTTCTTACAGCCTAACAGTCCTTGAACCTTCAGTCCCCTGTGTGAACATAAACCTAATCTTAATCTTTGGAGGTTTGTTTTGAAACCCTCGTGTCTGATTCATTTTGTACCTTTTCTCGAGTCTTTTTTTGTACTGGTCATGTTTTTGTCCCTCAAGTTATTAAAGGCTCGACATCTTTGTGTTGTTACCTTTAATTACTCAAAGTAAATATTTTTTTTTTCAACCTGTGGACTCCTTGTTGTCTTCCTCTTATGCATCTGGGTTTACTGAAGCAAGATAGTTCACTGTAACACCAGTACAGAGCTACACCAGAGACCTGGGTTTGATCCCAGCACATGCTGGATCGTTACAATTTGTTCTAGATATGCTTTATGCATTTTACACTGTTTGCTCTGCCTTCTGCCCTCAGAGCTCAGAGCTGTTAGGTGCTTGCTGGTTTGCCCGAGAATGGAGGTTACTATTTTGCATTGTGACTTTTTGTGCTCATCAGCACTGAACAATCCAAGACTCAGGTTTAAATGAAGTAAATGAAGCTGTAACTTACCTTCATCTGGTTGGACTTCAATGATGGTTCTTTTTCCACCTCATTATCATATAGTCGGCTTCATACAGGCAGGATTCAAATTTGCACACATGAGAAGTATGTGAAATGTTGTAAACAGGCTGATGGTGTCTTCAATCAAACTGAGTGATAATTGAAAATTATCCTCATATATATTTACGCGGTAAGATGATTTAGAGGGGTTGATAGGGAGCTTGATAGCTGCCTGAACAGCACATCGCTAGATGCACTTTGGTGTCCCAGGAGCAGGATTGTTAACATGAGCTCCAGAGTCACATGGAATAAAAAAAAAAAAAAACCTCACTCTATTCTTGCTCAGAGATTAAAACCGCTGCACTTCTATCTATATGTTTCTTCTGGTCATTTATCTTTCCACATCTCAACTGTGGAGATTTACTGTTGATGTATTTACATTATGTAAACATAGTTTAATATATTTCAATGTCTAAGTTTTATGAATCTCATAAACCACTTTTTCAAGTATGGGCGGAAATGTGAAAACAATACCCGATTAATGATGAGTAAATAAAAAATAATAATAACTCAAATAATTACTCTGATATATGTGCTATTTGGTAGAGGTTAAAAATACCCTTTTATTTAAAAAAATTATATGAAGCTGTCTCCAAATCCAAACTTTTATACTGATGAGATATATTATCTCATAAACATTGTGATTATACAATAATATTATCTTAAACTGTTCATGTTTTGCTTTTATTTGTACCAGAATTCAAACTAAAATTAAGAGCAGATTTATAAGTCTTACCCAAAAGACATCACGGTAAACCCTGTCATTGAATATCTGTCAATTACGTGACATTTTAACATGACAGATGAAGTAGGTTTGAAATTAATTTGTGCTTCTCATATCACACTATTTGTGAAATTAAGTATTTACTTGATCAAATAAAGTGCCTGGTTACAAAGGGGTTTGAATTTTAAGAAGTTTGTTTTTAAAATCAGACCTATTCCGAACTAAAATCAGAACTATTCTTGTTTTGGCATTCAATAATGAAAAATTCTTTCTGTTAATTGTTTGTTTTCAATCAATATTTTTTAAAGAAATGAATACTTTTTAATTTAAGCAAAGATAGTTTGTTTATTTTTCAACACACATGACCCACCCCATTGATGGAGTGGGGAGATGTTTTGTATCCACAGTTGCACCCAGATCAGACTCACGCTCTTATTGCACTCAAAAAGCTGTTTTGCGTTGTGTAAGGAGCTTACGTATGCAGGAAGAGCATGCATCTGTCTGTGTCCGTCTCTTTTTTACCAAAGATCAAGCCTCTCTCTGCTGTCTTTCTGGAGCTTTTTCTGTGGATTCTGGTTGTTTCACAGCTCATCGTCTGTCTATGTTTGATTGGAGCCACTGTTGTTTTTATGAAGAAAAACTTTTCGTTGAAAAAGAAGAACATAGGACCTTTGGTAGTAAGGTGGGTTGATTTTAATTTAGTGGAATGTAGCGATGTGCTTCAATAAACTGTAATCATGACCAATTATTGTTTATAGCTTTTATTTTTATCGATAGTAGTTTTAATTATTGTAGTTATAACACAAGTTATAATAAGTTATAGAAGAAATAACAGGTAATTACATATTAACTGTTCAGTAATTATGAATACCTGCATGCTGTTTCTAATATTTGAATTTAACAACTATATGTACATTTAAATGTAAACGATTCCCTGCTGCTGCATTTCTTGTGAGAAAATAGTATGTTAAAATAGCCCCTCCCCCACATGTGCCTTTTTAAATCATAAAAAAAGCTCTGATGTGTTTTTACCTACCGGCTGAACATTACAAATGTGTTTTTTCATTAAACCAATGAGTTATATCAGGATAATTTCAGGACAGTGGTATCGATTAAACAAAAAGACGACGCAATAAATTACCTTCTATTAAAATTGCTGGTTTATACAATAAATGTGTTGATGGGTCACAAATAAAGCCATCACTCATTATAGTCTAGTCTCTCAAGTCATGACTCACATCACCATCGTCTCCACTTACAAATCTTTGCGTCAGTTAAAAAGTGATGTAAGGCCCAAACTAACCTAAATAAGAAACCATAACAATGTCTAAATCGTCTTTGGCTTCATTGAGAACATCGATGGTAGGCCAAAATGTGTCCTATGTCCCCAGGTGCTAGCTAGCGAAGTCATGAAGACAAAGGAAGCATCTGATGACAAAAAACCCAGAGTTAAGGATAAAACCAATTACATTTTTCCAGCAAAAGGGGGAAGATTACACTAGGAAAAAACAAGGATGGTGAACCTGGCCACTGCTTCTGAGATTGCACAGAGGGCCTCTTATTTGGTGGCTCTACGGATTGCAAAATATAAAAACATTAGAAGCTGCTAACAAACTCAAAGCAGTAGTACTTCTTAAAGACACTGTGAGGAGATGCATTTAAGAGCTCTCTAGTGATATTAAATCATTTTTATCTGTATCAGAGTTTTGATGGGGTCCTTAGCAAATTTTGTAATGTAGAAAGGGTTCCTGACTTAAAAAAGATTGAGAACCTCTACATTAAACCACTGATAAAGATTAGCCAACTTCATCTAACATCCATATTTGGCCTTTGATTATCAGTGAAATACACTTGTTAAACAGTTTCTATGTAAATCAGACCAGTAAAATGGTGGACCATCAGGTGCTCATAAAAGGCTGAACTATTGGACTTTGAAAGTGTTTTATGTCTGCATTTTTGCACTGATATTTCAAGGCGTAGCCTGTGATAAGAATTGTTTGTTGTCATAATAAAGCATTTGAAAGGGAAATTATAATTATTAACTCTCACTGTCTGTATAACTTGATTAGTAGCACAAAACAAAAGAACAATTTAAGGAACATGTTTTGCGGTTCAGTAGACATTTTGTTCTCTAATTTAAATTGCCATTAGGTGAATTGGACTGACTTGAGTGTAAGGGGAAGGTTGACTGACTTGAGTGTAAGGCGAAGGTCAAATGACTTGGAAGTAAGAGGAAAGTCAACTGATCTTGTTGTAAGCGGAGATCGACTGACTTGGGAGTAAAGGAAAGATCCACTGACGGGTGTAAGGGGAAATCGACTGACTTGAGTGTAAAGGGAAGATTGACTTGTTGTAAGGGGAGGGTCAGCGTCACGGTGGCGCAGTGGGTAGCACGGTCGTCTCACAGCAAGAAGGTCGCTGGTTCGAGCCTCGGCTGGGTCGGTGGGCATTTCTGTGTGGAGTTCTCATGTTCTCCCCGTGATCGCGTGGGTTTTCTCCGGGTGCTCCGGTTTCCCCACAAGTCCAAACATGCGGTATAAGTGAAATGAGTAAGAACAATTATCCATAGTGTTAAAAGTGTGAATGAGTGTGTGTGAATGTTTCCCAGCGATGAGTTGCGGCTGGAAGGGCATCCGCTGCGTAAAACATATGCCAGAGAGTTGGCGGTTCATTCCGCTGTGGCGACCCCGAAAGGGAAGAAAGCCGACATGAAGATGAATGAATGAATGAAGGGGAAGGTCAACTGACTTGGTTGTAAGAGGTAGATCTTGTTGAAAGTGGAAGATCGACTGACTTGGGAGTAAAGGAAAGATCCACTGACGGGTGTAAGGGGAAGATCATCTTGGTTGTAAGAGGAAGATCGACTGACTTGGGGGTAAGGGGAATATTGACTCAGTTAAAGGAGAAAGTTGACTGGGGAATGGAGCTGAAGCCAGGGGAGCATGTGCTCTGGGCTTGTGACCAAAAGAGACATTCACAGAGTTTACCCGATGCGATGTGAAGTCCTGCATGAGAAACCAAAGAGAAAATCTGAGGACACAGGTAAGAAATCTCCTCCTGGACCATCTCTGCCTGGATCATTCACAGATGTTTCCACTGGGCAACTACAGTGGACATTGTGTGACCAAGGGAGCACATGGCCCCCTTCGTCTTTTTAAATGCAGATCCCCCATAGTCCCTTGGCAAAACCTTCCCTTGAGCATTTATTTCAGCATTTTGGCCAAAGACTTTGAGGGTGGCGAACAAAATAAAACAAAATAATTGTGTTGTTAATTTCAAATGTTTTTGTCATTTCACAAAACTAACCTGTTTTATTTCATAGCTTGCACTGTTTAGTTTTTTTTAGTCACTAAAATGTTCAAATGAAAACATGGAAAACTTTTCAAGGAAAGAAAGCTTTAATCTAATTATCCACAAATGTACTTGATGTTATTCAATTATTTGATGCATATAAAAAACATGTGGGTCTTGAATGACAGGAACAGGATACACAGATTAACTCAACAGCGCAATCTCAAGGAAAGCAAAAAGAACAGCAAGTGAAACCTTTGGTCTTGGTTGTGTTGAGAAAAAGCTTCTCTTATCAGAGACCAATCACAAGCAAGGAGAATTGAGCCATGTGGACTTATCGAAGATTAAAAAACAAATAAGAAAAAAACCCTAAATGTATCTAAATTAAACCTGTGCAACACACCCAGAGTGAATTTAACAAAAAGAGCAAACTATTATTGAACTTTACTTGAGTTTTGCACTTGTATCTATTCAAGCCCTTTATTCTGCATTCTCTTATTTATATCGCGTGTAACTTTATTCAGTTTTAGCAGTCCTGATGGATGTTCTAGAGACTTCGGGGGACACAGAGGGAGAGTCCAGCGATGATTTAACAGGTCAGAAACTTTCCTTTAGCGTTAAGGGTAATACTATTTGCTTGTTTTCTTCATGGAAAATGTCATGCTAGTGTGTGTTGTTCAGGAAGAAAGAAGTCAAGGTTAAAACCTTTGAGGTCGAGGCTGTTTGAGAAGATAAAGAGCAAGAAGGACGATGGGGTTCTGACGCAGAGCCAGTCTGAGAGTTCCATTACTTGGAAAGTAGAAGACTCAGAGTATGTGTTCACACTAATTATCAACATGGAATGATCAGAGAAAAGGGATATTAGTACTGTGACAGAGAGAAGCCAAACTGTGACCAATGAAAGCAACATACAAATGTAAAAAACATATTATCCGAAAACAATTTTGCGAATACATGGCCTGCAAATTAAAAACAAATCAAATCAGAAATGCTCCAAAAACTGAACAGATCACAATGGAAATGTTTTAACAAGATCCCAAAATGCAATGTTTTATATGGGCTGTTTTCAGTTGTATTTTTGTTTTGGTGTTGGAAGGATGTCCAGGCTGTGTGTTTTTAGAATTGAAAAACAGTTTTCGTCAAGTGCTGATGTTTTTTTGTTTGTTTTAGCTTGAATTGTATTTTTAAACACAATTAAAGCACAACTCAAATTATCAATGATTTTTGTCTAAGAAGTAACATTAGTATTATTCGCTGTGCAGTGCAGGGTTCGAAAGGGATTCTGACAAGATGAAATTATGTTTTAAATTGTAACCTTGGCTTGCTACATGCTTTTCATGAATTCCATAAAGAACCCAATTAGCTTGTGTGACATTTGGATCATACTAGTCCCACATGCCAGACCTTGAGGAAAGGATTGTGTTAAAATTAACACAACAGATATGCTACAATTTACCATAGAAAAACATCACAGAATTTGACTGGTTAACTTTGTTGTTGAAAATCTTCAATAATTGATACAGGGGCATGTAGCTAGTAAAATGTAATTTCTGCAATCATACAACAAAATAAACAGGACAAAATAAACAGGACACTAATTTTTCCCAACAATCCAGATTAATTAAGACAATCAGAACACAACTTCAAAGTCGTACCAAACAATACTAAAAGTTGTAAACAAGAGAGGTACTTTTTCCTTACTTTTTCTTTTACACTAAAAAGGTCTCAAAAGCTAGGTTAAAAACAACATAAACAATATTTATTTACATTTGAAGCATTTTATAATGTATTAGGAAGTTGTCAGAATGTTTCAAATAGGATTCAATACATTAAATCACCATCACTTCTTTTCTCCCTAGTGTGTCCGAAACGATTCTGGGATCCCGTGCATTTTCCCACGACAGCATCTTTCAGTCCACACAGATTCATTCAGAGGCAGAACCTGAGAGAATTCAGTCTCAAGAAAGCATTCATGGCAAAATCAAAACTCTGCAGGTAAGTTTTCTTTACCAGATGCATTTGTTTTTGCTTTAAAATAGCTCTTATTATTTAGCTTTAATGTAATTATGGAATGTATACAAATAATTATTTTATGTAATATATTTTTCTTTGCAAAAACAAACCCATGGTGACAGATGTCAGTGTTCTGAAAGGTTAATTATTTATCTCTTTTCTTTATTTTAATGTTTAGCACTCATACTGTTGCATTAAAGGTGACATATCATCTAAACTCGACTTTTCAGACAGTTCTGTTTAACTAGTGTTCCAAAGGCCTGTATTGACATGTATAAGGCATGTATTGATCAAAACATGCCTCATGTCATCTTTGTCTTAGCTCCACCCAGCAGAACCTTAACCTTAAACTGTAGCAGAACCTTGCATGATAAACAAAGAAAACAAAGTGTGTTTTTGGATGTCCTGGACCAAAAGTGTTTTGGCTTACTAAAAGATGAATGCATTTCTTGGAAATGAGTGGATTTTCTGTGTGCCAACAAGAACAATCCAGCAGGGAGTGAGGTGAAAACACGGCAGTGCGAGGAACAGGATATACATAGCTAGTTTTGCAGAGCACAGCCATTATTGACCTTTTGCAGGTTATTAAGGGTGCAGTGATTTTAAATGAATAGTTTAGAGGTGTGGGTTCTAATATGTTATATGTTAAGAGTGTTAATTATTTATACTAGACTATACATGCATTCTCTTTCACATTCAATCGAGCGTTGCTCTTTTCACATTTGCTGTAAAACATTGTTTCTTACCTGATTAGATGAAGCTCCAGCAGCAAAAGATGCATTTAGGTCCCCCTCCATTGTTGGTTCCTGGTAGACGTCGAGAAGATGTAGGAGGAACTTCTGAAGATGATGCTATTCCTGGCAGCCCCCTTGAGGTCTCTGATGATGGATTATACATGAGGCCAATAACCAAGGTAAACAAGGCAGCACAAACATCTTTGTATTTTTTTTCCTATGTGCCATGGTTTTGTTTTGCAGAGCATTTTTGAGCAAATTTGTGTGCTTTAATTGTATGTACAAATCTAGAAAATTCTTGTTACATGTTCAGACAAAAATCTTTGGCTCAATTGTTAAATATTATGTTTTCAATGTATAGTCCAATAATAGTAGCTTTTTTAGGAACAAGAAATGATGAGGAAGAGCAAGTTGGAACGTCTACACATGCCTTGCTTGAATTTTGTAAGGCCTAAATGAGAATTTGATCTCCTAGGCCTCTTCAGAGACACTCTCTCCTGGGGCAGTTAGCCCTGTGTCCTTTTCACAATCATCCCTGAGCCAGACGATAGACTTCAATAGTTCTCCACCTGTCACTTCCCTTTTAAACAACTCTGCTGCCCGTCATCGCATGTCTATCAAACCAAAGAACCAAAGGGCCAGTGCCAGGAGCAGGAGAGCGAACACTTCAGTAAGATTTTTTGTGTTATATCTGTTTATAAAGTGTTTTCTTGTTTTTTGTAGCAGGCTTTGCAAAGTGCAATGTGTAGGTTTGATGCACAAGTATTGATTGGCCTTCACCTTAACAAGTTTACTTTCTCGCTCATGCTCTGACAAGTAAGGGCAGCATCTTACCCTTACCCCCCTATTCAGGAGTCTAATAGCAACATTAACTTGTAATATTTTTGTTTAAAAACACTCACAATCACTTTCTGTATGAAAGCAACTTCAACAAACACAAACTTATGTTTTAGTGTATCACAAACCAAATAGGATTCAAGCTTGGTTTTAAATAATGCTTGGGATTTTTTTTTTTTAATCTGATCCTGTCCTTCCCATGCAGTCTGGTTCCAGAACACAGTCTGAGAGTTCGAAGGAAGAAGAGGAAGAGGAAGAAGAGAAAAAGTCCATCCTAAAAGAGATGCCATGTGCTCGATCATATTCCTCTCAAGTTGTGCGCCTGGGGGAGAAGCTTATACCCACACCTAACAGAGATCTTCCAATTTCACCGTTAAAGACTTTACAGACTCCTGGGTACAGCAGACTTTTTCCTTTTAAGCCAGAGTTTGCTGCATGTCCTAACCAAGCAGATATTTATCCATCTGAGTCAGCAGAAGCCAAACAGCCAATCTCCCCAGCCGAGGGGAATAAAAAAGACGAGGGTGTGTTTCCTCCAAGTTCCTCCAAACCACACAGCCTGATGACAGAAAGCACAGCACTAAGACCAACTTTGACACCCACCCCTGAACTGATTCTGGTGAAAGGTGAAGAGAATTGTGATACTGTGAAGATCCAACCAGCAATGGACACTTTGAGAAAATGTAGTGTTGAGAGTGTAGTAAATAATGAAAATATAGAAACATGTCCCCCTTCTGCCAGCAATATTTGTGGGGCAAACCTGAGGTCATCACCTTTCAGAAGATATATACCTTCTACAGATAACAAGCAAGAGTCCAAGGCTCTTCCTTTAGTTAACTCTTTACAGACTGTTTGTAAGAATACAAATAAAACAGAATCCATAAACAACCAGATAACTGTTTTTGGGTCAGTCACAGCCACTTCAAACACAAGTCAAGAATGCCAGAGAAATGCAAGCTTCACTGAAAGAGTCAGGCAGAAAAAGGACTCTACTAGACCTACTGAAGCTTCCTTTATTATAAAGGCAGACACGAAAGGAGATGAGAAAATAAAGGATCAAAGTGCAACGTCATTGAAGATAGCAGACAAAACAGACACAGATGAAGTTATGACAAGAAAGGTAATTGATCTTTCAAATACTTGTCCCGGAGCCATCAGGGTGGAAGAGAACAACATCAGTGAGAAGAAAGAGGTTAAGGTAGAGGCCACTAAGGAGGAGAGAGCAGTAGAGAACATTGAAGATATGATGGAGGAAAAAGAAGCAACTAATGCATTCGGAGTGAAACTTCGTTCTACCTCTCTGTCACTAAAGTTTCGTTTGGACAAATCCCAGACACAAGAAAAAGGAAAGGAACAGGTTTTTGAAAGCACTTCACTGTCTCCTTCTGTGGCCTCAGAGCCTTTCTCCACCAGTGAGGTGAGGACTGAGGAGAACAGCTCCTTAAGAGGCCATGCCAAACTCAAAGAGTCTTCTCTCCAAACCAAAGAGGCAACAAGCTTAGGTCTCTCTGGTTCACAAAACAAGCCTTTTTGTAAGGATGGAGAGAGAACTGGCGCCCACAACCAGACTGGTGAGATTCTTTCTGTGCTTTTGTAATTTTCTTACAATTGTGATCCAGTAAAGCAGCATAGGAAAAAAAACAGTCTATTTTTTGTACTGATGTATAGTGATAGATCAGGGTGTAAGATTTAAAGAGTCTTCTTATTCGAATAGAACAATTCCAATAGAGCAGTTGTGATCTGGTGTATAAGGAAATCAACTTGTGTTCGGGAGGTTCCCTGGGTTTTTTGGGTGGGGCAGGGGTGGAATCATCACCTCACATGACTGACTGTACTGAATGCTCTTGAGGTGTTTAAGCTGAACATAAGTACTTATGTTCTGTGTAATTATTATTATGTTCTGTGTAATTTATGTATGCACCAAGGGCCTGAGGGTAACGCAATTTCAATTCTCTGTATGTATGCACTGTACATGTGGCAGAATTGACAATAAACACACTTGAACTTGAACAACAAGCCCCCGACAGATGATTCTATGGTTGCAAGAAAATCTATCCAGTTAGAAATCCTACTCGCTTTTCGTAAGTGTATCCCAATGTTTAATTGGCTCAACATCTCACTCTGTGTTATCCCAAACACTTGTAGCGGAAGTGAAAGTTACGAGAAGAGTAAGCAGGATAATTTTAGTTCCGGAAACAAGAGTGAAGTGTCGTGTTTAAATGATATACTGTGTAAGCAGCCAGGTCGCATCCAAGCATCAGGTAGTGCAGTGTGAGAATATGATTTATGTGCTTTGAAATTTTAACCCCTCAGATTTAAATGTACAGTTTAAGCAGCAAAAGAAACATGCGACTGAAGAAAATCAAAGAATCTCAGGCCAGCTTTAAACTTTAAAAATAAACACAAAATAAAACATTACAACTTTGTAAATAAATGCCAGACTGTACTGAGTGCTCTTGAGGTGTTTAAGCTGAACAACTTCTTCTTGAGCTAACCTAATGAATCATAAAACAAGTAAACGTCAAGTGGTGCAGTGGTGGAGTTGAGTGTTCTATAACAGGAGGGTTGACTGTTCGATCCCCCGCTGGAACCATTCTGCCGTTGTGTCCCATTGTCCAGTATGGATGTGTGTGACTGATGGGGTGTTTGGTGGTGGTCAGGAGGTAGTAGGCGCAAAATGGAAACAAAGTCATGTCAGACTGTCTCAGGGGAGCTGAGGGCTACCAAGGTAGCTTATGACCACCAGAGTGTGATTGTGGAGTGAATGAATAATGCTCTCAAATTGTAAACAGTCTTTGTAAAGTGCTATTTAAACTGAAGCCATTATTATTAAATCATATAAGAATATCAAGCAGCATATGTTCCATAGGTTTTGTTTTATATACTTATATATCAGTATATATCAACTGATGTATGTGTATTTCCAGAACCTTCCAAGTTCTCAACATCAGAGAATAAAATTGAACCTTTAATGCCCAAAGAAGGGAAAAACCTGCCTCCAGGAGAAACAACCACTGAGTCCTCTCAGGAGACATCACAAACATCTTCCAATTCTGAGGTGTCCTGGATGGAAATGGCTAGAGAGAAGACCAGAAGTCTACAGCAACTCTTTGCAAGTAAACTTCCAGAGTTTCCAAACTTACAGTCACGAGCAACAAACTTAAGCACAACACAAACCCAAATGCCCTCTTCACAAGCAAACCCCAAAGTCACTGATAACCATCCAGCAAACATGAAACCTGCTCCACAACCTTCAGAAACACAACAACCACCACCTACAATGTCTTCTGTGAAGTCCACTCAGCCCAGTACTCCTGTGGGAACTATGCAAACACAAACTAAAACAAGTCAGCCTTCAACAAATACCACCACCAACCAGCCCCCAACCGAGAGTCCAAGAGAGATCTGGTCTCAAGTTGCTGTCTTGACAACAAAATCAACTCTGTCTTCTGTTAAATCCACACCAAACATACAATCATTGAATTCACAGACATCAACACAGCAAACACAAGCAGTTCCAACACATCAGCCCCCACCAATTCAAACTCCACAACAGACTATGAAACGCACAACACTTCATCCAAGTTCTCCACATCTGCAGTCAACTCCGAAGTCAACATGCCTAATGTCCTCCAGCAGTGTCTCAAAGGATCAGATTCAGAAGGACAGTGCTGAGCTGGATGTAGTTTTAGGGAAATCTGTCGGGGCAACTATGATTCAGGAGAAAGGGACTGGAGTTGAGGAAGGGAGACCGACGTCGGCAGCACGATTAGGAAAGAAGATACCATTGGGACAGCGATGGGAGAACCAAACAACGTCAAACAAGGTATGATTTTTTTAAATGAGAGATTCAGAGCGTCACAAAGTATTATTTATTTTCCTTAAAGAAAACCTTTATTTCGAAATATCATTGATGGGGTCACAGTTATTGTAGGACTGTGCATTTAAGACCTTAGTCTGTAGAGCTAATACCGTCTTTAGAGAAGACACCTAATTCCACTGATTAAGCTCCTCTGAAATTGGTTGAAGCTACTGGTGTGTATTCTGAAACAGGGTTGGGACAAAAACCTGCAGGGTCTGCGGCCCTCCAGAAATTGAGTTTGAGACCCTTGCTTTAGAGGAAAACTATTACTACTAGAGCTATTACATTTAAAGCGCACCTATTATGACTTTCTACATTATATCATTTCAATCTAAGGGTTTCCAGTTTCTGTTCAAAATGATTATCTTCTAATCATCAAAAGTTACTACTAAGTTAATACTAGGGTTGAATACATGTATCATTATTAATCAAAAGGGGAAAAAATTATATTTTCTTATTTTAACTTTGGGAAAATCTTTCCACCAACTCCTTGAGAAACCTTGCTGCACAAAGTTCATTCTTTTTCTCTGAACTTGTTCATTATTTACTGATTCTGTTAGACAGGTGAGCAGAAAACCCCTTCAGATGCACTCAGACACATCTCAGAGGTCTCAGACATCAGGCTCGACTCCAGTTGTTATACACGTAAGTTAAAACACCTAAGAGTGTTGAATGATGGTTCATGATTATGTCTGTAATTGTGTGTCTTCATAGAAGCGCCGGCTTCTTCTGTGGTGAGGACGGTTGAGAGAGAGGAAAAAAGGCAGCAGAAAACTGTTCCAGCATCATCATCTCCTCCGCAGGCTTCCTGTGATGCTGGGCAACCGTCATGGATGGAACTGGCCAAGAGGAAGTCCCTGGCATGGAGCGATAAACCAATGGACTAAAATAAACAAAGAGAGCTTACAATTGCAAAATTCATAGAAAATATGGCACCAAGTATTGAGCTATCCAAACTTTTCATACTGTTGAGAGCATATTGCTGCGTAAGATGGAGAAGTTTGAAATGTGAAAAGTCTCTCCTGTTTACCAAGTTCATAATAATTATTCCAAATTAATGATTCAGATGGCCACTTTGAGCATCAAGGCACCCCTGCAAGTGCCTGCCATATCTTTTATTCCAAAATAGGTGTCTGTCACCAATTGAACTGGAAAGGTTAAAAGGTTATAAATGCTCTCTGAAACCTTGTGGACAGCCTTCCCAGAAAACTTGAAGCTATTTTAGCTGCCAAGGGTGGGGCATCATATTGACCCCTATGGATTAGAAATGGGTTGTTGCTTAAGTTAACTTGAGCTTAAGTTAAGTTGCTTAAGGAAGATGCGTGAATACTTTTTGACTTTATGATGTATTTTATACTCTCTAGAATTTCTATGCCACACTGAATCTGACTTGAGACAAGGATGTCCCTAACTATTAGGATAGGAGTTTGTCTGTTAATCTGAAAAGCAGTATTACTACAAAACAATTTTACTCCTGGAGGAAAAAAATAGTCAAAAATTCATATAAATATAAAAATTTCACTGCTCAAACTCAAGGAGTTCTTATCTGTGAAAAAAAACATGTTTGCACATGTGTGGTGTTTGTCGGTGTTCTCAGGTTAAACATTGTGTATCTTGTGAGTGTTAATAATTGATTAATCTTCTCTGATATATATTTATTTCACCAAATTCCACAATTCATGAGTTTATGTAAATTGTAACAGAATGACTTGCTAGTTTTCTTTTACCTTACTCTGTAAAATTTTTAATTTATATTTAATAAATAAACAATTATACTGTAATGGAATATGGTTTAGCTTGGCTAATAAATATGTTTTTTATATTATGTGTAAAACATATAATTTTAAAGGATTTTTAAAAAAGCCATTAAAAAAAAAAAGATAAACGGAGCCTGGTGTCTTCTCCTTTTCATTGTGTAGCATTACTTTAATGCATTTGTATTATTAAATACTGTAGCGATTTAATTTAGAAAGTAAAACCAGCATCTTGATGGTAAATAAGATGAAGGCCACAATGAATGTCAAACTACTTAAAGTATTTTTTCCCCTCAAAAAATCCAGACTTTTTGTAAGCGATATTACTTTATTTTCGGAATTACGACATATTCTTTCAAAAAAAATGAACGTTATCAGCCCCCAAAAAAGGTAAATGACGTTTGCTAAAATAATTCTATTTAAAAACTGAAGTTTGTCTGGTGCAGTTCTCCAGGAGGGGTCGCTGTGTTTCCTTAAACTTTATAGTCGCCATTTCCAGTTGCACAACCAGCATGTCGCACTAAAAGGACAGGTTGAGCTCAAAACTATGCTTCTGTTTCATTGCACCACTCTATTAACGGTACTGCTCGGTGTCAGCGTGGGTTACAGCCTCCGGAGAGCGGTGTCTTGGACCGTGGCTGAAGACGAGGAGCTGGACACTCACTCGGACGAGGCGCCCGCTCTGCTCGTTGAAAACATAGGCATCTGGAAACAAAATTACCCGTCCTCGGTCTACCGGGAGGCTTCCGACAGGCAGCCTGACCAGACGCCAACGAGTG
Organism: Danionella dracula; assembly: GCA_900490495.1. Lineage (NCBI taxonomy): Eukaryota > Metazoa > Chordata > Actinopteri > Cypriniformes > Danionidae > Danionella > Danionella dracula. The sequence continues at coordinate 8,742,909 of UELW01000245.1, forward strand.
ATGTGTCGACATCGTCTCGAGTCTTCTCCTACCGAATAGAGGAGGTGAAGATTCCGTCTAGTATCGTGACGCCTCCGCCGTACGAGGAGACCGCGCGAGTTGCCCGTTATATGACGCATCAGAGCGACTGGGGACACCTGGCCACAATCTCCACTCAGGACCAGGTGACGTTGATCTACGCCAGGGGTGTCCAACGTCGGTCCTGGACAGCTGGAGCCCTGCACATTTTAGTTGCAACCCTGCTGTAGTATGCATACTACTCTACTTCAGCCAATCAGAGGACCATAATTAGTGCCACAGGTGTGTTTCATGATGGCTGAACCAAAAATGTACAGGGCTCCGTGCCTCCAGGACCGACGTTGGACACCCCTGATTCTACGCTGTTGATGTATTATAAAGTTGTTACAATCAATATTTTACAGTAATTTGTTATAACGCAACTCACAGTCTATTTTGAATGTAAAAAGAGGAGTCACTTAAAATTAACAATATAGTTGTGTATTATTTTTGTAGTTCGGTTTAGCTGTGCAATTAAAAGCATGTTATTTTATTAAAGTCAATTTTTAATACCTACCATTAAATTATCTTGAAGTTTGATAGTCGAATGTTTAATGGAATGTCTCAAAAGTTACATACAGTTTTGGTCCAAAATTTAGTTTTTCAATAGCTTTTGAACAACTATTTCGTGTTTTTCTATGGCATCCATATCCACATTCATATGGTTGAGCCCAAACTTTTCATAACTAAAAATATTATTTTTACAATAAAACTCGTAGTTTTTATTATGGTGTTACTCCCCATTTATGGCTCAACCTCAGCTAATTTATACATTTCTCATTATTATTACCAAATTGTAGGCAAGATAGGCAAAAGGCTTTTTGCTTCTTTTTTTTGGTCATATACTGTATTTCTAAGCTCAATTACATTTAAACACAAATATATTTAAACCATAAAACCCACAGTTTCATGTTCATTTATGACTCACCTTTGCATTTAATCAAATGCAAATTTGGCTATTTTCAGAAATGTCACTACAAAATACAATCAAAAAGCTTATAAAGGGTGAAAACAAACAATTTTACAGTTTTTAGTTAAGCCATAAATGATTTTATTGTTTAAAACATCTTTCGTTAAAAGCTATTAAGCTTTAAAGTATAGTATACATGCCTTTTTAGTGCATTCTGTGGTGATTCGATTGTTTTAGCCATTCTGTTCAAAACGACTGAATAACTAAATTATGGACTAAAACACTATATAACTGTTAAGATGATCCCTAAATATTCCAATAACAAACATTTAACATGAAGCTAACCTAACACCAGTTCTTTTTAAATGAGCGAGTTGCCGTTATAAAATTGTACCTGTTGAGAAGAACAGTATTGTTATTTATTTGGGTGATTAAGACCATAAAAGTTATATGCTCTAAAAGTTATCAAACCTGTTTTTGTTGTTTGAATCCCGATAAAATACAGCATAATACTAATAAAATGTATAATATAAATACTAATACTAATATAAAGCATAATAATAAAATGTATTATACATAATACAATAATAACACAAAAATTCAGTCATGCATCTATCAAAACCTACTTAATTGATTTCCTTTATTTTAGATTAAAGGGCTTCCATTTGGAAACATCTTCTCTGTCAGTGACGGTCCAGCTGAAAACAGCACAGGTGTTCCTTATTTCTATGTGACACCGATGGATAACACAGTAGGTGATCTCCGCAGCTTTCCTTTTGCCTCCTTAACATTTTCTGAGGCGGACGGAGATTTCTGCAGGTGTGTGCACTTAAACTAGATACAGATCTCCCTCTCATGGTCTGGTTCTTTAATATGATGCATTGATGTGAATTACCAACAAATAATTCATGATGATGTGGTACTCTGTCATTCTAAAGAAAGGAACTTTATGACCCTGAAGACCCCAGGTGTGCTAGACTCACTCTGACTGGTAAGATGGTGGAGGTTGGACCTGAGGAGCTTGATTTTGCCAAAGAAGCGTTGTTCTCCAGGTAATTTATGATTTATACCGACAGTTGTAACTCAAGATGAGGGTCTGGATGTTTTACGATATATAGGGAAATAGGTGTTTTTTATTCAATGTCTGAAATCAGCTCAAATTGTGTTAAAGATTAAAAAAATGTTCCATTGTCATCACACTATTTCTGTCACAATGAGATGTATGTTTTTTATGTTAAAATTAGTCTACAGTACCAGTGCTTTTACTGTAAACTAAGTTGAGTTTTTCTCCCACAGCACTGAAAGAACATGCTACGATAAAATACTATGTGTGTGTGTGTGTGTGTGTGTGTGTGTGTGTGTGTGTGTGTGTGTTTTTAAGTGGGCTTTGTTAAATCTGGAACATTTTCTTAAACAATATTTTACAGTAACACAATGCAATTGTACAGTAATACGTTGGACATATACACATGCTTTATGGATCTTTGTCTCTTTAAACACTTTAAAACAGGTTGAAGACTGTCTACAACTCCCTCTGTGTTAATCATTTGAGTTTTTTTCTTTTAAACCATTATTTGATAAAGATCTAGCGATAGCATTTTTCACATTTCTTAGCCTAAATTGTATCTGCACAGACTAGAACTAGAAGTATAATTTACAACTCAAAATTATAGACTTATTTAGTTTTTTAGTTATAATTTTAAAATTATCTTTTACAGCTTTTTAGAACTATTTTACAGGTCATATTAACGAGAACTAATTTTTGTGTGCTACTCGTTTAGACATCCTGTCATGAAGAAGTGGCCACCTGGACATCAGTGGTTTTTCATGAAGATGGTTTTGCAGCAGGTTTGGCTCCAGGACTGGTTTGGAGGAGTCTCTGTTGTTCTGCTTGAAGAATACTTTAAAGCGACACCTTTCTGAGAGAAACTGAAAGTTTATTCTACAATGAGCTCATTGTGGAGAGAATATGCTTAGTCTGTAATTCTAAACAGTCTTTTCTCAAGTTCTCATACCAACATATCTCTATTTTATTCAAACAGCTTGCTCTTTGCTTGAATACTTATTTTGCTTGAATAAAAATTCAACTAATAAAACTTTTCAAATTTGTATGAATATGGTTTGGGATATTTTGGTCATACAGTATTCTGTAAATACTCCAGTTTTTCCATAAAAAATATTTTTGTTTCATAAATACAAGAAATACTTTGGCCACAGATGAGTTATAAAATGTTTTGCCTGTTTTCTTCAAAGAATAGAGTTGTATATTATACAAGTTGCATGTTACGAATGCACATTAAGGCCCTATGTACTTCAGAACACCTCAAAAGTTAAACCTTATATTCCATGCTATACATTGTATTGAAATTACAGTAATTCACAGTGTGAAGAAACAGTTGAGAAGTAGCCAAAGTTCCTATGCTACTTCTAGGGAGATTTTAAAGTATGCAAATGATGTGCGGTAAGAATAACATTATGCCATGTGGGAGGTATTACGATTGATAGAAAAGTGATGTGCAACGAATGCTGGTTGGTAATTATTAGCTACACTCAAACACTTAAACACTGCAAAGTGTTTAAAAAGGAGGTGAAACACAGAATGAATATCTGAATTGAGTGACTTCAGGTATTTACAACTTACAAAGTTGTAAATAAAGAGTCGAGATTTGAGTCAAGGACAACAGAGAAGCTCGAGACTCTCGTGATTCAGGGTCCCAGGTGAAAATATGGTTACAGTTACTTACTTCCCAAAGAATAATTTACAGCAATCAGACGCAGATTAACTATAACATTCTCCCTTTCTGCATGCTAATCTCTGTGAAGGCTTGCATAACCCTGCTTCTCCTCATGAGACGGTGTTATCCGAGAGTTGTTACCATGATGTTTGGGAGCAGTGTTTTTTTTTTTGTTTTAGTTTAGTTTCAGCATCAATGAATGATGCGGGAGGTTATACAGTGTGACGTGTGACCTCGTGGGCTAAAAGATTCACTTTCAACTAGTACTCGTTTCAGCTTCAACTCTGAGTCGACTCTTTATTATTAAAGCCAATATTTTGATACTCAAAGCACTTTCAGATTTAAAACTCCAGCAGGGTGTTCTTCAAACCTAAAACTGTTTCATACCACATGCATGGTTATTTTTAAAAACCCATAATAGCAGGTTTTTAAGATTGCCATTTCCCAAATACTTAACACGTGAGTCCAGCACTCCTGAACCAAAATAACTCAGAAATGTCTGTGCTGGGCTAAGGAAAAATTTGTCTAGTCTGTAGAAAGTCCTCTTATCCGGGAGTCAGAAAGATGCACAAAAGTCAAGCTGCTTAAGATCCAGAGTGAAATTTCCACAGTCAGTGCTGGTTTGGAGAGCAATCTCATCTGCTGGTGTAAGATTACTGTCCTATAGGTTTTTTGAGATGACAAATATATATTGCTGCAGGATTTTTCACCTGTTCACAAAGGCAGAACTACAAGCAGCTGGAATAAAAATACTGCTGTAAACGCCATCACAAGAGGAAACAGATCCTTAAACGAGCTGAAGGCCAATATCAGAATAACTTGGGCCAAGAGAACACCTCAACAGTGTCAAGCTCGTTTGCATGTTCTCCTCGTGATCGTGTGGGTTTTCTCCGGGTGCTCTGGTTTCCCCACAAGTCCAAAGACATGCGGTATAAGTGAATTGAGTAAAAACAATTGTCAATGGTGTTTGCGTGTGTGTGTGTGTGTGTGTGTGTGCGTGTGTGTGTGTGTGTGTGTGTGTGTGTGGATGCTTCCCAGCGATGGGTTGCGGCTGGAAGGGCATCTGCTGCGTAAAACATATGCCAGAGAGTTGGCGGTTCATTCCGCTGTGGCGACCCCGAAAGGGAAGAAAGCCGACAAGACAATGGATGGATGGATGATAGAAAAGTTACACTTTTTGTGTAGATAACCAATGATACATGTGTTTTGCTTTTTAATTACTAATTTATTGAAATATATGTTTTAATATATGTCAATGTTAAAGGGAATTATTTGATGTCTGTGTCAAAAAATAACACTGCAGCAAATAAAATTCATGATTGCTTTTAGATATTAAAATTAAATAGGTGAATTTATTTTTTACGGATGACCTTAAGATATAAATAAACTTTTTAATGTCGTTTATGTCATAGTCAAAGCTTATGAATTGTGTTTTAGACTCAGAAGCGCATGTTAAAGGTCAAAGCCCTCAAAGTATTGTGTTAGAGAGAGAGTGGGGGTCAAATACAGTAAATCAATTATTCATTAAATGTGTGTGCCTTTCGGCAACCGTGTTGGAAACATACATGGAAACACAATAAAAGGAATATTCAGGAACTAGAAAACAATTATTGACTAAATTAGAAATTTTAGGGCATTATCGTGACAGTGAAAAAATGGCCTATACAAGCTTTTTACTCTGTGGTCCTATACAGATTAAAATGTGGGTAAAATACAGGAATGGATTTATGATTTTTTTAGTCGGTATTTTGGAAGTTCATACAGCTGGCTGCTTAGTTATATTTGCTATGCCACCGCTAAACCCTTTCAGATCCATGTCAGCCAGGATTTTTAGTTTTTTAATTACTTTCACTCCAATTAAAGCCTATTGCCCATTAAGTTGGACGTTTGTCATCCACTCACATGGCATCAAGATGCAATTTGTGATTTATGATGCAATCTGAGGAATTGTCACTACTCTAAGAAGCATTTTAGTAGTCTTATACACATTAACTGATGCATTAGCAATTACTTTTCAGAGGATAAGGTTAAAAATTAGTTTAAAAATATAATTCAGAGTTTTAAAATATAACTAAAATACAACTAAAAATCAGGATTTCTTGAACTTAAAAATGTAAACAAAAACAACAGCAAATCATTACAACAATTTTATACCAATAATGTTCATCTTTGGAGGTTCTTCATCAGCTCTTGGCAGATCTTGGCAACTTTTTATTTTTTCTGAAAACTGGGAAATAATTGAGGTCTGACGAGGTTAAGGTCACTGTTTTATTATTTTGCTGATAAAGACGCAGTTATTGTGTTGTTTTACGCGCATAAAAAAGAGAACTAATAATGGATAATGTATTATTTATGCCATTTTTCGATGAAATATCACATTTCAGCGCTTTGGAAAGCCTAGCTTGATAGGCGCTTATAAATTACATTTTATTATTATATGTACAGTGGTAGTACAGTATTTTGATAAAAAAAATAATACTTTTAATCCACCATGTGGCAGTAGAGAGAACCAAAGCAGGCAACAATGACGCCATTATTGGGCAGGCTAAAGTGACACCAACCAATCATAATCACGTTTGCATGACTGATGCATTCTGTGGGTGTGGTCTTCAACAAAGGTTGATTGAGAGTTCACGTCACCGCAAAATCTTCGAGCAGCACGATGTTATTAACGTTAAATTGTTTAACTGAACGTCCGTAAATCTGCAATTCACTTGTTAAACTCTATTTTACATTAAGTCATTTCGGACTTTTTCGTTTATCCAGGGTAGGCTGAAAGGTAAGAGGTCTTAAACTTGTGGCTGTTTATTTTACCTTCCAAATGTAACGTTAATGTTAATTCGAGGGCTTCCGACAGGTAGTCAACTCTTGGTTATTTAGCGAACCTACAGTTGTTTTCAAATAATGTAATATTTTATTGGACCCATTGCGTTTCAAGTGTCTCAGGTTTAATTCTCTGTATGTAATTGCCATTGTTATTAAACATCTTGAAAGAGAAAGCTGCGTTTATTACTAATTTAATCCGCTAGTGTTAACGTTATCCGTCACGTCCTTCTCGTGGACCATTTCTAATCTAAAAACAATAAAAACAATTTCTCGTTTCCTCTCCAGCCACGACAGGAATGAGTGTTGTCCGTGTTTTAGGCGAGATGCGCGGGTTCCGCCGGGCCGACTCGTGACTCCAGTGCCTGCGGGAAGAGGAGAAGCACCGCGGCGAGAGAGCGGAGCACCGGGCCCCTCGCCTCCGCTCGCCGGGATCACAAGCACCGGGAGACGCTGAAATGAGATGAGGCTCAGACATGGAACTGTTGCCACTGCGATTGTTTTCTTCACCTCGTTTCTCAGTCTGTCCTGGTACACGGCTTGGCAAAATGGCAAAGGTACGCTCCTCTAAATCTATCAAATGTGCCGTCGGTGGTCGCGTGTTGTGTTTAAGCTCGTTACTACAAGATATTACAGAGGTATTGAGTGCGTCTAATGGTGTTATAATTCATATGTATATAATGTTCAATGCTAAATGATTGTAGCTAGCGTGCACTATAAGGGTTCAAGTTGGTTGTGTTTAGGACATGGCTGGTTGCCTACTGGAGAGTTGTGCTTGGCTACTAACTGGGGCCTCAGTGGTTTGAATCCTCTGTAGAATTTAGTGTTTGTCAGAAAGCAAAATCCGTTTACGCCATCCAATTTCAGATTACAAAAACAATACTCATCTCCACGCAAAGTTTAATAAGTGCATGTTACGTACCAACAGTTTAATATTCTGCATTAGTTATTACCACACTTTAAAAGTAATCGCTTACCTTTCAATAGTCCTTTCTGAGAAATTCAACGAGTTACATTGCTGCGTTTTACTTTTGAGTTACTTTAAGTAAATGAATATGTGTATATAGAATGTGATGTTCAATTAACTACTGCAGAGCATTTAGGGTGCTTTCACACCTGTAGTTTGGTTATGTTTAACCAGCTAAATACAACCCCATTAGAATTTCCTGCCTTATGTGACACAGATTAGGTCTGTTTTATGATGGTAAAAACACATGCATTCAGATATTTCAGACATCAGATTGAGGTCTCAATCATATTTGGAAATAAATCAGATATGTGCTCAAATGGAACATTTTATGACACATTGGGAAGCAACTTTGGTAAATTCGTGACCATTTAGTAAAAATTTTGCAGCAGATTATTGACATCATTCTGAAAGTGCTTATTGAAGCTGAAGTTGCATGTCTCTGCCTCTGTAGAGAATGAAGAAACAAATCTGTGTTTGAACCGTGTCTGTAGGTTGCAACAAGGTCCAAATTTATTCTTCTCCACAACAGCAAGCTTGCATTGGGATTACTTCTATCTTGTCCAATTTCTACTTCAATACCAACACTCTTAAAGAATGCAGAAGGTGAAAATTAGGATGGAGAGTCATGGCCTGCAGTGTAAATGAGGCCTTTGTCCTGAGCAAATGGAACGCCTGATACATTGTAGTATTTGTCTACTGTTTGATCCCCTTTCACAACACAAGTCCACGCAAAACAAACTGCAGCCATGTGACCTAATATCCAGATGAGTTCCTGAAATGTACCTAAACACATTTTCAGTCACATTTAAAACAAGGGAAAGAGAAATTGTGTAACTGGAATTAAACTGAATAAAAATCCAGCTGATGCTTGGTGTCTAGCTCTTGCAATATAACAAATGTGAAACATCATCAACAGACAATATTGCCATCATGCAATGATACGCGTTGTTTACCCAAACAATAGTAAGATGCAGACCTTGATTCCTGATGAAGAGTTTTCATGATAGTCTGTACTGATCATCATCAATGATATGTCATGCAGCACGTCTCTCGCTGTCAGTTTTTTGTGCATGAACCAGACAAGAACTTATAATATTGTATTTGGGGTATTCTCATTGAGCCAGATTTCAATCAGATGCTTTGCAGAACCGTTTTCGTGCAGCGCTGTCTCTGACCGCTCATGAGCTGAGAGTCTCCATAACCAAATTGCTTTTCAAACTATAGTTCGGTTAGGTTCATTTCCTGTTTGCGCTCGTGGGTGTACTAAAGTAATCATCATAGGTTAACTATAGTCTTGATTCAGTGTAGACCTTTTTAAACGTGCATCTACCACACTCTAGGTAGACTGAGGAAGCTCTTTGACTGTGTCATTTAAAGCTACATTGTTTACACATCCATAACTTTCACTGAAAGTAAGAAGAAGACTCCTCTTATGTGTCATTGGTATAAACACAGTCGAATTAGGTCTATAAAAAGGGCTATAGTTGGCTCTGCCTGTGCGTGTCGAGTTTTGTATTCTCTGTAACTGGGATGAATGGAAAGCAGTTTTTGCATGTTGTGAGAGTATTCTAAGTGTATTACTTGCCACTGTGTGTGTGTGTGAGAGAGAGAGAGAGAGAGAGAGAGAGAGAGAGAGAGTTTTCTTATGAAGCAAATATTTGTGGGATAAAAATAGCAGAGTTAGTGAGGAGCTGCGCAGGGTTGAATGGTAGAGAGAAGCTGTTATATACTCCCATATTTCCCTGCTATTGGCGTCTCTAGGTTGTCTGTATGTCAAGTTCCAAATTAAGCATTGTATGGTATTTATATGACCTCTCCAATCTTAAAAGCTGCAACAAAGACTCATGCGTTACCCAAATCTGAGTTGCTCTTGGTCTCTAGTATTGAATCAAAGATTTGGAACTTGATTAACTACATTGTAAATGCTGAAGAAAAATATCATTCTGTGTTATTCATGCATTGTGGATTCATAATTTTGTTAATTCAATTCATGCTAATGTAATGTTTGTTCTTCCTGCGGCATGTAAAGGCCAGTAATAGTTGAATAAAAAAGCTCCACATGACTACTAAGTGTTCTCAGCATTTAAACAGTGCTTATCCCTGAATGAGGTTTGACCATTGACTATATATCAACAATATATTTACTGTATATTGACACGTTCATTTTCAAAAACATTGTGGAGCAGCAGATCAAGCATGCAAGGTCTCTGATTGTGTGCCCATATCTTAGAGGCCTTGTTCAGACTGTAGGCCTTAATGCTAATTTGCGGTTTTTTTATTAGATTTTTTGTGTGCTCATTCACATAAAAACAACATGTGACTTGTATTGGTTCTGCATGAACAAAAGCCAGCAAGCTGTGAGGTGCACATGAGCAGGAAATGGCTTTGATGGCTTTTGAAAAGTGAAGAAAAAATGGACAAAAATGCAATTTCGAACAAATATTTAGTTCTATTACTTCACTTTTTTTTCACTGACTGCTTTCAGCTCTGCTGTTAGTCATGATTTATATGAAACTTCCAGTCCACGCCCAGAAATGAGACGTCTGTCCCTATACAATGAAGTAAAAGTCAGTTAAATGTTTTTTGGCATGGCAAAAAATGTATATATACAAGGATTCTGAAGCTAATATGAAAGCGACCTAGGTCGGATTTTAAAAAGTCTGAATTGAGCTGTTCAGACTGTCCTGTTAACATCAAATACAGGTTTCATATGGGCAAAAATCTAATTTTAGTTTGTTCAATTCATGTTTTTGCGTTTACTTTGGTACTGATAATGGTACAGAGAAAAATGGATCTTCACTGATATAGATACCGAAAACTGAAATGTTGGTACCGTAACAACCCTATTACTGAGTGTCATCACAACAAACGTCGACATGAACCAATATGACAGTGTGAGTGATTGAAGAACTACAGAATTATAACCGTCCAATAATAAGCTCCAACTTCAACTTAATACACTTAGCTTCACTCTACATCATTTCTATCACAGAGAATCTAACAGACAGCTGTCATTTAGTTTATGGAAGGCATATTTGGTCTAAAAGGTCTGACAAAGAACTTGTAGACAACATCTAACTCCAAACAGTAAAACCTAAATATTGTGTATAAATGCATGAAGTCAACTCAAGTGTCACATGATAGTTTTTTTTAATCTGCCTCTGCTTTAATTGTTGTTTTTTTTTCTTATTTCACATTCCCGTTCAGCAAAGGACTTTGTTTCTGCTGGGGCTGCTGTGAAAATGCATGAGAGTTAGGACTGTCGCTATAGTTTTTTTCATAATTGATTAATAATCTAACAATTAATTGAAGAATAATACAACAAAGAAATAAAGTCTCTCTCTGAATTGCACGTTCACTGCTTACTCACTCCAATGTGATCTTCAGTTCAGTGTATGCACTGAGTGCTCTTTTTGAATTCTGAATTGTTTCCACTTCTCCGTCATTTTCTCCTCGCTCTCTCTTAGTCTCCCGCGGTGCAAGTCACTATTATTTTATTTGCAAATAGAACATATTTTTCATATTTTTATTAAAATAAACTTTATTTCATAATAACTTTCATTTGTAGTTTTAAATAGTGAATTAGTTTAAATCTGGAGCCCTGAGGAGGTGCAGGAATGTTGTGGGTGGGGACAGGTGGTGCATACTGAGGCAAGGTGTGCAAGTGTGAATGGGGATGAAGCATTCGGTCCCCTTTATCCCAAATCAAACATTTTCTCATAAAATAAACGAAAAGGGAACTTTAGAAAAGTTTTAACCTTGGTCAATTGAATTTTAGATAGCTCTTGAAACCCCTAGGATGCTACTCAATGCGCTTTGTTGCACACTGGCAGCTCGTTGCTCTGTGGGCGATCGTTCTCTAGTGAAATCCATCCTGTTATTGATCAGAAATGAATACATCAGGACATGTAGTCATTTCTGCTTTTCCAATGAACTTTGGTAACCTCGGATCCCAGCTTTTGTGTCTCCTCGAGAGTCTACCAAGTCTGTAGAGTTTGCCACATTTGCATTTGCCACATTTGCATTGCCATCACAAGCAAATTGTATGCAATTATAATGTTGAGTAGAGCTGAGGAATTTTTATTCATCGTTTTTACGTTTGTTTTGGAAGTCTGTTTGAATGTAAAAAAGTGTTTTGTTTATACTTAAATGTAGTATACAAAGATGTTTATTGCTTACATTTACCTGTTGCCTTTTTGAGATCAGTGAAAGATGCTATTATCTTCTTTTTCTAACATATGACGAGTTTTCCTGCATAATACTATAAATTCAGTTTGATTCATTTGAGTGTAAATGTTGTTTCTATATCAAGAAAAAGGCTTGAGGATTTCTGTTCCTAATCTTCATAATGCATCTCAAAGTAATACCAACACCAACATTTTTCCAGATTTTAACATTAAATATAAAAACACTTTATAAATCAAAGCAGATAAATAATTTTAAACAAATGAACATGGAAAATATAATAACAAAGAACTGAGTAAGTTGATCTATGACATATGACAGCATCTAAACAGAAAGAAAAGGTTTTAATAGATATCTATGCTTAAACTAATATAAAAGCAACAGGTTTTAGATTAGATCTGAAGTAGCAAGTTTAAACTAGTAAAACATCTGTAATATAGACAACTAATGAACACTAAAGTGTTTAGATAAAGGTTATATGCTTATAATCCCTCTTTGTGTACAGTTGAGGCTGTGAAAAAGTAAGGGTTAAACAGTGTTAGTGAAGAGGACAACTAGACAAATTTTCGGTACGAAGTTTGGTGACATAACAGTCCTCAGTCAAAAAACAATGATGATCAATTGAGGTTTAAAAAAAAAAAAGGTTTCACATTATTAATTAACATTTTGCAAAACACGTGTTTTGCAAAATGTTAATTAATAATGTGAAACTTTTTTACAAGTTACAACACACTTTTACAAGTTCAGAAAACACATTTACATTTCAGAATACTCCCGGAAAGGGAGGATACCATTGAGAACCAATAACTTGAAGCTTATTGGATGAGACTTTAAAGACTAAAAAGAGAGTTGTTTACTTTGGGTTTCACACAGGCCCGCTCTCCGAGGGTAAAAAGCATTTGTTTTGATTAAAGTAAAACCCTTGGATGGATGTGTATGAGGGATTTGGACAGAAATCATTGAGCCAAGTTTTGTTTTTCAATCAAGATCTCCTTCAATATAAGATATGTGCCACTTTGTGATTGGTTTAAAAACATGAACTGGCCTTTATTGCAGCTTGGTAAAAAATAAATTGTGGGCTTATAAATTGTGACCAAAATGCAATTTAGATTTGGTGCTAACTCGTTTTTTATGCTGTTGATCACGTTTTGGAACCTAGCTGGTACTGTAATCTAAAACTGTTGTAATCTTATCTTTTTTTTGTATAATGAACCAGCCTTCAGAGGCAGGTTTTATAATGTAATCTTCAATCCCAGATCTTAAGTTTCTTCCTGGAACTCCGCATGTTGGTTAATTGGGCAGATCATAGAAATTTAAGCCTAATCTTTAGGCTTAATCCGGGGAATATCATCGTCTGACTGAAATAGCAGTGAAAGAAAGGTCAGAGTAGACACTGACATGAAAGCCTCTCTCAGGGATGTGCACCCCTGCTAATGGAGGGTGTCCTTTGAGGGGATATAGTGACACAGTTCAAGGTCTGAATAAATCTCAGACTGGCTTCTTTGTATCTGGTTGAGTAGTTTTCTTCACTTGCTTGAGTAAACAAATTGAGGAATAATGCTCCCGGAAATGGAATCTCAGTATTGTCAAGGTCAAGGTTTAGAAAGATAGGAAGTTTGTGTTGAAATGAGATTCTCTTTTTTTGTGTGACCTGACAGAACATGCTGAGCTAGCCATCAACAGTTGGTTTGTTCACTGGGGTACTTCATTTAGAGGCTAATGAAACCCTCCTGACTCAGCATAGCTGTGGAAAAAGTTTCTGAAAAGAGGTGTGAGTTGAAGGGAATTAAGGGTTTACTTGCACTTTAGCTGATTTATGTTGCGTCATGTAAACCAGTCGTTTCCAACCTTGTTCCCTGGGCCTCCCATGTACATATATGCAAATTTGACTTTTAAAAAATTCCGAAATTGTATCTCGGAGTTCTAGGAAGCGCAGGAGCACTTTGCTGCGTGATAGCCAGCAGCGCATCTCTGTGTGAAGGAGGTGAGTTTGGTGCCATTCGTCCTCTCACCGTTGCACAAATAATCCCTGATTGGTAGGACTAGAACGCCTGTTAACACGCACAAACATTTTGAGTTTACACTCAAAATTTATTTTTGCTTGCTCAAAATACGTTTTTCTACACGAGAAGAACATTTAATTCACAGAACACAGCTCACATGCGTGCAAATTGACTTTGCGCTCAGAGTTGTTACGATAATAAGATCCCATATTTTTCTACCTCGACACTTGTCTGCTTCAGCGCCCAAATCGTATTAATCGTAGTTTATCTTATGGCTTTTGAAAATCAGATCAAAAATAGAATTTTTTTTAAGGCTTTGTTTGTGATTATTATTTTTTTATTCAAAATAAAGACACATGTTATGGGGTGGCATTGCAATTAGGTTCTGTTTACCAAATGTATCCTTAAAGGTTCATATCATGTAATGTCAACTTTTCAGTCATTTCTTGCTGAAATTTCGTCCTGTAACCGGAACATTGGCGGTTCTATCCCCGTTAGGGTCATTCTGCCGTTGTGGCCCTGGGCAAACCACTTCACCCACAATGTCCAATGTGGCCACAATGTGTGTGACTGGTGGAGTGTGTTTGGTGGATGTGTGAGACTGGTGAGGTGTGTTTGGTGGTGGTCAGGAGGCCGTAGGTGTAGAATGACTGCCACGTTCTGTCAGACTGCCCCAAGACAGCTGAGGGCTACCAAGGTAGCTTATCACCACCAGAGTGTGAATGTGGAGTGAATGAATAATGCTCTGATAAATGTAAAGCGCCTTTAAGTGTCTTGAAAAGCACTATATAAATTGAAGGCATTATTATTATTATTATAATTATTATTGTTGTTGTTGTTATAAATAATATGGGACATGATAGGAAAAATGCTTTGATCACTATGTGCATCTTACAATTTTTTATTCATACTTATACATTATTATTTTGTGCATATGTAATGGTGTGTGACATGGTAAAAGGTCTGAAGTTTTGATTGAATGTCAAAGTTTCAGTCAGATGGTAGCGTATTTCCTCTTACAGCTCCTGTTTTCGTGATCAGAGGTTAAAATTAAACTGCTCTTTGGCTTATTTCTCTGCCTTTCGTTTCCTCTCCTGTGCTGAGCCCACAGAGGCTCAGCATCCTCAGGCTGTGTGGAAGCACAATGGGCCAGAAATAGCAGTAAGTGAAGGCGTGATTGAACTGCAAGAAACAGAGCCAGGACATAGCTTTCTAATGAAAAACATAAAGAACCGTGTCTGCAAACAGGCTTGAATTCTCTCTTGAAAACAATTTAAAAATTTGGTCCTTCATTTTTAATTAAATTTTTTAAGTGTTTTTTTATTTTTCACTTTGTTGACTGTGTAAAAGGCAACAAATATTTGATACATTTATTAACTGCTAATGTGTCTGAAGGGAAATTAAAGACCAACACACACTTAAACGTAATTTCGCACCTACTTCTTTATAGGGAGCTTTGTCACAAGATTCACACCTCTGTTGATGCAGTGTTGCTCGTTATCGTTGGGTGGTGCTAAACATTGAACAAAAGCCTCAGCAACTCATAATCGACCCCCAAATCCACAGCAATGCCACACCAAATTGCTGATCAGAACATCTCAATACAATAGAAGTATCTTCAAAAACTACCCAGTCATCAATAGAAATTCCTTTGAATACATTGATAAGCCGACATCTATCTGTTAGATGCATTCACTGTAACAGATCGTTACAACAGAAGTTATGAAATAAATAAATGACCTCTAGACAAAGTAAAAAAAAAACAAACCCTTTATTCGTCAGATAAAATGGAATCAATTTAACTTTTAACCCAGTTTTAATAATCAAAAATACATTCAATTCATTCATTCATTTTCATGTCGGCTTTCTTCCCTTTCGGGGTCGCCACAGTGGAATGAACCGTCAACTCTCTGGCATATGTTTTATGCGGCGGATGCCCTTCACGCCGCAACCCA
This sequence comes from Danionella dracula, assembly GCA_900490495.1. Lineage (NCBI taxonomy): Eukaryota > Metazoa > Chordata > Actinopteri > Cypriniformes > Danionidae > Danionella > Danionella dracula. The sequence goes on from UELW01000245.1 coordinate 8,758,547, forward strand.
TCGCTGGGAAGCATCCACACACACTCATTCACATTTTAACACTATGGACAATCGTTCTTACTCAATTCACTTCACAATTCAATTCACAAAACCAGAGCACCCGGAGAAAACCCACGCGATCACGGAGAGAACATGCAAACTCCACACAGAAATGCCAACCGACCCAGCCGAGGCTCGAACCAGCGACCTTCTTGCTGTGAGACTACCGTGCTACTCACTTCGCCACCGTGACGCCACATTCAATTCAACAAACTGTAAAATTAATTAATTTAAAAGCTAATTATTATCAAACTATTTACAATAATTCATTCTAAGTGATTTGAACATACAAAAAAAGTCAGAATTAAGTTTTACTTAAGTTTAACTTTGGAAGAATGTCCTTGGGTTAAGCTTTACTGGTAGAATTTATTTGAAAAAAATCACCCTTCTATGTGATTGGTTTCTGAGATGTGTGGGACTGCCTTTGGGCTGGACCTGTTTTGTTATCTGAGACTAAAGACATTTTTTATTTTCTAAGAATACTGTGATATTCATATGAGATTTTACCTGGTTTTAGAGGAAACCAGTGCAGTTTGCACCTGTGGAGAGTGAGCAAAGGTGAGTGCCAGCAACATCGAGCTGCATGTTATTGCAGTTTTTAGTTGCCGGTTATACTGAAATGCTGGTCTATTTACACACAGTTTAACCACAAAGAAAAACAACATTTCCTAAATAATATTTCTCCCTCTGTCTATCTGTGTCTCTCCTTCACTCCGCATTTGCATTTTTGATGACTGTGTCTGCAGCAGCCTGTGCTTTTGTTTGGCCTGTAAGTGCTCCGCTTTGGTTACAGCCCACAGATGGACGTCTGGAGGAGAGCAAGAGAGGAAGAGAAACAAATTGGTTTGTGGTTGAATGCTAATAATGAACTCACAAGTACAGCACTAATAAGAATCCACATCTCTTTTGCTTTATGGAGCTCTCATTAATAACCAATATCTTGTTTGGAGTCATGTTGAATGTTCCATTACACTCTTATCATCTACTTCCTCCATATTAGGTCTGATAACACATTCATTGCGTTTGAGTGCTTGTTGGTCTACCGCACTTGACATTTTTAACTTTCAGCACATCATGCAGTCATTGCTCATGTGTCAGTGGTGACATTTCTCAACAACAGTCACTTAAGCTTCCGTGCTGCTGATCCTGACGAGAGTTATTTGCATCCTGTTGTCATATCGTTTTTACTTTCCTGTTCATTCTTCCTTCTCAGACTCTGTCAGGATGGTGTATTGTTAGGGCTATGTTGTAGAATTTTAAACTCTCTATCTCATAGAAATCACTCTGGAGACGGTACAGAACAGCAGCATGACGACGGCAACTTTATTTTGCACTTGTCATTTAAACAAACACTGAAATCGTACTCTATTGAAGCTAAAGAAGCTACTAGTAGAAGGAGAGAAGGAAGGAAAGCGAGAGAGGGCGAAAGTCTTTGTGCACCCGAATTTATGCCCTCCCAAGGGACAGGCCCATCACTGCCCAGAGATTCCGCCTACTCCACCAATCACCTCCCTCACAGGCAGGCAGAGACCTTAAACACACATTCAATGTAATTAATGAAACGCTAATAAATATACTCATTATTACTAATGCCCAATATAATGACTTAAAATTTCTATCACAGCTTGGTGCTATACCAGTATGAATGTTAATAACGTTATTGTGTTGTGCCATAATATTGATTTTGCAATACCGTGGATGCCGTTACATTCATAAATTTCATGAATTCAGCTTGATGTTTTGCTTGCACACGCTAATTTATTATATTTTTGAAGAGGAGATGTAGGAGCTGATGAGACGTGAATGAGAGCAGAGGGGGAAGCTGGTAAGGTACAGATTGCATCTGCTCTGAAAAAGCCCATCAGCCAGAACGAACTAAGTTGCTAAAAGTTGCCAAAAACGCAGAAAATTTTGCTAGATATGTCACTATTCGCTGGATAAAAAAAAGTCACTAGGTGGTCTGAAGAGTCGCTAAACCGAGCGACATAGTTACTAAACTGGCGCGTGCACTCTCTAACTCTCTCTCATTTGCTCTCTCTGGCTCTCTCTCGATCTCTCGAATCAAGTTTCGGGTTATTGATTAAAATGTGTAAAAATAAAGACATACACAATGTATTGCAAGTGTTCGGTTCCAGTTCAGGCAAACTGAGAGAGCGAGAAATAAAGTACAAAACAACCTGGACAGAAAGTAAAAACCGTCGGAGGAAAACAATTATATGTATTGTTTTAAACTTGACGGAGAAAGTGTTAAGCAGTCACGTCTGCAGTTAAGTATAAACACTTACTGAGGGTTCATCATGAAAAAATTCTAGCAGGCTCTAGGTAGCAAACTTCACAACTAATCTACATGAGAACACATCAGAATTAAACACAGAGTGCAGTTTGAGATGTCAGCAAGAAACCTGGTAGAAATGAAGAAAAATATGGCAAAAACTGTTTCCAGTTCTCTGTCTAATCTCATGCTTTCATTTATAAAAATGGATTAAAATGCTAGTTTTTCCTCTAATGTTATTATGGTCTACTAAAATGTGACTTCCAAGTTTTCCCGTCATATCGCAATATATTACTGACACCATCTGGACAGTCTAAAATATCCATATCTCCCACCCGTACGTATTGTCCCACACATTTGAATGAAATATATGTAAAAGGACAAACAGTTCAGCGCAAGCATAGGTTACATTCAGACTGCAGCCCAATGTGACCCAAATTAGATATTTTGCCCATATGTGACCTGTATCTAATAGTTTCAGGACAGTCAGAACAGCTCAATTCAGATTTTTTCAAATCTGACCCAAGTTTCTTTCATATGAACTGAAATAAAGCCACCCAATCACCTAGAATTACATTCTCATCCCTGATTGCTTTCATTTCGATCAAAGCTATTTCCTGCGCATGCGTGCCTCACAGCAAGCTGGCTTGCATTCATACACAGGAAGGATACAAGTCGCATGTTGTTTGTAATGTTAACTTTCTCTCTGTTTCCAGCTTCTCGTTTTCTCCTTAGGGAGCGACATTCTTTTTCTGTGCAAGTTCTAAATCAAGCTACTGTGTGCTGGTGGTGTGAAAGCTCATCAGACTTGTTGCTTAATCATTTTTTTTCATGCCATCATCGTTCAGCAGTGATATGTTTACTCGAACGCTTTTTCATTTACACATACAGATTTCTTTTCATACCATGTTATAATCAGAGTGTATTTTTCAAGATGTTTCACAACATTGTCAAACACAACAAAATTATCCTCTTGCAAACGAACAGAGATTGTCTTTCCTTTTGCAAACACTGCCGTTAACGATTCAGTCTCTTGCTTTCATTCATGGCAAATGTGCTAAGAAGGAAAAGATGAAGTGACTCATTCATTGTTTGTGTGGCTTCTGTGAGCAGCATTTGTTTCCCAGCCATTCCAAACCCCTACCTTTCACTTATGTTTTTCATAAGCCTTTCTCTCTCAGAAACATCCCACTCACAAGTCTCATGACCAAATTGTTATTGTGTCACATGTTGGCTCACATTTCCGCTGTCTACTTTCCATGTTACTTGTTCAATTGTTCTAAACTTCAGAGTTGATTCACCCAGATGGGCCATAACCTCACAGATTTGTTCTCAGTGGGTTAACTGATCGTAGTTTGTCCTCCAGTGCCTTTCCATACATTATTTCATATGCTTGAATTAGAAAACGTTTTATTTTTCCAAATTTGATGTAGTAGTATTTCCCCTAACATTCAATTATGGGACATGGTGCTCTACTATTAGACCGCGCAACAACCCCCTTGGAGATTAGTGTAACCATGCAATCAGAAGAGCAGAATATAAAAAGAAATGCCATAATAAACATCAATCTACCATAAAAGCATTTGTAGAGATTTCTAAAAGCTTGGTTGTTTTATATTTTTATTGACTTATCATGCATGTCCTGGTTTTCTATTGCATGCTAACGAATCGACTGTAACTTGTGTAGCTGCAGCCAATCTACATGCTTCTTCAGCACCAAGCAGCGCACAGTCAGGAGAGACTTCACTCTACTTTCCCTTTATTTATTTATTTTTACTTTTGTCTAACTATAGTGTATTCAAGTCTCTGAAGAGCTTACATGTTTTTGCTTCAGTGGTGAGAATTTATATTGATCATATATAGAGATTTTTTCAAAAGACCACTAGCAGAGAAGCTAACAATTTGAATATAAAATGCCATTGATTAATGCTAAAATATTAGCATAACATGTTGTTTAAATACGAATGACAACATCATCTCCAGCTCAAGATGGTGGTGAAACCAAGACATAGTAACTTGAGTGAAAGATGCATTACTAGTATGTCAAAGCTGTTTTTTTCTTTTAAACCTTTTACCTGTCTATCCATAAAAATATAAAAAATAGGAATAGTTATTTTCTGAAACACCTTGTTTAGTTACACATATCTGCAATACTTCTTGCATTAGTAAAAAAGTCAATTACAAATATCTCTATATATAGTATAGTATTAAATGGCTTGTACAAGAACACATGGACCCAGTTCAAGCTAACAGTCTTGAGGACAGAAAGTTTTAACCTTTGAATGCTCTGGAACAATAAAACTAATTTAAACATCTTGATAAATTATTTTGTTGAAACTTTTCCTTGCAGAAGAGAGGTTTGTTGTCACTAAAAACTGATCTTGGATGCAATAAGATCATCAGCAACTGCAATCCTGTTCCTTATAATTGTTTATGGGACAAAAGGAACATGATGTAAACTTTGTGCTTCCTTTTGGCTCTTGAACTCTGCACTCTTTCTGTCCTTGTCGGAGCCATGCGTTGAAGCATGTGGCCTTATCTTCCAAACACACACTGATGACCTTGCACTGCTTATCCCTGGTCTTTGTGAATCTCAAGTACTTGTGTCTGCTACAGAATTTCAAGCATGCAGATGCAGTGTTCATTATGAAACATCTCCTTTTAAAGCAGCTGGGAGCTTCCTGATTAAAACTATTGAGTTAGAGGTTGAGGTAGAGCTGTGTAGTTGTGTTGTTTCATTATTTTCCAGAGTTTGATTATAAATCGTGTTTTTGTGTTTTTTAGGCAACACAAGTTTTTTAATTACATCAGCTAAGGTTTAATAGGGTTTGACTGTTTTACCAATTCTCAAATTATTTAGAGGACGATTATTTCCAACTACACAAATCATGCAATTCAAACTCATTCAAAAGTGTATTCATCCATCATGATTCTAGCCACATGTTTGCACATTTAAGTAAATAATTCCATGCATCTGTTTAATTTGTAAGCACTTATTTCAAAAAGTATTAAAACACTTGTTTGCAACTATTATGACTGGGCAATAATTCAATATCGATAATTATCATCAATATACATTATCTTGATAAGGCGATATAGAGCGGTCGATAAGTCCCTGACCAGCGCATTAATACATGTGTATATTAGCTACATAGTTGTAACACTATTCATGCTTTGAGATTAAAATCACAGTTTTATTCCTCAAACAAAAGCTGTATTCTATCCATTTGGCGGCTCCTGCATCCTAAACACCTCCTATTGATGATTTACATGGCGCGGATCACTGGAAGACCAATCAGTTTAGCTCATTCACTGACATCTTTTTTTAACCTTTGGAGACATGCGCTCACACTAACAGCAGAAGAAAAACTAGCAGACTGGCGTCAGCTTCTTAGTTAAGCTGAAGGGGAACACGTTCATCACAGCAGCTAATTTTCTTGAGCTCAAATTCAGTTATTTCACATCATGAAGATGCAGAAAACAAAACATAATGAGGATTGTCTGATTTTGACATTGTCGGTAACTTTAATAAGAAAGATGGCCTTTCAGTCAATCTTTGGTTAATCTTTTGGTTTAACCAATTGTTAATTAAAAAAAATATTGTCAAGGTGCACGTGTCTGTAAGTTGCTGTGAAACAAATCTGCCTAAACTCATGATATTGGCTAACGTATATATCTTGTTGTTATAGCTGTTGCAATCCAATAGAAAACAATCTAAAGGGCGGATTACATTTTATTTGATTATTAAATTAAGTATTAAACTATATGTTACATTTGGTTTGTTACGTATAAAATCTTAAAATTGTAATTGTTAAAACATATTTGTTGTTCTTTTTGGAAATTATCTAGAGACCCTTTATTATTGTTACGCTGCAATAAACTGTATGTTGGTTGCTTTTTTTATAATGACAAATTTTTTAGTTTTTACATGCATCATTCCACTCTTCTTCATACATATACTGTTTTTGCTTCCATGGAATATTAATGTATTTCAAACTCAATATTTACAGGGTTTGATTTCTGTGTTATTTTCAGAGGGCTGTGTATTATTTCACATACGATTGCATAATTCATTTCAGCTTTTCATTTCAGAGGATAAAAGCAGCACTTACCCTACATCATTTCAACCCTTCTCAATATTCTCTTAGCAAAGCATGTATAATATTATGTAAGTTTAATAGGTTTACTAAAGCTTTTTAAATCATTCTGAATAACATAATGCTTTTAGATACTAGTTTATCTCTCCAGGTTAACATGACACTTAACCCATGGTACAGAAAAGTGAAGCCAATACCTTAAAAAAATGAAACAAGCCAAAAAAGATAAACTTGTGTTGCTTTCAATCTAATTTCAATGTGAACAGGCAATAGCTGCCCATTAGTTAGCCAGACATAAAAGTCTTGAATTTAATTAATTACATGTACAGTATGTGAAATCCTTGTTAAATTGAAACAAAACTAAAAAATCAATAAATGGGAATGAGGCTCACTGCTTTCAACTATCAACACAGGCTTTGGAAAAGAAGCGTTCATCACCTTTAAGGTCTGTTCACTGAGGTCTTTCATAATTCATCTATTTTAGCCTAAAAGTTAAAAATAAAAGCAGGTTTGGCTGTGCAGTGTAGCTGTGTGGGTTAGGATTTTACATCTTTGCAAAAAGTTCTCTTGTGTAGATGTATGACTGCTCTTTTGTGTGTTTAAATGTGGTTATTAAGAACTGCACAGACAACATATTGTTTAAATACCAGTTGACATTAAAAAGCTAAATCAAGTGTATATTAAACTTGGGTATTGTTTTTTTTTTTCTTCCAATACCGGTGCCAAACCGATACTTTTAAAATGATACCGTTGCCAAAAAGGTGCCTGAACCGAGACTTTACAAAAGCCACACAAGGAGGACACAAGAAATGTCACTCACTCACATAAAGACAGAAACATACGCATGCATTAATACAAAACATAACAAAAACCATTATAACTCATGGGGATTGTAACTTACACATTAAAAAATTTAAAACAAATCATTTATTTACATGACATCTAAAATGTATGGTATTGTTTTGTTTCTAAATTAGCTTACTTTTATTTTAAAAATGTAAAAAACTAAATGTAAATTAAATAATTAAAACTGATAACCAATTTTTAAATAATGGGAGTTTTGACTTTCCTTTTAAATACAAATATTGAATTAATAAATACCAAATGTATATGGTTCAGTTGTATTATTTGTCAACTTTTGTTAGAGCTCCCGAATACATAAATATTATTAAATGTATATCTGGGTTATCACTGTCTCTCTGAAAAGACTCAATGATTCTGACTCTGGTTTGGAGAAATATAAACTTGAAATATAAATTGAAAAATAATTTGAAATAAATTGGTGGGCTAGTATTGATCCGATTCTGATACCGACATCAGTATTGATACTATGGATTGCTCTGCCCCCTAATCCACACCGATAGCGCCAGCTGTTGTCTTAATGCTGTTGAACACGGTTCATTCATTTGCTCTAAAGTTTACTCTGTATACCCTCAAATTTATTAAATTTGACATGCTTCCTTCTTTAGGTCGCAGGCCTGACAGGTATTTAAATGGCAGCGGAATGAGGCACCAAAATTCACATTCTTGTTTTGGTCCGGTCCGAACCGGTTTTAGAGGTACCAGTAGGTTACTGATAAGGCATTCCTGATTAGAATGCATCACATAATGATCCTGCACACACAGGCACTACAATTTTACTTACAGCATTCTACCTGAGACATCTTGCTGCAGTACGAATGAAACAAATTATAAATAATGTGCATGAAAGGCATGAACAGCCAAGCTACTTTCAGTATATGCTACTCCAATCTGTGATGGACAACTTAAAAAAAAAAGCTGTTTATTGATTATGAACATATTTTGAGATTTTTTTTTTAGTAGAAGCACAACTTTGATGGCCATTTCAATCCCAGTTGTATTTCAATTGGATGAATGTATTTACTGGAAATGAACCCAAAGTATATGTTTTAAATGTGTTTTCACACTGTTTTGTAAACTGTAAAAGTCAATGTAGCTGAATTCAAAACTAAATTGATTTGAAACCAGTTACTTGTTTAATAATGATTAGATATGCCTTCATAATCAGAACGTTTCTTATTTCAGAACGTGTCCTCTTGTGCTGGTTAGAGACTCATGAGAGTGAAAGGAGGCAGGGATGAAGGGATGAAGTAAAAGATAACAAGATTAGTGAGATGTGCAACAGTGTTTGAGATAATCCATTTAAAGTGTTCAGTTTCGGGATATTGGATCCCTTCAGTGGCTCAGAAAGACATGCGGGATGATCGTGTCCTTCATGCCTGATGGGTTCTGATTATTGTAGAGTTTAGTTCATAACTAAATATAATAATTTTAACCATAGAGTGTAATTGTGAACCAAGCTCTTTAACATTTTTCAAGTTTATTTCACAAGTTTTTGTAAAGAAATGCACCTGTAGGGAAACAAAACATCTTTGCTCTCCCCATCCAATACATTTCCAATATAAATTATAGAATAATTGTATTCTAAACAATGTGCAGTGTTATGTTTCTTCTAGCAGCTCTTGCGGCTGATATTTTAGTTTTTTGATAAAGCGTTTTTTCTCACTCGGACATGCTGCTTTAATTTAGTACAATCCATGACTACTACAGGTAAAGCAATTTTAAAGATTTATCTGAATTCTTCATCTGAAATAATGTCTGCTGATCTACAGTATCTGCTTTTTTCACTTTTGCAGAGCATTTAGACTTGAATTTGCATAGTTAGTGAGTGATTCACATAAGTCATTAGGTAAGAGCAATATAGAATCTGTGCAGAAGAATGTGGAGTGAGTAGGACTGATACTGAGGGATGAATAGTGCAGTGGAGTGGGATGGAGTGTGTGGAAATTCAAATTTTTATTTATAAAGTTTGTGTCTTCTCATTGCTGCCCAACCAATCAGGAAGTCCCAGCTAGTCACTTGATGGAAATCTGGAAACCAGCACCGGAACGGGTAGAAGTTCACAAATGGGTAAAGCGAGTGAGTAGAACGTTTCTAGTAGAAGTCGACCGATACTGGATTTTCTCTGTATTTGGAAATCTTGGTGGGCGATTTGCCACTTCTTGTCAGAATATTTTTTTATACATGACTTTATTTACTCATCCGAGCAGATGATGTATCAAATATCACACTTTAACTAACGAGAGCTTATCTTCTCATGTCTTTCGCATGTCTTTTCTAACGTTTTCGCACCTCTCTTTCCTATGTTTCAATGCTGCAATTTGCTAACTTGTATAAACAGCCAAGACAGACTTTTGTGGTGTTTGTCCTACCTCTCAATATGCGATTCAATGCTAGGATTGCTAACTCACACAAACAACAACAACCAAACAGTCTTTTTTGGTGTTGGTTCCACCTTCTTTCACAATGACTGGATTTTAGCCATTGACGGCCGGTGGACTATTAGATTCTTTCATAATGGAAAACTGTAAAGATGGAAGCAGAATACCATACAGGTTTAACAAATTGCCTAGTGAAATCAATTCCATGCAATTTCAATTCCAGATGGCAACAACATATATACAATGTCGTCAACAGGTGAAGAGGTGTGAGTTGTTACAAGGTTCTGAAAGGAGCTTAATTCTTAATAGGAATTAAGGAGCTTAATTAGTGAATAGGAACTTAGTGAATAAGACACACACAGAATTGATGATAACTCAACAAATACTCTACAAATCTTGAAATATCGGCCAATATATTGTCCAGAATCTAGTTTCTAGTGTTCCTTCAGGAACGTTCAGCATGTTTTCCAATTTACGGTCTGAACATCTTTAGACTAGACTATATTAACTAGTTACACCATGTTTTTTTCATATTGCACAAGCAAGATTTTGCAAGGTTGTTTAGCTTTTCCAAAACTCAGAGAATCTTGCAGATGGGAGGTTTTGTATCAATTAATCTGTTATGCCAGCATCAACATTATCAGCACCTTTTGGGAAACAGTGTCTTATCAACGATATAATATCTAAGTTTATTGCATACATACAGTTCTGAAGTTTATGTTAATCCTCTGTGTGAACTCAAAGTTTCTTCTCATGCTTTGTTCTTCTCATTACTGTAAGTGTTGTTGCTGTGTCCTCTATACTTATCCATTTTTATTCTATATCATTCAGCCCTCAACAACATGCAACTTATTTACTCCCTAGATGAATGCATGTTGATAAGCCAGCATATAATAGAACCCAATTCACTTAAATCTACCCACGCGGAGTACAATGCAATTTTCTCGACCTAACCTGATGTTTTGATTGCAGCCAGTGTCAGGTGTGTTGAGGGCATCTGCTGATCTGCCAGCAAACATGTAATCGGATGCTCTTGTTATTGTTGGATGGAGTGCGTTTACTCTTCCACGTAGTAACGTCATTATGTTTGGGAATCTGAGAGTTTTTCTATAGCACTGGCTGATTGCCTGCTAAACCACAGAGGAGCCCTGCAGTATTTGTGATGTAGTAATGAGCCACTGTGAGGTGTGCATTACCTGCGTGACTTCAGAGGGTTTGGTTTTTATGAAGCTTTCCAGCAAACACTACTGTCTTGGATTTTTGGGTCTGATTTAACAGTCATGATTTTGCAAAGAAATCCAGCTTTTCCTGCTATTTTGTTTAATAACAGTCTCTAACGCAATATCATTGTCTGTGTTAATTTCATAGTAGTTATATGAAATATATATCAATAATGATACAATTTATTTGTTTATAAAAAGAAAGCTGTATTTAATTTTTAATATTTTTGAGTGGTTTTGATAATTTGGTGGCATATTTTATAAAAAAAAAAGATAAATTTTATAAAGAGAAGACTTGATTTTTCTTGATCATTTCTACATTGACTGCCGATTTTTCTTCCTCCAAATATTTTTGAATTAGTTTTTTGAGATGTTTGTTTGTAAAACTTGATTTGAAGTGTAAGCATAAATTATTCTTCAAGTGGAGCATTGTTTTGTACACTTTAAGGGAAACTTTCAGAGATATTTTGTGGAACTTTCTCTCTTGATATACTTAACATTTCAGAATGCTTTCTCTCTTGATGTACTTAACATTTCAAAATGCTTTCTCTCTTGATATACTTAGCATTTCAGAATGCTTTCTCTCTTGATATACTTAGCTTTTCAGATTGCTTTCTCTCTTGATATACTTAGCATTTCAGAATGCTTTCTCTCTTGATATACTTAGCATTTCAGACTGCTTTCTCTCTTGATATACTTAGCCTTTCAGATTGCTTTCTCTCTTGATATACTAAGCATTTCAGAATGCTTTCTCTCTTGATAAACTTAGCTTTTCAGATTGCTTTCTCTCTTGATATACTTAGCATTTCAGAATGCTTTCTCTCTTGATATACTTAGAATTTCAGAATGCTTTCTCTCTTGATGTACTTAGCCTTTCAGATTGCTTTCTCTCTTGATATATTTAGCATTTCAGAATGCTTTCTCTCTTGATTTACATAGCATTTCAGATTGCTTTCTCTCTTGATATACTTAGCATTTCAGAATGCTTTCTCTCTTGATTTACATAGCATTTCAGAATGCTTTCTCTCTTGATATACTTAGCATTTCAGAATGCTTTCTCTCTTGATATACTTAGCATTTCAGAATGCTTTCTCTCTTGATATACTTAGCATTTCAGAATGCTTTCTCTCTTGATATACTTAACATTTCAGAATGCTTTCTCTCTTGATGTACTTAGCATTTCAGAATGCTTTCTCTCTTGATATACTTAGCATTTCAGAATGCTTTCTCTCTTGATATACTTAGCATTTCAGAATGCTTTCTCTCTTGATATACTTAGCATTTCAGAATGCTTTCTCTCTTGATATACTTAACATTTCAGAATGCTTTCTCTCTTGATGTACTTTGTTACGACCCCTTGTAGTGTTCTTTCTGTTGTAGTGTGTGTTTCCCCCATCAGAGGACCTCACTTCCTGTTCCTGTGCTTTCCTCACTTCCTGTTACTGTGATGCATCACTTCCTGTTCCTGCCACATCATCCTTACATCAGAAGATTTGTCACTCTGCCATTGGTCCTCGTGTTGTTCTGCCTCCTCGTCAACCCCTCAGTCTTCTCCATAAGAACTCTGCTACACTGCCATACCGGCAGCTTCTGCTCACTTGCCCTTGTGTTCTTGTGTGTTTGAAACGTTGTACTCTTGCTTACTTGGTTAACGATTTGCTGCCTGTTTTTGACACTGAGTTCTGGATTGCCCTTGTTTGTTGTGAAATATTTGTACATAAATTGGTAAGTAGGGAGCTGGTTGTGGGTTTTATTTTGGTTATTGAAATTGTATAGGTTTTGTTAAGGAGATAGGATTAGGAATTGTACACTTTGTTTTTGGGAAGTAGGTTTATTTAGAGGTGTTTAAAAAAAGGACTTGTTTTTCTTTCTTTGTAGTTTCCCCCCAGTCTCCTGAGGTATTTGTCTGACTCTTTCACTCAACTGAACCCTTATTGTTTTTTATTTGATCACATATTAAATTTCAATATTTGAATATTTGTTTTCTGTCCTTCTTCTGAAGTGCATTAAAGATAATGTTTAATTTCTATTGTTGCGTCTGACCTAGACCGGGCGTAACAACTTAGCATTTCAGAATGCTTTCTCTCTTGATATACTTAGCATTTCAGAATGCTTTCTCTCTTGATATACTTAGTATTTCAGAATGCTTTCTCTCTTGATATACTTAGCATTTCAGAATGCTTTCTCTCTTGATATACTTAGCATTTCAGAATGCTTTCTCTCTTGATATACTTAACATTTCAGAATGCTTTCTCTCTTGATATACTTAGCTTTTCAGATTGCTTTCTCTCTTGATATACTTAGCATTTCAGAATGCTTTCTCTCTTGATATACTAAGCATTTCAGAATGCTTTCTCTCTTGATATACTTAGCTTTTCAGATTGCTTTCTCTCTTGATATACTTAGCATTTCAGAATGCTTTCTCTCTTGATATACTTAGAATTTCAGAATGCTTTCTCTCTTGATGTACTTAGCCTTTCAGATTGCTTTCTCTCTTGATATACTTAGCATTTCAGAATGCTTTCTCTCTTGATTTACATAGCATTTCAAAATGCTTTCTCTCTTGATATACTTAGCATTTCAGAATGCTTTCTCTCTTGATTTACATAGCATTTCAAAATGCTTTCTCTTGATATACTTAGCATTTCAGAATGCTTTCTCTCTTGATATACTTAGCATTTCAGAATGCTTTCTCTCTTGATATACTTAACATTTCAGAATGCTTTCTCTCTTGATATACTTCGCATTTCAGAATGCTTTCTCTCTTGATGTACTTAGAATTTCAGAATGCTTTCTCTCTTGATGTACTTAGCCTTTCAGATTGCTTTCTCTCTTGATATACTTAGCATTTCAGAATGCTTTCTCTCTTGATTTACATAGCATTTCAGAATGCTTTCTCTCTTGATATACTTAGCATTTCAGAATGCTTTCTCTCTTGATATACTTAGCATTTCAGAATGCTTTCTCTCTTGATATACTTAGCATTTCAGAACGCTTTCTCTCTTGATATACTTAGCCTTTCAGAATGCTTTCTCTCTTGATGTACTTAACATTTCAGAATGCTTTCTCTCTTGATATACTTAGCATTTCAGAATGCTTTCTCTCTTGATATACTTAGCATTTCAGAATGCTTTCTCTCTTGATATACTTAGCATTTCAGAATGCTTTCTCTCTTGATATACTTAGCATTTCAGAATGCTTTCTCTCTTGATATACTTAGCATTTCAGAATGCTTTCTCTCTTGATGTACTTAGCATTTCAGAATGCTTTCTCTCTTGATGTACTTAGCTTTTCAGAATGCTTTCTCTCTTGATATACTTAGCCTTTCAGAATTCTTTCTCTCTTGATGTACTTAACATTTCAGAATGCTTTCTCTCTTGATATACTTAGCATTTCAGAATGCTTTCTCTCTTGATGTACTTAACATTTCAGAATGCTTTCTCTTTTGATTTACATAGCATTTCAGAATGCTTTCTCTCTTGATATACTTAACATTTCAGAATGCTTTCTCTCTTGATGTACTTAACATTTCAGAATGCTTTCTCTCTTTATGTACTTAACATTTCAGAATGCTTTCTCTCTTGATGTACTTAGCTTTTCAGAATGCTTTCTCTTTTGATTTACATAGCATTTCAGAATGCTTTCTCTCTTGATGTACTTAACATTTCAGAATGCTTTCTCTCTTGATGTACTTAACATTTCAGAATGCTTTCTCTCTTGATGTACTTAACATTTCAGAATGCTTTCTCTTTTGATATACTTAACATTACAGAATGCTTTCTCTCTTGATATACTTAACATTTCAGAATGCTTTCTCTCTTGATATACTTAGCATTTTAGATTGCCTCCTGAGGAGTTAGTGAATTTTCCGTTTTTGTTATCTTTATTCTCTGTATGTGCTAAACAAGTGACAAAATTGATTATTCTTACTTGATGGGACTAAAGGAAAATGTGTAAACACCATTTTTTACAATCTGGCTGAGTGGTGAGGTCTTGGCTAATATCTATCACCTCGATTGCTGCCCGTCCAGATATGTTTGTCCATCCTCAAAAACATTGTCTAACTTGCTACAAAACAATCTTTTTCTTTTTGATTTTTACATGTTATCACACAAAAGATTGGTCCTGATCTGAGCTTCAAAAGACTCTTGGAATTAGTGTCTATTATAGAATTTGAATAGATCAAATGTTTAAGAAATTTGCCAGCCTAGTTCTGAAAAAGAAACATTTTTTTTCAATAAAAACATTTGAATCAAAAAAAGGTGGCTAGACTCTAGCACAAGATGAAGAGCTTGCTGGGATGAAGGGTAGATCAAGGAGAATACTGTGATGGACCTTCTGAGGTCAAACAAGCAGCCATTCACCCGGCCACCATCGCTGAAGCAAAGCCAAATGTATTTCTATATCAATCAGAATTGTACAACCACTGACCAACACGTGTAACATATGTGAGTAAAACAAATACATATAGATACAAATGATTAACATGTAAACAAATCTAATGGTGTTCTGTTAATCTGGTAATCTTTCTGTGAGTTTCATGATGATCCTTCCAGATGTGTTTAATATCAGATTCACTTTGAGGGTGACCTTTTTCCTGTGTTCTGTCTCTAAATCTCAAAATAAAGCAGACTGTGAGCAAGTGCTAATCTGCTCTGCAGTTCTGCTATCTATTCTCATGCTACTCTGCTTCATGCTGAGAAGAGCCACAACAGCCTACTTTCCTGGAACCCACAGTTTCAAAGAAAACCATGATGCTATCTGGAGAAGCCAGACAGGTGTACAGTTCAGTTGCAGGATATTTTCATCTTCAGTCTTCAGTATTTTGTCACTGTTTTGGTGTTTTGGCTCCCAGTATATTATTATGAAATTATTTACTATGAAAATATTTTATTTTCAAAATTTTCTTCTTTCATTTTTAGAAACAAGCTCGCCAGATTTTAAATCAAACAAAAGGCCTGCAGTTTAACCATTTAAACTACAAACATCAAATGGTGGCAGGAACATTTCAATAAGTCTATTCATCAAATGTGAGGGTGGCAGGTTTTAAAGAAAAGCAACTTTTCTGCATTAGCAGCATGTTCTCAGACACATCTGTGAGGGCTTGGCTACAGTGGGAGCCACAAAATGGTTTTAAATGCAGGATAACTGTGATGTAAAACTGTCACCAGTCTGGTTAAACCACTTTTCCAAACACCAGTTGTGAAACTGATGGATGAAATATCTTGAAATTTTTCATGATGAACTGTCAGTAAGTGTTCATACTTAACTGCAAATGTGACTGCTTAACACTTTCTCCGCCTTGTTGTCAACTAATTTTTTCTCGCAATTTCTTCTCACCATTGCAGTCTGTTTTCTACTTAATTTTGAGAGAGAGAGCACTGAGAGAGAGTGAGAGAGTGTGCGCGCTGATAGCCCATCAAGTTTTGCCAACGTAGCAACTTTGTTGCTGGATTTAGCAACTCTTTAGTTCACCTAGTGAATTTTTTTAATAATCCAGTGAATAGTGACTAATATAGTGACATTTTCTGCTGTTTCTGGCAACTTTTAGCAACTTAGTTAGTTCTGGCTGACTGGATTTCAGACGGAGCAGCAGCTGACACAATCTCTGACTAGCTGACCAGCCTCCCCCTTTCCTCTCGGAACAAGTGCTCGCTTCACGTCACACCTACATTTCTTCATCTAAACATTAAATGAATTGAGTGTGTGCAAGCGAAACTTCAAGGTGAATTCATGATATTTATGAATGTGACTGTATCCACGGTATTCTATCCATCCATCCATCTTCATGTCGGCTTTTTCCCTTTCGGGGTCGCCACAGCGGAATGAACCGCCAACTCCTCTGGCACATGTTTTATGCGGCGGATGCCTTTCCAGCCGCAACCCATCGCTGGGAAACATCCACACACACTCATTCACACTTTAACACTATGGACAACCGTGCTACCCAATGCGCCACCCTGACGCCCGTATCCACGGTATTGCAAAATCCATATCATGTCACAACACAACACCTATATTCACTTTCTTAATGGTATCGCGCACACCCCTGGTGCAGGTAAAAGTATTGGAGCACAGAATTGGGCCGATTCCCAATACTGGTATTATGCATCTCTAGTACTCAACTTCAGACCAGTCTTGACTGCTTCGCAGAACACAATTTGAGTCAGATTTGCTTTTGTCTCCAGCATTGACTTATATGAAATATTTCCAGACCACCTGTTCATCGCACGACAGGAACATTTTTATGAATACAAGAAAAAACTTACTAGTGCAGGAACATGGAAATGGGCAAGTACCCACTACTGGCATCTGTAATTGTTATAATTTTGGAAATCAACCTAATATTTAAACCTTACAATTAAATCTTACATTTATCTTTACAGTTTTTTTCAAATGAGCCACTTTAGAGTCTGACACTTTAAATTGTCCATTGGTACATAAATATGTCTCTTGACATAAAGTTTTATGAGTCGGTGACCATGGTAGTGTGAATGAGTTTGGATTTTAAAAACACAAGAATGTTGTTGCTGATTCAATATAAGTTAAATCATAAGTATTTTGGCATTTACTAAGTTATAATCTGTGTGCTGAATCGGATTCATTTGATAATGGTACTCAATTTATTACAAAATAAGTAACAAACATTTTAGCTGTTTGTTCAAAGGTAAAGGTGTGTCACCGACCTATGTAAGAGTGTGCTTTGCCGTCAAAAAAAAAGGAATTATGGTTACAAGCATTGTAAATTATTTGATTACAATCAAACAGTAGAAAGTGTAGAACATATACTTGCTGAAATGTACAAATCCAAATGCAAACAATCTTATGTGCAATATAGTTCATGGTTATTTTTTTACTCTTTTTTTAAGTTTTATTTATATGCAAATCTTAAGGATTCTCTCTCTGTCTCTCTTTCTCTCATGGTGTGAGCAGAGAAGCTGGTAGCCTACCAGCGGGAGTTTCACACGCTGCGAGAGCGTCTTCGTGTGGCTGAGCACCGCACCCTCCAGCGCTCCTCAGAGCTCAACACCATCCTGGAGCAGTTTAGACGTGCCATCGCAGAAACCAACAGCAGTAGAGACGCACTCTCAAACTTCTCAGGTCTCTGTTTTACACACTCACTTCTGGCTTTATGATCACATTTTTCCTTAAGCTCAGGCACAAAATGGATGATAACATTTGTTTCTTTCTGCGATGAAGTTCTTTTGTCATCTTTCAAAAATTTAAATTAAAAGCTTTTGATGGCGATGGTTGCCCATTCGAAGCCTCCTTTACCCTTCATATGAAAAATCACAGATGCTACATCCATTTTATTAACAGTCAATTATCAAAAATTGTATTAATTGCACAGCCCTAGATTCCACCAATAATGAAGAATAACCCATAAACAGATAGATGTATCTATTAATGCGACACTTTTTTAAAAACCTGCTAAAATAATATTCAACTATTACATAAACATGTTTTTGTTTTGTTTAGTCAATCCCCTATAAACTTGTTTGTTTTCTTTTATTTTTTTTCTACAGACTTCTGCCATGTTGTGGCTGTAATTATCTTTCAGAGCACTCGTTAACATATTTAAACATGTCTAAATGAGGACAAGGCCTGAAGGAGATTTTTCTGTGTTTAGTTTTATGTGAACTGGAGTTTACAAAACAAATCTGCTTTAAAAGCAGCATAAACTGCAGTAAATCTGAATTATTAAGTATGTACATACAACCCCGGCTTTGTCTGTATGCAATGTTTTAGTATGAAAACCACTCAAATGCAAGCACACGAGGCCCTAGGACCACTCCTACTCAATGTTACTTGTGCACAGTAATGGTTGAGGCTTTGTCATTTTTTATCAAGGCATTGCTAATGAAGGTACCATGTTTTAAATTATTTCATGTTTAGGGTTTTTGGTGGTGAACTGTGCTTCATGTTGCATCAAGGTATGGTCTCTTTTTTTGCAGATGAGACCCAGAAGTTGCTGAAGGAGTTGGCTAACAGGAAGCCCCTTCAGATTCCAAATATCTACCACCACCTGCCTCACCTGCTCAACAATGAGGCCAGTTTACGCCCAGCCGTCCAGGTGGGCCAGGGACGCACCGGAGGTGAGCCAACAATCCATTGTACCGTTCATCAGTGCTTCTGTAATTTCAGCACTCCCACTAAATCCTTTTAGCTTGATCTCATAAAATGTCTGATAACCCGACTGAAATCTGCCTGAAACAGATTTGGTTGATTACTTAAATGCGCTTTTGTTACATTTCGGTCCCACTGATTGCAAATCTTCAGAATGGCCTTATATATATTTTTCCATGCTCACAATTTTTCTGAAATATGGTGTGTTTGTTTCGTCTTTGCTCGTCATATTGTATTACATGGCTGTTCTATGTGGGTCGTCTCAGGGCTGTCTGTGTTTGCTGCTGTTAAAGCATCCGTCTGGCCTTGAGACGAGGCCTTAGATATACTCTTCCTCTGTTACACACGAACACCGCGAGATTCTGTTGGAGGAGCCGGTTTCATCAAGTACTTTGGAGTTGAGTGAACTAAATGCACAAATACCCTGACAGTGAAGAAACAGTACTCAGAATAAGGGAAAATTGTAAACTTTTAATTTTAACAGGGATGTAACTTTGGCTGAAACAGTTAATCATATTATTCAATTTATTGGATAACAAAGAATAATCAAATTGCATTGTTATATTCAGCGCTTAGTTTAACAAAAAATATCCATTGAATGCCTCCAGTTTGAAAGATGTACTTCCATTTAAAGCATTTGAGCTTAAAGAAATTGGAAAGGTGGTTTAGCACATAAGGTTATTCTTCTAAATAGAGTACGTATTCACAAGCATGTCTGAAAATTTAATCGAAAAGCATTTCAGTGAGGCTTCAAGGACAAGCAGTGGAGTCAAAATGATGTGTTTGAAATTATGGTTGTGTGAAAGACTTGCTATGTTAATTCTGTAATTTCGACAAAAAAATATGTGTGTCGATATAAGGTTTTTTTTCTGTCTTTATCAATTATGTAAAAAATAGGGCATTAAGACTCCTTCTCCAGTACTCCTACTCTGGAGCGAGTTTGGTCGCTGCCTTTACAGATAAACAGTAAAAACTACACATAGGCAGAAGTGATTTATATTTCCTTTGACCACCATAATTCATTTGAGAAAGCCATTCGTTATTAAAGCCATTTTAGCAAAGGTTGCTGACTAGGAAAATTCAACCTTTGCTTTTGACAAAGTTACAAGCAATTGAAAACAGGATTTTGTAAAACATGACAACTTGGTGGTTAATTTTATTAATCTGGGTTTTTAATCTTTTTTTACATTAGTTAAAGAACAGAGACTAATTTTTTATCACTTTATTTTTTATTTTGTAATCAAGACTTAAGACACGAGAAAACTGACCTTCCTTTAGCCGCAACTGAAGTTTACTTCTAGCTGTCCTCAGGCGCACCCAAGTTTTTTCATTATAAAAGAAGCATTTCACTTTCATCAGATGAGATTCGAGTTCTTTTCTCATCTGATATGTGAGAAGCTGAGTAGAACAATTCTTCTCTGTCTATGCTTGTGAAGGGTGCAAACAGGAACAAATGCCCAAATTCTCTGTGCTTTTATTTGTGCGACTGGAAACCTGATGCTGGTTTCACAGACCACCTTGTCCTTACTCAATTCTGGACTTTAAATCCCAGTATCGTAGTCTGAGAATGCAAGGCCTCACCTCTGGATGTTTTTCCAATAACAGATAAAAAATGTCTGGTTGGTGATTGGGGGAAAATTATTCGATTCAAAGCTATTCAACCCTAGTTTGCCGGGATTTTGAACCAAACATTTTAGTGATGACCCAGACTAACAATTTCAGCAACATCTGAATTTTGTTAGAACAGAATCAGGAACAGTAAGCAGAAACCTGTAAAAAAATTTTAAGAAAGGATGAAAGGTGTGGCTCACTGAAAATACACTTTACATTTTTGAAAGCTTGGTTGAATTAGTTCACGCAGTCTCTATTGTCTGAAATAGGGCTTAAGCGATTATTTAACTTAGTCTGCAAGACCCATTTAAATAGATTAAATATCCAATTAACAAATTTGTAAAACAAATGTTTTTAAAAAGCTGTTTAAAAAAACAGATGCCTTTCAGCATTATAATTTTTAGAACAATTACAGAAAATAATAGCTTATTAGCCACGGTAATTTGTGCCATTTATAAATAAAAAATCTGTCGCATCTACAAGCTTCTGTGATCACAAGAATGGAAAACCCTTTGGCACTACTTGTTTCTTTATTATCATAAGTTGTGTTTACATGCTTCCAGGTCTCCCGGTAAGATTCAGAGCCCTGAAAAATCCACTTTTCTCTGCTCTGATTCAACACCATAGCTGAGCTCATTTTCATGCTTTTCCGTCAATTATATATATCTCTGTACTCTGTATAAACCTTGATATAAACACAGAAACAAGCTCAGAGATGCGTTATGTGAGCAAGTGTTGTTAAAGAGACTGTTTGATTTGCTGTCTGAAATCACCTTCATTAAAAACCACATACTATGTAGGCTACTAGCTTTTTTAAAGAATGTCATATACAAACTGATACAATAAAATAAAGCAATGTTTCATTTATTTCTAAAGTAAAAATATGTTAAACCATCAATTAAATTCTGCACAAAGAGCGAGAGAAAAAAATACGTTCTAAAGCAAAGTGAAAGAGTAGACTAGATATTAAAATCTGTATATTTATTGAAGCAATTTTCATGTCCAAATAGAACACAATAAAGAATAATATAGTTGCATTTTGAACTGTACAAGGATTTCAACACATTAGTTATTTTTCAGATTATTCGTGTTAGTCAAGCTCCAGCTCAATCTTCAGCAGTTATTCCAGCAGCCATAAAAAACATATTGCTTTGTTCCTTGCTGAAAGCCTTCAGAAAATACTGTCATCAGGTACATCCACTTCCATGGGAAGCTTCATCAAGATCTTCTTATTTTCTGTTTGTTGTGCAAAATTGCAACAATATTATGCCATGAGTGCCATCCAGCGGATCATTTTTATCCCAGCAGTGGTCCGTCACATGTGAAGACCAAAACGTCTAGTTGAGTTTACATGCGAAAATTCAGACCAAAAATTTTTCTAGGTGTGGCTTAAGCATTAGAGATCCAGAGAGAAGAACAAACGTCATAGAATTTCTTATAGGGCTTGTATACTTGAAGAACATTGGTCTGCCTTGTTTCGCTCTGCCTCTGTGTGGTGCATCTGTATCAGAGCAAGCATGCAAATCTGTGCAGCTTGTTTTTGGGTCATGCACCACTTGACAACTACAAGAAGAAAAACCTTAGAGTAAACATCCACAGAAATCTGTCTGACAAGAAACCAGAGTAAAACATATTTTATATCTCACTATAGGAGTCATTGTGTCATTCAGGACACAAATCTGAGAAAAATGTTAGCTCTTTACAATGACCTCAACGCTTGTGTGCCAATGGATCTATACAAATATACATACAGAGTGGCTTCTCAGATGAGGCCTGTCGACACCCTGAGCCTGGAGCTGGGGGCTCTTTGTTGTAAGCTCTATTTAGTTCTTTAGTTCTTGACAGACTGCACTATACGCTATCTGCGGTATGTGGGTTAACAACAGATGAGTGAAGTCAACAGCTAGATGACTTTATTAAAGGTGACATCCTACGCTAGGCAGTTTTCTCTTAATGACATGCATGACGTTTGAGTATAAAACGCCTTGTGTGACTGACCCCTGTCACAGGAGGAGGTTGATTTTTCAGCGGACTGGAAAGTCCTTTAAAGAAAGCTGAAAGCTTTAAGTCCAAAGACCTTATTGTGAATATTGTTCTCAGTCATTTTGTTCCTTGTGGCTTTTTGGTTAAACCTTTCTTTGTGCTTGTTAGTCCTTCAATTTTTTGTGAGATTGAGGCTTATGAGAGGCTATTTTTAATGCTGTAAATGGGGACAGCATCCTTTATACAGACCCTGGAGACAGTGCAGAATGTCTCCCTTTAGTGACGGGTGATCAATATTGTTGGGGATTTGAATGCATATCTCTTTCAAAGGTACATAAAATGTTTTATTACATTTTTAGTGTAGTTTAATGTAGCACTTAGTAGAGTCGTTAAATATGATTCCCGTGGGAAGCACTTGAAGGTACTTGGATTTTGTATTAAATGCATAAACACCTGAGAGATGACTGTTTGTATTTGACATAAACACATCTGTCTTTTTTTTTTTTGCTAAACACAATTCATGAAAGTTACTTTATCAGCAAGTAATGCTGATTACAGAAACTAAAGGATTGGTGGTTCTCACAGCTTTTTCTCACAAGATCTAAACAAGAGGTTTACTGATTAACTAGAAGAGCTGATTAAACAGCAGATTTTTCAACTTTTTTATTGTAGGGCTACAGCTATCAATTATTTTAATAATCAATTGATTATCCAATCGATTATTCGTAATTCAATTACGCAATTGGATAAGCTCTTACAGTTTTTGGATCTCCTGATTTTGCACTTTACAAAGTGAATAGAATTCAATATCAGATGTATTACATGTTACTGGATTATATGCTGATCTTAAAGGTGCCATGTGATGATAACGTGAGTTTTCAGACATTCCTGGCATCTTGAAGTGTTGTTTCCTCATCAAAAACTTATCTCAAGAAGTATTCAGATTAGTTCATGCATGTTTGAGAAATCCTTTGTACCTTTTTTTCTGAGCTGAAAACAAATTGTTTTCCTTATCCCTGCCCAAGCCACACCCACTTGTCAATCATATGAGTCACTAGAACAGCCTCTCTCTATGACGAGCGGGAAACGCAGTTTGACCCGGAAGTGTGAGAGTAGCAGATACGTACTGGATAAACAATGCCAGAGAAGTGTGTTTTCGGATGTCCGGAGTCTAACCTTTTGTTTGCATCACCACAGAATAAGTTTGTTGGTCAGAAATGGGTGATTTTGCGAAAACTTGGAAAGATCACTTTTGTATGTGAGCAGCTCTTCACATTCAACTGGTTCATCAACAAAGGCAAGTTGGATAAAGGATTTATGAAGAGGCTGGCTCTTACACTGGGCACTTTTCAAACTCTTCCCATGTTCATTGATTTGTACGTCCACACATTCTGTTTTTTTTTTTTACTTGTGCAAGGCTTGAATATATTAAAGAAATATGTAATTTTAACTCTTCAAATATCAAGCAAAATGCACACTACATGACTTTTATAATTCTATAAGGAAGTCTGGTTTTAGAACACACAGAGATTTTGCATTTCATCTTCCCCCTCAAATGCTAAACATGCACACACTAACTTACAGGATTCAACAATCGTGTGGAACGCACACTACAGGGATGTTACTAACAATACACACTATTGTGCAAAGCTCGCATTGCAAAAGGTAAAGTTCGCAACCAGTCTTCTATTGGCATTTTACACAAGTACACCTATAACAAAATAAATAATTCATAAAAAAGTATGATTACATTAGAAATCATACAGTGTAGAGTAAGCCCGTCTGATTTACCTGGAAACACGCCGATGAGGAGTCTTTTTTCCTCCGGTTTCAGGTTCATTATGAGGACTCAAACTCTGTGTCAAACTCAGGATCACACATAAGGTGCTGTTACATCACGCATAGCCATTGCCTGTTGATTATAATGTTTTAAAACAATAACACATGTTTAAAGCATTGCTAGTTGTGTCTGTTTTTAGTTAAGCACGTCTGTGGGAAAGACCGGTGTAAACGGCGTGTTTCACCTGGTCAAAAATACAAGGTAGTTCAAAGACGTTGTTTATGAAAAATATTGCATTTTGAAAGTTATTAACTGTGCAGCACTAGTATAGAGGGTTCTAACATTAACATTGAAGTACTATAACAAGGGCATGATATGGGACCTTTAAAGACTGGCACAAAAGTTTTGAATTTGGCAAAAACATAAGAATGTTATCATATAAATGTGCATAAAATACCTATACTTAGTAGATATTTCACAAAATTAAACAATAAGCATATCTAAAAAAATACTGACAAAGATTATATATATATATTAAATTATATAGTGTTAAGGTTGAAGTATTGAATGACTAGATGATATATAATTAAGTTTTTAATTCCTCTTCAAATGGAAAGCATGCTCAAAATCTAAAATTATAAAGGATTTCTAACCTTAAAGTTAAAATAGGCTGCAAAATTAGAGTTCAGCATTAATCCGCTACTGATGATGGACTTCCAACCTAAATTTCCAGTACTCTACCCTCTGACGTGTATAATGAGCAAATGCGAGCTCGTCTGCAGTTTATGCTAAACCATGCTAAAATTTGAATTGAGCTGAGATAACTTCATGCACTTTTTCTGAGAGCCTACACAGGCTTGCTTTTTATATTTACTTTGCCTCTGTTTTAATAACTTGCCTGTCTTGTTGGCACTCATGAACAGTGAACCGAAATTGAAATTATACAAACTGGATTTTGGTATTTTTATTAAACTAATATTTGATTGGCTTATTTTTGTAATCGAGTCATTCGATTAACTATTACAGCCCTAGTTGAAAAGGCTTTATTCTTTAAACAGATATGTTCATTTACTTTGATCTAGCCTTCCCATTCCCCTGGCTCTGCTTACTACAAGTGATTGACGTCAGACTTTTCCTCATTTTAAACTAACATGGACATCTATTGGAGTTATTTTTGTAAATTAGTCACAAAAAATTATTGTTTTCATCTTCCAGCGGTAAAGAGCTGGAGAAGCTCGGGTTGAGGGGGAGTAACTTCACAAAAATATCTTCAAGATGAGGAATTTAAATACAAATAGTTTTCTTTTAATATAAAATTTTACAGGAAAAAGGGATTGTATATCACTCTACGTTCCCTTTTTACCTTAAATATACAACTAGCTCTAGTTCACCATCATCTGTCCTCACCAGGCAGCTAACGCAGTCAAATGTCAGATGATGGTTGATTAAAAAAACAACAATAACAGTACCAATAAAATGGTCGCTAAAAGAAGTCATTAATCTAGTTTGAGTAAATCATGGAACAGTTACTGAACTGTGGTGTAGTGCTCATATTGAGTGATCAGCTAGGATACATAGTGTGAAAAACTAACCTGTGAATGAATCAGTACCTGCCTGCCAATCAGAATTCAATATTCAGACAGACCGTGGCACAATGCTTTTTTTTCCAACACCCAACTTGTTAACATAAGTTTGTAGAGAAACAGAAGCTGAAATCCTATTTATTTTATACTGTGCATTGGAGCAAATATATAGCAATTTAAGCCATTATGACATTTCAGTATGGTTACAGTAAATGCAATGATACTAACAATTTGCATAACTTACTTTGATGTTTTGGTTTGTGGCCTTGGTTTCCTTGTTTTCGGGTTTCACCCAAGAATGTATATGTTGGTGCTTCCCTATTAGCAGACAATGTCATGCGATCATGTCATTCATTTCATTCTTTTTTTGAGTTGGTCGATATTGTTTTTGAATTGGTTCCAAGCAGGCGAGAAATTATTATTTCACACAATCTCACTCAAGTAATTATTGTATACATCTTGAAGGAATCATTCAGGACAAACAGATTGTTCATGAGCTGCATGAAGTATTTTCCCCTAAAAACATTATTGTGTTATGCCACAGAATTATTAAGATGCTGACAACAATTCCTGGGTTAGTTAAAAAAGTGAATCTATGTGCATCTAAAGTTTGCTATAAAGCAAACCATACAGCGATCATCTTTTTTTTTAAGTTATTCTAAAAATTCTTTGTTCAGTTTTTTTTTAACTTTTGAATCTATTGTCAGAGATCAATCAGTTGTATTGGAGATAGAGAACCAACTGTTCATTTTTTTTCTATACTAGATTAATGTATTGTTTTGCTGCTCCTGAAGCTTCCAGAGAAATCTTTTTGAAAAATTTTTTATTTTAAGTTTCAGGGTAAAATGATGTGTTCAGGGGCTTAGAGCCTACTGCTTTTTCAGGATAAAGGTAAAAAAGGAGGGTATTAGTAGGGTAAAATTGTTGGTCCTCAATCATGGCCTCCTGTGAAATTGTTTCTAGTGTGTAAATCTAGAGCGTTATTGTTTCGAACACAAACACTCTGGAATCAATAAGTCAACATTTGCCATGGTACAACTAGTTCAGTCTGTACTACAACTAGTTCAGAGTTGTCACTTTTCTCACATGTGGTTCGGTGATCTTTTAGCAAAGCTTTTAGTGTTGACAGATTTTTTTTAAGCTCTTAGTTTAGTTTTCTCTACTAGTTGTTTCTGATGGGTAATTTTTTAATCAAGCTCTTGGTTTTCTTTTGTTAAATTGTTTTTGTGATCTATTAATTATATCTGTCACTACCTTGTGGATACAATGTTTTGGGTTCTCCTAGTATCGGTCAGGTTTTACTCTACTTTACTTTACTGTTCACTTTTAACATTCTTTGAAATCAATTGACCTTTCAGCGTAAACGAGTTCAGTTGTTGCTTTCTCACCTGCCCAAACTAACTATACTAACAGGGAAAACTAGCCTGAGGCAGTCTTCTTCTCAAAGATTGGTGATGCTGTTACTGAGCAAACCCTATAAAGATAAAAATGAAAACCTTTGAGTATAGTGTTCTCGTGTGATTGTTACCTCAAACACAGTATTTTCAGATACTGTAACAAGCAACTCCAGTGAGCATGAGTTTAGTCTCATGGCACATTAAATACATGCCTCAAAGAAGAGTGTATACTATCATTCGGCTGGAGTAAAAAAAGAAAGAGCATTCTGCTGGAATGCCGCCACTCCGCATCTTTAAAGGAAGAAGTTCCCTGAAGGCCAAGATCTACTTTGTAAAAGCAAAGGGAGGTGTAGGAGAGGAAGAGTTGTGTTGAATTCAAATGAACCCCCGAATGTCGAGTGCTCTCCCAGTATGTCATATACATTTCTTCTCTTCTTCGCTTTTCTGTTCCTTTCGGATTGTCTGTGATAGTCGTTCCACTCACTTTTTTATCTGGTGATGTACGCCTTGAAATACTTAGCCTACCTCACTTACCAATAAGTTACTCTTCATTAACATTTAGTTTGTTTTCTTGATTATGGATTTGATGTACTATGAATTGCCTTTTTGAAGACCACATTTTTTTCTAATTACTTTAATCTATGTGTTTAAATGTTAACTAAGCGAAGCAGTAGCAGATTAAGAACAAAATATGTTTATTGAAATAACTATGAATTCCTTAACTGAGTTGAAGAGAATATTTTATGTTCTTCTTTTCAGTTTCTATGGTAATGGGCATCCCCACGGTGAAACGGAAAGTGAAGTCGTACCTGTCCGAGACGCTTCGTTCACTCATTGATAAACTCTCTGCTGAGGAGAAGCTGGACTGCGTCATCATCGTCTTTGTGGGAGAGGTGAGGAGAATGGACATAAGCCTTGCTTACACACAAACACTGACCATTGGCATCCTTTGAGAGTCTAAGAGTGATAAATCTAGTTGGTATGTTAGGCATTTCAGTTCAAGTTAAAGGAAATAATTGGCAGGCATCATAAGTCATTGATAAAAATTATTTTGTTTCCATCTTGTGTTCAAGAGAAATGTCAAATCCATGCACTTTAGCTGTTAATGTTGATTGCCTGGTTTATAAGACTACAAAAGTTTCTTACGTGTACTTTTTTGGAGGGATGAAAGGTCCCTTAAAAGTAAAAATTGCACATAATTTACATTTAGATAAAAGTATAGTTAAGGCTCGTAAAAAATAAAGTATTACAGTGTGAATTGTCTGTATGAAACATGAAACAATGAGATTGTTGCATATATAAGAGTATGGCAATATTTTGCCTCTGATAATACATTATAGACATTATGCATTTCTTTTAACTAGATTTTAAAATACTGAGGGATGAGATTTATTCAGTTTTTCACATTTTAATGTTTTAAACTGGGAAACCAGGAAATAAATCTTTTGACTTAAACAAGCTGATGGAACAATAAAATAACTAATATAAACCAGTGCTTCCAATTTCATAATTTCAGGACCGCCAGCAAATACTTGCCACACATGAATAATATTTAACATGAGAAAGGTACACAGTATGTCTAAACATTGGTTATGTTTATTGTTGTTTTGTTATTTATTAAACAAAGCGCAATATGAATTATTATTTAGCTCTTCCGTAGAGTAGCATAAGCTTCACAAGCATGGCATAATTCATACAGCTTGGATGGATGTTATTACTGTTTGGAGTTGTAGTTAAAACATACAATATTCAAGATGGTTTAAATTGGTCTGTTTTTCCTCAAACGTAGTGTTGTATGTTGCGGATAGACTACTGTTTGGTAACTGATGTTGTTTTTGTGATCTCGCAGCAGTTATTCTTGCAGCTTGTAGAACAATGGCAGTCATTAACATGCAGTACTTTAGTTAAGAGGGAAACGCCTAGTGGCAGAGCATCCAGAGTACCCTTAATGAGTCTTTTGTGCTACCCTAGTAAATATTCTTGTGTGAGAGGATATCCCCCGTGCTACAAAAACTTGTGCAGAAAATTAGCTGGGTTCCTAAATGCTCTGGGCTGGATCAAATCAGTGTGAAGACATTCCCACCAAGACAACAATAGACCCAGTTGATTTAATGGCTGTTTTTGTCCTATATGACATGCTGTAGAAGTTTTCAATTTCTAGTTGAGCATCGAGCCGATATCATTTGACTTGTTGCTTTTTAACTTAGAAAGCTGTTACTGTTACGCTAATCCACAAAACACAAGTTAAAGGTATATGTAAAGCCTGTAACATGCAACGTTTATAATTCTGAATGTTTTTGTAAAAAAAAAAACACTGTTTTGGGCGCTGTGCCAAGTGGCTTGAGAGATGTGACAGTGATAAAATAAACATATTAAAAAATACAATTAGCATAGATATTTATGGTAATTTACAATGATACACTTACTTGTTCCAGAGTTGGATCACCAGCAGTTAAAGAGTTATTTCTGATGTAAATGTGGTGATCGTAGAGTGTTTCAGTGAGAAGCTATTGACCATTATTATAGATTTTAATAAAATGTAATAAATTTGTTTTTCCAGAATTATCTAATATGGAATCAGGAAAGGTTGAGCTGATTTTCATATCAGGGGAGTTTTTATAGTGAAACTAGAGAAAGTAGTGTTTTTAGGGTTGGCTCTTTGCATGTACTCCCTTGGATGTCTCCTCTCAGCTGTTTACTCATTGACACTAATATATTTCTGCAATCTCTGAAGAAGGAATATTTTTTATCAAATGGTTTTATAGCTCGATACCTACATTACTTGTATGTTTATTATTATTACTCCAAGTCTGATTATTTCCATTTAAAAGTGGTTTGTGCAGCCAATGTTTAGCCAGGTCAACACTCAACTATTCTTGAGAGCTTTTCAGTTTCAGTTAAAATTGTTAACCTTGGGTAATCCTTAAGGTCATCACACACCTCTACGTGTTATATATGTGAGAAATTATTCATGAGCATGTGCCTTGAGAAAAAAATTATGGGTGTGAGCTCACACATCTGGCCGAAGGATAAGTGTTAATAGAAAAACAATCCTCTCTGCCATGTCGTCCTAGTTTGTGGCTGTGTGTGATCTCATGGTCAACCAATGAAATGAGCTAGGTGCCACTCAGTACACACTCTTGCATCGACTCACGACAGGAAAAATTAATGCAGAAATTGTTTACTAAAAAGAATATGGATATTGTAAAGCTCACCATGCTGGTGTCTGACCATCAAAAGTTGTTAGATAAAGTTCACAAGGATTATATACAATATTATATACAAACACAAACAAAATGGAGGAACTATGGCATGGCATTATCAGGGCATTGGGGTAGATGGTAAGTGTCATTGTCTTTCACTTTTGTTAAACAACTAGCGCAACCCAAGGGCAAAGAGCATCACTGAATCAACAGAGGTGTGACTCTCCCGATAAGCCCTCTGCAGTGACGCTGGTGCAATATATATATATATATATATATAGAATATATATGCAGAATATGTGTGAGTACAGAAAGCATGTGACGGTGCACCTTTGACCCATCCAGATGATTCTGGGGAGAGAATGGCTTTTAACCATAAAATCTCCCTGAGTTATTTAAGGAAAGCTAAAAGTTACATCATAATCATAAAATACATGATTTACTCAGTACTGAGTTCGAAAGTTGATAGATAAGTTCCAGGCTGCATTGTTCTGTAAAGGAGTGAGGTCACATGTTCTTGTGTCAGCAGAAAACTTACTGGTTTGTGTTTCCATGTTTAATGGTGGATTCCGCACAGAAAATTTAATATTTTATATAAAAAATAATAATATTAGGTCCACAGTCTTCCCTACACACCACTTACTTTCACAGTGAACAAACGTCAAAATTTTGTTGTTAACCCAAAAAGCAGAACTTCTGGAAGGTGTGGTGCTAAGACTACTTTCACATTACAGGTGTTTGTAATGTTTCTAAACACCGCAGTGTTTAGAGTGCAGTGTGACTTTTTTTAGACATGTTAAAGGTATTTGTGGCTCTGCCAAGTAATCAGATGTATTTTCATTTTCTTCACAGACAGACATAGGTTACGTTAACAGTGTGGTTGCTGTCCTTGAAAAAGAGTAAGTTTATTGTTGTTTTGCCTTAAAATTAACTTATTTTCACCTTAAGCTTACAGGCTAGATTCTGATGCTGACTGGTGTTTTACTCTTATTTCCATTAGGTTCCTCACAGAACTAAATTCAGGGTTGCTGGAGGTCATATCGCCCCCTACCAGCTACTATCCAGACTTCAACAACCTCAAAGAGACCTTTGGTGACTCAAAGGAGAGAGTGAAGTAAGTGTTCCTGAAGTTCTCCATTAAAGGGGTCATGAATATTTTTTTACTTGGTTCTATTTATTAAAGGAATAATTTTTCGTTTTTGAACTTAGACTCATTTTCCTTCTCTCCCAAAGTTAATTAAAAGTGTTTTTCCTTTGGAATCTGTTCAGGGGCTTTCTGGGTTCTATGAATTAATCTTTAAGCGTAGCATATATCAATCATATATCATATATGTTTAAACCAGTACCTTTTCATCTCCAGTTGAAGAATGACCTAAAATTACATTTTCTTTTGCTGTTTTCTCGTATTTATTTTTTGTCTCATCTATGTTTACATGCATTCATATTTTCTAGGCCATTATTGTAAAGACCCATGCTCTCATTTTGCTGTAATAATCAAGGAGCTTTGCTGCTGTAACGTGACTGTTTTCTTATGGTGCCAGAGCTGATTTACTGTTGCAAATATGATTAGAGCAGAGAGATGTCTGTAAGGATTTCTGGGTGAGAGAGAGAAAGAGAGAGAGAGGGAAACGGATACATGACTGATTTGTTGAGACAGGAAGAGAATAATCTCAAGGTCAAAGATACTAACTACTGCCTCTTCAACTCTCTTCCTCTCTCATTCTCCATGCCCTAAAAATGTCTTCTCTCATCTTCGGATCTCTTAGTCTTTCATTCACAGCTGTCTCAGTTTAACCTCTATCATTTCGTTCTTCCTTTCATGTTCTCTCTCGCTCCCTTTTATTACTCATGACTGCAGTCACAAGTAAATTATGGTATCAGAGTGAAATGTTCCTTTAAAGGGTTGATGAAGTTTTTGAACTGAGAGCTCACAAACAATGAACGCATGATTCATAAATCTATATCTTTTGTCATTTCAAAAACACTTCTACTTTCTGTCATCCCAAATCAGGGATTGGGCTTTATATTTCCTGCTTCTGGTTAGGACTGTAAGTTATCCTTGATTTCAGGTCTCATAATACAGGATAAATGAGGGAAAAAAAAACATTTTTTTGAAGTGTTACTTTGCTCATGTGTGCAGCAGGGCTGGGCTATATGGTCCGATATGATCACAATATTTTTTACCCATATCAGTCGACATTGATAATTATCACAATATTGTCAAATCTTTATTTCTGGTAATAATAAAAGCAGGTTTTTGAAGTGAAAGCTGTACAAACCTGATTTTAAGCAGAGGTTTTCAACTATTTTTTATTGTCAAAACAAGTTAAACATGAACAGTTTAAGGTAATATTATTGTATAATTAAAATCATTACAATGTAATATAAATATATATGACAAATCAATTTTGTAACAGAAAAGGGTGAAGGTTTCAGGTAAAACACAGAACTAAGAGCTAAAAACAGACTTTTGAAACAATAGTTGATGTTTTAGATTTGTCCATTTTAGGAACTAACCCAAGAAACACCTATATTTAGAGACACTGCATGGACAAACAATTGAAATTAGCATTTTTAGGGGCTCATATTTACCCTTGCCAACACTTTTCACTGTGTATGTAAATTAGCTTCTTTTAATTGCTGCAGAGTCCAACTACACATTGGCCAAACAAAATCACAAGACTGAATTAAGCCCCCTCCTCACTTTTCTGACAACTGAGCTTTTCATTCACATGTAAACAGAGCAGTGTTTCAGTGTAACCAAGGCACATGTCCACACGTTCTTACCCCGTTTGTATAAAAAAAAAATGTGTGGCTACATGAGCTCAGGTAAGAAAAAAATACACAAAATTACTGATATGCTCCTAAAACAATGTAAAGAGTATGCCAATCCGTTTAGTAGCAGCCAACTCTCGGATCCTTAAGTTATATCAGCCGATCAAAAGCTTCCAAACTAGTCATGAGTTCTTCCTTTCAAAACAGCTCATTCAAAGATAAGAACGTTGTCTGCTATAAATGAAAATTCTCTCACCGGTCTTTAGCAGCAGCTATTAAGCTCTCAAAACCCCATTTATCGTCTGCATGTTTCAAACACTCATTCATTTTATCCGCATGTTAACGGTGACCCAGAAGTAGATTCTACAAAACAGAAGTCATAATTAAATTTTTTTTTATTTAAACCAAACCTCAGTTCCCAATCATTTGAATAAATAGTTTTGAAATCAATTCATTTGAACAAACGCTGAAATCTGGGTTTATTCTTTCTCAAATTTTTTAATTCTCTAATTCTCTTATTAGTTTATTTATTTATTCATGTATTTATTTGCACTTTTGTACTGCTTTGTTCCAGTTAGAATCACTGGATTCTACTGGACCGTCTTCACCCACATTGGGAGAAAAGCACGGTACACCCTGAGCTGGTTGTCAGTCCATCAGAAGCTTATATTCTCTCACCATTCACTATTGAGTAGAATATTTTGCATGTTTTGACTGTGGGAAAAAACGGCCATTTTCTATTTAAACATCTCTAAGAAATGTTCCGGACAGCTTTAAACCAGCGACCTTCTGACTGAGAGTCACCCTCTTTCATTAAATTGTTGAAAATCTTATTCAAAGAAAGAGGAGCTGCATTTTATTTCTGTAGAGCAA
Organism: Danionella dracula; assembly: GCA_900490495.1. Classification (NCBI taxonomy): domain Eukaryota; kingdom Metazoa; phylum Chordata; class Actinopteri; order Cypriniformes; family Danionidae; genus Danionella; species Danionella dracula. The sequence goes on from UELW01000245.1 coordinate 8,792,749, forward strand.
GTTTGTTTGTTCAGTTCTACTAGGATTTACCTTTTTGGAGACGTGTTAGTTCTTAAGGTCCATTCCTAAATATGACTGACTTGTTAATGCTTGGCACTGGTTCCCTCTTTTATATAACATTAGTTCAATGAACTTTGTGATAGAAAAAAAATCAATAATGGCACATACTAATAAAGTTCACTTATCATCAGATTAAAAATTCGGAGAGAGGTACAAGTTTTCAAAACAGCATTTTTTGACCATCTCACTTGCAGTCATCGCCATAACTGTAGCCTTGATTACAGGGTTACAAGAGTTTGTGTTTGTTTCAGTATATATTAAATTCTGGCTCCCAGAATTCCCAAATCACAGTTTTTAAGGTTGAGTTTTTGAGATGTAAAGTGGTCCTGATTGTTTCAATTGATGATGTCACACACAGCAGTGAACATACATTGTGAACACACATCTGGAGCAGTGGGCAAACTGGGCATTAAATCAAGTCTAATTTGAAAACATATGTATTCCCAAATAAACCACAGAGAATTTTCAAGCATACCGATTTTAATAGGTTTTGTGGATTTGGAATGCTTGGTAATTTTTCTGAAAGGGAGAATTGTGCTGTTAAGCCGTTGCCTTTGATAAAAATGTCACATGTTTCAAGTGGAACGATTTCGTCTGACATGAAGCTGTGTGAACGTGTTTTTTTTTGTTTGAATGTAGATGGTTGATTTCTCCTGTGATTTCTGTGTTACTCGCCCTCTTTATTTGAGCCATTGTGATCAAAGCATAGGAATGGCTTTGATGTCCATCAAATAATATTCTTCGTCCTCATTTGGAATATTTGATTTCTAATGCTCTTTCTGCATAGGATACATGAAAACCAAGGGTTACACTGAGTACATGTGAATGATGTTTTTCTCCTACTCTTCTTTGTCCTTGGGAGTGGTTTTGTTTACCCCCACTTCACCATTTTATACATTTGGTTTTTGCAGATGATTTGCTGTTGTTTGCTTGCTTAGCATTTGCACAATGCTTTTTTTCTAGATGGAGAACCAAGCAGAACTTGGACTACTCTTTTCTGATGATGTATGCTGTCAACAAAGGAGTCTATTACGTCCAGGTAATCAAATGTCTCAGTTTCAAGGTGAGCGGTGTTACGTCTGCGGCACAGATGTCAACAAAATTTATCTTGAAAACAAATGGTTTTCAAAAACACTCCCACGCTAGCGGTTGGTTTGCTGGTTAATGTCTGGTCCTGCCTGGGAACTCAACCCACTTGTTTGGTTAGTGTGGCCTTCTCAAATACATTAGCAGTGTTTTTAAAACATTTGAGTTTTATCTAAATTGCTTTTGTTAGTGTATTTTTGTGTGTATGTGTTTGAGAGTGTTTTGTTTTGTTTAATGCTTTGTTTCGTTTGGATCTTGTTTTTGTTTTATTTAGTTTAGTTGTTTTGTGTTGTTAGGGTGATTTTTTTGTTGTTTGTTTTGGTTTGATTTGGGGGTTTTTGGGGGGCGCTTTTGATTTATGGATTGTTTTGTGTATAATTGTATTATCTGTTTAACTTTTAAAAATTTTTAAATTTAGTTTAGCTTTGGGGTTTGTTTCAATGTTTAATTTGGGTTTAGCTTTTGTTTCGGTTTATTGCTGTTTCACTTAGATTATTTATTTTGTTTGGTTATATGATTGGATGATTTTCTGTCTAGTTTTTAATTAGTTGTTATGATTTAGATAAGATTTTTTAATTGACATTTTTATTGCGTTGTCTGTCTTTTTTGTATTGTTTTTGTATTATTTCATTTGTTTTTGTGTTTGTTTTGATTAAGGTGTTATCATTATTTTATCTGGTCTCATGGTTTGTTTGTGTGTAAAAGTTTTGTTTTGTTTTTAATTTGACTAAGTTTTTTGTTCTGTTTCATTTGGTTTTATGTAGGGATTTGTTTCCTCTTATGGGTTTGTTTTAGTTTAGTTTATTATTATTTTTTTTTTGCAGCACTTTTTGTGCTCTTTTGTGCCTTATAGGTGTTTTTTTCTTTTTTCTTTTGCTGTTTCAACTTGACAACATAGCAAAGCAACAAAAAAAAAGCTTAATAAGAAAAACTCAAATTCCCAAAAATATTAATTTGATACAATTGAATGTGAGTTTTTTTTAGTAGTTTTCAATAATACTTTTTCATGACAGAGTCTGGGCTTTCAGTGCTGGACATGTTACTTACCCTACACCAATTTATTTTACACTTTAACATACTAAATTAATTTGAGCAGAAACCAAAAAAGTGAACTGGCTAGCTTTTATCCTGTAAACAAACCGTTCTTTAGAAGAGCTCCTAAAGGTGCATGTCTGGAGATAATTAAAACATTTAAATAGAGCAAACAAAAATAGTCCATGTAGTTTTTGAGTCTGTTATATAAAGCTAACCAATGATTGTGAAGGACAATAGCAGAAGGTAATCAGAGTTATAGATTTTACTTGTGAAATAATCCTGCGTCATAAAGCAAGTGAAGCAAGCATTGGGAAAAACAGTCAAAAACCAGTAAAAAGGACAGGCACTAAGAAAACTGAGGGGGGTGGGTTGTATAGATTGCTAAATAACATGATTGCATCTATATCTGCATAACTGGACCTCCAAGAACAGTACCAAGTTAAAAAAAATAGTTCAATTCATGACCCCTTGAAAGATTGAGTTTCTTGTTTGAAATGCAGGGATATTGTACTTCAGGCATCATGTTAGGGCTGTAAATCCCCTGTGGAAGCTCTCCAATACAGATGGACAGATATAAAATATCCCAAATGCTCTTCACTGTAGGGTTGCCTTGGTAACTACTGCGTCTAGAATTACCCAAAAGACACATTTAGCACTGGATGGGTTGCTTTGCAAATGTGACTGGATAGTTTTTGGAGGTCAGGCTTTCTGAAGTGAATGTTTTAAAGCTAGGAATATGGTGAGGATTAGGAATCTGCAACAGTTAGAGCAGCTGTAGAGGATAAAACTTGTAGAAAACTTGGAAACTTGGAAAACTGCCTAAACATACTTGAAAGTAGTACATTTACTGTATAGAAGGGTCAGACAGAAACATATGTCAGCTGCCATATTTTTAGTGGAGAATGCCTAAACAGTAATACCTCATGGATAGTGCTTGATAAATAGCATCCTTTGTTCAGAGATGTCTTGACATCTTGTAAATATAATAGATTGAGTATTTATAGTAATGTCTTCGCCTGGCACAGCTTATATAGTGAGAAGTCTTCTTCCTTTTTAAGGAAAATTAGCTTTTGAACACTTAATGTTAAATGTTGTCACACTTTGGTTACATTTAGACAAGGGAGATCCAGGAGATGAAGAGATCTATGAGGTTACATTGAATTTAAAACAAGAAGGTGCAAAAAAACAAACAGTAACTTCATTACTTTGTTGATTGCTTGGACAAAAACCTAATGCATTAAAGTAAAAACTTACCAGTTTCTTTTAAAGGATATTCCCTTATAGCATAATGTGAAATATTACTTTTGATCAATTTTACAGTTTTTAGTCATTTACATATTATTTTATGTACAGCTTATATATTTTAGTGAAGCTTCTTTCATGTAAATCTGTGCTTTTGTTGTTTTTATTGTCAAACTGTCCATGCTCCTGAAGCATGCAGTTGTTGGGTGGGACCTTGTATAATTGGTTACTCATATTTTAGTCATATAATTCCATCTAATGAAGTGACTGAATCTTGATGAAATGCCCATCGATGGAGTCCCTTAGAGCTCTATTTTAGGGCATGTGTTATTTACTTTTTATGTTTCTTATTGTTGAAATCCCGTAGAAATCTAAGATAATAGATTATTTTATGATGTGATGGTTTAAATCATTCAATAATCATGATGCACTTTTTTTCTGCTGTTTCAGAACAGATTTTCAGTTTTCTTAACCTTATAAATATCTGGTCAATGTATTATGTAAATATTAAATTTACCATAACTGACTGTTTTAATAGATTTTTCAGTTATTGTTGCAGTGGACATTTTTCTGTTAAAACTATTTTGAGCAGCTCTGTTAACAGCTATATAACAGTACACCATAATATTATGTATTATGTAACCCTCTAGTCTAAAGTTTTCATGTTCTTCTCACGCAAGTCTAAAGAAACTCCTCATCCCATATTAGCACTCGCTAGTGCCTCTCAAAATCTTCTGTCTCTTGACTTTACTCAATGTTTTCATCCATTCCTTTGTCCTGATTTCAATTTCACTTTGTGCCAATAAATCCCTCCAGTCTCTCCATGTCTTTCCTCTCAAAAGCTGGTGCGCTCTCCTAGCAGATGGGAAAGGTATTGCTTTCATGTTTTTTGGTTCTCATGTAGCTCAAGAGTGTAGTATTAGGATTAGTGTTGTAAGCAGCCTCGAGTTACCGTTTCAGTGATATTTTAGCAGGTACATCGTATATCGTGTTTGTGGATGTGGGATTTAGATCTGTTTCTTCTTTTCTACAGTTGGAGGATGACATTGTTGCCAAGCCCAACTATTTTGCCACCATGAAAAACTTTGCTCTACAACTAGGCACAGAAGATTGGATGATCTTGGAGTTTTCCCAGCTTGGCTTCATTGGTGGGTTTGTTTTATTTTTACTTTTTTTTTTTTATTACCTTTTTCATTATCTCTATTGTCTTAGTTTGCATGTGCTGTTAGATGACATCTGACAAAATGGTTGGAGGTTTTCCATTCAGTATGGTTACAGTTATTTTATTTGATTTTATTAAACTTTAGTTGACTGAGGCTCACCATATCCTCAACTTGCCTTCTACCTAGCACCTATACAATTTGTGAATAATTCTTTCCATAAGGGTTCTAGGGTTTTATCTGCATTTAGAAGAGTTTTGAGATCTTTAGCTTTTCATGTAACAATAGCTGTTAGATTCTTTCTGCAAGATAACATAATACAAGATCTGAATATTTCAATAACTCAATTTTGACCAAAATATCAGATAGAACCATATAATCACAATGGGAAAACTGTAGATATTGATAGTTTGGCATTTCCCAATCAAATATGTCTATGTAAATATATCTAATACTTTTATGTCAAGTAAAAAAAAAGTATATTTTTTTTATTTATTTATTTTTTTTATTTTAATTGAGCTTTAATTGCATTGAACATTTAAAGCTAATGTTAGATGTAATCCTCCAGTCATATATGTGGTTTGCTTTATTGTAATATAACCATAAAATTATACATTTATTAGAAAGTCTGAAAGAAACTGAACAACCTGCTGTTAGACACACAATGCTGTGAACATCCATACTCCACCCTGGCGGCACCTCTGTGTATTTCTTGTGGTGTACGATTGGCTCACTTTAAAGTATTGCAAACAAGCAAATAGCAAACAAATTAATATCTAGGGTCACAATCTAAAAAAAGAAACATTTTCTTGTCAAGTGAGAATTATAGATGAGTATGTAAAATATGAATCCCTGAAGAAGCTCTCTGTTCAATAAAAAAATATGTGTTATATGCCTTGACACTAAACTCATTATATTTGAAATCATATCACAAACGTGCATGTGGCAATTTCAAGATTAAATAAAATGAATTTTCATTTTCAGCTTTTTTGAAAGTACTGTTAACAGCATAGAAAGTGAGCTTTATGTTAGCCAATCAAATGCCATCAAAGGCAATTGTCGGATTCCAAACAAGCCCAAAACGAGAATTTTAATAGCCACTCAAGTAGGGTTGGGTAGCGAACAACTCTAGAACCGGTTTGGACCGGACCAAAACAGAGCGTTAAAACGGTTCCCTATCTCCCTCTGCCCTCGTCTCCCCTTTTAACAAATCAAACAGCAGATCGAGACGCACGTGAATCTGTTATATACAGTCAATGGCGTAAATGCAGGCACACAGAAGCAGGTGCTGTAACTTAATTGCTAAATCAAACAACTCGTGTTAAACTAAATGCCAAAACGAAGTGGTAGAGAGTGTGGCTCTACATGAAAGGATTCCGACACGGCGACGTGCTGCAAATGTTTCAGAGCAGTTGCGTCTAAAGGAGGAAGCACATCATTAAATTAAACATTTGAGAGCGCACAAAGTTGAGGGGTGTTCAACAGCTTGCGGACAACAGGTGGCGCTATCAGTGTGGATTAGGGGTGGGCAGATCGATCCATAGTATTAATACTGACGTATTAGAATCTGATCAGTATTAGCCCACCAATTTATATAGTCTATTTTATTACTTGGTATGAGATCAATCCCAATTTCTGCAGCATTTCCAGCCCTGAGCCCAGCTTCAGTCATACGATCACAAACAGGAGTCACTGATTATGATGACTGCAGCAGACCTTCCACAGGTTCTTAGTAAGCTAATGTCATTTTAATGTCAAATGGTCAAATGATTTGAAGTGGTTAATTTGTTTTTGTCTTCTTGTTGTTGTGTTTTCTATATTTATATATATTTTAAACTTCTAATATATTGTTACATTTTAAGCATAACATTTTTGTCAAATAAAAATCCACCATAAGTTTGTGGCTTTGGTAAGGTATCGGTTCAGTCACAATTTGTGCACCGGTACCAGAATACACTTAAACGTTACCCGAGCCTACATGCAAATCTCTACTAAGAAAAAAAATCACACCTTCTGCTGTATTTCTTTTTTCTACTCTCTTGCAAGCTCAACAAGTCTGTGTTCTGAGGGAAGAAAGTCAAACAGGATATTACAATTCTACAAGTCATTCTGCATGTTTTTATGTTTTGTTATGTTATATGTTTGCTGCTTCTAGGTAAGATGTTCCAAGCTCCAGATCTGAACCTCATTGTAGAGTTCATCTTCATGTTTTATAAGGAGAAGCCAATCGACTGGCTTCTGGATCATATACTCTGGGTCAAAGTGTGCAACCCTGAGAAAGATGCTGTAAGTTTTATACACCCTCTAATGCTGAAAATGTTTTTGCTCCAACAGACAGATTTGATATCTTCATCCTTGCTTTGACTGACCTCTTTAACACCGTTTCCTGTGTGTGTTTAACTCTGCAGAAGCATTGCGAGAGACAGAAGTCAAGTCTACGCATCCGATTCAGACCCTCGTTGTTTCAGCATGTAGGCCTGCATTCGTCCTTGGCTGGAAAAATCCAAAAACTCACGGTTAGCCACGGGAGGGTTTGTGTTTTCCTTGCTTTTGTTTACAAATTATTTGTTATTTACAAAACAAATGTTGTCTGTGTTTCTCCAAAACTCAAAAAGTTTAATATTCAACAGGTTATTCACCATTTTGGGGATTAAGTCTTCAGTTGCACCTTTAAAAAATGCACCTTTAAAAAAGCAGATGTAGATAACCATTCCCCTACTAGTCTCAACCCATTCAGCTTGGCTCTCCCCATTAGGAAGTTTGACCTGCAGTTGAGCATGAAGGCACTGTTGGAGAATCACACACGCTTTTATTTTGTTCTCCTTTATCTCAGACATGGAAATTAACTAGAAGGGGCTTGTGATAACCTTGCTTTCAAATAATATACAACATATGTTTGATGTGAAGGGCACTATTAAAAAGAAGCTGCCCAACAAATTTTTGTTTTTCCCAGACCACGATAATCTGAAAGACATAATACTTTAGATGTATGATTTTATAGCCTTGTTCTTTATCTTTATAGTGTTGCAACAGGATTCCTAAAATTACAAAGTTTATAGCTGGGTTATGCCTTTTCAGTTTGAGTGTTAAATAAGTAAGACAGTAAGTAAGTAAGAAAAAAAAGTTGTGCTGAAGCATGATATTGTTACGTTTTAACATTTGATGTGGGGTATGCTGTTAATACCATGATCTTTGGGCAAAATTAAGATATGAAAGTTATTATTAGTGTTTGTTACTGTTAGTCATCTGTTTGCGCTTCACTCATGTATAGACGAGTCTTTACTAAATCCTCCAGACTGAATTTCACTACAGATTTCCTAAAAGCAGACCTTAAAACTGTTTTTGATTCTGAAGTGTTTATGTATTTAAGGACTTGTTTTCAAGGACTTTCATTTAATCACTTTAACAATTATTCTGCTGAAAGATGGTTATTAAAACACTGTAATTAATTACCTAGTAGAAACATTGAACTCAAAATGCTTGAAAAAACATGTTTTAAACAACAAATTTAAACTAAAATATAAGTAAAGTAAGCAAAGTTAATGAAAAAGAGTAACTAGTAAAAATAAATAGTGTTTGATGACTACTGAAATGTAAGGATCCTAAATATGAACAATTATTATGGTACAAGAAGACATCAAGTTTCACTGGAGCACCACTTAAAAAAAAGAATGTGCTCTGATGTGTGAAAACCTGGAGAAAAAAAGCACACTCCTGTTGACCTTTTGGTATCAGAACATCTGGTTTCACCCTACTTCCTCTCTTTTGTTAACAAACAGCTTCATCTGCTCCAACAACAGGCCTCGTCACTGAATTTCATTTGCTGGATTAACTGTGAGTGTTTAGATGTGCTGCACTTCCTGTTAGGCTCAACCCTGGCTTCCTTTCTCTTTTACTTGGTCAGGACAAAGACTTCCTGAAACCTTTGCTTCACAAGATTCACGTGAATCCCCCGGCGGAGGTGTCCACATCGCTAAAGGTCTATCAGGGCCACACGCTGGAGAAGACCTACATGGGCGAGGACTTCTTCTGGGCCATCACTCCAATGGCTGGAGACTACGTCCTGTTCAAGTTTGATCGACCCGTCAGCATAGAAAGGTGAGTTTAATTTGAACCAATTATGGGAACGCAGGTTTAACTGATATTAACAAAACGCAGCTGTTTTTCAACAAAGTGAGAATGGTGAAATCGGTCAAATCAACCCCTAATGTTGACTTTTGGACAACTAAGGAAAATATATCTATAGCTTACAGTTACAACTTTGGAGATTATGATTGTTTTCTCCTGTTCACCTACTCTCTTTGCTCATCACCAGAGTTACTGCTCCAAAAAGCCTGTGCCTTCCAACTAGTCTTCATGCTTTGTGGGGGATCTACTCGTAAGTTCATTGTCAACATAAGGCAGAAATCATTACGAGATAACGTGACTTTTGAAAGGAACTTTAAAAGGAATTATTAGAGACTTCACGGTAGAGGATATTTTCTTGATTTTTAGGGGGGAATTGAGTTCCTTGAGGAAACATTTCAGCCATAGTATTATTCCATATGTTCATCCATAACATCAAGATCAGGGTCTTCCAACATTCTGGAAAATATCTTTTTTTCATTTTTCTGTTCAGCATAAAAAAGCATTGTCTTCAAAGAGAAGCTCATCATGTTTATTTAGATGAATACATTACATGTACAGATGGGCCAAGCATGTTTGTCAGTGTTTTCTGACAATTAACTGGTGTAGCCTAAATCCTCCCTAACCTAAGGTTGCAAATGCTAAGAAGGACAATAAAATCTGAACTTCCAACAACAAACCAATGAAATGCCCTTGTTATAGTTGATTTATTTCAGCACACAGAGATTTTAACATAGCAAAATAATGAACAGTATTTCATTCAACTTTAAAAAGTTTTCCTTGAAATTAGAACATTTTCTTCTTGCTAGTTGCGTCTGTACAAGTACGGGAAGGTTTTAATAGAGCTAGACTAATCCACATAAAAATGCTGCAAGCACAGTGAGTTCATTTATCATGTTCTCTTCATACATATTCATTTTAATATCTTTAACAAAAATGTCACTGTGACATTTTTGAATTTCAAAGGTGTTCAGACCCTCAGTCGAGTAGAACTAAACAATGCACTCTGCTGGCAAAGGGAAGACTACTTAAAAACTGTACCCTAAAACTGTTTCAGGAGCTTTGATTTGTGAGCACCTCTCACTTTATCTTGTTTTGTCTCATGTATAAGAGTGATACTGGCGCCTCTTCTAATCAGGCAGCATCATTCACACGTCTGCTTGCCCTTACAGGAGAGTTGAGGTTGCTAATCAAACGCTTCTAAAAAAAGACACCTCAATTACAAATCTCTGAGAGAGAGCTGTAAACTGTTAACCACAGTCTGTGACTTTTGGCTTTAAATAAAGCTCTCAAAGAGTTTTCCTGCCAGTCAAGTGTGGGTCAGGTTTGTTTCAGACCACTTTTTCAAATTAGCTGGCCTGTAAAGTAAGATAGAAGAGTAGCAGAAGATCGAAATGTAACAAAGTATAAAGGTGATGTAATTTGTTTTAGGATTGTATGTGTTTTTCCTCCGGTTGAAGTCGTTCTACAAATGTACGTAGAAATGAGTATGATCATGTTGTAAAATAACCCTGAAACTAACTACAATTCCTTTTTGTTAAATCCAGAACTTAATTTAATGCTACATTCTACAAATGCTTATCATCTAAGCGTTCATGGACACACAGACAAGGGGAAACTACTTGGTGAAACACATATCCTCAGAGTGTGTTTTATTGAATAGGCAAGTTTTTTATTTGTATAAAATGTATTGTAAACACTGACTGTGGAGATGAGGTTTGTGCTGGGGAGAATCCAGGGCTGTGAAGTGCTGTGGAAGTATCCAAGCGAAGTGATGGGAAAACCAGTGCAGGCAGTAATGGTGTGGTGTGGTCCAGTAATGCTGGGCACTCTGGAGTAGGCATCCGCGGAGAACATGTTCTTTGAGAATTAACTCAGAATTCCACAGTGGAAGGAACCCTTTAGTTGCAAATGTAAAGGGTCAATATTATTGGATTATAATAAGATGTTATATTGATCTTCTGGGTTTCCTGAATATGTCAAGCTAAATTTTAGTAAAAAAAAACATGTTCTAGATTTGTTTTATTTGTCAATAATTCATCTTGCTTTAGGGGCATGTTGCTGTGTTGATGTAAATTTGCTTTGATGTGACGTCTTCTGCTGACGCCTGCACTGGAGTTGAAACGCGACCATGACATACGGAAACAGAGCAAGGGTGTTGGTTCTCTGAGAATACTTCTTATACGCCTTCTTTGATTTGTGCAGATAGAAAATAGTGGACACAGCTTCCTGTAAACAGAAACTGACGAATAGTAAGCTAATTTGCGACTGACAATGTGACCCTCTGTTTTAAACTCTGCAGAAGAAAGCATGCAAGGCATTGTGGGATATTAGACAGGGGTAAATTAATTTCACCGTAGCTGTTTAGCTGGCAAACAAGCAACTCTTTCCAGTCATACAACAAGATGCTTTTCATCCATATTCTCTTCTTTTCCTTCTTTGCCTTATTTTCTATTCTTCTGTGTTTTATTCTTCAGTTCTCTTCCTTGTTCTTCTTGGCTGTTTCCTGTCGTGAGGTTGTGCAAGAGTGTGTATTGAGCTCTTTTATGTCCCAACAACAAGTTATAAAGAGCCAAATAGCATTAATCGACCACTATTATTCAGCTGGTGAAAACCAAAGTTAGTTTGCCGGATCCAAACTTTTTTTTCCACTCGCGACCATCACAAATCACAAATGTGTGTACTCGCTTCCACACTTTTGTTTATTTTTTCATCTAAAACTGGTAAAAAGCTCCAAGCCTAACAAAGAAGTAGCTAAACTCTGATGGTAATGCAGAATTTGTCAAAGAGTCTTTCTAAATCTGATGTCTAGTTGAAAAGGTACCGGTGAGTTTAGGTGTCAGTTTTCTAAAGTGCAGGCACTATCGGTCTGTGTGCCATTCTGATTTGCTTTACATCTTGCCTTTGTCCTATCTGCCTCTTTACACTTGTTTCAAATTAATTGTGAGATTCTGCCAGTACATGTTTATTAATTAACACTCAGCCTTCCCCTGGCAGGTTTCTTTTTAGAAGCGGGAATCAAGAGCACCCAGGAGACAAAATCGAGAATACAACTGTCGAGGTCTTGCCCTTTTCGGTAAATAAAGTCTCTCCATTATTGTGATGTTTTGTGTTGAACATGTCCAAGCAATCACTCTGAGCTGGGTTTAGTAGTCAGGCCCTTATTTGCTGTAAGTGCTCCCACCAGGGCTAATTTTAGTCTTTTTCAGGTTGGGCTTCTGTGCTAATGAGGCCTCGTACAACTTCTTGCTGTGAGGGAGAGCTTAAAGAGCCTTTGCATGCTGTCTGATGTTCCTGCAAGAACATCTAGCAAAATTCTGCCTCAGTGCATTTGAATTAGTGAACACTGTAAAAAAAAAAAAAAATCCTGTTGTTTCTACAAAAAACATTGGCAGCAATTTTTGTGTTCCTCCGTGTTATGAAAAATTGTAATGTTTCTTTTTAGTGGAGCTTAGCGGATTAACAATTTCAAATATATCCTGATTATTAGTTTTAGGCATGCTGAATTTTCAAAAAACTAAAAATGGTTGTGTTAAAATAACCCAACTTGTGTTATTTTAACCCAGCACTGGGTAAAAAAATTACTCAACTCAACGCTAGGTTGATCCATATTTACCAAAATTACCTAAATTGGGTACATGTGTACATGTAACTGTACTGTACAGTTTTTGTGATTACAATTTTGTTTTGTTTAATTGACAGCAAACAAAATATTTCACAAAATATTTTTTTTTATCTGAAACTATTGGTAAAAAATAACAGTTTAATTTTGTTCAGCACTTTACACATAGAAAGGGTAAAATAACAACACATTGCTGCTGATATAACATAACTTAATTGTTATAAGATTAAAAAATTTTTACTCTAACAAATTAGATATTTTAAACAAAAAATATTGGTTTAAAAAAGAAATAGCAGTTTAATTTTGTTCAGCATTTTACTCATAGAAAAGGTAAAATAAAAACATAAGGCTGAAGAAATAACCTAAATGATGTTTTTTTACTGTTAAAAAATCTTACTGTTAAGGTTTACGACATTTCCCCATTCATTTTACTGACTTCTTTTGCAGTGTATAGCTGTCTGAGCTGGGTTTACTCATTATTTTATCATGGTATACAAACATTACTCCATCACTGTTGTATGACACTTGCTGACTCTTTCAGGATTGCAATTGCCTTTAAACGATCTTGTCTTGTCTTTCAGGAGGCTGAAGTTAAGACCAAAGAGAAATATAAACGAACGGAGGATCGCTTTTATAAGCTTGGTGAGTTTTCTCATCAAGAGTGTTCACTTAATGAAAAAAAAAGGGTTTATTATAAGAAAGGTTGGATGGTAAAAAACAGATATGCTTCAGGATCAGGAGCTCATATGAAAGTGACCGGGGTCGAATTTGAAAAAATCTGAATTGAGTTCTTCAAACTGTCCTGAAAATATCAGATACAGATCCATATGGGCAAAAAAAAATCTAATTTGGTCACTTTGGGCTGAAGTCTGAACGTTTTTGTTATTTAATAGCCAGTTCATTGACCAACCTGCAAACTGCCAGAAGAGATTTATGCTCATATAACTTCTGAGTAATATGTTTAGTAATATGATTCATTCTTTAGGTGTAAAGTGATGTAAAATATACCTTCTTTGATGCCTGAAGACTTCCCTTTAAAAAACACCTGTTCAGAAATGTTCACCGTGGTGTGTTTTCTTATCTCTTATTGTAGATACCTTTTGTAAATCTGAGTAGTCCGGGAATGACGCTGCTCTTTTCATATTTCATTTCTCTTAAGTGGAGTTTGAGAAAGGGGTGGCTGAAGGGACAGTGGAGGCACTCCTCAACCCTGTGGTGGCCTTGCGTCTGACGGTGCAGAAGGACTCCGCCGTCTGGGCCATCATTAGTGAGGTCTGTATGCTAATTTGCTGAAAGTGCAACAGTGAAAACTTGGTAAACTGCAGGCAGAAAATGAACAATTGTACACTTATTGCTTATGCGCCATCTTTCAAGGGCAAACTTGATCAGTGTGCAAAAGCAAGTGCTGCCTTCTCATAACCTTAACTTTTAATAAAATCTGCCATTTTATTAGGTACACCTGCTTAATTGCTTACTAAAATTAATTTGCAGCCACATCCTATAAAGATATAATGTCATTTATTAATGACTGCACAGACTGCACAGCCCCTTTCAGGCAGTTGTGGTATGGTGGGTGGGTGTAGCTTAGTGGTAGAGTGCATTCTGTGCATGTAAGAGGTCCTGGGCTCAATCTCCAGCATCAGTGGTTTCCTCTTCTGTAAGTAGCTTTGGACAAAAGCTTCTGCCAAATGCACAAATGTAATGTAATGGATGAGGAGATCGATTTGTGATCTGAAGGTCGCAGGTTCGATTCCCAGATCCACCGAGTTGAAGGGGGTGTGAGTGATGAAACACTTGCTCTCCCATCTTCAACACCCACAGCTGTGGAGCGCTTGAGCAAGGCACCAGTTTCCCGACGGCTCCCCGGGTGCCACAGACATGGCTCCCACTGCTCCGGGTGTGTGTTCACAGTGTGTTTGTTCACTGCTGTGTGTGTGTACACTGGGATGGGTTCCAGGTATGGGTCACTCCATAATAGGTTACTTTTACTTTCAAAGTTTGAGTTTTATTGTTTGGTCCCAAGCGTCTTGTTTTCATAGTGTGGAAATTCAGTTTGTCATGTCCCAATGACATTTGTAGCTCTCCGATCCATTTTGAGTTTAAGCCGTTTCCCTATTTTGGGAAAATGGTCCGGCACAAATCTTGTACAGCCTGTTTATTTTTCAAAATATATATATATATATTTTAATGTTATTTATATATTGTATTGATGCAATTACTAACGAAACATTACATATGAATTTATATGTTGAGTTACAAATAAAACATAGAATATATATTTTTAAAAAGCATTTTACAAATGTTTTTTGATAAATGAAAAGCATGTTAAATCATTCAAATTAACTTCACAAATAAAACATCAAATAGCAAATGAATTATTTGAATAACTTATGACTTATTAAAAACAAAAGGTTTTAAATCATAATAACATGTTAAATAGTAAATGCCAATTTTAGAAGATTTTTCATGATTGTAAATTGAAGGAAGGCAGCATGAATTAATTGCTTTATCACAAAACTGCAAAATTTAAATGTGTAATTCACTGTGCCTTTTTATATTAAATATATACACTATATCAACTTCATTTATGTATAGTGTATATGATTAATTCCGAAAACATTTAAACACCACTTATATATCACATTTATCTTATATACAGTGATTTGCACCGTTATGATCGCAGGCCCCCATCAAAGTAGTCATATTGCTCCATTGCCACTGTGTGGCGCCTTCACCTCATAAATGTGCAAACAGTTGTCTGGGTTGGTTAAGTTCAAAAACGTTTATCAAAACTTAACATTACTACTTTATATGTCTCATGTTAGCTAATCGTCATTGTTTTTATGTGTTCATCAGTTTTTTTATATATTTCTTACATTAAAAATGTGCTACCAAGGTAACTTATCACCACCAGTGTGTGAATTAATAATGCTCTGAAAAAGTTGTCTTTGAGCGTCTGAAGATAAAATTAAAAGCATTTATTTATTTATTAATATTGATAACCAAATAACAATAATAACGGCCTGTTTAAAAATATGATCAAAGTAGTGAATACCTCTCTCTTCAAAATTAAAATATCAAATAGCAAAAGTGGGTATTAAATAGCAACTTTGAACCTAAAAAAAACTTTTAAATAAATGCTGCATTAAACATAAAATAAGTTTTTTTATTTCATTTAAACATGATATAAATACATTTTTAACTTTAATAAGTTAAAACTTTGTTGCTAAATATATTAAAACACAACTAAAACACAGGCTGTGTTGTACTGTCATATTTTTAGCAACATGATAATGATTCTTTAAAACTTTAAAAGTTCTGTGAATGAAGGGAACTGTGTCTCAGTAGAGATGGATGTCCTGCCACCTCCCAGTATCACAGCATCAGAACTCGTCAGAATAACTTTTGTCTGAGCAGAAATCATTTTGTCTAGCTCAGAATAGCGTCTTAGACCTCCTCCTCATCGATGTGCTTTCTGTCTCCTCTCAGATCCATATCAAGAGGATTCCTGGCTAACTCTGAGCGCCTCCAGTGCTGTGAACCTGGTCTTCAACCTCCTCAACCTGACTCTCTTCCTCTCTCTGCTTCCATTGTCGTTTTGCTTCTTCTGCTCTGAGCTGCGTGTGAATGTGACGGTAACTCTGCAGACTCCGTGTGGTGATGAGCTTTCCAGACTCTAAACAATCACAATCACTGCTGTCGTGAAGGGGAGACGTGCAGAGATGGACCGTTGCTGGAGCAGACAGGCTCTTCTGATGAAGATCATCGTCTGTTGGCAGCTGTCACGGACAGGAAGTGACCTCAGGACCTGGGTCAGGTGACCGAGGCTCAATCTCTGTGTGGGGTGTTACCGGAGGTTTTTATTATTGTTATTTTGATTGTGATTTGCCATGTTAAGAACATTTCAACAAAGCAGTGGATGCCAAAATGTACAAAAGAAGGCATTGGATAAGCAATCAGCACATTTGAAGTCTTGACACTGGTCGAATTTCTTTTTAATCAATCAATCATGGCTGAAGGAGTTTAATGGCTGTTAATATTATGACGATCGATTAATTTATTTGAGAGAAATCTTTCTTTAGAGAATGTTGTATTGTAGCTGAGTAGAGAAGAAATTTAATGGAGGGGAGGCAGTCTTCGTGTGGTCGGGACGGGTGCAGGGCCGCCCTCTTGTGTGCCTTATGGCTTTGCCCGCTCTCTCCAGGACAGTGCTTGGTTTGGTTTCAGAGCACGCTGATTCAGATTCTCCTTCGTCTTCATGAAGCGAGTGAAGAACCGCTTCTGCTTCCTCAGCCGAATCACCAGGAGCCGCCGCTGAGAAGGAAACTGCAGCTCTCATTTTATTTTCAGATAGTTTTCATGAAAATCCATGAAGAGGTTAAAGGTGATGGAGGGGGAACAATATACGCCTGTTTAAAAGTTTTATTTCTTTCCCAACATTTCCCACATCATTTTTGAAAAGGTATTTTCACATGTGTAGAGCCAGGTTTCACTAGCAGAGAATGAAGCTCAAGGCATCTGAAGAATCAACTCTTTAAAAGGGACCTGAGATGAGCTTTTCCTGGTATTTAAACTGAAGTGTGGGTCAGCCGTGAACATCTGTTATGAGAACACAATCCATCCAGTTAATTTTAGCTATTTAGGTCTTTAATGTTGCACTTAAAATGAGTTGTTTTCTTAATTCTTAGTTTGTGATGTCACCGTCCATGCAACCCTGCCCACAGATCACCAGTTTGCTTCTGTGAGCAGAAGGAGGTGGAGTAAGTAGCTATATGACCACTTTTAAAGTGGTAGACTGTAAAATCTCTTGTTTCTATTAATTTTTATTGTTGAAAAAATCTAAATCTCAATTTTTTCGTTATATGGTGACCAGAAGTTCTGAAGTCGGAATGGAATTGTACACTTTGAAAACCATATTTTATGTAATATTCCTGTGCATCTGATTGATATAAAGGTGCGTTAAGTGGTTTTTCACACACAAAAAAAAGCCTTAAAGAGTCTTCTGAAAACATGTCTCGGTCCAGATAAAGTCTGGTAGATCCCAGCAGAGAGGCGGTGTGGGCTGGTTATACATGTTTCTGTCTTTCAAACCCTCAGAAACATGTTTTCGTGAATAAAACCCATCATATTCGCTTGTTTGACTTGTTAAAAGAAGAAATCAGCTTTAATACAGTACAGGGAGATTTTAAAAACGTCATAACTTTGAAAATCTGTGTTTAATCATAGAACATGATTGAGCCTTGGGTAATTAATTAATGTAAAGAGTGCTTGACAAACCTTAAATCCATGACAAAAAGTTCTCTTTCGATCTCCCTGTATAATGATTAAAAGAGTAACTGTGGATGAAAGCCATCTTTGGCTAAACCATATCAAGATCAACTAAACGCAGAGATGTGAGCATAGACGCAGGGAGGATGGTTTATTGAAAGGAAAAGAATATCTTTGAAATCCTGGGTTGTGCAGAAGAGTTTATGAAATAATTGATGCTCAGCAGGCGGCGTGACTGCTGCCGAGGCTTCCATGAGCTGCATGTTTAGAGAAGGGTTGAGTTCTTCCCTCGTCTCTCTTGACCTGTTCCATTAGACCAAGACCGGAAGTGAAACAGTTTGCGAGTGTTTGACATGTTAACTCACAGTGTTGGCATGTCGTGGAATCGATGGGAAGTGGGTATTGAGGGTACTGCGGTGCAGATAGTGCTGTGTAGGGTTACGGCAAATGTGGAATTCCTCATGGACGTTGAGGAAGTTCTATTATTTTACTTTCTCAGGAGTGCCGTAGAGGGGTCAGGTGAGGGGGAAACCCAGAAATAGTTGGCGTTCTTGCATTCATTTAGGAACTTTCTGCCAGTTTTCCAGTTCTTGGTCTGAAGAAAGCCAGAAAAAGTTGTTGATCTTCTCCCTCTCGAGGGAACGCCTGTAAAGAAGCTCCCTTGACTAGCTGTAGCTGTAGCTGCGGGGGTTTTCCTCCACGCTGATTGCCCAAGCGGCACCTCCAGAGCGGCGCTGAACCATGTCTCACATGAAGGACCTGAGCTCAATCTGTTTTTCTAGAAGCGATTGTTTGCTTAGAGTTGACTTAAGAACAACTATTCAGACAAGACTGTATGTAAACTTCTGTTACAGTAATTGAGTCCCTTCCTGTAGTGAAAGACAGAATTAGCACTTCTTTCTTTTCTTTTTTTCTGAAAGTCATTCTTCTGGATGATTTAAATGCAATACTTTCTCAAGAGATCATTTCATATTTTATGAATGTTTTCCCCATTTTGTTTTTTTGCATCTTTCTCCATCACCTTTGGGCTCCAAAACAGCAAATCCAGCCATTCTTTTAAAAATGTGTCGATGTTTGCTTGGATGAGGTTTTTAAATGTGTTTCGTTTTCTGCATACACTGATCCGGAGTTAAATATAACCAGAACCAGGGATTTTTCGATGGCTATATTAGCAGCTCTGATAGTAATGTGCTGCCTTTGTCATCAAGATCTTACCACTGTTCCTTGCATCATGAAGCTACGGTTCTCATGACTCTGCTGAAGCTCCTGGTATAGAGACGGAGTCTGGAGAACGCTGCTGTACAGATCTCCAAAGTGCTCTCATCTCAACTGATTGTAGATGTGTCTGAGTTCTCCCTGCAGTAATCAGTCATAGATGCTTCAGGTTGCAGATCAAATCCTTTCCCTCCACTCTCGCTCTCTCTCTCTCTCTCTCTCTTTCTCACACACACTTCTCTGTGTCTCTTTCTCTCACTTTTTTCTCTCTCTCACACATCACACACACAATTTTTTCTTCTCTCTCTCTCTCCCTCTCACACACACACTTTATTGTTCTCTCTTTCTCACACCTCTCTGTGTGTCTCTCTCTCTCTCACTTTTTTCTCTCTCTCACACACACAACACACACATTTTCTTCTTTCTCTCACACACACACACACTTTTTTGTTCTCTCTCTCTTTCTCACACACTTCTCTCTGTGTGTCTCTTTCTCACTTTTTTCTCTCTCACACACACATTTTCTTCTCTCTCTCACACACACACTTTTTTGTTCTCTCTCTTTCTCACACACTTCTCTCTGTGTGTCTCTCTCTCTCTCACTTTTTTCTCTCTCTCACACACACACCACACACACATTTTCTTCTCTCTTTCTCACACACACACTTTTTTTTGTTCTCTCTCTCTTTCTCACACACATTTCTGTGTCTTTCACTTTTTTTCTCTCTCACACACACGCACACACACATTTTGCTCTCTCTCTTTCTCGCACACACTTTTCTATGTGTGTGTGTCTCACTTTTTTCTCTCTCTCACACACACACTTCTATTTCTCTCACACTTTTCTCTCTCTCTAACTCTCGGAGCTGGTTTGCTGTGGAAAGCTTATGTACATGATCTCTCCTGTGAGTGCGGCTGAGATCTGTCTGTGCTGGTGTACTGTATGATCCTCATCTTTTCATGCTTCTCGTCTGAGACAAATGTACGTCCGTGTGGAAATCCACCCCTCTATGTCTTGCATCACGATGAATGAGACATGAAATGTGCAATGGAGACTTTCATGTGCCTTCATCCGTCTTTCTTCAGCTCCAATTGTTGGTTTAATTTACACCGATTTTAACAAAATCCATAATTTTTTAAATTCATTGCCTATTTGTTATTTAAATGACTATCTATGTAAACGAGAGGCTTTTCATGGTATGAAAAGTTGAAAAGAATGAATAAATTGTAATGCTGTTTTAGGGACTGACGTGTAATTGTGTTTTTTCTTGCTGTACTTCATGAATTCTACACAATCTTCCTCATCTACTAATGTTTATATTAAAAAACAATCTTTGGAACACAAGTCTGTTGCAAAACCATTTTGCAATTCAAATGAACAATTTAAAAACTAAAAAGTTTAGTAAACCATGTTTGTGCTTTTGAAAGAATGATTCTTATTTACCACCGTTTCACAAGTTTAACTTCAGTTTTAGAAAACTACTGAAAGTCCTGACATTTTAAATAAAGTGACGTAACCTTCAATTACTTGTAGTTTGATACCTTGGCCAGTCCTTAACTTTGTTATGTTGACGCCATCTAGTGGTGAACATTAAACCTATTTCTTTTCTTATAGCATTTAATGTTTTATAGTATTTTTATATTATTAAACCTCTTTACTTATGTAAAACACGATGATCAACCAAAGTTTATGCAACAACTCATCTACACAAGGTGACGATCTTAGCCAAACAAAAAGGCAAAATATAACTTTTACGGCTCTTACAGACATAAAGCGAGAAAATAAAAAATCGAGCAAAACAAAGAAAATAATATATTATGCAACATAATATATGTCCATAACAGAAATAACAGTCAAGTGTATTATGACGTATTTAAAAAAAATAGCACAGTTCCAGATGGTAGCGGTAATCAATTAAACGAGATTTTGTGATCGGCCATAAAACAACCAAAGAAGAAGACGACCACTCTGCCGGACATACGTCATATTCAACATGGCCGCTTTCGTAACAGTCGTTTAATTTTAAATGAAAGTTGCTTATTTTAACTAATTTCTTCTTCCGTTTGGCGACAACCCGTACTCGGATGAAAACCCTTCAAAATGCCCAAATATTTCGAGGGTAAAGAGGAAGATGGCCGCGCTTGCTCTGGACTGAGAGAAGATTTCAAAGCCTGTCTCCTTGAGCATGACTGCGTCGTGAAGGTAAAGTTCATGGCAAAGCTAACGACGTTACTTATTTAAGTTCAACAATTTACTGACAATTCACTGTTTACATATTGGCGGATTTGATGTACACGAATTTTACTAACATAATCATATTACGTGACGTGAGATATTCGCCAATTAGACAGTTTCAAAAGCTCTAGCTATGGTTTGCATTTGAGCTTCAATATCTTTAACGTTACAGCTTTAACGCAAAGTCTAACATCATTAGATTATATCTTAATTTCAATTGTTTAAATTTGGTTTCTTATCAGAAAATGTCAACACTTGGTTAGGTTTAATTAATTTTCCAGATCACCCTTGTACTGTGACAGACTTTCAAATGTTGGTGTGAGTCAAATAATTAAAATAGCTTGCGTTTAAAACAGCTTCTGATAATATTCCTGAACATTATTGTACAGACATTAAATGATTATACGAGGTGGTAGGTAGTCAGGCCATTTTTCGATGTTTGCCCCAATTGGCAGAGCATGTTTCAGTGTTAAACTTGTCAGCATCCAGACATTTTACAGGAATGTGCTAGCAAATAATTCCGTTTTAAAAGTGAAACTTCCAGTTTGTATAAAAATAAAAAAAAATGATTACAAAGTTCAACATTAGAGTCTTTCTGTAGTTGCTCTGGTTAGTCACAGACCTTTGGGTCATGGAATTAGTAGCAAAAAGTCACAGGACTGTTAGTTTTGATGATATAAAAAGTCAATGTTCAGATACCTCAACGCTATCACTAAATCCGAAAATGAGAAACTTCCATTTTTTGAGTTGAGTAAAGAAAAAGTGTGAATTTGCAAAAGAGATGCTGCAGCAGCAATAAAATATGACCTTTTCAGAACTTAAAATGCATGAGTATGTGACCAAGGTGGAACAGAGAGAATCTGTTGATTTTTCAAAATAAAGATTTATTAATTATTTCTTTGGTAGCACACGGACCGCTACAGGTCCTCAGCCTTTGGGTTAGGAGCCACTGCATTAGATGTTTGATTATCAAAAATACAACACGAACGCAGCACAATTACATTCTGTAGTTAAAAAAAGTTATTCGAAAGTAAAAAAAAAGCTTGCTAGTGTGTAACATGCTCTGAGTTTTAGAGTAATGAAATTGTGATTAATATTCACTATTTAAATATTTACCAGCTGCAGACTGCAAGGTTTCTGCAGGTTACATTTAAGAATCAAACTTAGGACTGATATCATTACATCAAAACTATTTTGCATAGTGAACAGAATGCTTCAAATACATTGTTTGAAATCCTAACTATCACTTTAATGTTTTTGAGCTTATACGAAGGTTTTCTAAAACTCTGGCAACCCTTACCGTCATTAGTATTATTGTTTAAGGTTTAGGAGCATTTTCTCAATCTGTAGCAACCCCATTAATATCACTTTTATGTTTTTGAAGAAACGTTCTCAAACTTTGGCAAGACTAACCTTAAAAACAAATGCTAATTTAGGAGCATTTCCTCAAATTCTGGCAACTCCAAGCAGCAACAAAAACAGACTTCAGATGAGCTTTACATGGACATCAGGAAATAATTCATGACCTAGAACAGTGAATTTGAGACTTTTTAAAACCCAGTGAAAACCCTGTGATGGGTAGCCACGCGGTTCAGCTGGTTGAGAAAAGGAGAGCTGGGTGATCTACCCTCTGTGTGTGTGTGTCCGCAGGAGGGTCGGCTGCCCAGCGAGTGTCTAAAGGAAGGACACTGTCGGGGTCTGCAGGTGGCTTTCTTCGAATGCAGGAGATCTATGGTCAGTCGTCCATCATTTCTGTTCTTTGGGTTCTATTCTGAGCCATACTTAGGTGTTAGAAAAGAGCCACTGAAATGAGTAACGCTTAACCCTTTCAGACCTGAATTATTCTCTTTTTGTCTTGTTCAAGGTTTAAAAAGCTTTTTTTTTTATATAACTTCAAACTCGTGATCTTAAATTTAAGTATAACCCATAAAGCAGCATGTATATCGATGTATATCAAGTTCGCCCAACATTGTCTGATGTCAGTTTTAGGCTTGGTCTGAAGGGGTTAAAAGTTGCTTCTTCCAGTTCACAATTTATAAAAGGTACAAGTCGTTATAGATTTAAAACCATATGTTATTCAATATAACAGCATGACCCAACACTGGTGTTATTTTAGCTGTATATTGAGCGTTTTAGTTGAGGTTCTATGATTTGAATAACGTTGTCACTGTTAAAGGCGTGAGATACATTAAGGATTCATGTTTATTTTGAGCACTGAAAGCAGTCGTGCAGCATGAATTCACTCCTGAAAAGATGGGTTACACACCTGAAATAATGTATGTTTTAGCCTCATTCGCATCAGCTTTTGCAGGTAGTTTAGAAAGCCTTTAGCTGGAAACCTTAACTCAGTGAATTCTATTTTATTGCAGTAGATTCTAGTGATGGAAGGCCCACAAAATAGAAAATATTTGTATGTTTATTTTATCTTTGAGCTCTGCCTTTTCTGTTATTAGGCCTATAACCGCTGAACGAATATAATGATGCATAATGAACATGTAGAATACAAGAATCATCATCCTCTAAAAGATGAAAGCTTGGCCAAGGAAAGTCGCTTCTGTGATTTTTCGGAGTCTTTGTTGCCTGAAAAATACTGCCGTTCTTCTTCTTTTTTTTTAACACTATTGCTGCTTTCCAGCAAATAATAATAAAGAAAATGGAATTTTTTAGAGAAGTGGAAAATGATGAACTGCAGCCTGTCCATGCCTCTGTGGACTGATGTGTGAGGAGAGGCTCTTCAGATGCACGTGAACTGCGCCCACTGCTCTGTACGACATCATCAGGGATCAAGTCATAAAAAAATGCAGGAGAAATTGCTAGATTTATTCGCTAGTCGCAAGGTTAAAAAGTCGTCAATTCTGAAAAGCCACTAATTCTAGCGCCAGTCAAAACGCATCATCTTTAATATAAAGTATAATATAACTACTGATGATTTATTTGTGTGTTTGATCATGTAAAATAATTAAAAACAACTATTTATAAAACTATAATAATAAAAAAAAGATTATTTCGCTTGATTTTTATTTAAAAAGGGTGTATTTTTCACTGTGGCCATCCAGTTGAGAAGCGCTGCTTAAGACTGTGCAGAATCTAATAAGGAATTATATTCCATCATATCATACTTTCATTTAGATTGGCTCCTATATGTTAATTTCACGCTGTGGCCCTTTTGAGAATGGAGGTGAGATCTGAGGGAACGGTTATCTGGCAATAGCTGTAACCCTGCGTGGTGTAGACAACCAACTGAGATCTGCGCAGGATTTTCCATCGCTGATGTAAAAAATTGGGCCAAAATATATAAGAATCCCAAAGTCTGATTTATTAAATTTACAAAAATATCACCAATAGCGAAATTAATGTTAAATATGTTATGTTCTCAAAATGGCTGCAGTGTGAAATCTGTCTATTGGTAGTTGTTTTAACCAATGTGATTGTATATCTTTCATATTTGAGAATAGAATTTATTTCAGAGAATGAGGTTTACAAGCGGCGTTAATTTTAAACCCGTTTACAAAAAACATAGGTTTACTTCATGGGCTTGTGCTTTTCCAAATGATTTGAGTATGTTATTACAACCTTTTCTTGTTTCAGATGGATGCTCGATCACGATTCAGAGGGAGGAAAGGAGAATGAAGGACTGCCTTGTTTAAATTAAATGAACTTGTATATATTCCATTTCAGCCCTTTAGCCATGTTCACTGTAATTCTATCCTCCTCTGATCCAATTTCACAATCAATCAAATAAAAAAAGTGTTTCTCATCTGGATTTGTAGTTCATCTAGGCAACAAATCATCTGGATATGTTGTTATTTTATTAAAAACTAATTATTGACTTTATTTAAAAGGTATGACTCAAAAGAATTAAGAATACTCTTCATGATCTCATAGAGGAACACGTCATTTCAAGGCGTTCATCATGAGTGACTGAAACCTGTCCATGTTGACCTTGGTGAGGATGTGAGCGGTGTGGCTCTTCTTCAGCAGATCCAGATGATCCACTACCATCATCCCTCGACAGCAGTTTCCTGCCAGCTCCACGGTCACAGCTCTCTCCTCCGTCTCCACAACGAAGGCCTTGTCGATGGCTGCAGCCATCGCGTAAGAGTCACAGGAGATGAAGCCCTGCCCCGCCACCAGCTCCTTCTCTATCCTCTCGCTGAAAGAGTTCTTCATGCTGTGCTGGAAGATCTGCTTCATGAAGCGAGCTTTCTCAGTGTCCTGAGCCATCCAGCCGTCGCAGAACTCCTGCAGTGGACAAGGGCATGAATAGTAGAGGAGCGATGCAGCCGGAGTAACGCTGTTGAACACGGAGAGGAGGAGCTCACCCAGGGAAGTTTACTGCGACAGGTGAACTCCCAAGTTGCGATGTACACTGGACAGGTGAACTCGTGCAGGACTATATAAGCAGCTTCTGGATCAGCCACAAAGTTGTACTCTCCACACACAGTGGTGTTCCCACGAGCTGCAGAGAAATCAACTAACAGCTTCCAAAAAGCAACTGAAAAACTCTTCTCTTCAGGGAACACCTACTATAAAAAAAAATAAATAAAAAAAACTTTATTTATTCATCCTCTGTCTTCATCTTCCTTTATTTTCTTCCTGCTATGGTTTATTGATCAGTTGATACAATTTCTATTATGAGAAGCTGAGATAGACTTAGACGGTGAAACTGATTCCACATTGTCTCTCGCCGAGTGTAAGTTGCTTTGGACAAAATCGTCTGCCAAATGCATAAATGTAAATGTATTGTTTGGTTTACAGATGGCAGTACAACTGAGAAAAATAATTGTTTAAACTTTTTCAAAGCAATTTCCATGAAAAACCAGCTAAAACAGTTTCTGAACAGCTGTAATAGAAATAGGGAAGGATTTACTGAATTTGGTGTTTTTTTTTTTATTTTATTATTTAAGGTTAACTTGAACTCAAATCCATAATTACTTTTAAGTATCCAAATGTTTTTTTCCTACACATCCTTTACTTACCTTAAAGTTGTATAAAACACTTTTATAACTATTTAATTTAACGTAACAATTAAAAATCATGTTTTATATATTTGAAATCTAAATGATTAAGTTTGATTTATTTATTAAATGGCTCCTATCTGAAAATGGCTCTATCCTATATATTATATTTATATGTTATTAATATAACATAATCATTATTAAGCATTAGTGATCTTTGGGCTTCTGACAGGTTCAGACTTTATGGCTTATTTTAAGATAAGGTATTGGAGGTCCTATTTTAATTAATTTTCAAGTGGTCTATGCCTTTAGCCTTTTAGTCATTAACAAATTGAGTTACAATATCTAATTATTCTTTACTCTAATTAATCTATACACTGCAAATAACTGAAAAGCTGTGTTCATTCACCTGAACCATCTCAGGTTGGGTTTGGTATGGCTGTAGATGACCTCACGTCATGTCTCTACAATCAGGAAGCAGACGGAGGGTCTGGTAGAACTCAGGATGTCGTGGGTCAAATTATTAGTGTGCCAGCTACTAACAACATTCGTTTGGATTTCAGTGAGTGTTTGGGGTTCCTAACTTATCAGCCAAGCAGTTTTTTGGCATTTAAAGCCAGCTGCAAGAGGTGCTGTGCTATTTGTTGATTCACCGATTGTGAGTTTTCAGTGTAAACAGTTAGGCAGACGTACAAACTTTTTCTCTGTATTAATTAGTGCTTAAGAAACACTCTTATAACCGGTTTCATATTTTAACATCTCCTAACCTGCTTTATAATATTAGGTTACTGGCATTCTCAATAAATAATTTGTTAACATTAATAAACATCTGGTTACTGTATATTTCATTATTTAGTAAACATTTTTCTACTTATATGCTTATGGTGTTAGTGTATGTAGTTTGTGTGAGAAGTTTAATAAATTCATCAAAGAATGAGTAACGTTTCAAAGGACCTTTCAGCCAAGAAATGCAGAAGAATTTCAAGTTTCAAAGGTTTCAGACCTTTCAATCAGTTCTCAGTGTTATCAGGATAGTAAAGGAACATGGACTTACAGTCTGTGTTGCCACCCATAATGTAAAGACCTTTGAGTTTCTGTGGCAGGGACGGATCGAGCTTCACAGCCAAAGCCACGTTGGTAAGAGGAGCCGTGGCCACTAAAGACACCTTCACAAGAGAAGACGACATCACAATTCCTTTCAGATGCGTTCTACACTCCTCCTTTGTGTGAGCTTCTGTACCTCTCCAGGGTTCTCGTTGATAATTCGGATCATAGCTGACACTGCTCCCTCCTTCTGGATCAGCTCCAGACCTGGAGAGTTGGGGTCAGGGGCGTCGCCGAGCCCGTCCTTACCATGAAACTCTCCAGCACTGACCGTCTGTCCCAGGATAGATTTACACGCCCCTCGAAAAACTGGAATCTAGAGGAGCAACCACAGTTGAATCTACAATCAACAGCACATTTGTTCATCACTGTTTTAAAAGAATTGTTAAATCTAATTTAAGATAAGCCATTCCGATGCTTTGTTTCCTGCATCTTAATGATGAGAAAGAACTGTATCTGAGCTCAAGAGCTACTGTGGTAAACTTTAAATGTTAAAATTAAATTTTAACTTAAAGTTTAAATAAACCTCTTTTAGAAGTGCATTGACGTAAATAATGGGGCTAAGCCACTGACTTCAAAACCAGCTCCAGAGTGGTAGATATACAGTGTTTCACTGTCACAAATTGTGCCATTATTTCCAACGTTGACAACTCTGGAAATCAATCACTCTGGCCACTCTGTTTCTTTTTCACCGTGGAGAGGGACCGCGTGTTTCCACAGGCTAAAAAATGACTCCGTCAACTAGCTAAACCAAAAAAGCTGGAGTTGACCTTTATTTGTTGTCGTTTTTTTCCCTTGTTTTTTTTTATGGTAACTTTACATGATTTGATGAAAGAGCTAATTTCTGCATAACTTCACACATTTATGAAAACATAAAACACTTCACATGAAAGCACCCTGGGTCGGATTTGAAAAAAAATTGAAAATATTAGATAGTCACTTTGGGCTGCAGTGAATTAATGCATAGCATCTGCGCAATTACAAGTATGTAATGTATACCTGGTAAAATAAAAGAAGAAATTCCTTGGAGAGGACACCTATAGGCTTTGTGATGGTGTTTGAAAAAGTATGTTTTTTTGGTTGTTGTTTGTTTTGGGGGGATTTTACCATGTAAAAATGTTCAATCCAACCAAAACCTTTTTTTTTAGATGGATCCTTAAATGGATCCTAGCTTTCTGGTAGCGCTCACCTCCAGCCGCTTGCAGACCTGGAGGACCCGCAGGACATTCCTGCAGACGTTCTCCACAGAGGCGTTGCCTTGAACACAGCTGATGCCCAGAATCTGCACACTGGGCACTGCTAGAGCCATCATCAGAGCCTGGGCATCGTCCACACCACAGTCGACATCCACGAACAGCTTCGTCATGCTGTACACTGTGCAGAAAAACATCGAGCTCATATTGTTTGCAATATAATTGAGTTTCTGTTACTTTTCATTCTTTGACAGGTTTAAATGCCAGTTCAAGGTCTCGGTATTTCATCACATTACACTGGTTCTGTGCTCTCTTCATTGGCTTCCTGTAAAATATCGCATTGACTAGAAGATACTGCTCCTTGCCTTCAAGGCGCTGAAGGGCTTGGCTCCGCTCTACCTGAGCAGTCTCCTCTCACGATATATTCCAGCTCGCTCTCTCCGATCAAAAGAAGCAGGACTATTGATTGTACCGAAGTTTAGTAAATCCACAAGAGGTGGAAGAGCGTTCTCATATAGAGCCCTGAAGCTCTGGAACAAACTCCCGGATGTTGTCCAGAGCTCAGCTACGCTCACAGAGTTCAAAACTACATTAAAACATAACTGTTTAATCTAACATTCGAATAATTAGCTCTTGGTATTTGTCTAAACAGATCTGGTGTCTGAGCACTATAAACATACAAACTGTTGAAAAAAACAATGTGGTTCAATGTTCCTATCTAACCTATCCTCATCATTTATCTCTCATCCAGCAGCTGATGTTTTTTGTCCGTGTTACAGTTTTCTAACCGTTCTTTTTTATTTGTTAGTTCCTGTTTTGTCTTTGTTTGTTTTTTGTTTTTCAGGTCCTGTCCGGCAAACCGTTCATCGATGGATTTTTAGTTTGTATGTTCTTTATGCTGGGGAGGTGATTAGCACCTGCCTCAGTCAGCGAGGCTCCCAGGGGCCTCACAGAGGAACTCCTATTTACTCTACCTGATCCTCACGAGGACTTTGTGAAGCTGCTTTGAAAGCAACTGCTAAAGAAGCGCTTTATAAAAACTTGATTGATTAATTAAGGTCTGAACATTTGAATGCTCAAGTTTATCTTTCTCCTACATTGCTAAATAGAATCACGACTAAACAGAATCTCTGGAAAGAGGGTTTGACTCCAACACGCTAGAAAGCGAGAAAGAAACGTTATTTTTTGTTTTTTTACCTGAAGAGAAGCGTCGCTGTCGCTGGCTGAAGCGAGTGTCGGAGACCCGGTGTGTGGCCTGAAAGCCGCCGCCTGAGGCTGAAGCTGAAGCTGCCTCGTGCTCTCCGCGTCTGTGAGGGAGAACTTTGGAGCTTGATAATTACGTAACCAGTTTCAACTGATATTACACAGGTCACATTTTTGTTTTGAACTGTACACTACAAATATCAAGCACAGACACGAGTGGTCAAGCCAAAGAAAACATTTACCGGAGTTTGGATAATCTTCGTATCTGCAGTCTTCGATTAAACGCGTCTCTAAAAGTGCATCTAAAAAGGGCACACGAATACATACATTAATGTCCAAGTGTTACCAACTTCTGGATAGTTATGCTTGGCTTGTATTTTGGAGCATGAAATTATGAGCTTCTCTTCTAAGCCGCTAGCAGTAAGTCACATGACTACTGTGGCTTTTCTCAACGCTGATCAAATTAGACCAATTAGAGACGAGTACGATTAATAAAATAGTTGT
This sequence comes from Danionella dracula, assembly GCA_900490495.1. NCBI lineage: Eukaryota > Metazoa > Chordata > Actinopteri > Cypriniformes > Danionidae > Danionella > Danionella dracula. The sequence continues at coordinate 8,822,760 of UELW01000245.1, forward strand.
ATTTATTTGGTGTGGATTTGAGTTAACTTTTTTTGGGGGTTACACGATTATAGACATAGATATATCAATGATTGACAGTCAAAGTATGTATTTTCAAAACAATCCCTTTGGAGAGGGGGGATGGGGGGGGCACATGGAAGACGCAATTGTTACTTTAATACAGGTTCGTAACTTCAGTGTGAAAATATGAAATTGATGGAACATTTTTCACTGATGAAACATTTTTCGAATTAAATATCATTATCTGTATGTTTATTTGTATGTTTAGGGACTAGCGACAAAAATAATTAATGTAATGACATTTTCAACCAGAATAGACCACGATTTGTATAATAGTTTTACAAAGTAAAACGGGTGAGTTAAATGCAAGTAATGATGCTTTATACGACTGTTAATTGCCCTGTTTGCGCCTGTAAAATGCTGTTTACAATAAAAAAATAAGGTTGAAAGCACAGAAAAGGGGATAAAGACCAGCTGTGGAAAAACACAGTACCTGTTTACACTATTTGTTCCACTGTTTTGGAGTAAAGCAGCTGGTTTGAGCAGTTAGATAAGTGTAAATTATTTAGTTTACTAAATTATCTTAGCTTGTCTGGAGCCAGAACATTAAAGATATATGTAAACAATAATATGTAAAATGTGCAGAGCTACAGCTATGAATGCTATTAACTCCATACATTTTTTAAAGACATAAGGTGCTATATAAATAAAAATTAACTGAAAATTGTTTGTACAATTCAAAATAGAGCTTTTGCAAACCCAGAGAATCTGAATGTAAAGATGCTTATTCACATTGATTACAGTGTTTCCTTAGTATAGAAAAAGGAAAGAAAGAAAGGAAGGGAAAGAGTGTTAAACAAACCACGCAAGTTAAAGCAGTTACTATTTTAATTTTTGAGGAAATACACTTTGTACAGCAATATGTTTGATAACAAAACAGAAGCACAACCTTAAAAGAAAACAGGTGGTAACATGCAAGTTTATAAGAAGTGAAATAGCCTTCTGCATTGGTTACAAATGAAAGATTGAAGAGATAAAATAATGATATGAATGGTTTATGAAAAATATTTAAGTGTAAACATTTTGCCTTGCACTTGCCTTCCTTCCATGCAGTGCATCTGTTTTAAAATAAAATAATCTGTAAACACAAATTCAAATGGACTCAACGTATACATTAAAACGATAATCTGTGCATATGTCTGTGTAGACACAATGCTAAGCTCTTGCTTTGCAAAATATAATACAGTATATGACTATTACAATGTGTACAGTAAAATAAATATACTAAATGCACCTTTTAGCAGGATATACCATGACAGATGTACCAGTCGTCTCTCTGGTTCCGTACTGAAATTGAACTGCATTGGAATGCCCAACAAAGGAAAGATGGATGATTAGAGTTCACATGTTTCTTTAAGAGTTCACTTTATACTGAATGGTTGGCTCAGTACAGAGAGTGAATGTGCTTGGCAACAGTTTGAAAAAGCTTGTCCGGAGTCTAAACTCTGGAATCTGTACAACAAGGGCAAAGGCCTGCAGTAAAACACTACACCGTCTGAAAGAGAGACTCTCACAGGAAGAAAACTAAACACAACCACAAGCTGTCACAAACATTAACACATACATATATAAACACATAGGTTTTGAAGACTCTTAAGGCAGCTATTTGTGGTAAAAATGTTGTATGTTCTTCCATCTGTTGAACAGGCAAGTTAAACTAATTCAGGGTTTCTATAGATGCTTTCAGTTTCTAAATGTGCTTTCGCACCTGCATCGACCAGGTGAACCTAATGAACAATTTTGTTTTTTCCTTTTACTATGGTTTGTTTGGGCGACTTTATCAACAGAACATGACTGCACCAAAAAAAAAAAAACTATAATGAGAAGAACATGATAAAAAATTCACTCTTTGAACGTATCCATTCATTGTAATCAGCTAAGCGTTGCATTATGGGATCAGGCCAATATTTGTTGACTGAGATTGACTCGTGGACAAATACACGCTTCTTTCTAGTACAAAAAAAAATAGTTTGAGTGATTCAATCATTATATATTTAGTTAGTTGTAGAAGGGGTTGTAACTAAGCATCTGCTGGTCACCGATAGAGTATTTGCCACCATTTTCTCTGTCAAGTTATGTTGCATTTATCTTTTTCCTCATGGTAATTGTGAGCAATCCAAAAGCTCTTTAAGGAATGTGTTCAGAGTAAGATTATGTGATTTATTTTTGGATTAGCTAATGCGGACCATTTTCATTTTGCCATAGTCTATCTGAATTCTTGATTCTGATTGGCTGGCGTGTTTTGTTTAATTCTCAATATATGCAGGTTTAGGAACCATGCTTTGACCAGTTCATTTGAGCGCATTAGACCGCAGTTCACAAAATTGCTCAACCTGTATTGTTTTAGCGACTTCATTATTTACTTGTATATAAATATAAATATATTAGTATTTTTAATGATAGTTCTGGAGTAGAACATTAAGCATGATGTGGATGAGATTTTTTTATGTTTATGTCAAAAACGCACCCACTGCCTCTTGTTATATACCTCTTGTTGTTTAGTGTATTCACAAAGTGAAAGTGTAATATTACCTGGCTTATTTCTGTAATTATTTTAATAAATATTCACAGCAATCACGATGGATTTGTCCCATAGAAAACCCAGGAAGAGCGATGGTGCTGAGGGCTTGTTTGCTTGTCGGCCTGGTGGTGAGATCAATTACTGTATATCTACCGCTCTGGTCTGAGCCAAATGAACTGAACCGGGGCTGTGAAAGCACCCTCAGATATAGGTCTTATTGTTGTATTGTTTATCAGAAAGAAAGGTAAAAACACTGCGAGTAAACCTTTCATTTGGGACAGAGTTTTGCCAAGTCTTGATGTTTAATGCGGTTAGGCATAACCGCATAACGATTCAGATACATTTTCAATCAAGCAAATTTAAAAAAATAAATAAATTTAAAAAAAAATGGGACCGAAAGACAATTTTTGCAAGCTCTGAATTCAACAATGTTTTTTTTTGTTTTAACATGTGTTTTTTTTGTTTTAACATATTAACATTTTATTACTTTCTTTTAAAACTGTACCCATACTTATTAGTCTCTTATTAATCCCAAATTTATTCGTTATAATAGTCGGCTTACAGGTGGCTTAATGGATTGAACCATTCGGGGATCAACATTTATACTGTTATAGATAACTATCAGAACTGTAAAAACATTGGCTGATAGCTTTTTGTAGGATAAAACATATAATTCTCTGCAATATAATTGCAAAAAAGTTTCTTAAAAACTACCTTTGAAAGAAATTAAATACTAAAGCAAAAAGAAGAAGCTTGACTTTCTTTATTCAAGTGAAAATCCCCCAGTAGATTAATCATATTTTTATTTAAATAGTGACTAAAATATAATAATTTTGGACCAAACTATACTTAGTCCTATACCTTTCTGTTTGTACCAAAACAGAACATAAATCAATAAAGGTGCAATCCCAGAGAAAAGCCAAACCTAAAATTATTTCAAAACATTTTTGATTTATTCATCCAATCTTTTTTTTATCACCTATTAAATAACTTTAAAAGAATGCAAAGTAGATGTTTTATGTATGTCCACGTAGCAACATGTTAAACAGCCCATGGTGCATGTACAAACCTTTTCTGATAATCAGTGACTCTGGGAAAGATTATCTACTGCAACACAGCACAAACTCTAAAGCTCACCTATAACCTACCTCATCTAAAGATGATTAAACGGACAGCTTCTGACCTTTGTGTTTTAGTACAGCATGATGTTGGGAGATCTAGATACAGCTATCCAAAGATGAAAATAGAAATAAAAATGGGGAACTGGTAAGCAGAAATGCTCCTATTCACGCTCTCAGTGCAACATCCAATCATGTAATGAACTGAACTTCTGGTGGTTTTCTCGAGTCATTGGAAGGTAGGGGTAATAATAATAATAGTATTCTCTGGATGTTACCCAGACGGTACTGCATCATAAAGCTTTCCTTCAGATATGTGCTGATGAAGGGTTGTGGAGGAGCTGGAGGTGTGCCTCAGGTCTCCACTTTGCCGTAGGTGCCCTCTGGTGGTCGGTACTGCTTAGGGAAGGTCTTCAGTTGCAGCGAGTTGAAGGCGTATTTGCGGCTGCCAACGTTTTTCATGGTGTTTTCTCTCCTGCAGCCCTCGCTGTGGAGCAGAGAGGGGATTGAGAGAGGGTTCATAGCAATAACAATATTACAACGTTTTGATATTTGACAATGGTGCTACTTTATTGCGTTCTAGCTACATATATTGCTGTATGAGCAAAGATAAGATCAGAATTGACTTCATTTAAATCTCACTCTACTGTTTAGATTCATCCTAAGTTACTTCCAGTATCTAGAAACAACTTATTTCAATTGTTAAATTATAGCATTAATTACATTTTTTTTATAAAATATTGAATAACTTCAAAATGTTACAATGTAAAAGTAACCAAATAAAATTAAAGTAGAATATGATCAAACAAACTGGAAAATGTGAGTTAAAGTAAAATGAAATTAACTGAAATGCTAAACAAAATAACAAAATATTATAATTATTATTTATATTATTTAATTAAAATTATAGAATTAAATTAGACTCAATTAGAAAATATATAAATACAACAATAAAAAATACCCTGTTGAAAAGATACATTAAATGAATTAATTTGTTAAATACATTTAAAATTTGAAAAAAAATGAATGTTTATATAAAAAAAAATAATATAAATGTAAAAAAACTAAAATTTGATCAGTTACGTTCAGGTCCATGTTCAAGCATCACCTGCGGCAAATGTTTCTGTAAAGTACAATGACTCGGTATAGAACTCGGGAAACCGGTATGGAAGCTAGATATTTTAATGCAGAAGTAACTGCTCTGTTTGTAATGTTTTTGTTGCTCTACAGTTAAGTGTGCTTCAAAAGAATAAACCAGCATAACCAAAGGAATATTGGTCATTGTTAATCAAGATTACAGTTTTTAGCCAAGTAATTATGTGATTACCTTTTCTCAGCCATTGAGGCAAGAAAATTTTAAAATCTGTGAGACTTTAAGTACAGCAATGAAATAAATTGTTAAGAACGTCGAGTTTTCAGCAGAAGAGTTTTGTCCCACCTGCGCATGCAGTCCAGAGCCTGATTGAAAACCTGCGGGGCCATGCAGTGCTCCCCCTGGAGGATGTGGCATTGCTCTAGCGTCACTGACATAGCCGTGCGGTCCTTGGCGCTCTTGCAGCTGGTCACACGAACACCATTCAGTCGCCGACAAACCTAGGAAAGAACGGGAATGAGTTCAAAAATCTTTAATTGAATAAGACCTTTAAACAATCTATAATTAGGCGGGCCGCCCAGAGTTAATATATTAATTGTCTGTATGTTAACATCCCTAATATTCAGCTTTATTAAATTACAATTGTCAATTCAATTCAAATTCAGATTGTTTTGTCAGATCTCTAGCTCCATAATTTAATGACAGAATCTACCTCTGCTGATTGCAGCAAGATGTCCACATTCTTGCTCTTCTTGGTATTAACATTTTGACTAAGAAACTTGAGGAGCTCCGGCACACAGTTCTGACTCCGAGAGCGTGGGAGACCTGTGAACAAGCACAAGGTGAGAACTGAATTAAACAATGTCCAAACTCTGTAGAAAGATAGAATAAAGTTCAGTGCTCACAGTCTTCAGGCAGCACTTCTTTAAACTGATCATAATACGAGGAAAGGCGAGCCAGACTTTCCATATTCACAACTTCCTGTAGCGATGTGTCTCCAAATCTGGACAAAAAAAAAAATCAAGTAGTGACAGAGTTAAGTGTAAAATTCTACTGTCAAAAAAGGACACCTTCACAAGTAGATTGCAGAAAGACTCTATTATTTAAAGTGTTGTAAATGTATGAAAAACTACTTCCAAGATTCTGGGGCTTTTTTTCAGGAACTTTTGGAATAACAAATAATTGCATGTCATTATTTTTAAGCCGGTCAGACAATGTGCCATTTTCAGCCAATTTTGCAACAAATTTTGAGTTGTGTGACTATTTTGTGGATCTGTCTGAGTTTCTGATGAATTGTTTGTCGTGGCTCGTGCAGTGTACCTGACCTAAAAAGCATTAATTAATTATCTGGTCACAAGAAAATCAAACTGGTTGAAAATTCTGCTTGCTCCTCGTAAGAAGATCACATCTTCTCAGCCTTTTCCTTGCGCATACATCATTTTCTAGGGTTGCCCTTGAGTAAAGATTTTCCTAGTCGACTACAAGTCATTCATTAAAAGCCATTAGTCGGGCTATTAAATATTCATTGCCAGAAATATATGAAAAGAGAAATTAAAACAATAAAAACAAAAATGCCTATACATAAAAAAAACACAAATAAATAAAATGTATAGCCCTGGCTAATGTGGCACACCAATAAATAAATAAATAAATAAATAAATAAGGGCAATTATAACATACTCTTATTTTTCCATATAATGAGAAAAGAACACAAGTTTGCCCACATTGTTGGGAAGAAATGAACCCGGCCTTTGAAAAAATACGCTCCCAAAAAGTAGACATAGAAGGGATGGAGGGAAGGTTATTCCCAGCTTAATCAATTTTTGTCTCCACAAATTATTTAGTTGTGTGCTACAGTACAACTTGGTTGTAATTTTTAATAAAAAAAAATTAAAATTAATAATTTATTTAAAACCCTCACCGCTGGCGATGTGGACTGCTCCCTTGTCAATTGCAATAAACCCGACTATTTCTTTTATGTCTATTTCGTTTCTCGGTATGACAGGGTTCCAAATTAATAATTTGTTGCATCGGAGTCTGCCGCTGTGTTGAAGATGATGAATCATTTTTGCATTGTAGTGGATGAAATGTATGTAAAACATTTAGTTTTTGTTTCCCAGTACTTACATGTTTGGCCTGTAAATGATAGGTCGTGCTCGATGTGCATGAATGGAATACAAACTTGCAAACAACCTCTATTAGGCCATCTTTTAACTTTTCAAAATGATCCCACACATTAGATTCTCTTTTCGGCATGATGACAGGTGTATTTGCCTTGTACACTGGGTTAACAAGCTTTCTTTTGTGACTGCGTTGCTTCCTGTTGCTTTTATTCTGTCTAACCGGCTAACAGGCTTATTCCACTGATTTATTCGATTCATTATAGTTGACAATCGATTATTCGACCAAAAGGTGGGAGCTCTATCTTTCCTTTTATTTTTAATAGTTTCTGCCCAGAGAATTGCACAAACTGCCAAAGCAGCTCATTTGTTTTTGGTGAGCATTCTCAAGTGAGCGATGCTTATCTTCTACTCACAGGTTTGTTGTGTTGCAGTTCTGGAAACCACAGGTGCGTGTCGTGTTTGGACTTTACAGTCAATTTTTTGGACGATGCACAGTGTGAGTAGCCAGGTTGCATCTGAGTGTGAGACCATAAATTGTGTGCTTTGAAGAAGTTACTCATGCAGTTTAAGCAGGAGTTGAATTATGTGACTGAAAAATAGTAGTGTTTTTCCGGCATAGGGAGAACAATCTTCTTTTTGTCTGAAATATACCTTTAACAAAGACCAATACACTTACTTCTCTGCTAATGTTTGCTGCTCGTTGATTCCTACATTGAATAACACCGGTTGAACCCGCAGCAGCATCCCGTTCTGGATCTCCCGTGGTAACACATCAAACATTGCTCCCGGTAATGGAACCCGCACGTTAAAGCCGTCTCTGTTTCCGGTGATGACCGGCAGCATGTCGGGACTAAAGCTGGAGGTGGCCTGCGTTATTTTAAAGGTAATGTTACGGAGATCCATCACCCCTACACTCATATCTTCCAGCATGGCCAGCTCTTCTCCTTCAGACAGCAGAGAAAACAAGAGACACATAAAAAGTTATAAAAACTATAGAAGTTAGAAAGATTTTTTTCTTTACCATATGTGCTCAGGAGGCCCTCAAACTGAGCCAGTAAGCCAATTGTGTGAAGCTGTCTGAGGAAGCCAGGGTCATTCAGAGAGTTCCTCAGCTTAATCACAAATCCACAGATCAGTGCTGTCAGCTACAACAAAATAAAAAGCATTTTAATAGAACAAACTTCACATTACTGTTTGAAAAATAAGACAGATTCACAGCATACTTGATGGAGACAATGAGACAAAAAGGTCTGACAGCTTAAAAAAAGCATGCTTTGACCAAAAACTACATTACCTGTGAAGCAGCGGCTTATCACCACAATGGAGCAGTGTTTTTAGAACGCCAATGAGTGAAATTGTGAAAAATTGGTCCCAAAATATCCATGAGAAGGAAAATTTATGTAGAAGGTAATGACTCGGCGCCAAATGTTCTGCTCTCCTATTGGTCAGTTCCAACCCTGATGATGTGTGTTGAGGCTTAGCATTCTGCTCTCGTATTGGTCAGATCATACCCATGACGCCTTCCCAGAAATGCTCTACCTCTCTTGATGAAAGCTTTCTTTACTGTATAGTTGGTTGTGCGTTGGTGTCCTAAATTCGTGAACATTTTTTTTCTAAAGCATATTTTTATGGCCTTGACTCTCCTCCACTGCCATCCATTCTTCTCCCCTACCACCTCCTCCAACACTTCGCCACATCGCCTCACTCAAAAGGTAAGGGTAATTATTTTTCATTTATTTTATTGATTTTTCATTGTTTTATCATTTATTAGATTTATAATGTGTACTTTAAAAGATTGAAGAATCCGATTTAATTTTTCTCTGGTTTTCCATGTTGTTATCATTTTTGTGTTGTTTCTGTATGGCTGGGAACGGCAATCTGCATGTAAAACTTGCTTCGACATGTAAAAATCCAGCATACGAAGGCGACATATTAATTTCATATCCCTAGGTATCTCTGTAATGTGTCATTTAAAAACAGAAACGACTTGAATGGTATAACTCAACGAACAGCCTAGTAGAAAAAATTTACGTATTACACATGGCAGAGAGGACGTCCTTTTTAAATAAACAAGAATGGGCCCAGAAGCCCATTATAGCTCAAATGTGGTCCGTAGGGGCCAAGATACTTATTACCCCAGTCTTATAAATCATTTGTTGTAACCACTCACCGTCTGACAGAACACCACATCTCGTCGGTACTGCAGTGACAAACTCAGGGCGATGGTGGGCGCGCTGTCCTGCATCAGCAGGAAAACCATAGACTTTTTGGCTTTGTCGCTCATCATGGCCACGCACTCATTGAGAGTAGTCAGAAGTGGATACAGAGCTTCACTCCATTCACCTTCATCACAAACACACAGTGAACACTTAACAGAACATCGACAAAACTGTTTTTATAAATCTTTAAAACTCACAGGCTTACCAGGAGAGGAGCCTTCCATGCTGGAATTGTCTGAAGTCAAAGACAGAGAAAATATATATATTTTAATATGTAATATAAATATTTAAAAAGCCCTTTAAATGATAAATAATGACTGAATTATTTTGAGGAACTGAATCATGTTAGAGTAGTAGTTTCAATTCAAGTAATTGCTGTACTTTTGGTAAAACTAAAATAGCATAAAACAAATGACATCACAAACTACTCTCTCCTTCCAGGCATGTCATATACTAATGATTGAGAGGTGCATTGGTGGTCCAGGATATGACCAAATAGCAGACAACTCTAATTTATTTGTTGAATTTATCTGGATTTGCAGAAAAAGTGAGAGCTTTGTTTATTTTCATTCCGCTAGAAAACTAAATTCAGTCGTATATGATGAAGACAAAGAGCCTTCATGTAAAATGAGCAATTATAAAGAACAGCTAAACATTATATAATATTGAATAACTTGTAGCATGTCGGTCAATTTTGGCTGGTATAATACTTCGGTCAAACAAAGTATCCTGGGTGGGTCTTAACCAATAAAAGCTGCCAAACACACCCGACTCTGAAAGTCTGATATGAACGATGAACGAGAGCTCCTTCACAGTAAACGAAATTTCTTTATGAAACACGAAAACACGCAAAACAAGAAAGTTGAGCTGTGTGCTTGAGAGGTTATTCTGTCTGTGAGTGATTAATCGCTTCACTCAAAAATGGACACGCATACACCTCTTCTTTTGGAGTCTTTTTGCAGGATGCAGTCTTTTTCTTCTCTGTTTTAATCTTAAGGGAGCAGCGTGTGCCGTTAGCGCCATCAAACTCAGCCACATAAACCAATTATAGCAATCTACTGAAAACACTGTAAGGGACTGTAAAGTAACACCTGGAAACTTCAGCAATAGCTGTGAGAACTGCAAGAAGAGTACAATGTTTATTTAAGTGAATCGCACTTTATTGGCTTCTTTCTATACAGGCTGAGTACAACATCCAATAACAACAGACTTGGGACCTCCTATTCTCTGAAATGAGCATCACGTAAAGAAGGGGGTCGGAACTGCTGCACAAATCATTGGCAACTCCTTGGGAAATCAGGTAAATATAAATCCTATTAAAACAAAATGAACATGTTTTTTGACCTTGTATGGCTATGTTAACTTGCTGCAAGAGACACCCAAAAGCCAACCTTTAAAATCATAATAGCTATGTGTAAAAAAATATAATAAGCTCATATATGGATCCCAGTAACATTAAAATAACATTCAATCTTTCTATTCTTCCAAAAGCTTTAAAGCATGGCATGCTTATTTGAACTAGCCAGACAACATTTTACTTAAGTGATTAAAAATGATCTGATTGGATAGCTGATTTTAGTACAAAGAGATTCAATGTTATGAGTGGTGCGTCATCCCTTCAGCCATTAAAACCTGGTTTTTTGAAAGTAAGTGATCCAGAAGGCATTGCTCTTGCTACAGGTACCTCTCTTGCTGCTCTCGGGCTGCTGGTCAGACATGAAGACATCCTCGCTGCTGTCGCTGTGTATGCGCTCTCGACTCAGCAGGCGCTCCACGCACCGCATCACGCACTCCAGACTCTTGTCCACATTCATCCATATCTTTTCCTAAAGCACAAGAAATATATACAAAAAATTTACTTTAAGTGATAATTTAAATTTATGACTGGGTGTTTGAATGAAAAGCATAATTTGTAAGTATTTAACAATTAAATGAGCATTCAACAGCAAAAAAAAAAAAAACTTGGTACATACCTGATGTTATTCGACATTTCAGTTAACAAATAAAAGTTTTTTAGTCCACTACACACATTCCTGTTAAGGGTCAGTCTCAATTCCTTACAAATAATTTGCGAAAAAAACAACAACAAAAAAAATAGAGGGAATGGATGAAATGTAAAAATAGCAAACTTAACTTCCTTTTTTTACTTTGAAACATTTGGTATTTCCATCAACATTACAATTTCATATAAAATCCTAAAATGACATCCAATGTATTTGGACAGGGGTAGTACAAAAGCAGCAGTGTTACAAAATCTATTTACATTTATAAACTGTCTAGATTATTAATAGAGTATTATGCTGCATTGTTTATGCATCTTTCCCAGCGATGGGTTGCGGCTGGAAGGGCATCCGCTGCGTAAAACATATGTCAGAGAGTTGGCGGTTCATTCCGCTGTGGCGACCCCGAAAGGGAAGAAAGCCGACATGAAGATGAATGAATGAATGAATGAATGTTTATGCATCTTTATTTGGTGCAACTGTAGCTGTTGAGCTAAATACTGCGGCGGTGGCTGCAGCTCATACGACACCGAGTTTGGTGGAATGTGTCAATTTGGTTGAGCAGGTACAGTATCTCTAAACAAATGTCCCAAAATCTAGCTCTTTTTATTAGGAAAATGTCAAAAAGATCACTTACAGTACATCGTCTTGACATACCCTTCTCTGCTTCTGAGCCAAATATATAACTATGTATATCTCTTTCTAGACACTTCAAGCAACTGTTCTGACTTCAAACTTTGAGCAACTGATCCAACTAGAATCACTGATGATCTTAAAAATTCCTAGAGGGTCATCTTAAGAAGAATCTGTGGTCGTTTTTTTGTCAGTTACAAAACGGTACCATATAAAAGCTTTTGAACTCTCTCCACTGGAGTAATTCTAATTGGATGCTAATCCACAATAGCATATCAAGGTTATTCATAGCATCTTTAACACATGCTTATTTGTAAAGTTGGTAAATCTAGGCCTTCTCCTGAATTGGGATGTTTATTTTAGCATTCACATATTGAAACAGTTGGGTGTCTTCTCTTGTGCTAAATCTTCAACTTTAAAGATTCTGTCAAGCCTGATCCCTCCCTCACAATGCCTTGCTGTTTCAATCACCTCAAATATTCCCAAAGGGTTGATACCATTTCATGTCTGGCATCAATTGAAATGTTCTGGAGTGTTTAGTGCAACTAACCTGTTGCATTTCAACAACTAAAATATAGTGCTATATTCAGGGCTATAGTGATTCCGTCCCTGATGCTCTCTGGTTCGAAATACCAAATTAAGTCATACCTCTCTGGAAGTCCCAGCTTACATATTCATATCAGCATCATGTCATTGTCATTATCACTGTTATATTAAGTCCTTTTCGGGTTGTGTGTGTTTTTAATTTTATCCATCTGTGCATGGACACTATGAATCTGCAGTGAGTTCGTTCATCTATTTCACCTCAGTAATAATCTCATTCCTTTTGCTGAGATTTCCTATACTCTAGTTTTTTTTTTTCAAATATGTATTATCCTTTTACCGTTTACAGATTCCACCTGGACATCCTTTTTGGAAATCAACCTTGGGGAAATCTGAGGAGAACTATAATTTCATTTCTGACCAAAAACCAACCACCAGTGAGATCCAGATAAGAATCAATGATCTTTTGGCAAACCGGTCATCATCTCTGGGACTCTCTGCCTGATACGCCACATCATCAAATCTTTGATATAGAGTCTTATAGACTTCAATCTGCAAAGAGAAGATTTTAATAAGTTCTACCTGTTTATGTTATCTACTCTAATAGTGTGCAAGGTTCTCAAGTCTCAAGCATTTTACAATCTCTCACACACAAAAATGATGACGTTGTACCTCATTAGTTTAACTGCATGTTAAGCATACTGATCACAAATCCATATGATTTCTGCGCACATGTGTCAATGTTTCTACAGAGATAAAGCTAAAGTATCCAAAACTACCACGATTGGCAAGAAAATACATGCTGGTGGGCAAGCAATGGCAGCATTCTCAGAAACCCACTGGGATTAAAGAACATTTGAGATCCGGTGGCAAACTAAAAAGGAATTTACTGTCAGAAAAAAGTATAGCCATTTTTGTATAGACATATACACACATATATATATATATATATATATATATATATATATATATATATATATATATATATATATATATATATATATATATATGCTTTTCAAATATAACTCTTTTATTTCTTTTATATAATCACGTTTTATCATTTTTGTATTCATGACCTTATCTAGATTGCTCAGGAACTCTTTGTTATGATTTATGGAGACCAGACCTACACTCCCCCACCGAGGTTATGCTTCTAAAGGTCTGGGAACATTTTGATAAGGACCTTTTCGTGCTTTTTATAACTTTATTTGAACTCTTCTTGAATGTTTATCTTAGTTGGCAACAACATGGGGGTGCATTCGAACAGTCTTGAAACCTAATGAAAAACATTAGTTACATTTTTGAAACAGCTGCTTCAACAACAGATGCACAGGCAAGTACGGTGTTTGTACTCGTTCAAAAAGCATTTTTGCCGTTTTAATTTATTTTTAGTTCGGAGTGGTTATTAGATAGTTCGATTATGTTCTCACCACAAACGACCAGCTCTGGAGTTCACTTGGAACAGGCACGAGACCACCTCGTTCAGCCGGTCTCGGACCGCTTTTTTAGTTTGCTTTTGGTGTGATCTAGAGTTAGGTGGCTGCTTTCTCACCTGCCATAATGAACAGAACTAAAAGGAAAAGAGTGTATGTAAAAAATAAATAAATAAAAAATTCAGTTCCAAAGTTGTTCAGTTTTAAAATTGGAGTGAATGAGAACCTGCTCACTTCTAGAATTAGTCTCAAGTGGCCGGTTGAGGGATCGCAGTTCATTCATGGTCAAAATAGGGTAATTTTTACTTTATTTTAGGTCTACAATGGCATCATTTTGAGAATGACTTCACCTTTATTTTTACTTGCTAGTGTCATGCTGACATGTAAAATAATGTAACTGCAATTACAGTTAATGAAAAGACAAAATATGCTCTTAATACTTTTTTCGGAAAAAAAAACCTTGAAAATCTACTTCAAAAACATAAATTCTGACAGAAATAGGAGAAGGCTGGATCCATGTGTCAATGGACAAAATTATAATGGGCTTGCTTAAAAAAATATGCCTATAGATTATGCAAGTTTCCAGCTTCTAATGAATGCTCATTTAGTTAAGAAAAGAGCTCACCCATTCTTCCTCATGCCAGTTTAGATTAACAGAGGCTCTGTTTCCTTTTCCGCTCCACTTGGCCTGTGGAGAGCCCTGGTCATTCCTCAGGACCACACGTTCGCTGTCCAGAGTGGACGGAGAGGCTCTGGAAGCCATGAACTCTGGACGGGCAGTGCTCAGAGCCTGGATGGCTGTGCTCAGCAGTTTACTGTCACACACGCTCAGCAGCTGTCGAGTCTGGTACAAAGAGAGAGAGAGAGAGAGAGAACATTTTCCTCCATTGATCTCACTATAATTTATATTTATGAAACACATAGAGCTGGTTCTGGAAGCAACCTTTCTCTAGTATACATATTACACTAGCTTCAGAAAAGCCAAGAGGACCTTAATTAGCCTAATCAAATGTGTTTGGTGTTGGTAAAGCAAATCTGTGCAGAGCTCTGATTTATAAACATTGCAAAAATACAAAAAGGTGTTTTTTGTGCAATGTTTTAAATGTATAAAGACACAACTTGACATGAAAGTTTGCGCAATGTTTTAAATTTATAAAGACACAACTCTTACCTTCTCTGAGAGGATTGCAAGCGTTCTCTCCAGGGCATTGGTGGAGCGTTCTTTGGCGGCGCGAGACAATCGCTCGGTGTAATAGCTGACCTGCGTCTTCAGAGTGTTGATCTGAGCAATGATTTCTTTCGCTTTCATCACATCCTGTGGCTGGTACCGCATTGAGGGAGGAGCTGAATCTACAACACTGAAACCAGACAAGATCCAAACTTCTCTCTTCAATTCATCTCACACTTTCGGTGACACAAACTGTGATCTAAGAGACTGATGATGCATGGTGTCCAACACAAACACAATAATACAAACACATTCCAGCAATTCAGAGCAATTCCGCGTAAAGACACAGATGTTAATGAAACACAGGACCATCACATTTAATGAAAGTTAAGAATGCAAGTCAATGGAAACTGTAGATAAACACGATGAAAGACCACCATCTGTATGAAAGTAACAAACTAAATCCATAAACTCACCCTTCTCCCTCATAGGCACTGAGCGGAGAGCAAACGACACACAGGCAGTTGATTATGATCACATTTAGCTCATACAGGTATAAATAACAACTGATAAATTAATATACATTAAATTGTGCTTCTGCTCTAAATGTAATTAAAATTACAGTGATTAGAAACACTGTCTTTTTTGTATAAGAAAATTGCTGAAAACAAAAAATATTCTTTATGAAGACCCTGTTCACAAGGACAAACAATTTCTTATTCTTTGAAAACACCGTCAACAGCTCGCCAGCCATATGCTTTCGACCCATGATGTATAGCCTTTAGACAGCCAGAAACATCAGTTACGTTGTCCCCAAGCTTTTTATTACTGCGAACTGTTCAACGCTTGACAGTTTTACAGAGGACATTTTTTTGCAGCTTCCCCTTAACATTCCGCCAACCAAAAACATAACAAATGTATAACATGAAAGTATCTGTTAACATCCTCTCTACCAACTAAATACATTTTCAAAAAGTATATGATGAGAACCAGCAAATTCCCCATTTTCTCTATTATCTAAATTGATCTTAATTTTTTCTTTTACTTGTTGAACCCTCCATAACTATTATTTTTCAACAGTAAAGTTGTCAGTTTTAACCATCTCCTCTCTACCTCACCCCCTCTGTTAGCAACCACTGCTTAAACATTTTAGTTGCTATGGTATACATAAATAGTTGTGATGTATATAAAGTCTATAACAACCTGTCATTCTAAATCCATATTTTAAATAGAACTGCTGGTATTGTCTGTTAAATTATTTTTTTTTTATTTGAAGGTATAGGCTCTTCTGTCTCTTCATTGGGCATTTTCCCATTCAAAAAGAAACTTTTCAAAGATGCCAGTTTTTTTTTTTTTTTTTTTTTTTACAAATTTTGCAGTCCCAGAAACCTTGATACATTTGTGTGTTGAAAAACAACAAAATTGCCTTAAAAATTCTACTTTAAGTCAAGTGCAGAAAATTAAGACTAAGACAGATAAAAAAAAAAACTTCTTACTGCTTTTTGGCTTCCTCGAATTTGTGAATAAGTTTCCTCAGGCCGGAGCTCTTGAATCCTTGGTGGTGTGCAGCAGGAGCTCCAGTGGTCATCACATCGTATGTGTGGTCTGTTCAGAAAGGCAAACATTGTCGTTTACCAAAGAGTACAGAGCATTTTATTATACTATTTCATATATATATAGGCCAGCAACCAGTGGAGTAGCAAAACGTTTTGTAAGTGTGTGCTTTTAAAAAGCTTCACACCTCGGCTGTTTAAAGCTGATACATTGATAAATCCTGTCCTTGGAAGACGAACAGTGTGACGTTCAGCCAAAAGGGTGCACTAAAAACTGTTTGCATCTGACATTTGCTTTTGAATACAGAGAAAGGCTCTTCTCCTTTTTGTTGCTCTTATCTGTTTCCTGTTGTGAGGTCGGTGTGAGAGTGTGAGTGATTTAGAATCTTCAAATTTGAACACTGACTAGCATGCAAAATGTAGTAACTTAAGGTCAACATAAGTAAGCTTTTATTGTCATTTCAACCATAAACAGTGTAGTACACAGTGAAATGAAACCAGGACCATGGTGCTTAATTAAACAACATAATATCTTTCACAAGAAAGAAATACCTGTTAAACTAGGCTAACAACAACATGCATTTGTGCAACATTTTAGTGCAAAGACAAGACAAGGAAATAAAATAAAGAGTAGAGCTGACCATTACAGAAATGTGCAAAAAAGGAAGACAGTTGATTGTCCATGTGCAGCTCAGAATAAATAAATGGAAGCAGAGCTGTATGTTTCTACAGAATTTCTGAGAATGTAGTGTGTGCGAAAGGTTCTCAATCACCACAAGTATTTATACTAGATGCAACACTGCCTCGTGCAAATGCTAGCTATTTATCTTTTATTGTCTACATGTTCTTTGTCTTGATTTTCAGCCTTACATGGAATGTAGGGTGAGTTTTAGGTCGGAGAAGCTCTGAGAGTGCTGATAGCTTGATTCTACAGGGCTTGGTTTTGATTCTTTGTCTCAGAGTTGTCATGAAAGATTTTTTTTAGCTATAAAGTTGGCTATTTTTAACATGAGTATTAATGAAAATCTGCTCCCTTCTGGGACCAGCCTCCACTGGTCAGTCGAGGCATTATAAGTCCACTCATTTTCTATTGTGCAACTAAAGGAAGGGGGGCTACCGTTTGGTCAATCAGTAGTGTTCGAATTAATGGAATTTTAAAGTGTATTGTGATTTTGAAAGGTTTATTGTTCAGTTTTGGGATTCTCCAACAACAGGTCAACAGGATCAAAAAACACTTTAGTTGTTTTTAATATGCATTTAATTTTACCATATTGTTCAACAACTCCAATATTATTTTTTATTATTGTCTACGCATGCCATAAAAGGAGCTTCTCATATAATAATTAGTCAACAGATATGAGATCTTCCCCGATAATATGAGGGAAATAGCAATCGATACACAACAGCCTGTGTGACGTTGAGGCAGATAAATAGTTAAAACAACAGCCATGTGACAGTTCCGGTCGTATCATGCAAAAAAAATCATATAAGAGTCACTGAATCCTCATTGAAGAATTACAGAACAATCCGGTGAGCCTAAATGCATATTAAAAGACAACAAAAGGGTTTTTTGATCTTGGATGCATGTCAACATGTGGTTGTACACTCTAAAAAAAAACAACTAATAAAGAAACTTTCTAAATCACTATAACAGTACTTTAAAATTCCACCGAAAGCTTCCAATTTGAATGTGGAGCAGCTATCACCGGTGTCAATATATATTTAATATAAAGTGTATGATCAAGACTCACCCAAGGATCATTGTAGTGTAATTACTTAATTTTTAATGACTAATAAACACAGATTTTATGTTTATTCCTCCATCTATTTGCATTTCATGTCTTAATATTCATTTAAACGAATCCATGTACATTGTTAAAAATAAATTGCGATCAATTACAAATATTTTTGGAGGACTATGAGATGAATTAGTAGATTTTGTAATCGATTGATGGCACAAAATAAAATATTAATAATGTTCAAGTAATCAATATCAATTAACGCTTAACTGATGACCCTTAAACTAAAGCAACTTTGTTGAAATGGTATTTGCAGTTAGGTAAAATGCAAGTCAGAGTTTATTGGTTAAAAATTTCATCTCTGTATGAAAACTGTTACATGGTCTGTTTGAAAAGCAATGACCCAGAGTTCTCACCATAGCCTGATTCTCCCTGTACCCTCATTCTCTGAACGTGGAGGTTCGTGGGAATAAACTCGAGTCTCTTCTCCCCTTTCAGAGTGCTGGATTTGAAAGAAGGACCTGGAAGAAAGATACAAAATTTGATAAAGCAGACACATTTTAAAGTTTTACAGATTGTCTCCATTGATGTAATCCATACCCTTGTACTCGTGTAGGTTACTCAACGTCTCCTGGTAGGTGAGGATGATGGTCTGGTACTGTGTGATGATCTGCCTCCGCAGGTTCTCCCAGCAGGGTGAGAGCTCACCCAGCTCTTCCAGCTCACACACCCTGCACACAGAAGTTTCTCATACGTCTTTGAAGGTCCAGGCTTCAATTTCTGCCAAATTAAAAGTTCCTCTAGCGTGACTTTGAAACACTACTTATTTGAATTTGGAGATCTCTTGACACGCATGCAAGGTGAAAATTTTTTTTCTTATAATATGCATTTCAGGGTGTCACGGTGGTGCAGTGGGTAGCGCGGTCATCTCACAGCAAGAAGGTCGCTGGTTCGAGCCTCGGCTGGGTCGGTTGGCATTTCTGTGTGGAGTTTGTATGTTCTCCTCGTGATCGCGAGGGTTTACTCCGGGTGCTCCGGTTTCCCCACAAGTCCAGAGACATGCGGTATACAGCACTACATTTCCCACAATGCAACAGTAGCCCACAAATTGCAGAATACAACTGATCTTTTTTTCTTCTCATTTTACTACTTGAAAGCAGTGATTGGTAGGATCGTAGAGTAGCACAATAATGCATTTTCAGTTTATAATGGATTAAATTTCATTTGAGTATTTATCTTAATATTAAGGAACATTAAGAAAAAGTAATATTTACTTTATTCATCTGATCATAAAATAATTTACATATTAATATTAGGTATTGTTTTCAAAGTCTGTGTGCAAGCATTTCAAAATGTTTTAATTAACATTGAACCAGTGCGCTTGTAACAAATTCGTTTTTAGGCCCTCTGATGTTTGTCTTTGGCATCCCTGGTCTAGGTGATGTTTTTACTTAAGCAAGGCCATAGCCAAACCTTTTAAAACAAGTAAGTGTTCCAATCTTGGCACAACGACATCATGGTAAAATGTAGTCGTTACATTAAAGAGAACTAACATCACATTGTTTGCAAACACATAGTTTGCAAAAGAAAAATTTTTTTATTAACTAAATACTCTTAATAGTTTGTTGTTGTTTTTTGCTAGTTTTTTTCTGTTTTCCTGTTCATTTTGTCAACGAACAAGCATTTCTTTCTCTTCATATTTATATTCCATGACTTGTCAGCATACTTAAAAGAAAGAAAGAAAATGAAGTCAGAAGGGCTTATTTGAAAGAGCCATGTCTGTGTTTTAAAGTATGAATGGAATTTATTTTGATGTCACCGACATTGGTATGTTTTCTATTTTCTAAGTAGATTGTGCAAGATGGTCTCCTGAAAGTTCAAACCATAGAAGGCTCAGAGAGCCTGATTGTTTCTGGTGAAGTGCATGTACCTGGCAGCATCTTCTTCCAGCAACAGTTTAACAAACTGTCGTGGAATATGCAGCGAAAGCAAACTCTCTGCCATCTGTTCCAGAACACGCAGGTGATTCCCATCTGTCGTGGGAAACCGGTACATCCGGGAGACCGTGCCTCCAAACACTGTGCCAAATAAATTAATCGAATCAATAAACTATCAGTCATTTCTAACAAATATGCTTTAAGAGTCATTCACAGGCTGTAGGCTTTAGGTTTAGTTTGTTTTGTATAAAGGAAGGAATCTTGTCAGGTGTGTTTGTGGAGCGAAGGTCTTTACAGTTTTTAACATCAATCCTTAAACAGTCATGGAGCATATCGACTGGTGAATATGTGCAAAAAAATCAATTGAAGAGGTTTTAAAGCAATAAACTGACATGTATATGTTGTGTGGCTCAACACTAACATTCAGCCACACCAAGCAGCTTAAAGATTAGTTTGCAGCAACGCAACAAAATTATTTGTGCATAATTAATTTATTTTTGTGTAATTTGTATGCCCTCCTGCATCTTTTCAAATTATTACATGTAATTTTGTGCGATTTTATGAATTAGATTATAAACTACACGCACTAGACTTTTGATGCTAGTCGCTCTTCCATCTTGTCTCGCAGCTCTCCCTGCAGTTACAGTAAATCACCTGATAGAGGCGCAGTTGTGAGCGTGATCAGGTCGGCTCACCATCATTATTTACATGTGCAATGGCACGTATGATGATTACTGACGCACAGGTTTACAGTCATTCGTTTTGCCAATTTTCTTACATTTGTTAGGGTGTTGGCGCATTAACAAAACACTTTGAAACTAATTGATTTTCATCAGTAATCAAGTGTTTAAAATGTATGTTTTATTTGCAATTTTGTTAAACATATAAAAAATGTACATGCAATCAATGTGCTATTTTTTTCTTTAGTTGCTATTTCAAATTATACATTTACTAATGATCTGATATCAAAATAAAAGTCAAGGTTGTCAATCGTTTGATTGTATTAATAAATATTCCAAAACATTGATTATAAAGGTTTTTTCCCTTAATAACGCATTTACAAATAAATTAATTCATTGTGAAAATAAAGTTAGCCATCTTTCTTTGTGTAAATAATGGACATGTAAGT
This sequence comes from Danionella dracula, assembly GCA_900490495.1. NCBI lineage: Eukaryota > Metazoa > Chordata > Actinopteri > Cypriniformes > Danionidae > Danionella > Danionella dracula. The sequence continues at coordinate 8,844,029 of UELW01000245.1, forward strand.
CCCATATGTTGGTAAACTTCGTGCATAAAAAAATAAAAATAAACCCAGTCGTGGATTTATAAGCACAGAGAAGTCATGTCTGAGAATGCTTTGTGCATAGACTTTGTAATCCAATCCATACAATAGCACAAAATTACACACAATACTTTTAAAATACACACTAGGCCATGAAAATTACTCATAATAACTGAAATAAGCATGTGTTATTTTGAGAGCGATTTTAATCCATTGCATTTATTTGTATGTTTTGTCAACTGAAAGCCAGAGAACATCTATGCCTTCATTAGGTTAAGGCTAATCAAAAAGGAGAACAAGACTTTTTCACACAGGTCATAGAGTGCTCTATAAATAATAACACTTGTGCTGGAACAGATTTCAGAACCTCTTTCACAGCGTGCAGCATCCTTGACTCTTCAGAGCAGGAAGTGAAAGCTATGGCCCATTGACTGCGTTTCGAAAGGCATTTGGAAAAATGACTGCTACGTCCAGACGGAAAGTGGTTAAAGAAATTAGTGAATGAAAATGTGTTGCTAAACACTCACCTGCTTTTAGAAGACTGTCTTTACACAGGGACGCAGATTTAGCTCTTACTCCCATGGATTCAGTCAAACTTTCATCTACAGGTAACACCATCTGTGGGAAACACACAGCTTTTATGAGTCTGAAGAGATTTTAAAGAGGCACAAAATCCTGTGTTATAGACTGCAAGCTGAATTACTTAATCTATTTTAAATATTGTAGGTCATTTTTCTCAATTTCCGGTTTGAAATGACAACTTAACTGAATTTATGTGATTATTAACATTATATGCTATGTCTCGTATGATGTAGCTCGATTTCTCTGCTAAGGCGCAGCTCTTCAATCATTGATGTTACTTTTCTTTGATGAAAATGGTCATGTGTGACCATATGAAGAACACATTGGATAAAAAAATAAAAATAAAAATAATTACCACATTAAACTAAAAACGAGCTATGTATTTTCTTTTACATTTTTATGATTGAGGTTCATTAGTGGCAAACATAAATAAAAAGATACTACAGATTTGATTTTAAAATATTGCATATTTTCTGTTTCATTTCTATTTATAAATAATCGTTTTTTATTCCTGCAAGACACAACGCAAAACGAAAGATCCAAAGATCATGTGTTTTTTTTCTAATAAAGCATTCTAAATGCATAGAGATGCTCTGTGCATGTAAACATTCCATATATTTGAATATCAGTTTAAGTATGATTTACTTGAAGAGTTTTAATATTTTGTATGTGAAATGTTGAATGCGTGGCTGTCTTTAACTAGCCTAACGTCAGATTTAACCAGTCACATTATATTAGCATGAACTTACCAAATGTTGTACCAAATGTAGCATAATATCAGCACAGGCTGACATGTGTGATGAATTACTTTTAAAAAGTTCTGAGTTTGAGTTACTACTTTTTGGACAGGTGCACGCCTAGTGAGCACACAGAAGGTATGCAAGAGAGAAGCTTCATGTTTAACAATCTCAAATAAAACATATGTACGTGTGTACGAAATACTTGAGTGACAACAGACCGGTGGAAACCTGAAACTAGAAGTGAGTTTTTCCTGGGGAACAGCACTCCGTTAGCATGCACACTCAGGGCTGCTTCTAGGTATCGCTAGTCTTGCACCTGCTGACTCCAAGTGAGTGCGTTACGGCCAACCTTTGGTGATAAAGAATTGGCTCGTGGAATGCACAGTGAGTAATAGTAAAAGAAATAAAGGATTCGATTTTATTTTATAAAAGTTATAATTAACAGTAAAACTTCCAACGCAAAAACATACTTAATTTACAACGCTCAAGATGTGTACATTTACAGTGCAACTAAAACATCAAACATACAGCCTAAATAATGTTCTGGGTAACCCCCGTTGACAAAACCAGCTGATCGCTAAATAATAAATAAATCACAAATACAAACAGAATAGAACAAAGTTTGGTTTTAAAACAAACTAAAAATAAACACAGTTTGTTTTAAAGTGATTAAAAACAATGAAGAACAGCTCTCAAACACTCTCTCTCACACTCACTTCTGGGCGTAAAGCTCTGAAAGATAAGCGTGCAAGCGGCACGCAGAAATCAGGCCAACTCACTCAACTCCATGAACAGTTGATCACTTCCACACAAAATTCAGGAGTATCGTACAACGTCTTTTTCACACAAACCAGTACTACAAAAGAGACAGAATCTAAAGTCTGATAGTGAAATGGTAAAAACAAACTCGGAATCATGGTAAGACGAGTAAAGCCATACCAAAAAGAGTAGCGCTATAACTAAAATCCAGTGGAAAAGCAGCAAAAAATGCACCGGAAGAGATCTTTAATAAAATGCAATACTTTAATCTTTAATATTCAAAAACTCTCTAAGCAGTGCAGTCTGAAAGAAGGTTTTGAGCCAGCACTTACCCTTCCATTTACTGTGTCTGAGCGAGCCAGAGGAGCTCGCTGCTCTCGCCGTTCCTCGATCTGCCATGCGATGACTGTAACGTTCCCCATCCGCTCACTCTCGGCTGATCTGAGAAACAAACGCAAACAAATAGCTTTATAAAGCCGCCATATTCTAGTATTACAGTACACTATGAGACCACACATGGATTTTTTCTCAAGTACCTCAGGGTGAGGTGCAACCTGTGATGCTTGTCTTGAAGTAGCTCTTTCACTGTGAACATAGCTGAGCCGAGCAAGTACATCTATTGAAAGAGAAAGAGAGGACTAAGCCTCAGAGTCGAGATCATCCCAAAAACGGCAAGATGAGTCTTACAGTGCCCTGTGAGCGGTCCTTCACGTCGTAAACAGAGAGTTTTATCTGGGTCTGCTGGGTGATCAGTGAGTCCTGGAAGAAGGCTATGCTGCTCAGGAAGATTGGATTACTGGTGCCCTGAGGAATACAGTAAATAATAAACATCAGTGACCTGCACACGTTCATTTAAAGGAGTAGCTCTACATAACTTCCACAGCACAATACAATCTTTCCAAACATCCATCCATTATCTTGTTGGCTTTTTTCAGACTTTTTCAACTTCAACATATATATATGTTGTTTATATATATATATATATATATATATATATATATATATATATATATATATATATATATAGTTTTTTGGACTATTTCTTAAAGTAATGCTGGCCTCTTGTTCTTCTTTACTTAGCTGCATTTTTCTTGCCATAATACGCATTCTAACAATCTCTTCAGTGTACTCTCAGCTGTGTATCCACCTGACTTCCGCACAACACTACTGATGGCCTCGACCCCATTTATAAGGTGGGAAATCCCGACAGGGCTCACATGTGAAGTGAAGACCATTTCAGGAGACGACCTCTTGAAGATCATCAAGAGAACGCCAAAAGTGTGGAAAGTGTAATCAAAGCAAAAGGTGGCAACTTTGAAGAATGACATATTTTCAGCTGCTTTTCACTTCTTTTTGTTATGTATACAACTCCACACATGTTAATTCATAATTTTAATGAGAAGGTATGTCCAAACTTTTGGTTTGTACTATATATATATATATATATATATATATACATATATATATATATATATATATACATATATATATATATATATATATATATATATATATAGATGTGATTTTTTTTGGTCTGGCTACATGCGCAATGCAGCAAAAATGTACCAAGATAGCCAGGTAACTAAAAAGAAACTTAGTTTATAATAAATTAAAAGTATGACATTTTTTGTCACTTTTAGTCATGCTTTTTAGTATCCATCTGTGTGTAGCATTTTGGTTGTTACTTAAACACTGTTAGTCTTTTATCACTGATAAATGATTCTTGTTATAAGTAAAGTTGATGTAATTAGTAGATCATTGTATAAATTTGTATTTATATGTCTGAGGTATCTTATGTTACATATTTTTTTAGCTATTTCCGATTGTTGATGAAATTCATGCTCTGATTTTTTTTTTGTTAAAACATTTTTTTTGTTTTTTTTTGTTATTGTACTTTTGTCGACTGAGCACCAACGTCCGAACAACTATTTTATCTCTGTACTTCAAATCTTAATCTTTGTTTTAATCGATGTTTTAAATTTCAGTGTTTTTCAGTTTTCGGTATTCAGTGATTTTAATAAATGCACTTTCTTTTTACTCTTTATTTCCAATGTAAAGCACTTTGAATTACCATGTGTAAGAAATGTGCTATACAAATAACCTTGCCTTGCCTTGCCTTGCATGCTCCCTAACAAACAGACCTCTCCACCACATTTCTCTGGGATTGCACCAAAAACCCTGCTACCAATAGAACATGGCTGTAGATAAGATGCCACAAGATGCCTCAAGAAATTATAGATATCAAGCTTTTTTTCTGAATGGGATTCTCTATAATTACTTTTATAGGGACTTCTCCATAAAAGTCCCTGATCACTACTTATTCTTCCCTCTGGAGGAGGAGGAGGAGAGTTTCTTTCCATAAAAAGTACAATGTTCATTCGCTCATGTTTTTTACCTCTTAAAACAAAAAAAACAGCTTGGAGTTTCTTGCATACTTTTACCTACTTTGGTAGACTACATATTGTAAAAGAAATGATTTAAAATAAAGAAGATAAACATGTTTCAATTCTTACCTCAATAATCTCAGTTTGAGCATGTTTGGTCCAGAAAGCCTGTGGAGGAGTGGTGCAACTGACTGCTACAAAACTACTGGGCTTCCGGTCCAGAGATGGAGTGACCAGCTCACTGCATGCTGGGAGAAAAAATGACAAATGTCAAAAAAAATGAACTCAAAACGGCATTCTCAGTTCAAGTTAATTGGGGACAAGAAATCTAGGACATACAATCAACACAAAATGTGCAAGGCTGGCCAAATTTCACCATAAAAATGCAAGTAAAGGTGGTCCAATAATGATTGTTTTTTTAAACTACAGATAAGCTTGCAATATACATAATTGATCGATAGAAAAAAATTAACATATACTGATTAAATAGTTTCTGCGTATGAAGTAAGGAAATGGTTGATAATGATGGTGAATTCCTACACTATGACTAAAAGCGGCAGCCATTACACCCCACAACTAGTGTTTGGATAAGGAATTTTTAGAGAACCAGCATGGGTTCTGTGAGGGTATAGCACTCCAGGGACACTGTACTGTAAAGCAGCACAGTCCTTCAGATGAGACATTAAACTGAGGTCCTGACTCTCTGTGCTCATTCAAAATTGTGTAACCCCGGTACACCTGTCAGTTATAACAATCCCTGTATTCTAATTGGCTATTTTCCTCTGATTATCGCTCTGTCTCCTGTTCACCATCATGCAGCCATTGTGTCATGCAGGTGGATGCTGCACACTGGTCAAGGACTCAGCCCCCTCAAGATGTAAAGTACATTGAGTGTCTATAATAGCACTATATAAATAACGCTGCATAAAAATTATGGATACATATGTCCCTTAAACTAGTGGGGTTCAGCTTAAGATTGTTAGATGATAAGAGCTACAGATGTAATTTTTTTGTAACTGATATGTTGAAGCTCACCCAGACTGAACTCCAGCACAGGTTCATCAGGATCCTGACTGTTTCCTGGACACACAAACACACACACACGCACACACACACACATGCGCACACCTGTAAATAATATCAAATGTCGGTAACACATCAATTTGTGTAAAAGTTAAACTGTAGTTCATTGCACACAACTTAGTTGGGTTTGGTTCTAATGGCTTCAGAAATTAATTATATTTATTCATTTTATTATGACACATTAAAAATGATTATATTTTATTAGAAGTCTAGCTCAAGCCTATGTAATGCTTGAAATTAGAAGCTAGTTTTCCTCAGCAAATTTAGGACTGAGTAGTCGAACTCAGGAAACAAGTCAAGATCTCCATCAGTCAACTATGACTCTGTAATAAAATGAAAATCTAAACCATTTCTAATAAAGTAGTTGTAGATAAGTATTATTGACAACAGATCTGGTCAGAGAGTGTAGAGAGTGTAACCTGATGAATCGGCCAAGGAGTTTAGGAGACACCACACAATAAGAAGAATAGTCAATTCTCGTCTGCTTGGTTCCAATGAACGCCAGCAAACATAGAGATGTATGATTTTTATATAAAAAATTAAATATCCAATTTTTCCACATTTTCCACAATACCACATTTCAGTTTTAAAGCGATTTAATTTTCTTAATTTTCTAGTAGAGGAATGGGTTGTTTTTATTTAAACAAAAACAACATAAGCAAATGTAGTAAAAAAAATTTTTGGGCATCAAATCAAATGTTTTGAGGCTGCTGCTCTTGTATTTGTCCACAGCGCCACACTCGCCTCCCTTTCAGTTATCTGGTACCGTTTTATGCTGGAAGAAATTATTTACACTGCATTTATTAGTCCCCACAAACTTCCAACATATTTTACAGGTGGGGCAGGGTGGTTTAATCTTTGAAGAAACAAACACGAAATATTTCCAGCTGACTGAAGAACCTGTGTCTCTCTTTGGTCACACCGAAGTTAAATCATAAGAAAGAAGAGAAGACAACAGTAGCTTAGAGGCGCCCACTCTAAAAGCATGCAGGAGAATTATAGAAAGTATTTAGATTTTCCTTTTCTTAACATCTTCTTGACTAATAAAACATATAACTGGAGAATAACAAACATCTGCAGGCAAACATAGAGCCATTGCAGTAAAGTCTCATTTGTAAAATGATACTACTTTTGGTAAGCCACGGATACCCTCAGCTTGACAGCGATGCTCCTCCTTCTTCCTCTTCCACTTTTATAGATAGAGGACCACACTTGCAGCAGAGAATATCAAGTACTGTGGAGGGCAGAGGTTTTTATTTTTTTATTTGAACGTTTGTGCCAGGACCTGCACCAATGTTATATGTGAAGTCGCAAGCACCCAGCTCGCAGAGGGAACCCTCTCTAGGAGAGTTCATGTTCTCTTCATGTGTGCTAGAGTTTTCTTTCCTCCCAGAGCATAAACAAACTAGACTTATAAAACATGTTGATGATTACAACTATTTATTACTTATCTTAACCTGCCTCCTCAATAGAATTAAAAAGGATAACTATAATTACAGATCTATAGAGAATCTCAAATTAACTATATGATTTAACTATATTTTCCTTCATAAAACACTCACCATATACATCTTAAATTATACCATATAAGAGACATTAATCTTCCCTGTTCTCTGCTTTCCGTTAAATCTTTTGCTATCCTGGTCCATGGTCTGGCCACATCATCACACATTAACAACTGAAATTCATTATTACTCAGTTTGCTTTTTAAACTTACTCAATTGTCTCCAAACTAAACACTGCATCAACTTCAATGTTCTTCTTCTGACCAACAAAGCATCCAACAACCCATCTCCTCCCTATTTGAGATCCACTACCCTCAGCGCAGGTTTCCTCACCCAGAAAGCTCTCGAACTCTGGAAGAGCCTCCGCTAGGATATGTGTTTCAATCCAAACAGACAGAGTTTTTAAAATCAAGCATGAAAATTTGTTTAGGTTTTTGGTAAATTATTTTCCAGTTCTATGGCTCAAGTGTATTTAATTATTCATTTTTTATGAATTATTGAAGTAAAATGTATTATAATTTAATAATAATAAATAGTATCATTATTAAGTATTTAGAAACCATGTTTGTAAATCCGTTTTAAAGCAACTGCAACGCAACATTACATGAACACATACTAGAGCCTAACAATATGATCGCCAGAAAATTACACAACAGAACTAAACCAGGGATTTTGAAGAAAAACACAAAGAAAGAGGGGACATAATCTGCCACCAATATTTCCACCACTGTTTTGACCAAATAGTGTTGAAGCCAAGAAATCTTACCTGTTAGAGCCAATCCCATCATCTCAGAGGACAAGTCGAAGGTGTTGGCCCGGTACACTGACCACGGCCTGTGGCGGGGACTACGCTCTCTGCCTGCCATCTTCACACAAGCTACTTCAGACAACCAATATGGTTTCCAGGTTACAGAAAAAGAAAAAAAAAAACTCTCCAGTTATAGATCCACTGCTTCAGCAAGACTGTTAACGTTCTAAAAGAAGAAAAAACAGAGCAGACACGTTATTACTTGTGTCATTATCTGCCAAGAGTTAAAGAAAGACCGAATCTAAAATCTATCACTTGCAAAGAATGTAACTATAAATGCTCGAGCTCAGGACGTTGTGTGTATGTTTCTGCCTGCATTATTCAAACAGTTTCATAGGAAATCATTCATAATTCAACAGAACCAAACTTTTTTTCTTTCTTGGATAATTCATGACAAAAAGGAAATTGCTCACAAACCGGAGGCTGCAGGAAAATGCTAACAAGAACTCCTTATTGACAATACACAGCAGACATTCACATCACAGTAGAACATACATATACAATATGCACACGTTTTGTTGTAAAATGAAAAACATGTGAGTAGACAGGTTAAAAAATTTTTTATGTTTGAAACACTGAATGCTTCCTCTCCATCACAGCCCCTTGTCTTCTGGGTCCCACAGGGCTCGATTTCGGGGCCTCTTTTGCTTCAGCCTATTCTGATTTTGGGCCATTATTTTTTTCTAACATTAAGATTTTGTAGTAAATTTGAAAGATAACGTGAAGCTCGAGTTGACAAAAGGGTGTGATGTGATCTGAGTGTGGGGTTTTGTGATTACCATAGCAGTTGTGTTTTGAATGAGTTGGAGTCACCCAAAGAAAATTTAATTGCAATAGTCCTGGAGGTGAATAAAGTGTAGCTGCGCCTTTCTGTGAGCGTGAAAGCTGGAGACGATTGATGTTTTTGATTTGGCAGAAAGCAGAACGAGAGATAGAGCTTATATTGGCATTAAATGACATTGTTAAATAAAAGAAGACACCTAGGCTTCTAATCTGATGAGACAGGGATGGGATTGGTTTCTATGATTTATATTGACAAATGGAACATAATATGATGTCGCTGATTCCTTTATAGCTACTAAACTGTTAACCTGTTAAACTGTTAACTTAACTGTGCAACCATCTTCTCAGAAAACTCTTTCTAATAACATTTGCATGTCTGAAGCACCAAACTATTAGAATAATATTTACATTTACTCAAACATTAATCAGCTTCAACCTTTTCCCAACTGGCTGAAGTTTTAACAAACTCAGTTATAAAAATTTCTGAAGTCAACATAATGATTTCAATGATTATATATATATATATATATATATATATATATATATATATATATATATATATATATATATATATATATATATATATCATTGAAAATGTATATTTTAGATTTCAGTAAAAATGTCACTTACATAATACTTGTTAAAGAGCAATTATTTCTACATGCAAGCCTGTTTACTACACGTAACAGCAGAAATTTCCATTATAGGTAAAGATTTACTGTGCAAATAAATGCAGGGCAGGCAGGACTGCTTACTAATGCCTTTCGGAAAAATTCCATTCCTCACCTTTAAAGCATTAAGGTCATGAAAACATATGATCAATAGAAGGCTACTGTACTGTTCATCAAAAATATCTGAGAATAAAGGCTGCTACACATCTATCTGAACTGAAAATCTTCGGATGGCTTTCTGCGGTCGCAGGCTGGTGTTAAAATAGATGCGGTGATGCTCCATGCCATTGGTTGTCGCTAATGGGTATTGATGAGTTGTTCTTGAAAAGAATGAATCTGACTCTTGAGTAATAACTCTTTTCACAAAGTGAATCCTTTTCTTAGGTAAGAGAAGATACCACTTATAATAATCACAATATATCAATAAAATTAGATACGATTTTTTCCTGATATGAACAAAACAAATGAATTGTTCAAACAAATCATTCAAATGAATCATTCTTTTCAGGGAACAAGAGTCAAAAGAACAAAGCACCAAGTTTAACGAAATTTCCCATCAAGGGACAACAGCCACACCCTGGCAGTTTTGTAACCTTTGAGGGCTTTATTGAACAACTCTTGATAGTCGGACACCAGCAATACAAGCTTATGGATGTTTATAATCTCTCATTTCCCGGTCTCATCCTCTGCTGTTCATCTCATAGTTCTTTGCTGCTGTTTTCTGTCATGAGAGTGAAGCAAGAGTGTGCATCAACAACAACCCTCCATCTGCCTCTTATAACCCAGCCCATAATCTGGATGCTTTGTAGAAGAGACATTACGATTATTATCGTGTGCTCATCAACATGGCAAATATGGCATTTGAGTGTCTCTTCTGTTTGATCAGCTTGGTTTTTTTCTAAAACAATAAGAACCCATAGTAACACAGTAACATCATTGTCACCAGCCAAGTTTTCTTGAAATGTCTTTAGTTAGCTTAATTAATTTTTTTTTTTTTTTACATTTTTCGAACTCATACATTGCCATTATTGAAAATGAAGCTGGGTCTTTATGTCTTAAATTATGAAGACAAATGTGTAAATCAAAGCTTGTTAGACTCTTCCAGAGACATGTTTATCTATGTATTGAGGCCAAGAACAAGTTTTTTTTTAATAATACAATTGAAAGTTAGCTAAAGTTAACCTCTGCTGTAATTAGATTTTTTTATTAATCATGTTAATTGAAAGGTTAATTGTTGTTCCCAGTGTTGTATAACTATTCTAATGGTTAGTTGTCTAACTATAATCTCCCATGTGTTCATAATATCAGATCTTCATAGCATCCAAATCAAGCCACTAACCAAGTTTTAGCTTTCTTGTTTAATACAAGTCACTGCACAACATCTGTCTCAAACTGAGAGCAATAAAAGGACATCTGTTTGTTTTACTTTGTTGAAAAGGCAACATAAAATCTACCCAGTGTTAATATTCATTTAATAATAAAGGAGTGTTTTATTTCTGATCCCTTTTTTCTAGTCTGTGTAACAAACTATGTGAGTGATGTTGAGCACCACGATAACTCTCTCCCTGCTCAAGTCCTTTCGTTTTCACTCCAACTCCTCTCCAAGTGCCCTTTTCCCTCTGCTCACAAACTACTTGCTCTGAACTCATTCAATTTCCCTGTCATGATTGGTACAAAATTGGTGATCATTTTTGAAAAATGCAGAAAATACAGTGTGCACAGCTGCGCAGAGTAGAGTGGGGTGTGGCTCGATGGAGAGGAGCTACATGAAACGTGTCAAGAGTTAAGTGTCATTAACAATTACCACACCGCGTCTTCTCATAGGATGACAGAGATCAAGCTCATTAATAATTATGATGAACAGCGCTTCATTGAAACGGCTCAGTGCAACAAACCTGACATCCTGAAAATTTCCTTTTCAAATAGGAGGTCAGAAATAGAATAAAAGTTATAAATTACCGTTTCCTCCACAATTAAATCCAAAAGATAAAAAACTACATTCAATAACGTTCAACACATTTAAATCTCGTAAAATCTTAATGTTACATCCAGGGTTTTGCCTGCTCCTCCCTTTGCATCGCTCAGTCTTCTGTTTTTTATTTGTAACAAATTTCAATTTGAGTTTTAGACCTCAACTCATGCATCAACTCAGATGCATTATTTCTCATTTTAATCTAAGTATTATTCTTATACCACTTGTTTTTGTGGGTAGTTTTGTGGGTGACGAACACAAAAGACTCTTTCAGAGTTTGAAAGTTCAGCATCAATCTAAACCATCAGTTCTCCATCTGCCAGAATATCTCCTCCTCAAACAACCACCAGCTTTGCTTGAATCAGGAAGTGCGAATGACTTTCCTTTCAGCTGAGTTTACAGAGACTGGCAGTGCACCGACACTTTGCTGGACTCAGCAGAAGCAGAACCTGCTACAAACTGCATGTTCCAGCCCAGTAATCAATCCCACTGTTTTCTTGGACACAATGGAGACTGAAATATCTAATTAGCAAGTGTCTCCCATTGTTTAAATATCCATTTCAGTAATGGCAAAAAAAAAACATATGATGCAGATGTCAGAATTCACTGGCAAGCCCTGTTGTGAAAGTCCTAGTCTCAACGGGCTGCTGCTTTTTCGTCAAGACCTGTCCATGAGGCTGTTTAACTGACATGATTACCAACCAATCCCATGTCGAATTGCATAGCATCTTGTTTCATAGCAAGAAAATGTCACTACATCAACTGACCAATATATGCAACAAGATATCCATGGAAATATCCAAGACAAGAATATGACAATAATCTTTAATCGAATCGAAGGGGCACACAGCAAGTAATCCTCTTTGTCTTGATCGCTCAGCTATACTTAGTTTCTAAGCGGAACGAAAACAAATGTGACATTGGCTTCTTCTACACTATAAACACATGGGTAAGTTACAAATGATCAATGCATTACAACACTGATAAGTCACAAAGAGAGGGAGGCACAGACACACCGATTAAGTTTTGTGAAAATTGAAAGCTCACAACAACAGATTTCAACTCTCTTATTTATATTAAGGTTTACCTTTGTTAAAGTGGGAAAAACCATATGGAAGATCACAAGTACAGAATAAGATGTACTTAAAAGAAGACTTGAAACTTGGCTCAACATATAAGGTCAATTCGTGCCTTTGGAATGCCTTCCCAATTTCATCCTACAACTGGATAACAACTCAAGGCAAAATATTTCAATTATAATTCACTGTATTGTGAACCCCAACAAAAACGCACAAATTCACAAACAAAAATTGTGAATTCAATTGTATTCAGATGATCTTGAGATGACAGCTGGGCTATAAAAACGTAATCGATGGAAAAAAGGTGTTTGGTGTAGTTGTATTTTTTTTCTGAAGCCAAGTTTTTTTTATTTCTTTGACAAAAATTATCTTTTACATTGGTTGAAATTGTTCTCCAGCAACACTTACAAAGCTTCTAAAAAACATGACCATTGCATGGAATTAAATATTTAAAAATTGTAATACTTTGGAGCATAGATTCACTGCAAATTAAAGGTTTCCAGCTCCAGCCTTTGCCAGCTCTAGCCTTTCTAAACCTGTAATAAACCTCTAAATCTGTAAATAGTGTCTGATTAGACTAAAGGCCAACCTATAGTTGAGCATCAAGCCTACTAAGGCTGTGCATATACATAACTCCACACAATGACCGCTTGCGCAGACTAATATGTGATTTTGAAATGTTCTAGCTATGCATCAAAGCCTTGCAGATGGCAAGCTCTGTTATTGGCTGACGTGGTGCAGAGCAAGCTGTCTTTCTTCCGCTCTCTTTTTAAGCTAGAGCCTAATGTAACACAGACTTCACAAGGAGATCTAACAGTGAAAGCTGGTTCTTGAGTGAGACAAAAAAGAGCAGCTGGGTGGCACTCCATATACACGCTCACATCATCCTCACAACAAGAAACTACAAAAAAAAAAAAACAACGTGATGAAGAGAAGTAATTGCAAAACAGGAGAATATGAACATTCAGATGCTCATCTTGTTCAACCATAAAGAGTTGTTTGGCAAAAACACACAAAGATTATAGAACAACCGGCGCAGGGCTATTATCCCATGAGTAGTGATGGGACGTTTTGCTTATTTTGGTGCTTCCTTCTTTGAACTCATTCATTAAAAGAAACTAATTGTTAACATGGAAAAAACAGATCCACTTGCAACAAAGACATAAAAATTGAGTAAAATACCCAAATCTGAGTAAATGAACTCCCTCACCCATGTCTTCTGATTAGCAAAGAAACAATTCACTTTCCTATAAGAGTTATTAGTAACGAGTGGCTTTGAAGATTTGTTCTTTTCACCTATGACACATCACTACCCCTGAGTGCCATCCAAGGGCAAGGAGTGTCACTGCATTAACATGAAACAGCAGAGGTGTGAAGCTTGCAAACTGCACCCTGCAGAGAAACAGTTCGTGCAAATCTCAATCTGGAAAGCTGTATAGAAACCTTAAGAGGCAACACATCAGGACAAAACATAAAACGTAAACATAAACATTATTTCAGGGCTGTTACCCTTTCAGATGTGAATATTCTGACTACTTTCATAGATATCTCTGCTCTATCCTCACTCAGAAAAATAAATGCAAAGACTCAATGAGAGCTCTGAATAGCTAAGCAAATAAGCTTTTCTATGTAATCTCTGTTTTGATTTGCTTCATGTCAAACAGTAATTAAAGCAAACATGATCATCATGAACAGCCATTTGCTACCAGTGATGAGTCAGCGTCTGGATGGGAAAAGGATTATCCATGCTGTCTTTCATCTCAAGACCTCACATCAACTCATCTGGCTGAAGGAAACAAACGATCTACAAAGACCCATCAGATACAATTTCATCATCAGCATAAAATTATATTATTAAATCTGTTGGATTGTAGACACTCTAAAGTTGCTATAAAGAGGCCTGCTTTTTTTATGTCCCAAAGGTGTCCCATCATCAGATTTAAGACAAGTAGACTCAGGCTTCAAAATAAACAGGAGCTGATTAACATTACAGTATTCATATGGTTTGCTGTTGTTTACCAATTGACTCATTTTCTATAAAGACTATAAAAACTACGATTTAGATTTACCAAACTTAACAATAATTACACACGTGTTCGAATAATTGTGCTTTTCAATAAACTATATCAATCTAACTTCCCATGAAATATATTGTTTATTATTGTTAAAATCTCTTTCAAATCATTATTTGGAAGTCTATATATGATTAATAACCAACTTAAATCTAAATAGGTCAAATCACAATTTCTCCTGATCACAGAGGACTCGATATCTGGTGACTTTAGTTGTATTATAAGTAGCAATGGATAGAACACTAGATTTGCTTTGATGCTTTTAGAAAATGATACAATTTGTGACTTTCAAAAGCTGACAGGAAAGTTGTGTGCTGTGGCTGTCACCATAAAATCATACAATGCTTTGTGGGTTTCTTCAGGATGTTCACGTCCAATGGCAAAGGCTAATAAAAGTGTTGTAAAATTAATCTAGAAATTAAATCTTCCCATACGGTCTGAAGATTTAGAGGACGAAGTCTCAGAACCCAAGTGTCACATTTCAGAGACTGTCTTTTGGTCAGGCTGAAACTAAGACTAACACAGGAAACTGTAGTACCAGTAATCTCGCTTTGATGCAACGGAAAAAACATCTCTCTTGGTCTAACGGCAGAGACAGGGTTAACATTATGCTGAGCAGGAACTCCACCCATCAAATCAATAAAAACCCTCTCAACACGTGCGCAAAAATCTACCCAAAAATCAAGCTGACATGTTTTAAATCTCCCCTCTTAAATAATTGGAAACATGTGTTGATAAAACTGGAAAAAAATAGAATAACATTAAAATGACAAGCTATAATTTCAATTCCCATTCCAGCACATGTGTTCAAAGAGAAAAGAGCATGCAGGTAAGATGTCTTTTCAACAGCCTTTCAACGTAGAAATCTTAAAAAGTTATCTTCCACATGAGAGTGTTTTAACTTTGTGGAAAACAATGAGTCAGAAACATGCCAGCTGCAAGGGTTGGGTATGATCATGCCCACAGAATCAGATGCTTCCAAACAGTGAATGATAAATGTGTGGTGTTTTCTGAAATGGATGATTAACATGCAGCGAAACCACATGTTAAAAGCTCAGGGTTTTTGAAGGCCTGTAAAACATGGCGGAAGACCTAACTCATGCTGATGAACGGTATGGGTACCCCACGGACATTTATTGACTGGCTGGCCTGTTACTATGTTCTCAGATTCTGGTGACATGGTTATCATCTGTTTGCTAGCTAAAGCAGAAAAAAAACTGAATTTGAGTGATTATATGCAAATCAGTAAACCAGCTTCTGGTTTATTAATATGGTTTATTATAGACTATATGAAATATAGTGTTTGTAATAAGTTAACTTTCAGGATTTGAATGAAATAGAAATTGAGTATTTTCTAATTCTATATAGAAGATTTTAAATAGAAATAGAATTTTAGCATAAAAACAATATATGTAAAAATATATAATGAGATCCTTGATTCTGCTTCATTCCAAGAATGATAGCGTGTTTAGGTTACCAGCAGACATATGCCATAAAAAAAGCAAGCGCACAATTATGAATTAATGAAACACTGAAAGAATAACCATTAAAACTGCCTGCACATAGTAAATTAAAAATAAATGATACAAACGATGTTTCATTCAGTAACAGATTTGGCTCAAAGGTCTTTAGGATAGTGATTAAGCAGTTATCATGCTTTATCGTCGTTAAAATTAGCAATCATTATCTTTATCTACAAGATTTCTATGTTCTTTTATGTTTATTTCATTCAAACCTTTCACATTTTTATTTTACCATTATTGTAAAGCGTTTTGGTTAATTTCTGTGAATTTGTAAATAAATAAAGATTAATTTGACCAGAGGTGTTTATTGAACATATGGTATGGAGGGGCTTATGTTCTTACCTCACCAATTTATTACAGTTATTGTTTTATTTAAAAAGGATTGATACAAGTTGAAATATTGGACTGTATTTATTGCAATCTCATGAATTAATATTAAATTAAATAATGAATTAATTAAACGTACCGGTATCACCCATTTGTAACAAAATAATTGTTGCTCCAATTGACCACACAGTCATGAAATTAAGATATAACGTTTAATTCAGCAGATAAAAGAAAATGCAAACTTAAAATAAATTAGGCAACATAATAAAAAAGACAACACCACTTAATCCACAGCGGAATCAAAGGAAACATTTTGATATGATATTCTTGCTGATTCTCCACACATGTAACGTTAGCACTAGCATCCCTGTGTTAATGATGACGAAATGTAGAGTGATGACGACGACTGCATCCTCCGTTTCGCCTCGTTACAGCTCACAATCAACTAAAGAACGGACCTCACGACCTGCCATCCATCACTTACACACGTTTCCTCTCATAATTCCACGCACTTTGTGCATCTGAGGAGAATTGTGGCTCTCCTTTGCCTGCACGCTGTCTTTGAGAGCACGGTTTGCAGGCGTGTGCGGGTGTAAGGGTCGGGTCATGAATCACCTACCTCTCAGTCCCCGATTAGCTCCATGCTTTTGGTGCAGTTTGCAGATGGGTGATTTGATAAACAGCTCTCTCCGCTTTCCTCGGACTTGCGCTGCATTCTGGACTCGCCCTGCCGTCGTGATGTCAACACAAGTTACGTCACAACCGTGTCTCTTAAACCCCGCCTCCTTCATTGAAAAAACGAAGAACGTCACAAAGGTTGCTTTTGTTAAAAAAAGAGAATTTTATCAAATCAATGTTTTTTTTAAATAAATAAAGTCATGCTTCTGACGAATCATTGTACATTTTTAAGAATTATGAAGACAAACAAGCACGTGTCTGGCTTTTAGGAAGGACCTTGACCGCCATCTAGTGGCGAACGTTTTGTTTGCCGTTAAACCCTCCTACTATGGAGGAGGGGGGTTAAATTTGGAGATTAAAAAGTAGAAATATTGAGATAAAAGGTGGAAATGTTTAAATAAGAAAAAAAACATTATTTTAATTCTTACTCATAAGGTCCAATTTTTTACAAGCCCAATCTAATGCTAACTATATGCGAACACACTTTTTCATCTCAAAATATTGACTTTTTATAAAACAAATTACACATTTGTATGTCAAAAGTGTAACTTTTCATCTGAAAAAATACTACTTAGAGCTATTCTATATATATTTTTTTTAACCTGATAGAAATGGGCTTTCATAATTTATTGTGTTCGAGACTTCAATTCCATTTTTCACCAAGAGCAAATGGATACAGGAAATTATTTTTTCAATCTTTATCAGAACACATTGTGTTTTCGTGTGTATGCTTTGCTCCTTCCATTCTCAATCAAGGACAAGGTTACAGCTATGAATTTTAAAGGCAAAATTGGATATTAACCTGACGTATTTGCAAGTATAGTTTCTTATCATAAGATCAAAATGGCCAAAATATTTGTTATGGGTGTGTTGCATGAAGGTTGAAGAGAAACTGTGCAGAGCTCTAGGACTTGATTTTCAGACCCCTAGCAAAGAGAAAGAGATATCAGAATGGAAGAAAAATTCTGATTCTGATCAGATATGTTCACACCAAGAACATACTTTGTGAGTGATTTACATGTTAAATCATGGGGAAGACGTGATCTTCAATCCATGCGAAAAAAGCACAGCCAGTAGCGCGGGTTCTGAAGTTCAGATGTTGTGTAAATCAAGTGGAATGCTTTTTTTGGATCCTGGCAGCACTTTGTTGAACTTCAAAAATCTTTCTTGAAAATTCGCAGCCATGCCAACAAAGAATGTACTTTTTTTCTAATGTACCTATACATACCCGGTCAATCTTGGGGCTGCCTGTTGTATTGTAATTACAATTTATATCAACCACAACGACATAGTTTAAGCTTTTTTTTTTAAATCACTATTTCAGTTCATTTGATGCATCTTAAAGCAGAATGTATACCAACATGACTATTGTCTCAACAGATAAACATTTGATGATGAAAGTGTAAGTAAAAGTGTTATATCTGTATTCAATATTCTCTGATTGCGTTCCCCAGTCATATTATGCTGCATCTCAATTGGTTCCAGACTGAACTGTGAAGCAGGTCTGAGCCTGGTTAGCACCTGGCTGGGAGTCCTCAAGGAAACACCAGGTTGCTGTGGGAAGTGGTGCTGGTGTGGCCAGACGGGGGTGCTAGCGCCCAAGTCAAGGGTTAGGCACAATGTACTGTAAAGAAGCACAGTCCTTCGAATGAGACGTTAAACTGAGGTATTGATTCTCTGTGATTGTCTAAAAAGAGTATTCCTAACCAAGTATGCCACACCTAATAATCCCTATATTCTAATTGACTACATTCCTCTGATTGGCTCCCAATGTCTCCTGTCCAACATTAGCTGATGTATGCCGCACAGTGGTGGATTCATAGAGAACTCCCTCAAAATGTAAAGTGTTCGAGTTCCTAGAAAAGTGGAATTTAAGGAATAATAAATTATTCTTATAACAAGACATGGTATCATGTATTACACATTTGAAAATGTGGCCGGAAAGATGGCTCGGTGGTGGAGTTGGTTGTTCTGTAACTGCAAGGTTGGTGGTTCGATCCCACTAGGGCCATTCTGCCATTGTGGCCCTGGGCAAGCCACTTCACCCACATTGCCCAGTATGGATGTGTGTGACTGGTGGATGTGTGTGACTGGTGGGGGGTGTTTGGTGGATGTGTGTGACTGGTGGGGTGTGTTTGGTGGATGTGTGTGACTGGTGGGGTGTGTTTGGTGGATGTGTGAGACTGGTGGGGTGTGTTTGGTGGTGGGCAGGAGACCGTAGGCACAGAATGGCAGCCACGTCATTTCAGACTTCCCCAGGGCAGCTGAGGGCTACCAGGGTAGCTTATCACCGCCAGAGTGTGAATGTGAAGTGAATGAATAATGCTCTGATAATTTGTCTTTGAGTGTCTTGAAAAGCACTATATAAACTGAAGGCATTATTATTATTACATTGACAAATGAAAGTGCATTAAAACAGAATAAAACCAGGTCAGAGATAAAAATATAAGATTAAACATTTAAAATAATTTAAGAAATATACAACAAAAGCATTAAACATTGATTAACACATCCGTGGAATAAGAAAACAATTAGATGGAAAAGTGCAGCAGTGTTCAGACAGCAGTGCTCAATTATGAACATTTAAATTGATGTTTTTAGTCTGAATTTAAATGTTTCAGATGCTGTCAAAATTAACGCATCAATGCATGCGATTAATTTTAATTGAATAACGCATTAAAAAAGTTAACGTGGCTTCAGTTTTTCCTGTTTCCTGTTGAGGTGGATGTCCTTGGACACGTTACAGAATGGACACATTTGCAGCATGCGACTCACATCTCGCTCACGAGGGACCGCGGGGCTTCAGTGAGCAATGACAACTAGTGAGGCATCACAGCACTCTTTAATGAAATTGCATTTGTTCGATCAAACTGTTTCTAAACATGAGGAACATTAGACCGGCATGTGTGGATCACCGTCTCAAAGTGGCGAGAGAATGGAAAAGTGGTGCTCGTATCATGTTTGCTGCCACGAGACTAATGTCGCTTCCATGTGAACAGCTGTCCTTCACGGCCCTCATGCTGCACAGAACGATCAGGTCTCCATTCACGGCAGCAGTTTTGAAAGTGCGTGTGATGTCTAAATGTTGGGAGATTGTTTGGCACCTACAGCACAAAAAAAATTGTAATCCTTTGTTTTATAGCTTTGGTACATTCTTCATTCTTCCATGGTACACTTTATTTTCTTCTCAATTTTTACTTTTTGGTATTATTTCTTCTGCTATTCTCATTATGTTACTTGTTATTCTTTCATTGTATTTTCCAATTTCTTCGTCCTCCTCAATTTCTTTTGTAATCTCTTTATCCATTATATAACTATAGAAATTCCAATTTGTTTTATCAAATTTCTGTCTTAATTTATTTTCTTTCAAACTATTTTCTTATATTCCTAATTTAATTACTATTGGAAAATGATCACTGCCCATGTTTATTTTTATATAGTTTTTATCTCTGCTATATTATTAGTGACTAAATTTAAGTCTATTGCTGAGGTTTTGTTTGTTTTACAATCAGATCTAGTTCCTCTACCATTGTTGTAACATATTAATTGTTTTTCTTCTATGAATTCTTCATTTATTTCACCGTATTTATCTGTTTTTACCTTTCCCCTCAATGTATTATGTGCATTAAAATCACCACACCATATTATTTTTTCCTTTTGCTTCTTTCTATATTTCATTTAGTTTATTTTTCTATATTTGTTTTCCTGGTTTGAAATAGTTTATTATATTTATTTCTTTGTCTCTAACCTGCTTGTTGATGGTTTATTGTCACAATGTTGTTTATGTGACAAAATCTGTGTTACAAGTTAAACAAAAAAAATTTAAATAAACAATCATATTTTGAATTTAAATAGTTTCTTTGTTTTCAGTTTTACATTAATCACTAACATTTCATATTTATAGATGTACAAAAGTTTCAGTCTTGTCATTGCGATTAAGCACAATTACTTTTAAAATTGGTGTGATTAATTAGTTAATTTCTTTAACCGATCGACAGCACTAGTTTCAGATAATCTAATCTGCTCTGGAAGATGGTTCCAGCTGGGGGCAGCATAGTAAATGAACCTGGATTCGTCTTTTGGCGAGAACCTGGATCTGTTATGTACTTTAGTGCTGAGATGTTCAGCGACTTATAGACGAGCAGCAGCACTTTGAAATCTATTCTGAGAGTAACTGGCAGACAGTTTAGAGACTTGAAAACTGGCATTATTTGCTCCGACTTTCCAGTTTCTCTAGTTTGTTCTCATTCTGAACAAGCTGCAGTTATTTTTTGGGTTGAGATTGAAAACCGTTACAATTGTGTTTCCTGCTGGTGATTAAGGCATAAACTTTTTGACTTTATAGAATTTATCTGGAAAAAAAGGATTTAATTCTAGCAAATTTCTAAAATGATTATAAGATGACTTAGTTTCCAGAATAATCCAGAGATCCTTCACCTGGGTTTTAGTTGTTATGCCCTCAAATCATTAAACTTGAGAACCTAATCTTTGTTAAGACAACATAAAATAATGGTGCTCATTTACAGTATACAAAAGATATCAACCCTAATATCATAAACTATCAAGTTTAAATGTTTGACTTTATGCTCTTTACCACTCCACCAATGAGTTTTTGCCAGTTGTGGTGAGCGAAACTCAATAACTGTGCTGTAAAACATGTGAAACTAGTTTTTCAGAAATGTTTGTCGTTGGCGTGTAGAACAGGTTCTGTTCAATAAAGATTCAGAGAAAGGCAGAGACAGAGAAACTGTTTTAAAGGGAAGCACTGACAACTCAGGAGTGGCTCCTATCAGGTTCACAGAGACAACACTCACTCATGTGAGCATGGATAATCGCCCAATAATGAAAATTCTTCAGTGTCTTACTTGACAACATTTTGGCACTTTTTTCACACCAAAGTGTGTCATTTGGCTTTTGGTAGAATCAGATAAAATGGTGCTTTGTTTCCTTGAGCACATGTGTTTTATCGCTCTGATATTGTACGGATGTTTTCTAATGCTTGGAACTGGACAAAATGTTGATGTTCCACCTAAAGTGACGGCTGCTTCTCCATCTACATCTCCCCTCGGGACCCTGATGCCTGTCACCAAGCCTGATAAAACCACCCCAGAGGAGTTTGCCCTGAACTACCTCCGCATTCAGATGCCACTGGAGATCACGCTATGGGTGCTGTTGGCATCTTTTGCAAAAATAGGTGAGAAATATGTTATTTTATGAAAAAATATTTGAAACAGTTTAAAAATTATAGTGATTATTTTTTAGTGTATAGAAGGTTTTTAATTGTATTATTATAAATCTTTTTTTAAAAGTAATATACACAGTAGCATATATAGTCCTGGAAATTACACATTGAGAATTAATAGAACTTTTCCTATGTTCCTTATGTTTTATTGTCGTGATCTTTCAGTATTCAGTCATATACTTTTACTAACTTTTGGTTTTAACCTTGTGTACTTTTACTTATTTACCGTTCTTTTCTGTTTTCCTGACATTTGCTTTTTCTAACCATGTGGTCAAGAACACATGACTGGCAATGGCAATCTTTGTTTTTTTGTTTGTTGTTTGTAGCTCATGGTCTCCTGTTGTTTACTGTATAATAGTGTCTCCACCCTACTTGTTTCCTTTTTAGACTTTTTAGCTCCCCATCAGTCGGTCACTACGACTTATGTCGGTGACAACTATGGGAAGCTCCGCTAGGAGTGTTCTACTCTCTCACTTTTTCAAAATGCCAATTAGCGGACGCACTGATGGTCACGTTATCCCGCATATAGCGGACGCAAGCGTGACACTCTTCCTGTTTTTTTTGCTGTAATCTACTCTCGACACGTGAGCGACTCAGTGAGAGACAACCACAGAGACAGTGGGTTATTTGGAGATCTGGTGAGTTGATGACAACCAGTGAGGTTTTTCGGCCGGAGCCAGAGGCTACAACCACTGAACGCCACAGACTTCAAGTCTTTCACTGCCTTCCACCAACAAGTAAGACTCCTTTTTTTTAGTGGGGCATTTGTTTTGCTGGTTGACTGTTTGTATCGTGTTCCAAACATGTCGCAACCGTGCAAGTCTGTTGGATGCGATGGATCGATCGCATTGACAGATAGCTACGATCATTATATCGGTTGTCTTGGGCGTAGACATCCTGAGGCAGCGATTGAGGAATCAGACTGTGCACAGTTCTGTCACGCAAGGCGAGGTTGGCGTACTTTCAGGCCGCCACCGGAGATTTTGTAGCTCCCACTCGCAAAGGTCGATGAGTGCAGAGGAGTCGAGCAGGGTCTTCCCGCTCCCCCAGGGCTAGTCTGCACAGTGAGTTATCGGATGATGCGCGGACATATGCCAAAGTGACTGATTAAAGGGAACATTGTGTCAACCTCGTTCCACAATTAGGGAATGGAGATGTATGTCTTTGAAGCAGTGAGTAAGTCCCTGTAGAAGGAAGAGCTTCAAAAAAATCATAGGAAGTGTGAGCTGCATCCTCTTCTGCTTTTGTAATGTAGATATGCTAATTCTCACAGCCTGAGAAAGGCTGCCCATAGGTCCTTTTTGGAGTGCATAGAGCCTGATTGGTCTACTACATCTCTTTCCCATGTCATCATCATTTAACATGTTTATGTTGGCTTTTCAGAGAACTATATGTTATGCAAGTAACAATAGATATTTTACATGCTTTATATCCAAATAATGATCTAGTGAACACAACTCTTAGAAATGCATTGAGCCCTGCGCAGTAAAACTAAGTTGTAAAAAATGTCAAATGTCTGGCATAAGAGCTACCATTAATGATCGAAACACTAACAAAATGTATTTGACAGAAGGACTGTGTTGATTGTTTAGATTTTACTCAAATGTGTTTTTAAAATGAAACAATCAGTAATTGTTTTACTACATTTTTGGAAACAAAACAAGTTTACTGTGTCTTTGTCTTTGTCAGGTTTCCATTTCTACCACAAGATGACTGTCTGGGTGCCTGAGTCCTGTTTGCTGATCTCCACTGGTCTTCTAGTGGGTGGGATCATGTTCGTAGTGAATGAGAAGCCCCCTGCAGTGCTCAACTCCAATGCCTTCTTCCTCTACATGTTGCCACCCATTGTCCTGGACTCAGGCTACTTCATGCCCCCTCAGCCCTTCTTTGAGAACTTAGGGACAGTGCTGTGGTTTGCTGTTGTTGGCACACTGTGGAACTCTCTTGGCATTGGAGTGTCTCTGTTCGCTATCTGCCAGATTGAGACTTTCGGTGTGCAGGATATTAGCCTGCAGGAGAATCTCCTGTTTGCCTCCATTATCTCCGCAGTGGAGCCAGTGGCTGTGCTTAATGTGTTTGAGGATATCAGTGTTCACGAGCAGCTCTACATTGTGGTGTTTGGAGAGTGTCTCTTCAATGATGCCGTCACTGTGGTAAGTGCACAATGAGCAACAAAAAGCTGGAGCTAGAACAAATACTCAAACGACTTTACAAGAGATCATTCTTTTTTTATAGTTGTGTATAGCTTCAGAACATAAATCTCAGTACAGTTTTTACCTTGTTGACTAATTTCTACACAAAAATATATATAATAAAATAAACATATTAAACATACAGGCACATACAGATTAAAAGCAGAGGCATCAGTGTAACAGAAAATAAAAATAACAGGCAAGTTTCAAAATGTCTTTTTTCCAAAATATTACTTTATTACTCAAAGAAGCCATATTATCTAAACTTGACTTTTCTGACATTCCTAGCTGACATTTCTTCACTGTTGTTCCTCAACAAAAAATGTATTAAGTTGTATCCAGATTCATTATGTTCCTGTAATACTGTTCTCATAGCACATCCCATTGTTATAGCACTGCTCACTGAGCAATCAGATGATTCCCTAATGCTTTTCATCTCAATGCAGAATGGACCCGCTTTTTGACCTGGAAAGAAAAAAATGTATACATTCATACCTATACATAAATATTGTGCTAACAAGCAAGCCTTGGAAAAATTACTTGTGTTTGTGAGTGGCACTTCGACTAGCTTGTAATCAAAGCTGTATTTGATTGAGCACTCATAACAAGGCTGGTTCAGAAAAAACGTATGATTTTTCAGACCATTCTGATGACGAGCACCAAGCAGTCAATACAGTTGTTTTCAGTGGTTCAGCTTAAATTAACTTTGATGATGCAACGTATATCCAGTTTCTATAGATTTACACGTTAAATTCAATGTAACTTTATCATTAATAGAGTTTTCCTCAGCAGTGCCATTTAAAAAATATAGTCTTAAGTATCATAAATACTCTAATACTAACCTTAAGAAGCAAACTTTTTCCTTTCAATTGGCATTTTCACATAAGTTTGTTCATCCATCTTCGTCCGCTAATCCAGAACCGGGTCACGAGGGCACCTCACCGCGGACACTTCCTCCAGCTCTACCGGGGGAATACGGAGGGGTTCCCAGGCCAACCTGAGACATAAATTCTGCCATGGGTCTTCCCCATGGCATCCCCCGGCAGGGCATGCCAGAAATACCTTCCAAGGGAGGCATTCAGGAGGTATCTGGAACAGATGCCCAAGTCAGCTCAACTGGCTCCCTCAATGTGGAGGAGCAGCGGTTCTACTCCAAACTCCTCCCGAGTGACAGAGCTCATAACCCATGTCTAAGGGAGCGCCCTGCAGTGGAAGCTCATTTCAGCCACTTGTAGCTGAGATCTAATTCTTTTGGTCATGACCCAGAGCTCATGGCCATAGGCAAGAGGCAAGCGTAGTAATGTAGATTGAGCGGTAAAATAAGGGCTTAGTCTTTCAACTTAGTCTTAGTGTTTCGACTTAGCTCCTTTTTAACCACTACAGACCGGTAGTGGTTACTCACTCGTGAATAAAACCCCAAGAAACTTCAACCCCTCTACTTGAGGTAAGACCTCCCATGCAACATGGACTGAGCAAACTACCCTTTTCTGGTTGAGAACCATGGCCTCTGAATTTGGGGGTGCTGATCCTCATCCCTGTCACTTCACTCTCAGCTCAACCTCCCCAACACCTGCTGAAGGTCCTGGCCTTATGGAGCCAACAGGACAACATCATCCTCAAAAAGCAGAGAGGAAATCCTGTGGTCCCAAAACTTGACCCCTTACAACCCCTGGTTCTGTCTAGAAATTCTGTCCATAAATATAATGAACCATATTGGTGACAGAGGACAACCTTTCCAGAGTCCAACATGCACCGGGAAAAGGTCTGACTTACTGCCAGCAATGGAACCATGCTCCTACTTTGGTTGTACAGAAACCAGACAGCCCCAGACCCCATATTACCAAAGAATCCTCCACAGGACCGAGTTATGGATGACAGTTTCAATAGAGCACTTAATACTTCCATAGAGTGTTTTTTTTATTTTAGCCCTGTCGAGTCATCGGCTTTTAAGACAATTACACAAACATAAGGACAAGAATGCTTTTATGCTTAGGCTGAGACTCTAACCATATACTCCCACAGAGCATGGATGAAACCCACAGGCATGAACGATTTCCATGTAAAGTCAATGGTAAAATGTGTTTCAGCATATGAGCAAAGCTACGTGAAGGACAGAAATGAGGCAGCACAAGTAAATCCTCACTCTTCACTCACTTTGGAAATGATGGGGCACGTTGTTGGCAGTGGCAACCAAACAGGAGCTTGCTCAGATATAGAAGATAATATGATCAAGAAGGTAGATTTAGGTCTAGATGTGCTTTAAGATGTCTGAAAAGCTATAATCATGTGTTTTTCTTTGAGCTGCTTTCTCAACATGATGCATCTGCGCCATTTAGAAACAAGACTGGAGCTTGGTTGATATTGAGTATATTTTCTCCTCATTAGTTTCCTAACAATTTCTTCTTGTAGTAAAAGTATAGATATGCAAAACCTTATAAGTTATAACTTATACCAGAAAAAAAACTTTATAGGTCCAATTACCTGTATGTGTTTTGAGTAGAGCAATTTAACCTCTAAACATTTTAAAAGCTGCATGTCTCTGTTTCCAGGTCCTGTATAATCTGTTCAATAACATCACAGCGATGGAGGTGATTGAAGCTGGGGAAGTGTTACTGGGCATTGGCAGATTTTTTGTGGTGGGTTTGGGAGGGTTGCTCTTTGGCTTATTGTTTGGCTTTGTAGCCGCCTTCACTACTCGTTTCACAGGAAAAGTGAGAGAGATTGAACCTCTAATCATCTTACTGTACAGTTACCTGTCCTATCTCATCTCTGAGCTCTTTGGCCTCTCCAGCATCATGGCGTGAGTGTGACCTATTTCACTGAAGTTAATTCAAAGTCTAGAAAATGTTCCTGATGGTTTTTTTATTTTTTTAAGTATTGTGACCTGTGCTCTGACTATGAAGTACTATGTGGAAGAGAACGTGTCACAGCGTTCCTGCACCACATTACGGCATGTCATAAAAATGCTTGGAAGTGTGTCAGAAACGCTGATCTTCTTCTTTCTGGGTGTTGCAACCATAACAACAGACCATGAGTGGAACTGGGGCTACATTTTCTTCACATTGTTCTTTGCTCTGCTTTGGAGAGTTCTAGGTAAGTAATTTTCTTTGTTTCTCTTTAAGCAACATGGTCGCTGTTTTTTAGCTGACCAAAGCTGGTTTGCATTGATTCCCTACATATGGTATTTCACATTTAATTTAATTTTGTACTCTGCCTGGCCAAAAACAAGTTATAACTCTTAACTTTCTTCATTGACTCTGGATGAAGGTGATCACATCTTTCTTCTCTCTCCTTCCCATATCTCTTCTCGCTGACACCCTTGTCTAGTGATTGTCAGTCTCTGATGGCACTTTCAGATTTCAGAACATCTCGTCTGTTCTGTTTTCGAGAACGGTCGCTCACCCTCACAAATCCCCAACAGTCTTATGTTTATAGAGTAGTTTCTGAGCCATTTCAAAGACACTTAAGTAGTTACATCACCAGAGTCACACAATAGACGGTGAGGACAGTTTGGCACAAAATTATGCTACATGGAGTGGACCCAATTTTGTGGATGTTCTTACCACAGCTCCCATATTTACACATTTAATGTGGAGTTCTGAAAATGAAAACATCTTTTCCCCACCCTATTTTTTGTGTAAAATAAACAATTGGGGCTGTTATTACATCACTTCAAGCACAGGCAAGTTCCTCTTTTGAGTCACATGCCTCTCGCCCATCTCTCTGGAAGCGGTGCTGGTAACGATTCCTGAAAATAAAAAAAGCTTTCACAAACACACACACACGCACACACACGCACACGCACGCACGCACACACACGCACACACACACACACACACACACACACACTAATAAACTCTAACCCTCTGGAAAACAAGATAACGAGAAGCTCTGAATTCTTCCTGAATGACCAACACTTTTTTATGCTTTTCCCCCGTTATAATAGAGTGTGGGATCTTTTGTTTCGGTGGGCACTTTTTGACTTTGACCAGGCAGTGTATTTTCATGTAAAAACCCTAACGAAATGAATCCCTGCCACAATGCACAGGTATGTTTCAAAATTTGAACATTAAATATTCCTGTATGGTTTAGGAATCCTGGTGCTGACGCAGATCATTAATCCTTTCCGAACGATTCCTCTCAACTTCAAAGATCAGTTTGGTTTGGCCTACGGTGGACTGACAGGAGCTGTGTCCTTTGCCTTAGCTTTTACTCTTCCGGACAGCATAACCCGCAGGAATCTCTTCATCACAGACACCATAGTTGTCATCATCTTCACAGTGTTCATTCAGGTTAGAGTCACCAATAGAAGTGAGGAAGCTTTGCAGTTTATATTAAAGCAATACACTCAAAGTATTACAATTCCTGGTTTTAAAATAAAGCTAATGTTCTTACAGTCAGCGAGAAAGAGCAGCAAGCTCTTGAGAATGAGTTTGGTGATGTCATTAGAGCTTTTTTTAGCTAACGTTCGTTAGAAAGGTTGGCGAGAGATACAGGTAAAAGGCCGCTGTGAAGTTACGTTCGTGAACATACGGACGCCAATGACACAACACACAACTGTCTGAATAATTGGTGCGTATGAACTTCAGCTCTGCCATATTGCATTGTTTTTTTGCAACACAACAACCAATGTAAGCTTGCTGTTTTGATGATGTGAATGGGCCAAGAAAAAGCCGCTGGTTGGTGCTTCATACTCACGCTCACTTTGATCTCAGGACAGAAAATTTCACTGAAGAACATAGAGAAGAACATAAACATTCAGAAGCTTGTATTGCTGGTGTCTGACAGTCAAGAGTTGTTCACTAAAGCCCACAAAGATTATAAAACAGCCAGCATGTGACTGTTGTCCCCTGAGTAGTGATGAAGTTTTGCACAACTTTTCTGCTTTGTTCTATTGACTCTTGTTAATTTAAAACAATGATTAATTTAAACGACTCGTTTGTATCAATAATTTCGGGGAAAAAAACGAATCTAATTGAAAACCATTATGACTAAGTCCCAAAAATAGAGCAAAATACACTAGTCTGAGTAAATAAACGTGCTTATCGGTGTCGTCTGATTATTAACATTGTAATCTGCATGCACCCGAAAATAAACGATTCAGTCTGTGAAAAGAGTTATCACTAAAGAGTCAGATTCATTCTTTTCACGAACGACAAATCACTACACATGAGCACCAACTAACGGCAAGGGCCTTCACTGCATCCACTTTTAACACAAGCTTGTGCAATGCATGCCGCAGAGAACCAATCCAAGGAGTTGTGTGAATCTCAGTTCGGAGAAATGTGTAGCGGACTTAACTCCAGATGAGAAACACTATTACACAGAACTAAACACCAAAGTCAATCTCTCAACTTCTTAACATACGGAATCCTCAAGCTGCACACTGCCAACTTGTTCAAAAAATACAATTCAAACTATTCCAGCTGCTAATAACACCTAAAGGACAAGAGTTAGTGGAAAAATACAGTACAGTACAATACAGTATGTTACAGCACATTGCAGAAAAAAAGTTATTTTTTTTGTTTCATTTGGCTTGTTTACCTCACAGCTACAATAAAATATATTGAAATATTTCCACTCATAAATATTAACACATTTACCTGGAATTTTTCCTGACACTGAACTTCTTGGAAAGTTTTTTATTATTTTCTTCAAGTGTTGAAGACAAATCAAATATTTCAGGATAGGTTTTACTACAGTTTTATATAATAGGTAGAACTGTTTCTTCTGTGTGGTTTTTTTTTTTGAGAGTTGCTATGTTTCTTAAAATTCTTCATTGTGACAGCATTTTTGTCAATATTGTGTCAGCAAATATTAAAAAACAAAATAATTATACAGAATAATATTAAATGAATATTATAAATTAACAGAATTATACAAGCTTGCTTACATTAATAAATTGGACTGATATGAATACAACATACTTTAGTTGAAATGTTACAAACTTTAATGAGAAAAATAATTAATTTCAAAAGACATCAAATTGATGTTCAGGTCACATTTTCTGCTTTATAGTTTTTTCAGTGTTTTTTTGCTTAGCTGTGTATTTGTGGGTTCCACTTTCAAAAGAAACATTACATTTGGGGGTTTTAAAATCATTACTATTGTATTTTAAAACCGTACTATATATAATCTTGTTTCTGATTACAGGGAATAACGATAAGACCTTTATTAAAGTTAATGAATGTTCGCAAGACGAATCGAAACCTTGAAACCATCAATGTTGAGATTCACAAACGGGTGAGTCTGCAGAGGTTTTAGTAATTAAAAGGTGCGCTATGAGATTTTATTTTTTTTAAATTACCAAAACAAAAATGTAATTAATCAACCGGAGCTGTCAGAGTCAGTGCTATATTTTTCATCTATTGTTCAACCATTGAGGGGCATTCAATAAATAATAGTTAATAAGTTAAGTTAATAAGACATAAAATAATATATTAAAACTGGTTTAAACTGTTATACAAGAATACTATTTCTAACTAAATTGTACAGTGTCATTGCACAGCAGCCAAAATGCATTATTTAAATTACTCAAAGTGCTGAGAACTTTTGCACTTTCTATGGGTTCCTTCCCTGTACCTGTGTAAATTATAAGCATGTGCTGTGATTTCACTACTATATTTCATATTGTGTCATTGTGGTTGTTGTATATAGTATAATTGTACGACTGCAATAGACAAGGCAAGGCAGAGGCCATTTTATTTGTCAAAGTGTTTCACAGAAGAATAAAACAGATAATACATGCTTGGTTATTAAACACACATTTAAACAGATGATTAAATGTTTCAGATAATCTAATCTCTTCTGGAAGCTGGTTCCAGCTTCGAGCAGCATAGTAACTGAAACTAGACTCTCCCTGTTTGGTGCGAACCCAAGTTAATTCTAGCAGATTTGAACCCAGCGATCTAAGAACTCTATTTGGTTTGCTTGCAGTCAGCAGATATTTTATGCGCTTTGCTGCTGAGATTTTTTGTGACTTATAGACGAGCAGCAGCCCTTTAAACTCTATTTTGAATGTCACAGGGAGCCAGTGTAGAGACCTGAGGACTGGTGTTATGTGCTCCGACTTTCTGGTTCTGTTAAAGATCAGGGCTTCTGCACTCTAGACAAACAGTGGTCTGATGGTCCTTGATGGAAGACCAGCTATGAGACCAATTGTCCAACCTGCTGGTGATAAAAGCATGAATTGGTTTGTCTAGGATCTACAAAGCATGTCATCTAATCATTGCAATGATTATCAGACTTTAATATATTACACCCCAAATGACCGGTAAAGCTAAAACCAGATTTTAGAATCACTTAGAGACTTGTTGTCAATAAAATAGTTTATTTATCTATCTGTTTGTTGCTTTGGTTTGGTAAAATCACATACTGCACCTTTGAAATATACCTTCTCAATAATTTCCTTTTTAATCCTAACCCCTTTATTACAGTTAATGGAGCACACTGTTGCCGGCATAGAAGATCTGTGTGGACAATGGAGTCACTATTACTGGAAAGACAAGTACAGTACAGTGCTTACTTTAGCTAGTGTCAAAAAATTTAAGATTTTCCACCACACTGCATTTATTAATGAAAAAATACAAGTTAGCTACTTTTCCAAGTATCAGTGTCATGTTTCTACTTTCCTCACTCATAACTCTTTCTTGGGACTTAGACAAGTGGCACCAGTTAGACTGGTTCTACAGTTTTAACATTTGGGCTTTTCAAAGAGGATGACTTCCTGAATAACAGACTTGTGCAAATCCACACAAACACTGCTCCACCTAGTTCCATTTTCAAATGAGAGCTAGCTTTACAACAATCTTTGTGATCTTGATTTGAAGTGTAATTCTTTGAACTCTTTTTGATTGGCAGGTTCTTGAAGTTCAATAACCGGATCATTCGTAAGATCTTAATACGTGATAACCGACCCGAGTCGAGCATTGTGGCTCTGTTTAAGAAACTGGAGCTTCAGAGTGCCTTGGAGATTCTGTACACAATGTCTGGTGACATCAGCGCAGCCCCATCTTTAATTTCCTTACAGTATGCCTGCTTTTTCTTTCTTATGACTCTTTTTAAATAACAAAAACTGTGATTATATATATATATATATATATATATATATATATATATATATATATATATATATATATATAAATATATATATATTCCTGATACATTGATACACTCTGCATGAGGTCCGTTAAAAGTTTTTTCAAGCTAATTTTGTCAAGCAAAGATCTTACAATCCCCAGCTCACTTGTTTGATTCCTAAATTGTTTGGTTCATTTGAGCAAATCAAATGACTCCATGCGCCACTGTGCAACCTGAAAGTAGCTCATCATGTTACATGTTATTAAAATCTAATAAGGGCTAGACCAAATTAATAATTATAATAAAATAGTATTTAGTTTCCTATAGTAGTTTTTAGATAGTTTTCAACCAATCCATTCATTTTTGTCGATATGTATAAGCTGCATAACTATGTCTATAATTGCAAAAGTCTTGGAAAAAAAAAATATATAAGTTGAGAGCTGGGGCTTGGTCAGGATCAGCCTCTCACATGTACTCATTGACAAACTGCACCATGTTCAGGGGCAGACTGAAGTTAATCTAAAGCATTAGTCAAACAGAGAGCTATTTCAGGACACCTTATAAACACAAGCAAGCCAACTTTACAAATTAAAAGCTTTTCATGCAGACTGCAGGATTAGTTGTAATTTTAACTTCTGTTTTTGTATTACAGTGAAGAGCAAAAGAATGCATCCCCCTCCAAGAAGAAGCTCCCAGCCTCTGACATGACAAACATGCACAAACTCTTATCAAAGAACATGTACAAGATCAGACAGAGGGTGAGTCAGACTGCATGTGCTCAGCTCAATTTTTAAATAAAGCAAGGGTTTCTAATCCAAATGTGTCAATCAAAATCACCAATAAACTCAAATGGTTTCAAAAACAAATGCTTGAACTTTTGTAATTAAGTGCAATATTTCACTGCATGTCCTGGTCAATACAGTACTTCTTAGTGCTTTTACTCTTGCTTTTTTAACTTAAGTAAAAACTATGTAAAAAAAAATCTACTCAGATGCTTTGAACTTAACCATGAAAAGCAAAACTAAGCAGCTAGTGCTTAAACCCGCTTTCTTCTTCAGATGTCAGATTATTTGAGTAAATAAAAGCTGAGTAAAAGTTATCATCAGTACTCCACCTCTGATTATTTTGTGTCATTTCTTGCACCAAGATATTTACTTCCCAATCTTCACAGAGGGAGGTGGGTAGAGCATCCACAAAAATACAAAAAAAACTTATTCAATTAAGAGTAAAAGTAGCTACCAAATAGTTTACTTGAAAAGTAAAAAGTACAAGAAAAAAGTATTGAATTAAAAGTTGACTCAAGTTGTTAGGTGTTAGTAACGCTAACACTGACATTCAAATGCATTAATATTGCCAAATATTAGTATCAAGAAACATGAAAAGTTGCAAAGCTAGTGTTATCACACAGCTAAACGGTGGACTCTTCAAGCACTGTCTGTGAGCAGCTCCTGGATCTCTAAAAATATGGTGATAAATATCATCATCACATGGCATCTTTTATATATGCATCTTGCTAGTGGGGACATCACACCCCTATACAAAGGTTTTTCATTTACAAATGTTTTGTGTATACTTGTTAAAAGTTGACAACAGGGTGATTTTTGTTGTTGTTGTTGGAGAGGCTGAACTAAAAATGATTTTGAGTAAAGCTTACTAAAATGTATTCATTGTTCTCCACAGACTTTGTCATATACAAACAAAAATGTGTTACCCAATGATGTCACAGCCAGAGAGATTCTGTTGAGACGGCAGACAAGCTTACGGCGGAGCCTACGAGCTGGAAGCTTCCATAGCATGGTATGGAATACTGTAGACAAGACAATTTATGACATCTTGTACAATAAGTCTCATATTGTTTTATAATTTAGTCCAGCGTCTGGCCTTAAAGCTGTTACAGAACCAAAGGTTGGTCTGACATCACATACTGTACAGTAAAAAAACTTCTGGACTCGAGCCTGATTTATACTTCTGAGCCAACTTGACAAATTTCCCTCTGCGAAGGCTGCACGCTGACGTTAGCATTGTCATCACGCCACGTTGTGATATTACTCAGTTTAGATACAGAGCTTCTACAGCTGCAGCAGACTTATGTAGGAAGTTATATTGATACAATTTATGACAAGGTAAATAAAACCTGCCTTTTGTTAGCATCTTTGTTGTGTTTTGGCTTGCTAGTCGGGATTCTTATTACAGGAATATTGATCAGAGCATAGGCAATGCAGACAGTGCACAACTGTGAACGCTTAGTTGGCAAATGGGTGCAAGGGGAGCCTCCACAACAGGCAATTCATAGGCTTGAAACACAACTATAAATCCAGCTTAAGGCTACGTTAAGACTGCAGATCTTAATGCTCAAATAAGATTTTTTTGTGTGTTCGTTCACATTACACACAATATGCGACTTGTATCTGTCCTCTGTATGAACACAATCCAGCTCGCTGTGAGGGACACATGCGCAGAAAATGGCTTTGATCCACCGTCATTGAGCCGCCATCATTTCAACCAAGTAAAAGCTATTTCCCTCGGTCTTGATTGTTGTGAAGCTTCCTGCACACACCCATAATGCAATACCTATCAGTATAAAATTACGTAAAAGTCAGATAAATTTGACTGGGCTGTTCAGACTGAGGTCACATTGCAAAATTTCTGATATGTATCAGATTCAGGAGCTCATATGAAAGCTGTTCAGAATGGATTTGGGAGACTTTGGTCTTCAGTCTGAATGTAGTCTACGATTGGGATGTTACATAAATTATAAACACAATGTTCTAAAAGGTAGTTTTCTGATGTCTCTTTTGGTATTAAAATATAGTTACATTTTAAAATTTAGGACACTAAAATTTTTATTGTGACTGTGCATATGTGTGCTTTACTCTGGGTGCTCAGTTTTTTCCCCATATCAATAAAAATGAAGTGATTTGATTGCTTTATTTAGCCACACAATTGGTTTAAACTGGGCTTTTATAATAGGTTAGAGAACACTTTTCTCATACAAATAAACTTTACAACCACTAAGGAAGGGGTATATAGTAGTTCTATTTCTACCTAATAGAATAAGTCAACAGGAATTCCTATCTGACTCTTTGAAGCAAGTGTTACAAAGAGCTATTTAAAACATTTCATAACTTGAGTCAGACGTCTTAGACCACTGGGCCATCCAGCCACACTTAGTTACTGAAGCTACTTCTCTGTTGTCTCTTATTATTTTAAAACATTGTTTATATTAAATGCTTAAAACTCCAACTTTGAAATTCCTCATTTAGAACAAACCTTTGCTGAAAGTGTTGTTGAGGCCTTTAATTCATGCTTTACAATCCAATAATTCAATCACAATTCATTTCATTGAAATACTTACCATTTCTCATTTGAGACCAGACTGCAGTGAAGTGCATTATGATGAATGGTGCACTGAAATTGTATATAAGTGAACACAATCTTATTTTTATTCATAGACTTTTTCCTCTGCCTTGTCTTTTTCTTTTCAAGAACAAACCTAATAACGGCCAGAGGTTTCTCTCGCTACCAATGGGTCAGAGATTCAACACTGACTATCCTCCAGCAAGATCCAGACACTCTGGTGAGTATATACTGTACACTTTTAATTGTTTCACAAACAACTTCTTGCTCATTCTAAAAGTGGTAACATTTTGCAAAAAAGCTGACATTACTCATAATTTATTAATGCATAAACAAACCATTGAACATCAATGAAACATAATTAATTAGTCTAATTTCATATGCATTGTTATAGTTTTGTTGTCCATAATTGTAGTTCCTCTTCATATATGCAGTAGTATCATCTCAATATACCAATCGAGCCGTTTGAGGAACAGGTGCGCCAATACGAAAAAGGCCACATCAATTTGTTTTGTCTGCCTTGTCATGTATGATGACGTAGAGGTCATTATGTTGTTCATGTAAACCTCTCAAAATAAAAGTAAGATTTTCAAATTGAATTAAATTAAAAATAAAACTAGTAACTAAACAACATTTGTCTACAAAAAATGAAACAACCTCTGTATCCAAATATGCTTCAAATAACTCCATCAATTAAAAATAAGTCTTCGTTAACAATTCACAATAAAACATATATTTTTTTACTGCACTAATGTTGATTAGCTTCTGTAATTTTCATGATGGTTTCAGAGCCCCCTAGAGAAATAAATATAGAATACTTAATTTTTTAGCTTTTGTGTTAAATTATAGGCACTATTTTAATCAGCTATGGCTAAACAAAAAGTTGTTGCAGATTCTATGGTTTATTGCAGCATACACACACATATATATATATATATATATATATATATATATATATATATATATATATATATATATATATATATATATATATATATATATCGTATCATCTAGCCTCAGTGTTATAAAATTGGATATGCTTATTTGATGTTAAACACTATAAATAGAAGTTCTATATTTGGTTTTCTGCAAGCTTTTATGTACTTCATATTGCTCTTTATATTTTTTATAATGTGTTTTTTTGATACGGGTGACTGAAATAATATAGTTATTATTTTCACATTTATTCTTCTCTACTCACCATCCAGTGTATACCCTGTTAACAATTTTATGATGAGAATTAAGAACATTCTGAGAACGTTGTTTAGATAATGTTTTTAGTTAACGTTATTAGAATGTTGCTATAACGTTATGAGCTAACATCTAGACAACCTTTAAATAACATTAGCGAATGTTACAAGAATGTTGCCTGATAGCTGGGTAGTGGTCACTATTTCATTTCGCATTAAAAAAAATCTCTTCGTTAACTGTATCATTTAACCTTCTTCTCTTTTGAGATGTTGAAATAGATATCCCAAACAGAATCCCCTTCAGGCCTCCGCAGAGGCGCTCACCTACAGCAGTGATCCCTCTCAGGCCACTACAGAGCGTGAATGAAGAACGTGGACACGATAAAGAGCAGAGCAGCTACCGGTCATCACG
Organism: Danionella dracula; assembly: GCA_900490495.1. Taxonomy (NCBI): domain Eukaryota; kingdom Metazoa; phylum Chordata; class Actinopteri; order Cypriniformes; family Danionidae; genus Danionella; species Danionella dracula. The sequence continues at coordinate 8,881,482 of UELW01000245.1, forward strand.
TCACGCATCAAATGTTTTTCATTCAGGACATCAGGACTCACAGTTTCCTCATGAGCCATCTAGAAACAGCACAGACACAGACTGGGACTTTCAGCAGCCTCTGATTAGGAGACCACAATAGACTGAATTATTCATTTTACATGAGTTTCCATTATCCATACAGTCAATACACTATCAACACTGTATGTAACCTACCCAATTACTTATATTCATCTTGACCATAAATGTTATAGGGTACATTACTTTGATGTGCCTTTGTAACAATCACAAGTTTATGGAGAAAATTCTTGGTCGAAATAAGTGATTTATGGTAACTGAACTTTATTAATGAATGGTTAGGTACATTTTGTCAACATTAGACATTGTATGATGTGTGAGCTGACTGCTGCTTTTTATGATTTTGTGAAAATAATAGTAGATAAGTGAATTTTGAAAAACATCTGTTAATAAATACAGAAAACAGGCTGTTTGATGAAAACCATTAATGTCTACGGTCTCTATCTCTTCCTGTCTAAACAGGGCATGATCTACAACAGGTTCCTTACACCTGAGGCCTGTACCACCTTCAGACATTTGAGTTTTGGGGAGTGTAATGAATGAGATAATGTAATGAGAATTTGATTGAAAGTGAATGTCTTCGCAGAATTTAGATTTTACATCACACTAGATTTGCTTTTTATTTTTCAGATGTCTCATTTAATAAGTTTATGGTATAAACTGCGTCTCCTTTTATTTCAGACTTCTTCTGAAATAAAAAGTCAAAACATGCTCATAACTTTAGAAAACACAGCACTTAACATAAATAAGATGTACATAACAAAGTATCAGAATATTGACAATATTCAACTTTTTAAAAATGAGTCATCGACTCTTTAAATTCCAAGGGATGATTTGTTATTATTATTTGCTTGACAAATCAATATCTGAAAGATTGGAATAATCTACTTTTCAGATTATTAGTAAGTTTATTGAGTAGATGTATATTTCCTAAAAAATTCCTTGTCCTGCAACAACTTTTTAATATGTGTTGAACCATATGATAAGTTTTGGGGCAACCCTACTACAGACCCACATGTGTCTAAATATGGTTGTGAGCGAGTATAAAGTATGAAAGTAACAAACACTGACCGGATCCCATATAATGGTAATGTATTGGGTGTTTTATAATACTAATAAACATAACTTGATTTAGGGCAACTGTATATTTTTAAGTGTGCCAGTGACCAGTACTCAATTCAACAGAGACAAAAAATAAGGTGTTAGGAGAGCAACCTCTCCTTCCAAAACATACTTTATTGGAAGCCATCTTGACTTTTACTTTGTAATCTGGCCAAAAAAATATTATTACTATTGTATGAAAGAGTCATGACATGAGAACACATGTGGCACTAATTATGGTCCTCTGATTGGCTGAAGTAGAGTAGTATGCATACTACAGCAGGGTTGCAACTAAAATGTTCAGGGCTCCGTCTCTCCAGGACCAACGTTGGACGTGGAGGTCTACACGGTTATTTTTTTATTGCGACAGTGTCATGAGGTCAATCCCAGCAAAAAAGTGGCCAAAGTCTGAGCTACAAGACCGCTGAACTAACTAGTCTGATTCAAAGCTTTTGCTGGAAGCTGAATTTGAACCTAGGCCACTTTCTGTTGTTGAGATTAGAATCGAAGAATTTCATTAAAATTTCATTGAATTGAAAACCATTTGTGTTTTTCAGTCACTCCCCTTTTAAATCATTTATAATAAATATTTGACCCCTCTAGACTATCACTGCATCATTAATAACTATGCTTCCGCCATGCTTTCTGCTGTTTTTTACTTGTTAGCACAAGAGATTAACCCATGTCCAATGAATACATTCATCTTTTGGTAAGCCAAAAAACACTTCGGCTCTGGACATCCAAAAACCCTCTTTCTCTTCATTGTTTATCAAGTTCTGCTACGGTTCACTTCCGGCTCAGTCGGCGAGTATGTTCTTCATTGAGATGAGCTGCATTAGCGCTTCTTCTGATTGGTTAGTCGGCGGTGTTATGGCCAATGAATGCTGCTACGACCATCGAGCTGTTTTAGCTCCCCAAAAAATGACACAAACATGCATGAACCCATCTGAATGTGACTTGATACATGTTTTTGATAAGCAAACAATAATAAAACAGTCTATAAATGTCTGAAAAGTTGAGGAATTGCTAGAAACACCACTAAGCATCCATATTACCATAGCTTTTCTTTTACCCAAATCATGTCATGACCCCTGTAACATTTTCTAGAAGGCCATTTTAACTTACTCAGTTGTACATCAGAGAGAAATTGTGTCTTTCAGCATGGCACTCTTTAAATAACCTTCGAGACGGTTGTCCCACATTGGCATTTACAGTAATTGCTTGTCTAAAGATCCCAACACCTTCATATTACCTCAGAGGAAAGAAGACAGCTGTATCACAGTCCTTTGTTTTTCTTTCCCCTTTACTGCTTTTCACCTCATTCTTTGAATCTCTCGTCTTTAACACTGGCCACCACATCCCACTTAGGAGTTCTGACCAACAGTAGAGCCACTGCCAGCAACGCCAGCACCACACCTAAACTAGGAGGCCCACAGGGACTGAATTCTTGAGTCAGACCTGAGAGAAGTGGTGCTAAAACTCGGCCCACAGCTGTGACAGACTGTCCAGCGCCAATTAGTGTTCCACTAGCATGGGCCCCACCTCGCTGAAGCTCTAGGTCAGTGATGCAAGTGCGTCCGATTGTGGTAGAAATGGCAAAGAAGGTAGAAGTCAGCAGGACCTGCCATACATTTGGTGCTGTTGCATACAGGAAGATCAATGAGCTGGTGAGCACCGTAGAGTGCAGCAGTAAAGCAGACATGTTGTTAGCATAGAGATGTGTAACCGGGCCCACCAAAAACCCAGCAAGGGCTCCAAGCATACTGCTGTAACTGATGAGATATCCCGTCATTTTTGGCTTGAGTTGAAAGCGTTCCTCCATGGCCAAGGTGAAGTTACTGTAGTACAGCATTATAGCTAGAGCCATGAGAAGGCGGACTATGAAGACGTCCCACATGTCTGAAGAGGCAACCATGCGGATGTGGAACCACACGGAGGTCAGCTGTCTCCATGCGGATTGAAAAATGGACAAGTCCATCCAGCTCCAGCCTTCATGTGTTGATTTTTCTTTGTACTGTACTGTTTGACTTTTGTAGGTACAGTTCTGCTGGATTAAATTGTTGGTGTGGGGTTTGCAAGATTTGGATTTTCCATTGGCGTTAGCATCAATGGCATGAGTCATAGTCTCCCTCCATGGCAACAACCAGACTAACCCTGAGATAGAATCTGAATCAATACACTGGTTGAAAAAAAATTCAAGACATTGTATGGGGTTGATTGAAAGTAGTAATGACTTATTTTGGTATCTACACCAATACTCTTTCTTACCAGCATTCAAAAGGAAAATGGTCGCACAGACAAATGACGACAAGTAGAATCCTCCCTCGTGCTCGGTGAGATACCCCCCCACCATAGGTCCTAGGATGAAGCCCACACTGGAGGCAGCATTGAAGTGTCCCATCACTAGAGGGCGCTCTTTTTCAGACACCAGATCTGACAGGAGTGCTCGGCAGATCGACAGTGAGTGTTTGAAAAGCCCTTTAAGAGTAAAAAATTCACATTAATGTGAACATTCAAGCAATGCAGCACTACATAAGCTCTCAAATCAAAAGTCTCGACCGAGACTCACCCACTGGAATCCTGGCCAGCACAAAGAGTGCAATGTTAGTGGACAGACCCAGCAGAGCGTATCCAAAGGCACTGAGCACAAGACATGTCAGCAGGGAATAACGCCTCCCTACTACATCACTCCAACTTCCCTGTGAATGAAAACACTGATTTTATTAACTATAAAAGGAGCGATTTTAAATGATCACCAATTTACTTAAAGGTGTCTTTTTCACATTAAATTTAAATAAAATAACATTACCTAACAGGATAAAATGTATAAGCACCCCTACCACTATCAGTTAAATCTCACATTTATTTATTTATTTTTCAAACATGGTTGTTCAATTTTATTACAGTCTGAATCGTCTTGCAATTTTGTCTATTAATCATTTAATTTATTCAATAAAAAGTCCAGACTGTCATCGACACAAGAAAGAACAGTTGGCTGGTACCCCCTTGCAGTTTTGTTTGTCGGTGACAAAGGCAGCAAGTAAAGACATTCATTTTGCAGAGGTCATGATATTTGGGGATCTTGAATAAACACAAGTAATACAAGCTTTGGCTTGAATTTCATTTGCGGACACAGCCCTAAGAGCAATTATTATTTCCCATTATGGAGAATAATTATTTCTCATTATGCACTTGCTTAGTTTATCTTTCATGTTTATAGCTTATTTTATATCACTAAAGCAAAGAGCTTGAAATCAAAGTTATGGTCAATGAAAAGACTGTAAATCCAGAATGACCAAGTACAACTGGCCAAGACGAGTGAGTTTTACATCTAAAACTGAGACTTGACTATTGATAAAATTATTTAAACATAGTAATAATTTTACTTTATAATAACAATATTTTAACCCGTTATAAAGACAGTGAATTGGAGATCTCAAAATTTATATTTTTCATCAGATGCTTGAACTTGAAATAATTTAAGGGTCTTGTGTTGGGAAATACATCCTGCACCCTTCCTTGAGATCTTTGGAAGCTTGCATTTTAGTTAGTTCTTTTTTTTAAATCCAGTTCAGGTGTGTTTCTAAACTATCCTAATGAGTAAATGAGTTTCAAGCATCAGAAGAATCCCATAACTCTAACCTTATCAACGTACCCTTTTCATATCATCAGGTCATTTACAAATTGAATAGAAATCAACAAAAATGTTACTCATATTGCCTTCTTCACTTCCAAATCTCCCTCAACAACTCAAGAAACGTGCATCTACTTTGTAAGCTCAAGGAAGAAGGATCGGACTTGCCAAATAAATCTGCCAAACCCTCGGAGCAAACACTATAGGCATCTGCATACCAGCCTTCATTAGGTCACACACACACACGCAAACACACGCACACACACACACCCACCCACCCACACACACACACACACACACACACTGGGATCTGCAGACACCGCACACAATCGTAATGCAATATAAAAACTCAAATTGGATTTACTGTGTTGTCTCTGTTTCTAGCCTGCATGCATGTCATAGAGGCTTACTGTTTCAGTCTGTCTCCTCTAAGCGTGACATCTAAGAACAGACAAATATCTACTTCACCTCTTATTAACAAGCCCCGTGACCCTTCCAAATCAAACGGCTGCAGTGTTCACTTTTTACAGTAAGAAACATTAAGTTAATCATCATCGTTAAAGGTGTGGGTTGAAAATAGTAAATACTCAAATTAAACCAGCAAGTGAGGTGATAGCAGTCATCAAACTTACCACCACAGTGCTAGAGAAGAGCTGTAGCACACCATAAGTTGATCCTGCAACAACGTAAGAAAGAACAGTCTTAATGTCATAACACAATCTTCCAAAACCTTGTGATCTAAACCCTTCTTGTATTATATCATGGAAATATCGTTTGGGCCGGTGATTTTCTTAACATTATATTGTGTGTAGCTTTTTAAATCAGAAACATGATGCAGCCAATCTACTCCTTATTACAAACACATGCATGCTAACAGTAACAGTAGCAGAAGTAGACTGGTGAGTAAAAACAACTTAAACGGATCCCTTTAAGGTGCCATAATACATAAACTTGATTTTATTACATTTCTAGCATCTTTTATATAGTTTTCTTATCAAGACATGCTCCAAGTTGTATTCAGATTGGTTAATTCATGTTTGTGTAAACCTATATTCCTTTTTTGGGAGCTCAAAACAGCTCAATAATCATAGCAACTTGCATTATTTACGTGTCTCTCCCTGACCAATCAGATGAACTGCTAATGCAGCTCCTTTAAATGCAAAACGGATGCGCTGTTGGACCCAGAAGTGTTTTAACCTTTTACATTCTGGGGTGTTAACATATAGGGTTGTCATCATTTGTAGATGTGAGTGATTACTTTGTCTGATGATCACAGGAAGAGCTGCAAATGGTCTCATTTTGTCAACAAGAGTCAAATGTAATTGATAATATTGCATAGATTGCTAAATGCTGCGACTGGAGCGTATATTCAGTTTTATTTCAAACCTGTTGGATTTTGGGGTGTCAATCGTCATAGATCATTTGAAGATTATGTAATTTGACAAATAAATAATAACTGAATGTGATTTTTGAGACTTTGAGTTGAACTTTGATGTATATTTTATGCAATAAGGGTATGTAAATCACAGTATTCAATTCAAAAATCTAATTCTGGAACAATATATTTTATTTAAAATACTCGCCTTTTGTAAAATCCAAGTAAAAAAACAACAACAAAAGGATACATATGTTCTCAAAACAGAAGGTTTAAAGTGAGAATTATGTTTTGATGAACCCAACAAAGCTTTGCAGAGTTTAAGATGTTAAAGAGATGCTCAACTTTGATGTTTCATAGAGGTTTGACTGAGAGGTGAGGTTGCTCAGCAGGGGTTGTGGCAAAACATAGCAGTGGGAGGAGCAGGGGTAAACAGTATATTTGGTAGAACCTGCGAAAACACATAACACCAAATACAATGGGAGCCACTCAGGGTTGACCACCGCAATATCTCATTGGAAACTCCACCTTGTAAGAGTATCATGGGACTGAAATGTATAAATGCTATAGCATTAGCCAGAATCTTCAGCATGGGTAATAGGAATATTGCTATGGGGCAGCTGAAAGATCCAGAATTCTGTAAAATGTATTATTAACAAATGTGCAAGTAAAAATGTACTGGCTTGCAAATATTGTTTTTTGTTTATTCAAAATAATATTTTTTAATAAACATTTCACAAAGCAAAAAATTGTGCTTTACTGTACAATATGTCAGGGAGCTTGTGGTCTCTTTCAGTCTCTTGAGCAGGGCTGTAACTAGTTTTACTTCAGGGTTATGGACAGCATAGTACATGAATTGGAATGTGCAACTTGAGAGCTGAAGTTGACCCTGAATTAAAAATTTGAGAAATTTCTTCACTTAGTTGAATAACCCTGCAGGCTGAATTCAAAGGGCTATTTCCCCCCTGGAATGTACTTTGGACAACCGTGCTATGATAACTGTGTAGCCTATATTCTCTGGTGATTGATGATGATTGGGCAAACTGTTTGATAGGAAAGTTGTAGACAGCTTCAGGTTGTAGTTAATGGTGGGGGTTGCCATCTTTGGGTACAATGTTGATGTTTGAGGTGCTCAAAACGGACACAATCAAACGACAAGTTTGTTTTGGTACTCATTAATTTGGTAGACCAAGCTCTCGTTAGAATCCACAAAAAGCATCCCTAACATTAATCCAATGTCCTGTTTTACTATTGATAGACAGCAGTTGAGTTCATTTGCTTTCACTGTGCTTTTGTGAAACACTGTATGGAGAATATATTAGTAAACGAAACTAATAAATTCAAATGAAAAACATATATGTCGAACAAGTTAAAAAGCAAAACAAATCCAAACGCACTTAAAATAACATAATTAAATAAATGACCTAATAAAAAAATTAATAGGTGATTGCTTAAATAAAAAAGTAAGTAAATAAACAAATAAATTAATAAAGAAATAAACTAGCAAATAAATAAATTTCATATATTCCTATATCTTTATTTTGTATTTGCTCATTTGAAAATGCCTTGTATATGTTTTATTGCACATTTGTTTCTGTGTAAGGAATGAATCCAAAGTCTTGACCTGTCCAAATCTGACTCCACACGGCAGTGTGGTTGTTTTTCATCCCTCGATTTAAAATAAACTTTTCAACATAATTTCAATAAAGACAGACTACGACTTTCAGTCCGATTTTCTCTTTACTTTTCAGCATAAGATTTAATGAACAGCAGCACGCATGGTGACAGAACCGACTCTGAAAACTGTACCCATATCCCTCCATAGGTGGGGCATATATGCAGAAAGCTATCCTCGCAGATAAGTTTCATGTGGCAGATATTTTGTCTCTAGCTGCGTATCCCTATCAGAAAAGCGTCACTCCGTTTAAGTCAGACTGTCTTTTTCATGGACTCAAGCTTTTAAGGTCAGACTGTCTTTTCATGGAGTCAGGTCCGATTTCTGAATTAAATAAATGTTTAATCAGGTCACCTAATTGCCAAAACACCCACGGCAGTAGTGGATAAGTGAATCAAATAAAACTCAAATCTTCACGACTTACCTACAATCCCAGCCACTGTAGGACTCGCTCCCAGAAACTTGACATGGTGACTGAGAAGAGGGATAATCATGCTGACCCCAAAGAGGTCCTGAAATAATAACACAGACAAAAAAAAGATTAGTTGTGAATGTCAAAAAACCAAACAGCACAATAAACAGATTTATTGCCGTCCTATTTGCAAAGAAGTGAAAGTAAAGTGAAAGTGACCAGTTGGTCAGACATGGAGTGACCCATACCCAGAACTTGTGCTCTGCATGTAACCCATCCCAGTGTACACACACACAGAGCAGTGAACAAACACACTGTGAACACACTTGCTCAAGAGCACCACAGCTGTAGTTGTTGAAGATGGGAGAGCAAGTGTTTCTTCACTAACACCATCTTCAACTCTGGGGATCGAACCGGCAACCTTCAGATTACAATCTTCTTATCCACTGTAATAAAACTGGCACGTTTTTTTGTAAGTGAAAGAGAGAAAGCAAATGAACTCAACTGCAGTCTATCAAAAGTAAAGCAGGCCTTTGGATTGGTGTTAGGGATGCTTCGTGCAACCCCTATTTTTTTTTCCAGTTTATGATTTCTCAAAAGTGCTTCAGGAGACCATCCCTGGTTGGTGGAACAAACTCCTTGATACTGGCTTTTGTTTTCGTTGTTCTGTTTTATTAACTTCCTTCTATGTTTGATTGATCAGCTGATCTGATTTCTATTGTAAGCAACTCCCATATTATCTCTCCCCCTACTGTAAATCACTTTAAACGCAAGTCTGCCAAATACAGAAATGCAATGTAAATTCATGACTATGATTAGAACACGTCAAATTGATTTACTCTGGAATAAAAATTATACATCACAGAACACACCTTTACATTTCCAAACTAAATTTAACAGCCCTTTTTCTGTTTTGTTTTGTGTTTCCTCTATCGCTCAAAAGTTGGAAATTCTACAATGACCCAACCACACCAAGGTTTTGAGATAGATTTGAACCTCATTGAGCTGGTGTGGGGCTGATTTGTAGATAAGTTCATCGATAAATTCCATCCTTTTTTTGGCTTAGTCCCTTATATGGGGTCGCCACAGCAAAATGAACAGCCGACGTATATGTTTTATGAGCATATGTTGCAGCGGATGCCCTTCCAGCTGCAACCTATCACTGGGAAACATCCATATAAAGACATTCACATCCATCCATACACTACAGAAAATTTCAGCATATCCAAGTCACCTGTTTCTCACGTATTTGGAGTTGTTTAGGAAACCAGAGCACCCGAAAGAAACCAATCCATTTTTTACCCATACAGACACAAATATCAAACCAAACAACACATTCCAACAATAACCCAAATAAGAGAAAAGCAACAGAGGAAAAGCACAATACTTAGGAACAGTGATAAAATTTAATAATTAATCACAATTATCATCAATGGCTATAAAATCTATAAATTAATGGACAGTACCAGAACATTTGGCTATGAGTGCCAATTTGCATTTTAAACAGTTATACAAAATTGTAAATACTATGTTTTATTACAGATGAAAATCTATCCAAGGCGTCACGGTGGTGCAGTGGGTAGCACGGTCGTCTCACAGCAAGAAGGTCACTGGTTCGAGCCTCGGCTGGGTCGGTTGGCATTTCTGAGTGGAGTTTGCATGTTCCCCGTGATCGCGTGGGTTTTTTCCAGGTGCTCCGGTTTCCCCCACAAAGTCCAAAAACATGCGGTATAAGTGAATTGGGTGAACAAAATTGTCCATAGAGTTTGAGTGTGAATGTTTCCCAGTGATGGGTTGCTGGTGGAAGGCCATACGCCGCATAAAACATATGCCTGTAGAGTCCGCCGTGGCGACCCCGAAAGAGAAAAAGCCGATAATGGAAGGATGGAGAGTAAAGAAATAGCTCTAAATGCTTGTTATGGCCTGTATACAGTTAAACCATTTCAGCACTTCACTCTTAATCTATGTTTTAATTTTTCATTTTTAATCACTATGCTTTTATATGACTTGTTTTTATGCTTGATTATATTGCATTTATTTTTATTTCTTGTTTTCAATGTAAAGCACTTTGAATTACCCTGTGTAAGAAATGTGCTATACAAATAAACTTGCCTTGCCTTAAAATATTTTTATTTTCCAACCAATTCATTGCTAACTAGTTTTGCTACATTTTACATGCAGGCTATTTTAAGCTATTTAAGTTTCCATGGAAATGAATACTCTTTGCACTTGTAGATACTTAAATTGTATAAAATGCCATATCCACTCACCGAGGTTTACAAAGAACAGCGAATAAAAAAAATCCTTAAACATTTTAAATGAAAAAAAAAGTATAAAACTAAATGATAAAACAGTTTCCACCAATAGAACAGTCGGGTTTTTTTCTGTCCCATGCAGCCAAAGCCTTGATTAAAGTCACACTGCAGCTCCTTCCAGTGTCACGGCACTTTCTATTAAACTTAAACATCTTCGCTGAGAAAAACAATCTCTGATGAATACAAGTAAGAAAAATCTTCGCTGGGCCCTTATTCACAAAACCACATATATAATAAATAATAATAATGCCAAGATCACAGAATTCTGAGCACCTAAATCATGAATTTAATTTCATAAAAAATAAACCCCTACTAATAAAATTCAAGATATATTTTAGGAGGCAACCGAACAATAGCACTAGGTTAAAATCAAGGTATAGTTATTTAAATAAGTGTCATGTCCATTATTACAACTATGTAAAACTTATTGACAGCAGTCTGATATCATTCTGGTCCACGCCAAGACCGGAAGCAGCACCGGAATAAGACGGTACTCACCATAAACCCCACCACGTACACACAATGTATAATGTGCCTTGGTTTCCATTGTTTAAGGCTGTTGGCACATTTAGTGTTTTTCATTCTCACGCATTGACAGAGCTGAGCGCAGTCAACGCGGAAGCGACGAACAGCGTTGCTAGGCTGCTCCTGACTAACCCCGCGTGGTCTGTACCATCTCTCCGTTAAAAAGGGGGTGAACCGTTAGCTTGAGAGAACAGTTCATCGGTGAAATTATTAATGCCACGCTATTATCGTATTATAATTAATCAAATAAATATTTATATATTTATTTATTCTCGTACGTTGGCGTTGTTATGCATTAAACGGTAGAGAAACGGTTTACTTGACATGACTGGTCTCTTGTTTGTGGTACAGTCCGATGAATGCGCGCGCACTGCACTTGAACCGCAAATATTGCAGGTGAGGAAACTTATTTCTTAAACTATTTATTTACTTATTGGAATAATTATAAACATAAAAAGGATAACAAAAAGAAAGAAACAGAAATAGACCAGTGTACTTGATTTCATAACAATGGAATCAAACACGGTAAACTTGTAAAAAATAAAAATTTGCTCTCTTAAAAAAATCTTTATTTTAAGCACCATGTTGGCTTTGTTGTGATTATTACTGCTGAGCAAGTTATTGATTCGAATCTTGGGCAAGGGGGCTTTCTGGGAATACTTTAAAATTGACATGGATTTTTTTAAAAAAGCTAAAAGTTTTATGCTGATTATAGCTCAATTTGTGCTTCTAGATGTTTCTTTAACTTATTTGAAAACATTTAACAAAAGGAAAGTATATTGTGGATTCATCTTTAGATCCTCAAAAGTGCATTTTGGTTGATTAGATCATCTCACATTGCAAAGTTTCTTTAACATTGTTAGATTTTTAAAAACAGTTTATTGTAATTTAACATAAAGGTACAAAAGAGGAAATGTTAGTAAATCGAGTACAACTCTGGAGTGGGACATACATAAAAACAGACATAAGAATGACAATATTACATTAGTTAAGCAAAGAAAAGAAAAAAGAGAAAGAATGAAGATCAAGAGGAGTAAAAAGCGATTTGCAGATTAATAATAAGATAATACGAAAGTATATCAAATAAGTTTTCCAAGCATTTTTGTTGACAGAATTTACAAGAAAATTGTAACATTAACAATTATGACGCGTTCACACTTTTTTTTAAACATGCTATATAATGAGAAAATCTGTTGAGGGTTAAATATTTTGTAAATATAAATATTTTACATTTTTCAAATATTGACCTGAAAGAACTGCTGAAAATAATCACAGCATCTAAATCAACGACATGCGCTCTCTAGATCCTGTACCAACAAAATTACTGAAAGAATTGCTACAAATAGCTCAAAAAAGTTTTTAAATATTATAAATTCTTCTCTATCGCTAGGTTACATTCCTAAACAGCTAAAAATGCAGTAATTAAACCACTAATCAAGAAAACGCACCTGGATCCTACTGAGTTATCCTACTATAGACCAATCTCTAACCTTCCGTTCTTGTCAAAAATATTAGAGAAAGTTGTAATAGCACAGCTCAGATCCTTCTAACAAAAGAGCAACTGTTATGAAGAACTTCAATCTGGATTCAGAGCGCATCACAGCACAGAGACTGCGCTGGTTAAAATTTCAAATCATCTGTTACTTGATTGGCATCAAGGGAATATCTCTCTTCTAGTTCTGCTAGATCTCAGTGCAGCCTTCGATACGATAGATCACAGGATTCTCCTCGAGAGACTAGAGAACGATGCAGGCATCCATGGCCAGGCTCTAAGATGGTTACTCTAAGAGTTAACTTACCTCTCTGACCAGAGTCAGTTTGTTCATGTAAACGGAGATTCATCGGACACAATAGCAGTAGATTATGGAGTTCCTCAACGATCCCTTTTGGGACCCATTCTATTTTCAATATATATGCTGCCCTTGGAAGAATTATTAGAAAACATGGGATTAGTTTCCATACCTATGCAAAGACACCCAGCTCTTTATCTCAGCAAAATCCTTTAAAGGAAAATTAGTGCACGTTTTCATGGATTATTGTAACACTCGGTCTTATTATTTGTGAACACTGTCACAAAAATAACAGTAAGTCCAGAACGCAGCAGCTAGAGTTCTCACAAAGTTTTTTGCTCTCTTCACTGGCTTCCTGTACAATATTCCATTGACTATAAGATACTGCTCCTAAGGTGCTGAATGGCTTGGCTCCGCTCTACCTGAGCAGTCTCCTCTCACGATATATTCCACTCGCTCTCTCCGATCACAAGAAGCAGGACTATTGATTATTCTGCAGATTAGTAAATCCACCAGAGGAGGAAGAGCGTTCTCATATAGAGCCCCGAAGCTCTGGAACAAACTCCCGGATGTTGTCCGGAGCTCAGCTACGCTCACAGAGTTCAAAACTAAATTAAAAACATATCTGTTTAATCTAGCATTAAAGTAATTATCTCTTGGTATTTGTCTAAACAGATCTGGTGTGTGAGCGCAATATACATACAAACTGTTGAAAAAAACAATGTGGTTCAATGTTCCTCTCTAATCTATCCTCATCATTTATCTCTCATCCTGCAGCTGATGCTGATCACTTGTTTGTTGTTTGTGTTACAGTTTTCTAACCCTTGTTTCTCCATTTGTTAGTTTCTGTTTTGTCTTTGTTTGTTTTGTTTTTTCAGGTTTGAACCTCTGAACTTGTGACCATAAACTTAACTTGTCATTCTAGAGCTCCATCTGCTGGTAGTTTCTCTGATCTTTTACACATCTACTGCACTTTGATCCGTGAGTTTAGATGTGTTGCTCCATTTCTATTTATGAGGTAATAGTTCTCAGTCTGCTATTATAACTTATGCGCAATCTACGCAATGTTTCTTTATGAAAATAGCAATCTTCATTTTTTTTAAGAACAGTGGAATACAATGTCATCTTTTTTTGCTGTCAACTTAAACATTGCTGTTTCATTATCATAGAATTGTCATTTTAAAATGACAGCCTACTTCACAGTTGCAGGATTATTGTACCATCAAGAGCTTTTCAGATCAATTAAGTGAAGTGCCTACAGAAAATGTGAAAAAATATATACATTTACTAAGAACAGCTACATAGTAATGATTTTGCCTTTAACAATACTTTCAGAGTTTTAAATAAGCTTTCTAAGATTGTATTCTATGTACATTTTTTTTGCAACAAGTTATTATTTGAGCAACTTTATCCTTTCTGTCGTCTCTAACCAGTCTTTTGATCCCTCCACTCTGACAGCATCAAGGTGTTTTTGTCCAATTTATATAAATAAAAAGCCCCTTTCTAATATTTGGTTAAACATTAACAAGTAATCTATATTACCTCTAAATATGATCCTTTTGTGTAAAAGGATGTACCTAATAAAGTGGCTGGAGTTTGTATTTTGGGAATATGAGCTTGCTTTACTGTAAGATGATGATTTTTCTTGATCATTTCCGTACTAAAATGTGACATGGAATCTTGTTTTCAAATCCTCTTTGGCATTGGACATTTCATGATCCCATTGCAGCTGATTGATCAACGTTCCCAAAATAGTTTTAAACATGCTCACACGCACCCACACAAGAGGTCCTCACATCCATTCCTAACTTCTTGTACTGAAGGAATTCATTTGATTCAGTATAACAACGTCATAATTAACTTCATTGGGAATAATGGGTTCCAATAAAAGCAGAGTAGCACTAGCATTCTTCATAGATGAAAAGTACGGTTGTTTTTCAACACTATAACTGGATAATGTGTGCGAGGTAAATTTAGCCACTTGGGGGTCTGAGTATATATAAAACAACCCCTGCTCTGCTGAAACAGACACTTTGAATTTATGACAGAGGAGGCATTCCCATCAACCAGTCTACACTGGGCATCTGCTGCAATTATTTTTTAAATTAGAGTGCATACATGGACCTCATGACATGAATGGTAGGAAAATCTTTTGGTTAGCCTTGTGGTTCTTCTTCAATGACTTGCACAGATTGACAGCACAGTGATAATTGGTCACACATGTTTGTCTGCAAAGTGTAAGATGCCCCACTGGAAATATAATGAGGTTTTTCAGTTTTCCACTCATTGAGTTTCAGGCTATCTAACATGCATTAGATACTCAAGGTTTTCTGCTTCTCAACACTGCTGCTTGCACTTAAAAGAATAAAAACAGTTGACCTGTGTGCAAATTTACATGCAAAAAATAATCTGTTTGTGAAAAATACACAAATCTGCAAGAATCTGATGTTTGGGCACACCTCTTTTTAATCACATTAGCCATATGGCGATGCTTTTAATGGAGGCATGAGACATATTACCACTGGTCTGTGTTTGTACAGCTAGACATAGTATCAAAGAGACATAATGACCTCCATTTATGCCAAAATGAATGGTAAAACTGTCTATTTAGATGACTAAATATTAGCTTACACACTAAATATAGTACCAGTTCAGAAATCAGTTTAGTACATTTGCAAATTCAATTAAATCACAGTTTTGTATACTGTTCATCTACTCTGCAGGAGTTCAACAGAGGTTTTTGCAGGCAGCCGATTGGCCTCAAACAAGTGACAACTCCTCACTTCCCCCCTATATTAAGATGAAGTGCCTAAGTTGTAATATCTTGACTGGCCATTTGAGGCTGGTCCCAGACGATTCCAATTGAAACCCATAGTAAAAAAAAACTTGTACGCTTACATCCGCAATGAAGACTTCTAATACCTGGCTTCCTGGAATTAAAAAAAAAATGTAATAACATGTAACGTTATCAAACCTTTCTCTTCATAGCCTGTAATCCAGCCGTATCCAGATGGGAACCGCTAAACGCCACAGACTTCAACTCTTTCACAGCCTTCCACCAACAAGTAAGCCTCCTTTAATTTAGTAGAGCAATTATTTGCTGGTCGACTGTTCGTAGTGTGATCCAAACATGTCACGACCGTGCAAGTCTATTGGATAAGGTGGATTGATCGCATTGATGGAGAGGAGGCTTTGTAGCTCCTGCCCGCAAGGGCTTTGGCTTCGGCCGCGCCTGCTTTCCGCTCCCCGGTGCGTCCGCTATCCGCCAAAGTGAGTTATCAGATGATGCGCTACTTGCATCTTCTGAGGACTCCTGTGCACCTGATGATGCGATCTCCACTGTTGCATTGGAGAGAGAGACGGCGCATCTCCCGAAGGAGATACATCGCTCTCCCCCTCTGGGGTGATGGCAGATTGTGCTGCGGAGGAGATGGCCGAGTTGCTTACCCAGGCTGCCAGAGAAATTGGAATGCAGGTGGCTCCGCCCCTCGCACCCAAAATCTCCAGGCTGGACACATGGTTTGTTGGGTCACGCCGGGATTATACCCCGCAGCCGGAATCGGTAACTGACCAAAACTTGGAAGGCACATCTTAAAGTGGGGTTGGTCAGTCTCCCCTCTCTCGCTCTCCTTGACGGCACGGTACGAAGCGATTCCTCAGGTAGAGCAGGTGCTGGCGGTGAACTTAAGCCGGGTAACCCTGCCGCCTGCCATGAGCAGCAAAGGCTTCCAACCCGCCAGTTAAGCCTGTCGTTGGACCTGACTTCGAGGGCTTAGGCTGCTGCGGGTCAAGTTGCCGCTGCCCTGCATGCCATGGCAGCTTTTCAGTTGTTCCAGGCCAAGGCCCTGAAAGATATGCAGGAGAGGAGTTGTGGCCTAGGTCTTACAGAAGATCTGAGAGTGGCTACTGACTTTGCGCTCAAGGTGGCGAAAGTTGCAGCTAACTCGCCTGGCCACACGATGTCTACGTTAGTAGTCCACAGCCACTATCTTTGATTGACCCAGTCTAAGATGCTCTCACACAATCGGAAGCATTTTCTCAACACACCTGTGGTCCCAGATGGCCTCTTCGGCGTCGCCGTAGATGACTTTAAGCCACGGGTCTCTACGATCAGGAAGCAGGCAGTGGGTCTGGGAGAATTTATAGCGATGCGTAGGAAGAGACGTGGCAGGTCCCTTTCTAAGTCGGCTCCCCAACTGCCTGCTCGACACCGGAGAAAACCTCCTCAGTCCTCCCCTGATCGTCAGCCCCCACATCAAAGACATCGACCAAGAGCAGCTACAAGGAGTCGCCCGAAGAGCAGTCCTGTCCAGGGCCCCCCCCAACATAACCAGGGAAAAAGGTCCCATCAATCTACATTCCTACTCTTACATATGGCCATGAGCTCGGATACAACTGGCCGAAATGAGCTTCCTCCGCAGGGTGTTCGAAGGCTCCCTTACAGATAAGGTGAGGAGCTCCGTCACTCGGGAGGAGCTTGGAGTAGAGCCGCTGCTCCTCCACATCGAGAGGAGCCAGCTAATGTGGTCCTGCCGGGACAGGCCCCGGGAAAGACCCAGGACTCGATGGAGAGGTTATGTCTCCAGATTGGTCTGGGAATGCCTCTGTATCCCCCGATAAAGCTATAGGAAGGGTCCTTGGTGAGCAGCTCTGGGCATCTTTCCTTAGAGTGCTGCCCCTGCGACCCTGCCCCAGATAAGCTGATGAAGATGGATGGAAAATTCCAATCATTTTAAAAGCTGCCCATGTTTTAAAGACCCACCCAACAAAAATTTTCTCACCCCAACATAACCAGGAGTAGTCCAATCTAGCAACATAGCTGAGTTGATGTTGAAAAAGTTGAACAATTGGAAGAAATCTGCTTCCTTCAACCAATCAGCTTACTCTAGACTAGAGACTCATTTCTGGAGGGAGGTCTAAGCCAAAAAAGTGTATTTAATTGGACACCT
This sequence comes from Danionella dracula, assembly GCA_900490495.1. Classification (NCBI taxonomy): domain Eukaryota; kingdom Metazoa; phylum Chordata; class Actinopteri; order Cypriniformes; family Danionidae; genus Danionella; species Danionella dracula. The sequence continues at coordinate 8,899,315 of UELW01000245.1, forward strand.
GCTGCTGCAACCTCCTGCTTTCCCCTTTGATACATAACTGGAAGTGACTGAAATGCAGGCCAACTGCGGCTGACTTCATAAATAAGCAGGTTCTCATTCACTCCTATTTTAAAACCAAGGGTCAATCCCTCGCTCTCCCTACTCTAGCCCAATATGAAGTGACGTTTGCCTATGGACTTGCTCAAAGAAAGAAAGTTTTTTTTCTGCACAGATCTCTATTTATTGATCAATTAAACTATCTACGTGCACAGTTCTCCACTCTAAATTCCCATTAGGACCTGATTTGTGTCTGATTTGAGATTTGTGTCAGATTTTTTAAACCCTGCTGTTCCCTGGCTTGCCCCTCCAACCCCACCTTTGTTTGTTTTCCCTGTTTATTAACATGATGCTGCCAACAACCCAAACACACAGATTTATTTGATAGATTTAAACAGTTTTACAGTTATTTTATACGACTCCAATGTGTATCGACTTTATTAACCCTTTAACCACAAATGTCCAAACACCTGAACATTATAGATCAAGCATAAAGCAGCTGTGATCAAACTACTAAAGCTACTGTTAGTTTGTAGTATCCAAATTAGTATGCATACAGTAGGGGTTGCCACTAAAACAAACCACCCTTCAGAATTCTCTCCTCAGTTTGGGGTTTGTAATCTGCCAGGCTGATCTCCGGGGTCTTTATTTTCATTCCTCTCTCAGCTGATGCTCCAGTGGGTGGTTATTTTGGAAATCTCATTCTTAAACCACTCCTCTGAGAGTGGCAGCAGGCACCTTCACTCAACTGACCAAAATAGCCCAAAGGGTGGCTCTAAACTGGTGTGCTGTCACTCCCCACTGTCAGGATCCAGACTTTGACACTCACACAAAAACATTGAAGCAAAATAGAGTCCTAGCACGGACATTTGTTTTAACATCCAATAATCAAAAACTGGACTAGTTTACCCACCGGCTGTGAGGAGTTACATAATTTCAGCACTTCCTTCATGTGCAGCAGAGGAGTGTCCCTTTAAACAAAAAAAAGTGTGATCAGAGTTGTGTCTCAGGATCATGAAGTTACATATAGCAGTATTTTTTGCTGGGCTCTTTGGTGCTTTGGCAACCCTTTTTATTCTTTTATCTTTTGGCACGGACTATTGGCTCTTGGCTTTTGAGACCTGCAACAACGACACGTCTATTTTCAAGGTGGGTGAATGAATAAAGTGTTCTCTCAATTTTTTTAAGATTAGGAGAAAATCGATGTGCACAAGTTTTGAATTGCTCTGACTAGTTGAAGCATGCTTAAGACACCATTATTCACTTCAGAAGTCCTCCGCAAAGATCCTTGGTTATTGGCATATTTGGTTTCCAAGCAGTGACAGTCATATGACATCCTCAGACGTCACTATTTACGGTCTCATAGATCCAGACTATCACATGCTGCTCTCTGATACTATGCTAATTCTACATAGCTAAACTGGAATCTCAAAGGAGTATCTATTCATAGCAGTTACACGTGAATAGGTTTTCTCTATTTATGCGCCTAAAGGAGGATACTTAACAAATACAGGATTATTTCAGCTAAGACATTTGCAGCACTTATGTGTTTACTATTTTTTATTACAATTTTTTTGTTTAAATGTTACATTTTTTAGCTCTTTTAAAATTGGTTTTAATCATATGTCTTCCTTTTTTGTCCTGTTGTTTAGATCATTTTAGAATAAAGTGTATAACAAAGTTCCTATTACAAAATCTTTTGCCCTGTAGATGTATGTGCATAAGCATAAGCCAAATCACAGCGTTATGCTTTATTTTTCATGTGTACTCTTTTAAAAGCTCTCACAATGAAAATAACAAACTGTGTAGTTGTACTATACAAATACTGTAATTACTGCATTATATGAGTATACAGTATGTTACAAAATGTAAAAAACTAAATATAGGTATTTTATGGTACCATTCTGTAATTGTGTACATCTTATTTTATTTTTACAACGATAACATGCCATAGTTTAAAAACATAGATAGAAAATATACTTTATGGGATAAATGTTTCAAGATTCAGAATTTAATTTGTGACCTAAATACTGCATGGAATTGTCAAAAGTGGGAAAACTGGGCAAACCACAGCAGGCTAAAATGTAAAAAAAAAAATGTTGCAATCCCTAAGATAGCAGTATATGGTGTTTCTATTTCTGTCCCATAGAATTATCCAATAGCACTTCCTCTTTAACTGTTAATCCACATTAGGCCTTTGAGAAGCTGCTTTTGAAGCAACTGCTACATAAAACATTTTATAAAAAATTACACAAAAGTACTTTTCATTCTCATCTATAACTTGTAAATCCTGTCCAAACAATTTTGAGGAGAAACTCATGTAAGCGCAAGAAAAATATAAATACATATTTTCTTCAGTCAGTGACAATCAGTCATTTTGCTGTGATTTAAGTTGAAGTTGCTTCAGTATGATCACAGAAGAAGAACAGGACAGATTATAGTACTGGTGTTTATTTACAGATGACTTTACAGCCAGTTTTTGCTGTATAAGTTATAGTATAAATGAAAAAAAATTGACATTTAGGTCACATACAAATTTGAATCTATAATTTTTTTTATATATTTCGTATTTGGATTAAAATATACTTATGGATTGAACCCTGATTGTGTATGATTATAAAAGGAGATTTACTTATATTAATTCTTGAAAGGTTTATGTTGAATGTAATTTTACAAAAGAGAAGTTATTTGCTATTTACAAGGTCTCAAAGACATTGGCCATTTTTTTACATAATTTAGATGGTCTGAGATGTGGCCAGTATGCATAAAAGTGTGCGTCTTGTGTAAAAACTATCTTAAAATAGCAACACTTGTAAGGCCTGGAATCAAACCTTTTAGAGCTGTTTATCATGTTTATCAAGAATTCTGTAATTAATATTGATTAAAGATTAATCCCAGGCCATGCGGAATTAAACATTATCATTTAAATTCCATCTTACCATGTTAAAGTCAGTTCTGAAGGAACATAAAAGGCTTTTTTAAATGTTCTGCCTCTTTTTGCTGCTTCCCGGCTCTCTAGTTTTTCTCCTCAATTAAAAAAATTACTCATGTAAGTGAATGTGTCTCTAGTGGACTGTCCAAATGTTTAAAGTGATTTTCTAGATCTTTAATCACAAAAACCTTGTCCAGCTTCAACCAAAAAGACAATGTACTTTGCGTTTTTTTAAATAAAAACATAAATAGCATGAATCCATATGTAGTGACTGTCTTCAGATTTGAAGTTTAGGAAATTCACCGCTCTTTAACAGCTGTGGGTTGCTCTCTGACACATGACCTTTGATCCTTTACAGACAGGCGACATATTGGTCAACAAGGGTCAGGACCAATATAGTGAAGAGAAGAATGTTACATTTGAGCATGAGGGCTTCTTTTGGCGCTGCGGGTTTACTGATGTCACGAATGACGATGACCTCTGGAAGTTCTGGTTTGGTAAGCATTGTATTTATAATTTTTTTTTAATTAAAAATCTGTATAGAATTATACAACAGTCTATGCAGTATTTTGTGTTAGAAATGTAAGTTTAAATATTCATAAGCACACATTTAGCAAAAATTTACAAAAAAACTAAGCTGAATGAACAAAATGTTGAGCGTCATGGTGGCGCAGTGGGTAGCACGGTCGTCTCACAGCAAGAAGGTTGCTGGTTCGAGCCTCGGCTGGGTCGGGTGGCCTTTCTGTGTGGAGTTTGCATGTTCTCCCCGTGATCGCGTGGGTTTTCTCCGGGTGCTTTGGTTTCCCCACAAGTCCAAAGACATGCGGTATAAGTGAATTGAGTAAGAACTATTGCCCATAGTGTTAAAGTGTGAATGTGTGTGTGAATGTTTCCCAGTGATGGGTTGCCGCTGGAAGGGCATCCGTCGCATAAAACATGTGCCAGAGAGTTGGCAGTTCATTCTGCTGTGGTGACCCCGAAAGGGAAGAAAGCTGACATGAAGATGAATGAACAAAATGTTATGTTGTGTACTGTTAACAGTAGTTCTTTAATATTAATAATGAACTAGCTATTGCTATTAATGAATTCAATTGGGTCTGTTTTGAAATCAAGATGAGATTCAGATCATTTCAATCTTCACGGAGCTTCTATATTAGCACATTTTTAAATTAACATTCACACTAATAAAACATGTTTGTATCATTCTTGCTTTAGAAAATATACCACATGAGAGGAGCTGTGTTGCAGCTTATCTTCTTCCCTTTCCGATCCCTGATTCCGACTACAACGTTACCAGCTATCAGTCAGCCTTGAGTATGTTTGCTTCTTTCCTTCTTGTGTTTTTTTTTTAAATAATTTGAAGAATGTTTTGTTGACAATGAACAAATTATATTTTAGTTATCATATAAACTTTATTCATTTTTGTAATAAAAAATAATAGTTGAAAACGTATGTTTTACGATTAAAAACTAAATTAAATGGAAAAAATGTAAAACGGCACAAAGACTGGCTAACAGACCGTTAATGTTGTTTACAATATTAATCATGCAAAAATACAGCAAGTGGCTTGCAACCCAGTAGCAATGATTTTATCTTAAAATATAAACTATTACAGTTTCAGTTCAATAATTTTTTTAAATGCACTTAATATTAAAAAGTTTACTGCGTTTACTTACACACCACAAATCTACAGATGTCTCTTTTAGAATTAACTCTTGTTTCTTTATTTTTCAAATGTTCAACCAAATCTTGTCAGCATCTGCTTTTAAAAATTATGTTTCTGAGAACAAAAGGGAAGAGATGCACAGAGTACTATATATTCTTCTTTCATTGGTGTCTATTGTTTTTTTTTTTGTTTTAATAAAAAAAAAATACAACTAAATAGACCTCAACATTTTTTTATTAAAGTTAGGATATTTCTACTTCGAGAAGCAAAGCAAAACTACTTTTCGTGTCGGATTGAGAGTAAAAAGTGCCAAAAGTGTATAAACAAAAATGTTTATTAAGTACCATGATATTAATAACAGGAGAACACCGTCAAATGTTGTAAAATCTTTCACAAAAATATTCTTAAATAAAAGTTTTCCATGTTCTCCAATAGTACAAATTACCTTAAAACTATACAAGTAAAAGCAAGAAAGTAAAATAGCAACTACTCACCTTGGAGTGACGTACATGAGCTATTAGGTTAATGCTGCTAATTCAGGCTGGTTGATGTTAATAAGAGTTATGAACTGATTCAGTCTACAGAGGGTTCTGGAGTGTCTCCATGCTGCTAGGAGTGGCCACTGTGGTGGCAGCCGGGTTCATCATTATCTGCGCGGCTCCATTTGCCAGTCATCGTCTTTATAAAGCAGGTGGCGGACTCTTCCTCATTTCAGGTAATTTCATAGTTAAAAATCACACATTGCAAGTATGTCTGTGTCTTTATTCCCTCCCTTTTAAGGCCAATATATATTTATCAAACCTACAAAATGCGAGTTGTGAAGGCTTTGCATTAACCCATTTATCAACCAAAGCATTTTTAGTTCTGCGCTCTGTCTACGCTGATCAATATTGGCTTGATGAAAATGCTAACTACTAGCTAACCATAAAACTATGGAAGTTAGCATCTGTCTTGTGCTGAGCTGGTTAGTTATTAGCATTCTAACTCTTATCAAGGAAATGGATATTAAGGATAAAAGTGTTGGTTGTATAGGGCAAAATACTTATAAACACACTTTTGATAAAGCAACAAAAAAAAAACATGGTGGGGGGCGTCATAAAGCCAGGAGACCATAGAGGAAACCTAATGATGAGCAAGGAGGTCGCCATAGACTGGCCCAAAAGTCGCTAACAGTGATGACGTCATCATATAATTTGCATAATTATACCTGTTTTGCGTGACTTACATTCCAAACCAATGGGTTTTTATCAATGCAAACATAAAATTATTCCAGATATATGTGTTTCATGTTCTTAAATGAACACATATGGTGTTATAAAACAAACATGTAATGCTAAATAAATACAAATTATATTGAAAAATAAATTAAATAATAATACAAACAATGAGAACGGAATGATGTTTAGCTGTTGCTTGAAAATGAAAGGTAATCTCTGTGATTTTAAACTAACGTTAATCATGTCTTTAGATCAATTTTGATTTCACAGTTTGGTTCAAGATATTAATATCTAAAAAGGTATTTTTATTGTGTCAAAAGGTTTGGTTACTTTGTATTATATGTGATGATGATGGATGTTGTGTGAGGGAGGTAAATCTCACACAGACATAGGCTTCTATTCTAGTGTAAATATGTAAATAAAACATTGTATAGAACTGATTTTTGTAATAAAGATCTACAATCTTGAAGCCTTGTGCTGGGAAAACCGGTAATTGTGATAATTGTGGAGTAGAAAAAACAATAGAACATGTAATACTTAAATGTAAAACATATGAAATGGAAAGATTAGAGATTAGGGAAATAATAACAGAGCCTATAACAAGTATCAAATCCTAATGGAAACAAAAACGTATAATGCAATGCTTTTATTTCCTAAATAGTCTAAGAATCATTTTAGAATATAAATAAATAATAATAGGAAAGGTTAATTTTCCTTTTTTTTAGATGAGGGACAAAGGAGAAGAAAGCACTTAGAGCTATGTGCTCTGAAAAACAAACAAGATGGAAGCAATCAGTCATTTGTTCAAGATCACATGACCGGGGAAAGCAAAACAAATAGGAGAAGATGAAGAATAAAATAATTTTGGGGTTAACCTTAAAATAATAATGGAAAAATAAAACCAAATTGTATCACAGTTAAACCAAAAGGTAAAGATAAAAAATACTCTTAATTCACACTAGGTCTTTGTGAAGCTGCTTTGAAGTAACTGTAAAAAGGCACTATTTTAAAAAAAAATTAATTGTCACACTTCAGCCCTGTGTGGCAACACATTAGTTCAAGGTGCAGGGGTAAGGATAGGGGAAGGGCAATTGGTGAGAAATTGAATTGGGTCTTATTGCACTTCCTGTTTCTTTTCCATTGGTCTACATCTCCATCTCTCTATTTTCTCTCTAGGTTTCTTCATTCTGGTTGCCACATTCATGTATGTTATCTGGATTGATGTCTTGGAAATTGTGGATCCATACAAGAAGAGCATTGAGTGCTCAAATTATCAGTTGAATGTGACGTATGGCCTTTCCTTCATGTTTGCTCCAGTAGGGGTGTTCTTTTGTTTCCTCGCCGGGCTTCTTTTCCCAGTGATTGGACATACAGTTCATCATCATTACAACTGAACATCACCATTAGCTTGGATAGACACAAACAAAACTATGTTCAAAATGCACGAAGTCTCTAAACAACTTGTTTAGGTTTCTGAATATGGTGACAGATGATGGTCTAGAGTGCAGTTCATGTAGTTTTAGGTTTTTCCGCTTCGGTGTTCAGACATCTTCACGTGTGAGTTTGTAGCTATTTTATTGCACAGAACTTAACACTTAGCCCATCTTTAAAGAACAACTACTTTTTATACTTCCTGTTAACAAATGCTCTGTTACATAAGCAACTTTTACTTTTAGGTTAGAAATTATTTGAGATTTATGTTTTTATTCATTCAAAAAGGAAATAAGCCACCAAATAGTTTCTAGCACTGCTTAAATAGTCTCCTGAAGATGTATATTGTATTTTATTTCAAATAGCACAGTACAAGTGTTTGCTTTGTACATATTTTTAGATCTTAAATTAGCTTGTATGTGTGAGCAATTACATGCAGTTGTTTTTGATTACCGGTATTTGTTAAAAAAAAACAGAGAAATGTCAGTTTTAAAATTAATAAAATCCCGGGTAGAATCTTTAATGAAATATTGATCAAGTGATTTAATTACTCAGCATCTCTCACAACACATTTTTTTTACCTGAAGGTACATCAACATTCTTAACTTCACTCAGTTGGTCACATTGCTTTTTTTTCAAAATAATTTGCTTTAATTCAATGTAACACCTTTAAAGTAGAATGTTACACATTAATACTGCAACCTAGTAGGGAAGTGTAAAAAGGTAATGATGACATATTATCAGTATTAATATAATTACCTTCTGTGTGCTTTTTAACCCTTGTGTGGTGTTCATATTATTGTTACTCAGGCGATGTTTGAGTAACCCTTGTGTGGTGTTCATATTATTGTTACTCAGGCGGTGTTTGTGGGTCTCGTGGACCCATTGCCTTTTGCAGATTTTAATTCACCCAATCAAAACATTTTATGTTAAAAACTTAAACAATAATTCCTTTAGCCAAGAAACAAGTGATATAAACAGCAAATATACTTTATTTATTGTTCTTTAACCTGATTTCTTCACGTTTAGAGTTTGAACCATGTGTGGTGTTCTCATTATTGTTACTTTGGCAGGGTTGCTGGCTCTGCTGGACCCATTGCATTTTGGCGCTTTTAATTCACACAATCACACAATTTTATTCTAAAATGTTATGTTTATGTGTGATTTATGTTTGTGTGGGAAGAGAGAATTAAGGTAAAGAATCTACCATTTTCACACTTTAACATGCCTCGGGTCCAGTAGAGCCGAACACCTTGTGTGTAATATAAATGTGTAGGGGGCGTACGTGTGGGGTCATAAAAAATCTGTTCTGATAAATGTTTTTCACAGGAAATGAGCCAAGCCCAGTGAATCTCAGCTTCAAATAATAAGTGCTTGTTTAATTTTTCTTCTGATGAAAACTAAAAATGGGTCCTACAGACCCGAACACCATACAAGGGTTAAATGGTTATGAATCATAATTCAGAGCTCAGGGTTCAGCTCATTTCCGTAGAAACAAATGCAAGCCTTGGAAGTGCACACAAACTTCACTCAGAACTGCAGATAGAACCTGGCTAGATAGATTTCAACTAATCTTCTGATACCCCGCATGTAAAACCAAGTTATGGATAACTAAAAATAGGAATGTTGGCATTAAATATGGTTTTATGGATAATTATGTAAGGATGAAAAGGTTTATCTGCAAGTCCACACACAGAACTGAACACGTTATTTATTTGACATGAAACAAAAAAAAAACGAATGGTGGTTAATTTCAAAGAAAACCGCAAAAAATGTAGAACATCTCTGGTTTCCACTTTGATAATACAGACACTAGTGGTAACTATGAAAACTACTAACAAAGATTGGACATTTATACTTACATCAGGATAATGACCAAACAAACTAAACCGAAAGGGTTCTGATTGGATTAGAGTGGTCTCTCTGGATCGGAATCTCTTTGAGCTGATGTGGGAACGGATTCAGCAATGGGTATGCAGGAAGTGTCCATCAACTCAATCCTGCTTGTGAGAGAATATGTGATTAAATTTAATCAGAAAGAGACAACCATGATGCCTAAGGTCTTGCAGAGTGGGTGACGTCACAAAAACTCTGCTTATATTATATACTGTCAATGATATATAAACACAGTATAATCATGTCAAAGGGGAGTAGTAACTAATAACATTTACTTTTTACTACTATGTTACTAATAAAGTAATGTTACTAATAACATTTTATTTGATTACATTTTTAGGGTGACAAGTACTGTTTGGACATAAAAATGTGTACTATTACTTTTGCTCAAGTAAACTTTAAGTGAAATGTCTGTATTTTTACTTGCCTTAGCAAATCTCTCTCGAGATAGCAAAGTAATTCTGATGAGAAAGAGACCGGGGCCTGGATAGAGCAGCGGTGTATCACAACTTCAAACAAAAAAACCCTTCTATGCTAAAGACTTTACCCTTCAAAAAAAAAAAAAAAAAAAAAAAATAAAGTGTATATATATATATATATATATATATATATATATATATATATATATATATATATTCTTGTGTTTTTAACTGTCAGTTTCATTAGAGTTGGTGAGTGCGTGTCTGTCAGTATTGGGTGTCCGTGGCCAGCTGCAGCACCCTGCAATGCCATACACTGTTATTTTAAGTCTGGCATCGTATTACACTACATGAACTTGTCAAAGGCTCAGTCCCAGCTCTCAGATACCGGTTCAGTATTGTTTCCTGAGAAAGACTTAGCTGTATTTTTATTTATGTTTGGAGCCTGAGCTTGTTGCTGTATTTCACACTCAATCCTTATTCAATACTATGGTTAAGTTATGTAATAATAAGTACTAATTTTACTGTTGATACAAACCCACCAATATCTTGACATTGCTTTACAACAGTAGCTTGGCAGTTATTCATATCTCATGTCAGTTGTTATGTTCCGTCTAGGGACAGTAAAGTTAAGAAAAAGAAAAAGTAAGGGGTGAAAAAAGGTCACGAATAGACAAGTTCCCTCACTTTATTTTGCAAACTATTACAACAATAATTGAATAAAATGGGGCAATGTTCAGGTCAAGACCTGCTAAAATAATTAACCAAAACATCGATCCCTAAATAACTTATATCATTTAAGAGAAAACGGCCAATACTTAATCAACTCCCAATAAACAAAAAACAAAGGTGTCAAATCCTCATACTAACCTTCTAAATAACAACCAAAACACCTAAGCTTATTAACTCCAAAAAGAAAATACAGATGAAAGTAAATCAGCAAATCTCTAAACATACACAAAAAACTAATGGGTAAAAGCAATGCAACAAATCACTCTAGAGGCACTTCAGAGGAGTCCCTTTAAATTAGTCAATCCTCCAATCTGATGCTGCAGAAAACTAGAAGCTGTGTGTTTGTGAGTCCTTGGAAGCTGTTCAGGAACTAACAAGGACCAGCAGAGGGAAGCACTGAATCCACTCCCACAGGAACTTCTGGAACTCAAAGAAATAAACACGAGAACACCGAAAATAATCGTGCTACATTTTTGGGGGGATAGTAACACAGTGTAAAACGTTAAGAGAGCTTTAATTTTAGCTATTTTTTATACCTTAGATGTCTAGCAAGATTTGTGTACATTCTAGTGGTACGGAAGCCCTCTTTTTAGAATGAGGATTAATAAATTGGAAATGTGTGAATACATGTTTTGATACATAATAGTCTGTTTAAAATCACAGCCCAAATCTCAGTTCTTTACTTTTGCAAGGTTTGACAGTAAATCATTTCTGTTGGTAAATACTTGTGACCTTCTGCTATTCAGCCACTAGAGTACCCTGTTGGATGTGAAATCAAAGCACTGAAAAGTCCTGAAGAAGCTCTTTTTAGTGAGAGATATTTGAGGCCTTCTCTGAACTGCACCGTCAATTCCTCACAATTGAAAGATTTAGGTGCTGTAAGTTCAGTGTAGTTCATGTTTAAATATATTTGCCAGATAATGTAAAGTTTGTTATTTGTAGAGTGAAACCTTTCATGGTAATTTAATACTGGTGACTTACATTTTTTTTCTTTTTAATTGTTGTTTAAAAGGAAATGCAGCCTTTGAAATTAGATGAATTGATTCCCTTATGAGGATACTCTTGTTCTCTAGCAGGACAATTCAGACGGTTCATCCTCAGGAGTGGTTTATTACAGTCAACCTACTTTCTCATGAGAATCCTGTCTCCGTACATGCGGTCTATGAAGTTGGCTGTTCTCTGAGGCACTATTATACATGTCTGTTATTTAATTATGGGCAAATTGTGAAAAGGAGAAGTAATCCATCACATGTTGAAAAAAAGAATCAGATTTGAAAAGAAAACAATTTTGCTGTGAGTAAAAATGTTCATTTTAATTAATACAGGAGTATGTATTGCTCTGTTACATGCTTAAAAGTTTGTAGTAGGTTAAAAATAAGAATGTGAGTTAAAAAAAAACTTTTTTTAGTTTTAAAAATAAATATCTGTACTGTTTGCTCAACTGTCTTGAATGCTTAATATTTTTTTTGTATGTAACAAATGTGTGCTGCTAAAGTTCGCTGTATAAATTCAACAAAATCAATAAAACGATTCATTATTAACCACTGCTGGGGTAATTAATTTTTTCTTTTTTGTGTAATAAAAAATGGCGAGGCAGAAGGGTATTTAAGCCATTTGGGTGAAAGAAAGGTAGCATCTCTTAACATTACATTTTTAATTTAAACAAAATGTATTCATGGTTTATGTTTAGGATGAGTCAGATTTTTTTTTATCGTACAGTATGTTGTTTTCCCGAGTCTTGTGGGATGTAGTTGTGTTCAGTTCAGCCAGCACCTGGCCACGTCATTAATGGTGGAATAGCAAAGAATCTAAGTACAAACATGGCTATGTTAACTATACCTTAGAAGTAGAAGTAGCATGGATAAAGCTCACAACAGAAACACAAACTCCATTATAAATAGCAGTTACTGCAGGACGTTAAAGTACAGATTAATGGAATAACTACAAGTTAATAAATGAAAAAGTAGGTGCAATATTTAAATAACTGCAACACAGTCTAATTAGGTTAGAGATTGATACTTTATGTTTTCAATTGTTATTGTGAGAAATCTCCATGTAATGTAGAAGTCCAGTCTCGGAAAGAGATATTTAGCAACAATTAAAAGCCTTCATGCAGAGAAGTTTTGAAAGATTTTCTGAAAAGTATTATGACTCCTCTAACACTTTTATATTTTCCTAAAGCTCTGTTTATGTTGTAATCCCTTTTGACGGTTTTCTTTTATTTAGTTCATTTTGCCCCCAGATTCTTGCAAGTATTTGAATTGCATAAAAGAAAATGGCAAGTCTGATTAAAGTCTGCTCTTTGTTTAGAAGTGGTTTTACATAATTCCAGAAACGGCTTGGAAATAATGAATAAACAATAGGTTATGTTAATGCTGGCATTAATTCAGGGCACGAACATATAATTAAGCATGATTCGAATCAACCGCGCAGCTGAAGGTAGAAACTACAAAAGAAACGATGCAGGAACAAGAAGAGAAAAGCAGAAGTTTGTTTGACCTGTGGGGTTAATCACATTCACAAACTGCCAGAGAACTACATGCTGTGTTAAACCTGATAATTTATCACGTCTAAGGTACTCTCTGCTTGTCTACTATGTTTATTGAGACTGCAATGTAATCCAATGGGGAGCTATTGATGCTAATTTAGGAATGGGGAAACACTGTGATTGTTTTTATATTTGTTTTACCCTCTCTATTATGTCAAATGTTCTGAATAATACTCAATGATAAGTCTGCCCTTTACTACAGACTGACTTTTACCTAATTATAAGACCAGAGACTCCAAAACTCAGGTGAGCTGAAGGCCAATATAAAAAAATGTTAGGCCATCATAAACCTGAGCTGCCTCCAACCATGCAAAACCGGCTCAATGCTGGATTTAGTGCAAAAGAAGACCCAAAGTACACAAGGGCACAATTCATTAACACTTTTCAGAAGGCCAAAATTTGTTATTCTTGCTACAATTAAATATACAAATTTTGTCAACTACAATATTGGTACATCTTTAATCATTAATCATGCAAACTGAAACCAGTAAAAGCTTTAGAATTTTCATTTTGTGCATAGTAAACTAATGATACACATTTTACTTTTTGAACCAAATAATTGAAATAAGTGGATTTTCATTGGGAGCGTCACGGTGGCGCAGTGGGTAGCACGGTTGTCTCACAGCAAAAAGGTCGCTGGTTCGAGCCTCGGCTGGGGCAGGTGGCATCTCTGTGTGGAGTTTGCATGTTCTCCTCGTGATCGTGTGGGTTTTCTCCGGGTGCTCCGGTTTCCCCACAAGTCCAAAGACATGCGGAATAAGTGAATTGAGTAAGAACAATTGTCCATAGTGTTAATGTGTGTGTGTGAATGTTTCCCAGCGATGGGTTGCGGCTGGAAGTGCATCTGCTGTGTAAAACATGTGCCAGAGGAGTTGGTGGTTCATTCCGCTGTGGCGACCCCGAAAGGGTAGAAAGCCGACATGAAAATGGATGGATTTTCCTTGGTCAGTGGGTGGCTGGTGTGGCAGACATTTTTAAGACCTCCCACTGAGTGAAGAACACCTATCTTATCGGAACCAACTTTGTTTGTTCTAATTAAGGGTAAGAAAAAGAATGGAAAAGGACAAATCTTGCACAATGAAGTCAGAAACCAAGTTAGAAGTGCTGGAATAATAACTTTATATGTATTGATATACAATAAAACTTTAAATGTGTCATAATTTCAACAAAAAAGTCAAAAATGCATTTAAGTTCAACTTGATGATGTAAAATGGTGGTTTTGCAAAAAATCAGATACATATCAAATTCAAGAGCTCATATCAAAGTCACCTGCGTCAGATTTTCAATAGAAACCTATATACACCAGGCTTGTATGAAATTCAGAACTGAACTGAGAATGATCTCTTAATTCCACCTCTATTCTTGAGTTAGAAATTGATTTTAAAATGAGATTGCAAACAGGAGCTGAAAGTAACAATAAACTCACAGCTATAACGTGTCCCATCACCTCACAACTCATTTCCTGCTGCTCACATCGTGGCATTGGCTCCGCAGATGGAGGGATGGATGGAGCACAAAGGGTCGTTGAGAAGGCCTGCTTGGCGGTGCAGGGCTTTTGATTTCAATTGCGCTGGCACTCATCTGCTCCACTTCACTCAAAGCCTCAAACGCTCCGTTTGAAATCTAGTGCATGAGAGATGCTGCTTTCCTTTCTCTCCTCCTCCTCCCCCTTCACTCTCCTTAAAGCTTGGGATACATTAAAAGGTGTAATCTAACTGAAATGGAAATTGCGCTTGTTGGAGACAAACGATGAGAGGGCAACCGAGGCCCCTCTTTGTTTTCTTGTAGAGACCAGTGGCAGAGCTGCTGGCCGGCTTGATTACAAGCTCAGCACAAACACTCCACTGAGCAAAAATGACATGTTGTGGTTAGATGCGTGGGGAGAGTTGGTTTGTCCCTCAATTTGTGATGTTGTGGAGTGTCAGGTGGTTGGTGGAGAAAGGCTACGGACGGCAGAATAATTACTGGCAATCAAGTGCTGGAGAAGAGCTGGAGAAGCCCTGTAAAGCCCAAACCATGGGCTTCTCAAGAGACTGTGTAAGTGTATTCAGTACAGTTTGTGCGTTGGAATTAAACCAAGATTCATGGATCACCTTATGTGACTTGCGTTTGTGGAAGAGAATGTGAAAATGTTGGCTTAATGAGAAAATAAGGTTTGGAAATGTGCATGTACATCGTAAGTTTAAAATGGAAGCAGAAGGAGAGAGTAGTGCCTGAAACATTTTGAATGCAACCTAGAAGACATGCAACATTGAAGGAATTGCCAGGTCACACTTTCACTGCTTTTGGTTCAAAACTTAAACTAAAGTTTCTTTCGCTCAAAGTAAATTGTCTTTAGTTAAAATGGATGACCCAGCGATGGGTTGTGGCTGGAAGGGCATCCGCTGCGTAAAACATATGCCAGTGAGTTGGCGGTTCATTCCGCTGTGGAGACCCCGAAAGGGAAGAAAGCCGACATGAAGATGAATGAATGAATGAATAAAATGGATGACTTTCCCCTTTGCAAGTTCAAGATATTACCACATTAAAATTAAAGTAGTTTGCTGTAATGGCTAAAACTGTTATAGAGACGATAATTGTATCTGACAAAACAGCACATTTTTTGTGGCATTTTTTAAGTTTTTCCTGGTTTTTCTGTAACATTTTTTAGTGTTTATTGTTTTCCTTACTTATTGGAGAGTGTATTTTCTGTTAACAGAGGCATTGTGTGTCAGATTGTTTGTGAACTAATACTACACCAGTGACTAGTTTGAAATGTCACCGGTGTGGAGTGCTTGAAAGCAATAATGCAGGCTTCCACACAGTTAAATCATCAGCATTGTAACAACGCTATTATGTGATGAAATAAAAAACATCTAAATATGAACATAGAAGTAAAGTCTTTGTCATCACATGTCATGGAAATCCTAAATAAAAACTTCAAAAAAGATACACGAGATTTTCCAATTAAATGTTCAAGAGTTGGAACAGAATTGTGATGGGCGTAATTATACATCTTTGTTCGTTTAAACAAAGAGCCGGCTCAATGATGAAATTTATATATATATATATATATATATATATATATATATATATATATATATATATATATATATATATGACTTGAATTTAATTTATAAAGCTGAGTTTGATCTACAATGGCACAAAACTTTTAAGTAAACTAAACCTTTCCTTCAATTAGCATAACTTCTCAAAACATTTTCTTCAGTTCTAAGTTAGTATTGTTAATATAATATATATACGTGTAAACCACTTTTAAATTCATGAACTGATAAAAATATTTTCTTTCAATAATTAACTTTTAGACATGTTGATTTATTTTTTTTTTACATCCTTGCTATAAAAATATCTAAAGTAAAACCTATAAAATCATTAAGGTTTATTAGTTTTCCTTTATTTTGCTTTCAACTCAACGATCTGTCCACTGATTAGAACCATGTGAAAAACTATTAATATAAAGCTTTTTTATATTATCAATTACATTGTTATACTTGATTAGACAATTTCATTACATTACTGTGATACACGTGTTATTATGTTATTATGGAATGGGTGTGAGTTTAGTTTATCCGTCCTTAAAGAGTTTGACAGGATTCTTTAGGTCAAATCCGTCCTCATGCATTCCCCACGCTCCATTACTCACTCACTACAAGTATCTTTTTATCTGTGTATTCTAGATCTTCTAAGACCAGACTCAGAGGCCACAAAGCTCTGGCAAAATGGGACAAATAGATTTAATGAAAACAGAGCATGGGGAGAAGATAAATAGTGCTTTGTGTCATTGAAAGCCCACGAGGGAGTCCACTTGTGTTTATACAGAGAAAACCTCAGGCTCACCACTGCACACTTCATCTTGTAATATTATTATTATTATTACTATTACAAAATGCATATTAATGTTCCTTAGAGCTTTTAAATGAAGTGAAATTCAATGACCTCCTTGTTTACACAAGTTATGGTAATTGAATTCATCCACTTGTAGAATTTGTCAGGCTGACAGTAACGTATTAAAATGTGATGAGATTACTCGCGTTCACGTGGCTGGCTTTAAAACAAATGAGCTCACTTTGTCCAACATGTTCAAAACACTGACATCTACATAATTGTATTTATACCTTAAGCATATGATAATGAGTAAAGGGCATTGTAATAACATGGAAATTATATTCTGTATCATTGGGAACATTTGCATTTACAGTAAGTTCGTCTGAGCAGATTAGACTCAAACTGAGAGCCTTGTTTTAGGAAGAGTCAGCTTTAGATTGCTTTTAACCTGATCCCTAATCACATAGTTTAGTCTGACATCGTTTTTATTAATTATCTGCTTGTAATTAATGTATTATGATATATTCCAATGAAGTACGAGTAATACAGTAGTATTTACAGTGGCTAATTAAAACAAATAACTAAATATTTGAAATGAATGAACAATTAAGTTTTTAGTCAGTTTGTCACTTTTCTAAAAAGATAAAATATTAAAGTATGTCTATCATAGTTGCATAAATACTATATACAAATATTATATTTTAAATCAATTGTTTTGCAAGGCACATGTGAGTGTTGACATCTGTTTTTATAATTCATTCATTTTCTGTCAAAATGATGGAATCCCTTTAGCACAAAACAAATTTAAGTTAATCTCCAAGAAAACGCAACAATAACTAGCCTGCCTAGTAAATATGTAAAAATAATTGAATTGTTCAATTTGGAATTATTTTCATGATACAGATAAACATTTTCTTCAAAATTTCCCGACATTTTAATAATCATATTTTAATAATAATACTAAAAATAGAGGTCATAATTTTATTTTATTTAACAGTAACATTTTTGTAAAAAAAAACGATTTAAATGGATTTTAAATGTTCAAAATAAGAAATTTAACTCCATGTTCTTGAAGGATCTCCCTCAAGATGGACAGCCTTTAAGGACTTGACCTGACCTGAGCTCAAGCTTTTATCTTAGGAAGGTTAGGGCCTATAAAGATCCCCGCTAGGGCCATTCTGCCGTTGTGGCCCTGGGCAAGCCACTTCACCCACATTGCCCAGTATGGATGTGTATCACTGGTGAGGGGTGTTTGGTGGTGGGCAGGAGGCTGTAGACGCAGAATGGCAGCCACGTCCTGTCAGACTGCCCCAGAGTCGCTGAGGGCTACCATGGTAGCTTATCACCACCAGAGAGTGAACGTGGAGTGAATGAATAATGCTCTGATAATTGTAAAGCGTCTTTGAGTGTCTTGAAAAGCGCTATATAAATTGAAGGCATTATTATTATTATTAACTATCACTCTCCTGCAATTAGTAGAGAGTGTTACATATGATGAAATTGTGGTTTATAAAACTACTGATCAGATCTAAATCAAATAATAATAATGTCAAATAATAATGTAATGCTTCCATGTTCCATGTGTAATATTATTTCCCCCAGAAATCATAAATTGAGCATTAAGATCACAAAGGAACCTAAGTACAATCACAACTTAACTACGAGCAAAAACAGGATTTTTCTTTGATCACGATGCACATCTGCACTTATTACAAAGAAGTTAATTCTGTTATTTTAAACCTGATTCCACAGCTGTGTTAATTCAGGTATTAACATGGAAGCGTGTAGTAATAATTTTAATTACATCAAACATATATTTTTTTCCAAGAAATTAACATAACTACATAGTAAAATTATCTCTATTGAGAGAAGGACCAAATACACTCTGAATACAATACAAATAACACTTACACTGGGTTCAAATATCTATGCTGTTGTCTGTTATCATCTTAACAGCACATTTCGCCATCTACAACCGCTTCTTTTTCTGAGTTAATGCATTTCTAAGTTATAGGTTGAGGGGGGCGCAGTGTTTTTTTCATCAAGCAATCACAACCACTACAATCTGATAAATAAACAGAAAGGCATTACAATGAGTAGACCTGTCTGGACAGGAAAGTTTGAAGATTCATTTTTTAATGTAAAAATCTAAAACTCTTGCACTATTCCTTACATTGAAGGGCAATTTGTTCCAAAGGGTAGGCCTGCTGCTCTAAATGCTTGAGACCCCAGTGATGATCTAGAGCAGGGGTGTCCAACGTCGGTCCTGGAGAGCCGGAGCGCTGCACATTTTTTGTTCAACCATCATGAAACACACCGGTGGCACTAATTATGGTCCTCTGATTGGCTGAAGTAGAGTAGTATGCATACTACAGCAGGGTTGCAACTAAAATGTGCTCCGGCTCTCCAGGACCGACGTTGGACACCTCTGGTCATGAGGGTCTAGGTGTGCTGAGAGACAGAGACGAGGCAGGTCTGAGACACTGGACAGTTCTGAGGGTTAGGAAGGAGCAGAATTATGGAGAGATTTATACGTCAATAGAAGCAGTTTGAAGAGAGTCAGGAGTAACCAGTGCAGGACTGGAGTGATATGATAAGAGGAAGGGTTTTCATGTTCAGTGGTCAGCAAAAAGAAGAATTAAAGTTGTATTGATATTTAAAAAAAAACACAAAAAAAACAGGATAGTGTAGCTTACACTCCCGCTGTTTGTACTTTTTTAGATCTTTAACACATAATAAAGAGATCAACACTCAACACATTTCCTCTTTCAAAATGCTGCTATTAGCTACATATTTTATTTAAAGTAGTTCAGAGTTAGTTGAGACAAGCTTAAATCTTGTCTTTAAAGTATGCTTGTACTTGCAACAGAGACAGAGACAGATTTGCAGAATGTGGAGGATCTTGTCTTTAAAAATTCTAATTTGTGGGGAAGCAATTCTTCATAGTAACATATATTTGTGGGAACAATGTATGTTGTCTAAAACCCTTCTTTAAAATGAAACAAACTTGAGCGTTTACCGGGGCACTCATGGACTACATTTTATTCCGTTCTGAGAATGTTGAGTCCATCTCTGAGTAGTTAAAGTAAGCCTAAGACTCACTTTTTGTTCCATATTTGATTAGGATTAAAAAAAAAGTGGAATTCAAGTTTCTTTATTGAAATAGTGTGAGAGTGAAATAAAGTTAAATACGGATTAAATAATTTCAGAATTGTTTCCTTTTTAGGCTTGACTGGGCACAACACAAGAGTATTTGTGGAGATACATTAAATATTAATCTCAATGGAAGTCTGTGTTCAAATCTAGACTAGCTTGACACGAGGAGAACAGTGTCTTCTTACTCATATTATACAACATTATTCTCTCTCCCACAACTTAGCCACATATGGCCAACATCTGTATGCCCAGGTTGAAAACTTCAACACCACAATCAGTTCTGAAGAGCCGACTTTCTGCTAGCAGGGGATCGAGGCAGTGTTTGTACGCATCGTGTGTGTTTTGTGTGTTTCTGCTGGATGAAGATGAGGATGGGGATCTGTTATACCTCGCCATAACCAGCCATTAGCGGGATTGCAGGCCTCCAGCATTTCAAACACCTTAATTAGTTATTCAGCTCCTTATTTGTGTTTGCTTCCCCCTCCGGCAGCTAATTAATGCTTAATGGAAACTGCTGAACTGAGCCTGTGGAGAGCTCATGAATATTCAAATTAGCCTCAACAATTTTGAGAAAGGGTTGCAGGGGATGGAGGTAAAAAACTGCTCGCTGAGCGTCTTAGTACTTTTGAGTAGAATAGGAGTACTTTACCTCAAAAACATAATAGAAATAAAAATGGATTACTTGAGTAGGTCTCGCAAGAAACTTTTTTTTTATACCATGTTCTTTTTTTACATTTCAGTTATTGATATTGTATATGCGGCTTCTTTGTGATTGTGATATTTGGGTGAACATTTAATCTAAAAAAGTCAAAAAAAATAGTTTTTTCTAAAAATGTTGGTTGTAAATTTTGAGTTTAAGATTTATTTAAATGTTTGATTGAAAAAAAACTTTAATTGAGTAATTTTGTGTGATGTCTTTCAAAGACATCTTGCAAAACACACCATTTTTTCCTAAAATGACTAAACTGTCTTTTGCAAAATATCTAGTCAATGGTTATTTACAATTCCGACACAATTCAAGCCTTTAAATTACGTGTATTGTGTCAAAAAACATAAAGTAGTTCATTACAAAAAGTCAAAAATCTGTAAGCCAATCACATGTAAAAACATAAAAGCATAAATAACATATTTATGTTTATAAATCATCTTTTAAGCATAGGTTTAACACACTTAACTGATCATGAAGTTATGAATTGCTAAAAATGTACATATAATAAAACTTTATCTTTTGCTGAAAAAACATTCCCATTATTGTAATTAATTACCCAAATGCTGATCATCAGCGCTCTAGTGGCAGCGATTGTGAGTGGAGGAGTTAGGAGCTGATTTTTTGAAAGTCAGAGTGGTTTTCATCACTGAAGCTGTTAAAACAAAACAAAAGTGATAAAAATGGTGTGTTTTTTTAAACATGTCAAGCTGTCAAGAGTGCTAGAATCTTGGAAAATACCCAAAAGTCACAAATTATATTCCTGACATGAAACAAAACTCAAATATCTCAAATAAGACTTTCAAATATGTACCCATTTTACAACACATGCTTAAAGAAAGGAGGACAATGTATTTACACTAATAGTGAATGTAGTACAATAAAAATTTGATTAGAAATGTTGCCTTGTGATCAAGAGGTTGCAGTACCACATTCAATCACTTTTTCTGCGTCCCAATCCGAACACTTATACTGCACCCATAAAGTAGGTACTCAGAAGGAAATGTAGATATTTTTTGTGTGTGTAAGATGAGATCTGCACGATCTGGAACACATTAAAACATCACGTGACGGAAAAAGCTGTGCCACGTCATTATGCACAATGAGTGCGAGAACTTAAATCCATTCTTTATTTCATTCCTTCATTCTAACAATAAATATAACACTTTTATATTGCTTTATTTATTTGCTTCTTCTTTTAAACTTTTTATTACAGGTAGAGCTCGATTGTTTGGGTCCAAGAGAATACTCTTTCCGCTTGAGTGCAGTTTGAACGTTCATGCATCTGCACTTCAGAATCTAACCAGAAAAAGAACAAATCCGGGCGCCACTCGAATAGTTTTTATATGTATATTATGGTTTTGGGACACCTTTATTCTCATATTGCACCCATAAAAGTGTGGATAGTGTGGAGATTGGGACGCAGCATAGAGCAGGGTGCTTCTCAGGCTAAAACTGGGACCGCACTGGAGAGGAGGAGACATAGAAGAACAAGGGACTGGAAAATATCGGATGTTTAGAATTGACTGATGACTGATTTGGGAATTAGCAAAGAACAAAACAAACAAATAAAAAAGATTCAGGACAACCAACCATTAACCTCATTTCAGAGAGAGAGAGAGAGAGAGAGAGAGAGAGAGAGAGAGAGAGAGAGGAGGAGAGAGCGAGAGAGGAGAGAGGAGAGGAGAGAGGAGATGAGGAGAGAGAGAGAGAGAGAAACATGTACTGTATAATGAAGTAGCTTAGTTAAAAAAAAAACCTGACACTACTCACAATATCAGTCCCAGGAACCTTACAGACAGGTGCTTTGTACCCTTAAAAAGCTCCAAAATTAAGAACTATCTGAATACTTTTTAACTCTTAATATGCACCAAAGTATAGTATTGAAGCTAAAACTGATTGATGTCTTTTTGTTTTCTTTTTACTGATTGCACTTTAACCTCTTTCAAGATCAAATCACAGAACAGAAAACCCAGAGAAAATAAGGATAAAATGGTTTTGAACTTCTTTACATCTTTACATACATCGGTACATTTGTTGTAGATGAAAAAATCTGGGATTTTTTAAGGCCAAACTGAGTCCTAAAGCTTAACTCAATTTACAATTATCAATTTATCACCAAATTTAACACTTTTCATAACAAACTCTTGATGGAGCAACCTGGAGCATAGAGTAGGTGAGTTCGAAGCAGGGAGTACAGAGTGAAAGGAACGCAGCAATGGAAAGATAGCGACACGCTTTGTGCAAAGAGGAGAATAAAACCCTGAAACACTAATGAGTAATGGTAGCTAAGGATTAATTAAGAATATACTTCAGAATAGGGACAAACTTGTATTCCTTGCCAGTGTATTGAAATTAATTCTATAAATAGAATAATTAAAAGTGTGTTTTGATATTCACTATAGGTCTAATCACCAGTATATTAAGAATAGTTAAGGCTTATTTATTAGCAAACTTCAAAATCCAACAGGAAGGGCAATACATAGTATGAACACAACATTGTGAACGCAATGCTAAACAGTGGAATGCTAAATAGTAGCCCTCCAAAAAAACAATACTTAAGTTTGTGTTTGCTTAACGATACATGGATTTTGCTGGATTGGATCCAAAGAAAACCAATATTGCTTTAAAATGTAATAATAAGTTAATCCTTAATTATTATTGTGTTATTGTGTTAGTTTGGAATCTAATACATCAGTGTTTCCAATCTATTTTAACAGGTTATGTGATGATAAAAAATGCATTCTAAATATCTCAACAGATGTACCAATTCACTCTCTTTTAAATAAGTTTTTCTCGTGTATTTTCTCAAGTTTCCCCATATTTCTTCAGCCACACCTCGCTTCAGTCCAATTGTGTCTGCAGTAAACATCTACTGGCTTCTGGGGCGGCCATGTTTATTAATGTTACCTTGCAGTAACGACCTGTCACATTTCTCCACTCATGACTGTGGCATTAAGAACATCATTTTAAAATATACACTAAATCACACTGTTTTCCATATATTATCAACACATGTACAATTCAAATGGCCTCTATTTAAATATTTAACATTTCCATTCTGCTAATTATTCACGTCAATACACAGGACAGCTGAATATGGAACAGGAACGTTCTTTGAGTAAGAGTTGTGGAAATTCCGCCACTTAATTTATACCAAAAGGACAACAGGGGCAGTTTTAGAGACCAGAAACCAAATCAAGGGTGGCGCGTAAGTCACATGTAAGTAAAAAGGTTATTCAAATGTAAACTGACAGAGACGGTAGCGCCAGATATCAGCGTGAGCAGAATTTGCATAACGAGGAGTCCTCTGTTTGCATGATTAAAGAAGGTTTCTTGATGTTTGTAAACTGTGATCATGTGATCTTCTTCCGCTACATCCAAAACCAACAGGAAATGTTACCATTGTAGCCCCCAGTTATACTGTGTGACCAAAAATGATTATAATTCCTCTCAGAACTAAAAGGAACAGATCTCTCAAACAGCGTCAAATTCTCTGTGCACAGTGAATATTGTATGGAATATTATATTGTATATTTAAATATTTAAAACACTGAATTAAAATAACTCAAGGGTTCATAGCTCTTTTGTTAGCTTTAGTTCTTCAAACGTTATTCTTCAGGTTTCTATAAAACTAAACCTTTTTTTATTTGTCAGTTTTTCTTGACGTTAAAGTAAAAAAAAAATGTTTTATCACACAATGAGACAATAATATACCCAAATCACCAATTTAAACAAAATGATCCCAATTTAATTTTAAAGCACATACGTCTACTTACAAACTTACATGTAAAGGGTTCAGATCATTGTATATTTTCATACTTTAAAAATAAAACCATTCAATAAGATGGAATAAAAAACAACAAACTTTATGAATTATTAATTGTTTTTGCTATTTTTGTTTTGACCAGAGAAGGGGGCTTAATGTTTAAGCTACGCTTCACAAAAGAATAACTATTCCTGAAAGTGACACATCTAGACAGTATAACAAAAATGCAACAATACAGCGAGACATGTAAACACAACACTGCACTAATTGCAAAATTTAGTTATTTTTATCGAAGTTGAGTTGATGTATGACTCTTTCACAGAGAAACAGGAAAGTATTTGTTTTTTCAGTTACACAAATTCATAACTTTAACAGTGAAAGAAATCATTATCGTACTCACTTTGGGAAACGTTCCTTTGTCTCCTTCAGCTTTGTGAAGAAATGAACACATCCAGCTCTCAGCGCAGCATGCTTCAGATCTGGAGCTGAATGTTTCTTCCTCGGCTTCTCTGGACGTGCTGAAAGAAACCCTTCACCGGCTCCTTTCTCTCCGTTACTGGAAACTTTGAGAAGCCGTTTAAAAAGTGTTCCCGTTTACTTTTATATCTGGCTGCTTATGCTTTTAACATATCACTGGAATTGCAAATTTCAGACCTGTATTGAGCTGGAAAGAGTTTGACATTAGAATGGAGGAAATACATTCAAACACATGAGTTTCCTCTTGCCGGAGCCATCATTAAAGAGTAAAGCATCAGGGGTCAGTGTATAATGTAGGATGATTTGCAAATAATATGTTCATGTATTCATGTATTAATTTATACTAATGGATGGAGGTACACCACAGACATTGTTTAATTCACCAGAGCAAGTTTTTATGAATCAGTTTTGAATACAAAGCAAAATCTGAAAGAGATTTTCCTCCATCGCTGAAAGTGAGCTTTGTTTTGACTATTCTGAAGATGGGACTTTTATTTTCTCAATCTTTCCAATGGAGAAACTAGATCCGACCTGACAGAGACTGACAAAATAGAACATTAAAAAGCACCATTATAAAAAAATCCACTGGAAAAATCACACAAGTTAATTCCATTTAAGTTATCCTACCCTCATGTTTTCAAATCCTTTTTTTGACTTCCTTTTACTTCACTACGCAATCGTATAAAGGCTCAGGATGAATTACTTTAAAAAGTACTATATCCTGAACTAATTTTTTATTTCTTTTTTGTGTTGATCCTTTGAAGAGTTAATTTAGTCAAAATAACTCAGCTGTTTTGATTGAAAAAAATCTCTCAAGTATAGATTGTTTCATTGTTGTATGTCATTAATTTAAATAAATGCATATATCTTTAAAGAAAACATAGAGTAGTCTTCTAATTATAAAAAAATCAATAGTAGTTTTTTTATTGTCTATTAAATGGCTTTGAGACTGAATTGTGTAGCACTAAATGTTTTTACTACTGTCTAACGATTGGTTCTTCCTAATGATTTAATACATTTAAAAATCCACAAGGTATGACGCCAGTAAATGTAGTACATTTCTTATGTGGTTTAACAAGCTAACTGGAAACTTCCGAAGTATGGGTTCATAATTTGATAACCTATTTATTGTCTCCTTGTTTGCAACATCTGTTTTTAGGGTACAACATGTCTGTCATTAGATTAACTTGGACTTTTGATTTGTTTTCTTGACAGCTTGAACCCTTGACAGCTTGAATAGCTGGTGCTTGTAGCTATATGTAGTATAAGTTTTACTTTGTGTTTAAATCTTTATAGTTAGTTAATTTTTATTTTCAATGTGAATTCTGAATGTTGTATAACCCAAGAGGAAATTACAGCTTTAACTAAAAATAAAGGGGACAAAGCCAGTTCTAAAAACCCATATGTGTGTATTTATGGCTTGACTTTTTTTACATCTATCCTAAGAAAACAGAAAAAATTAATAGTTTCAGTTCTAAATGTAATCGCGTTAAACAGCTCAAGTTATGCTAAGCAGACTGAAAAGATACCAAACAATAGAAAGTTTCATGACTTTTAGTGTACATTAACGACTCAAAAATGTCTGGGGAAATTACAATGCTAAAATAGAAATTGTAAAGAGAACAATAGAACACAGATTTTAGCCCAAATAAAGAAAGAAATGATGATAAAACACATAGTATAAGGGTTATTTTTTATTTTAATGATTTGTTCTTTAATTTCAAGGAAAATTATGTTTAATTTTCAGTAAAATATATATTCAATATTTTATTTTTTGTCTTTTTATTTATTTTTTATTGAAATATACTTTTTTGTTTTTGACTGTTCTGTAGTATCTTACAATTCATTCATTCATATTCATATCGGCTTTCTTCCCTTTCGGGGTCGCCACAGCAGAATGAACCTCCAACTCTCTGGCATATGTTTTACGCAGCGGATGCCCTTCCAACCACAACCCATCGCTGGGAAATATCTTACAATTGAACATCGTTAATAATTTTCTTAAAGTACATATCCCTAAATTGTTCCGTCCTCTCATCTCGTGTGTAGTGACTCGTGTAGTTTCTTTCTGTATTTTATCAGGCAGTGTCTGCACATATCTTTATGATATATATCATATATCTTTAAAATGTCCCAGGAAATATTAATGTTTTATGTTAATTTGGTAAAGTATTTTTTATTCTTTAAGGAGGAATTAATCAAATAGATGCTTAATAGATGCTCCACTACTGTAAGCCGCTTTTCACAAAAGTCTCTGCTAAATGCATGAATTAAAATGTAAACGTAAGATCGCTGTGGATGAATTTGAGATGCCGGTTAGTTATTTGTTGTAAGGACAGACTTTTTTGTTGTTGGTTGAATTAACTTTTGAATTAATGTTGTGCAGAGCTGAGGCACAACTTTGAGTTATTCCAAAAGTCTTCAGAAACTTGAAAGAGTGAAGCTCTAAAATGTTTCAGACTCTAATCTAATGAACATTCTATTTGAAATAGAATTTTGTAATACGTTAAAATTAGAAATTAAACATCTAAACATATTGTGCAATCATTTAGACTTCTTACAGATCATGTGATCAAATAGTTGCTCACACATTTTGGAAAAAGAAGTGGCGATGTTAGCCAATCGTTTGGACGTGGCAGAATGTTTTTAACACAGTTTCCCTGTATCCCAGCAACCCAAAATTTCTGGCTATTGCATTTATGATTGCACTAGTAGATACTAATAGATGTTTTATAAATAATAAATATATATAAATTCAGCTTTAAATATAATGATAAAGTAATCCAATGCTCGTTAAAGGGTTCATTTTAAATTTGTAAAAGTTTTTTTTTTTTTACATTACATTTACATTAAATGCTTGATTGATATGCATGCTTCATTCCTTTTCAAATAATGCCAGAAATGTATTGACATATCAGTGTACTTAATTAACAGATTAACTATACAGGTTAACTATATACATGTTAACTGTACAGATTAACTATATTATGTTAACTATACAGATTCTATATATACATAACTATACATGTGCAGACTGTATTTACATATTACAGATTGTATATGCATGTTCTCTACATCTTTTGTCCCAATGTAAACTGGAAAACACAAGGATCAATTTGCTTCATATTTAGCAAATAAATAGTTTTTATATATATATATATATATATATATATATATATATATATATATATATATATATATATATATATATATATATATATATATATATATATACTAAACAACAAGAAACTATACAGCTATAAGAGATTCTGAATTTGAAATGTTGTCATTTATTTTACGAAAAATTTAAACATGACTATCTTTTTATTTGTCCAAGAAAGACACTAACAAACACATATTTAAAAAGCTCCAGAAGTTTTGATATGGAAGACATGGGTCACTGAACAGCCCTGAACTATGTTTAGGCCCCAAAACAGGAGTGTAAATAAACAAAGATTATTTAAAGGATCCGTCAAGCGCTGTTAGGCACCTTCCCCATGCTTCACTTGCTCTTCGTTCCCAGGGCAAGGACTATTTAATTATCGCACTAAATGAATAATCAAAAAGTCAATTTCCAAAGAGCCCCTCGCCTGCCCGTGCGAAGAAGACAATTGCATCTGTAATATCTGCTAGCAAAATCAGTCTCGCACCCTAACGCCCCGTTGCACAACACCCCAGATGCCTCTAAGCAGTGCAAAATAGATGCATATGGATTGCCATGGCTTTCCCGGGTTCAAGTTGTCCTTTACATTGAGCGGGACTCATGCACTGTAATCTACAATTATTTGTAAGATAATTTTTTTGTGTGTGAGAGGTCACCTTTGGTTCATATATAAAAAAAGCTTTTCATTTTAAGCTGAACTGTTTACAACAAAATGATTTACTTTGCTTTCATTGGAATATATCTGAAATATAGTTTATTAAGAACTGTTAAAATGTATGGACATCTAAACCACTAGATGGCGTTACAGTTTGAAAGAGCTTTCACTAGCACTAGTGAGTGTTTGTTCATGTACTGAAGCTTTGAGAATATTTTTCATGAAGTCATTTATAAAGAGTGTACAATTTACTATAAATGTACTATTACTATAAATACATTTATATTTACATTCAACTGAGATGTGTATTTGAAAAGGAATATTTCTTAAGTTTGCTTGGAAAAGATAAAGTTTTTTTACGTGACCTGATTGTATTGTTATATACAGTGTACTGGTGGAACTGTTGGGGATACATTTAATATTAAAGGTGCTCTGAGCAAGCGAGGCTACCACAGCGTCTTGGAGTGGCATGCTATCTCATTTTATTTAAAAGTACCCAAAAGGAAAATTCTTAAGTAACAATAGCTGTTCAATGTTTACTGACATGCACACTACATTTTGACATAACTCTCAACTTGTTTAAGAGTTGATTACTCAATACTTTCTAATAGAGTTCACTTTCTCTGTGGCTGTTGTTGACTGGATTAAAAAAGAACATTCAAGGAATTGCTGTCAATTAGTGTCAGAGTGGTGTGTTGAGCCATTTAAAAAATGTTTGGGAAAATTTAATTTCTGTGGAACTTTTTGCTTAACTTCAATTCAAATAATTATTTTTAGAGTGAGTGTACCACCAGAAGTGGCTTGTATTTAGAACAATCATGGACGGTAACAATTGATCATTTTCAGAACAAGGTTAAAATAATGAAACAAATAGAAACCAGAGCCAAAGATCCATAAATATATATTTTTGCTTTATATGTGAAGGTGCAATTATATTGCAATTTTTACAATAAAAGATAGTGTAACAATGAAAAAAAAACATTATTTTTTTCCATCTTGACTAAAGGGCAGGATTTGGGGGTGTGGATTTTTACGTTTGGCTTGTTCTGTAACTACGCCCAGTGTGGAGAAAAAAACAGATGGACTCAGCACACAGCAAATGAAGGAAATCGTACCAAACCGTTTCAGATAGAAGGATATTGTACATTTACATTTATGCATTTGGCAGACACTTTTGTCCAAAGCAACTCACAGTAGTGGAGATTTGCAATTTGTTACGCAGTCAAAGTCTATCTCAGCTTGCTCATAATAGAAGTTGTATCAACTGATCAATAATCCATAGCAGGAAGAAAATAAAGACAGAAGAGGAAAAAAAGTTTTAATTTGTTTTTTATAGTAGGTTTTTCCCTGACGAGAAGAGTTTTCAGTTGCTTTTTGAAAGCTGTTAGTGTTGCTGCTCTCCTGACTGCATCAGGAGTTTGTTTCACCAGCCAGGGACAGTGAGAGAGAAGGTTCTGCTGAGAGATCTTCTGCCTTTGTGGGATGGAACCACAAGTCGCTGTTCCTTCTCTGAGCACAGGCTTCTGGAGGGCATGTAGGAGTGTATGAGCAGGGGTGTAGTTAAACAGGGTCTGATTTGGAGATCAGCATCAGTCATTTGAATTTAACACAAGCTGCAATGGGGAGCCAGTGAAAAGTGATGAAGAGGAGTCGCTTCGGTTCCTTGAAGATCAGATGAGCGGCAGAGATTTGAGCGCACTTGCTGGAAGTCCTGCTAGGAGAGTGTTGCAGTTGTCCAGACGTGAGAGGACCAGAGCCTGAACCAGGAGTTGAGTTGCATGCTCAGTTAAGAAGGGCCTGATCTTTCGAATGTTGTGCAGTGCAAATCTACACACTCGAGTTGTCTTGGTGATATGGTCTTTGAAGGACAGCTGTTCATCCAAAATCACTCCAAGATTCCTGACTGAATGAGAAGGAGTGATTGTAGAAGATTACGAGAATCCGTGTCTGAGGATGATAGGGCCAATGGAGGTGGTGAAGATGGAGAAGAGAAGGGGACCAAGGACTGGACCCTGAAGATCCCCGATCAGTAGTCTATGAGTCACGCAGGTAGAGACAATCATCTGTACTCGAGAAGTCTTCTTCTGCTGATGGTTCTGCAACAGCAACACAACACTACTTTTATAGGCCCCTGACTATGGGTAGGCTGCAGCAGCTGAGCGATTGTTGCTGGCTCGTCCCAGCACATCCTACACCGAAACCTGTCTAAATCACTCTGACACTCACAGGTGCGGAGATAGTCGCTCGACGGCACAAATCGGCTGCAAACTTTAAACCTGTACCTGTAAATAAGCTACAACTTCTTATGTAAAGCTTTCAAACACTGTCACAGACTAATAGATACACTTATGACTGTACTAAACCAACTACGCAATGAAAGGGGAGTGGAAAAAGTCTTTCTACCTATCTGAGCTTTCTGGACAGACAAGTCACCATCAAAACGGGAAGCATTACTCAAACTCAACACTGACTAAAAATTCAGCCATGAATTTTTGCTGAGGATCTCATTGACAGCTGGAACAACTGGATTGTATTTTTAACTATTTCAGTGTTCAGCTCACACCGAGTAAGTGATTTAAGTTCATTATAAAGTTATATATCACAACATTGGTGGGGGAGGACTTTTATTTCATAAACCGTTTGGTGTGAAAACCTAGATAATTTTAAGGTTTTTTAACTTTTTGAATAAACTGAAATACTTTTTTGTTTTTTTACAACAAAAAAAAATGTAACCCATAAACAGATGAGCTGGTATATAGTGTCATGTGAAACCTTAACTTGAAAAGGAACATTATTTTCCTTTTTTTAAGATTGAAAACAAAAGGGGCAACAAACCACATAAAATTACACTGACACTAGTGGGGAAAGCATTTTTACATTGAAAATAATCTCAAATCTAGAAATGATAAGAATTAAGAACTGTATGTAAAACTGTGGATTAACATCAATCTCAAAATAGCATGTGCATATTTAATTTATTTGTGTGTAATGTTCATGTATTTTACATTTATTTTACATGGTGTAGTGCTGTGTGTAATTTTATGCTATCGGAGAAATTGAATTACAAAATCTACACACAAGAAGTTCACTTTCTTTAACTTATTGTTAACCCTAACCCTAATATTTATATTTAAATGATAATTGAACTCGATTACTGGAAGAAATATCTGCTTTTTCTTCTCATGTCCGAAGAACTTACTTCCAATGTTTGATTATGCTAATCATGCTTTAGCAATAATGTTAAACTATCTTAAACTATCAAGTCATCCCTCTTTCAAATCAGATATTCTGGCCTATACAAGTTATAGTAAAAAAATCCAAAAGTTATTGTAGAAAAATTGTACAATCGCACAAAATTATACACAATAATCTTTAAAACACCACAAGGACATTGATATTGCACACAAAAAAATTAAATATGCATATTTTTATTTTTAGGACAATTTTATTCCATATAAAACAGCACCAAAATGTAGATTGCAGATTTGTAAAAAAAATGTTTTCTAATTATTTAAAACATAAACCTTACGAATCATTCTTTGACTAGATTTAGATTTCTTGTAAAGAGGTGCACCCTTATCATAAAATTTGAGTAAAATTAGATTAGAATGTGACCAAGTGAATTAATTTGGTATTCTTATATTTGTCCTGTAAAAGTAATTTATGTATTATAACTATAGAAATTGTCCTAAATCTAGAAGTATATCATATGAAATAACTATTCCTTAAGAAATGATTAATCTCTGTCAGCTCAGGTGAAAGCTACATATTTTGTGTTTTACAATGTGTTCCTTGCATTGTAGCAATTCCATAACTTTCAAAGAAATATCTAAAGTAGCCTCTCCATATTTATGCAAATGAGATCATGCATCTCATTCTTCGTGATGAGACATGGTGTCAACTGCTTTTACCACAAGATGCTTCATGTTGTGATAGCTGTCCACATGGAGCGCAGACCTCTGCTAATGAGCACCCATCGCCTCTGCAGTTAACCTGCTCTAATTGAAGCTCTGGTGTGTGTGTTGAAGAGGGAGCAGTCGGACAACTGGGACCCTTACTTCTCAGTTTCCTTTTGCAGCCGGTAATTCAACCAGAACACATAGCACTGCCCTGGCTTTATCAGAAAGAATCCAATAGATTGCTGTTTGACCATATATATGACCCTCATGGCTCAAAAGATGGATTTAAGATTTCCCTCGCTGCTGTGCTTCATTAGGAGTTCACAACGTAACAGTACCAACATCTATTGTTTGTCTTCACTTGGATTCATGGGACCACCACAACTTGTCTTTTTTTGGCAAGATGGAGAGATAAAGAGAAAACACACAAAGAGAAGGGGGCACGATGTAACTTAGCAATGTTCGGTGCACCTGTCATGGCCTGGAGACCTGTACTCACACATTCAGGTTGTCTGTCACACCTGCAGATCACATGAAGGAGTGAAGATATTCTGTTCTGAGGGAAAGAAAGAAAACCTAAATTTATATGTTTGTTAAACAGACAGTGCAGTGCTGTAGGGTAAGACCCATTCTATTAAAAACGTCATGAGACTGACAAAAAAGCACCCCTCCCCATACAGAAGAGAAATACATCCACATATATGTGAAATATGTTAACCTTTTTAAAATATAATTGAAAAACATGTGGGAGCAAAATAAAATATTGAAATGTGTTTTTAACATATTTGTGTATGCGTGGTTAAAATATATATTTAAATATAATGTGTAAGGAAGACATGTAGACTGAAGTATATGAGTAATAAAGATAATTCCATGTATTTAAATATATTCAACCAAATACAGTGATACCCCAAGACACAAAATGAATCTGTTCCGGGGTGGCCTTCATATGCTGAATTTTTTGTATGTTGAAGCAAATTTTACATATAAAATGCCTAATCCGTTCCAAGCCTCACAGAAACAACACTAAAATTTAAAATAACTTGGAAAACCAGAGAAAAATGAAGTAGGATTTTTCAACCCATAAAAGTGCATCTATAAATCTAATAAATAATAACAAAACAATGAAAATGGAATAAACAAAATAAAAAATAATGACCCTTTTGTTTTTTTGTGAGGCGATGTGGTGAAGTGTTGGAGGAGGTGGTAGGGGAGGAGAACGGATGGTAGCGGAGGAGAGCTGTGACCATAAAAATATGTTTTGTTCATTTTCAAACTATACTTCAACCAGCTAAAAATTCAAAGATTTGAAAAATAAAGCTCCTCATGCTGAAAGATTATTTTACTACTCAATGAAACCATCCAAAAAAAATCAAAACCTTGATTCTACTCCTTTGGAGCAGCCTCATATACCTGATTTGGATAATTTTTAAATAGGAAGTTCCATGTGTTGTAACTCCGTGTTGTTTGGTATAACATGAACAAATGTGGATTTGCGTATTTACAGCAGTATTTCTTTTGTAAACCAAGTCAAATAATAATCTTCTGATTCGCTTGGATGAGTAGGAAGGTAAATTACTTATTACTTTTAGCTATTTACTTTTAACTTGAGCAATTTACTTACATAACCTGTGTTACTGTGCATCTGTGTTACTGTGTAACTGGTGTTATGGTACCTGTGTTACTATGCACTGTTATTGGGGGTTTTTTTTTTGAACACTGGAGAGTACCTCTGTACCACAACAAATTCCTTGTGTGTATGCACATGTACTCTTGCCGATAAAGATCTTTCTGATTCTGATTCACCAGGTGCTGGATTTAGGAGATGGTAGTGTGATTTGATGCTGTAGGACCACATGCAGATTTGGAGCTAGCAAATATACCTTGTTTGTACAAATTAGCTTTGCAACTTCAAAAATTCCAAAACAATGCCCCCTCCCCATACACACAAAAAAAACAAATGTTATTTGATCTTTACAGTAACTTGTACTGACAAACGAAAGCATTTATTTTACAAAACACCTGAACTGGGTAAGAAATGATCTTCACCCAAAAATTGTTCCAAAGTGATGTCCTTGGTGAAGTGATGAGTCAGTTAAATATTCTTGCCACACTCCCCTGGTTCTCGGTCACCATCTCCTTAATCTTTTCTTTTCATCACATTTTTTCAGGTTTTCAAAAACAAACACAATAAATGAACTACTGTGCTGACATATGCAGAATGCAGACAACTAATGTAATACCAACGCTGCTGATCGAATCTCCCCGTGGCCTGTATGTCCTCTGCTGCATCTCAATGAGAGAATGCAAGAACGTTCTCTGGCCCATGCAGTGCTTAGGCGTTCAATTATTGAGAATAATCATAATTTTCAAAAGCATCATGTGTATATATAACATTTGATCATTATGTATTGAGAGATTGTTTGTATATATGTCCAGTTTTACACTTTCAAAGGCAGGCATCTGGTTGTAAGTGTTTTGGAAACACTTAAAACCTCAGCTGTATTTGCTAAATGTTACTGTCTTACTCCATCATATTCAGTCACACTGTTTTTCAACAAGATAAAATGAGTGAGAATAATCTCAATTCCTTAGGTTTGTGTTGAGATGGTTGTCAAGGGTCAGCCCGGTGTCACTGATGTGCGCTAAATTGATTTCAGTCTCGATCTGATGGATGAATTGAAAATGAATGTCTTCATAGGTGACCTCTTTGCTGGCGATGGTGTGATTGCCTCCCCAACGTGCCAGCGTTGATTGACAGGCTGGCTAACGAGTTCTGTCTCTCCAAGAGTTATAATTTACCTGTGCGAGGCAGTCTCCTTACCAACACACAGATGGCTGCAATGAGCACCCTATTTGCAGTTACTGCTTGAAAAATAAAAAGGAGTTACAAAACAGGTAATTTTGCTTCTGAGGCTCTGAGTCATATGCATTTGGTGATAGTATTAACACGGTCAAATTAGTCATGCAACACATACAGTACAGTGTCCTGGATGTCCTGTAAAAAAGTTATTTTTTATGAAAAATAAGGAAAACTTATTGTGAACTGATGCATATAGGGAAAAGTGATTTCATGGAGATTCAACACTTAAACCCTCAGAATTTGTATTTTTCATTCAAATCTTCTCAACAATATTTAACAGCAACACATGGAAAATAAATACAAATAAATGCTTTGACATTTTTCCACTTTGCACAAACATTCTGTGACTCTCTGTGCAAGAAAGACCCA
Organism: Danionella dracula; assembly: GCA_900490495.1. Lineage (NCBI taxonomy): Eukaryota > Metazoa > Chordata > Actinopteri > Cypriniformes > Danionidae > Danionella > Danionella dracula. The sequence continues at coordinate 8,935,074 of UELW01000245.1, forward strand.
GATTCAGCAGAATCTCTTTAAAGGATTTATTAAAAAAAAGGACACTGAAACTACCCAGCAATTCAATAACTGCTAATGTAACTTCCTTTACAGTAAAAAAAACAGCTTTGGACACAATGTGAAAGTGTTGTCTATTGATTTCCACGGGTCTGTAGAGTGTAAAGGCTCACATACAGCACTTTACTCTATAGCAGAGGAGCATAAGAGACAAGTTTACAGAGAGAGAAGTGAACTCTCACTACGAAATTAGTGCTGGTTTGTAGGATTTCTATATATAACCCTGTATATATATAGAAATGAAGGATTTAATATATAACTAAAGAATTTAACACATTTTTCTGTTCACTTGTGCATCATCTAGCATCATCAACCCAAGAAAGCACAATACAAGAAACGTACTGCAGCCATCCCAACAGCAGCTGCATAGGTGTACGCACAACAATATTACTCTCTTATAAGTGTAATGAGAGATTTGGTTCTATATTACATTTAAATGACTTTAAATCAATAAATACCAAAATCATTTTTCATGAAGTAAGAGGTACTATGACTAATGTTAAAAATTATATCCGCCCAAACAAGAAGCAATAAAATGAAAGAAACCCAGAATATTCTTTTGTCCACGATTCAGTGTTTTGGACGCTATAGGTCCAAAAAGTACTATGTTACAGTAAAATACCTTTGGTTGATCTTCTAACACTGATGCTTTATTTTTTATTTGTTTGTTTTTTACGGCATTTGTTCTTTATCCTTGTTTGCAATTTCTAACAGAATAAACTGTAATAAATGAGTGATATTATACAAGAACATTTACTAAATAAACAGCAATTAAAGTTGTTCAAATCAATTGTGATGAATGGAAAGATGACCCAGGTGCCACAGGAGACTTCCGATAATGTTTTAATGAAGGAATAACAAAAAACCATTGTTCAACTGAACAGGACAAAAACCAAGAGTCACTAGAAGGAGAACAGAAATCAGATGCAGGGTCTTCAATAAACTACAACGGAAGACAGTGATCCAGGCTGGGTAGCAACTGCTTAGCGAACTGTCGCCTCCAGGCAACCAGCTGAGCACAGGTAAGGACCTTCCTCCATCTCCTTCACAAAGAACATGAGTGAACATGAAAAGAGTCTGGACGGCACAAGACAACACGGGGAATATATAGATAGATACTGAGAGATATGTTAGAGAGCGTAACACACTAGCCAGAAATAATCCACAAATGGCAAGAAGAGAGATCCATCCTAAATAGAGAGCCTAATCAGAGTGCGAGCGGCGACATTTAAGTTGACTGAGGGAAACTAGAGACATGTGACGAGAGGGAAAAACATCTAATGACGAGACAGGACTATGACATCAATAATGATTATTTTCAGCTAAATTGTCCAACATCCCCATAAAGGAAGTTTCTGCATTATCTAGTAGACTTCTTAACTTCCTTTAAAGGTCTCATGTTATGCCCTTGTTATAGCACTTAGAATCAATATTTGAGCCCTCTACACTGTTAATAACATTCAAAATGCAATATTTTTCTTACAAAATATCTTTGAATTATCTTGTATTTTTGGCCTGTCAAAAATGTGCGGTTTAAACCGCTGCCTCTCATGGAGGTGCTTTCGACACGCCTCTACTGACCGGCGCTCTCAAGCGTGTCTAGTTTGAGCAAAATCAGACATAACTAGCGACACTGTAAATGCATGTTAATTGACAGGCAATGGTTATGTGAGATGTAAAAGCACCCTATATGAATGAAACAGATGTTATATATATATATATATATATATATATATATATATATATATATATATATATATATATATATATATATATATATATATATATATATATATATACTTAAACTCATGATGAATAAACTCATTCTTTGGTAACCCAAACAGAAGGTTAGGCTCCGGACATAATTCTCTGGCATTGTTTATCCAGCACAGGGTCTGCTGCTGTCACACTTCTGGGTCAAACTATGTTTCCTGTTCATCATAGTGAGGGGCTGTACTAGCAATTCATATGATTGACAAGTGGGTGGGGCTTAGGCGGGGATAAGGAAAAAAGGTGGGAATAAGGAAAACGAGCCATTTTCAGCTCCAAAAAAATGAATAAAGGATTACTTAAGCATGCATGACCTAATCTGAATAATACTTGAGGCATGTTTTTGATGAGGGAACAACACTTCTAAGCCTCACATTGCAACACATTTTTTGCATGGCTGCTTATTGCCTTTTATTTAAAGTGTTTGTTTTTCCCCCAAAATGAAACCTTAGTGTAAGTGCACGTGTCATCATATCTACATGTACAGAACAAGCAGCTAAAGACAGATGAAGTTCATACATTTGTTCAGTTCAGTCAGTTGGTTACACCGCCGTAGAAAGGCACTTTAAACAGCAGCATCCATCAGCTGCCAGGGACTGAGGTCTGTGCTGGTAAATAGAGTTTCATGCTGTACTTGTGAGTCTTCATGGGATAGGAGGTGTTGGGAATGACAGGAGTGTCACTGCATTCTGGGATTGATTTAGCTCACAGAGCTTCTTCACTGACAGTGGGTTGCTGTATTTACCACTGAAGCTGTTAGAGAACGACAACAACTCTGTCAGCACTCAGCAACAGAACGAATCTTCTGGCGATGCTCTATTAGCTGGCCTGAAAAGAAGTGCTTCAGAAGAGCTGTTAGTGGGGATCTGTGTTGCATCTCATTTTTGATTAACATAGACTGGTATCTGTTTGCTAGTAATTACCCATCTCTTGAAACGTTTATGATTTGATTTCTTTTATTTACGATTTGAAGCTTATTTCAGCTATGTGAATTGGGTTATCCTTGCTTGACCTCATTTCTATGGAATTGTGAGCAAGAGTTATAGATGCAGCTCAATCAAAATTAGTTAAATTTTGTCTTTTGTTTTTGTTATATTCTCATTCTTATTTCTCATTATCATTCTTAACTTGTATTCCATATAGGACTACTTTCAGCCCTGTGGATGAGGGAAATTGGAAAAAAAAGTGTCTTGTATTGTTGTATTGTACTTACATAGCACAGCATGAAACTGCAATGTGGATTGAGCAAACAGGTTGACTAAACAATTTGTGATGTTGGAAGATGGAATTTATCAATGAACATATATATACATAGAAGCAGTAAAACATTATCTCAAATAATCTGTAAAGGTGTGTATCATGATGTATTCCTTTTGATAAATTGATACAATTCTGAGCATATCTAGTAAATGAACAACTACATTCTTGGTGTCTTACTAGTGGTGTCTTGGTGATTGTCTTGTTGTCTTATTAGCGTATATTAGATTAGTTAGCTAACTCAGTTCCACTTGAAGTAAATTATTCTTCTTTCTGAGCTGAATACTAGTGGTCTCATCGGGTGATTATCCAATAGCAACTGCAATGGTTTGTTTGTTTCTTCAATAAATGTTTATTCACTCACTCCATCTGTGTTTTTGTCAACTTTCGTATTAATTAAACAATTTTTGACTATTGCAATAGAATGCGGAGTATTATAATGGTATTTAAGGGTGTGAATAGTTTTTACTCTATTTGTATGAATCATGGCGTGACGGTGGCGCAGTGGGTAGCACAGTCATCTCACAGCAAGAAGGTCGCTGGTTCGAGCCTCGGCTGGTTCGGTTGGCATTTCTGTGTGGAGTTTGCATGTTCTCCCCGTGATCACGTGGGTTTACTCCGGGTGCTCCGGTTTCCCCACAAGTCCAAAGACATGCGGAATAAGTGAATTGAGTAAAAACAATTGCCCATAGTGTTAAAGTGTGAATGAGAGAGAGTGTGTGTGTGTGTGTTTCCCAGCGTTGGGTTGCGGCTGGAAGGGCATCTGCTGCGTAAAACATATGCCAGAGAGTTGGCGGTTCATTCCGCTGTGGCAACCCCGAAAGGGAAGAAAGCCGATATGAAGATGAATGAATGAATGTATGAATCATTTTCTATTATTGGAATTACATATAGCTTTTCCTGCTGAAGACTGTAGAAAAAAAGGTTAAAAGTGCTGTTTTATGTAAACATGACTTTTCAGACATTTTTTTCATGCTTTAAGATCGTTCAAAACATCAAAACATTCCTCAAGTCATATTCAGATTGAAAGTGAAAGTGACCAGATATGGAGTGACCCATTTGTGGAATTTGTGCTCTGCATGTAACCCATCCCAGTGTACACACACACACAGCAGTGAACAAACACACCGTGAACACACACCCGGAGCAGTAAGAGCCATGGCTGCGGCGCCCAGGGAGTAGTCCGGAAACTGGTGCCTTGCTCGAGGGCTCCACAGCTGTGGTTGTTGAAAATGGAGAGCTAGTGTTTCATCACTCACACCACCTTCAACTCGGTGGATCTGGGAATCGAACCTGGGACCTTCAGATAACATGTCACACTCCTTATCCACCGGACCACAACTGCCTGGTTCATGCATGCTTATGTAATTATGTAAAAAAACATTTCTGAGAGCTCAAAATGACTCGATGGCGGTTGCCACGGCCATTAGCCATGGCACCACTCACTAACCAATCAGATGAATAGCTAATGCAGCTCATCTCAATGAAGAATGTACATGCTGACTAACCCGAAGGTGAACAGTAGCAGAACTGCATCAGACAAACAATGAAAAGAAAGGGAATTATTGGATGCCTTTTCTGTGTGCTAACAAGCAAGACCCTGGAAAGATGAGTTTAATTGAAGTGTTGCGCTTTACAGTTTGGACAGTTTTGTATACAAGCAAGAATTCTCCGTTCACAAACTTAGTTTTTTACTCGGGCTTTGATTCTCACATCCATTTTATTACATGACAGGTAATCAAAAGGTAATATTCCTTCGAATAAAAAAAACAGTTTTTATTGTTTTTGACCAATTAATAGTCAAAGTTACAGCTCCTTCCACCATTCCTTTCAATGGGTGAGATAAGCACTATGCCCCGGAGGTGTCAAGATGGCTCCATGAACACTTTGTTTTATGATGAACTTTCTCATTTCAAAACTATTTTTATTTAAATAATAATAATAACACAGACAGTCCAAGACTCAACCATATTTTAATGGAATATACAAATTAATCTGGATGTTACTTAAACAGAAGCTTTCTGTTTCAAGAGTTGCCTTTTTGTCAATTGAAGCTTTTTAAATTGCATTTTATCAGTCTTTTTTACTTAAAAACAATACATGTTGAGAACACACATTTTACTGTCCTTTGGCTATCTCTCTCTTGCTCTCTTGCTCTCTCGCTCTCTCTCTCTCTCTCTCTCTCTCTTCGCCTCTCTCTCTCTCGTCCAGATGTCCCTCTGTACTTCTCGTCTCTTTCATGTGTCCGTTAATGAGAGAGTCACATATGGCCTTCGCCCTTGTTAGGAGGTGGGTGACACTTTGGGGTGGCATAGGGAGGAGAGCTGAGGGGAGGCTGTTATGGGATGAGGGGTGTACTTGGAGGGTCAGCTCTGACAGGCGTTTGAGCCGAACAGCAAAAGGAGCAAAGGTTCTCCTTGTGTAATGTTTGTTGGTGCTTTCAGACAATGTCTACATTATTAATATTTAGCTCATCTTGAAAAACAATACTCTCTTTAAAGGCACAATCAGTGGCATTCTAATATTTGTTTGATCATTTTAAAATGTGCTTCCATTCTTTCCCCCCTCATACAAGATTTTTATTGGCATTTATTTTATTTGAATCTTCTTTTTCTGTTCAAGCACATATTTTAGTGCTGTCAAAATGAATACCTTAGCACATGTTATTCAGTTTTTGGATTTTATTGTGTTAATTAACTTCATGGGGTGCAAAAAGACTAGTTATAGCTGAATACAGAGGCTGAGCATTGCCTGGGGCACATCATCCACATTTACATAACCGCCGCACTGCCCTGACCCTTGCGAGGCTTGAAGCCCACATCTTCAAAAACTTTGCAGAGTAGAAAACAGTGCATACATGGTCTCTGATTGTCCAGTGGGACGTTAAGCTCATGTCTCAGAGTGTCATCTCAAAAAACCCCAACACGGACCCACATATAAGTACCTGCACTGTTTTTCTTTGAGAATGAAATTTACTGTGTTGCCATTTGTGTGTTTTAACTGAGCTGGTGTGTTAAGAGTTACGTAAACTTGTTAAATATAAAAAAAACTGTCATAGCAATTGTTAAAAACTGTAAAACAATACATAATAAAAACAGTAATTGAATATGGGCATATAAATACAGAAATTAAAAAAAGAGGAAATTAAAAATGTCATTATATTAATTCATTGATTTATATATGTAAGAATCCACAGTTTAATTCAACTATGTATTTATTTAATAATTAATTAACTTATTTATTTATTCATTCATTTATATATAAAAAATGTTTCATCCTCTATAGCTCATTTATATTGAATCCAACATAGTTCACCTAAAAACTTCAAATGTTCCTGGTTTTATCTAGGCTTTAAAAGATAAACTAAAGCTTTCTTTTGACTTTGTTTGCTTTCTTTATGAACACGTCTTTTGAATATTTTTCAGGTTTTAGTTTCATTAAATGTACAAATGTTTTACCTAGTGTGTTTCCGCACGTACAACAGCTGTTTAAAGCAGCCCCAGGTCATAGAAGGACTAAACTGAACTATAACCCCTAAATTACTCTCCAGTTCTACACTGACCTGGTTGAGAAGCGGAAGGGAAACACGGCTATGCGCTTCAAATATAAATTCAGAAAAGCCCGAAGCGTCTTCCCTCGAGCCGAGCGCTTCGTCTCCATTATTGCTTCCTCAGCAGTCCAACTCAGCTTTGAAGATTCCGCACATCTCTGAACAAAAGCATGAATTATTCTCACATTTCAAAATTAAACTCGCCAAAAACGAGTCTAACAAGAGAACAATATATGTGTATTTTAGAACAAAATAGAAACAAAAAGATATCTGCCATATATGTTATTAATTTACCAAAACATCCCTGGGCCAGACTTAAAAAAGGGATGGAGAAGAGAGGGAGTTAGAAATGAATGAGAATAATCGTGACCTTTGCCAAGGGTGATGGATGAGAGAGAAACACTCACTGGCACCCACTGCACGGAACACGTCACCATGACAACCCTGACAGCCCAGGCAGCCACATGAATATGTAGGAGCCACATCTGGACAGCTGCTTCAGCCAATGTACTCCTGGTAATGGTTTGTCTGTGTGGGAGTGTGCGTGTTTGAATCCATGCACATTTGCATTAAGTGTGTGTGCATGTGCGACAGGTTTCATTCCTCACTTTCCACAAGCCAGGGATCATTAGATAAACGTGCTTCCATCAATACATTTGCAAAGTAACAAACAGAACCATTAAAGCCTGTTGTGGGTGATCTGAACTCTAGGAGTGGTAAAAGCTCAATGACTTTTATTCTTGTAGTCTTAAATTGAATCCGGTCCCACTGTGGATCGAGAAGGTTTTGCAGGGCCTCAACACGGCTTTCTTAGGGTCAACTTCCAGATTTCTATTCCAACTAAATCCTCTGCTCTTATTGGGCCATTCAGGGCTTGAGTATTTGCAGGAGGTAGAAGGTGGAGTTTTTTTGAGACAAGCAGTCGTGTAAAGTAATAAATTACAAATACTGTAATTGAGTGAAATTGTAAAAAAGGTGTACTTTTAATTTCAATTGAGTCTATTTTTACTGCTGTATCAGTACCTTTACTGCCCTAATCTTTTTCTTAAAAGTAAGACTTTTCACTTTGAAGGGTCTAATGTTACCTCTAATTTGAAGAAACACATCGAGGTAAGTTTCGAGTACGGTTGAATGTAATACATGCTACAATAAATATAAACCCTCAGGGGGTTTAATTTGGCACAGGCACTTTATAAATGCTTCAAATGTGAGTTATTTCAAGGGAGCCAATTCAAGATACTGCAAAAATAACACCAATAACTTTACTAAACTAAACAACTAAATCTGTCACTGACTAGTATATGATTTGTGTATGAGACCTTACAACTCATGTTAGTCATTTCAGTTGTCTTCTAATTTGTGCAACAAGCTCAACCTTTACGTTGATGTGCTTTGTGATTTTTTTTATTTTTAATTTTCCTGAATGAATATTTTTGCAGTATGGTATTTGGAACCCTGAACTGATTGTTGGCTTGTTATTGTTTTTTTTCCTCACAAAACATTTTTTTTATTTTTCAAACCAAACAGCACTAATTAAAGCTACATTTTTCATTAGTAAGATATAAGGTGAATTCGTTTTGCAGTCTAGTACTCACTAATCCTTCCCCTTGAGTACTTTTAAAAAGACTATTTTTATCATACTTTGAGTACTTTGAGTGTTATTTAGAATGGATACATTTACACCTCTACTTTTAATACTTTGGCATGTACTTGTTCTTTTACTTGAGTATAAAATCAGTACTCTTTCCACCACGGTGGAGACAAGAGATGAAGTGCAGCTAAAATCAATATCCATAATTCAACTGCTTGCTGAATATTTTCACCTTTTTTATTAATTTCCCAATAAATAATAATAGGAAACAATATATGAAGACATATATGTACATGAACATTAACCAAGATATTTCCTTTCTAGATGTTTCATAACTTTCATAGTTATGAAACCAAACAAAAGTCACATTTAATAACATTTATTAAATGAGTATATCTTGAGCTAAACCTACAGCAGTTAGAAATTAGGGGTTACCCATTCATCCACACCTTTCACATATTTTAAATTAAACTTAATATGACGCTTTCTTTGGAGCCATTTCTTCCAGAGCAAGTCAAGAAAAGGAGATTCCATTTTATAAATATCCCCAACTATCTTTTGCCATTCACTCAGAGCTGGAGGCTTTTCCTGGAGCCTTTTTATTGTGATTGCCTTTTTACCAGTTGCTAACAGAAATCTCAGGTATTAATCTTTGTTTGCTATGTCTGCAGTGATAATGCTCAGGTGCATTATTTTAAAATTTAAAATCTTATTGTTTAGTTCCATTACTGGATTTATCTTTTGAATCACTTCCTGCCAATTTAATTGATACATTTTGGAGTCCCAGAGAATATGATAATGATCTGATCTTTTATTACCAGTTTCTCCAACACTTGCCCAATCTTAGATTGCCACTCTGGAAACATTTTATTTTATGTGTTACGAAGAATCTTATTAAATTTTGCCAGGTAAATTCTCTCCAAGAACCTGAATTTGAATAATGTCACCTTTTTGACAGCTTTATCTGAATGCTGCTTTTCCAAACAGCGATTTAGAGAACCACTTGATTAACCCAGTGAGCAATGTGGATTATCATCTTTGTTATATGTTAAACAGTAACATTGTGCAAATAGGAAAGAAATGTTCAAGATCATTTTTAAAATATGCACCGGAATATTTTATATATATCTGAAAATTACTCAAAATTTATATCTCTCTGTTTTGCACAATTTTTAAGCACATCTTGATTTTAAAATGAAAGATGAACCATAAAATATTATTTACATTTTAAACCAATTTGGTTTTAATATGTTATCCATCTAATAAAATGTCATAAATTGGTAAATGTATAATTATCCATGGGCATCGCTAGACCCCTTTTACAGTAACATTCTCCCCAATGTGAATCTGTAAACGCAGTTATGTTTTTTAGGTTAGATTTCAAACTGTGAAAACCTCTCAGTGTTTGGGGATTGAATGTCATCACTACATTAATGTTTAAATCAAAGAATTGGACCAAGAACTGTCCAAAAACGGTGCGTTTGATGCCCCTTTTAGCACGAAAGTTGATAATCTCTACTTCTAAAAAGGCTTGACTAACTCAACAAATAAATACTTCATGATAAAACACAGAGTCTCTGAATGTTCTTACTATCTGAATGTTCATATAAATGCAACCTCAAATTCATCATAATAATTCATGTGTGTTGAATAAAACATGTTTCTTAAATTAAGAAAAAACTAAAAAGTCCCACAGGAATTATTAAATGTTTTCTGTATTAAAATAATGAATAACCATTCTCTATAATTTGATATCAAACTATGTAATGTAATAAATGTACATTTTAGTCTGAAATACAAACTCTGACTGAACCTGAAATAAACAAAAATAACATAATATATTAACACAAAATAGTACAATAAATAGTATGAGTGGAGGCAGCAGAGTTTCTCTGGGCCAACATTCTTTTTTTTCCTGGCTCACCAAACACCTCAGCATTTATTTGGCCAGTTGTGGATAGAAGAATGGTTTGGGCATTGGCACAATTTGGCCGAGTACAGCAACAAAAAAAGGTGCTATTCCTGTGTGAAAATATGCACAAACATGTAAAGACATATTGTGTTAAGTTGCACATAAGCAGTCAGAGTAGTCACAAGAACACACAACGGTATTTTTTTGTTGCTCACCAAAAGTTCAGATCAGATCCTGCTTTAGATAAAGTACCAAGGCTTCAGAAAATAGACACAAACTTTGTATTCTACAGCAATGGACAAATGTAAAAATGTTGTGGCATTCTACACCTCCTTAGCAGGAAAAACTTAACAAAACAACATGTCTAGAATGGCTGTTTGGATAAAATAGTGATCAAAACTACTCCTCTATCCAGGCAAATCTCAACATCTTCTGAGGTGAACTTCACTTTCATTGTAAAACAGCTCAGTCAGAAAACATCCGTCTTTTCTCAACAGCGTGGCATGACACATAATTAGGGGTGAGCCCTTGGATGTGTGAGACCATATGGTTTCTGACCCATTTTCATTTCAAGTCATTTTCAATTAGACAAATGCACAGAAACATAGAGAGTGAAAAAGAAGCATCACATTTTTTGAATTCATCCTTCACTGTTTTATCAGAAGGAGAAAAACACAGAGGAAAAAAGCAAAAAGAACAGGAGGGTGCATATTCTCGATTTATTCAGCATCTGGACCCTCTTTACAGATTATTTGTTCTTGGTGCAGCCAGCAATGTCCGCAGAAACATGTGAGGGGGAGAGAGAGAGCAAGAGAGAGAGAGAGAGAGAGAGGGAAGGAGGGAGGAAGCAAGGAAGGGAGGCTTTGTTACTCTTGCTCAGTTCACCTCATTGAATTGTAAATAAGGTGTGATATTTTTGCAGAAGGGAAAAAAGCATGCACAGCCGGTGCAGAGCAGACAGGCCGTCTGAATGTCTGCCCGCGCTCCCTCTTTCCTCCTGTGAAACTGCAAAGACTTCCAGAATTCTGCCACTCGGTCAGCGCGTGAAGGAAATTCGGGTTTGAACATGTAATTCTTCACCCCAAAACAAACAGCGAGCAAAGCCGGTGCATAAATCTAAACTTTGCGGATAACGATTTGAAATTCATTTGCAAAGCCAAGTACACATGAAGGAACTTTCAATGAAAACCTAATGAAGTTTGATCCAGCATTTAAAATCTAACATGTTTATGTAACTTATTACTCTAATCAGATGTTCAACATAAACAAAAAAATGTATTTTAACCTTTGCATTCATAGTACTCATCAGTCATTTTACTTTGAGCAAAGAAAAAAAGTTCCTTTCATATATCTATCTATTCTCTTCACCCACGTACTCCGGTGTTCTACAACTCACACTGGGCACAAAAATGCATCCTGGACTCATCTATTGGAAAACTACTTCACTCTCCCACTACTGATTCTTCAATTAACCAAATTCTAGACTCTAGAAAGAAAGTCTTGCAAACATATGGAAGCTTCACTCAGACGAGCCGTCAGCTTGACTTAAACCAGCAAACTTGTCATTTAGGTGCAGTTAATGTGGACTGGACCAAAGCCTTACAATAATTACAAGATATTTAGAATAATATTTGTGTTAAAAATTTAGGATAACGACATAAGTATCAAAACCAATGGTTTGCGCTGTTAATGTATTGAGTGCTAGACTATTTAAATTCACTTTATTTATAGTTTATGTATTTATTAGCAAATACAAAACTTTGATTTTGAGTTTTTATACTTTATGTATAAAATACTTATATACTTATAATACTTATATATTCAACAGAATAAATCCTTATATTTGTATTGTATGTATATATAAAAAAATTTCTCATAAATGCAATTATCTAATCAACCAATCACATGGAAACTCCAAACTGAATGTCAAAATGGGAAAGAAAGGTGACAGTTTTGAGTGTGGCATGGTTGCTGGTGCCAGACGGGCCGGTCTGAGTATTTCACAATCTGCTCAGTTACTGGAATTTGCATGAGCTCACCAAAATTGGACAGTTGAAGACTGGGAAAATGTTGCGTGGTCTGATGAGTCTTGATTTCTGTTGAGACATTCAAATGGTAAAGTCAGAATTTGGTGTAAACAGAATGAGAACATGGATCCATCATGCTTTGTTACCACTGTACAGGCTGGTGGTGGTGGTGTAATTGTGTGGGGGATGTTTTCTTGGCACACTTTAGGCCCCTTAGTGCCAATTGGGCATCATTTCAAAGCCACAACCTACCTGAGCATTGTTTCTGACCATGTCCATCCCTTTATGACCACCGTGTATCCATCCTCTGATGGCTACTTCCAGTAGGATAATGCACCATGTCACAAAGCTCAAATTATTTCAAATTAGTTTCTTGAACATGACATTGAGTTCACTGTACATTGCATATTGTCTCTCCCCTATTGTAAGTCGCTTTGGGCAAAAGCGTCTGCCAAATGCTTAAATGTAAATGTAATGTAAAATCCAGTTTAAACATTAAGTGTGCATCTTTAAGCTCTAATTTACTACACACAAAAAAACCCCAGATCTTTATAAATCTAACATACACAAAAATTATCAGTTAGATCAGACCAGATTAATCATAGAAGACCAAGGCAACGGAGGATTTATAGTTGTGTGAACTTGTTAACAAAACTTGTAAAAAAGTTTAAATATAATTTATTATTGATCCGATTTCAATGTTGATGGTCAGCCTCGATATTGCAATTGTTCTGCCCACTCCTAGTGTTTTGTGCATTCCTTAACCTCTCAGTTCACTTGTGAAATTCTGTGCAATTCTATAATCCACATGTGTCAGCTATGAAGAGCCATAGCTGTTCTCAGTGTAGCTGCAACCTTTAAAGAACACATGAGATGCAGATAATGTAATATTTCAGGTTTGTTTAAAAGCTCTGTGAGTTGAAGCATGGTGCTCCAGAGAGCTAAAGCCTTCCAGTAATTGAGTTTGCCATCAAATAAGAGGTTTGAGGAACACATAAACAACAGTGACAGTGAGTTTCTCCTGATTTGTCTTCCTTTATCGAAGAAGTTCAGAAGATCTCGGAGCTCCCAGGATAAACTAAGGAGCTTGCTTTTCCTCTTATCTCACTTTAGTCTTTCACGATCTGCGGTGTAAACTCTTCTGTCTCTAAGCTTTTTTCCATTGACCTTCTCTTTCAGGCATCAGCTGCTTGCTTATATTTCTCTCAAATCTTTTGAGTCTTTCACTCCATTCTTCTCCGTGGCTCACCTTTCTTGTCTGTTTCTGGTTTGATGGCTGAGTTCTCTCTTCTGATGGGACGCAACGCATGACCTTGCTCTGTAGTTTCAGCACTAGTGAAACCGCTTCACTAGAAGAAAGCATTAGAGTTTGAGCTTTAAAGTGAAGGTGAAAAGTTTATTGAGCCACTGCTTTCATAAATAAGCTTCCTTTGAAAAAAGCAGAGACCTGATCAAAATGAGAGCATCTCCCTTGATCTGGTCACTAAACATGTGAGCAGGGCTTAAATACAATATATGCAGTGTCAGCTAGTAAATATCCCTGTCCTGTTGACATTTGGATGAACTGAACACGGAGTAGTGTTTGAAACAATTACCATTAGGTGATTCTATAATCACTATAAGAGATATGTTTTGCTAGCTAGCAGTTAGCATTTTTAGCACGCCATTTTGATTAATTTAGAGACAGTGCTTCTACAGCAGCAGCGAATGTATGAAAGAAGTTATATTTTTTTATGATATTGATAAGGTAAATAAAATGTGTCTTTTGTTAGCCTTTGTGTTGTGTTTTGGTTTGCTAGCCGTTGGCATTCTTATCACAGCAATATTGATCAGTTCATAGACAGCACCGGACAGAGCGCACAATGCTATTGGGCTATTGTAGGTCTGACGCACATCTATAAATCCGGCTTAAGGGCACAAATCCTTGGCAATGAAACCTTCCCATGAACGGGTAATTCACTTGGTCTTTTCAGAATTTGGCTGAAGCGTTGCTAGCTTCTCTAAGGTCCTGTGAAGGTAGCCGGCACCTGATGCGATTGGGACAGAAAGCAGGTTCTCCAGCTCTGAGTGGAACGGTTTCATGTTTGTCGCGTTGCTATTTGATGGTGCAGCTTGTTAGTTGTCCATTGTTTAAAAGAAGAGAATTAGACAGAAATGTACAAGGCAAGTGTAGTGATGTTATTGTTTTAGTTAGTGTATAAATTTGTGGCCAAAACTGGTACTGCAACAACAACCACCGGCTATATATATGTATTCTTCATATGAATTTTCACAATATTCTCTGTTTAGCAGATGAACAGTGATTTCTGACCCTACTTTGGTGATTGTAGAGGGTTTTGGAGAGAACCTATTAAACATTTTATGATAGTTCTAGATATTACATGTCTGTAAAAACAAAAACAAAACAATATTTCAGAATATTGTCAAAATGAGTTTTGTAGCAGAACCAGCTGGTTAATACTGATTTTGACCCAAACTTTACTGGAGTGAAGCTAGGGCTCCCAAAGAAGCTGAAACAAAAATCCAAATTAACATTATCCACACCATGGTGCACATCGAGCTAAACAACACAAACTCCCGATGCCTCCTTCTCTTGGACTTTCTTTAGCAAAAGAAGAGGGGAAACAACAAATACATGCGGTTATCATAACTATCTTGTTAGCCATAACACACTACAAATCCAACTTATCACATCTTTGCTCACAGCCACTCCTGCTGTTCGCTGATTGGCCCCGTAAAATAACTTACAGAAGAAAACAAAGCATAATGGCTCAGTTCCACACACTCAGTACGAAATGAAATCTAGTGGTTGGCTGGAATTAATCAGGAAAGGAGAGCAGGATCTCTCTCCTCTGCTCCCCAAAGAACAGGCTTCCAGATTTACGTGCTATGGCAAAAGACAACATATAAATACTACATTCTTTATATCTAAAGATCTAAAGCTTAGAAAGTATGTTATGTATAGCAGTAATTTCAGTATTAACATTTGCTCAATCCAGAAGTGTTTAAAATGCCATCATTAAACTATTATTGATCTATTAAGCTATTCATCCATTAATATTAGGCTATTATTAAGTCTGATGTAATGAGTGCTTAATATGAATACATGGGTTTCAATAAACAATACTGTGTCTTTAGAATTTACAGAATTATCGTCATCGCTGGTCATATAATTAAAAACCTAAAGTCTATTTATTTCAGACAGTACTGCTGCTGAGTGCCCCAAAAAGAGACTCTTAGTTATTGACTGTTAATATCTATCTAACCTGTTCAACAAAACTATGGCTAGTTCAACTCCGCTTTTCATGTTCCTCTCCACTTTAGGTGATATTCTTCTTTCAAAACATCTCCTTTGGATATCCTTGTTTTGTTTTTCAAGTCCTTAAATTGTTAACACAAATAAAAGTTCACTGACAAAATGTACATGTATGAATGCAAATATTCTCTTCAAACCAGAAGTTCTAGACATACTTGAACTGAACATAATTCCTAAATGTATCTTAACACACCAGATCCATTTTAAGATTACTCGTTGTTTATGTCTTACATACTGTACCTCTAAAGATGTATATGTAAATATTTATGTTTTTTCATTTAGTGTCATAGTACCAAACTTTCTATCCCTCTTCAGTAAACCCTACATTTCTAGTTTCGTCAAACCCCCCCAAAAATATGGAATCTCACTAATTAAACATTAATTCTGAAACAAATTTAGTTTTTAAGACTCTCAAATAAAACAAAACATTTACCAACATCGACACTATATTAATGATGTTGAAGACAAGATGCCAATGTCAAGTATAAGTTTATCAAACTACAGTTTTAACTTACAGAGCTAACCAAGATATTATAAAAAAGATCAATTCTGGTGACAGACAATGGTGTCGCCTTGCATGGGAATCCGGGGCTTTCAGAAGAATTGCTGACAAGAGTTGCAACTTCAACTGTTTGTATTTCCTTGCTCGATACTTTTTAACCTCCTAAAACAACCGAGTGAGGTCTCTTTATAATCTGTATAATTTAGGCAATAAGCTACAAAGCTGTTTTAGATTTGTATTTCTTTCTCCGCATTTTGTATCCAATTTCTCACAGACAAAACTCATGACATACCACTTTATTTTAACAGCACATGAGCACCGGAAGAAATGCTTAAAACATAACTGAACTCATAAGCATGTGCTTTACGTGCATCTGTAAGCGTGTTTCTGCAGAGAATAGAGCAAAAGTGTTCAAAATTACCCGGATTAGGAGCAAAATACGTGATGAATGCTTGTCGTCATTCAAATACACACATTCTCAGAAATCATGAAGAACAATTAGAAAGTTCATGTTCCGTAATCATTTATAAATTGCCAGCAGATATAAGTTAGTCAAGTAACTAAACTAAAGAGGAAAACCTCTATGTGTGAAAAACCTTCAGAAATGCCTTTCCATGTTTATACAAAAGACACAAAATATGGATACACAAGTCTGTAAACTCTGCAGCGATTCCTATTGCAGCTCTGTTCCACCCGGCACTGTGCTGTCTAAAAAGTCCCTGGCGGTGGATTTCAGACGGAGCAGCAGCTGACACAATCTCTGCAGCTTCAGCAGCCCACCTCTATGGCCAAATTTCCTTGTGAAGTTCCTTAGTTCCCTTAATTTTTATTAATAAAAACAGATTTGTTTTTTTCATATAATGTGAATGAGTGCTTTTATTATTTGCAGGTCAGTCAACGTGAGTGATATTTTGTATAGATACGTCAGGCATTTCTGAAAGTTTCCATTTCACACAGAGGTTTGGTTTGCCTTGGATTTGAGTTATTCTGAGAAAACAAATGCAGAGTTCTAGGCCTCACAGGTAATGGATGTGTTTGCACAACAAAAGCAGAAGGAGAATCGAGCTGAAGAAGTGTGATCATCTTAGCAGGGGGGATTCACACCTTGTGACTTCACCAAAAAATAAAAAGTCAACACTTCTAGTGTTACATTGTCACGATCGGGGGTGTGCGTGGAAGGAAAGATCTCAATCGCAGAGACAGCTTGACCTGAGACACTCTTTTATTAAAGAATAAAACAAGGAGAAAAGAGATGACTAAAACGAAAGACCCACGAGGGGGCAAAACATTAACAATAACATAAATCACTTTCAAGAGTGAAAAATAAGTAACTACAAAAATAACCTGCCAGCCGTTACAACGCCACGCATCGGTAACGCACACAAAGACAATTAATGCACCCGTGAAGAACTGCACAAACACAAGGGTATAAAAAGGGAAACTAATAAGTGAGGACGCGCGGGAAAACAGCTGAAGGGACTAATGACAAATTAGAGACGGGACGAACATTGACGAAACAATCCACTAGGTGAAGGGAAAACCCGGAACCGGCACAAGGGAACAGAGACGCACGATAACGGACAAAAACCCTGACAGTACCCCCCCTCTAAGGAACGCCTCCAGGCGTTCCAACCGAAACACCACAAGAACACAGATAGAACATACACAATAAAAAAAACAACAAAATTAAACAGCGAGCATATAACATAATTCCTAACTATAATAAATAAAAATCGCCCAAAATGGGAAAAAAACGCTTGACCGGAGCTTCGTGAAAGTATAAACAGCAGGTGACAAAAAAAACCCAAACTAAACCTTAGTCCCGGGGTGCCAGGCCGACGCGGAGGCAAGAAAGCCTAGAGTTCAAGACCTGACACCCGTCATCCCTGAAGAGGTGGACAAGAAATCTCCAGGGAAGCACCAATCACTGGTTCCCCCATGGAGGAGCCGGAGGAAGCAGCCAGGGAACCTCCAGCAGAGACCCAGACGAGGCCAGCCATTCGAGCAGGACCCCAAATTGCCAGCCAAGCACCAGACGAGGATTGCCGGTACTTGGGAACCCCGGAAGGGCTTGGCACAGCACAGGACCCGGCGGGCTGCAACGGAGAGCAAGAGCCGGCAGAGCTGGGCAGCGGCGCTCGGGTGGCGCCGGAAGGTACGGCGAAGGGGAGGCGCCGGCAGGCACGGGCGAAGAGCAGGACAGCGGCGCTCGGGAGGCGCCGGCAGGCACGGGCGAAGAGCAGGACAGCGGCGCTCGGGAGGCGCCGGCAGGCACGGGCGAAGAGCAGGACAGCGGCGCTCGGGAGGCGCCGGCAGGCACGGGCGAAGAGCAGGACAGCGGCGCTCGGGGGGCGCAGGCAGACTCAGGCGCCGGGGCGGCGCAGGCAGACTCAGGCGCCGGGGCGGCGCAGGCAGACTCAGGCGCCGGGGCGGCGCAGGCAGACTCAGGCGCCGGGGCGGCGCAGGCAGACTCAGGCGCCGGGGCGGCGCAGGCAGACTCAGGCGCCGGGGCGGCGCAGGCAGACTCAGGCGCCGGGGCGGCGCAGGCAGACTCAGGCGCCGGGGCGGCGCAGGCAGACTCAGGCGCCGGGGCGGCGCAGGCAGACTCAGGCGCCGGGGCGGCGCAGGCAGACTCAGGCGCCGGGGCGGCGCAGGCAGACTCAGGCGCCGGGGCGGCGCAGGCAGACTCAGCTGGAGAATGCGTGGAGAAGGTCTCTCTACGGTCGCCATTCTGCTCTGGGTCTGGGAACCCAACAGTGAGGCGCTCAGAGGAAGCTGGGGATAAGCCTCACCGCATCCGGACTCACCAGAGTGAGGGACCATATCAAGTACTTCATCCAAGACCAAAGAATTAACGTTGGTCCCACCTCTGGCTGTGTGACTGGTCTCCCTTGACTTCTTCCTCTTCTGCCTCTTCTTCTGACTCCTAGTGAGTCTGTTGGGTTGCTCAGGTTCAGGAAACAGTGTCTCATTCGACCCCAGTGACTCACTGTAAGTAGGCCAGGAAGAGGGTGCGCGAGAAGAAAAAAAGTCATAATATAGCGCTACCTCTCCTCCTGGATATTGACACTGCTCCTGCTGACGAATGTAGTCTACCAGCCTCCAATAGCTCCAGTTCCTCAAGTGATAATGCTCATCTTGGTCTACTGGAACATCCAATCCTTCCATGAAGAAGGTGGAGATGGCTGACTCCGTTAACCCAAACCCCTGTAGGGATCTCCAAAGGTCCACCGCAAACTCAGCGACAGGACGGCCTCGTTGTTGAGCCCCTTGGAGGATCCGCATCAACCGGAGAGTTGGGTGAGTCTCTGGCTGACCATATTCAGGCTCCTTGGTCAAGCTGCTCGCTGAGATCTGTAGGGACGGGTGCATTCTGTCACGATCGGGGGTGTGCGTGGAAGGAAAGATCTCAATCGCAGAGACAGCTTGACCTGAGACACTCTTTTATTAAAGAATAAAACAAGGAGAAAAGAGATGACTAAAACGAAAGACCCACGAGGGGGCAAAACATTAACAATAACATAAATCACTTTCAAGAGTGAAAAATAAGTAACTACAAAAATAACCTGCCAGCCGTTACAACGCCAAGCATCGGTAACGCACACAAAGACAATTAATGCACCCATGAAGAACTGCACAAACACAAGGGTATAAAAAGGGAAACTAATAAGTGAGGACGCGCGGGAAAACAGCTGAAGGGACTAATGACAAATTAGAGACGGGACGAACATTGACGAAACAATCCACGAGGTGAAGGGAAAACCCGGAACCGGCACAAGGGAACAGAGACGCACGATAACGGACAAAAACCCTGACATACATTTGTTTATTTGAGATATTTTAAATTTAAACATTCAACAAATCACACATCTGTGTCATGTCTATGTCCCTCCCTTCTTTAACTATTTATGATTACCAGGAAGAGATGCACTTCCTTAAGGCGATGACTGACTACGCCCATTTTTAGCCTGCTTCACCAATTACACGAAACATTGTACATGCTACGTCCATATTATCTAAAGTCAATGTGCTGCACACTGGTGGTGGATTCAGAGACTCCTTAAGATGCAAAAGGATTTGAATGTCTAATAAGCACAAGAGAAACAATGAATTAGTATGAAATAAGATTTGCACATGAGTTCAAAACAGCTATAGTAAAATAATGCTGCATACATTAAACAAAAGTGTAAAAGGGTATTATTCAGAATATTTTCCTCTATTTTTGATCAAATAATCACAAACATTTGACCTGATCCTTAGAGAAATGAATATTCATGAGGCAGGGCGGCAAGGCTTGTTCTGTGGCATCCTGGCTAAGGTGCAGGATGGGATCCTCCTGATGTGAAGCGGTGAGAGTTTGGGGGGTGGAGGAACATAAAGGCCCGTAGCCGATCCCATTACCCAGCGCTCTGCAGCTTAATGGGATTCAGCTAGGAGAGACACACGCTATTCTCTGAGATTTCATACGGGGCTTTAAGCGGCGGATAGTTCCAAGACGCCTTAGACACATGAGCAACTCCCACGCACATGAGATTAAAATGGCTGATGTCAGAAAAATCCTCATTTGGGCTGATTTAACTCATTCAAGAGCACTGTTCAGTTTGTTTCTGAGGGTGGTGATCATTGTTTATCACACTAGTAATGTGACAATATAAAGCCTGTTTACATCTTAAGTTTCCATGACTATGTCAAAATCCCCCTCTTGTAAACACAGTAGAGTTAGCCTGAATAAAATGCATAAGGGGGTTAAAATCATGCCTGCAACGTTTAAGTAACACAAAGACAAAGCATCTTTCTACAATTCTAGCGGCTTCTTGTCCTCGAGTCTTGGACGCCAGTCAACAGGGAGAAATAAACACGAACAAAAACAACTTCCCTTAAAGATTACAGCAGTAGATGATGCAGGTAAGGATGGTGGAACTCATGTAGACCACGCCTACCTGGCCTAATGACCCCGCCTATCAGGCAGCATGTTTTTAAAAATACAAAGATAAATAGCAAAAATATAAATAATCCAAATGGCAACAGGGTTCACTCTAATGGAATGTAATGGATTTTAAAATTGAAATTCTAAAAAAAATTTCAGTAAGCTCATGCTCTCACCTCTTCTATCCAGTGCTTTGTAGTTTCATGTGTGACATGATGTGGTATTGCAGGTCAAAGTTGAAATCAGCTCAACTTTCACCATTGTATGTGATCCCATTTAAGCCAATGGAATTGTTTTCATAGTGTGGTCACAGCATGAGATCATTATTATTCAGGTGATGCAGATTTTGAATGATTGACTTTAGGCGAGAACAGATTAGTGACCTCGTCATGTGATGCTAGTGGATCTCTGGTCTTTGCTAAGAAAACAAATGTTATCGAAACTGTGCTTTTCAGAATACCTTTCTCTCTTTTTGATTAATACATTTCTCAAATCTTCTAAGAGTCTGTGATTTTTTGAAATATTCATGAGGGATGGTGACTAGGCATTTCTCCGATGTGAAGTGGATGAAATTTGGGGGGGAGGGGGGCATAAAGGCCCATAGAAGAACATCAACCATAAATGATCACATGAGATTTTTGATCTTTGTAAGCTGTCATAAACTAAATCGATGATTGAAGCAATTTGTTGTGGTTTGGTGGATATAGGGATCGACTTGTGATCGGAAGTTGAACCGAGTTGAAGGTGATGTAAGTGATGATGAAACACTTGCTCTCACATCTTCAATAACCACAGCTGTGGTGCTCTTGAGCAAGGCACCCGTTTTCCTATTCCTTGGGAATCGCAGCCATAGATGTTCACTGCTCCTGGTTTGTGTTGGTGGTGTGTTTGTTCACTGCTGTGTGTGTGTACACTGGGATGGTTTAAATGCAGAGCAGTAATTCTGTGTATGGGTCACTACATATCTGGCCAACTGGTCAGTTTCACTTAAAAAAAACTAGCTATGAGAGTCAACTTGAAGGAAAACATGACAACTGTCTGCTGTTACCATTTCTACTGTAAGTCATTCAAAATGAGCAACAATTTCTGTTGTGTGCAGAGCAAAACTAGAGTTTCATTTAAATTCTCACTTTAGAAATTGGCTTTTACATTTGTGTGACTGTAAAATGCAAGAAGTATTTGATTTACCTAGTAAAAATGAAAGAGAACAAAATCTCTTACAGTCTGGAACATCAGTCAGCATGATCAAGTTGAGTACAAACACTTTTATTGACACATCATTGAACAACTTTCCTTTTAGTTTACAATAACTTTATTGGCTTAAAGAGCAAATGTTGAGACTTGGAAGATTCACACGAGGCCAGCTGACATAGAGAAAACAATCCAAACACTGATGAAGCATTGACGAGCGATGAGGAAGGAGCTAAGAAAGAGGTGTGCTTTCGGTGATTAGTGTAATAAATGATGGTGGAGATAAGAATAGAGAGCCCTTAGTTCAATGAGAATACATAAGAGAATTTTCTGGTATCAAAACTGTTGGATGGTGAATGCTAGGGATTGTAGTCATTATGAGAAATCCAATATGGCTGCAATTGGAAGGTCATCCCATGAGATCGCTAGAATACAGGCGATGCAGATCTTTGTTAATGAGCTTCAGGTATAACTGAATCTCAAACTGCAATCTCATTAAATGATGCTCTGAAAAATTTTTTATTAACCTAATGAGATTTTCAGTGTTGGTTTGAAGTATATCTTGTTGCCATTTAAACTATCTATGTTTAGAGCTTGATATTTAAAAAAAAAAAGATACCTGGTGGTCGCGGTCTTTACTGCCGCGCTGTAATGCGATGGCCATCAGAGTGATGTCAAAAAGACGAATTTAGTTTTTATTCCTTACAGACAAGTCGTTTTTAAATGAATCATTCAATGACTTGGTTTTGATTGATTTGAGGGCGCAGCATCACATATATTATGGATAAATATATAGTTAACACTAAACTGATTTCAATTTAAGAGTTTTCCAAAAAAGAAGTCTGGATTGCAAGTACAGTCGCCACGTCCTATTACTGACCCAAGCTTCAGCCTAGTTAAAATTAAATGAAAAGCATGGACCATGTCTTCTGTGTTGCATTAAATTTGAAACGCCTTCTGCCAGACTTGGACCATGTTTGGCCCACATACCATAGTTCCATGCCTGTTGTTGCCAGCTTTTTGCTGTCTTGGCAGTCTTTGAATTGGCATTCATGTTTTTGCACTTGCTTCTTATCAGTGAACTCATTCAAAATGTGATGTTACATTTTGATCACATCTGCTAGTTAGATGACCACAGTAAGTGTAATAGAATCCAGGAGTTATCAGTTTTTCATTTATCAACCATCTGATGCCTTGGTTTACGCACTCCTTTAAAACTTTTGATTGGTATAAAATGGCACAAGAAATTTCGCATCAAACCATCAAGTGAACAAATCAACACACGCATGGTGCACTTGGATGGTCAGAGTAGTTTTTTAGAACTTATTGTACCTGTTCAATCAATGCTGGCTCCTCTTACATCTGACTTTGTTGAGGACTTGTAATCCAGAGCGAAGGCTTGCTATTAAACTCTTTTAATATCTACACAGTTCAGCCACGTATGTCAAAAGGACAGACAGAAAAAAGAGAAATTACAAAGCATCAGTGAGGTGTGCTGTTGCAAGCATTTACGCCAACACAATTTTGAGCTTATCATGCCAAGCTCTCTTTTACCCATCATCCCTAACTGCAGCTCGCCTCACGCTCGCTCCAATCCGGATCATTTTCAAATGCAAATAGCAGCACTTCACAGTAATCTCACCCAACAGAGAGACGAATCTATTTGCATAAGTAAGTTGCCTGCTATTGCTATAAGTCTTAAACACAAAATCTGCATAAAGTCATGGAACAAAATTCAAATTGCAGGGTCAAATTCGACAGGAGTAGTATTAAAGGATATTATTGACTCTATAGAAACCTGGTCGGTAATCAGGAGTTCGACACTTACTAAGGAGGTTAACACATGCTATGACATCACCAGTAAAAAAAACTATTAAGATCATTTATCAGGAATATTTTTTTTCTTTATTTCAGTTTGTCTGGGCACATTTTTTAATGTTTTTAATCGTTGACTCGTAAACATAATTAATCTTGATCCTCTTTTAAACTAAATTTTAGCTTGACTTGATCAAGAGAACCAGAAGAATACTATCACTTATTATTATATTTGAATAATGCTGGCCCTTTTTCCAGAAACTTAGTGATGTCATCTCATTACAAAACAACGTCAAGAATGTTGCATTGTAGATTTGGTCATCATTTCCTTCCAAACACGAAGTCCAAAAACAACTGGAAAGGCTTACAAATAGCTAATTGCTTAGTTACGTCTCGATTAAATTCATTAACCAGTTTCAGTTTAAGCCGACAGGACTCAATTTTACATCTTATTATCTCAAAAAGTGTTCCAGGGATTTGTAAAGCTTTTATGCAGTTGAATGAACTACAACTTTTTTTGTGGTTTGTCAAGTAAGAGTATAAAGTACTTCTAGCTACTTTTACGCCTCCATTTATTTAATTTATTAGTTTGCTTTTATGAGTAAAAGATATCTTATAAAAGTGATTGGTTACAAACTACTTCTGAACTTAATAAGAAAGATAAACTAAGTAACTACTAACAAAAAAACTTGCTTTTACCTGAATATACAAAAGCTGAGTCTGTAACAGGATGTTACACTGAGTGTAATTTGGTGTCCGTCAAAGTGGTAAAATGTACCTTCTGCGTCTCCTTCATACACTTGTTCAGTTTCCTTAAAATGTGTTAAAAGGTATGCTGTGGTGAGTTTAATTGAATGTTTTACATGACAGAATGATGGATTAGGCTGATTTTATACTGTAACACTCACAAGTTAAGATGGAACTGCTGCTCAGGGTGAGTTTCTCAATTATGCAAGCCTGTGTGTTTTTCACTCAGAATCAATATATAAATCCTTTTAAAGGTAGACTGGATTGATGGCTAAATTAGTTTGTTTCAACGTGACAAGCATTAAATCCTCTCCTCATATCCCATTGTAAGTATAATGAGTATAACGCTTTTTTCTGTATATGCATTTGAACTTCTATTTGATTAAAGATATGTATCAACTTTGTAAAGGATTGCTGGCCAACGTGATAAACATGCAAAACATTAAATTATTTGATGTGGGGCTACTAAAGTACCATATAAATGTAAGTTTATGTCTGAAATCAATTCAAATGATGTTATCTGAAGCATTTGTGCTTCAGTTAACATTTTAGCTGATTTGATGAGCAGAAATTTTACACTGTCATAAACATATTTTGTATGTATGCATTATTTAAATCTCAACATCATGTGTCCAAGATGTTTCTAGTCATGTGGTCATGTGATCTGTGATGCAACCACATAGCTTGCATTGCCCCAGTCTTTTGCTGTGACAATAAACTTCTATCTCTCCACCTTGCTTGTCAAGTAAGATAGTCAAATTGTAAAATGTCAATAATGTGAAAAGTATCAAATAACAAAAACAGTGACAACTAATCCAACAAATTAATTCACAGGCAGTAATCAAATAAATTCACAGGCAGTCAATTCCAGCTTGACTTATAAGGGGCCAATAATCAGGTGGTTCCACTTAAACAAATTACTAATCTAGTATTTAAGCACACTACATTAGCAACTTTTTATACTTGTGCAAGCTACCACACCTTCCACCCCTTCTAGAGGAATGACATCGTAAACCATTTAGTTATATATATATATATATATATATATATATATATATATATATATATATATATACATATATATATATATATATATATACATATATATATATATATATATATACATATATATATATATATATATATATATATATATATATATATATATATATATATATATATATATATATATACACATAACAACTATATCAATATATATATATCTTGATCAAGTTGTTCATTGTCCACATTATCCACATGTTCGCATGAACAAGCAATAGAACTATAACCAAAAAAAGCAAAGGAAAAACTGAACTAAAGATACTACAACGACCCAATAATCAGAACAAAATTAGAGCCAAAACCTGACAGAGACCACACGTTATGGAGAAAGCTTGACTAATTTCATGCCCAGATAAGTGAATTAACTAACACTTCCATTAGTGGTCATGAGGGACATGTTGCGGCGTGGTATTCTTAATTAAAGAACACACTCATGACAGCTTGTTTCCCCACTCTCCTGGTAAATGAACCGTATCAGATTCACCATGTAGGTAATTATGAATGTTAATGGCAAGGGTTCTTCTCAAATGAAGGCTCTCTGACTGTACATAAAATTTCCAACAATATATGTTTGGGGAGAAATTATTTCAGGCAGTATGTATGTAGATGTGCATGACACCGCAGCAAAGCAATTGCTGAATGAATATTGCCAAATTCAGTGATAAAGGACAGAGGGCATTCCACCGCTTCATATAATGGTTTTCTTTAACTGCCTTCTAATTCATCCCTCTTTTCTTTCTGTTTTCTGCCTCGTCTTCATCACTACTGTCTTAATGTGATGTCATAACTGTATAGGAGTCCGACTGTAATCTTTACACTCTCCTTTTTCATTTTATTTTCTGTAATTTTTGTTCTTTAAAATGACACAAAAATATTTCAATGAGGATTTGTCGTCCATTCATTCTTTGGATATCACATAAATGATAGAGTTAGGAATTTGCATTAGTTACAGAGGAATATTGTCACATACATTGATTTTTTTTTGTTTTCTTTTACAAACAATGAACGAATTGCTTATGTTAACTAATAGTGTTTTATTTCCGTTTTTAGGGTTTGTTTGTAAAACAAAATCATAATATCACCAGATTTAGTTGAAGGGTGATGGCTTTTATTTGAGAGAGGTTAATTGAAGGGGATTTATTAAAAATCCCTATAATGTTTTGCTGAAAAATAAAAAGTTTAGCTATCCACATATTTGGAAAGTAACGATATCAAGCTGTCACAAGCTATAACATATTGTTAGTAATCAGACATGGAGTATAAAGTAGTAAAACTAATATTAATGGGGTTTATAAACATGTATACAATGTTAGTAAAATAACAACTTTCTTTAACAAATTATTAGAGCGCAGGAATCAGAAGACGGGGAGCAATCAGTGAAGAAAACATCAACAGGGGAAAGTTCCTGTGATTTTCAATCAGAAATTTGAAGGAGTGTTTTGAAGATTATGAGGGGTTTTAGGATGCTCCAGAAGTGAGTATGCAGAGTAAGTTGAAACGGAGGCTTGAAGAACCAGAGAGTAGCAGGACTTGGCTTAGAAAAAAATGTATGCAAAAAAAAACTGTTAGAGAACACACAATAGAGTAAACCTGTCTGAAGGTAGACAGAGATGTTCGTAATGTTTTTATTATTAGCTGACATGTTCCTCTCGCCTCTCTTTGTTCCAGATCATTTTGTGATTTTGGGATTTTTTTGTTGTTAATTCACAATTGTATAGGTGCAAGCGCACATTTGTTCAAGGTGCTGGACCAGTTTACGTGTTAGATGCTGTCGTAGAATTATGTTCTAACTCCATTTCCAGAGGAATCGTTTTTACCTTAGATCCGATTTGTAGGGAAATCTCTCTAGGTTATGTCCTTGTTTTGATGAATCTTAAGCGCAACAGCATGCTGAAACGAGGTTTAATCAGAAACAAGCTGAAACATCAGAGGTTTAATGCTCAATCAAAACAGGTTTGAAGAAAAGAGATTTAATTGTTCAAGGTTGTTCGTGTTTTAATTAAGGCAAGATCAAATACGTAGACAGCCCAGGTTGTAAATAATACATGAATGACCATACAAAGGCAGCCCCACAGGCGGTGTGTGGAGCGCTGAGCACTGGGGGAATAGTACATGTCCTCAGGTTATGCTCCACTTTTCTGCTGAGTCGTCAGAGTGAAAGGAAGTTCAGAAAAAAACCCCGTCTTGCTCTGAAGTTCCAGAACTCTTCTCAAGGGTAAAGGAAAGGCTGGCCAAAGTCACTCTTCAAAGGGACCTGAATATCCTCGACTTCTCTCTGAGAGTCTGACACAGGGGACCATTCAAACACTTAGAAGCATAAATGTTTAGAGGAGCAGCCTCAACCAGTCAATATGAGTGAAGAGTGATTGGGTTGAAAATACTGCTGCCTTTGTTCCCAGCTTGGCCCAGGCATTGCTCTTGAGGACTTTGGTCTTGGATTTTATTCTTTGATCACTGAAGTCTCTTTCGTCTTCTGTTTAGGTCTGGATGTAAAGGGACACAGCTTTTCGATCGCTGGCATCTCCTTCACTTAAGTCATGATGCAATGGCCCCTGTGTTGTTTGCCAGTAATATTTGGCAGTAGTCGTTTGGCAGAGATCAAATTTGGCAATGCTCGGTATTGGCTTAGAATTAATATACAGAAACAAGCATAAGTGAGTTCATGACCTGAAAGATCTCAAAACACAAACAGTTGATGTAATGAATAATGAGTAGAAATGCAAGTCTATCGTTACAGTTAATTTCATTTATTTCTAAATAAGGCATTTTCAGTTCAACTGTACATGCTACTTTCTAGATCTTCATTGTAAAATAAATTTTAAGTCATTATAATGGGTATTAGTAATTATGAGTAGTAAATATCTATTTTGGTATTTTAGTATATTGAATGTGTGTTAACGGTTCTCCCTGCCTGAGAGGGAGGTGACTGGCGGAGTGGGCAGAGTCTCCGGGCGCCGATGGGCCTGTCCCTTATGAGGGCATAAATTCGGGTGCGCGAAGTCTCTTTTCCGGCTTTCTTCCTTCTCCATTTTTACGAGTAGCTCCTTTAGCTTTTATAGAATACAATTTCAGTGTTCTGTTTAATTAGAAGTGCAATATAAAGTTGCCGTTGTTGCTGTACCCTGCCTCTGGAGTGACTTCTACGACGGAGAGCGTTTAATATTCTAAGACATCATGTAAGATGATTGTGCCCTAGGAAGACAAAGTAACACAGTAACAGCATGTCAGCTCCAGTAAATGGCATTATTCACAACCCTATCACCTGTTTAGTGAAAATCAGGTGTTGACTTGCCATTAGGTAAAGGTTTTAGATTTTTTTTACCCTCAAAAATGTCTTCTTTAGGTTTCTGCACATTAGTAAAATATAGAATTGATATTATTAATTAATTGAACAATTAAATTGCTTGGTATTTTGCCTATTTTAAATTTTTTTATAAAAGTTTATAAATTCATTCACATGTTTGGCTCAAATAAAGATTAAAAATTTAGTTACAACAAAATAGTTAAAATTTTAGCATTCAACCTGAAAGAACTTGACTTTGTTGGATGTCTGTCCTGTCAGTGTCATCCATATAGTCTTGACCAACAACTTACTATGCACCAAAGCGCAGTTTAAGCTCTTATTCTCAAATTCTATCTTCATCTCAAGTGACCGTGCTCCACGATACACTTTTTTTTTTTAAAAAGTAGCGAACATAAGCTGAAAATTCCTCTCTGAAGGAATTGCAGTCTCTGGAGGACTTTTTTTAAGAAAATTAAGAAATTAAACTGACAGTTTAACCAGATGTTAATATTCTCTTTATGCCCCCCATATTTTTATCAAGGCCTATGCGTATTTGTTTGTCTTGGGCTCCAAAATTACAACCTCCTCCACTGGTTAAAATCCGTTAATCTCACACACGTGTGTCTCATATGAGGACAAGTATACGTGTGCAGAGCCTCTCTTATCCACACTACACTGCAGAAAACAAGGCCAAGTGCTAAAAGTCTGGACTTGGACACTAAATCTTGATTTTTTTTAGGTTTATAAATTAATATACTTTTGAACAAGAATCTTCAACTCAACACATTTTAAGTAACAAAATATTGTTACGTAGATTATATGTAATAAAGTATAGAATTTTCCCTTCTGTATTGCATAATATATCAACAATTGAGAAACAAAAAGTCAAAAATCTTAAATGAAAAAAAATAGAAATTCATGGTGAAAATATTGCTGCTCTATTCAGGGGTTCTTCTGATTTCATAAACCACACCTGAATCAAAAAAGGCTCTTACACTTAAAGGTGTACATGAGAGTTTGAGTACACTTGTGTTACAGTTACGTGTGGAAAAAAAATAGTATCAACCAAGCAAATGTTTCACAAACCGCCCTTTGGGGCCGACACACCACTAATGATTGAAGGGAACACTGCTTGGCCAAGTGATGGCCAATAGTGGAATTTTTTTCATGAAATCAAAACTTAAAAGAATTTTAATGGCGTTCTGTTCATTTACAGCGCTTGGAAAAGTTGCTTTTCCATGCTTTTTTTTTTTTTTTACAAAAACTCAGTCAGATATGTCAACCATATTTGATTCTGTGTCACTCCATGCAGTAAATTTCACATTTAATATGCTCAAAAAGCAAGCGTTCTGAAGAAATATTTCTTCGATTCTCTGCTGCTGCAGTTCATGTGATAAACATGCTCTATATTACAATATCTAAAAATATGAGAAAACCTCACATTTGTTAAATAAATCATTGCTCCATATCCTCTTTTGTACGTGAAAGACTTCATGAATACCTATAAAATAATCTAACAAACTTGCATTAACTTGGTGTTTGTCCCCAAATTAAATTTGCTCTCCAGACCTTTCAAGAGAAGTCGGTGTAAATTTGTTTAAAGAGACATTTTATCAATTAAAAATAAGCTCAGTGGTAATTAAAACCTCCAGTCTCCAATTAACACATGCTTTAGTTTCTCTGTAATATTGATTAGACTCAAAGGCAAAGTCGATAGTAATCCCAGATGATGCCACACTGCCTATGAGTAAAAAAAGACTGAAATTACTATTTCGTAACCAAGTAAAGTTTATAAATCTATAAAAAATATATAAATGTAAATGTATATATGTATATTAAACATGAATTTCAATAGTGAGAACTATATGAGATTACCTACGCTGACACAAATTCTGCAGTTTTAGGTTTTAGAATCTGGTGTCTCTCTTTGTTGGGCAGGAGCAGCTGTTGAATATGCTGAATTTATCTTTTGTTGTTTTATATTAAATTAGTTTTATTTGGTCTTCCAAAATAACAATAAAGGCTTGCTAAAGTACTATGTGTGTTTGTGTGGGCAGTTGCTATACAACAGAAGTAGTGTACATCCAAAAATACTCAGATAGAACATTGTTGTTAACAAATGCATAAAATGTTCTCGTTTTCGAGCGCTGTCCAGAGGCTCTTTAATGTCCCACTGTGCCTTAATTTAAACAGGAGATATTACAGGTCTTGCAGTCAAACTTTAAGTCCGTTGGCACTATTCCTTTCCTTGTGTAAACACAGCTCACCACACGCATTCATAGTCTACCCCTCTGTGAAGTGCATGCCGTTGATTGTGTGATACGGGCATAGCAGTACTCAAAGAGACTCAAATTTTCTTTTCACCCCAGCTAATAGCGTATTAATGTTATTTTACCTGCATTCCATCCTTTTTTTTTATCTGCAATAAGGCAGTCCAGAATCTCGTCTACCAGAACTAGACTACAGGTGTTCGCGTCTCCCTTTCTTTTTGGGTCTGAATGGCAACGTGCCACTTGCTAGTTTCCTGGTCTCTGGCAAGACAACAATTAGTCAAATATTCACGATAATGTATGCTCGGGTAACCAATAAGTCATCTCTATCCATAAGAAGCAGAGAATGTATGGGGAGAGCCGACGAATGATTATGCGTTGATTGCCTTAAATACAGTCAATCGTTAATTGCAAAGCAAGTGCAATACACAGAGACGGCATCACACCGCAAGGATTCCAAGCTATATCCCATTTCGTATACCTGCACCGCATCCATTTCAACAATTCTGGTGTGTAAGAAGAGAGTGAGAAAACACTGGGACACACTGGGAGGTCATGTGACGAGGCAGTTGAACATATCATTATGCACAACATGTCCAAGAAATAACTCCTTTTCCCATTAATTCAACATTCTTATGGATACATTATGTTTACATATTCTTATTTCATTATAATGTATAGGTTTAATCATAATATAATTTCATAACTGTAAAATATGAACAACCATCAACATCAGTATAAATAATTATTTCAGTCAGCTATATCGCCCAGCCCTATCCAAAAGGCAGCTTCACAAGCTAAGCTCCACGCGGCTACAACAGATGAATTGGTCCATTCATTCCGAACCACATCATCACCTCCTCGTTAACTCCCCATTTAAACAGCCGGGAGTTCTCCATCATTTCTAACAATTTGTCCACGACAGTCAAACTCAGGGGCTTGTTTTCGCTCAGAGCTCACCCCCCCACTAGTCACACCCTGAAGGCTCCACTCCAATATGGCGAAACTAAAGTCCTCGCTAATGCACAACCTCTTGGTGTCAGGACCCTGGCTTGATTTCTCTCTCTCCCTCTCCCTGCTTGTCATTCTTGCAGTGCGCACTCAGCTAATCGCTATCACTGATCAGCGCGCACATGGTTTGCTGAACCGGTTACCGATCTCCTATAATTTCCTTGCTGTTTAAGCTCTCCCTTTTCCACCTTCTAGTCGCTAGTTTGTCCAGTCCTGGCTGAATGGTATTGAAAGCACTGGAGAAATCAAAGAACATGACCTTCACAGTGCTCCCCGGGGCCTCCAGGTGACTTGGAGCTTGATGCAGCACGTAGATGATGGCGTCTTCCACCCTGATGCCTGAACGATAGGCAAACTGCTGCGGATCCAGAGCTGAGCTCACTTAGTCGCTGAGGTAGCCAAGGACGATTCTCTCCATGACTTTCATCAGATCGGAGGTATAAGCCTTCAATTCGGAGCTAGAGGGAGCACCGTCTTTTCTTCTAACCCCCGCTCTGCAGGGAGGGTCCTCTTCTAACTTGTGAGGTTTTGGCATAAAGAGAGTGTCTTCGATTAGCGAGCCAAACAAGTCAGATGCACGGGGAAGACGGAGTTACTGCACAGCATTCTAAACCAGCCAGAAGGCCCCTGGTTCCTGGTGGAGCTCTTGCTCAATCCCCCTTGTAGGTTCCGATAGAATCTTCCCTCCCTTTCGATCAAGCGATCCAGAAAAAGTGCGGGTTACCATGGTGCCTAAGGCCAACTACAATCGGAAGGATCCAAAACAGGAACTGAGCCTTGCTAGTTGTGAGATCCTTCCCAGGTTAACCTAGTTGCCAGGTTAACCAATAAGACTTTTCTTACCCTGTTAACCTGTAATCTTTTACATAATGTGGACAATGTACATACCTTGTTTCACACCGCAGCAACTTTGAGAATGAAAGCGAGGCTCTGATGGAGAAAAACCTTAAACTAGTGTGAAGAAAAGAAAAAAACACAGTGAAAGATGGAATGAGATGCTCAAAGAAAGCTTTGTAATCATGGTCTGACCAATAATGTAAAATATGTAGAATTAACTTTGCCATGGGTGAAAATGTTTTATACAATGTGATAACATAGGCATTGGGATCCTTAATGCATTTTCAGCCCACTTTTGGTCTCAATCAAAGATGGAAAATCCTGCCTACAGATTCAAGTAGAATGTCCACACCATATTGTTTTTCATGATTCTGCTTTTTTTTTCAACGTGAGCAATTCATTCTCAAAAGGGCTGCGGCATGAAATAAGCCTAAAGCCTTAGCACTTTAATTTATTGGGTCGTTTTGATTATCATAAAAATGAAAAATTGCTTAATGGCTGGCCTTCTTACCTCTGACATGAAAGCCTTATTTAAAGAAATTTTACAAAAACATTTAGCATCTTGAACTATTTATCATTGAAAGAATTGACCCACTGTTGTTTTTCCATCTCTGGAAAAACAAAGTTGTATTTGAATGGCTTTTTTTATTTAAAGATTTTTATCAAATTATTGCAGCGTTCTTCATTGAATGTATTCTTACTTTCATGGTAAAGGTGTTTTTCAGGGAAACAAAGTATGTTTCCTCTTGATACAATCTTGCTTTATTGTTTGCGCTGCTCTTTTTCCATTACAGCAAACCTGGCTTCTCTTCAGCTGTTATCCAGTGCTCAGCCTTACAATTGCTTTTTGAACGAAATAGGACAACTTTTCATCCATTTTTAATTGAAATGCAAACTACAGTTCTGAGTCCGAGCAAAAGCAGCGCCTCTACTCCCCAACGATAAAGGCTGGAGCTATTTGTCTGGCTATCAGCTTGGTCATGTGTGTAATTGCCTTTTACTATTCTCTGGCCACAAAAGCACAAGAGTGATGCACGCTGAGAGGAAGCCGGTGGAAGGTACACACAATACAAGCCAAGAGATTCCTTATGTATGATGAGGATACTTTCTGGTTAAATAACTATTTTTTATTTTAGCTGTGTATGTGTTTGATAAAAGTAATTGATAGCAGTTTTTGTATTCTTTTGGTTCACATATGAGAGAAACTGAAACAAACACATGTGGAATGAAAGACACCTATTATGTTAACTTAACACCCATATTGTTGCTTACTGAACCATCCATCCATTGCAGTAACTGACCCCAAGAGCAGTTGACAAGGACTGCAGACTGACACAATTAGGTCGAATAAGGTAACCCAGGCTATTTCTGATGTCTGATGGTTTGACAGACCAGCAATTATAATTTTTTTTCTTAGCCAGCATTGCAGAGCTATGGTCACATTTAGAATTGCATAGTATCATATAGTCATATTTTAGAATTGCATGTTTTGTTACACAAGTTGTCAGTGTTTAGCTCACCACAGACTTACTCTAGCTTTGATGGATCTTCTCCAGAGAAACTGCAGTAGAAGAGATTAGTATTTTACCTAGGCCTAAATCTATGAAAAGAACAACATTTTAGTGTGGGTGAGCCCTTTTTACCACTGGAGCCACGGTAGCACTAGTGAAAATTTAAGCAAGAATTTTAACAGTCTTTAACACAGTTTTAAACTGCAAAATGACATCCATTTTGGATCTTCTGTTGGCTGGGTTTCAAGAGCTCTTACCTTATGGAAACTGAAAAACACGCAAAAGGAAAATCTTTTGTGGACATGACCTACACATTTTTTTACAAGATGAATTTTGTATATTTTATCAATATTTTCACTGAAGAAAAAAAAATACCATACAATGGACATGAGAGAGGAATATCAGTTTTTTTATCTACTTAGTCTGTTTCCTACAGACTAAGACGCAACATGATTTATTTTATGAATTTGATTCCAATGTTTTTGCACTTGCTGAAAGTTACATTGTTTTCAGAGACAAAAAACTCCTTTGATAAACAGTAATATTTGATACATGTTTGTCCTGACATGAGATTGCACCATTTACAATGATTCCCTTCTTATTTATTATTCATATTTAAAGTTTTCTGTATGCTAAAACAGTGTGGTGTTTGCTTCTATTTTATATTTCTTTGTATAAATAATACTCTTTGCTAGACCTTCATGAATTTTTTTTGTTGATGCGCTTACATTTGTAGGTAAATTATTTCTTTACACATGATGTTCATTTAAACCATGGGAAGACCTGCATTGTTGGAATATAGGAAATAAAAAGCCACTTCAGGAGATGGAGAAGCAGATGTTGTGCCGGTATTGATCTTCTCAAGGTCAGCTCAGGCATGAACTTCACCCTCAGGAGAGTTCCTTCCATCACCTTGACCATGAGCCAACACCAGTGATGTGACCCCTGACCTTCCTCCTCCAGAGGCCGCCTACCTCTATCCAACCCTCCGGTCACCTTCTCCTTCAGCTAATCCCTAGCTTGACCTCTAAAGTTTCACTCTGGTCATGCACTAATGCTGTATTTTGACCCATGACACAACCTTTGAGCCCGGCTCATGTTCATCAGCTGAATTAGGAGAGCACAAGGGGGGAAGCAGCAGGACAGTACAATCGTTGGTCGAACATTGCTCAAATGAAAACTGACAGGACTCCCTTCCTCCAACCCCCAATTGCTGTATTTGCCCACTGGGTGGTTGGAAATGTGGGCTAAAGTGAGTCAATAGTGTTTCACAAGGCCAAGATATGTCCCTAGAGTAAGCTCTTTTGTTTGAAGTACTTTGACATTTATTACTAGGGAATAAGGAAAGAGAGAGGGGTTGTTGGGAGAAGAAAGACAGAGAAGCGTAAGATTGACAGACAGGGTGAAGGAACGAAACGGGTTAGGCAAGAAGAGGAGCTTGCTTGTATCGATTTAGATACCAAGCGAACACAAACATGCACCGAGGGCATGTCCTTCCCTCATCTTATGAATAAAATATGAAAGTTAAGTATATTGTTATGAAACTGTGCTTTAAAGTACATTGTTTATCATCAGCTGCACTGGATTCAAAGCAGTCGTCTTTAGCATGGTTTATAAGTAGCATACTTGTTTATCGTCCCCCTAGTTGCTTGTTGAACATGTAGTTGTTTTGGCAGGAGAGGTGATAGAGATTCAGTACAAGAAGCTGGCAGTGAAATATTTATAGAGGTTTGACTCACACCTCTCCCATTGGGCTGCACATGCTTGCTGGAAATTGCTGCAGGCCTTGCGGAGCAGTAGGTCAGATTCAGAGGTTTACGCATCATAGAAAAACACAACATGTCAATGAGGCAGAGAGACAGAGAAAGGGAGAGAGACAGTGATGTTGGGAGGGGATGAACAGAAAGGAGGCAGATTTGAGCCTTGGAGATATA
Organism: Danionella dracula; assembly: GCA_900490495.1. NCBI lineage: Eukaryota > Metazoa > Chordata > Actinopteri > Cypriniformes > Danionidae > Danionella > Danionella dracula. The sequence continues at coordinate 8,971,644 of UELW01000245.1, forward strand.
GATTTGTTTGCTCTTTTTATTTTTGCTTCTTGTTTTTGACAGATAGCTTTCCTGTTTGTTTGCTTCCTCTCAGATCAAAGCTGCCTCCAAGAGATTGAATCTGACAGCTACCTGTATCTGTATCAAGCTTCATTTTGTCTTGGAGTTTTGATTTCTTTCTTGTGGGCCTGAAAAGCTTTCAGGTTTCTTTTTTCATGACAAGGTGATAGATTAAGGAAGATTTGATGGCTTGGAAGCCTGCCTGGATCTAAACGGCTTTCAATTACCTTGCTAACGTAAGAAAGATTTGACAAAGCAATATTTTTGAATGTTCAGGTATATAAAAAATGGGTTTATGCTTAAACCATTTGTATTCTTCTTCTCTTCTCCCTCTCTCTTTCTGTAATTATATACAATATATATATATTTTCTTTTACTTTACTAATGGCACCATACTACAGCAGCATAAGGCCTCAAAGCCAGGTCCACCGATAAGCTTAGCTGACGGTAATGAGGCCTCGGCTGTTCACCCCAGGCGGCAAGGTTACCCGGGCATAAGTGTACATGATCACATAAGTGTGATTGTCATTTTGAAAAAGCGTTCCTAAATGAGCTTCCCATACTCGGCACCGCCATAAGTCGAAGTGACCAATGATGGGGAACCCTATTTTCTCTTTCTGGGAGCTCAAAACAGTTTGTTGACCAAAGCACTGCCAATCAGATTAATCTCTAACGCAGCTCATCTCAAAAAAGACTGTACACGCTGATTGACCCGGGAAGAGTAACCTCATCAAATAAACTATGAAAAGAAAGTGAGTTTTTTGATGTCCCGCACTAAAAGTGTTTACTGGCTTTCGAAAAAAATGAAGGTATTCATATTAAATAGGTGGATTATCTGCAAGACAACAGGAAAAACCCAGAAGGGAACATGGTGGAATCGTAGGAGGAACAGGAGATACACTGCTTGTTTGGAGGAGCACAACTATATGAGTTAATTTAAAAACATTGCTTGTGATAAATACTGCCTTTTGAACCTTATTATTGGTGCAGTGATAGTCTAGATGGGGTCAAATGTTTATTGTAAATGATATAACAGGGACATTATGTGGCACAATTAATGCAAATATTTAGTAAACATTTATAACATTTTATTATATCTAAACTAAGGACTTGGATAGCAAATACTTTCTTTTAATTTCTGATGAAAACACAAGGGGTTATTATTTTCTTCAATGAATATCTAATCAATGCATCTTTTCAGAGTTCAGTTGGTTTATCAGAGGTTGTTACCCCAAGTCATCAGGTTCAGACTTGATCAATAGGTCATCAGACAGGCGGATAGAGATCAGGGGTCAATGCTAGTCTGATCAAGAGACCCTGGATCAGTCCTCTTTGAGAGCATAAAATGGGAAATGAGTGCAGGTGAATCAGGAGCCTGCAGAAAAGAGATCCCTCTTTGTCCATTGATAGGCTTTCTTTTTAAACAGATGATTTATTCTGTCCTAAAGGCCATGGAAGAGAAATTATTGATTATGGTAGCATTCCCCTGAACTGCAGTGACCACCAGAGACTAGATAAATGAATGTGGGGTCAGACAAAATGGCAGCTCTTAAAGGATTGCAATTAAACTTTTTTCTTAATGGGGGTTTTGAGGAAAAATCATGTTGAGAATGAGATCAGTTCAGAGGCTTAGTAAAACAACAGTATTCTCCTTTAGATCTCGATATTTGTAGATAAAAATAAATATTATTTCATTTTGTTTGAGATTTATTTTAGGGAACTTTTTGTTTTTGAAATATTGAAAATGATGACTGCACTTATGATATGGTTGTACATTATTTAATATGACGTTAAATGTTGGTTTTGGAAATTCACTTTAAACAAAGAAATCATTTACAATTGACAATTTTCATGTTGGCAGCCATACTTGTTTGGTTAACTTAGATAGTAACATGGTAGAAAATCGTAGAAAGTACAGACTGAAAATTTAAATCAAATACAACTTTCGCAACTTAAAAGAAAATGTAAGATTTAACAGATAGTTCAGAGTTGTATGATAATTTATTTACGTAAATAATAAAGATTAACCCATAAGAGCCCAACTGCATTTTGTAAATAAAAAAAAAGAATTTTTTTTAGCTAAATAGGGGCATTTCCAGAAAACTTTAAAGGTGAAATGTCATGATAACGTGACTTTTCTGATATTCCTGGCATCTTGAAGTGTTGTTCCCTCATCAAAAACATGGCTCAAGTAGTATTCACATTAGTTTATGCATGTTTGAGTAATCCTTTATTTTATTTTTTTCTGAGCTGAAAATGGCTCGCTTTCCTTATCCTCGCCTCTTTTCTTATCGATGCTCATGCCACACTCACTGGCAAGATCATATAAATCACTAGTACAACCCCTCCCTATGACAATCAGGAAATGTGGTTTGACACGGAAGTGTGACAGCATCAGACTGGCGCTGGATAAACAATGCCAAAGAAGTGCATTTTCAGATGTCCGGATCACCAAAGAATGAGTTTTTTCATCAGAAATGGCTCGATTTTGTGTCTGCCCATCAGAGAAAACTTGGAAAGATCACTTTTACCTGTGACCAGCACTTCAAATTCACCTGGCTCATCAACAAAGAACAGTCTGATAAAGGCGAGGCTGGCTCAGTCACTGCGTGCTTTTTCACTTTTCCTGTGTTCATGTTTGGAGGTGAACACAGAAAGTTTTAATACATTACATATTTAATACACTAGGCTTAAATATATAAATGAAATCTGCAATTTTAACTCTCAACATCAAACATCAAGCTGAGTGCACACTACATGACTTTTATAACTCTATAAGAAAATCTGGTTTCAGCAATGAGTGATTCTGGATTTTATCTTCCCTAAAATCCTAAACACTGCAACAGTCAATCGTGTGGAACGCATACTACAGGGTTGTTACTAATATTACACGCTATTGTGCAAAGCTCGCGCATCAAAAAGTATAGTTCTTTTACCAGATCTTGTATTGGCAGTTTACACAAGTACACTTATAACAAAATAAAGAATTCATAAAACAGTATGCCGACATTAGAAATCATAGACTGTAAGAGAAGCCCATCTGATTTACCTGTAAATATGCCCTGAGGGGATTTTTCCTCTGGGTTCTGTTTTATTCTGTGGACTCAAATTCCATGTCAGACTCAGGTTCACACATATAAGGTGCTTTTAAATCCCGCATACCCGTTCCCTGTCAATTATAATGTTTTAAAACAATAACAAGTGTTTAATGCGTCGCTAACTGTTGCTGTGTTTGCTCAAACTGGACATTCAATTCGGCTCACTGACCACAATAACGGAGAGCCATTAACCAGTGTTTTATGAGTTTACACTTGCAATCTTCATAAGTTTCTTACCTACAATCGCACAAATCGTCAACCCGGAGAGCTGTCCATAGGAGAGCATGGGGTCTAGAAAACGGTGAATCTGCAACCAAAAAGATTTCTTCATGAGGAGCTTGGCTGGTAATTACCCATTCAAGCATATGGTCACGACAATCCGTATCCTATTCCAGTATATAAGACATGACCTACGGGATAACATGTGGTTGTTTTTCATCCCTCGATTTAAAATAAACTTTTCAACATAATTTCAATAAAGACAGACTACGACTTTCAGTTCGATTTTCTCTTTACTTTTCAGCATAAGATTTAATGAACAGCAGCAAGCATGGTGACAGAACCGATTCTGAAAACTGTACCCATATCCCTCCATAGGTGGGGCATATATGCAGAAAGCTATCCTTGCAGATAAGTTTCATGTGGCAGATATTTTGTCTCTAGCTGCGTATCCCTATCAGAAAAGCGTCACTCCTTTTAAGTCAGACTGTCTTTTTCATGGACTCTAGCTTTTAAGGTCAGACTGTCTTTTTCATGGAGTCAGGTCCAATTTATGAATTAAATAAATGTTAAATCAGGTCACCTAATTGCCAAAACACCCACAAACACCAACGTTGCGCAAGCTATCCTTCCACCACTTCACCACTTCCTGAACTTCTCACCCAGACAGCTCACCTAGTATACTCTTCTCTATTGCCCACTACTCATGCTTGCAATACTAGCCAATTATGAGCACGTCAATTATAAGCAAACTTGTGAAATGATGGGCAGCAAGTCAAAGTCTGAAAGTTCACAACCATCCTGTCATCTTAAATTTACTCTTTTTTGTAAACAGGGCACAAATCATGGCTGGATTTTCTCAGATGCTAATTTTGCTCTGTCTACACTAAGAGTAGAAAAAATATACATGGATAATTTCTGAAAATTATGATATTTGTTTTATATGTGTTTTACAATTTCTAATACGTCAATACAATCATACGTATGTGCCAGACTCTATACGCAAACGATTTAATTGCTTAGAACTAATGCTTCAAAACATGTTCTTGCCTACTATGACCATAAATTGTAATTGCGTATGAACCAGACAGTGTCCTAGCTGAGAGCTGCATGTAGATCCATAAAAAAATTCCAAACCGACATCCAAACAGAGAGCAGAGTCCAGGTATTTACAATAAACAAGTTACACATGGACTGAAACCCTTTCATTTAAATCTTTTAAAGATGAAATAAACACAATTATCTTACGCACTACATAGACAACATGATACCCAGAAACCTTTGAGCAATATAGAGGATTCAGGAGAACAGAAGAGGTGAGTCCTGGAATGGCAGAGTGGAAATTCCCAAGAGGCACAGGTAAATGAGTAGGAATTCAGGTGAATAATCCACAGATGGGAGAGTGCTGGAGAGTATGAGAATGCTGGAGAGCCAGTCTGATGTGAATGGTAGATTTGACACAGGGAACAACTGGATGATTAGAGGTGAGCTCTGATAACTGGTTCTGAATAGGAGGTGCTGATTAGTACTTAGCTGAGTCTCTTGGAAATTAACTGAAACCTTGATGCTGTATTTGAAGCTGCACTTTTAATGCTTTGATTTTTTTTCTTGGTAGCATTGTTTTTCACTTAAACGTTGTCCTTAAACTTAAAATTCACATCCCAACAGTAAAACAAAATCTACAGTGAGTCTACTGTGGCCCATGAGGAGGCATCAAGTGGTGGAGTCAGTTGTCCTTTAACTAGAAGGTTGGCGGTTCGATACCCGCCAGATTGGTTACCCCAGTGTGGCCATTGGCAAGCCACTTTACCTGCATTGTATGGATGTGTATGACTGATAGTGTGTGTTTGGTGGTGGGAAGGTGTAATGTAGCAACCATGTTCTGTCAGACCAGAGTGTGGATGTTGAGTGAATGAATAATGCCATGATAACTGTAAAGCATCTTTAAAAATTTGGAAAGCATTTTTTTATTCTTGAGCATTTGGAAAAGCGCCAGATAAATGGATAAAATTATTATTTTATTACTATGAAGTATAGCAGCCATATGAAGTGAAAAACATGTTTCAAATCCAAATCTTAACATGTTATTGGAACATGGAACATGTTGTTATTTGGGCAGCCAAGGAGCACTTCAGTTGATATATTTGAACTCTCCTGAAATAATCTATTTTATTTGTTTATACAAGTATGTTTCAAGACACATAACAAGAACAGTTAGCAAACAGGTATGTTCATTTTCACCCACAAAGCAATGTACAGAGGAATGACATTATTTAAATAGTGCTTATCTCATTCTGTCCATTTCTGTGAGTAGGTGCAGCGAGAGCTATCTGCTCTGTGAGCTATCTTCTGGGAAGGGGAAACACACTGTGCGAGTGGAGACAGAAATGAATGAATGAAATACCAAGGAGAGAATTTCTTGGGGCTAAGGTAAGCCCTCTGCAGTGGGCGGTGAGCCCCCACTGCAGTCCCTACAGTGTACAACCATGGGATTTTGGTAAATGAGGGATGGTGAGTGGCAGAGAGAGGAGAATGAGTGGAAACAATTGAGTGTGTAACACAATGATAGAATCAGGAAAGTACTGTACGCATGGAAGAGAAGATATAAACAGAACAGAGTGAAACAAAAACAAGTAAAACCAGAATTGGACTGACAGTAACGATACATGGCTTCTGATTTTTTTCTCTCACCAGCATTTCTTGTAAACCCGATCATCTAACTCTTATCTTGGTCCGCTAATGTTCCGTTACCTTTCCTCCCTCTGCCTTGCCTTGTCTGTATTTGATTTCCTTGTGAGCTCATGGAAGAACCTGTCTTGTGGTTTGAACTCTTTGCTTCCACTAAGGTGTCTTTTCTATTATATAAAAGTTCTGCATTAAGTTCTCAATCCCTGGAACCCATTTGTTCAACTCATACTCTTGATGGGCTCTTCTGCAATTGACAGTGTCCACAATTAGGGAAATTCCTCCCCACCAAAAAGTTTATTGTATGGATAAAAATATTCCCTGGAGTCCACAGGCTGTTAGATGTCCATGACCTACTTTGAGTTAGTTTGAATAATAACCTTTTGATTTGAAGTCCGATACAAAGGCTTCAGGTATTTTTTGAGCTTGAGACCCATCAAAGCCTCCGGAGCAGTAATGCACCGCCCTTTTCTGACTCCCCTTGTTTTAGTAGGTGTTGTGATTACGTTTATTAATCTCATGGCAATAGAATAAGTGTGTGGATGTTCAAACACCAATTACTCCATCTTCTGTGGAGATACTGTCCGAGCATAATTGGATTTAAATGAACTCAAATTTCCCTTTGTTATAGCATAGATCATGCAATTCTTTTTAATTAAGATCGCTGGGTGCCGGGACATCGTGAGCTACGGTTGCTTTCATGTTGCTTTCTTCAAACAGCAATGCGAGCAGAGGAGCAGCAATGGTGGACGGAGCGACCTACCGTCTGGCTCAGCGGGAGAGGGGGTGCTTTAATTAACACCCCACTTTATCAACTCCATCCAAGTTTCTGTTGTGAATATGAGACGCTGTGTACTTGAGCTTCAATCATTCTCGAACTCAAGAGTTATTAAAGTTCTACGTTAGAGTGGATGATGCTGATATAACAAACAGGATTTTTGGGGGGTTACAAGACAATTGTTTATTAGGATGTGTGACTTCACAACAGATAAGTCACAACAGATGTCATTGCTAGTGTTATGACCCTTTTATAGGTTCTCAAGGACCCCAGCTCACCTTTCCTAAAACGAAGCCATTCCATTATACAGATGAAATCCCACCCTGTTGTGTTCTGGGTCAGATCTGATCTGCTCTCATGTACATGTTTTAAAATGATCACTTTGTTGTAAGCTTCCATGACTTTGTAGCATCTGAAATCCAGATACGATAATATACTGTAAAATGTGTACAATTATTAATGAAACTTGTATACACTCACTGTGACCAATGGTTAAACAGATGCCTACCTTTCCAAGAGTGGACTATCACTCCACATTTACCAAGAGGGGACTCATGTTTCTGCTCACTTTCAAAATAAGCAAAGATGACATACAAATATTTTCTTTTGAGCTCCCTAATCATAATCTTAAAAATAAATAAATAACATTTTTACTGCCAACAGGGGACCTGAGCTTTTAGGGGACAGCTAGCTAGCCAACAGGGGACTTCCCTAAAAAAAGTAACATGGCTCTGTTGAGAAATTCCAAAAGACCTGCCACAATAGCACTTTGTCCCAAATTAAGTGTCTTATATTTAAATTTTAAGTAAATTTTTTTTATTTTTTATATTTATTGTTTAAAGCCTATGCTAGAGACACCTTTCCAATATGAGACAATAACAAGAACACAACTATTTTAGTTTCTCACAAGGATAATTAAAAATACTCACCTCATCTCAGTTAACAATTAAACAAAGATATTTGTTTTATATGAGTTTCATAATCTCTATTAAATCTTTGTTTAACTCTGTCAATTGAAAACTGAAACACTCAGTGTTTCCTTTCTATCCAAGAGGGCACCTTAATATACACTAACCAATTACTTGTGATCAGTGATGGGAATAACTGCGCTATAAATTAACTAACGGCTCTACTTTTTTCAGTAACGCATAATCAAATCAATTTGTTTTCCCAGTTATAACGCCATTATCGTTACTGTCCATAAAATGCATGTTACTACAGCAGCCGGTATTTGAGAACACTAAGATGATTTTAATGCAAGCGCATCTCTCATTTAGATCACCTCTCGGTGGTTTTAGTGTGTGCGTGCGTGTGCGTGTGCGTGCGTGTGTGTTCAGGGCTGGAGCGGGACACATCCTGATGATTTGTGTGTCTGTGAACATGGTGTCACTGAAGAATGTGTTGATTGTCTGATGTAGAATAAATTTAAAGCGTTTGCCAATCAGAGGCAGGATGTTCTTATGGATACCTTATGTTTACATATTTATTCTTATTTCATTATAATACATACGTTTAAACATAAATAATTATTATACTGATGTTGATGGTTGTTAATATTTTACAGTTATGAAATTATATTCAGTCAGTTATATCCCCCCCCCCCATCCAACAGGCAGCTTCACAAGCTAAGCTCCACGTGGCACCAACATATAAACTGGTCCATTCATTCCGACCCGCAGCATCACCTCCTCGCTAATTTAAACAGCCGAAGCTTCAAAGTTACATTCTCACATGCCAAGCCCTCATCAAAGTAGCATATCTAGTCTCACAAGTTGTAGTCCTAGTTACCACACTAACCAGAACCTTGCCATTCCCAGCGTCACTAATTGCCAGGTAAATCAGACCCCCTGAGCCGCACTGGTTGCTAGGCCTCCCCCAACTCCTAAGGTAATTTTAGCCGTGCTAGTTGCCAGGTTAACCAATAACACTTTTCTTACCCTGTTAACCTGTAATCAACCTCTCCAAGCAACGGCTGAGCCGCCTTAGTTGCTGCCCCCCCCTCCTAAAGGAAATTTAAGCAGCACCAGTTGCCAGGTTAACCAAAACCTCATTCATCCCCACGGCGGTTTTGGCAATTTTACCCACGCTAGTTACCAGGTTAGCCACAAAAAAAAACCCAAGTCCCGCAACCAGTAGTCCCCCCGAACCCGCAGCAACTGAGCAGCGCAAGTGCAACATCTGTCAGCATAGAATTATGTAAAATCAGATAAATGTGACCTGGCTGTTCAGACTGAAATCGCATCGTAAGAAATCGAAAATGTATCTGATTCAGGACCACACATGAAAGCGACCTGGTCAGATTGGGAAAAAATCTGAATTGAGCTGTAAAGACGGTCCTGAAAATATCAGATACTAGTTGCATGTGGGCAAAAAAAAGGGCAACTTTGGGCTGCAGACTAAACGTAGCATCAGTTTTCACCCTTTGCATCTGCCCAGCTCATGATTAGAAATAGCTGTGTCAACAATAAACATATTAGTTTAACTTACTCACATCAGCTGTCTGCTCCTGTAAATAAACTCAAGGATTTTGTCTTCTTTTTTTTTGTGCTAATATTCCTAATAGAGGACCATCAGTTTTGCTGATCCGACATTAACTTAAGCAAAAAAGTCTTTCAATTATGAAGCTAGGATTTATTTTTCACTGTTACTGTCATGAATTATATTGTAGTTCACTCTTCACAGACAGGCATTTGTTAAAGGAGAGGAAAAAGGATACATGTTAAGTCCACAGATGCTGTTTCTGCTGTTTCCCAAAGTTAGGATGTCTCTCTAGAGAGCGGCAATTACAAAAGAGTTGGTGTTGATTCTCGATCTCTCAGTGTGTGTGAAGGGGGTGCATGGGTGAGAAGCTGCTTTGCTGAACAGTTGCAGCTGGTTTGTGCAGGAATTAATCATGATGATTAATTGGGCTTCAACTTAAATATCCACAGAGCGACGTCAAGCTGACAGGCGTCATGCTTAAATTGACACTGTTTTAAAAAGCGGTAGATTGATTTACAGAAAGGACTACTGAATAGCTCTCTGAACCAGGGGAGACATAAACAGGAATGTGTGTTTTTGAATCTGACCTGAACAGCCTCTCTCTCTCTCTATCTCTCTCTCTCTCTCTATCTATCTCTCTCTCTCTCTCTCTCTCTCTCTCTCTCTCTCTCTCTCTCTCTCTCTCTCTCTCTCTCTCTCTCTTTCTTTCTCTCTCCTCTCTCTCTATCTCTCTCTCTAATCAATATGCTGCTTTCTCCATGTGCTTCTCTCTGTCTACTTTGCCTGCAAGTGTGTATGCGTCCCATTGTTTGGCACATGGTTGTGCAGGGGAGGGGCTCCAAGCCTGGCATTTGTAATCCATCTATTGTGTTGGGCCTCTTCAGCTTTGAATCAATGCTCAGCTCTCAGTCTGGCTCACAGGTCTGTAACCGAGCCTCTATTCAGCTCTATTCACTCAGACATGTCAGTGAGCCAACGGATTCCAGGTTCCTTATGTGTTTTCAGTGGAAAACCTGTGTATTTGGGTAAAGCTTCTGAGTTATGAATCCAGTGATAAAATAAATGCACAGCTTCCCAATTATTGTTATATTCAACATTGACTGACCATTGAATTTCAGTTTGATAGAGGAGTCATCGTTGATGTAACTTTTGGATCAACTGTTTTTATTGAAAATTTAAAATAATTCATCTTTATCAATGATTTAGTTGTGAGTATAAGTTTTCATACCTTTGCTACAATGAGCACTTTCACATTCAGGTCATTCTCAGAAACATTATTAATAAAATGATTGTAAAACTACATCAATCAGTAAAGTGTTTCTCTTTTTGCTTTTACATTGTTTACATCAGAAGATAAGCCAATTATTATAACAATTAAAAATTGGTAATGACATCTGCAAATGAATAAAGATAAAACATGTCATGTACTTCCTCCAGCTCTACAAGGACATTGTAGAAGCCCTTGCAGTACGATCTGAAGACAGTCTTTCAAGGTCTTCATTTGGTCCTCCTCACTGGACAAATCTAAAAAACATGCCAGAACCAATTCTGCTGGCTCCGCTTGATGGTGGCTAGGAGTCGATCCACCATGCAGTGCAAAATAATTGTACCCAATGTCATGTTTTTTTTTTGTCTGAGAAAAACCAGGTGGAAAAAGTGAAAAACCAAAACCTAAATAAGTACTGATATTTTCACATATAACACCTGAAGCAACATTAAAGCAACACTAATATTTTTAAAGCTTTGAGACATGGTTTCATGATATCAGGAGACCTTTTAAGATCTCCTAAACTAGTTTTGCCAGCCAGGCTAATAACTAATGAGTTATTAGCTCATAACTCATATTAGCCCCCCCCCCCCCCCCCCCCCACACACACACACACACGCGGACACACACACACACACACACACACACACACACACACACACACACACACTTACCAGTAGTATCATTCACAAAATTCAAACTGTGCCCCTGAGTTATTTTTACCATTTGTATATAATATGATTAGTATAAAAATCCTACACAATTTAATCATATATAATATGATTAGTATAAGAATCATACGAAGTTCCACTGCGTAGCTATGCTTATCCAGAAAAAGATGCAGAGTTGATAACTTGATAACTACTAAAAAAACTTGGGTTTTGGCCCCTCCGAGGACAAACAGCTTGTCATGCTTTACCTAACTAGGTAAATAGTACAAGAGAGAAGTTAAGAGAATTTAGTCATTAGATTGAGCATACTGCACAAGAGTATGCTATGATACTCTTATATTTTGTTGAAAGTGCAATTCCATGTCTTTTTTAAGCTTGTCATTGAAAAAAATGCTAAATTATTTCCTATACTTCTTCTTTTCAAGACGTAGCTTGATATATGTTTTTTTTTCAGATAAGATTGGGAAGAATTGTAATATAACATCCTTAACATCTCCTGAACCCCAAAAAAAGGTTGATCCTTCCTACTGTAAAGGTACTGCAAAACATGTTGTAACATTTTTATCAGCACATTGCTTTGACAGAAAATAATGAAAGTCTAATCTGAAACAGGCTTGGAGTTTCAGGAATATACTACAGGAGGCAGTAGGTGGCGCTTCTGTGAAGGACTGCTTTCTCAACATCCCTGGATTTCTTGTATGCATCCATATCTTCTGTTTCATAAATAGAGAATGATCCTGTTCAAGCATGCAGGAAGCCTCTGATTTCACCATGATTTTCACCAAAACATCTTCCCTTGGCAGAGACACCGGTCTGTCTGAAGTATGTTTTTTTTCTTTTATGTAGCAGTTTTTCCCTTGTCTGTCACAGAAAAAATTGCTGTAGAAAAATCTGTATTTTTCAAGGCCACGAGTTAGAAGAAGCAATGATGGGAATCAATAGTGACCCTTATGCTGATTTAAAAGAAATAAATGAAAGTGCAGTGAAAAACATTCGTTGCCTTGTGCCATGGTCACACTATTAAAAAAATTCCATTTACTTGAATGGGATCGCATACAATGGTGCAAAACCATAAGTTCCAGGCAATGTAGTAAGATTTCTGAACTGGTTCCAATAAAAGTTGAGCTGAATTCAATGGAATTAAATTTTCTAGGACTTCATTGTTGATGTCAAATACATTAGAGTGAACTCTAGAGTTGCAGTTTGGAAGATTTATATTTAGAGCTTGATTTTTTTAAAAGCATGCTGTTTGAACTCTTTATCTGCCCTGACAGGCTACGTGTATTGGTTGTTATTCCCCTCGTTAAATCTGGGAAGATAAAAAGTTAAAGCAACAGCTCTGTTACCAGCTCCGACTGTGTCCTGTAAAGGAGGGCTGCAAAAAAACTATCAAAAAAGTGTGACCCTGTTGTTAGAGCTTCCAAAACCAAATAATGAGCCTTTCCAAGTCATATAGGGGCACTTACAAATTCTAAAAAGCTTTCACTTTGAAGGTGCAGGAGCAGTCACTGGTTGACATTATGTTCAATTTATGCTAGTGGGCCCAATAAAATACCCCACACCATTAAATCACCACCACCAGGCTGAACTGTTGATACAAGGCAGGATGAATTCATGCTTTCATCTAGTAGACGGCAAATCCTGACCCTAACATTCAGGCCTGAATTGGTCAATCGGGAGAATTCCCGAGTAAGCCACCCTGATCATATTATGGTATACTAGTGGGTTTGCCTATTTTTGTATATCTAAAAATAGTTTTAGGGTTCAAACAGTTGTGTGACTGCTATATTTTACAATATCTATTTTAATTAACTGTTTAGTTTATTCCAAAAATGTTGTATTACTTTTATAACTCAATATCCAACAGTATTGAAAATATGGCACAAACATGTATCTAAACATACATAAAATGGTAACAAAACAGCAATTACACTTTTATATCTTAATATAAAAAAAATGTGTATGTTTAAAAAAAGATGGATGCAGGACCCTAGCACCTTCCAAAAGTCTATAAAAATGACCCCAAATGCCTTGCATCCACGTCTTTTCTTCTCCATTAGGTACACTTCATTGCAGCAGTCCCTTGGTAATTACTAGTAATATCAGCAATAATGAATTAATAAAACCGTGTTAATGTGTTGTACAATGGAACTAGTGAATGAGCTGTAGGAATCCTGTAGGATTTTGCCACAAAAAGATAAAACAAAAAAGAAGTAAACAGCAAGCGAAAGCAAGGCCCATGTCCGAGTAAGAAACATATAATTACTCTAATTAAATGTTGTACTGAAAAAGAGCTTTCCAACATGTTTGGGCCTAGGCTCCAGGGCTGAAAATGTGTGCTACTCCGCCTCAAGGTTTGTTGCTTCCAGAGATGATGATCTGCATACCTTGGTTGTAACGAGTGCTTATTTGAGTTACTATTGTATTTCTATTAGCTTGAACCAATCTGGCCATTCCCCTCTGAGCTCTCACATCAACAATTTGTGCATGCAAAACTGCTGCTCGCTGAATTTTTTGTCTTTTCTGGACCATTCTCTATAAACACACCAACAACCATCAATCAATCAAGTTTTTATATAGTGCTTCTTTAGCAGTTGCTTTCAAAGCAGCTTCACAAAGTCCTAGTGAGGATCAGGTAGAGTTCCTCTGTGAGGCCCCTGGGAGCCTCGCTGACTGAGGCAGGTGCTAATCACCTCCCCAGCATAAAGAATATACAAACTTAATATCCATCGACGAACGGTTCGCCAGAAAGCACCTGAAAAAACAAACAAAAAAACAAAGACAAAACAGAAAGTAACAAATGAAAAACAATGTAACACGACAACAAATATGTCACTTCAAGGTCACTTAAATCACTATTCTGATGTTCATTTGAATTAAAGCAGGTCTCTTGACTGTGTCTGCATGCCTAAATGCATATGTTGCTGCCATGCTTTTGGCACATTTGAAATTTGTCCTAACAAGCATATGGACCGCTGTGCCTAATAAAATAGAATCTGTACAAAAATGCAACTTTAGAGCATTCATATATGAATATTAAAACTAAATCAATCTGTAATGATCACTGGAAACAAAGTCTTCTGTGAAGATGAAAGTGAGCTTTCCCACAAATTTGAATTGAGTCGCAGTTCATGCACAGAATGGAGTTTTTTTTTCGGACAGGTTGAATGTTTGATGTTTCCCTCTTTTGCTTTGAGCTAAACCCCTGGTGAGTCTCACTGTTCCTTTAACAAGTAATTAAAACCTCCTTGTTGACCTTCAAAAATAGAACGCCCGCAAGAAAGTCATGGTCAACTGCTTTTGTGCAGAGCACTAGAGAAAACAAAAACAACTACAAAAGTAGCCTTCCCCTCTGCTGTGGACGTTGGAGGTGTTTGATTGTGCAAATCAAAGACTGGTTTCCCCCATGTGCTCTTCTAAATCTCTCAAGGTCAACCTGTCCAACTCGAGAGCCTCACCATGATGAAATACCATCAGTAAGGTTTTTAGTTGGCACACAAAAGGGCTTCAACTCACTAATTATACCAAATGAAGTCACAGGTTTTTAATTTGGTAATTTGTTCGTATGTGTTGTTTAGATATTGCTCTCTGATTTTAAAAGGTGAATTATTTAGTTTTGGGAGTCTCCAACAATAGATTGAGATGTATACAATATAGAATATATTCCAGCTCGCTCTCTTCGGTCACAAGAAGCAGGACTATTGATTATTTTGCAGAATAGTAAATCCACCAGATGAGGAAGAGCGTTCTCATATAGAGCCCCGAAGCTCTGGAACAAACTCCCGGATGTTGTTTGGAGCTTCAAAGCTTCTGGAGTTCAAAATTAAATAAAAAACATATTTGTTTAATCTAGCATTAGAATAATTTGGTATTGGCTCTTGGTATTTGTCTAAATGAATATGGTGTCTGAGCGCAATATACATACAAACTGTGGAAAACACTATGAAAACACTTTTTGTCCGTGTTTTTCTTTTGTATCTTTTGTAAAATTATTTGTTTAGACTCCCTCTTTTTAGTGGTGATATCCACTGTTTTTTTTTTATTTGTTAGCAATATTAGCACACAGCCTTGTGCACGTGTAGATTTTTGTAACGGTCATTGAGAAAATGCTGGATACAAAACAAACCCACACTTCACAATTGTTAGCTACAACTCTGGTATTCGTGCAGGGTTCGGTTTTCCTGGTGTGTGGAACGTGGTATGGTCTGAAATCATGACTTGTTGGCTTAATAGATTTGTTTTAGTGAATTTAACTCTCTGGGTATCCCTCAAACTATACTCAAATGCTGTAACATTTCAAGCTCATT
Organism: Danionella dracula; assembly: GCA_900490495.1. Lineage (NCBI taxonomy): Eukaryota > Metazoa > Chordata > Actinopteri > Cypriniformes > Danionidae > Danionella > Danionella dracula. The sequence continues at coordinate 8,987,189 of UELW01000245.1, forward strand.
AAGGCTCCATTCCTCCTCGAAACACATTCTGAGATATTTTGGACGTAATCCAGGATATCTGGAACTGCTTCATTTACACTCAATTCAAATTGTCAAACCTTAAAACATATTCTAAAACATCATCAAATGTCTTCATCTTTCATCAACAGTTAGGCACGAATTAAAAACTGTGATTAAAACACTGTCTGCTTGCAAACAAACTGAACTAAAGACTAAAATCTCCAATCATTTATTCTAAATATCCAAATTCTAAATATTGTTTTTCATTTGTTAGTTTCTGTTTTGTCTTTGTTTGTTTTTGTTTTTTTTCAGGTGCTCCCAGGGGCCTCACAGAGGCAACTCCTATTTACTCTACCTGATCCACACTAGGACTTTGTGAAGCTGCTTTGAAAGAACTATGTAAAAACTTGATTGATTGATTAGTTATTTTCTCCTATTCCAAGCTGCTAGATAGCATGTTCTAAGAGCGTGTTAACATCTCAGGTTTACGTTTCCACAACATGTCCTAGTTGATAGACTTTTGAGCCTGCCAAAACAGCCCCTCACTCTACATGAAGCTGTACCTGCCCATGTCAGTTGCATTTAAAAACATTATTTGTCAGACAAGACCTTAATAAGGTGCCTTTTGAGGTCCTTGCTAACATATTTCATTTTTTTGTTTAGTGCTATGTTCAGTGGTGTCCACAAAGGTGAATGAAGTTATAACCTTAACTTCAAAAACTATTAACAGGAAAAAAAAGATTTGCTTCGTCAATCATTTGTTATATCAATCTCCTAGTATTTTTTTCTAAGTTTCTTTTGATCTTTGATTTCATTTTTTAAATTCGAGTTTGTTCTGACCTGAGCAGCTTTTTGAAAAATTGTAGACTGCACATTAAACTTTCTTTCATTCTGCCATTTTTTGAGCCTGTTTGCATATCAGTCAATAAAATAGATCTACGAGCATCAGCACAGTGTGCACTACCCTTTAATTTAGCTGTTATTGGATTTAACAAATTCCATCCACATTACCATACCATCATGCGATGAATATTTATTATTCACACATATAAACATAGTTAACCACTCTTTCATGATTTGGGTCTGTTTTGGTAGATGTTGAAATTTTTGCTAAAAACTTAACTTGCTTGTCACCAACAGTTATGTGACCTCATAGTCTGTGATGTTTGTTTTTAATTGTTTGACGTAAACATTTTAATGTGAATTCTGGAAACTGGTAACGTGTTTTGCAAAGAGTGCTGGTTTTAACCACACTAGAACAATGTGAATAAACAATGCCAATGTGCTTCGAGACAGAGGATCGTTTCAGATGCGAGAGAGCTGAAAAAAAGAGAAAAGCTGTAGAAAAAAATGTGTCACTTGCAGCTGTGGACTCTTAATCCCTCAGAGAGAAAGAGGAGGGAGAGAGAGAGAGAGAGAGAGAGAGAGAGAGAGAGAGAGAGAATGAAAAAGCGAAGAGAGAATGAGTCGTTTTGTAGAAAAAAACTTTGAGCAAAGCACAGCCCCAAAGGAATCCTCAACTGAAATAAATGCTGGGAAATGTTAAAGTTAGCCTCGTGTGTTGTGGTGGTGGTCTTCAAATTCACTATGACAGGTAGAGAAGACAACTGCCTTTAATTGCTTATGTGTTGTTTCACAGTATAACCAAGCTGTTCTTCTGCAACATGTGCTCTTTTATGAATGGGGCTGAATCTGTGGAGGCATGAGGCAGTGCTTGGTCATTTTGTCAGCAAGTAGTGTCTGAGGAGACTTCAATGTTGTCTCTGGGGTGGATGGATTGCAACCTCCCTGTGCAATCATGCAGCATGTGTCGAGCGAGAGAGCACAAAAGAGAAATAAAAGATCCTTTGTGAAGACAGGAAGGATGGAGAGAGAGAGAGAGAAATGAGCTGCTCTGTTTAAGCATACATGGAAAAAAAATCTTAAATAAGAAAGTGCTCAAGTTGTTCATATCCTGAAGGATTTAAACTTCCATTTATTGAAAGAGTTAAGTGTGCAAAAACAAGAAAACTTTTTATATAAAATACATTTAAATTAAATTAAATTAAAATTCTAATAATAACAAAACATTTGATGAGTTTACTAAAAAAGGCTGTTAAGTAAAAAAATTAAAAGTTAATTTATTCTGATGAAATGTGATTATTTGTCATGTTTGTATATGTGGTGTTGTGCTATTGCTAGTTTGATCTGTATTTAAGTCAACAATTGTACAGTTTTTGTCAAGTTGTTTGAAGTTTTAAATATGCTTTTAAATTAATAAGGAACTGAACCTTCAGTTTGCAATTTTTTAAGTGTTATATAAATAATAAATACATAGTCCTGAGGAGCTTTGGCTGTCAGTGTTATGGAAAAAGACAAGTAGTGGGAGATGCTAGACAGAGGGACATAGGAGAGAAGTGGTTTCATATCCCAATGGAGCGATGTAGCATGACCAGAGAATGGAGCAACAAAATAAGAGAGGGGAGTTTTTCTCTTGCAGCTCCCTTGAGGTTGTCTTGTAAAGTAAAAGAGATACGGCTCCAGAGCCGAAGTCAGAGCTCACAAACAGAGGGCTTCTGTCTGCAGCTACTGATCAGACAGTAGTCCTGGACAACTTACCTCAGCTGTGTTTTGCTGAGCCAATAGTGAGCTAACTGCTAAAGCTAAGAACCTGCAGAGTAAAATCTAGAGTCGAATTTATTTTCTCTTTCTGTATTTAGAGTTAAATCAAAGACTTGTCCCTTGTGTGGTGTTCGGCTCTGTGAGACCTGTTTTCAGTTTTCATCAAAAGAAAAATGTAACCATTATGATTTGAAACTGAGATTCACTGGCTTTGGCTAGTTTTCTGTGAAAACATATATTAGAACATATTTTGAATGACCCCACATTGTATACCCCATCATTCCTTAATAATAAATTAAGGAATTGTAAGTACCCTTTGATTTAGTTCAGACTGAAATAACAAAATAACAATGTAGCTACAATAAGCTGTTTCATTTGTTTCAAAATATTCTATTTGATTTATTCAAACAACACCCAGAATTCATTTTGTTTGAGTGTGGACTTGTGCATTTACAATTCTGCATCACAGTGAGTGCATTGTGCCGCTCTGCCAATTTGGACACTTAGGTTCAGGCTGTCAGTTTTTAGTCAATTTTATAGCCGAACATCGATTATGTGCATTGCCTGCTGCTATTCCTTTTTGATGAAGGAATTCTTTATAATAACAGAGAAAAAACCTGCCTGAGAAAGAGAGAAAAATGGGGCTTTTTTAACCACCTCAGAAGCAGCTTTACATTATACTGCTGCTCTAAACTCTGTGTCATTTTTTTCTTCTGACAGCAGATGCAGAGACAGCCACTAATTGTCACAACTCCTTGTTCTTTGAAGCTTGGAAAATAAAAAAAAGTTATTGTTTTTTTTCCTTTGAATTAAAGGAATGATTAAAATCCCTGTAGTTTTTCTTACATCCTTTAAAAATCAGCCAGCAATTGGCCTACTGGTATTTTTTATAAGTCTGAAACCCCAAAGAAATAAAAATAGAGATTTATGTCAGACAGTCATAAGCAATTAAACAATTCAGTGATCATATGGTAAAGATAATGCAATGTAGTATACAGCCATTATTCTTTGTTGTGTTATCTTTTTTTGCCACATCGACTAAATTGTGTGTCTGCGGGAGCACATTAAACACTGAAGCTCATGCTGAGATATACCCATGTCCCCCACATGACAGGCACAATATTAACTATGAGCAATTTAAAGGGAAAGGCAAACTCAAATATGAACTCATGTTAGATGGATTTCAATCTAGAGTGGTTTTTAACACTTATTTTTTTTGCATGTTGGACACCCAAGCAGCTTTTTAAGTCCTAAACTGATCTTCTCTCCTTTTCTGCTTGCCAGCAATAATACGATAACTGTTTTAGCAAGTTTAAATATAAACCAGTGAACTACTTTCCTAAAATCAAGTTTAATATAAGGAGTTTGTAAATCATAGATTTCATTCAGGTGCTGAATAGACAGCTAAGGTCCTTGTATCAGGAGGTGAGGGGAACCATTTTCTGTACTTAAAAACATTACTTTTCACATATTTATGAATTTGCTCTTACTGATAATTACCTTGTATCACACACTAAGGTAGTGAGCAATGGAGAAGTGTACTAGACGAGTTGCAAAGGACATCCCCCCAAAAGAGTGGCAAAGGTGAGGATGTAGGGATGGCTTTCACAAACACTTGTCATTTAGTTTTTGCTTATATACCGAATTAGTAACACTGTAAAGCCGATTAGCAGCCAACTATAAGACAAGCCCCTCTTTGAGTTTATTTAATTGGTTAGTTAGCTCCAAATATCTATGTAGATATATTTCTAAAAATCCACATTCATTCAAAAAAGTTTCAATCTCTCATAACTACGGGTTTACAAAAAAAGAGAGTCTGCTTTCAGTTACTATGCTGCCCTCAGCTGGAACCAGCTTCCAGAAGAGATTAAAGGAGCTAAAACTTTAGCTACATTTAAATCCAGACTAAAAACTCATTTATTTAAATGTGCATTTACTGAGCTCTTCTGTCCGAACAATGCTGCATTTATGAACTGTTCTTTTATTCTTTGAATTTCAAATCTTTTAATGTTTTATCCTTTGCTTTTTATTTCTGACATGTTTTATTGTCCGTTTCATGTTTTATTGTCTATTTCATTGTCTTATATGCACTTAAAATGACCAGTCGGCATGAAAATTGGCTGTGAATATCCCTCAAAGTCTAAATATTTGCAACACCACAGTGTTGCAAAACGGCGTATTCCTATTGTCCTAAAATGCAACTTCCATTCTTAGTGTGAATGTCAAATTTTGCTTTTCATGAGCTGATGGTAATTGCTCTGACACATCGTCATTCCAACATCATTTAACAGAGTAATTAACATCATTAATTCTTCAGATTATTTGAATACTGTGCCCGGATGACGAAGGCAGCTTTAAAACCACACATGGTGTCCAAATAAATCTTGGATCCTGGTGCATGAATAGATGATAGATAGCAGTGTGGGATCCTGCTCTGCTCTCTGATTGACAGCTCTGACATATGGAATAGTTCTGCTTCCCTCCAGAGATTCAGCCTAGAGTGTGTAAGGGTGGGAAAGACAGTGAAAGTGTGTATGCGTGTGGGTGCGTGTGTGTGCGTGAGTGTGTGCGTGTGTGTAGGTGCGTGTGTATAGGTGTGTGTGTTCGGGGGGGGATGTACGTATGCTTGTGTGTGTGTGTGCGCGTGTGCGTGTGTGTGTGTGAAAAAGAGAGAGAGAGAGAGAGAGAGCACTGCCTGTCGGCTCAAGAGGAGGAGGAGAGGGTGCTTTCTTACTACAATCTGTATTTCTGATCAAAGATGCTCCAGATCTGACTCTGTCTATCTCTAGGCTTCTCTTTCCCTGTCTCCATCTTCCCACCTCACCATCTTTCTCTATCCCTCCCTCTCTTTGCTCTTTTTCTAAATTTAGCACCAGAGGCAATTAGTGAAGTGCTCAGAGCAAGATCTGTAACTGCTGACAGGTTCCACAGGCACAACAAACTACTGCGGTAGTGTGTCTGTGTGTGGAACTGTGTGAGTTTGTGTTTGTTCTGATGGATGTTTAGCTATGCAGCTTTTCACCCATTGAAGCCTCTGACGAGAAGTTGAATTCATGGTTACAGTATTTACTTATGTAAAAATGTGAAATTAGGTTTAGATATTATTGTTATATATATAAATCCTAGCAACAAGGGATTTTTATTTTTCAAGAAAAAGTGTTGAATCTCCCTTATCTACTAAAGTTGTCATGCAATAATAATAGTTAACTATAGAATCAGGAATTTTGGAAATAGTTTGTACCTATTTTTCCCATTGATGATTCACTGGAGAGGGTTATATATTTAACTCACCGTTATTAATTATTAGTTCATGCTTAGTTCATTGTAATTAGCTGGTGACTTTGCTTTAGGGGGCACATCATTGTTCATTATCATTTAATTATTTTTTTAAAGTAACAACATTTCTACATTTAGTTTACCACAAATTATCAATTATTTCATTAATTAACATTTAGAAACCAACCATTAAGTAATGTAGTAATTTATGATTTAAGTCTTATGATTCATGTTTAGCATTAATGAGTTATTAATTAGTAAATTTGTTAACTCATCATAAAATAATGGTTAACTTAAAAAATGATCATTTATGTCATTCTAGTTGTAAAGTAATGATTTACCAGATGAGGGACTAGAATGAGACAAATCTCCCTTCCGTCATACAAAAAAATTAAGAACATAAATAATTATTGTTATCTTTCTACATTTTTTCTGTGTTGAACTGTCTCATATGAATCCCTGGTAATCTAAGTGAAGCTGCCATTATAATGAACCAAAATGGCTTCGTAAGTGGTGCAAAAATCTTTGCTGTTTAAATATGCCACACTTCAGCTTAGATCTGAGATCTGTAATAGTGTGATGGGAGTCTTTACTGACAGAGAGGTGGAAATACATTTTACTGCTGCAGTTTATTCAAGAGGGAGGACAATATGAACTGTTTTTAGAGCGAGCCCAATACAGGGGAGAAGGCCGATTCTCCAGAGAGTTACCAGCCTGTCCGAATTCATTAGTCGCCATCATACTCTCCTCTCCTGCTTCCTACCTCTGAAGAAGTTTTGTGTCTCCACCCCAGTCAGACTGTCTCAGGATGCAATCTAGATCATCACTAGCCTGAATAACTCACTCCACAGCAAAATTATTGATTTTCCCTGTGATGAGCCTTTTCATTGTTTAGTTCTTTTAAACCTATTCAGCTATAGCGATAGATATCTTGAATACTTCAAACCGTTTATGCAGAGAGAAAGAGACAGTATTGTTCAGTGCAACCCACACTTTAGAATTACAGACTTAAATAATACTTTTATCTGAAGAAGTTGATGTTATTTAACCCTGTTGGTTGTTTCGGCGAAAAGAAAACATTATTAAATGAAAGAATAACAGAGTATACAAGTGTAAATAAAAAAATTATAGAGAGAATGTATGGAAGTATTTTATAAACTTAACTAACAGTGCTATTGCTAGCACAAAACAATAGCTGTGTCATACTAGAAACATGGAGCCAAGGAAGAAAGATTATTTTTTAACCAACAAGAACAACACAGAAAATAAATGCTGTTAACACAGATAAATGAAAGCACTTAGCAAAATGGAGATATGCAGGAAATACTGGGTTTTAAGGGCTTAATTACACATGTAAAATAACCATTGAGCAGGTGGACACAATCTAGATAGTTATCTAGGGAAGGAGACATAAACAACTCTTTAAGCAAAAAGTATCAATAACTAATCAAGGCTATGTCACATGATTACATTTTTAAAACTGGGTTGATTAGTGCACAACTGGGTTGATAAGTGCATACTTTTTCCAGAACCTTTTGGATGAAGCTCTATAAAGCGACTTGAGTTGAGACAAACTGACACTTTTCTCTAACTAAAAAGTGTGGTGTGAGGTCTTTTTGATCACTAATTGGTCAATCGTTGAGTTCACTGATTGGCCAGAAAGAATTGTAAAAAACTCCCCTGTGCTTTTTGGCTGTTTGTTGATATGTTGCAGCCTATCATCTTTTAAAAAATGAAAAACAGTCCAGTATCCATTGTTTTGTTCTGTGTACAATCATCATTTCTGTTCACCCAGTGGAATTTGAGCTATGTATTGGAGTCTTGTCATAACTGACATTGGTCATTTGTGCAAAAAGTCAGGAGTTTTTTCAAACCCACATTTCATTACGGTGGTACCTGAACAATACAAACAAATAATGCTGGGTAGACGCTTAGATTTTTCAGTTGCATGATTCAGCTCTTGTTTAAATTGCCCGAGTAAATCACACAAATTATGCTCAGACAAAGCAGACAATTTATTTTCTTACAGTCTATGAGCCGATTGTTGGATGTGGCCCAGCTGCTCACACTGTACATCTTCCAAACTTTGACTGTATGGTCCAAACACGACACGTGACTCTTGTCACATGACTGTAACAAGAAAGTGAGAGACAAACAAACTTGACTATTTAAACCTTGACTATTTGTGCAATTCTCTGTGCAGAAACTATTAAAAATAAAAGGAAAAAACATGTATAGGAGAGGAAACTGCTAACTGTGAACGAACTGTGTTTTCGCAGAGTGAAGGTAAGGCCACATTGGGGTAAACTTTGCCGTAAATTTTCACCGTGCGTGTATAAAGATAGCCTTTTAGTTTACAAATAATGACCGTGGATGAGCTTTTTGGGGCGAAAATCTAAATAAGTTTGGTTTGACATCAGGCGAAGTTCCGTGCTCCCCCAATAAATGTGGATCTTTTGTTTATGTGCGAAGAGGTGCTGATGTTACATAATGGCACGACTTGAGGGCGCTCTTCACTCAACGAAGCTTCTTAGACACAGCAGCGTAGAAGAAGAGCCAGGAGACCAAAGGAAGACCCAGAAAGGAAACACTTTTTGTTCTGTTGCACTGGATATTTTATTACTTTTCTTTTACATTATGCCTGTTAATACAAATGTATGTTGATTTAGACTCATATTTGAGAATTTTTACAGTTTTTCATACAATCACACTTTATTGTGACTATGTTATTATACCTTTGCACATTGTGTGTCTATAAAATGTTTTGTTATTACAATAAATTTAATTTAATTTGTTAATGTCTTTGTTCGGCTGTTTGACAAAGATAAGTAAAACAATACCCATTTACTACTATTAAAATGCAACATGTATTCCAGACACGGAAAGGCTTTAAATAATCAATGTGTATAATAACAATCATCAAATAATAACAAAGATAATTGATGCTGCTATTGATTCAATATAATTGTCTCATCGTAACTGTGATTTAAATAAAATGGATTATTTTTCTAATTGTACTTTAACAATGCAAGTTTTTGCATGCTAAAATGCAAGAAAAATGGCAAATTAACTGGTTGATGTAGAGATGCGGATCATTTAGGAAAGAAAACTGTATGTAAATCCATTCAGACAGTATGTATATGACAGTTTATTTGTAGTGAAACAGTTCATAGCATTTCCAGGGTACAATCCTCAGCTAGTGAATAGATGGAGATGATGTAGATAAACTCATTGAAGACCAGAGATGGTAGAATGCACAGAGATGTTATTTGTCAAAATTATTTTGTTGCATTTTTGTGTTTGTGTGTGTGAAGTTTCTAACATGCTGTTACTCTTTTTCATAATAATTAGCTTCATATCTTTGTAAATCAACATCTATACCTCCAGGTCTGATTTTGTGAATTAACAGATAAACATCAGGTTTTGAGAAATCATTAAAAATCATAAGTACAGCGATCCATTTGACAATATTGTTATATAAGCTTGAGTGTGTACTTTAGCTCTCGATGAACAAGCGGAGGTAGATTACACGAACTCTTCTCGAAGGTTTTAGACAAGGAATAGGAACTGACTGAACTGCAGTTCCCAGAGCAGCCACTTGAGGCTGACTCTAAAAGGGAGCTCGTTCACTCCAATCATAAAACTTTCCAACTTTGTTTTCACAGCCATCTACAGTTAGTTTACCTGGCTCCCTGGCGCCATCTAACAGCAAGGAGTGCCATTACATCTCTATCTCACTCTAGCTGGGCGAAGAGCCCCGTGGTTCAGAAATACAAAGTCCACAGTGAATATAAATTGACCCCAATGTGGCCAGACCTTGAGATGTTGTGAAATCCCTGCTTCAACAGTGAGATGTTCTCACGAGGAGCGAGCAGAATTTCAAATCGCATTGATTTTCTTGAGACCATACCATCGTGAGTCGGGAGCTGGTTGCGAGGTGTTCATCTCTGCTTGTTACCCCAGATACACTGCACGAGCCATGACCAGATATAACATGCTTAACCTTTGACCAAAATGTGAATTTCTTATGCAAGACCTTGGTTTGTTTCCATTCTTTATGCATCAACTTGTAGCAGACTTCCAATTTTAACTAATTTACTGCACAATAGTGGAACATTTCTTACTTTAAGATTAAAAGCTTGAATGTTTTGAAGGGCTTTGAGTTTGAATTTTATTAACGCTTAGAAACCTCTCTTTTCCAGGATTCGTGTTGCACAAACGCAGAGTCTTGGTTTAGTCCATCCTGTAATCCTGCTTGAAAAGCACATTTCAGCAGTAAAAATAAGAGCTGTTTTCAAGTATTGCAATACTACTTGAGGTACTGCTATAACTCCATTGTCTCAGGTGGTTTAACAAAGGAGTGGCATCATCCCCATGGGTAATATCTCATTTGCATAGAGTGATTATCTTCAATTGTTTATGTACGCCTCATAATGTGGCGGTGTTCATGGGTATGTGGGTTTATGGATGTTTAAAGCTCATCTTTGTGTTGAGATTTGAGCTCTGAATGAGGCTCTGGTGAGTCAGGGACAGAGACGCTCTAATGAGGGACTAGCTTCTGCCAACTGCTATTATTCTACCTTTTGTTGTCATGTAAATCTCAACACTCAATAGAGAATAAAAGCCATGAGTGACATTTTTAAGAGCTGTTGGTTTTTCCTCTCTGTCACTGCATAGTTCAGTCCCAGGTGACAAGGTTGTTGTCATATAGAAGGAATATCAGCTTAAAACAAACCTTATCGATGAAGTATCAATATGTTGTAAGTGAAAGATTGCATAACAAGCCTCTACTAATATGCACAAGAAGCTTTAAGGAGAAGGTTAGAAGATATAAAGCATATTAATTTTAACTAATTAGATTTATTTAAATTAGATCCTAATTTAGATTAGGTATAGTGTGAATCGAACTTGAAAAACTACATTTAAACAGGTAGATATTATATTTTGTGTCTGAATTTTTGTGTGTGTGTTTGTTTGTTTTTTTCTGATTACATTATAAAACCAACAATTCAACTAGCTTATAAGGGTTAGGGCAGTGCTTCTAGAACCTTGCAACCACACCTGCATTGTATCCATCTCAAGCTGAGTAGCGAGAGACTGTACATATAGTGGCTATAAATAGTAGAAAGGCTGATTTTTTTATTTATATATATTTATTTGAAATGTTTTGTAACGTCTGAATCATGTTTCTTAGCTGCTCTGGAAGAAATATTGTATCTGGTTTTCCTCTGTATTAAAATTGTATTCACTTTTAATGCAGAAAATCTCTGTAGGACAATGCCTTGTTGTTATATTATAAGGGATTGTGTGTAGTGTTTGCAGTGATATAGAGGCTGCTTGCATGAAAACTGGACTGATACACCATGAACACGGCGACATGAGGAGACAATAAAACATGCAGAGAAGCACAAAAGAAAGAACACTCAAAAAGAAATATGATTAACTTTTGAATACTTTTTTTGGATATCAATTGTTGAACGTGAGTAGTGCCGCTCCCTGTATCCCAGTGAATGATCCCTTCTTTTATCTCAGATACATAAATAAAATATGGAGGCCCATTTCCACCAGGTTAAATATAAATAAATAATGGCATTAAAAACTAGAAATTCGTACAACTGAGATAAAAAGTCAAAGAACTTTTTAAAAAGTCTAAATTTTGAGATTAAAAAGTCTTTTACTTGTAAAGACAAAATTCTGCTGACATGAACAACTTTTGTATCTGAAAACGTTGGCATTTTAATCTATAATGTTTTTACTTTTTACAGCTATTCTATATTTTAACTAACGATAAAATATGATTATTACTATTTATAAAAACTGACTGCATTAAGTATGAGAGTGCAGCTCATGTGACACTGCAGTCTCAGTGCACACATGCTCTCACCTCACATCTGCAAACTGCAACTTATGGAGTCATATAACATTTCAGCAGTCTTACTATAATAAAATAGCAACAAAAAAAATTAAGCCTGTGCATCCCTTTCAGGTGCTCTTATATTTAAATAATATTCAGCATATTGTGTTGTGACAGCTTGACTATAAGAGAGTGATCCTTGTTCACTTGTGAAAATTAACCATCGTTTTTCAAAGAATATAAGATCTTACTTCTTTTAGTTAGAGCTCCCACACATCATTTTGTTAATTAATTATCCAGATAATATTTAGGGGATGAAATAATTACTATAGTAAAACTTATTGAAATAGTGTGGTAATTGTTGGTCTGTTATACTTACATCAAATTCTTTTTCTAGAGTCACCAAAAAATCTTATTCAAATGTCCATGTATATATTTAATTGCTGTGGATAGAAAATAATAGAGTTTGTAACATTTAACATTTTTAAAAACAAAATAAATGTTATTTTGTCATCATCACCCTTCAAAAACATTAGGTTTTATAGTAGTAATGTTAAAGTTATAGTTGTATTTTTTTGTGATTTCTTATTATTGATAACGTCCCCTCCAGAAAAAGTGCCTGTGGGTACATGCTGAATTTTGGAATAATACAATGCCATAAGACAACCGTGAGTTTGAATAATTTCATCATATTTTAAAATCATATCTTAAACAAATGTAATTTTATTTCACTCGTTCACTCTTACTTGGCATTGCTTAGTATAAGCATGGAGAAGCCTCCTAGTCAAACTGTAAGGATCCGCAACCACCTGAGCCTGGAAATAGCTTATTAAAAGCAAAACAACTTGTTTATTTTGTTTTTTAATAACCTTGTTTGTCCTTATGGGTTATTAGAAAGCTAAAATGGAACCACCTGATCAAAAGGCCTATTACATGACAAGCTATTCCCAAACCTTTTGAATGTATTATTTAAACTCTTAGCTATCTTTTAATTTTTATATAATTTTCCATTTTAATTCCAAATTAAATGTATAATGTAATGCATTACAAAATATATTGTTATCAATGTATTTAATGACGTATACAGTGCTTTTTCTCATTTTGCTATATTTGGGAAGTTGAGGTATGAGGGTAGCACAAGAGAACAATTCTACTTTGGTAACCAATTTATCCTTCGGAAAGTATGCAGATCTTAAGAACAGATTAAAAGGGGAGATCCACTGTAACAAAAGAGAAAACTCACTTCAGTCTGTCTCACAGAAACTCTTTGAGCATCTGATCTCAAATTAAAACGTGAACACAGTGTGAAATCATGCAAAAAAATATGTGAAATACATTCAGCACAAAAATTGGGAGTGAGGTTGGGAAACCACACAAGATTGCAGGTCTTGAAAGCTGTATGGAGAAAGCCTAACATAAATGGCAGGCAGATTCATTGCTGTTTTCTGTTTGGGCAGTCATTTCCTCATGCAGAGCTGTGTTTAAGTTGGCTGCTTGAGGGTTTTGGGGTACAGGGCCACACTTGTGTTCTTCACTCTATGTGCCGGCCTTGTGGAATTTCCTGCCCTCAACTCTTCCTCTGCTACTCTCTGATTCCACTCCATCTTGATGTTCTACTTGCTATTAAGATATGTGTCTGTTGAACGACAAATATTTTGATGTGCATTTCTGCATTTTCTTTTTTATTTAACGACATTATTGTTTCTGAGGTCAATGGTAAAGTAGAATGTTTCTGCCTAGTGCAGAGGTGAAGGATTTTGAAGGGTAACTCAAATGGTGTGGTAATCCCAATATGTGAATAGGCCAGCAGGCAGTGCAAAGCTCCTATTTGGTAGGCTACTGGTGCATCTTCTTCCCATCAACAACTACCTAAAAGATGGCTTTTATAAACTTTCCAAATCAGAGTGTACACACTAGTGTTTTCTGTTTTTTATTGTTAAATGTTGATTCCTTTATTTCTGCACTGATAATGACAAAAGTGTAACGAGCTCAGAATGAGAACTTCTCTTGAATGAGAATCAGGATCTCTTTCAAAGTTTTGTTGCGTGTTTGATTCAGTACAGACATACTGAAATAATTTTTTAAACAAGCTTATCTCAATCTTGTCCTTCTTCTCTTTTGCTCTGGATCTGGAGTCAGCAGCTGAAGTCCAGGGAAGTGTCCAGAGGAGTGTCGAAGAGGATCAGGACACGCGCAACACATTCTTCGGAGAACTGTAGGAGTCCAGGAAATTGCCATAGGTAATGGGGATGAGGAACGAGGAAGTGAGGGAACACGTGAACATTTATGTAGGAAGTTAGGTGCTCAGAAGACTGGTGATTAGCTGTGCATTCGACATGTGATGAGCTCTTGATCTTTCTCAGCTGGTACGTTAATTTACTCATCACACAGCTCGTTATCCAGTCAATCAATCAATCAAGTTTTTATTTAGCACTTTTTGAGCAATTGCTTTCAAAGTAGCTTCACAAAGTCCTAATATGGATCAATCCTAGTGTGGACCAGGTCCTTGGGAGCCTCGCTGACTGAGACAGGTGCTAAACACCTCCCCAGCATAAAGATTATACAAACTTAAGATCCATTAATGAATAGCTCGTCGGACATCACCTGAGGAGATTTTAAAAAAAAAACTGAAACATACAATGTACCAATGTTTACGAAGTTTGCAGAATGAAAATCTCAGCTCATTTCCGGAATTAGCCTGGGTTAGAAAATGAGATTGTTTTCTTTCTTTATTTTACCTTGATAAAGCAGGGAGAATTTTTTTCAATTGTGAAAACTTTGTTGTTACAGATTTTCATCAAGGATATATTTGTTTTCTTTGAATGATTTATTTGAATATTTACACCCAAAAATCTCAAATGTTTTTTATTCCCATACAGCCCCATCGTTACACTGGTCCAAAGTTAATATTGACCATCTCATCTCATTACCTACCTGATACCCAAAACAATGAAACGATGCCCTCCAACAGAACGAAACTGGGCCACAAAATAAATCAACGACCAAGAAGAAGAAAGACACCAAGCCTTACGACCATATCTCAACACAGACTCTCTTGAGGTTTCACCAATTAAGATGGTTCCCTGAGCAGGGGAGAGGTCTCCTGACATGCTGTCATGTAGATGGAGAGACTGAGTCATTACACAGAGACATCGTTCTTGGCTTCAGACTGTGAAGACACTGTCTTTAATTGGCAGAGCGTTTGTTTGGGAGTCCTGTCTGCACTGCTATCTTAAGGTTAGGACTGTTGGGATTTGCTCTTTATGCAAATGTATCCCCAAATATTCAGTTGCAGCTGAAAACTGTGTCGACTCTTCCAGAACTCTGACATATCTGTATATGGTTTCCTAATATGAGCGGAGTCAATTTGAGCCTTTTTAATGCCGCACACAATAGAACACATTGCAAGATGAAGGTGGATGCTCAGGGATAAACAGTGCTATTGATAAAAACATCTTTGAATTGACCTGTGTTTCCCCTTTCTGAATGATATTAAACCTGAGCTGGTTAGGGTTGCAATTTTTTACTTCTCTGAACTCAAATAAAGACACAAATATATTGGATCCGCCATCGCTGCGGGATCCCCGGATCAGAGCTATCTGAATTCAACGTCAACATTTGCTTAAGGTTCATATGAGAGACAGAGAGAGGAAATAAAGAGGGGAAACACTGTATTTCCTTTCATTTCAGCTCTTGCATGTGCTCTCTAAGCAGCCATATACTACCACAGAGAAATATTTGCTTTAGAATTACCCACAAAAGAAACGGCAGAGGCCTTTGAACAGACTGGTTCAAAATCTTTCTGATCAAACAGGGAAAAGCTCCAGCATTTCAGCAGATGCAGCACAGGAAACACAGAGAATTGTAAACCATTGCTCCACTTCCAAACGCAGATGGGTTATTTGGGTTTTCGTTTGCCTGATGGACAGTCAACTATTCTCATAGCTTCAGGGTTTCGGCGATATTCAAAGATAAATCCTCAGGAGATTTATACACAAGAAAACAGGGTGATGCTAAAGATGAAAAAAGACTGATAGAAACACAGGGTTACGTGAGGAACACTATTTGAATAAACACTGCCAATGAGAATATTGTGTTTTTGTTTGTCAAATGGAAGACATTAGCTTAAGGCTAGTGAGATTGGTAAGGGATGCTGAGAAAACTGACATGGATTGGTCAAAGGTTCCATAGTTCCTTGTATCAACTCAAAACAGACCAGTACCCCAGGCAGAAAGGACATTTTTCTTCATTGCAAACTACAAAAAAGAAAAAAGAAGGAAAAAACTAATGAACAAAGGCAACATCTGGTTTCATATTCAAAGACGGTAGAGGAAATTAAGCATCTTTCATAAAGCCTCAGTAGAGGGCTCTATTTTGATTTATGGAATTATTTGGGAGAAACGGGTTGCTCATCCTGCCAGTCACTTTGTCACAGAGAAGAGCTAAACATTATAAGCGAATAAACATAAACCAATGTGGTACAACAACAAATTTAATCTCTTAAACATTATTTTCTTGAAATGTAATCTTATTTGTATCAATATAAATATGATTGTAATACTTGGAAAAGTCACTCACTGTTTCACATACCGTTTGAGGCATTTCTTAAAGATAACACAGCACTCAAAGAAACAAGTATTTCAGAGAAGTCAATCAAACATAGACAATTCTAATGTTTCAAGCTGTCAACATGAGAAAAAACAGGAAATCATTTCACATATTTAAAACTGTAATTTTTAAAAGAAAACTCCAAGAGATGAACAGACAGGCATTGCTATTTTAATAATTATCACATGATCAACTCCTGGGAAACTCGTATGAGACATCCATCATCACTAATTCTAGCGACGGCCCTTTGTCATGTTCTGACAGAAATACTCTCCATGACTCAACTAAACAAAACATCCTCAAGCTTAATGAGTTTTTAAATATCGACACAACAGTGTGGTGTCACTATGGTGAGCTTTTAATTTACCTAGCAATTAAGCACAGACTCTCATTCATCTGTGCAGCCTGGTCTGCTGGGAACCTCTTTGATGTTTATTGATGGCTACCACAAAAACACTGCAGCGAAACTAGCTTTGCACCACTGAGGTCATTTCTGGCATTTTTTTTGTGGATTAATAGGATTGTGGTTGGTTGAGCCAATGACACTGAAGATACCTGTGGATGTCAGACTAGATGGGGAAGCTGTTTTTAAGAGGCATGATGAATATTTCATCCTCTTCTCACTTGTATTCACCATCTGGTTGTAAAACGTACACATTTTTCATGGAGCTAATGAGAAATTAGTCAATGTGGGTAATTCAAGTACAGTACACTGTAAATAGTGTTACTGAAATTCACCATGAACCCAGCAAACAGTGGTCTAATGGCATGTGGAAAGCATATCTGGTCAGACTTAATGGTCTACATAAGCAAGCATTAGTCCAAATTAACAGTAGTCTTGTTTGTCACATCTAAAAACAGTTCTGGATGTACAGTCCAAACTTAAAATTATATTTAATGCACTGTTCATGGCTGCAGGTGTCTGGGCTGCGTGCATCAATGCTATTTTACATTTTGTGATACTAGGTTGACATTTTACACCATTATAAAAGGAGTTGAAATCTTCAGATCGTGTTATCCATAGGAGGCGATCCTTGCCACCGGTGGAAAACTCATCTTATCTAGTCAAAAGAACATTTGTCATTTCAAACAAGTAAAGTTTTCAGAAGACAAGAGGCACTCCTGTTGTGTGTCCATTTTAATAGATGTATTATTATATTATCTTATTACTTACATACTTTGTAGCTATTAAATATTCTTTTGATATATAACTCTGCTCTGCGTAAAAAAGCAATTAAATTCAATGTAATTCCCTTCTGGGATATCTCACTCGCCAACCTTTTGTAAGAAGCACTTTTTGGTTTCTGAGATACAAAAACTTACGGGCAAGTAGACACCTGCCCACATTTTCAGTCTGAATTGTTACTTATAAACAATTCAGACTGAATTTCAGCTTAAAATATGTGTTTTGTTAAAAAAATGGATGTATGCATGCAAAAAAAAACAGTACAACCTCATTGAAGTCCTTGAATTTGAGCAATTGTTTTTGCATCAATAATCACAGAATTATAGATAGTGTTTTTCTCTGATTCTCCTATATTAAGTCGTTGTTGGCGCACACTTGGAAGACAGACTAAAGATTATGTGACTAATAGGTGGAAATCTGATGTGGCTGAGAAAGACAGATTAAAGATCGGAACAAAAGCTTCTTCATCCTTCACTGCACGGGTTTCCTCTGTTGCTCAATTTCAGATTTTTCTCTAATGCCCCCAATTAACACAAGCCATACATATATTTAGTTGCTTGCTGCGAATCCTCACAATTTTGATTCAGTTCATCTGAGATGTCCTTTTGCATTGCTTTACTTTGTCATGGATTATAATAGATGGCCATTCATCTGCATCCTACCCTTTTGCTCCCCCCGCTCTCTATTTTCCTTCTTAACCTTCCTCTGATTCATACAGACTTATCGCCCTTGGGCAAAGCCAGTGGCATTTCCATGGCAACCGCCTGCCCCCTCAAGCTCTGTGGCTGTAGTGGATCAGCAGAGTTATCTCTCCTCCCTTTTGTAAAATTCTCTCGTTGTCTGTCACTCTCAACCTTCCTCTTTAACTTCCTACTATCAGCACACGTAAAACGTGCATAATGCTCTTCTGTCCTCTCTTTTTCTATGTCCCACTCCTCTCAGATGCCATTTTTCAGCAGGCAACCCTAAGGGCAGCCTAGGATGTGAGGCTTGAATAGAGTCAGTGCTGACATTTAACGAATGTCACCTCAAAATGCTGATCAGAGTATAGTCCTCCTCCCTTTACCAACTCTCATTTGTTGATTAAGGAAGACATGATTAATTAGAAAAGGCCAGTACTGAAATTATATTATATATACTGCTTTTCAACTAGGAAAAACATTAGGATACTTAAAATGTTTGAGAAGTACAACCATGTGTTCTGTAACACAAATTAAAAGATAAAACATATTAAAATCGGTCTCCTGCTGGAGTTTCACCTTGCATCCGCAGAACAGTTTTTTGCAGGTACATGTTTTTTTTAACTCACAAAACTTATTTATATTTGTAAAATGTGTTTGCAATAAATCAGCTCCAAATGCAGGCGTGTTAATGTTAGATACTTGCCCAACCACTGTACGAAGGGGTAGTGGTCACGTGACACTATAATTTCCTGAAAAAAAAAGAAGATAAAAACCAAAGCATTTTGTGTTTATATTGTTGCTTCAGCTCTTTCATGTCAAAACGTCAGGTACTTTTTTGTTTCGTTTTTTTTTACATCACCACAACACTGTTTTGATGGAGGATTTTTTTTTTAACTCTGGCGTGCACACCCTTTCACATTTAACAAACAAATGTTGTTGTTTTGCCCTCCATAAAAGTCTTGACTTAGAGCTTCAAACCAAGAGAACAGTCATTATAAAGCTGGCTCCCACCTAGAGTGCTCAACTAACTTTCAAGCACTTTCAACAGTCGCTGACACCCTGGTTTATGCCAGTAAGTGGCCATTTACCTGTTAAACACTCATGGACTGATCGCATGAGTGGGCTACTCAACATTTATCACAGAAAATTGTTGTCCCCTGATCTTTGAGAACCCATTTATGCTTGTCCAAAGATACCCAGTCAAGAGTCTTTGATCTTTACAAACAACAGTAAGCCAGTTGCAAATTAAATCATGATCCTTTAAAAGCAGCAGAACTCAAATTCTTTCTGCGTAATACCAAATCTCCAGTAGTTTCAACATGTCGTTATGAACGTAACAGAGAAAAAGGAAACCTCACAATTCCTCTCTAATTTGAGATGTACTGTATGTTTAACACTGGGGAATGAGTCCACCTTGTCTCTCCAATAAAACATAACGAGTACCCAGTTAAGGCAACAGCTCCAGATCAAGTTAATGGAGCTTAAATTGAGCTCCTAATTGCCCTGTCTCTGTAACATTTATTCAGCTTCACCACACTAAGCGACTGTGAATGGCTCTCCAGGAACAGAGACTGCAGGCTATGGTGAAGGTGAGGAATCGGGAGCTATAGAGAGCACTGCATGAGGAACTCAAGTTATTGGTGTAGACAGCAGAATGACTATCAGGATGTGTTTTCCAAGCTGAGCAGGTGTCCTTGAGCATAAATAAAATGACACATGACAGCAGAGGAGATTTGATGGAAGCCAGTATGCAGAGTTCTGATGGAAGTTTTGGGAAACTACAGTTCATTAGTTCTATTTAACCACCGATATTATGTGTACTTTACAACAGACTTATTTGATCTTCAAGACACCCTTCATAAAATTATCAATGAGTAGTGGATTTAAAAAAAAACTTTTAATTTAAATTGAAGCACATTAGCTTAAAGTTGGCATCAATAAAATCAGCATCTGATATCCCTTTATTATTGCACCTGTCTCAGTGTTTCCTGTAATGGTTTAGAACATTATTATTATTTTTGTTGATGCATCTTATTTATTAAGCCGAAATATTTATTATGCGATGCGACTAAAAAGCACAGGAGTGGAAATGTGACATTGAAAATTTATTTATAAGCACATATTCAAAACAACTTCAGTTGACCAAAGTGCTGAAAATTAAGGTTAAAGCAAACAGACATGATTGAGAACATGAGCTTACTGAAATCTTTTTTTAAAGCAAGATTTTATTTTTTTAGAACTTCAGTGCTGATGTGAAGTACATTACGGTGACTGTTGATGTTTGATGACATCATTTGGATTATTTATATTTAATTTTGCTATTTAAAAAAATTTGAAACCAATGCTTTGTTGGTTGAGGTCTTCACTGCCGCAAGGCAACAAAAAAAGCTCTCAAAAGCTAAGTGGGGCGATGATAATTACGTGATGGATGTCATTGCTTTATAGCGTAAAATCCTGGAAAAGGGTTACATCCACACCGTTCCCTTTCATGGAGCAATTTAACACAAAATTTGGAGAACATTCCCTTGCTAGAAACAAAACAGAAAGCGTCTAAATGAGAGACAGCAATAGTAGGAACTGTGACACCGTGATAGTTATAGAATGAGACAACCAATATTGTCTGATCACATATACTTAATTCCTAAATAAAGTAATTGCATCACTTGAACTTTTTGCGTGTTATTTGATTTTATTTAATCAAATAACTGAGTTCTTAGTCCCTTATTATAAACTTGATCTATGAATTTTCAAAAACATAAAGTTCCAACTGCTCAATTTTACCCTTTACACTTTGGGACCATTCTTTCTTATTATGTCATAAGCTGTGTGAGTGCATTGTGCTACAGTGTTGTGTGGGTCCATGTTCATTCCCTCGTCCCTGGCATGGGGTCCCTTATTTAGCGGATTAGCCAGCACAAGCGTGGGCTTGAGTCCAAAAGCTCATGGTTTTGCTGTTTCAAAGCCCTCTGGATACAGGGGAAATGGCCCTTTGGAAGTAGTGCCAAGAACTCCAGCTAGCTTGTTGTGTCTGACACACTGCCACAGACACAGTAGGAAAGAAATCTGACCACGCAGTTGATTATTTAGAGATTAGTCAATCATCTTTTCGCGTGAACATTCAGAGGTCACAGTGAGGGAAATGTGTATTTGCACTCTCACTATCTATTTCAAATAATGAAAAATAACACGAAATAAACAGTAGATTCGATACAATAGCATGTTCAATTTTTAGCTAAATGCTAATTACTTGAGATAACCCCTGAGTGATTTTCAGTCATTCAGACAATGTCCCTATTTGAGTCCAACTGCCAAGACTTGAGGGTCATTTGTGCTTCTACTGTGTGATCATTTTCACACAGCTTGAAGAAGGTTTGTCAAGGTGCTGAGTTTGTCAAGGGCTTCCTCCTCCACACTTGCTCCTCATTCAGGCTCGCTGTCAATCAGCATTCAGTAACTGCAGAAACCACACACTCATGAACCTGCTATTATGTAAATACGCGCACAGTGGTACTCTTTTTATAACTAGCTCTTGGTCACCCTACACCAGAAACAATTAGTCACTGCCTCATAACTCAGGAAGGAAGGAAGTGTATCCTTGTGTGTGTTCTTGTGAGTGACTCGTTTTCACTGTCTGTGTTTGATCCTGGCACTGCCTACACAAACACAGCTCAACTGAGTGCAGTCTTTGTAATGGCTTTGTGTTGGCTCATCTTTTGACCTTTGACCCTGCTCTGTTCTGCCCTGCAACCAATTAACCTCTTCGCTACTGTTTATACAACCAGCTACCAAGCCGGCAGTATCATCCCTGAACCCACTCAATGTGGCACAAACATTTTTGACCACCTGAAAACTGGTAACTGGTTAGTTAAAGTGGAGAATTTGATTACAAAAGTTTAAAGTGAAGACTTTATAAATAGTTTTTAAATGATTTGGTTGAGACAGTAGTCGCTGTTTTTCTGCTTATGTTAATGCAAATCTTGTTTGTGAATAATGTTAGGTTTGTTTTGCTGAGTAAATGGAATCTTATGAAGAACACAGGTATTTGTAATACCAAATTTGCAACGGTTTAAAAGTAAGACAGGGGTCTCTGAATCCAGTCCTGCTCAGCAGTAGTTTTTCACATTTTAGCTACAACCTTTCTCTGGTATACATTCTACTTAAGCTTCAAAAAAGACAAGAGGACCTTAATTAGTACAATCGGGTTTCATGAATAAAAATAGTCATGATCTCCAGCCTTTCAAGACAGACATTGAACTAAAAACTTCTCATTGCCAGCAACAATACTTATGTAGACTGTGTCATTGACACAACGCTCAATTGGTACTTATGTGCCCCCACACCATTACATCACCACCCCCAGCCTGAACCATTGTAGGCAGGATGGATCTATGCTTTCATGTAGTAGACATCAAATTCTGTCTCTATCATCTGAATGTCACAGCAGAAATCAAAACTCATCAAACCACACAACTTTGTCTATTCTTCTGTTATTCAATTTTGGTCAGTCTGTGCAAATTGTATATTCAGTTTCTTATTCTAAGCTGACAGGAGTGGCACTCGGTTTGACTGTCTACAATTGTAGCCAACCTGGCTCAAGGTTTGATGTGTTGTGCTTCCAGAGATGCTCTTATGCATACCTCAGTGGTAATAAGTGTTTACATGCTGCCAAAATATTTTAAATACTTAAAAATTGTATTATTTTGTCAGAACTGTAATAGGTACAAGTACAGAAACACCCAAATAGCAACTGAGAATTAACAGTTTTGTGTGTGTGGCTGTGAGTGAGTACTGCTATTCTCGAACTCCTGCCGAGCACTTGGGTGAATGCCTGGGTGTGAATGAGGGTCAGATACAGCGCTGGCCTCTTGTTGCATCCCGCCAAGTTTCATTTTAGCACATTAATCACCCCTTTTCAGAGATAATGGGCTCCCCCACAGCAGCATTTATCCGCTCTCCTGATCCTTTAGACCTGTTCATTTAGGGCTCGGCAGGGGGGATGATGTCCACTTGTGTAAGCTGATTCAAAGTGATAAACAATTTGGTCATCTTATCTGCTGTCTGAACACACGTGTTTACAGGGGGGCTACATCAATGAACTGTAGTCCAATCATACATACCACACCCTCGTGACTAATCAGATGATATGTAGATTTAGTTCTGATTTTTGCATTTTCTTGCCTTTGAAAAACATTAAATGACAAATGTAGGATGACTACCACTTGATTGTGGTTATTTTGACTAAAGAGGTGTGGGCCGCTGGCCCAGATGTACAAATATAAGGGAAAATATATATGGCAAAAATGTTATGTTAATAAAAATGTACATTTATGTATTTGGCAGATGCTTTTGTCACCAGCCAGGGGCAGTGAGAAAGAAGGTAAAGAGATTTTCTGCCTTTTTGGAAACTACAAGATGCTGTTTCTTCTCTGAGCACAGGCTTCTGGGGGCATGTGTACGAGTTTGTGGCGTTAAACAGGGGCTGATCCTGAGATGGTTTTGTACGCCAGCGTCAATGATTTGAACTTAACATGAGCTGCAATGGGGAGCCAGTGAAGAGGGATGAAGAGGGGAATAACATGAGCTTGCTTCGGTTGCTTGAAGATAGGACGAGCAGCAGAGTTTTGGATCATCTTTACAGGTTTGAGTGTGCTTACTGGTTAAGTCCTGCTAGGAGTGCCCTACAGTAGTCCAGACCTGATAGGACCAGAGCCTGAACCAGGAGTTGAGTTGCATGCTTTGAGGGACATCTGTTCATCCAAAATTACTGAATGTTAAGGTATCACATATATATATATATATATATATATATATATATATATATATATATATATATATATATATATATATATATATATATATATATATATATATATATATATATATATATAAATAAAAAGATATCTGTTTAATCTAGCATTTGAATAATTGGGAATGGTGTCTAGGGGTCAGGTTGTTGGATGTGCTGAGTGAAGGAGTTTGGACGCATGATTGTCTGTGATTTGAGTGAATGAAGACATGCGAAGTGTTGAAGACTCTAGCTGAACTTGCGTACAGGGGGGTGTAAACTGTCTGCTAATGGTGAGGGCTTTGTCTTTGAAGTGATCATCTGCAGTGAGAGAGGTCGTTTGAGAAGGATGGGGAGGACAGAAGAGTGAGATGAAAGTCCTGAAGAGTTTTCGGCTGTCCTTGGTGTTTTCATTTTTGTCATGTTCGTATGTTGTCTTAGCGTCTTGTACCCTGCTTGAAAAAGTTGAGAGTGCAGTTTCATACACTTCAAGGTCTGCCCTGCTCTTGGATTTCTTCCATTTTCGCTCTGCAGATCTGAGGGTGTACCTCTGTTTAAGGGCATGGTTGATCGGTGCATTTGGCAAGTGTGGTGCAGGAATGGTTAGTTGCATCATGAATATTTAAAAAGGAAAAATTTTCTTGACATTAAAATGGTGCAAAAAAAAATCTTAAAGTTTACAAAAACACCAGCAAAAAAGGTTAAATGCGTAAAAACATGCAGCTTCTCAGGCCATGTCCACATGTACTTTTTAAAAACAATTTGTTTTCCTAAGAACCTTAAATCATCACTAACACATTTAAAAAGAGAAATCAGTCCACATGAAAGCACTCAAACACTCGTAGAATGCTGTAAAGAGTTTGGCTGATTCATTAAGTTGTAGCGGACTCCTCGACCTTGAAGTTACATCGGCCAATCACAAACTTCCAAACTAGTTACGTTTTTTACAAGTCACAGTACTACCCTGGTAAAGGAGCTTGCGACATTATAAGAACAACATTATTAATTAAAATTCTATCGGCATCATCTATTTTGCCATCCACACTCAGGTCCAATCTTGTAAAACTGGTGTTGTTTGTGTGTCAAAAATGAGAATCGGTCACATTGAGCTGCAAATTGCAGTTTGGTGCATCTGCTCTGTGGGTAAATACATTATTATATATGTTATGTTAAGTTAACACAGTAAACATCAATCGACATGCATCGACTAACTGGCCTTATAACAACGATAGAACAAAAAAAGATTATATTCTTTCCTACTTCTGATTTTTTTTCTTCTATCTGTTTTTCTTATACTGTTTGTATTTTATAGTTAAAAGATTGAAAATGCTCTTTTAAAAACAAGCATGGTCAAGGATAAACAGTTTTCTGTTCTAAATTCTTCAAATTAATGGTAATGTGGTGCTCAGAAACAATATCAGAAAGATTCCCATGGCATTTGTTATATGAGAGAAATACAAGTTCAGTGAGGGAAAAAAAAGACTCAAGAATTAAAAGATTAAATGTATTCTCATCTACAAAACTTGTGGTGTTTAATATCATAGCTCTATTTCTATGAACGTACAGATTTCAACCAGTCAGCAACCTGAGAGCGATATGAAAAGGAATGTGTGCTTTCTTTCTCCCTGCTTGTGTGTGATCCACAGGGTAAGCTCTACGCTCATATCTCTGTCAGTGAAAGCAAGGCGTCTATGGACTAATTAAAACATGCTATTAGGTGAGAGGCCACACTGACATGATAAAAAAGAACACGGCTGAGGGGAAAAAGACACACAACTGCTGCGTCAAACACCTTACTTACTGTCAGCACACTGATGGAGACCATTTCTCTCCCAGTTGTTTTCTTCCTGGTCCCATATCTGAAATGTTTATAGCTCTGTTATAGGTAGACCACTCGTGCTTTGCTGCCATGCTTATCCACCAGAACATTTTTCTTTAGCCCTTTATAGCTTGCTAAAAATTTTAAATGTTGACTCTTTTTTTTCCAACCAACTCGTGTAGTTGAGGTTTCCCCCTGAGCCCTTATCCAATAATGAATTTTAGAGTGTTTCAATCATTCCATTTCAGAATGATGTGGGTCTTTCAAAGAGTACACACATGTACAT
Organism: Danionella dracula; assembly: GCA_900490495.1. Taxonomy (NCBI): domain Eukaryota; kingdom Metazoa; phylum Chordata; class Actinopteri; order Cypriniformes; family Danionidae; genus Danionella; species Danionella dracula. The sequence continues at coordinate 9,013,287 of UELW01000245.1, forward strand.
GAATGGCTGATGTGCTCACTTTCAACATTTATTTTTTGGTTTTAAAAGCCCATATATTGGGAGATCAAAACTGAGCACCCTGAGGCTTTGTCCCCTGTGATTTTCATTTGATAAAACCAATAATCCTTTTGTTTTCAGTTTAGGTTTCTTTCCACAAAAGGCCTTCATATCAAGTAAAATTTAATGTGAGTTGTTGAAAACAGCCCAAAAGAACAAACTTTTAACTGATTGTTTTTATATAACACAACACAATCCCCTTTGCAAATTTGCAGTTTGTAGGATATGCAGAACAAATTTCCCTAGGTTTATAATAAATAATTATTAAACTTTATTTTATAAGGACCTTTCGGCAATGCTTCACAAAGCATTGGGCAGTCAGAAAAAAACAAAAAAAACCCACAATAAATGCAGATAATAAAACAATACAGGAGCAATAAAACAAATTAAAAAACTTAATAACAATAAAATAATAGAACATCAACAGCCAGTAAAAAAAAAGGTTTTACAAAAGATTATCCCAATTAAAATCCCACATATTTAACTTGTTTCTCAACATAAGCTTATAACAATGTTGAATTTATGAATTATTATTTGTATTATTTCTATACAATATGGAAACTGGCTGATAAAACATAAAACTAACAATGTCACGGCCGGGGTGATGAAGGAACAAAGAGGGGGAGTTGAAAGTTTATTGATAGTAAATAAAACATAGATAATCAAGTACACAATCAAAAATCTCTTATATTAAATAGTCACACTCAGCTTCTGTGCTAGGATCCAGGTTTTATCCAGGTTCTTCTGTGCCAGGACCCAGAATTTACCTCCAAGGAGCATGGAAGAAGCTGGGGAGGCAGAATTTAATCCGGAGCCAAAAGACATGACTAGATGATGAGTGTGTGTGACATAAGAAGCCTCAGATAAAGGAGCACTGCAGGTAGGTGGAGATATGCGTCATGGGTTCTCAAGTATCCAAAGTGAATCACAAGTAAGTAAAAAAGGTTGGTTCAAGGAGTGTGATGTTGTTCAGGAAGGTGGAGTTTAGCAAGGGAGTCCAGGCAAGGTAACTTAGATGGACACTCAAAGATGCTTTACAATATCAGAGCATTATTCATTCCACATTCACTCTCTGGTGGTGATAAGCTACCATGGTAGCCCTCAGCGGCTCTGGGGCAGTCTGACAGGACGAGGCTGCCATTCTGCGTCTACAGCCTCCTGCCCACCACCAAACACACCTCACAAGTCACACACATCCATACTGGGCAATGTGGGTGAAGTGGCTTGCTGGGGCCACAACGGTAAAATGGCCCTATCAGGGATTGAACCTCCAACCCTCCCATTACAGGACAATCAAATCCACCACTGCTCCATCTTTCCATCCCAGGTAGGTGTATGTTAAAGGTCAATGACAGATCTCAAGGAAGGTGAGGAGAGAACCCCACAACAGTACACTCTTGTAAGTGTTCAAGAATCCTAGTCCTGAATCCAACTGAGAGTGAAGACACTAGCTAAACCTCTTCGGTACTCCTCACTAGGAGTGGTAGCGAAGAAACATATGCTTAGGAGCAGGGAAAGGTGTTACTCAGCATCTCAGCGATCTGGTGAGAGGACATGGTCTTCGTAGTGCCTGTAGTAGTGCCCCCTGCAAATATACAGCATCTCACTGTAGAAGAACGGAAACATTAGGGAGTTTGTTGGAAGAGTGAAATGCTAACCAGGTGAGCAAGAGGCTTGCTATGAAAACCGCAGCTGTGAGCATCAAAGGTACGGTAGATGAGGATACATGAATCAAGGTGAACGGGGATGCAACCAATTCATTGATCCACAATGACTGTAGGGATCTGTAGTCCTTTTATAGCCAGATTTTTCAAATTAATACAAGGGAGGATGGCTCATTTTCACATTAATTAAATTTGCTTTTTGGAGAAGTTTGATGTCCTGCAACCTCCTCTGCGAGATTGGTGATTCAGTCATCCCATCCTTCCCATCATCTCATCTGCTAATCAACCCTTTTCCAGTAGAATCCTGAATTCTGAAGCATTCTTTGATGATCCCATCTCCATCTGCTTACCTGATGCGTTGGTGCTGCTGTCTTCCTGTGTGGTTGTTGTTGTTATAAACAGTCTACAGGGGGTCATGGAGAAGTGCAAGCTCCTGCTGTGAAAGCTCAAAATCTTCTATTCAGTTTCCCCCTCTTACAAATACACATAGTGTTTTCATCATGACAAGGCAAGTGAAGCAAGGACTCATTGAACATAGGAGCTCTTCTTACAGTACACAGCTATTGTAATGAAACTATTTTATTTGTTGTTATTTTGTTAAATGGGACAAACATATCGTATCCATTTTTTCCTCTTATTATTCTTTCCTTTTCACCAGTTAGTTTCACACGTCCGGCTGCTTGATTCCTCAACCCTGGTATCCCGCCCCCCCTTATTTAAAAAAAACATTATTTGAAGTTGCTTCAAATAATGGTTCTAATTTGTTTATGCTTTGAAAACAATAAATATCTATAGAGCAGACAAAGTTTTTTTTACTTTAAAGTTTATTTTCGTATGGCTTATTTCTCCTAAAAAACATGTAGGTGTGGTTATGTGATGAACAGCTACACTGAACCAGTGATTGTACTGTGCTCATGTCGTGAGAGAGGAGAATTTATGACACCAATGATCAAATTCAATCAAACCTTTTTTTGAGTACTTGTTTATGCTTTGAAAATGGGCCATTCTGCTTTAAATTGTACTAACTGACCTTAGGATTCTGAGAAGGGGCCGGAAACACTGAGGTTTTATTTTTGTTTAGTCAAATGGACCACGTTAAGACCTAGCCATGCTATGAAAAATAAAATACTCTTCTGATTCTGTCGAGGAGCGTTTGAATAATGTTTTCTTATAAATGTGAACAATAAGTGTGCGATTGCAGACAAAGCTGGGAAAATTTTAAAATTTTTTACAACCATTGCTTTACACCTGTTAATGTTAATTTTCCTTTGGTTGTATTTAAGTTCCCATTTTCTATGCACACTTTTTATAAACACCAAATTGTTTATGTAAAATTTTGTGTACTTTTTCAATAGATTTTCAATACTTTGCTTGAAAATCTGAAATTTTTTCCTCATTTACAAAGACGTTATGAAATTTTAATAGTCTATTTTTATGTATATTATTCATAAAATAGGAGGTTAATGGTGTTAATAGCAACAATTTTGTTGATTTGAGATTAAAGGAGGCTATTTACTTTTAACTGGAATTCCAAAACCTTTTATGGAAAAGATTTAAAAATAACTTCTTTGATGATTAACTAGTATTAAAAGTTTATTATAGTATATTGTGTGAAAAAAAATTGAAGTCTTTAAATAAATGTGTTTGTTAACCATGTATGTGTAGACTTTATCAATGTTTTGTTATGTAAATATTAGCACGTGATAGATTAGATTACAGGGATATTTAAATGTGTAGAGTTCATATAAGTAGACATAATTCAATCTTTTTTTTTTGACTTATTTAATATAAAAAACCTCACCAGACAATTTCCCTTATTTTTAAATGCAAAAATAAATGCCAGATGTGTTGGAGAACTGATAACATGGATATAAGGGCACCAACCGGTTGATATAAATAAGCCTTCAGAGACTTAATCAAACATATCTGTCTACTTGGGTTTTGTTCACCCCTCTAAAAATAGTTATAAAAAGAAAGTGGTTCAGCAGACAAAACAATGAATTAATATAATAACAACAAATGTAATCAAATGAGAAAAACATCTTATACTTAACTTCCAGGATATACGCAGAACACAAATACAGCTGCTGTCAACAAAGAGTAGCTGAATTAACTTAATTTTTATTTTCATTCCACATATGAGCGTTATGGACTAATCCTCTCGTGCGGAAGCTGACTCAAATGTATTGATAAGTGCCTACAGAAAAATTAACTGAATTTGTGGCCGCAGGAATATTTGTAAGGAGTTTGCCACTTTTCTGTACATCCAAAAATGATTTAGTGAAACAGATGTGTGTCACACAGGTTTACTGTATCAGTGGTGTTTTGGAGTCTTGGTATTCTCATCAGTTGTCAGTTAAACTGCACGGATGCTGGAGTGTTTGCTTACTGAAACTACAGATGAACTGCACTGAATGTGTCTGAGCTCCAGGCATCAACATTTTAAAAATAGGCCTGGCAGGGCTTGATGGAAAGAGCAGTGTCTGTCGCTCCATTTGTGTTTCTCACTTAAAGGCTCACTGCTTCAGGATTTTTTTTTTTTTTTCACTTTGCTTCTGCAGATTCCTGTAGGGACCAGTGTGTGTGGTTGCATGCGTTTGTGTGTGGAATATGGATAGGGCAAGCACCATAGGATTGATGTGTTTGGAGTTGTTACTCTCATTGAATGTCACAATATGCTGTGTGTACATACATGTGGAGCTCAGCCATGGTGCTCAGAGAAAAATATTGCTTCTGACATGTACGTCTCAATTTTTCTCACTTTCTTTTTCATTGCAGTAAGTTCCAATCGATTATTTCACACGACGGGTGTAAAGACAATCAATTGACCACTTGCATAATAAACAAATTATTACTGTACTTTCTCCTTTCAAGTTGGATGTAATTTCAAATTGGATGTAGTTCTCCCCTAACAGTTTTTTTTAAACACTCTTGAGGAGAACATGATTAATAACATAAACAAATTCTTTTTCTGTCATGTTTAATTGAGTAGGAAATTGAGGGGTAATTGTTTGCTTCTCTTCTCTATTTCTGACTTCCTGGTGGAAAATGAAATACTCTGGCATCACATTCATGTGCGTTCGACTGATCCACCTATTTCAACTCTGTACCTACCAGGTTTTATTCATGAAGTTAAAAAAACTTATTGCCCACATTTATCAGACAATTGAATTGACCTTTCACTTGTCTTTCCACTAATACAACTCCAAACATGTCAGATTTTTTTCCTTTAATCTCACTCCTTGCAACATCCCCGCTCTCACGTAACTCTTCCTCTCTATCTCTTAATCCCTCAGCCTTGCCTCTATCTACTGTATTTCTCCCTCTTTCTCTTTGAACATTAGGCAGGGCTTAGTGTGTCACTCCAGCTGGCAGCGACCAGAGGATCTTTTAATTAGTGAGTGAGGAAGGTCTGTCAGAAACATCATCGCTTGCTCTGTAAACATTACCTCATACTTCCTTCTCACTATGGTGCAGGGGAAGGGTGGATGGGTTGCCGTGGGAACGCAGCAGAGCAGTGCCCCTGTTTGAAGAGGGGCTCACTATAACAAGCATACAAAGAGGAGAATGCCCCAGCTCAGCTTCTGGGTCAAAGGCACAGCCCACAAACAATAGGTCACTCTGTCTGAAGTCTCCAAGTATTGTGAAAACCCATCAAGAGAGGTGGGAATGGACGAGATGGGGGGAAAGAGATGGAGAGAACGTTTTTGTAACAAGTGTAGCTTTGAGGTACAGCAGCTTGTTAGAGGGAGAGTCTTCTTGGAAGCATGTTTTACTGTTATATTATTTAAATGTAGACCATGAGGTAGTGGAGCTCATCAACTCAACTATTGGTGACTCTAAAACGTACACTCTTAGTAAAACAGTGCCACATAGCACAACAACTAGATCATAGGAGAACTTTCATTGGGGCTGTTTAATAGCAGTGTCTAAAACAGCTATTTAGAACGAACCTATAATAGTGCATTTTATAACCAATTTTTTTAAGAAGAACTGTTCTTTTCAATGGAAAGGTGCTATATTATGCCTCAAAAATTATGCTATATGATGTCTATATGATGTGGTTGCCTTTAAATAGCACCATTAGAGACTGGTGCTAAATAGCACTTAAAAGGTTCCCCTATGGTTATGAGAATCAACCTCTTTTCCAGAGTAATATAGAGTAATATAAATCACCTACTGTTGACTCTTAACAAATAACCAAGCTAGTTTTACCATGCTGGAATGAAGCTGTGACATAGATCTTAGAGGGAAGAGCATTATATGAAGAAAGATGGTGTGAGAAGGGCCTCGAGGTCACACAAGTTTTAAAAGGAAGGGGACACTTGTTCAGAGAGGAAAGCTCCAAAAGTCAGAAAAGCCAACGAGAGGCGTGAAAACAATGCTAAAGCATTATAAACCCTGAAAATCACAATGCAATTTCTTGTATCGCTTATAATAAACGTGTCTGGGTGGGAAGACACTATTTCACACTTGTAATGTGCACTGTTAAGATTAACTTTGCAAGCACATTATGTTGAGTGTGCTCATTTATTTTCATTTACAATAAACCAATCCATTGACTCACACCTCCGTGCTCAAAGTGAAACTCATCGAAAGTGTCTTGAAGTCTCTGTGGAGTTGAAATGGAGTAGAAATAATCTCAGAGCACTTGATTTGAACTGAGAGAGTGCTCTCATGCAGTCTGTGTCATGCTGAGTTGTTAAGCTGTACTTTAAAAAGCTCTCTCTCTCTCTTAGGATTGGGCAAACAGTTTCTTGATTTTCATACTGAGGAGTTTGATGGAAACAGAGAGGAAATGACAGTCCGTGTGTGGGTTGGGGGGATGGTGCAGGCAATCTCTTCAATGCCATGATGAAAGCCTAAAAGTGGTGGCAAAGAAAAACCTCGGGAATGTTCAGGGGTTGCCACGGTGATAGAGAAGGCCCTCTCACAGCGTGGCTTTCAGAAGTTTGGAGGCTTTATCAGTGAGACACAGCATTTGGCCTCAGGCCAGCACTCCAGGAGTACACAGGCAAACACACACAAACACGAGGTCCCTTGCATACTCAAAACCCAAACGCTGTGAATGCAGGAATTCACATACTTCCTTTTCAATCAAGAACTCCCAGTAACTCTACCACCACCATTCTCTTACTAAAGCAGAATTCGAAACTTCAGTGACGATAGAGATGGGATCCACAGCAGATGATGAAATAAGTTGTAATATCATTGTATTTTTTCAATGTTTTTTCCTTTGTTAAACTGAAAAAAATTCACAAGTAATGATAAATCCTACCTATAAAACATGCAACCAAAAATGTTGGGTTTCGGAACTAGTAAAAAGGTTTTTTTGCAGAGTTTTGTCCATTGGCTTTCTTTACTCTTGGTAAACACATATATTTGGATTTTTTTCATATTTGTATTAATGTTCATATAAACAATGTAGTCTAAATATACTGCTAAAACTGATCAATGTATCAATAAGATACAAATTAAAAGAAAATGATTTCGGCAAAAATGTTGATCATTTGAACCCTTTTTACCTCAGAATCAAAATCCACATTCAGAAAGTTCATTCCTGGATTTTGGGTGCAAAGCTCTAATAGTCTCTCCCCTGTTTGTGTCTTGTGTTTATGGTGAATTGCACTGGTTGAGTGTTTCTCTCAATCTGCTTTTTTCAATTATGTCAGCTATTCAGTTGATTGTTGTATGCAATGAGAATTTTGGGGGTTGAGAGTAGAGCTTTAGTTGCAGCACCATATCTTCACTGTACATCAAAGTAGTATGTTTTCAACTACAGCTTTTTAACTTCTGAGATGCTGGTCAATACAGTTGCAAGAAGTCTCAATTACATGTGCCATTTTTTTTTTTACCTAAACATATACTGTTTTCGTAGACTGTTTAAACCACTGTTCTCTTTGTGGTTTGGCTATTCACGCTTAACCCAAAAGTATCCCCCAATACAGGTTAAATTTGTCAACTTCACTCAAGTCAATGTAACATATACATATTTATATTTATATTATATTATTTATATTTATATTATATTTAAGCGTGTTGTCAGTAATGTTCACCTCTATCTGTCACCAAAAATTTATTGATGCATGACTTAGCTCATGCGACCAGCTCCTGCTCTTTCTGTATGTGTTGCATCCGTTGGGTATTTATATGACACTATCTTGATTCGGGGATGACCATGTCTTATTTTTTCCCCTTTCTTTTGGCTTGTACCATTGTATCTTTCACCAGTTCTCACATTTTTTTTCTTCAGATTATTTTCCTCAGATTTTTTTCCTTATTGCGCTCTTTATGATTTGAGAATTTTAAGATTGTACATTGCATGGGGCATTAACCATTACTGTGTTTCTTGTTAGATTAGTTCTCTTTTTTTATTTACTTAAAGTTGTGTTTTTTCTCAAAACAAACAAAATTAGCTCACTCTTGCTTGAGGTTTGAGGTTTGGAGACAGAATAAAACATTAAAAATTATGGAGACAAGATCTGAGTGATGAATGCTTATGTGTAAAGGCCACCACACACTTACACAAGTTCAAACTCACTCACTCACTCACTCACTCACTCACTCACTCACTCACTCACTCACTCACTCACTCACTCACTCACTCACTCACTCACTCACTAACTCACTCACTCACTCACTCACTCACTCACTCACTCACTCACTCACTCACTCACTCACTCACTCACTCACTCACTCACTCACTCACTCACTCACTCACTCCCTCTCTCTCTCCTCACTCACTCACTCACTCACTCACTCACTCACTCACTCACTCACTCACTCACTCACTAGGACGGCTTCTCTGCAGGGGCTTTTCACTACCTTCAATTCCTCAATGATGAAGCGGGATGCTTCTTGCCTTTGAATGGCACACCTGGCTATACGGGGGTGCTAAACAACTTCGGTTTTGCGTTTATTTTAACCACAAGAGATACATAAGGCATTGCGGGATATTGGAGAGGGGTAAATACATTACTATGTAGCTTTTTAGCTGGCAAACAAACAATAAGTAGCTCTAGCAACTCCCCTTTTGACAAAGAGCTTGCTGTTCTGTCTCTTTTTGTCTGGGTTTTCTTCTTTGGCTCGTCTTCTAGTTGTTACTATTCTTCCTGTCGGGAGATTAACGCGAGAGTATGTAGCAAGCGTCCCACCGCTGCTCTTTTATGGCCAGCAAAAAAACAGCAATCTGAACACTTGATAAAAAGAACCAGCTTTTATTGGTCCACCGAGAGTATTCGGGCTGGCAAAAATACTTTGACTAGGTGTATGATGGCCTTAAGTGTTTGATCTCTACAAGTGTTTCCCCTACCTTTTAATAGACAAGGTGGCCCACTCCACCAAAAGCAATGATCCGCCCCTCACCTCCCTGCTTCTCTCTACCTCTCTCTCTCTCGCTACCTCTACCTCTTTCTCTTTTCCTCTATCTCACTTCATAGTCAGACCAGGGGGCAACCTGCAGATCTCTATCAATGTTTCCCCTCTCATTAAAAAGACAAGGTGGCCCACCCCGCCAAAACTTTTCCACTGTTATTTAACTGGGAATACAGAATTGATCTCCAATTGAAGAGCTATTCAAAGCTAATGCATTAATCCAATCAGAAGCAATAATCCGCCAGACCAAGGGACAACCTACTGCTTTCTCTCTCGATACGTAATAAGAAATGACTGAACTGCAGTACCTCTAGCGGCCGCTTGAGGCTGACCCAAAAGCAGGTTCTTATTCACTCCATGATTCCATCCCTGGCTCCATAAGGTTTTTGATTCAGATCGCTAGTTTTAATTTTCTGAGGGGAGTGAATTATTTTCAAATGTGTTTGTTTAAGATATATGAAAATATAAACCTATCCAATCAGAGACCTTCACTACGACCGTGCATGTTTAGTAAGGTTATTAAGGTGTGCATATGTGTCCCCACCCATGAGCTCATAAAACTGCTGAACATGATATGCCCTGAGGTTCATAATGAAAGAAATACACATTTGGTATCAGTGGATTAGCAGGCTAAGACTCAAACAGCTTAAAAAAACACACATGCACTCACTCACACTCGCAGAGCTGATTTATATTCATTGCCAGTCACAAATTCACAGCAGGACACTGGCAGAGTGCCTTTGTGCAGTCTGCCATTACGGCTTGGCAATGTGCCACTATCTATTGGGAGTCAGCGGGTCAAGACGACAGCGGTGGGGCAAGAGCAGCAAAGTCCCTGGTGAGCCAGGCTGCCCGGTCGAGTTCTCCTCCTCTAGCACAGGGTGACTGCTCTCTGGACTCTGAGCATCTCTGTACCCCCTGGAGGCCTGGATCTGCCATTTCTCTCTACCCTCTCTCTGCCAGCCCAGCTTTTCACAGTCCCAGGGCAACACAGGCTACCAGGGCCAGCTGGCAGCTGATAGAAATGGAAAGGGTTTTACTGGTAATTTCAGAAAAACATACAAAGAGAGAGCTTGCCCTCTAAATACATAGCATAAACATGAAACATGAAAAAGGACAGGCTTTATATACCATCACTTGCTTAGGCGTGCTCTGTTGCTGCTTGTTGTTTTGGGTTACCTTTGTTCATTTTGCGTGAGCACACATTTTTGTTTTTGCTTGTGAATGTGTTCGTGTTTTGCAACGACTAGAAAAGATTAACATTCCTACATAGGAGTCCTGGTGAAGCCAGATATTGCATGAGGTTGGCACTTCCTGTCCCGCAGAATCCAGAGGACACAGCAGGGATTACTGGAAAACACTTGGCAAGCCTTACATATTTTTTTCTGCAGAGATGCTGTGCCATTGCAGCATGTGAAGACGAGGCAGTAGAGATGTTTAACACACCAGATGTCCTGTTTTCGAGAACTTTTAAAAAGCGCACAGCATCTCTGACCAAATGGCAAGTGGTGGGTGCCAGATACCAGCAACTCAGCAGATTCATTCAGTGAAAACTGATGCGCTAAAAAAACAGTGTCTTCAGCGATTGCATGTGTTCCAGCCTGCTGGGTGGTGTGGCTGAAACACAGTTTAAGAATAGGTCTTCCAACACATTGAGTGGAGGAGAGTTAGGGAATCAGAAAGTGTGCACTCCAGTGCGAGAGGTAGAGGGAGGAAAGAAGATCTGGCATCCACAGGTTATCAAACTTTAACACACACAAGGAACAACGAAAAGGGAGCAGCAGGAGTGTGAGCAGAAATCATCACATACACACTAATGAGCAAGTAAGCACTCTGTCTATCTGACCATTCATTAAATTCCTCGTGAACAAATTTCTGACATTGCAAAACTGAAGGTGTAGACTAAATTGTAATTGAGATAAAGTTAAAAAAAAACGGAAAATGTCGGAACTGTTTACTTATCCCAAATGCATACATGTTATTGTGGTTAATACAACTGATTTTAAAAAGAAATAAGAAGTTTACATCTTTGTTCATTATTTTGCTAACATTTTATTTGACATCTTACCTCTGAGTGAAGACTATACCATGAGGGTCCAGCCATTTTAGAGGGACAGACCAAGTTTGATCATCTGCCCAATAACCAAGAAGTAAAGCCGGACAGACACTTGGTTCAGCTCCTACTTAAACTGCATGAGTAAATTGCAAGGGTTAAAAGTTAAAAGCATATGATTTATGTTCCCATGCTCAAATGCGGACACGGCTGCTCACTGTGCATCTTCCAAACTATTTTCTGTGTCGTCCAAACATGACACGTGACTCTTGGAACAAGAAAATGAGCAGTTTTTTATGCATAGAGATGGCAGCAGAGGCCAAACTTTGAGGATGGAGCGTTGTTGGGTGTCCACTTGAAGTGGGATGCCAGGGCTTTGTAGCTTCCTCCACAATCAAACTGTTACAAGCTCTTGACGTCACCGGAAAAGCTCTTAGACATACAGTGAGATCAGTCTCTGAAGCTTTGGAAAGAAGCTGTCCGTGGATCTGGAGCACAATACTGAAGATGTGTCCTAAACATAGATGTGCCCTCCAAAAAATACAGCATAGAACATCATCAAGGAGGTATCATATTGGAACAATCCAATGGCACAATAGAAATAACTTGTCCTGTGTTTTACGTTTCTTGAAGTTGATGTTTCATTAGTTAAAACTTGATGAAGTTATTAAACATCTAATGAGGTGAATTAACCAATTTGACCATTTTTTTATATTTGTCACGGATCAGATGATTTCTCTGTATCTTATTACTATTGGTTTTATAAGTACAAACCAGACCTTTTCTGGGGGGAATGTCCCGAACATGTGGCCTTGGTCCAGACCCCTCGCCCAAGGAATGGGCAAAGTCATTCCTGGAGGGAAGCAGTTCCTACTGGTTTTTGTTCCAACTCTGTTTCAAAAAACAAACCAGTATCTTCAAACAAGTCAAAAAGAGCTGCGTTAATGGAGTTATGTGTTGCACGTAGGTTGCGGTGAAATTGCCGATTTACTCAAACAGATGACCTTGCATGCTTCTCCATTGCTCACCTCCTTGGTTTGTGATACTAGGCATTTAAAATAAGCATAAAGTAGTGAAACTACATTCGGGAGAAGCTTGTCATATAATTAGATAATCATAATGGTGTTTCGACTGTTTCGATAATGGCATCGACTAGTTTTAAGAAACTGCTGGTAAATGGCTGAAATTGTACACAAATTGATGCTTGTTCTCGCGAGTGGCAATCATTCATTCTTTCTATGGTCATGCAGTGTGGAACTCCCTGAATACAGCAACGACTGCATGCAACCACAGAGAAGCATTCAGTGGGAAAAGTTTGGCAATGTAAGTATTTAAAAATTCCTGAAATCTGAACTTACTATTAATTCACTACATAAGCACAAACCTATTAGATACTTATTTCTGTTCGTTCAAACAACTCTGCTTAATTATCACAGCCATTTTTTTAAAAGTAAAACTACCTACATTTTACAGAAACCTAGTGCAGAACGATCTCTCTTTTTGTTCATTTGAGTTTGTTTTCCATTCAGATCTTTCTTAGTGTAGCTTGGATTCTACTTGATCCATGTCAGACAGTAACAAGCTTCCAGAATCTGACATATTAATAATAAAACAATAGAACATAATGTTAACCATCTTTGCTAAATAGTTTGTCAGTTGCTTACTCCCCAAGCAGCGTGACAGGAGTTAGGATTTGTGTCATGATAAATTTTTATATGAAATATTTATATGTATTTTTTGTAATAAAACAGAATTAATATATTATTATTTAAACCAAATTGAAGATGTAATCTTAATGAATGAATTAATTTATAGTAAGTTTTCTAAAAATTTCACCATTAAATGACCAGTCTAGACTCAACTTTTTTTTATTTAACAGCACGATAATGTTTTTTTGTTATGATACCAACAGAGTTGCAATCTTGGCGCAGACCTGCTTGTTATATGAAAAACGGTTACAAATGCATCCTTCTAACGTCAAAATAGTTGTATTATTATTTTATTAGTGTTGTTTTTGTTTGTTTGTTTTAAAATATTAATTAAATAAAAAACTATTATTTACCTTTTATCATTAAAATAAAAAATATATGGATTTGTAAAAGAAATCATAAATAAAGTAAATGTTATATAATGATAATTAGTTGTTTTTATAGTGTTGATCTGTTTTGAATGTAAACTATTAAAACATCAATGTCACAAAAACAGCTCAGTATTTTTTGCCGACACAATGTTCTCGATTATACCATATACCGGTAACTTTGTGGCAGGGTTTTTTTTTTGCTATACCTAATAATTTTTACAGCAGGTACACAGTACTGTACATGTCACAGCATTCATTATTTTGTCATTTAAGAATATACAGATTTTTTTTTCTTTTAAAAGTTGTTGCAAGTCAAGATTTGCATGTTTCTGTTGCATTGCCAGAGTCTGTGCTTCTGTGTGACGTCTGTGCCTTTCTGAATCCGTGTTTGAGCAGCGCCAGCCTGTTGAGCACCACAGCCTGTGAAACACTTGTGAGAAGGAGATAAGGGATGTGAAGAAAAACCAAAAACTGTGTTTGTGAGCACATCAGTGTGTGTGCGGTGTGTGCGATGTGGTGTTTTTGGAGAGAGAGAGGGGGGGGGGGGGGGTAACCCACATGACACAAATTGTGTGAGAAAAAGACAGGATGCTTAATTTTAACTCTTGGTTCTATGGACATAAAATTCTTAAACTTTAGGTAGAATAATTGAGAAATGTGGAATAAATAATCCAAATATCCATATACAAATTACAATTATTTTTGGTAGAAAACAAGTAACTTTTTATTGGTTTGTGCATGGTTTATAGTCATGTTTTGAACTTCACTATTATGTAAGTTAAAAATACAGGACAAAGTTTATGGAATTATTCTTGATTTACAGGGTTTTTCCCCATTTTGTAACTTGCTTAAAACAAAAAAACCCTAACATAGAAGATGCGCGTTGCTCGCTCGAGAATTCTCACTAAAAACAAACGAGCTGCTTTGGCAATTTGTGCATTCTCTGTGCAGAAACTAATAAAAATAAATTTGTAGGGACAAGGAAATGGTTGAGAAGACCTGCATTACATCGGCTCTGATTCAGAAGTGCGATGTTCTCATGAGGACATTTAGTAGATGTTGATAACGAGTACATTTTTATTGGTTTGTGCATGTTTCGTACTCATATTTTGAACTTCATTATTATGTAGATTGAAAATACAGGACACATTATATGGACTCAGTCTTTTTTCATGATTTACAGGGTTTTTTCACCATGTTGTAACTTATATTGTGCTCTGAGATACTCTGCTTTATTTTAATCAAGACATCCATTATTATGATATTTTCTGAGGATTAGTGAAGAAGGTAGAGCTTTTGCTTCCTTACTAAAATACACTGTAAAAGAACATGTTTCTGTCTAAATAGTGTCTCTGTCGAGCTAGTAAATGTGCTTGTGAAAGTCTGGCAGATTGCATTTACATCTTTGATTAAAATTAAAACCATGTGACAACAACCAGTATCTTGTGGTGTAGTGGGATCTCTGTTGAGAAGAGTCTGAATTTCACCTGAGACAAAGTTCCATAATCTTGATTACCAGTTCTCAACAATTTTATAATACTGAAAAATTAATCTTTATTTTACTATAATCTATACCCAAAAGGTTTAAATTTGAAAATTCTTCCTAAAGTAAGAAAATCAAGATTTTCAATCTAATTTTCAGCTTTGCTTAGATTCCGTTTCTTGCAGTGCAGGAGTTATCTTCAAGTCTGTGGAGATTGGATGCTGTGTGCAGTGTGGACACACATTAAAATCTCGAACATAAAGAAACTCTATCCAGAATAGGACCAAATCCACTCGGTGCGTACAAATAAAACTCAAACAGAGTTTAAAAGCTCCCTGTCATCAACTAAACTTTATATTCTTTTTTTTTATTTGACTTCCCAATTTTAAAGAAAGAGTTGAGAGGCTCAGTATTAATTTAACTCTATACAGAGATGGCCCAGATAGACTCTCTAGATACTATGTATGAAGTATTAATTCAGCGACTCTGCGCTGACTCTGTCATTTTAAAAGTTAAAACACATTCAGATTTAAAACCTGATTGTTCCTTATAGTTTCTCTCACACACATGAGGCTCATCATTTTTGTTTTCAGTGTCCGTGACCTATTTTCATGTAAGAAAATAGTCACAGTGTTAAATGAAGGCATGTGTTTTTATTGAATTTTGTGTTGTTGTTGTTGTTGTTATTGCTGTTGTTTTTAGGACATTCTCTGCTTTAAAATCATACCCCTTCACATTACCTTTGAATTGGAATTGAAATATTGAAATATATCATTTCTTGACACTTGAAAAATGTATTTGTACTGTAATTCAAGTCAAAGCATCAAATGTACATAAGGTTTCACCATTGAGATTAATATAAAGCCAGTTGAATATAAATTTTTGGTAGTGTGGAAACCAGAGTGTCTGGAAGAAACCCATGCGAATCATGTAAACACGACTCAGGAAGGTTCCCAGCGGCTTCAAGAGTTCCCCCACATGCTCTTCAGGGCTCTTACCTCCATGGTCCCAGGTTTACAGAATGTATTTAAGCAACCTTTAACTGCGTGTATGTCGTTAGTTAATCAACAGATATATATAGCAATATGTATTTGTATGTATGACCATTTAACGTCCATAGCCTTCTGAGCCACTTCTTGTATCTAGAAAAATTACTTACTTTTTGAAAAATTGCCTATTTGCAAAAACCTGCTTGACATAACAATAGATTGATAATGAAATCACATCAAATACAACGATAAGTCTCTAAAGCTTAAGCCAATTTTGTGTTTCAATGAAATAAAGTTTTTCTCACGCGTTTTTTTAATCTTACATGTATCCCCCGTAACATCTTCTCGATCCTGGATCAAAGAGGTCTTATGCTGGATATCAAATATGTTGTACCATTTTTGTCATGATACAAAGATTGTGATCAGCATTTTATCCTTTTCTTGGAAATCTACCAAGTGAAAAGTGTATTTTTGAGACAACTCAACAAACACAACATCCAGTCATTCACAACGTTAAGCCGAGTATCAGGAATGAATGCTCTGTGTGCTAGCCGAGCGACATTTCCCAGAATGCTACACAGTCAAAACAGTGAAAGTGTTTGATGGGATAAACTCCTCGTAGCACATTAATCTTGCAGACAGCGTCAGGCTCAGATTTGACACACATTACCCTCAGGATACAGTGACTTGAATCAAGTTAAATCCTACTGTGTTAGTGAAGCTTTTACAGGTCTTGCTTTTATTCCACATAAATAAAAATCTGATTGACTTTGTGTCATGAAGAATTTATTTGCATAAACAAATAAGTGAATATATAAATTCACAGATTGCTACTATTTATATTAGACAGTAATGGATTCGTAGGTGTTTCTCAATGCAGTGAAATCATTTAAAGGTGTGTCAGGAGAAGTGAGTGAGTAGTATCTATATTTTTGAACAACATCACACAAACTCTTCACTTCTGTTTCAGCGTGTGTTGGTGAGAGTGAAGGTGAGAATCATCATCTGGCTTCGTCTGGCATAATTGGTTCTTTTCTTCCCTGCCGCTACTTAACGCTGATAGCCCAATTTAACCACCACATGCTAAAGAGACTTTTAGAGTATAATCAAAATTGCAAAGAAAGGGTTTTACTCACTTTAAAGGGCCTTTGAGTCATTCTCTGCGGGCTGAAACACTGATGGGTCTCTAGTTGTTAGATGAATCTGAGGATGATAACACAACAGTTGTGTCCTCAGGTACTTGCTTAAGAATGACCCTCTTCTGAATGAAAGCTTCTAGTACTGTGATAATGCTAGAAGATCTGTGAATTAGTCTCAGAATCGCATAAAATATCCACAGAGTTAAGATATCTGCAGCGAGGTGACAAAGAAATCTGGAGACTGATGTATTTTCCCCATCACGAACAGTAGTTTGTGACTCCACTGGAAATGGGCGGCAGTTTCAAGATTATCTCTCATTTCCTTCTAGTCTCTCTTTTCCTTTTCACCTCCTTTATTCTCTCACTCTCTGTCTCTTTCTTTCTTGTATGCATGGAGTGGATTGTATTTTTTGTGCTGCAGGCTATTTCATTTGCTAAGCTGAGTAAATGCAAATGCTGCACATGAGAAAAGGAGGAGAGAACAATTCGGCGATTTTGTTTGAGCTTTGCTCGCCAGAAATCTAACATGAAGGAATGAGACAATAGCTTGAGCCTTTCAGAGGTGACGTAATAAGTGGAAATTGAGAAAACTATTTCCCGTTCAAGCTTTTTAAAAATAGATTTAAATATAAAAAAATTAAATGTATTTTGTTGATTATTTCTTAATGTTCCCTGAGTTTCACGAGTTTGCTTACCCCAAATTGTGCAGTTGCTAGCATTTTGGTGAGGAATAAAAGTGTACTTTGCAAGCTATGCAAAGAAAGGCCCCAGAGAGGTCTCCCGGGCCCCAGGGCTCCAAAAATGTATTAAGACCCCTCACTTAGTCTGAACAAAAACACACAATCACTCTGAATGCTTTTATGTTTATTGGAGTAATTAGAACAAAAAGGATAGCAAAGCAACACAGCATGACAAGTTTGTTTGTTTGTTTGTTTGTTTGTTTTTAATTTAACATGTCTTTTTTCTGGCATTGTGACTCGAAAATTGAAAAGACCACTTGGAATGTCACTCATTTCCAGAGAGATCCGTGTTTGGTGACTCAGTGATTGGCTCTCTTTACAAAGTGTTACTTTTCATATGAAAGAGTTTGCATTGTAATTTATTAGTGTTCTTGGAGTAGAACAGATCTTACATTCAATTCCAATAACACACAATTGCCAGCCCATCTGAACAAAATCCAACATCAAGTCAAAAACATCATCAGCAATGAAAATAATAAATTAAATTAAATGTTTAATTATTAAATTAAATTGAGCGTCACGGTGGCGGAGTGGGTAGCACGGTCGTCTCACAGCAAGAAGGTCGCTGGCTCGAGCCTCAGCTGGGTCGGTTGGCATTTCTGTGTGGAGTTTGCATGTTCTCCTCGTGATCACGTGGGTTTTCTCCGGGTGCTCCGGTTTCCCCACAAGAACAAAGACATGCGGTATAAGTGAATTGAGTAAGAACAATTGCCCATAGTGTTAAAGTGTGTGTGTGTGAATGTTTCCCAGCAATGGGTTGCGGCTGGAAGGGCATCCGCCGTGTAAAACATATGCCAGTGAGTTGGCAGTTCATTCTGCTGTGGCGACCCCGACAGGGAAGAAAGCCGACATGAAGATGAATGAATGAAATTAAATTAAAACTTTATAGCTGACAACATAATCTTAACTGATGATGCATTATGCATTAATTGCATAATGGCATGCTTGCTTTGTCTTTTAACCTCAAACTAAACTGAGTTTTTTATTTTAAGTCTTGTCAAAGTTATTTATGGAAACCTGTTTGACATTTTAAAATATATCAAAATGTCCATGTGCTTTCGGTTTCAGCCGAGCTGTGACCCGCCCCTCCTACTCGTGCCTAGACACAACCTTGTATCTATCGAGATTCGAGATGAGAGAGAGAGAGAGAGAGAGAGAGAGAGAGAGAGAGTGAAAAGAGAGAGAGTGAGAGTGAAAGAGAGACATTTGTTTGTTTGTTAGACAAGGCCAGTTTATTTTGCGGTATTACTGTATTTTTTTTCTGGTGATCAAGGGCCTCCTTGGACAGTAAAAACATGGAAGCAATTTTATTCCCTATCATTTCAGTAAAATGTGTAGTTTAACATTTTGGGTATTCAACCAGTGACTTTTTTATATCAGTAGCAGTAGAATGATCAAAGAGCAGATGTTGTTCTTTAATGAAATTACAGTGTTTATTATATCCACCAATCTGATTAGCCTACATTTCTGGCACTGTGCAAAAATGGTAATAAACATGTCAGTTTGTAAGCAAGGGGCAACCCCCTGCTCTCCCTGCTCCTGCGTAATAGGAGGTGATTGAAATGTAGAACATCGGCCGGCCACAAGGGGAGCCGGGTCATAAGTGAGCAGGTTCTCATTTAATCCAATGTTAAAACTTTGATTACAACCCCTGATTCTGTAATTTTTTTTATTTAGATCGATAGTTTTGACCTTCATGAACACTAAAGGGTTGAATTATTTTAAATTGTGTTTGTTTAAGAGAAACCACTTCACCCACATTGCCCAGTATGGATGTGTGTGACTGGTGGAGGGTGTTTGGTGGATGTGAGTGACTGGTGGAGTGTGTTTGGTGGATGTGTGTGACTGGTGTAGGGTGTTTGGTGGATGTGTGTGACTGGTGGGGTGTGTTTGGTGGATGTGTGTGACTGGTGGGGTGTGTTTGGTGTATGTGTGTGACTGGTGGGGTGTGTTTGGTGGTGGGCAGGAGGCTGTAGGTGCAGAATGGCAGCCACGTTGTGTCAGACTCCCCCAGGGCAGCTGAGGGCTACCAAGATAGCTTATCACCACCAGAGTGTGAATGTGGAGTGAATGAATAATACTCCAAACATTGTAAAGCGTCTTTAAGTGTCTAAAAAAGCTTTATAAATTGAAGGCATTGTTATTGTATGCAATAGCTTTGTAATGCTAAAGTCGGTAGATAGAAATAACTATGAACTTTCAGGAAATGGTGTACATGTAACTTGTTCCAGTATTTAAACAAAGGTAAAGTAGATTTTGTGGAATTTAAGATTAATAAGATAATCTGTATACTCTATAAAGCACACTCTTTGCTGTATGCTATAATGCAATGCTTTAGAGCAGGGGTTTCAAACTCAACTCCTGGAGGGTCACAGCGTTGTTTGGCTTTGCTCTAGCCTTAACTGAACACCCCTGATTCTGCTAATTAAGCTCCACTGGGCTTGTTTGAAGATTCTGGTGTTTCTCTTGAAACGGGGTTGGAGCAAAAAGCACCAGGGACTGCATCCCTCCAGGAACTGAGATTGAGACCCCTGCTTTAAATTCTCAGGAGGCTTCTACAGACAGTTCGTACAAGAGACAAATGAATGTAAATATTGAAGAACATTTAAACAGACGTTCTTCTGAAATGTTGATAATTAAAAGTACATTTAAGTATTTTAAGACACACTATTATTATCATATTATAAACCATTATTTAGTTTGTGCCAGATTATTAATTATGTAAGAAACAAGAATCCACAGATTAGGAGTACAATTGGAATTGGTTTCAAAATGTGAAATACAACTTGTTAACTTGTTAGAGAATACGCCCATTTTAAGAAAAGATTTTTCAAACAGCAGAACATTTGTGGAAAAAAGACACATCACTTTCATATAGTCCCACACCTATCCAGACTGAAGGTTGCTTGTTATTACTATATGGCGTAATTTAGGTATATATCACATACATTTCATATTTCCATATCATAATAGTTAATTCTAAATGTCTGCAATTATTAGAGTCTCATCTCTGATAAATAAACACATTGCTACTGTTATGTTATAATGTGACTTCCTTATTTGTGGCCTTCATCCAGTTCAGTTTGACAATGAATTCTCACATTACAATGCTGACCTGTATTTTAACCTTTTTATAATACAATATGCTTTTACGTTTTTAAATGATAATACACTTTTGCTTTGAATGTGGTGTTCACCAAAATGTGCTCTGGTCAGACTTTAAAACAAACATGGATACATCTTTTGATCAGTGTAAAATATTTTTTAATTTTGAAACATTGACATTTTCTTCGTTTCGTCCATTGTTTATACAGATAAGATATGTAAGAGTGAGGAGGACAGGACAATGATCGTCCTATTCTTGCTGTCTTTAAAAGAAGCTTTCAGTGAAAGAAGACCTTTTGTGTCTGCTGATTATCAGAGGGACGCACTCTTACCTGAAAGGGGAAAGAGATTTTATTTTTACTCAGTCACATAGAAGAAAGCAGAGTAAAAAAACAGTTTGAAACTTTTCTCAGTAAAAGATAGAGTTTCAAGAAGGGGAATATTGACAATGTTATGATAGTGATGAGTATCACCAGTTGGGAATCACTTTAGCAACCCACAAAGTTTACTATCCAGGGAAACACAACTGAAATGTATCTTTTACAGCAATGTAGGAATGGTAGAGTTAGGAATTCGTTTGCTGGAAAAGCTCAAGTTATAATAATAATAATCATCATCATCATAATAATAATCAATAATAATAATTGATTTTGTCCTATCTGGATACTAGATGATATCTCTCAAGATAATAATTACATGTGACACATTCTTGGAGCATCTTTCACTCACTGGATTGGTTTGATTAACCCTGTGTCCATGTGAAGCGATTCCAAACCTCTGAGTGGTTGCGTACCGTCTGAACTGAATTTCCAATACATATCAAGCACACCTACTTAACACCACAACATAAACAAGTATTTCTCATCTATGTAGTATTTCTCAAAGTATTTCTGCAGTGTCAAAGTCAAATTGAGTTTAGCTCTAGCACTGCTATTCGCTGCACACACAGCTGCTTATTCAATGCGAATAGTCGTAAATATTCCCATGTTTTCTCTTACAAGAAATCACTCAAAACTGCGTCTAGAAAACAACGTCCAGGCTGCTGAGTTAGGTCTCTGTGTGAATCAATTTCTCCAGGATTTACTGTGATCCAGTGTGAATTCCCTCGGGAAATATGCTCCTTGATTAATGGAATACAGCGGCTGCATGTGGAAATAGATGCACGTGAGAGAGTGTAAGCAGTGTAACTTTATTTTGACCACTAAATCAAAATACTGAATTTAGTATCATTACAAACGCACTATTATGTAATTGTAGATAACATTACAGGACCTTTTAAATAACAGCATTGTTTTATATCCAAGAGTATGGTAAAATAATACAGTGTAATATTAATAACACGTATTAATTGTAATATTTATATTAAATTAATGTATAAAATAATTAATTAGGTCTTATGAACATACTCAAATATCAGTCAACAAACAGACAAACTCTTAAGAAATGTACAATTAAATACAAAATGTAACCATTTGACAAAATAACGTTATTGTTATTATTACTGTAGTTGTTGTTGTTGTTGTTGTTGTTGTTGCCATCATCATATGTTATTACAATACATCCTTTTAATATTATGCTGTGCTTATATAAAATATTTTTGTCCGAAAAAATATCAGATGGTAGCTTATAAAATAAGATTAAAAGTAGTTTATGTCGCTCTAAAGTTGTTTTTAAAAACGCAGGCTTTAATTAAACGATATATATTCTGGTTAAATACATCTTTGTTCAAATGTTCAAAACATTAAAATGTTAAAACATGGCCCGTTAAGTTAAAAAAAGTTAAAAACTTTTGAGATGTGTTTAAAACATTCACAATCCTTTCTAAATCAAAATATCAAATAAGAAATGTAAGCAGTTTTTCCTGAGGAAACAGGACGCATTTGGACAATGAACGATGAGTCTGAAACCTCAGCGCTGGAACCGAAAGATTTCTCGTTAGAACGTCTTCCGAAACCTGTGAAACCGAGAGATGCAGGTTAGTCTTTGATCTTTCATTCACTAATGTCATCAGTATGACACGTTGGCTTTTTGATTGATCTGTATATTTCAAGAAATTGGTTTCAGATAGCACATTTGTTTAACAATAAATTAAGGTTCAAGAGTGAAGCGTAAATGAAATAACCACACAGCTGCTTGGAACAGATCAAATGCTTTCCATAGAGAAATACGCATGCGCTAAGCGCTTTTACTCCAATTTAAATGACGCTTATTTAAGAAAAACAAAATTTTTAATTACACAGCATTCTAAAAAACGATTAGCTACACGTTAAAACATACAAAATATGTATAGATGTTGTTATGTTTCAAATGTAAAGCCTGCATTGTCAGACGATGTGATTCAATAAAAACTAATTTTCCTTTAAAAGGTAAAGATTGATTCCAACAGATCGAAAGCAGGGCCCTCTTTTACGCACATTTAAAACGTTTGTTTCAGCAGAGAGATAAACCGACAACATTTGTTTGCGATGAAAAGAACTCTTTAGAGAGAAAGAGAAAGAAATGGAGCTCTTACCGGACGCAGGACGGAGCTGAAAGCAGCTCGCGCTCTCTCTCCCTCGGTCTCGAGTGAATTCGCGCTCTCCTCCGCGTCGCTATTATTTTCGCTTAAACATATGAAAATGTATGCAAATGAAATCAGCACTAACTGTTCACTGTTCACCCTGCACGAGGCTTCCAGCCGCATCACTCTGCTCCACGGCTTTCGTGCGAGCTGCACAGGGAGCATTGACTCCAAGCGACAATAATCATGGAAAGTGTCTCTTAATTCGTCACAATGTTTCAAATATTTCCTTTAATTCATGTTTTATTCCTACAACTAAAAATACAAAAATGAGTGCATAAAATGCATATACTGAAACATTGTTTCGTTAATCAGTTATAAAGAGTAAAATCAAACAATTAAGAATAGCTGTCTTTTTTTTTGTTTACAATAAATATTAATAATATAAAATACATTAGGTGCCTCGGAGGAAATGCTTGTATACAAAAGCATTCTATAGAGTCAGTGGAGTTAATACACCGTTGAACTATATTTTCATATATAATGAAATTAAGTTCTGTAAAATTGTATTAGTATTTTTTTTTGTGCCATGTTAAACAGCATTTTAATGTATTTGTTAAACAATAAAAAAAATGTTGAATACAAAATAATAAATGCCAAGCTTAACGGAATCAAAGAGAAACGTGCAGACCTGAAGAAGCCAGGTCTAGTCTCGCTATTCCTGTGTTGACTTTTCACTGTTAGATTTAACAAACTGCAGCGGCTTCACGTGATGCTGCGCTGCGCCTGGAGTTCCGTCACTCTCCCGAAGAAGAACCAATGAGCGCGCGCCGTGCGGAAACATCCGCGCGCTAATTGGATGAAGGACCTGGATGTTGCGCGCACGCGACAGCTAAACGTAAACATTCGCGCGGTGTCGCGCTCAGAGAGAGGAACGGAGCGAGGGAGCGCAGACAAACTCTCCGCTGCTTTCTCTTTAATCTTTGAGATTTGTGGCGAGCAAATCTAAAATTGCCGTCCGGCGACATGAGGAGGATGGCTCTATAAGGACGCGCTTTAAAGGATAGAGGCGACTTTAAAAGAGCGCGTTTTTGAGAAGCAAGACTCGGAGAGCTCACGAGGAAGTTTTGTGTTGGAGTTGGTTAGAACTTTTGGGACTTGTAAATGACATTTAACATGGGGAGTCATTTTAAAAACGACTTTCATGAAGTGGACTTCCACGTTGAGTTGATTTAGCAAAAGGATTACTAGTCGGAGACGACATTTTCTGCATCGGTTTGTTGCCTGTGGACCAAATCAAAATACCAAGCATACTTTTGCTGCTTGAATAATTCATGAAATAGTTGACTGGGCAAAAAAAAAAAAAATTCGGCAACGCAAGGAGGGGGACTAACAAGTACAGTTGTTGAACCTGGTGAGGGGGGAATGGCCACAGCGGCTTCCAACCCTTACCTGGCCAGCAGTTCCATTCTCTCATCCGCCTCAATCGTGCACTCGGAATCCGGAAGGTCTGGCATGCAGCCGGGAAGTGGTGCCATAACGTCGGTGTCAGGTGGGTACCGAGGAGAACCCGCTGTCAAGATGGTGCAGAGCGACTTCATGCAAGGAGCCATGGCGGCTAGTAACGGGGGTCATATGTTGAGTCATGCGCATCAGTGGGTCACCTCTCTGCCACACGCGGCTGCTGCAGCCGCCGCCGCCGCCGCCGCCGCTGCAGAAGCCGGCTCGCCCTGGAGCTCCAGTCCGGTTGGAATGGCTGGCAGCCCACAGCAACAAGACGTGAAGAGCAGCTCGAACAGGGACGATCTCCACTCGGGCACCACGTTGCACCACAGACCCTCACATTTAGGGGCTCACCAGTCGCACCAAAGTGCATGGGGAGGCACCCCAACCTCACACATCTCCTCCATCACCGGAGGCCAGCAGCAGACCCAACAATCCCTCATCTATTCCCAACCGGCAGGATTCACAGTCAATGGGATGCTGAGCCCTCAAAGTTTAGTGCATCCTGGGCTGATGCGGGGGGACTCTCCAGAGATGGACCACCATCATCACCACCATCACCACCAGCAGCAGCACCCGCACCACCACCAGCACCACCACACGGGGCTCAACAACCACGACTCCCACTCGGACGAGGATACCCCGACTTCCGACGACCTCGAGCAGTTTGCCAAACAGTTTAAGCAGCGCCGTATAAAGCTTGGGTTCACTCAAGCTGATGTGGGTCTGGCGCTGGGAACTCTCTACGGGAACGTTTTCTCTCAGACCACCATCTGCAGGTTTGAGGCTCTGCAGCTGAGCTTTAAAAACATGTGCAAACTCAAGCCACTTCTGAACAAGTGGCTCGAAGAGGCCGACTCGACTACTGGAAGTCCAACCAGTATCGACAAAATCGCAGCTCAAGGCAGGAAGCGAAAGAAGCGCACTTCCATCGAGGTCAGCGTCAAAGGAGCCCTGGAGAGCCATTTTTTGAAATGCCCAAAACCATCAGCACAGGAGATCTCATCTCTAGCCGATAACCTCCAGCTGGAGAAAGAGGTGGTTCGAGTCTGGTTCTGTAATCGGAGGCAGAAGGAGAAGAGGATGACGCCACCGGGGGTCCCGCAGACCCCCGAGGACGTGTACACGCACGCCGGCAACGTGAGTGCAGACACACCGCCTCCGTCCTTGGACTGCAAACGTATGTTCACTGAGACCTAAAACGTATTCTTTTTAAATGCATGAAAATTCTATCCTCATATAGCAGTCATGCACTTTGGACCCCCTCTGATAATATCTCTGAGGTTCTCAAGTTCGCCTGTAATTGAATGACAAGGTAAAGTTAGAGCTTTTAACTTTAGAGGGGCCCAAATAAAACTATTAAAAAAAAGTCAAGTTGGTTTTGAAGAAAGTAAAAGTTTTCCATACTGTGATTTCCATAAATGATACATGCAATTATTATAACTAACTGTTCATAGACCTTTAATGTGTAAAGACAGAGCTTTTTAAATTATAAATAATTTTAAATAAAATGACTGCTTTATGCAAATGTATTTTTTAAACGTTTCATTATAATTGTTTAAAAAAAAATCAACGACATTTCTTTTCACACATTTGTTGCCAGAAAAATCGTCCAGGGTCATTTATACTAAACCTTCCTTTTTAAATTACCTTTTTATTGAAATAACGCAATGTAATTTAGACTCTTGTCAAAAGTACATGTGAAAGATTGGATAAGATTGGAAAATCTCTGATTGCGTGTTTGTGATGCAAAAGTTATTAGAAAGCAATTTAATTGCAATATTTGAGTTGTTATGATCTTGGAGCTGACACAACCTTAAACGACTCAAACGTTAAAGGCGAGAGTGGTTTCCACAACACACTTCAAATAAATATGTTCAGTTATCGTGTTTCAGAAATTCTAATTTCCATCTTTGCTCTTTTTCAGGGGAGTTTTGTGGTCGATTACTTAAAAGGTGCAAGTTTGAAAGATGAACCGGACAGCAACCACACAGTGACCAGTTCGAGCTCCTACGGTCAAGAGATTCTGGTGCACTGACTGCAAGATCTTCTCCAGCAGCCCGAGGTCAGCTCTCACCGACCGGGGAGAGACCTCCGAAGAGACGGACCAGTAAACTTTAGGGGGAAGCGTTTATTCCCCTGGACCCTATCAGGAATTATATCTCTCGTTTCAAGCAAACAGAATCGTGCTGTCAACAGTTGGAGTATGTAATTTTTCTATACAAAGTATTTTTGTGGACCAACATTTTCGTGGATAGCTTTTACAACGAGAAAAACTCGCGAACACTAAATGACTGAATATTCTCAAATTGCACTTATTTTATGCCGACCCCTTTTAAACTGTTTTTGGTGTTTTTGGCTGATGATTGAAGAAGTTTGCCTATCTTCACTGCTTTTCCAGAATGTTTTTTCGGTGGGTTTTGATAACAATTAAGTGTAAATTTGGCAATACGAATCTGCGATTAAATGACTTTCTTTATATTTTTCACTAAGATCTATTTGAAATATTTTGAGAGATTTGTTGTGATGAGTCTCATCCTCTAGTAGCATCTCGTAGGCCTTCTTCCCCTGTCATTTGCAGAAGTGATTATATTTTATACGCTTCTCATACACGTGTTTTCAGACTGGAGCAAGCTGACAGAATTTCCTGTTGACTCAACGACAACTGGAAGAGAGCAAAAATAAATTCGAAATGAAAACTTTCAAATACATCTGTGATTACACTTTTTTTCTTTATATCGCTCTTATTGACATATTCTTCAAATTGTATTATAGATTTTCTTTATTGTCGAATTTTTTATTTTGTATTCCGTCTGAAGTCTTAACGCATATTGTTTCCCGTTTTATTTTCGTTAAATAGTCCTCAATTCTTCTGAGATTACATCATCTGTTTTTTTCTATACACAAGGTAGTTTAGGCTAAATGTGATAATCAAAGATCAAATCGTTTTAAATAAACTCGAAGACTTGAGGCAGCGAGTTAACTGTTGTCGGTTGGTATTATTCGTCACGATTTATTTTTGCAGTTAACCGAATTATAAATTGCTTTATATAAATTGACTGCAGGCACATTATGTGGATTATGTTGCTTTGGAAAAGAGAATATGCAGAATAAGGTTTAGCTTTAACTGATGGAATTGTGTATAAAATGAACGCAATAATTTTAAACATATTTAAATGTCTCGTCTCATTTTAGCCATGACGTCAGATTTGAACGACTAAGAAGTTTTTTCGGGGGCCTAAATTAAGAGAACGGAATAGACTTGTGCATTGAAGTTTCACTCAACTATTGATTTAATGCACGTTGTCTGTGTTGGTTCATGTAACAAATTGATAGATTTAGGAGAGTGATGTCTTAAAAATATTATATATTATATCTTAGAATAATTCGTATTAGTTTATTCAAAACAATTCAACATACGCAATCAGCAAAAAACAATGCATTACAATGCATGTTGGGGCCACATTTAGACACATTTCAGTTTTTCTGCCTCTTTTAAAGGCTTTCTGTCTCAGTGTCCCGCTCAGTGAGGGACGCGAGGGGTGCTGTGCACGCTCAGGGCAGGGGTCATTAGTATGCGCGGATATTCGTATTCGTGCCACGTAGCTCTCCGAGAGCAAAAGGGCCCAGATCCTTCCATCAGATTCTCGTGGAAACGCGTGTAAAACGATTGTGCGGCTCAATCGCCTTCGGCTACCAACTGCTTCTGCTGGGAACGGCTCAGCCAAAGCTGTTTTTTTCGCTCAACACTAGTCGTCCCCTCGCTCTCTCTCTCCTCTCTAAGATAGAGTAAGAGAGAGAGAGAGAGAGAGAGAAGTCGGAGAGAGAGCGCGAGGAGAGGAAGGCGCGAGGTGAGAAGCGAGAGAGCAGAGCGAGAGAGTAGAGAGAGAGAGAGAGCGTCTTAGAGAGCGGAATGGGGAGTGGGGATGGGATCTATATACGCGGGTCAGAGATGAGAGAGAGAGAGAGAGCCGACGGAGAGAGAGCGAGATGAGAGAGAGAGAGAGACGAGAAATGGCGATCGCGAGAGGGAGCGATATCTCGCTCGGAGAGAGAGCTAGAGTAGATAGCTAAGTAGAGAGATAGCCCGCCCTCTCGTGCTCCGAGAGCGATGCTAAATAAACTGAGTATCCCCGCTCTCGCTAGCTCTATCTCTCTACTCCCGCGCGACCTGCTCTCTCTATTCTCTCTCATCAATCTCATTTCTAAAGTAAAGTAAGGGATTTTAAAGGCTGAGTTAGGTTATATAAAGGCTGTGAGTTTATTTCGAATAGCTGCTAGCGCGGCGCCTTTTCTTTAATCATGCTTTTCAAAAAAAAATAGGTAGTTTAGATTTGTTTTTACAATTCTGAAAGAGTGTGTGTGTTGATGGGAAATAAAAGCTGTGTGTTAGAAAAAGCTTTTTTTTTGTGTCTTTTCGACTCAACACTAGTCGACCTCTTCTCTCTATCTATATGAAGGCAGAGTGGGAAGGGGCTGATGCGTGATGCGTATACGCACTCGATGTAGTCTATATGTCGAAAGAAGAGATGAGAAAGAGAGAGGAGAGAGAGAGCAGGAAGAGGAGAGGAGAGGGAGAAAGAGAGAGAAGAAAGAAGAGAGCGAAAGGAGAGAGAAGAGAGAGTGAGAAAGAGAAAGAGAGAAGAAGAGAGAGATGCGAAAGAGAACCTGTCATAGATATCTCTCTCCCTATTGTAAGAGTAGATAGAAAGATCATATATAAGAGAGAGAGAGATAGTACTAGAGGAGCGTAGAGGGAGAACGAGAGATAGCGAGCCAGGCGGCGAGAGATCAATATCCCCCTCCAGATATCTACTCCTATAAACGCTCGAGCACGATCGCTCTATCAATATCTAGATCGAGAAATGTATTCAAATATAATAGAAAACTCTCCTCCCTCTCTCTCTCCTCTCTCTCTCTCTCTCTCTCTCTCTCTCTCTCTCTCATGGCGATTCAACCAAAAAGAAGCAAAAGCAAGAAAATTTAAATTTCGCGGATGATTTGCTGCACACACGTTGCGTAGCAACGAAATTCAACCTGCCCTTCAACCTAAAATTGTCTATTTTATATAGATTCAGAAATAATCAAGTTTAAAACAATACTTTGACCTATCGACATTTTATTTATTTTGATTTTAGTAATGATTTGGTCTACATCAGGCATTAAAATTTATTTAACATAATATTGGTATTTTTTTTAGATGTATTTAAATTGAAACTCTAATTGTGTATTTATGTCAAACATATTTTTCAATTTAAACAACTAAAAATAAAAATTGGCTTAGTTGTTAGTTGTCAGCAAGCCCACCGGACACATTACCCTGGCAGCAGTTGCCAAGGTGACAGAACGACAGAGCCTGACCAGTGCCAGCTGAGGGGAGGAGAACGCCATTTAAGTTAGGAGATGAGCATTAAGACACCTTCCGAAAAAAAAAAAAACATGTCTAATGATAGTTCAAAACTCCTAATACATTATTATGCTTTGCATGGGAAACACGTTTATTATTTGAGGATCAAGCAGTCAGCAGGCCAACACAGGGTCTGCTGTTTCTGTGGTTAACTTAATAATGATAAAGTGCCTATAAGAAACTTTTCCAGGATGTGCTCTGTAATAAGGAAAATAGGTAGAATTTTCAGGAAAATCTAGATAAATTATACATTTCTCAATCCACAAGTTGAAGTTTTGCTTTTAAAATAAGATGTTTCTTTAAATAATTATTCAAATTGTATAACACTACTGTTTATTTACAGTTTTCAACGTATTAATCCAGTTATTCATCTTTGATGGTGCTTTTTTTATCCCAGGAGAGCTTAACGGAGCAGGTTAAATATAATCTTGTCATTCATAATGGTATTTTCATCCATCCATCCATTTTCTTGTCGCCTTTTCAGGGTCGCCACAGCGGAATGAACCCCCAAATATTCCAGCATGTGTTTTTCGTGGTGGATGCCCTTCCAGTCTGGGAAACATTCACACACACACACACACACGCACACACACACACACACACACACACGCACACACAAGTCAATTCATACCTATGGACAATTGTTGCTTCTCAATTCACTTATTCAAGTTTTGGGACTTTGTGGGGGAAAACCGGGGAAACCCAGCGATCACGGGGAGCAGGAGAAGAAGTGCAAAACTCACACAGAAAATGCCAACCGATCCTGCCGAGATTCAAACCAGCGACCTTCTTGCTGTGAGACGACCGTGCTGCCACCGTTTTTTTTATGATAATAAGGATTTGAGAGAACATATGCCTTCTTCTCCCAGAGAAGAACAATGCCCATTTTTTGTTTGTGGTGACAGTAAGTGGAAATTGTTTCCCTTCAAATCAATGTCGATACTCCTTGAGAGGCAACGGTTCTTAATTTCTGATTTAAAAATTCTGACAAAAATCAATTCTGTCTGCGAAAAAAGGAAAAATAACACGGTGGGAGGAGTGTATCCTCGCCAGACTTCAGAGACTACACCACATCAGCACCGGTGGAGACATCAACATTCACAACAAAGGGATTCATTCATTTCATTTATGAGATCTTGATATTACAGAACAAGTGCAGAACTGAAAGCTGTCTTGAAAATTTTGAAAAAGTTGACAAAACCCTAAAAATCTAGATCCAAAGTGATACTTAGGGGCCTGAAATTGAATGTATGGTCAAATTCTCTGATGTGGTGAACCAGATTGAAGGATAAGAATGTTAACAGTGCAATCTATGACAAGCTAAGGTAAAAAAAAAAAAAAAAAAAAAAAAAAAAAACAATTTTTCATTCATTTTAGAAATTCTACTAAAAAGAGGTAGGTTTCCATTGGAGCGCGAATTAGTTTTTCATGCATTCCCACTCTCACAGGTATTTATTTTATATTATGTGTAGGCCCTGCTTGAAGAATGTGATGAACCTCGTAAGTTCTTCTAAATTAGAGGGGATGAGTGAAAGCTGGTACGTTTATGGTGTGATCTGAAAAATGAGCTTTCTGTAGTCAAGGCAACATGATGATGCCAAAAACACCGTAGAATGGCCTGTACTCCTCTGAAACTTGTCCTCCATAACCTCTTACCATGGATGCTAAGGATCAAGAAGGTCTGGCTGTTTGTGAACAACAGGTTTTGACAGATATCACTCTAAGTTTTCCTCAAGCATTCCATCTCACCTTTGGATTTTAACCAAGAAAACCCCAAGATGCCATCAATGGTGGATCCCTCCAGCATCAAGGGCTCAGTCTCTTCTGGGTGGATTTCAATTTTCATGCAGATGAATTGTGAGGTTTGGTTGGCTGCCTGTTTCCCAAGGGTTGCCTCTGAATGGTCTTAATGTGATTTGTCATTGCTTAGGGAGGTGTTGCTACTGAGCCACGTAGAAGATGAATGTACAATATTAAGCAGATGCACTGTCATGGTTTCCACCAAAAACAACTCATCTGAAATCGCAGATGGATGGATTTGGGAATCATGAATGATGAGCCCATATATATTATAGTAGATTAAAGAGGTGTTGTTTGAACCTTGGTTATCATTTTGTGGGTGGTAACTGGTAGGCCCTGACTTCCATTGGTTCTGGTGCTTACAGGCTGCTGCTGATGGTCACAGGAATGAAGAAACTGGATAGTCGCTGAGAATACAGTTGAGGTATGCTGGATAAATGCTTCCAACCCCACGTTATCCTCAACTATGATCACCCCTGATTATATAACTGGATGAAGAACAAGTAATATAATCTGCTGTTCACTAAAACATTTGGAAAAAGAAGTTCAATAATGTTTTAGAATGGGTCATTGAAGATTTCAGACAAGCGGTCAACTTCAGAGCATTCACTGCAAATTGATGTAAACAACACTTAATATACAGACTGAGATTCAGAAGGAAATATTAACACCCTTCCATTTCTCCTGAGCAAGGCTAGGAATGAACCAAGGGACTCCAAGAGAAAGAGGTTAGTTTTTATGAATGTTTGAAGGAAGCACAATCTTCAAGGCTTCCGTGTGGGTAGTAGTGGAGTGGAGTTCGTTGTGCATATTGGCGTCAACTCCTCAGTAAGAAAAGACACTATTGGCTACCCTGAAAACCACTAATAGACGCTAGATGACCACCACCCCTAACTTGAATAAGGACCATGGCATGCGCATGGCTTTACTTTTCAATGCTTCAAGACAAGAGTATATATGCACATTTTAGGCTATAATCAAAAATTGTACCAAAAAGGAATCAAAATACAAACATCGTTAAAAAACACAAATATAAATACCAAACAATAAATAATTTCAAGGGGGGGGGGGGGTGGGGGACCCCACCAGGTGTCAAACTATGAGATTGCTAACTCTAACCTGAACCTAACATCCAGAGATCTGCATCCCCTAAATTCTAGCAATCTCATTGGATTATTATTCAATGGAGGCTATCTTGGATTCTCTTGTAAGGACTCCATATCTCATTATTCATTGTACAACCCGATTGCCGGGGATAATGTTTTTTTCTGCTTGGACTAAGGGACTTACTAATCTGTGTACTATTACCTTATCCTGATCTGATCTGTTGACGTCTTCTGATTGTCTCCTGTCTCTCTTCTCTTCATTGTCTTCGTCGCTCCCCAGTCCTGTAGTGTGCTGTCAGCCACTTGCTCAAGTACATTCGTAATCAGAAACCCCAAGGAAAGTTAATTGTGTTTTGTAAGAAAAATGACGTTCATGTCGCCTGCACTGATATGACATTGATATATTTTTCTTCTGCACCTTCCGTTTACTTTTGTCTCATGATGTCTTCAAGTGTAAGGCTATACCAGAAAATTAGACGAGGAATTTTTAACCAGCAGTGAGTACTGTGTTACATATCCAGAATGATTTTCACATGCCACAAAGTTGTCTGTGGGCACTAGGTCTACTGTCTATAACAAATCTATAAGAAAGCTTACAGAAAAGGATGAGACATGGCCGGAGGTGAACGGTGTTTCGGGTTGTGTTAGAGCTCTCACACTAACAGGATGTGAAGCACATGGGAAATAAGCTGAAGGCTCTGTGGTTTAATGGATCACTTGCAGTTGGACACAGGTATTTGGAGTTAGTCATTAGAGCCCTGAGGCACAGAAAAGGTAAAGGAAACTTACTAGTCAATCAAAATCCAATTGTTCCAAACACTTCTTTGTGTTTCACCACACCAAACACACTTCTATTACAAACCATGTCAGAAACATGGCCACATGAGGAATATCAGCATTGAAGAACACTAAACATGATCAAGAGCTCTCCGAAGCTCTTTTAAATTCAACCCATTGTAGTCATGGCACAATCTGCTAAGGTCAAATCTTTTACTGAACGCATCTAGTCAGAATTGAATTGAGGTCATGGAAAAGCACATATCCGCATCTCTTCAAGGGCACATCTGAATTTCAGCTAAGCTCTTGTTGAGCCTCAATCTTCCTCTGAAAGTATGGGAAACATAGACCTAAAGCCTTGAAGTCAGGTCTCAGCATTTGAAAATCACTCCGATAGGCCTCTTCTGAATGGCTATTACTGGATGCCATGCGACTGAATTCAATACACACATAGATGCCAGTTCACAACCAGCCATTTGGCAGCTGGGGAAAATCATATTCAGGATTGTTTGCTTTTAATCTTGAGAGAATTCAAGATACAGTTGGGGTGTCCCATCCAACTCATTACTTCAGAGTAATTTTCCACTCCAACCATTATTATGATTATTATTAGTATTATTATTATTATGGGCAACAAAATGAAAACACAACAGACCTCATTCTAAGATGAGAGGATATTTTCCCCTTTCTCTGTGCTCGTATACTGCACTTAACCAGGATAAGAGTTGGAAATCCTCGCGTTCAAACCTCTCCAAAGCTTTTGCACAGGACATAGTACAGTTTGCGGGCTGAAAATAAAAGTAGCTAAGTGATGCAATACACTAAGGACGTAATTATCTCTTTGAATAGCTGGTGGTGGTTTAATTGCTGGTAATTGTTCTCCAAACCTTGTTCAGAAGAGATGATCATAAGGCTGTTATTATGCATCATGTGCTAATCCTGATATTCTCGCAGTCATTAGGGCTCCTGCATCAAAGCTCTGATAAGGGTAGCGGAAGAAGGAAAACGTCAGACATACAATGTACATGCATAGTCATCGATTCCTCCTTTCCAACTTGAGGAAACTCAATTTGGACTAACTGTTGTTTTATTTTTTTATCATTCCTTTTATCAGAAATTACAAAAATACTAACCGCCCTCCTTGCAGTCAATACTAACCCCCCTCCATCCTGCCAGACCTCTTAGCTACCTATTTCTCAGGTCAATATCTTTGGGGTTCCCTGGCATTCCCAATTAGCATCTGCAGTAAGATGGAGTTGTGTCAAAGTAACCAAGAGATAAGTGAAAAAAGACATCGATGAAATATAGTTTGTAAAATAACACAAAGAACACAGAAAAAGTAGAACTACTTTCTCAATATTGTTGTTTAGTTATACTTAAGAGTTGTTTCAAAAAAGATCATCAAAGAAAAGATACTACACCTAATGTGTTAGCCTTGATACCTATATGGCATAACATGGAGTGCAGCAAATCAAGTTAATATAAAATAGTAAGAATTTAGTATTATCCAACAAAAACACTTGTTTTGGGCCACTTTTTAGATAAATAATGGGTCAAATCTCTTATTTTACATATGTATTGATTTATTCTTTTATTTTTATTTTATTTCATTTTATTTTTTAATAATTTTTTTAAATTCATGAGGTTTGTAGTGTTCTACTTCGACGGATTCATACATTACAATCACCAAAGCACACAATAATTTCACTGTGAACTCTCAAACAAATGAAGTAGACATTTTTTGCCGTTATTTTTTGTCCTCTATTATCTTTTGTCATATGATTCATTTTCCCCTGGAACATAATATTTATAACAGACGAGCAAGTGTGTTCCCTGTTAATTATTGCCACATTGGCCCAGCAGACTGGAGCAGGACAGGAAACAAACACTGATTAACGTGATTGGGGCGACTGAGAAGCGCAGCGAAGGCTGGCTGAAGTGTGCTGATTGCTGAACTCTTCCCACCCTCACACACCAGCGCTCCTGCCCTCTTGCCCCCGGAGGCCTAAAAGGTTGTTCAGTGGCAAACACTTCAAAAGAAGTCTCAGCTTCGCATAATTTGAGGTAATCCAAGATCTGAACTGAACGCGACGGCTCCTGTTTTTGGAATTACAATGAGAGTGAGAATGAGAGGGATAGTGAGAGCTAAGCATCAGAAGCATTTTGTTTTCCACTTTGGTACACAGAAACACATTTCAGATGCTCAGACGGACCTTTTTTAACAAAGAAAAGGTTGTGAGTAACTGTATGTTATGTTTGTGTTTATGTCATATATGTTTGTGGAATTAATTAAAAGCATTGCTTAGCAAAGTCAGTCTTTAAAAGGCACCTTTTAGATTGCCTACAGATTAAAGTTCAAAACTATTTTTGAAAATATTTGTATAATTATTTTTGTATTAAATTCCAGCACATTTAAAGCGATATCTCGGTTATCGTTTTTTTTTTTTTTGCCGGTGATTTTTTTTGGTATTGACTTTTTACTTTTTACTAGATCTTACAATTGTACAGGTTTTTATATAAAAAAAATTTCACTTCATTTTACAAACCATACCCTATAACATGCCTGAACAATTTATCTCTTAATTTGCCACACCAAAAAAAGGTGATTGAAAAGTCATTTGTTTGTATTTCTTAGCTTCTAATATCACTAATACATAAAATGTTTTCCACTTCCCAGATTAAAAAAAAAATCAATAACTAACAAATGCTCGATATAGCTTTTTTTTTGTAAAGTACCATAAACATATTTGAAAATTCACCAGAACTGAATTGTAATACCAATTTATTTTGAAAGGTTATAACACAAAATCTTACTCTGAACCTTTTTGAATTGAGCTATCACTTACAATATTTATGCTTTTCATTGACACAGAATATTTGTTTGCTTTGGTTTTTACCTTGCAAACAAAAAAGGGAAATAAAATAGAGAGACTACATAAATGCTTTTTTGCAGCTTGGTTGTGTTTTAAAATCTTCAATTACTGTAATATGGAGCTATCTAAAAAACAATTACTTTAATTCTACAATATGAATACTGCATGAGTTTAAAGGGGAAGTTGAAGTTTAAATAGAAACTCCACAAAGAAATAACTTTTGCTATTGCATCATGAATTTATGGTAACTGTCAATTATCCCATTTTGTAGGTGTACCATTCAATATGGTTGCAATATGAGCTCTGGCTTAAGACTAAAATAAAACAAATACAAGCAAGACAAACCAGGAAGGTAACTTAGAGAAGGGTGCTCGGGTGTTTTTGTATCAAACAAACACAGTCAAAGTAGAAACTTATGTGAACAGAAAAAATAAAAACTTGTACATTTCCTGTGTCCAACATACGGACACATTTAGAGAGTGAAATTTAACAGAAAACAATGTGACAAAAAAAAACATTATTTTAGAGCATGATCCAAAAGTTGAAACAAAAATTTCTTTCTTTAATGCTGATTTTAATGCAGATGAGTATGGTGCAGATAGGCATCAATCATTTTAATTGAAAAGTTAGCTTTTTGATCCCAGTTAGAGATGTAATTGTGTCTTTTTAAAATGTATGTTATATGCTTTAATGTGGAAATCCTAGCCTCCTCAAACGGTGTCTCAATACAGACTATTAGGTAAAGAAACATTACAACTTATAAAAATTTAAATTCATTTGTTTTATTTCAAATATGATCGTACTGATTATTGTTTGATTATTTATTTTCTTTCTTACATTTCTTGAATGGCTTTTGAATCTCAGTAGCTGTTTGGGTAGATGAAACTTCATAGATTTGTATTAAATTGTCTTGCATGTAAATAAATATACATGATGTGAAAGGTGTTTGTCTCCTTACTGATTTATTTATTTGCATGTTTGTCACATTTTAGTGTGTCTGATCATTAAACTAACAAAGGCAGTAGAGGAAGTTTGAACCTCTCATCTTGGCAGAAAAAATGTTTTTGATTTATTAGAATTTAACTAGAATATAACAACATATATTTATTTCATCCAAGTAGAATATAGTGATATATTAATCAATCAATGTAAATTTATTTATATTTTATATACAACTTTTTAAATGGAAAACTACCTCTTCGACCTTAACCAGTTTAAATGCAACAGTAACATTTTGCTTATGTTCTTGATAATGTTAACATAAAATTGACCAAATCTGTTGTTCAGATGAGTTCCTGATTTGAAGTCTGACTGTAGTCACTCAAATACACCATCTCCATCTGACATGAAGATAATGAGGATCAACATGTCAAATCTTTGAACGAATGTTTTTTTAGGGGAAAATACGATTCACTCCTAGTCCACCACTGCCATCTACTGGTCAACAATCATATTGAACCCATGTACTGAGAAAAAAAAACAGTAAGTTCAATTTCAAGAGGGAAAAACGATTATCATTTATCTGAGAGAACATCTAACTTAAAATGTCATCTGATAGATTAATTAAGTATTTAAATAGTTTGCTCATAAATCAATTATTCCTTCCCCAAAGACAAGAAGCCGTGGGTGTTCCAGAAACGTGGTTATGTGGCATAACTGGACATGTTTGAGGATAAGTTAGTGGATAACCTCAGATTTGGGTTCCAAAAACAAAGGTATCTTTCAGGTTAGTTAAGTAACCATAGCAACATTTTCTCTGAACATAACCTGCTCTGGTGTTTCAGAGGTGTCATTGAGCATACCATGCCCTTATATAGATGTTCCTGTTGAGTAATTTATGTTAATTAAAACATTTACTTTAATTTAAGAACATTTATTTGTTACTTTATTTAATGAACCTTTTGAAAATGCATATTCCAAATACTACGAACTTGTGAATCTGAGGTTAAAATGTAGCATTTAAACAGGTCTGATAGTTTTCTAGAGTTTCCAGGGTTCAACCCTCAGCAGGCGCTTAAAGAAGAATTCCACCAATTTGCAAGTTTGTCCTTTATTGGGAATTATGTGAAAGTCAGCTCTTAACAAACATACATATGGTTTGTATAGACACTTTTTATGATTCCTTTACATTTCAGGGTTCCTAAATGTTTTTGGCGGCATCGATAAGTGAGTGGATTTTGTTAACAGGAAAATCTTTCTTATGCAACAATGAGCAGGTTACACATTTATTGTTCTAATTATTCAGTTGGTAATTCAATTATATCATTCAATAAATTACTTGGTCTTTCAAATAATTTTAATAATTTACTCTCTCCACAATATGTGATAAAAGCTCATAAGAAATGTTGATAGCCAGGGTCTGTACATGTTGCCAGAATTTTACGGGAACCTCCTCCTTCTCTTCCCTCCCCTCTTCCCTATCCGTTCCCCCCTCCCCTCCGTGATGTTCATCTCTTCTTCTTTTTCTGCCTCCTCCCCAAACCCACCGTCCCATCTCATTCTTCTACCTCGCTCCCACTCTCTCTCTGGCTCTTTCTTTCGTTACCACACCCCTGTATCCCCCTTCTTTCATCCCTCCTTTCCTTTCCTTGCCACTCTCTTCCTTACGCTAACCTTCCAGCCCTCCCCTTTTGCTCTCTTCTCCCCCCGACTCCTTCCCAACCTCTCTTCAGTCCTCTCCCCCCATCCCTTGCCAGCCTCCTGTTTCCCCCTCCTTCTTCTTCTGCCTCTCTCGCCCCCTTCTTCCCCATTTCTTCTGTTTTTTTCGCCTTTTCTTTGTCTCCTGCTTTTCATGCCCTTCTCTCCCCTTGCATCTTCTTCAACAAAAAGAAGCCGAGGATGGCCACTCTTTTGTAGTTAATGTTTCCAGAAGAAGCATTTGTACAATATACTTAACATTAATTTCATGCACATTCATACATTTTATTATTCCGTTTTAAGTAACAGTTACTAAGTGTGATAATACATGCTTTTTTAAACATATTTATACTGTAACTCATAATTAATTCAGTTAGTTTAATTTTTTTTTTTTTTTCCAAAACATCTTTATTGCTTTTATCTTTATTTTTTAATTAACAAAGTTTAATGTAAGACCATTACCAATTTCATCTGGACAAAAAACTGAGTTTTGTGAAAAATGATTTTGTGAAGTATTGGGATGCTTTTAGATATTTCCTTAATTTAGATGCTGTTATTATGATTATGTTATCAGGAAACCAAAGCTCAATTAATCTCTTATGGTGTAAAATATTTCTTTTGGTTATGACATTATGTTGGGCCTACCGCTGCAGGAGTCTTCTTGATGAACCTCAGTTTCAAGAGTTTTTACTGGAGAAGGAGAGTGAGCAAGTGCCATATTTCACACAGCTGCGTGTTGCTTCCACTCTCCCCAAGCAAAGACGACACCATTCTGCAGCAGAAGATCTCCGTTTAGAGATGCTCCATGTGTCTGGTGCTACTTCAGAACATTCTCATCCAACAGACTACAACAACGAACACAGAATCAAGACTAATGATGCGCAGGAATCTTTGATTGAATTCCAGGAGGAGATGAAAATCATGGGCAAGGAGTCTACTCGCAGGTTTGTAACTCTTAAACTACAGAGAGGGAAACCAGTACTGTATTTCATCTTTTGTTGTTGCCAAGTTGCCAAAGTATCGATTAGTCCCAAAAGTTCTCACTTTGGAGAAGTGACATAACACACTCATAGGCATAACACTACCACACTCTAGTGGTCATAAACAGAAATGCCTCAGAATTACTGAATAAACTAGTTACAGTACACACAGTAAACTCGGCCTAGTCCAGCACAAGGACACATTCTAGCATCCCATCTAAGTGAAGTATGAGCAAGCGTATTGAAGTAAAACGTGTCATGTTCGATCCAGTCCACTAGAGAGAGTCTGGGGACCACAATAGGAGTAGACAGACAGTCATCAGTCTAGGGGCTGTAACATCAACTGTATACAGCATGACGTTTCATATCAATGGTAAAGCAAGCTACAAATGTGCATAACTATATATATTTATTTATTATTTATATATATTATTTATATTTATTTATTTATATTTATATATTTATTGTCAATAAATTTCTGCGGGTTCCCAGAGTTTGGTGATCTGGTGGTGGACGTTTTGCTTAACACTGTTCAAAACTTAATGAAGGAGGCTTTCTTGGGTGAGCTAGTGCTGACCACACGTCCACGGATCATCACTCTTCCTCCTCCCTCCTCTAGGTTACAGAGCCAAGGATTTAACAGGCAGTCCAGTGTAAGATCTAAGAAGAAAAAGTAGCAATTTCGCCCCTTGGTGGCCAGACAGAACATCACAGGATCAAACCAGATGCTAAAGCACTAAATATATGAACCCTTTTTTTCTTTAAAGTGTCTTTAGAAAACTGAATGAAAAATGAAATTTTAAACCAGAATGAGATCCTGGTTTAAAATTCTCTCTGTTTTAGTGTGTCTGTGAGTAATGTTTTTGATAGCACGGGTTAGTGTCTGTCCAAGTAAATAAAGCGTGCTGTCTGTTAGATAAGGGACTGCTGAAAAGAACTGCTTTTAAAGCACTTAACTTGAGTTAAAGAAAGAATGTTGTTGCTCTTAATGGGTTGCTTTTTTTCAGGCTGCTGTTGTTTTCATGACACATTAAAATTAGCCTTGAGTGTTTCTTTTAAAAACTTCGTATCGCTGCGGCGCTGATGAATTAGCGTTCAGTTTGTAACCCAAATCTTTACACAGAAGCGTGTGTTCAGTTTATTTTTATGTAGTGTGCAAATCAAGGTCTCCCTCCAGCAAGACCAGTATGGCCAGTGTTCGTGGGATAGCGTTGATCCGTCATGAACTACAGGACAGCACGTCCACACCTGACACGAGTAGAAGGATCTGCTCTACTGAAGGAGATTCAGACACAGAGCTAGACATCTTCATCCAGATGAGGAACAAAGTGGATAAAGACACAGAGGTGAGACAACGTTTCATATGACCATCTTGACTGTTCAACTAAAAGTTTTAGGACAGATTTTTTTTCTGTTAGGTTGCTATGAATGGGAAACAGGGCCAAAGTTGTCAAAAAATGACCAGACTTAAAAAGTTTTTAAAAAATTTAGGAAATACTTTTTGAGTTCTAAACATTGCAAGTTTTATTTGTTGATGATATAAAGCTTTTAGAAATGTGTGTCACTTGAGTCTTGAGTGAGTCTCTTAAAATATTTACCAACGTGATTGTTTTTTATAGCTAAGCGCCTGCCGCACTGTTTAGATAGCTTTAAATAGATTTTAGAAAGTGACTTTTGCTCCTGAACCACTTGACTGGTACATTCACCTAAAAGGATTATTTGTATTTATAGTTGGGTATTTCTTAAAACAAACTGCCTGGTGTGGAGGGTCTTAACTCATACAATGCCATCCAACGGCAATTCAGGTATGGGTTTCCCTGAAAATGTAATTGGTGGGTGTTTCAATAATTTTTTTTATGATGATGCAGATTAAGTTTTATGCAATTTGATTACCGAGAATTGTGTGTAAAATAAAAATTTTTGTGTTCATCTATGACTGTTATTTACACTCTTTTCAGATTGTAAAAATACTACCTTTTTGTGAAAAGCATGATTATGAAAATGCCGCTATTCAGAAATAACTCAGCCTTTATCCCTTTACTTTACTTTAGAAGAGAATTGTGAGAGAGGACGACTAGCGTTGAATGAAAAAGCAACTCTTTCAAACACAGCTGCAAGCAAAAGCACAATTGCCAAACTTAATAAAAAAAAATGAATGAGCAGCAGTTGAGCCGTTCACAGCAGAACTTAGACTTAGAGAATCTTAAGCCCAGTTAAAAAGTCAAGAAATTCAAACATGGCATTTATTGGGATCTGTTCACTTCGAAAGGGTTTATTAGAACATCTGGGACTGTTGTGAGAATACCTTTGGCAGTATGTTGAAAATCAACTGGTTGCAAGCATGGAAGACTTTAATACATGTTGCTTACAATGTGATTACGCAACAAAAGCAATTCAATATAGCTCATAGTCGTCCATTTGTAAAATAGCTATGTTATAGCTAATAGTTATTATCTTTCAGCAGCATTTCTATCCTGATAGCCGCCTTTGGAACCAGTGAGCTTTATCTGTTGGGCGTCCTGAAGCTGTTTGTTTGAAAACCTCAAGGATGCTCGCACTGTTGCAAAGATGTGATTGATGCTGGTTGCACATGCGCTAGAGAGAGAGAGAGAGAGAGAGAGAGAGAGAGAGAGAGAGAGAGGAGAGAGAGAGAGAGAGAGAGAGAGAGAGAGAGAGAGAGAGAGAGAGAGAGAGAGAGAGAGAGAGAGAGGAGAGAGAGAGAGAGGAGAGAGAGAGAGAGAGAGAGAGAGCAGCAGCAGCAGCAGCAAATCTCTTCAGTGGAACACAAATGAAAATAGGAAATGTCACGCCGTATTTAAGGTTCACCGATTGGAATATTACTGGATTTCGGTGGATTAACGCTTGTGGAACCTTCTACCATATGTGAAACGAGCGGAGGAGAGCATGTGAGTGAAGCTGGCCGTGAGAGTCTACTTAAATAGTGCTACTACACCAGCGCATGTTAATGTTGTGAAACATACAGCAATATTATCTCTATAAGTGAGCTTTGTGTCATTGAAACTCAATCTGTGTTTTAATCTGTGCATGTGTGATTTGCACAATTGTATATAAATCAACCATGAATAAGCAAACATGAGTTCAACAACCAGCATAAATCAGATTTTTTAAAGCACATTCAACAATATGCTGTTCTTTATGAAAAATAATAACACATTTAAAAACACCTTTTGTCAATTATTTTAGAAACTGCATTGGTGTCATAATATAGATTTGTTTGTGGATATTACAGCCTTTAATTCCTGAAACAGCGAGGTTTGTGCCTTGATATGTTGCCTTTTAAAGGCAAAAGTGTTTTTATTCAATTTACAGCTACATTTCTGGGTTTGTTTGTTTTTATCTTTAATCAAAATATAACAGACATTTTTAAAAAATTCAAGTTAATATTTTATATGAAACAATAACAAAAACATCTATAACGCTTAAGTTTAACAAATTTGTGTAATAAAATGTTAAAGCAACAAATGCATTAAAGTTGTGGAAAAGCCTGTAAAAAATATGATAATAAATATGATATGAAATGGCTATTCTTAAGTAACATTTGCTTTGGAGCATTTGCAGTGTACACACACACACAGCAGTGAACACACACACCGGGAACACTCACCCGGAGCAGTGGGA
This sequence comes from Danionella dracula, assembly GCA_900490495.1. Lineage (NCBI taxonomy): Eukaryota > Metazoa > Chordata > Actinopteri > Cypriniformes > Danionidae > Danionella > Danionella dracula. Next base: position 9,057,193 of record UELW01000245.1, read on the forward strand.
GCCATGGCTCAGGGGCCCGGGGAGCAGTGGGGAAACTGGTGCCTTGTTCAAGCGCACCACAGTTGTGGTTGTTGAAGATGGAGAGCAATAGTTTCATCATCATGCACACCTCCTTCACCTCGGTGGATCTGGGCACCGAACCGGCGACCTTACAATCACAAGTCGATCTCCTTATCCACCGGACCACAATAATTCTTCACCGATAATCAAAAGTAAACTGAGTACAAGAAATTGACATCTGAAAAGCCTCTGTTTTAAAGTTCATTCAACAGCTTTTGTTGGTCATTGAGTGTCATACAAATGTTTGTCCCACTGAGACACATTAGAGGCAAAAGCTACTTGACATCACCTGAAAAGTGCCTATTTTATTTTGAAACCATGAAAATTAGATTAGAAGTGACTCCTAACTGGCCTTAAACAAAGACATTATGTTGGTTTGAGAAAACCAATATACTTTTCCAGCTTTTAAACATATCACTGTCATTCTCGTCAAAATTTCTGACGCTATCTCCTTCTAGAGACTTGAAGCTACTGACTTCAAACTGGTCTGACTCATCTTTCTGTAGCTATTAGGGTTGGGCGATGTCCTCTACTTTGGCATCGATGATGTCCAATGAGAAACATTGCCGATGGACAATGGTATGTATCATCTTTATGACGATGGTATTATCTTTTCTATTACGGGGATTGTTGTATTGTATAATTCATGAATAACTAAGTAATTATTTGAAGTCTGCCCGCTGGGTGTTTGTTATACCAATAACAATAACAAAACCATAACATAAATAAATATAAGTTAAACAGAAATTGCCACCTGTAAATCCCTTTGTATGCTGGACTCTGGCATGAACCAGTAATGCCGTCAAGGATTTTGGTTGGTAAAAAAAGGAGTACATTCACCTATCTAGCAAAACTTTGGCTTTAGACCGAATGAAAGAGAACAGCCATGAGACACATCTGAAGTGGTTTGGGGAGTAGAGCAGATTGAAGGCGAAATCAATAATGCCACTGTGAGGACGAGATGCTTGACCCAATATACGGATGGCATCACAATAAACTACTCAAGCTATAGACCTATGAAGCCAGTCCAAAATGCATCCTCCTTTTCCTTTTCCTAGAATCTCGAGGATACCTCACAACCATCCTTCATAGCTTCATATATCTCAGATGCTTTGTGAAGAACACGCTGGAAGTGCTCCGCCGTCCCATTAACCAACGATTGATGCAGCCTTTGGAGGATCCTCCAAAGCCGTAGCCTCTGGAGGCTGGGAAGGCCACGATCTCCGAAGAATCCAGAACCTAGATTGAGGCGTAGCTTCTCATGCTGGTACCACTAAAGGATTCTGGGAAATTTCTGTTCTGGGAAATGCTGGGATATTTTTCCATCGACTTAAAATGGGGTCAAACTTTGGTGAGCTGTAGCTCAAACTAAAAATTATGTAGAAACTTCAAACTCGCAACACTTAAGTAACTTATCAGTCTGAGCAATAACATGCTGCGCAAGGTACAAATGTTTTTAACCTTTGGGCTTTAGAGGGGGTCATTTGTCACTATTAGCTTAGCATTGCCATTGAAAATGAATGGAATAAAAAAACACAAGTATAAACACTGATAGATAACATAAGACTATGAGAACACTGAAGTTGACAGTGAACACTGAGAATTGTGGTGCACAAGTATTGATTAACAAGAATGCTGTGACAAACTGGAGACAAACAACAGCATAGGTGATAATGGAGGAACATGCAGACGTTAGCAATTAAGGGAATATAATTACACATAAATAGGAAACCAGAATATTGTGTTCACACCAGGAATTGCATCCAATTCCAGGATGGACACAAGAAAATCTCCATCCTCTTGCTTTTTCCACTGCATTATTTGTCCCACGGAACTTGTCCCAGATAATATGATAATATGTGCTTTGCTTTAATGTCCATGTGTAGAGCTGACTGGGTGCTTTGGAAATTAGTTTTGATGCTGACCTGAAGACTGGAAAAACTTATTTTGCACCTTTAACAAGCAACTGAGTTGGTTTAACTGAGTTGTTAATGTCTCCTGAAATGTCTGACACACTGCTCTATAATAAAAAAAATAGTAGCATTTTTAAAAGTAAGATTAATGATATATGAAGACTATGATATGAAACAGGAAATATGTTCTGGAAAAATTTGTAATCACTATAAAAATGACACCCTTTCATGTATTTGTACATTTAATCATTTTCATTTTGATAATATATGTATATTACTTAATGTCTCTAACAGCTGTTATTTTAATATTCTTTATCTAATCAATATTTTTCTCATTATTATACATACAACTGCAGACTTCTTAAGAACAGAGGTTCTTAAGTTATTCAGCTCCATATAATGTATTATATAATCACTGTTTCAGAATGGATTTTCAAAAAACATAGCGTCAACAGAAATAAGGCCACTAACCATGAGCAAACCTGCTAGTCCCTCTATGAGCACCAGACGCTTCAGGCATATGTATTATTAATGTAATAGCTTAAATGTTTGTTTATGTGTCTGTTTTACAGATCTGCCAGTTGCATGAGGGTTCTTGGAATATATATTCTCGTTTGTATCTGCAGCCTCCTTAGCAAAGATCATCCCAGAGTAACCATGGCAACAGCAGCATCCTTTGAGTGAGCATCATTCCCTTTTCATCTGTAAACATGATGGCTGTGGTATGTACTGAATGTACTCACAGTCTTCTTTAGATTTAATTGTGAATTACTGTGTGTAATTCAGTTGTCAGTTGACTTTAAAATGTGCAGTTTGTTAAATAACATCAAAGGCTACCTATGTGTATTTAAAGGGAAATCACATTTGGTTCAGGTGGGGAGACACTTCAAAATGTGAGTTCTAAAACATTTGAATCTGTGTTATATTGCAATTAGAGGGATCTGATGATTTTTGAGTCTAATGCATGAATAATGCAATAAAGTTGGATGCATTTTAAGTTGCACTCATGTCAAAACTTAGGACAACATTGGGTAAAAAATTAGGAAAAAAATGGTGGGTTAGACCATTCATTCATTCATCTTCATGTCGGCTTTCTTCCCTTTCGGGGTCGCCACAGCGGAATGAACCGCCAACTCTCTGGCATATGTTTTACGCAGCGGATGCCCTTCCAGCCGCAACCCATCGCTGGGAAATGGGTTAGACCAGTGCTTCTCAATTATTTTCTGTCATGCCCCCCTAAGAAGAAGAAGACTACTTGCGCTATAATTTTTATATAAATATAATTTGTCTATAAAATTGTTATAAGTACACCTCTGCATAACACTGCATCCTTATTGGCGTATAAATATTTTACATTTGTTAAATATTTTTTAATGATGTCACTTGAGGATCTGCTAAACTTCATGTCTACACTTCATCCTCATACTCTGTACTGTGTGCAAAGCGCTCATGCTCAGTGCAAACAAAACCCCTACACCACCAAGCGAATGCTCCCTGCACACACTCTGCCAATGAGAACACCACTGCCCCTATTGTAGTGGAGAGGTATTGCACTTTATTCTAGAACAGTAAAAAATCAAAATAGAAAAATTAGAAAGGATGTTCTCCCGAGGTCAAACGCGCACCCCTTGTTGGAGCCCCACTATTTGAGAAGCATGGGTTAGAAGCACATCACAGAGATCTGCTGGGTTAGAAAAAACACGGGGTACACTCTGAACCTGTCATCAATTCATCGCAGGGCCTCAACTCTTACATTCTCTTCTGATTTGTTTTAACCCTTTGTGGGTAAAACTGAGCAGTAGAAAGGGAGCCCAAACAAGAACAAGAATAACATGATAACTCCACTCAGAAAAACCCCAAGCTGCCATCGGATTGGCGTTGTAATTGAGAGACAACAGGACTCCACTGCACCATGGTGCTGAACTTCCCTAAAAAATGTAGCTGCATGATTTAACTTTTGGGGTCTTGTAAAGGTGTGCACAGCTAATAGTGATGTGTTGGTTTGAATTAAACCGCTCTATGAGCTAATCTGGGAGCCAAGGCATCTATTTCTCTGTCTCTGAAGAATCACAACTCAAGTTTTGATCAAATAGGTGTCATTTAAATGTAGTGAGTTCTATAAACCTTATTGCAGGTGGGAGGGGTGGGGTTCCAGCACAGAGGTACGGAGAGACATGAAACTCAAAACAGACCGGATTGATTAAATCTCGTGAGAGGGAAAGTGGGGTGGATATCAGAATTTTATAGAAAAAAGTGACAGTAACACTTGGGAATGTGAAAATCCACAAACACTAAGAGCAGGTAGTAGGCTCCAGAAATATTCTACAGGGGTCACATTAGCATTTGAGGTAAAAATCCTCTTGTAAAGCTGGTAGTAATGAATTAGTCATAGTCATAATTAACATTGGGTGAAAAAATGGAACGTTCCAAAATTTTTTTCTTTAGGGTTTAAAAAGAAAAGCCATGGAAGACTCAGGCCACATTAGATACCTGTACAGCAAAACATTAGGGGATTGTTTGTGTTTGCTGGGTTGTCAATTCAAATCTGTTGAATTGAATAATAATTAAATTACACTTTTAAACATGACCAAGCATCCCACTTATATTACAAACTAACAAACAGGCACATACATACATACATCTGTAGGATTAACAGTAAAATCAATTTAAAATGTATAATACGATAATAAAAATAACAGCCATTAATGACCCAAAATAGCACTGAAATGAATCAGAATGCCCAACACTAACAATTAAATGAATGTTTTTAATACTTCACTGGTTTTCTTCTGGTGTAGTCAAGAATTGCAATTGGAATTCAGTGTCAGGTTTCGGTGTGTACAGTAATATGCCCTACGTACACCAAAGTTTCTTTCAACTACACATCATCTCATTTATGCCTTTTCTATATAAGCATTTATAGGGTTGATCAACCCAATACAGCAAAAAGAGGACAGCCCCATTAGGTGCCTTTCTTCTGCGTGTTTCTACATCTCCTTAGTAAAAATGTGGAGGTGCAACACTTGTTCGAATGATGTCCCTCATGCATTTGGGAAATGCATGAGGGAAAAAAAAATTAAAGGGCCCATATTGTTTGAATATAATAATAATCTACTGACAGGTCAAGTTAAATTTTAGTTAACAAAAAAGGGTGGAAATGTGTTATATTCATGACTTAACCCTTGTGTGGTTTATTAACACATAATCCTACTGTTACTCAGGTCATTATGAAACATTCATTAGCTATCTGTTAACTGTTTGTGTCAGCTCATCTAAAGTGAGGACTATTTATGCTTTGTAAAGCATTAACAAATTTTCAATAGTTTATAAATCATTTATTAACATGTTAAAAAATTATCTCATGAATCACTTACAAATAATAACAAACTGATTTTTAAATAGCAAAAAGTGTTGTTTACAAATGATTAACTTATCCTCAATAAAGCATGAAATTATGTTATTGTAAACTATATGTGTTTTAATAAATCAGAAATAAAGCCTTTCAAATTATATTTATAAACTGCTTATACATGTGTAAAAACATAGTGGTCTGTAAGCTACTTGTTAACTATTTAATAATGCTTAGTAGATGATCAGTAGTTTGTAGTTATTGTAAACTGCTACCGAATCTCTTCAATGCAAAATTAAATGAACTGCACTGAAAAACCTCAAACTTGTGTTCTTTTGTTTCAGGTAAAGTTTTGCAGAGTGGATTTTGGAGAGCAATTTCAATACTAAAACAAAGGTGAAGCATCGTCCACAACGAGGACCTGATTTACAGAAACATTTAAAACAGTTTCAGTATCAATTGTTTTATTTATATTTTGGAATTCAGATGAAGGTTTTGAAATGCAAGAGAGAATGGAATAATGAAAAATACTGAAAACAGAACAGAGTCCATATCAGATCCAGTTCTTAAAATTTCAAACTTTGATGCCCATGAGTGCTGCAAAACAGCACTAAAAGCGAAGCATTACAATCGGCACCTTAGTGGCATCTCTGTGGGCATTCAAGACGCTGTTGAACAAAATCTTCTCATAGTTGCCATGATAGTGTGTAATGGCAGTTCGCTGGATGCTTGTATCCTTCCTGAAACTATGGAAATAGAAACACAAGAAGAAGATACTACTCCCATTATGCCCACCACTCTCAGGGTGGCACTAGCTGCCATAATGATCTTTATGATCACAATTGGTTTCCTTGGCAATGCTATCGTATGTCTGATCGTTTATCAGAAACCAGCCATGCGTTCAGCAATTAATCTTCTCCTGGCCACACTGGCTTTTTCAGATATCATGTTGTCACTCCTGTGTATGCCCTTCACCACAGTCACCCTGGCAACTACAGACTGGAGTTTTGGTGTTGGGTTCTGCCGCGTGTCAATCATGCTGTATTGGCTGTTTGTTCTCGAAGGCGTGTCTATTCTTTTGATCATTAGCGTAGATCGCTTCCTCATTATAGTTCAACGGCAGGACAAACTGACTCCGCATCGAGCGAAAATCCTTATCGCTGCATCATGGGCTCTGTCACTCTGCGTGTCAATACCATCCGTGGTTGGCTGGAGGACTTCTGGGATCAGTTCACAAGTTCCACAGTGCATTCTGGGATACAGCGAATCCCTTGCGGACAGAGGTTACACGGTTTTACTAGCGGTTGCAGTGTTTTTTGTCCCATTCAGTGTAATGATGTATTCCTATGTATGTATCCTTAATACGGTGCGACGAAATGCACTCCGCATCCACAATCACACCAGTGAAAGTACCGTCCCTATAAGTCATGTAAGCAAGTTGGGAATAAGTGGGCTACAGCGCCATCAAGTCAACGTAGACATGAGTTTCAAAACTAGGGCTTTCACCACCATCCTCATCCTCTTTATTGGATTCTCTGTGTGTTGGCTGCCGCATACGGTGGTGAGTCTTTTGGCAGTGTTCAGTAGACGCTTCTACCTCAGCCAGGCATTTTACCCAGTTAGTATCGGCGCACTGTGGTTGAGTTACTTGAAAGCTGTTTTCAACCCAGTGATATACTGCTGGAGAATACGAAAGTTTCGGGAAGCCTGTCTGGAGTTTATGCCCAAGACTCTCCATCTCTGTCCTAAAATTCCTGGGAGAAGCCATAGACGGATAAGGCCCAGCAACATCTACGTGTGTTCGAGTGAGACCCAGTCTTCAGTCTAGACCCTGTGATGATGGAAGGCACTTTTGCCAGCAAGAAAAGAACCGTATGGGTTTATCCTTCACAAACAGTTGAGGTTGAGGACTTACCTCCCATGAAAGAGTTGCTGGTTTAACTTCAGTGAAGAAGTTGATTGGTGCTATTCTCCAGTTTGGAGAGGTGTAGTGTTGAATGAAACAAGAGGAGATTCCATAGGTTTTAATACTTTATCTGATCCTTGTTCTTTCATCTAGTTTGAGTCTGTTACTAGTAAACCTTTCAAATGTCAACAACTCTATGAACTTTCCAGTTATCCAGTTGGTGTTAACGTTTGTTTGTGGAAGCCTCTTGCTTATTGCAAATATAACTTCTCCACCCTTTCATAAACCAGAAAATGTATTTTGTATTTATTCTTTAAACATGTTTCAGTTTAAACAGATCTAATTTTCACAAGGTAATCCTGATATTTGTTTTTCTGAAATATTTAGTTTGAAAAGTGATCATTTATCATTGTTAAAATTGTTATTGATCATCTTAAGAAGAAACAGTTGACTATTTTATATTATTGTAATAGAGGAGGGAAATTTTAAATTTGGCGGTTTTTACTGCAGTTCCAATTTTGAATGTAAAGAGAATAATGTTGGATACTGAATAAGCCAGCCTTTGTAGCCTAGAGGTTAGTGAAAGTGAAAAACAGCACAGCCGTTTAGTTGGTCAGAGTTGATTCCTTCAGTAGTAATCCATAATGTAAGCAATATTTTTACAAAAGACATAAATTAAATATAACAAGTATCACTACACTCCTAATATTAATAATTGTATCCACTTGTTTTTATATGCTATAAAAGATACACAAATGAGATTTGTCATGTGTCAACCATGACATTACAGACCATATTGAATTAAAACCACAGATCATGGTCCTTTTCAATTTATAACCTCTCACTCTTCCATTCTGTTCTATTATGGTAAAAAAAAAGGCCAGAATCTTAATACAAATTAAACAAGTTACCATGTGTTTTTTTTTGTACTGGGAAAAATCTTAAACTGTGAAGTGCGTATTTATAAGTACACACCACACAAAAAATAGTGTGTATTTGCTATAAATGTGTTGAGGTGCTTATTTTGATTCGACATGGATGTAACGAGGTAAGCAAGGGAACAAAGGTCTTACATGAGCACGCACCCAAAACTATAATATACTGTTAAATTCCTCATGACTTCACATACAAACCCTGAAATCATGCTTTTTTTTGCACAGGTCTTTGATGGTGCCAACTACTAAATGTTGATCAACAGGTAAATTGATATGTTCTGCCTCATGTCCCCTCATGAAAATACCAAAAAGAATGCAAGTGGTGAAATGGCAGTGATATCCATAAATGTGATTATAACTGAAATGCAGAAATGTCCAATAACAGTAAATAAACATTTTTTTGACCCTTTGATAAAGGTTCATTAATAATTTTGAGGTTTGTGACATAAGATGTAGTGATCAATAGTCAAAATTCTGTAAAAATTTGAGGATAAAAAATTTATCTTATACATTTTAATTTAAATTAGTGAACTTTTTTTGTTCTAAAAAATAATGTAAGGGTAGTAAATTTGCCCACAACTCCATTTAGTAACGATTTTGAAAATTCTATTCATAATTTTTTTTCTAAATATATGTAGAAATTAGATTTGTCACCAGAAATCAATCTATTTGCTGAAAAAAAATTATGGTCAAATTACTTCTTTTTCAATTCCCATTTCTGTTTATTGTATCCTTTTCACATGTTGAAAAATAACAAACGACAATTTTAAAGAGCCTACAAATTGTGACAAATTCAAAAAGTCAGCATTTACATCCAAGTTTAAATTAACCTGGGGTCTTATTTTTAAAAGACTATATAGAATTTTTCCTGACAGTTCATTTAAGAAAAATAAAATTTCCACAAAAGAAGATTTTTACATTTACCCTAAACGTGTGTGAATGTGTATTTAACTTGATTTCTGTTCAATGTGAGGCTTGTTTCGAGCTAAATTTCGAGCTAACAGGGATGCCACTATTACATGAAGACAAATGTATTTCAAGTGTAAAATAGGCCAAATTTCAAAGTGGAAAAGCTTCTAAAAAATGGAAATCAACAGCTGTCTGTATAGCAACATTTATTTGCACCATCATGTGTATGTTTATTATATGTGATAAGGATGTTATTTTTTTTCAGTGTTAAATTCTTTAAAGTCCTGTGTTTTGTAAATTCTGGAAATGTTACGTTTACTCATTATTAGGAATTGAATTCAAGACCATAAACATTAACCCCACATAAGTATAGCAGTAAAACAATATCATTTGAATATTTCAACGTTAAATATGCCACATTTTTGTTAGATCTAACACTTTTTTTGTATCATCGCTTTCTTCCACTTAAGCCAGTAATGAAGGCAGGTGTGTCCGGTTCTGCTACAAAAATAATTTAGGGTACGTGAAAACTGCATCTAAACTCATTTATCTTTTAACAATGTGAAACAGCCGTTAAAACAAAACATGTAGTATCCTTTTACATCATGACAATTACTTATACATGGAAGTGTATTTCTCTCTATAGTACACCGCATGTTATGTTGTAGAGTAAATTGTCACGAAAATAAAATTTTAACAGACCTTCATCAATTATGTCAAAGTTTTTTAGCATGTCATTACATTTTATCTCATGACTGAATTTTATTGATGTAAAATATTGCGCTGTGTTGAGCTTTTCTGCTCTTTTACTCCGTTCCTCAGTATGAATGGTCAATTCATGTAAAACATGTAAAACATTTTTGTATAAGCACCAGCATACTTTAATTAAAGACTTAAATATGCAGACTTGTATATGCATTGTTGTATCTGCAATGTTAAATATATATTTTTATTTTCAACATAGACACCAGTAGAGATAAACAATTAAAAAAACATTGGCAGACAGTGTAAGCAGGTTCTCATATTTAATTACAACCATTACAATCATGATTATGCCTTCACAGTGCTCACCCTAGAATGGTCACCGGTTTTTTAATTTGTGTTTTAAACATGATTTTATTCCGACATTGCATACTTATTTTTAAAACCATTGCTTGTAGCGCAGTCCTTCTAATAACAGTAAAAAAAGTTGATCGAAAATAAGAGTCTTTTTCCGGTCGTCCCCGGAAATGGAAGGACTTCAACATGGCGGCTCGCAGAATGGATTCATCGCGAAACTCGTCAAATGCTGGAGATGGTCCAAAAATCGATCTTCTGCTTGATCCAGAGCTTCTTTCTCAAGAGTATATTCGGCTCATATTACATGAGGTGAGCATAGCAAAACATATTAGAAATATCGCTTTGAGTGTTAACGTATTTTACTAATTTAAGATCTAACTTAACAACGGTGTCTTAGTGTCGTAACGTTAATGTTTTAAAGGCAGTTTATGGTGAAACTGAAGGTTTGGTAACTTTGCTTTGCACTTTAACAGAATAATCGAGTACGTTACGTCAAAAGACTGAACTGAAACAAGCGACATCAGTAATTTTGTATGGCACAAGCAGATTTTCTAATAGTAATTTAATAATATGTTTTGCAATGACGTTATTATTTTATATGTGTTATGTTAGCTCCCAAACTGTACGACTAACGTTGTGTTAACTGTTCCGTTTGATCTATATCTTCATGTTTTAAATCTCTTTTTCATTATTCGTAAACGCCATGGATCAACCACACAGAACCCCTAAAAACAGTAACGTTATTCTTAAACCTTGGAGCTCTCTAAACTGATTCGCTCAAATGTCTAGATAATTTTTACCTAATTTCTCTGTGGGACATTACACAATGCTTAAAATGGTCTGAACTTTACAGCAAGGGAATATTTTGTTGATGCTCCTTCAAATTAGCTTTTAGTTGACTCTGTATGCTGCTTTGGGTCTTTAGAGGAATATTGCTGTCGATGGCCATGAGGACCGTAACCGGCTCACAGAGCTGTACCTTCAGCATGTCCTTCCACTTCCTCAGAGAGATCTGCCACGTAGCCGATGGGGCCGAAGGATGGAGAAAAGTAGAGCATGCCAGAGTCAGCCCAGCAACACCAGCACCTCACACAGGTAACACTTAAGTTCTTAAACCTGATTTATACTTCTGTGTCAACTCAACAAAGTGCTCTCTGCTGAAGCTCCGTGTGCACTCATATGTAAACAAAGCATTCATAGTTGTGCTCTCCGTCTGCGCTGCCTACGCTCTGATCAATGCAGTTTTGATCAGAATACCAACTGTTAGCAAACCAAAACGCAACACAGATATGAATGAAAGACATGTTTTATTTACCTTATCATAGATCATTTTAAAATAACTCCTTGCATGTGGAAGCTTTGTCTCTAAATTATCAATATCAAAGCATAGCGTAAAGATCATGCTAACTTTTAGCTAGCTAAAGCTCAGCACTGATAACAAAGTAAGGTTATTTACTTCATTGCTAAAGATTTAATTCATAATCCAGCATTTAACACAGAGCGCAAGCCCTGAAAGGGAGAGGACTGTTCCGCTTACTCCAATCACAGAGCTTGTGGTCTCCTTAGGTCTACCAAGCCTTGATGCAGTTACAATTTTTGAGAGGCGCTCGTCAAGCTTCGCACAAGAGTCAGCCCAGGGGCAGTTCGTCGGGTTGACGTAGAAGTATAAATGATGCTTTACACATCATGCTTTGACTCTCTGCACTAGATAGGGATCGATACTTCTATTAAACCAAATTCAAAAAACAAATGTGGAGGTTTATTGTGCAAAAATGACATCTATTCGAAGACATGGCCAAAGCATGATATGTTGCATTAAAATATAGTAATAACAATGTCTTCAAGTTATGTAGCGCTTTTCTAGACTCTCAAAAGATTCTTTACAATTATCAGATTGTTATTCATTCATTGCACATTCACACACTGGTTATAGGCTGAAGAGTGCTTCAAGTATGTGTATTCAAGTATTCATTTATGTGTCATCACCACCACCTCGCACATCAGAACAATATCTAGTTTCATCGGTCAAGCGTGGAGCTTCGCCTTGCAAAAGACCAGCTTGATATAGCAGAAGCTAATTTTATTCTCATTTCGCTCAGATCTGTGTGGCTGCGCCCACCAGGTGAAGATTCGCTCTCAAATTCACCCCAATGTGGCCTTACCTGTAATTTAGTGACTTTAAATGAAAACCTTTTTTGCTGTCAAAGTTTGAATGATATATATATATATATATATATATATATATATATATATATATATATATATATATATATATATATATTTATTTATTTTTTTTTTTTTATGTAAAATGCACCCCCACATCATGGTAACTAATATTTGTAATGTATGGGTAGCTTATAAAACACACCATTTTGTCAACATGGTTTAAATAACCATAAAATACATTATCTTTATCCAACCAAAAGAAACGTTTTAATTGTAATTTAAAAGTTTGTGAAAATACTTGAATAAAATACAAAATTGATACAAAATAAAAATATAACTTTAAAAAACTCTTATACACTAAATATTTCAAGCAATATATCACCAATGATATATTATTTTTATCATGGTATTACAATGTTATATATATCATTAGATATATTATTAGCAGTATCATAAACGTCTATATAGTAATGATGGCCAATTTTAAACAAAAGTCTTAAAAACGTTTCTGAATCTTGTTGGCAACAGTGTCCTGAGGAAAGTAAGTAAAAGGAAAAGTTATGCTAAGATAAATGTAGTCCATATCACTATCATAATCCCTAATAACTATTTAAAATTCATGCAATTGCAAAATTTAAGAGCGTAGAGGTCCCCAGATTTTTTTTTTATTATAATTTTTTTTGCTTGGGGTTACTCCTAAAGGCTGTGAAAAGAAGTGAAAATCATGGTTAGGTTGGCGGTAGTCTGAGAAAATCTACAAAATTGCCCAAAAACATAGTCATGGTAAGGGTTGCCAGAAATTGAGAAAACATTTGGAAATCTTAAAAAAAAAATTGCGTACAAATGTTTAGATCATTCTCTTACATTAATCCTTGTTTTGTTTCAGTTTGGATGGTAGCAGGAAGAGGCCGTTGATTGTGTTTGATGGAAGCTCTACTAATACAGGCAGCATCAAACTGAAGAAACCTGAACTCTCAGCTGCACACATCTCAACAGATCGACTAAAACCACCAGTCTCAAGCATCAATCTCACGAACCCCATACGCAAGCTCTCTGGGACTCCCACAAACGGCTCTGATAGGACCTCTGTGTCCTCACCAGTAGGTAGATCTAAGAGAACACACAATCCTGTCATTTTTACAGAGCACTCCAATAATGCCACATCCAAGCTAAAACGAACATCCCCCAGCGATTCGGAAATTAACAGTAATGTGAGTATATAAAAAATGTACTGTTTGCAGATGAGATGTGTTTTTTTTTAACTGTGTTATGTTTGCAGAAGGACATAAAGTCACCTGAAGTGAAAAAAAAAATCCAACACATCACATGGCCATAGTCTCAAATATACATCAGACCTGAGTGTGTAGAGATGAAGTTGAACTTTGACGAGGGCTTCCTGCCACACACCTCGTGGAACAAAAGAGCTGCAGAGAAACTCCTAGCAGTTTTATGTTAGGCTGATCAAATTTTGTCATCTAATGAAACATGTCAATGGGAAACAGACTTGTTCTTGGTCCCTAATAGATACTGTGTGATGTGTTTATTTTAAATTGAATAGGATTTTTTTGCATTAACAGGATGTGCTTTTACTGAATAGTGTGTCTGGGTTAAGAAATGCCTGAAATATTTGAAAGCTGATTGTGGTTTAAAATGAGGAAGGTAATTGCTTATATATATTTTTATTATTATTTATTGCCTTCATAGGGGTAAATGAAATGTGACCGCATGTGGCACACGTTGATGTATTTAGGCAGACAGGAAGATGATGATTCTCATGCCAGTGTTTTGTAATGATTTAAAAGGGCGTTTTTATTAAATGTTGCATGGAGCTCTCCTCAGCAAAGCCAGATGAAATAAATGATAGTGAGCGTTTAACCTGTTTGTGTTTTTGTCCTAAATGATGCCTGATGTTTCATTAACCATAATTGGTAGCAGGGTAGATTCAGGGTGTCTGCGGGGTCTTAAATGTCTAATATTTAATAGCCCAAACTTTAGACCTTAAGTAGTCTTAAATTCACTGCTCTAGATCAAATTTTTCTGATGTCCATGTAAAATTCATCCTATGTTTTTTTTTTTTTTTTTTTTGGGTTAGTCCTAAATACTAAAAAAGGTGAAAATGATGGTTAGGTTTACTGTAGTCTGGGAAAATGTGCAAAATTCCTCCAAAACATAGTCATGATGAGGGTTGCCACAAATTGAGAAAACATTTGGAAATCTTTAAAAAAAAATTAAGTGTTGTTTAGCGGTGTCATAATTTGAGCAAAGGCTCATGTATACAAAGTCTTAAAAGTGATGGTTGGGGTTGCCAGATATTGACTGAAAAATTGTCAACATTGAATTTGATGAATTTCAATTTTGGTGATTAAACTTTTCAACAAAACAATGTCTTAACATCAGGGATGCACAGATACTGACACTCGTTCAGACTCGATCATTAGTCTCGAGCGAGTCCAATAATGCTATACTGCCAAGAAAACAACAAAAGAAGACCAATCTATACTTGTGCATCTATCGCCTGAGTCTTGTGTAGTCTATCGCCTGCCACACACATCTGAAATGTTAACTGTGTCATGGTTTACTCATGCTTTATGGACTAAACTTGTGCAGACCGAGTGCTTTCAGTCTCTTTCTCAGCTTGTGCCCCATTTTATACACATGACAATGGATTAAAACTCTGGCGATGTTTTCAGGTAAAGAAAAATGTACAGATTAGAACCGGTGTTCTATCGGATTTTCCTGCCTCGTAATTTTTTCCTGCCTTTTTCCTAGTGATGGACAAGTCTGTTGGTTTTCCCTACCCCATCGAAATCTGCATTCTGCTGCATATATTGATGTATGACGATAAATGATTTTGGTCTTTCAGTCATTTTGGTTAAACTGGGATGTTTTGGTTTAGCACACAGACAAAACAGCATGTTTAAAAATGCTGTTTGTGGGATTTAAATAAAAAATAAGACAGTCAGACTGATCAATAACTCAAAAAGAGACTTTAGCATGATGTTGTAGTGAAAAAAGCCAGTGAGATATATCTACTCTAATTAAACACTCAATCAGAGAGACTTTAGCGTGACCCGTGGTGTCACTACATGTGCGCTGCATGTTATGTCAAAGGGCCCTTATTATGCCCTTATATATCACTTAAAATCAATGTTTGAGCCCTGTACACTAGCGCTGCACTCTTAGTAACTTTCAAAATGCAATAATTTAAAATGCTGATTACAGTGGACCCTCCCACAGACATGTTTTCCGCACCCCCTGACCAGCGCATCATGTTAGTCTGGATTGAGCAAAAACAAACACAAGTGGTGCTTTAAACACATGTTATTGTTTTAAAACATAATCAACAGACAACTTTATATGTGTGAACCAGAGTACTTTTTTTTTGTTATGTATACAATTCCACATGTGATAGTTTTGATTCCTTCAGTGTGAATCTATTTTTCTAATGAAAATAAAGAAAACTTTTTGAATGAGAAAGTGTGTCCAAACTTTTGGTCTGTTTATAAAAGAATGAATATATGGTGCAAGATGAGAGCTTCAGACACTCTTACATCGATCTTTAGTTAACCAGTTAGTCTAACAGTGTAGGATGGCTAAAAGGCAAACTTTCTTTGATTACGCATGGTAAGTGCCACTCAGCGTGAAACGCATGATCTTCAAATGATCTCGATACATGCATCAGTACCCACATCCGTAAGAAATAATTTCTAAAATCCCATAATGGTTATACAGCATAAACATTTATTAGACATTTTAATAATGAAGACTAACTGAAAGGTAACTGTTAGGTAACAGGTAATTTTTTTTTAATTGTTCATTACTATGACAATTGGATGTCAATGTAAATATGTTTTTAATCAGTATTATTATGGTTATGTTTGAAGACTTTCTTTTATTATGTTTTCATAGTTTTTTTATTTATTCAATGTATACGTTTAAGGATTGAAGAAACCTAGTTTATTTTTCTCTGGTTTTCCATGTTATTTTAAAATGTTAGTGTTGTTTCTGTGTGGCTCGGAATGAATTAGGCGTTTTACATGTAAAACTTTCTTCCATATTTGAAAGATCCAGCCTACGAAGGCCACTCCGGCACAGACTATCTCAAGGTATCAATGAATCTTCTGCCAACTGCTGACTTTCTTTTGTAGTATCTTAAAACAGACATCTTTCTGGATGACAGCAAATCAGATGAGTGTATGGTCTGAAACTGGCAGACAGCAGGGACTTTTGCACAATTTCTTTTGAGGTGCTCACATTTTAAAGAGAAAGTTGTTATTGAGGATGTTTTACAGTGTAAAGTATCTACCATATATTGCAACACTATCATTTATTTTGTGTCTGCTCAATATTTACAAGAAATGTGAGGGCTGTTCTCAATTCTGTGTGGTATTATACAGTAATATTTATTATATTTGAAAAATGGTCAGTTAATAACTTTGGAAGACACTTGAACAAGTTTTAAATAAAGCACACCAAAGAAGTTTATGAGAATGAGTGACGTTACTCCCCTAATTATGTCTCCTATATGCTCATTTTATCTTCACACCATTGTTCTTTTTACTTTCCATCTCAGGCTTGTCTAATCTCAAAGAAGTTCCACTTTGTCCTCTTCACCTCTCGTCAGCGCACACTGTCCATATCAGCATAGTTTTTCCTCACTCATCTCTCACTCTTGAGATACTCTATTTTCTGCTGTCAAACACTCCAGTAAACCTATCAAAGGTCCTTGCTTTCAAAGCAGTCTCTTTCTATGCAGAGTCCATTTTGTAACCGCGGTGCGAAACCATCTCTTGTAGATTGGACAATGTTTCTCATCCATTAAATTGTAGAAACTTGAAAAAATAAAAACACCCACATGAGGATGACTTTTGCTTGGGTGTAGGATTTGTCTCTAACGTTACTACCCATTGATTAAGCCTTACTAAGTTGTTTTTGTAAACCCTTTTTTTGCAATAATATTGTCTCTTATTTGAACTGTACTTAACTATAGCTTAAAAGTGCTTATACGCTGTGGCTATACTGGAGTCGTATTTTAATGTTGCTTATTATGGTGGTACTTGGAGTGCCACATTTTCTGAGGTGGTACTTGGTGGAAAAAGTTGGACAACCACTGTTCTAAAGGCTTCTGAGATGAGGACTCTTAATATACCTTTACTCAGTGGCTTGATAGGACTTTTTTTCCATAACATTTTAGTTTGCTGTTAGTCAGTCAGCCAGCAGAGCTAAGTTGCTGTTCTTTAGCGTACTCCTATTTCTCCTCTTAGAAAGATCTGGAAGGTTTTGTCCATTCATATTGAGAGTTTCCTGTGAATATTTGAGAGGCATTCTCAGTAATTGAACTGCAAGTGAGTTATGCTTGATCACTCTGTTTTCTGATTAAGTAATACCTTAGTTATGCCTTTAATTTCTGTTTATTAGTTTAAGATTGTTACATTTATGCTTAACATAATGCAATTAGCCTATTCCTTGTATTCAGATCTATATCGAGATATATATCTCTGTGTGTGTGTGTTTGTGTGTGTAAAATCTTTTAAACTTTTTGTGCAGCACTCTGGTCAACTCTAGCACTCTGGTCCAACTCCAAATGCTACTGATCAATTTAAAGGTGAATGGTACCAATATGGTCGTTGTCACTAAATATATTATATCAATGCTACATCTTGAGTGTTTGAGCAGTGCTTTCCATAGACTTTGTTTTTGAATAGTTATACTTTTTAAGTTTACAATCACAGACAATTCCTTTGTAAAATCATAATGAATCCTGAACTGTTCATAATCATGTTGAACACAACAATTCAGCTTCAAGAAAATACATTAAAAAGTCATGCTTTTGAATGAAATGTAAGGTTTATTTTTCCTCATTCAGCGTAAATGTTTAGAATAAATGTATTTTGTTATGTTAATGCAAGCTCAAAAAGGAAACAAATTGAATGCATTATTAAATGCATTCATTGCTCACACAATGTCATGCTTTGCCTTTGCTTTGTGTAACATTTGAAAACTTATTGCAGCTTAACATCATTCTGTGTCTGTTCAGATGTCTTTGCCACACTCAGGACACAGGATGTCATCTCGGTCGGTGAGGAATCCTCTGCCCACCAGAGACACTGAGCACTTCTTACAGTTGAAGCAGTCGTTGTGCCACTGGCGCTCCTCAAACGAGATGTACTTACTTCCACCGAGCCCTATGCATGATCAAGAACATATAAGGATTAGATGAAAGGAAAAGAATTTTCTGTTAGCATATGTTGTGCAGAGCATACCACTGATGGGAGTGGTGCACGAGGCACATTTCTTGGCATACAGGTTGCAGAAGCAGTTTAGGCAGTAGGCAAAGTCATCACGAGAGGTGAATCGCTGGCCAGAAAGCTGCTGCTTACAGCCGGTGCACAGGAAACAGTCCTTGTGCCAAGGCTGATCATGGTACGTCACCCCACCTGTGGTGATAGGCTAAAGAAAACAGATATTTAGTGCAAACCCACATTACACCTAATTGCTTAGGTCTTTAGCTGTGAAAATACATAAGACATGCTGGCTTTGCCAAACAATTCCAAACTGGAAGACAATGATACAGATGTAGTTCTCAGAATAAATGTAATATGTTTTGAATGGTTACAAAAAGTCTTAGGAGGTAATAATGTTTGCGGTTACCAACTTACTTAAACAAATTTCCTGAAAGCCTGGTGTGATTGATGAAATATGCACATTATCCCAAACACAGGGAGTTCTGGTTTTAATCTATTTCAAATATCATCTTACCATTCTGAATGATTAAGATGCTTCACGAGTCTGGCTTGACAATACAAGCTCAAACAACAACCTAAGGGTTATTGCACACTAGAGTTGAGTTACAAGGTGTTGCGATTAATATAAGGTGTGAAAGGTATAAATATAGTGAAGTGAAAGTGAGCAGTTGGCCAGATATGGAGTGACCCATACCTGGAATTTGTGCTCTGCATTTAACCCATCCCAGTGAACAAACACACCATGAACACACACCCGGAGCAGTGGCAGCCATGGCTGTGGCGCCTGGGCAGTAGTCGGGAAACTGGTGCCTAGCGCAAGAGTTCCACAGCTGAGGTTGTTGAAGAGGAAACACTCGGAGAGCAAATGTTCCATCACTCAGACCACCTTCAACTCAAACCTGCAACCTTTTGATCGCAAGTCGATCTCCTTATTCACCAGACCACAAATATCCCTGGTAGTAGACAGAGGTGATAGTAGAGCAGGTCCATCCAGGTAAGTACTGGTCCACCAGGCATCTCCAGGGAGTGTATTGTAGGAAATGCTGCAGGTAGAATTCAAACAGGAACTGGAGGGAGCAGGTAATGGTAAGTTGTTATCCTGAAGGGTTAGCGGGATATGAATACAGTCAGGGTAAAAAAAGAACCCTCCTTGAGGAACAGGGAAGTCCTTGGTGACCTTCAAGGAGATAGGTAGATGATGAACCAGTATGGGTTGAGTATTTAAGGAATCTGGTGGCTCTGCTCAAGTAAGGGTAGAAACAGGTGAGTATCCAGGTGAAACTTAATTATAAAAGAGAATCTAAGAGCTGAGGAAGTACACAGGAAAGCATCCAAAGGAGATTCTATCACAGAGAAGATGATGGAGTAAATAGGAGAGTTACTGGAAATATCATGACAACAGGAGAGACTTCAAGGTAAGTTCTCCAAACTTAGCCAGCGAACAAGTAAAGCTAAGAAACGTTGAAATACCAGAGTGATGTGAGTAGTCCAGGAAGAGACTTCAATGTGGGACAGAAAATGAAAGGAGATAGAGTTCCTTTTTACAGGAGTAACTGCTGCTGTATCGTTGATGGAATAATGAGTCACAAGTGAGGAAATGGTTGATTTAAGAGTGCTTTTCTCTGAGCAGCAGGAACTGTTCACAAGCATATTAACGGCCTCTGAGAAAAACCCTTCCCATTGCTCTCTGTGTCTCGGAGAGGCTTCAAGAGCTCATGCTCAGATGAAACCATTATCCATAGAGACGTGCTGAACCTGAGCTTAGCTAAATCTAAAAGGAATTATTAGAACGGCAGTTTTTTTCAGCCTGCACACAGTGTTCCCCTTCTTCTTGTTGTAATGTTTTTTTTAATTACATAAATGTACATTTGACTTTTAAATATCTGAATTAATGTGGTGACAAAAGTCACAAGATTCACAATCTTGTGGTTTGCTGTCTGCATTCGAGTATTTCATTTATTTCAAGTTTTAATTAAAAAAATACAACATAAACAAAAAAAAAACTGAGTCGGTAGAGGTGTCTAGCTTAAAAAAGGGATATCTTAAATAAGTTATCACTTTCATTTTGTGTGTCATCCAACCATTGTTTTTAAATGCATTATTTTTTTATTTTTAACATAACATGTTTCGTATTGTATTCTTGTATGTGTAATTAATTACAGCTTAAAAGTTTGTATAACAATATCATCTTCCCCATTACATGGTATTTATGCAAATTAGGCCACCATCTTGTGGAGCAGCCAATAGCGACTTCTTTTCCAGAGGAGTTGGCATCACAATGATCTTTGGTTGCAGTTTTGTGAACTCAGTTTCTCCCATATCTAGCCATTCTTAATTATTTATTATGTTACAAGGATGGTGAGCTATGCCAACTAAGCTCCAGAATAACAATCAGAAACAATTAGTTTTATCCAATCTATGGTGTATACAGACATTATCCTTGATATTTCACCATCAAAGACATTCTGCAGTCAAGTGAAAGGAACGTTTCTTTTAGCAAATTACTCTACAGCACCTTCTTGCAATGAATGCACTGCATCGCAAACTGCTTCTCATAGCAGGGCACACAGTAGTTCTGGTTGTCTTTGGGGATAAAGCTCTTGGTGCCAATGGGCTGCTGGCAGCGCTGGCAGATAAAACAGGTCTCATGCCAGCTGTTTCCTTTATGCTCCATCTTCCTGGAGCCTGAGGGAGAGCAAAAGACCCATATTAATCCCAAGAAATCTTACTTGTAAATTATCTTCCTTGTGATATCAAACTCAATATACTCAAATAGATGACAGTTATGTTTGAATCGCTCGTTTTCACCCAACATACCAAGCTTAATTTGGGATTATTACACTTACGTGGTCGAACTTGTCTTTCACAATTTCTGAATGAATATTTATCACCAGTATTGTGAGCATTGTGAGTTTATATTGCTCGAATGTGGTTACAAGTGAGCATATTTTCTTTTAATAAATTGACTTGAATTGGAGCAGTTTTCATTTCAATGGAATGAATGTCACTTTGGATGAAATACAGTATTATGCTTTTTGGAAGAGTTGATTAGTGAAAGAAGTTGTAGGTAAAGGTCCTGTATCGTGCCTTTTTCAATGCATTCAGTGTGTGTGTGTGTGTGCGCGTGCGTGTACATGCGTGTGCGTGCATGTGTGATAGGCCAATTATAAATGTGGAAGATTATCTTACCAGGCATTATGGTCTTCTTGCACTGGTGACATTTGGATGAGTACTCATTGGAGTAGCACTCAGTGCAGAGCAGCTGCTCATCCTTAGTGGAGAAAGGCTTATCCACTAGAGAGCGCTTGCATTGAAAGCAATGGAAACACTCTTCATGCCAGTGGCGGTCTTTGTATGAGAGATCCTATAACATGAAAGACACAAAATCTTTCACAATACTCTAACACTCATTGTTAATATAACATCTAAATGCTC
This sequence comes from Danionella dracula, assembly GCA_900490495.1. Lineage (NCBI taxonomy): Eukaryota > Metazoa > Chordata > Actinopteri > Cypriniformes > Danionidae > Danionella > Danionella dracula. The sequence goes on from UELW01000245.1 coordinate 9,079,170, forward strand.
TTAATCAAAAAGGTTTCTTAGTGTAGTGGTGCTATGTGAAATGTAGCCAGACTTTCGGGAAAAGTCTGGTATGTTTGGCAGCTTTTTTTGGCCAAGAAGCCATTTGTTAGACAGATCAAACAAACAATACCATTTCACTTAACGTAGCGTCATTTTTTCCAGGCGTGGAAATGTCACAACAAAAATTGACCAACAAGCATCAAGTTTAATGTTTTTTCAATGGTTAACTGTTCTTCATAAGCATTCATTCTCAGTACACATGTTAGCGCTTTGTCTCAGTCATTTGACTGATAAATTCAATTAAACCAATCAGATTACAGTTTGTTTATTATACTGTTAAATCATACACTCTCCATAGATTTATATTCACGGTTACTTTACTCTCATTCACCTTGCTACACTGTATTCATGTGTTTGAGTTGGATTTATCTGGTTGAAGTGCATATCGATAGTTACCCTACTGTTGCAGCCAATGGGTTTCTTGCACTCCTCGCAGCTGTTGGAGTACAGGCTCTCATAGCACTTGACACAGTATGGGTTTTCCTCACGGAGCACATACTTCTTCCCAAACAGGGACTCCTTGCAGTAGTGGCAGTCATAACGCTCTGTCATGTTTACTTCTGCCACTCAGACCTGTGTTTGACAAAAAGACAGGATGCACAGCTGTTCAGAAATCTGAGGAAGGTCGGTGTCAAACTTATACAGAAGGTAAATGCAGAACAAATGTATATGCAGAATTAAACTCTACCAGTCTTGCTCCCGCCTTACCAGTGAAATGGGCCCTTGCGTGAATTCTAGTTTTTTTCTCTCATCCACATGATTGGGACTTTGTTTGATTGCCAAGGAATGAGTATCAGCCCATTTTCTCACATTACTGTATCAATGAAGTGTATTTCTGATCCATTGTATTGATGACCTCAGACTACATTTGACTTATCATTTGGATTGCTTTCCCATTCTCTGTTTCATAGACTAAATTCTGTTGTCTAATTGGAATACCATAAACGATTCCCAAAAGGCTTGTTGTTTACTTGGATTACTGTGTTTGGAGCTTGTATTAACAATAGCCTGGGGTACCATGAAAAGTTTATGTCTGACCGAAATTTTGGCTGTTGGCTGGATTAAAGTGAATATGTGCTGTTTGTCTTGACTTTTGTCTCATTTCTGGATTGCTGTTAACCCTTGATTCCTGAATTCCTCACCCTATGTATATATATATATATATATATATATATATATATATATATATATATATATATATATATATATATTTTTTTTTTTTTTTTTTTTTTTTTTTTACAGCAAATGGTTGGTCATGAGTGGCTTTTGCCTGTCTTACCGTGAACTCTTGAAGACTAAAGCAAATCTTTAAGCTATTGTCTAGAATTCAGTAAATGTTTGCTGTTTGCCTTGAATTCTGCCAGTTGCCTGGACTACTCAGAACACCTGCTGCCTGACCCATATTTTGGCTGTTGCTAGAATTGAAGTAAACGTTTAATATTAACTGCAGATTGCCTGGATTTCTACTGAAACAAACATTTGTAGCATGGTAGGCTTGGTTAAAGTCTAACGTCGAACCAATCGTCACCAAGCAGATGAGTTTAAGACGAGGAGAATCTATGGCACTCAGGGTTCTTGAGCCAAAAACAGCTGTTTGGCATGGCAAGTTTGGCCAGTAAACAAGGTAAGCCTTCTTTGTGTGCATTAGTCCTATATTACAATCATGTGCATAGCGAGTAGGTCCTGATGGAGATGGTTACTTGGGAGACCATACGATTCGGATGTTTGTGTGTAAATGTGGTCAAGGTATGTGCCATGTTGGATTGTGTAATATTTTGTATTAATATATAACATTAGGGCATCTCGTCCTGTGTGTCTGTTTATAAGTAATATGAATTGATCAAGATGATTAATAATGTGTACAAATTACTTTTCTTGGTGTGTGCATGATGTGAATCAGTATTTTTTTCTATTATTTGAATGACAGATATTTAATGTTTTGTTTGTTCATAGGTGGTTGGGGACATAGTTGGTGATCTCTTACCCTTTAAATGATTTAATTAATATTTCTTTGGACTGCTCCCAGTGTAAAGACAAAACTTTTTTTCTCTAGCCAGTTAAACGTGCATTAGCGCAGCCGCTTAAGTGACAACTGGCTAGTGTGGTTTTCTTTCTTTTCCCTTTCTGTTTTTTTATTTTTTGTATGTACATCTGTTGTCAACCTTAGTACTGGGAAGGGGACTAACAGCTCCAATCTTGGAATTAATCCAATCCTAGGAGGGATACAGTTTTTGTTGTGTGTTGTGTTTTTCACAAGGAATGTATTGATGTAGTTTTCAAATTCAAACTTGAGATCGTAGTGGTTGGTTAGTGTGCGACCTCTTCCTGGTTTGCAGTTGTTCATTACGTATACCCTTGATTTTATGGAATGCTGCCCCTCTTTTAGAATTGGAAAATGTATGCATTTTAAACCTGCCTTATTTGTGAAATAAAACAATATAATTTTATACTGCAAATGGTTCCTGTGTTGTTGCTGGGTGGGACTGCTACACATTAAACTATTAAAGACAGAAGCAAATCTTTGGTTGTTTGCTAGTATAATCTTGCTAGATTTCAATGATTGTTTGCTGTTTGTCTTGACTTTTGCCTGTTTTCTCTTTTTGCCAGACTCAAATCTCGACTATTGCTTGGATTACAGGGAATGTTTGGTCATTAATGCAGATTTCTTGGATTATCATAAACTCTTGATTCACGAGTGCGCACTTCCAGAGGACCGCCCAAAGCTAGCAGTTTAATTGGCTGCATGTGCTACTCCCGAAACATTGTCGTCAACATCCCTTCATGAGTGCCACCTTGCGTAAATTAAGCCTTGGATGCACAGCAGACTTGGCATGTATAAACCCATACCAGACAAGCTGTCTGAGGAAAGCGGCCGAAGACCCCAAAATTAGCCGGAGAAAACAGCAGCCAGATGGGTAGAACAGTATTGGCAGACGGCATCTTAAAATGGAGAACAAGACTCTTGCCAGGAAAGTTTGAGTGAGGCTCTCACAAAGTCTGAACTTTAACACTACTGAACTTAGCTTGAGCTAAGCTACAGGTAAAGGACTTTTTATGAAGGAAAGGGAGGTAGAATACTTTGAGGGGCCTCAATGTCCAAACTCGGGGCGGTTTTTGGTGGGAGGGCTCCTCCTCCGCTGAGGGACCAAGTAGGAAAAGAGCCTAGAGGTGTACTTGAAGGAAAAGGCTTCATTGATCGACGGAGACGGACCTTCTCTGAAGACAAGCCAAAGCTGGTGCAGACAGAGAAGGAGGAGAAGTTGGAAGGACTGGGATTACTCTGGAGAAGAATTATATTAGCACAAGAAGAGGTCTGCTTAATGACAGAAAATAGACCTGTCAGAAAATCTTAAGAATCCTTGAGTGAGACTCTCACAAAGTCGGAAACTTAGCTTTAATGAACTGAGCCTGTGCTTGCTATGGGAAAAGCCCGAAGGATAAAGACAGGGTTTTTGCTGTAGATCGTTAGAGGTACTGATCGATCTGAAGGTTCATATGGGAATATCTGAGGAGGATAATTGCATACGCTACTCAGAAACTTTATTGACAACATCCCTTTCTGAAGCAAATCTTGGTTATATCTGGTTAATTATATCTAGGTGTAGCCAATTAATAAAGTACTTTGTTTTAAATGATTATTTTCTAATATAACTTCCAAAAACTTGTTTGTTTTTGACGCAAGTTTTTTTTATTTTCATATACTGTAAATAGTTGTATTTGTTTTCTGAAAGTGACGTGGGTAAATGCGTGCTGCTTATGCGAGTGGGGTTGCGCAAGGGCTAATATATATATTTTAGGTGCACTTAAACTCCCACCTATATCCTGCACTTGCTGCTTATTGCACTTCTAGATAGACCTAAACTGCATTTCATTGCCTTGTACTTTTACATGTGTAATGACAATGAAGTTTTTATCTAATTTATATTTAATTTAATCTAATCTAATTTCTTTGATTCACATGATTGAAGTTATTTACTTGCTAAAATACCACGCTCACAGTACAAACACTCTTCTGAGATGAAAACAGAACAAACAACCGTGAAAAAAAAGTGAAAACATCTGGTTGTAGCTAGTTTCAATAGACAATGTAGAAGAGCTTTATTTTTCTACGTGTCAGCGAGTGAATGGACACACACCTTCTCACACAGTATGATATAGAACATTTTACTATATAATGTAATATATGCTACAAATTGGGCTTTCCTAGTGTTACTCTCATAGTTTTACACAATGCGAGGAGAGAATGCTCTACTTTTTTTTCTACAGGTGGAAGTTTTTTGTGAAATATAAGAATTGCATTAAATAACTGCATAATAAAACATCCATGTTTCCTTCTGACCAAGAGAGAGGTTTTTGTTTCTAATGACAAATACAACCGTTTTAGGCATAAGAAACACATAGATAGATACATAAGTGTGAATAATCCTTTAGTGGGAGTTTTTGTTTCAGATCTGAACTTCATAAATAATATTTCATTATAAATTGGTGCCAGATTTTGCAACCCAAAAATCCAGAACCCCCACCATCAGCCTAATTCTTGGCATAGCCTTCGATCAATTAGAAACACTCAAAGCACTACAACTCTCCAGCTAAGCAGACTATTATCTCACTTCCATCTGTCAGTCATTACCTCTGCAACCGTACTCTGTTAAAAATCCTAAAACGTTTTTAAGCAATTAATTAAAACAGGTCATAATATTCTTACGCTGCCAATAAAAACAATCATAAGAATCACAAAACCAATAGTTAAATAAATAAGACAATACCAATAAATAATAAAAACAATTTTTTTGTTTTACATTTTTTTGCTATTTTTCCATCGGTGGAAACTTGCAAAACAAAATTTTTGAAAACACTTAACCTCTTTAAATGAAACATCAATGCAGGACAATCAAATATGTGTATCTCTGTTACCTCCCTGAAGCCTTAATTAAATAATATCAGACTTACGCATTTTCTCTTGAGTGTACTGATGCTGAGAGTGTGTGTGAGTTTCCTCAGGGGCCCCAGTTTCTGCGGCTTCCCAGAAGCCTGGTGTTTCCCGAGATGAGCGTCTCTTTCTGAGCCCTGGTCCAGCCCCAGTTCCAATACTTCGCCAAATCTCCCTCCACACTTTTACCATAAAAGGCAGCAGATGGAAAGCAGGAGAAGCAGCTCTCCTGCTCAAAATCCTTCTGTGAAAAATTCTTTGACTTGCAAACTCAGAGCTTGCCTCCCCCTCCTCTGCTTCCTGTTTGTCTTGCTCTGTTCTGCAGTCTCTCTTCTTCAGCCCTTCTCCATCCAATTTCCAAGTCACCTCAATCTTTTGTTACGTTACAGTTTGTCTTGCAATGCATCAACTCACCTTCAACTTCAGAGGCACTGACTGCTCAGTTAATCTGGCTGTCAGTAAAAAAAAGAACCATTTCCTTATTTGCCAAATAAAATAAGTAGAAAAACATATAGAACAACAAAACAACCTCAGTTGGGGGGAAAATATATATAAAATTAAATAAACCTCAAGCTACACTAACCATACAAACGCATTCACTCTCTAATACTTTGTCACTTTTTTGAGTACAAAAAAAAAAACAAGTACCTGAAAAGGTGTAATTGAAGACGATACAATGTAAGAGTGTTTAAGGTTTTGGGTCTGCTTAAAAAAATCTACTGATTAACACAGAGATGAAAAAAATGAAATAATTGTAATATTAATAAATCCAGGTTTTTGTTAAAGTTTCTTCAAGCCATCCCACTTTAGTTTTTCTTTTTATTCTTAAGGGAGAGATGTTTTTTTTTACTTTATATATTAATTAATACATTTAATTTTCTGTCTTGGCAAAAAAATCATGCTAAACTATATTATAAATATAAGCCATATTTATAGTGCAAGTTGCTAGATGACATCATCGTCTAATTTGCCTAAATACCAGGTGACATGAATTTAGCTTTTTTTCTTAAACAACACAATACTATTAGTTTATACTATAATTAATTACACAAGTTTAAGCATTGCTTGTTACATCGTTTCACATTCAAGTCCTCCATGCAAGCTGATTCGATGTCTGAACAGCCAATCAGAGTGCCCTTTTTCACTGATGGCCACAACAAGCAAGCCGCCGATTCCACATGTTGATACAAAGAAACTTCTGACAAGAGCAGACAAGCTCGGACGTATGGAACACAAGATACTGTTAAATACATCTTCATTTCATTTATTAGTAACATCATAATTATTCTCTATAATAAGTAGGATATTTTTTATTAGTAATAAAACTGTGAATTAAGGCTTATGATTAGTGAATTGTTTCTTCAGCATGAAATTGCAGTGCGTCGATAAGCATGTTGTTATCAGTGTTTCTCTGTTCAGAGCTCAATGAAGACCCTCGATTTTAAGAACCTCTTTGAGCATGACACTAAAGCACTAGGAGCCAATCAGAATCCACTTACAGGAAGCTTCCTGGGCGGAGATGGATATGTGGCTAGAGGAGAATGGAGCGCCATCTTTAAGCTTAGCCTCTGTGTGCAGATAGGAAGGGAGATGGCAGCGGCCGAAAGATCACTGATGTGCAATGTACAAATACTTAAGTAAAGAAAAATGAGATCGGAAAGCCTGTCATTTCTATTTAAAATGGTCTTTCAACTCATCAACACTGATGTCCACCAACTGTCTGACGATTCTCTCTGTCTGATCATCAGCATGGTGCCTCCCGGCTCTAACACCAGACCTTCTGAGGAGAGGACGGTCTGTTAGGAAGGGTGCTATGCCCTATCTATTAAATGGTAGGCACGGAAAAAGCTAGCCAGACTGTATAGAGAATATGCCAGCAAAATGCTATTTAGGAATTGCAATACCCTTCTCTAACATAAATACTTAACACATAACTATGAAAGCCATCAGAAGAAAACATTACACCTTTATCACAACTTTCTGTATTAGTGATGGGAAGTTCGGATCATTTCTCCGACTCGGATCTTTGATTCCCGTTCAGCAAAATGAACGAATCTTTTTTTGATTCATATCGTTCATTTTAGTAAAATACCAATAAAATGTTGTGTGTGTTTTTTCCCAAACACATTTAGTACTTACACAAACTCGAATCACACTACAAATAAGACAAAACTATAAGGCTTGAAGACAAAAAACATATTTTAATTAAGCCTACCTGGGTATTTTAGTCTGATTCAGCTCAGCTCTGATCTGTCTTTAGTTTAAAAATTTAGATTAAAGTCTCTTTCATTCGTCACATTTCTTCTCTCAGATGGTAACGAGTGCAGTCCGGCCACGGGGCCTTCTGTCATGTGAAGCTCCCTAATATTTACCAACACAATATGAGCCAGAAACCTACAAGATTTGTTCTTTTCCTTTTGTTCTTCTGTCACGTGACGCTCCTTAATATTAACCAAATGCAGTTTGAGCCAGAAACAGAAAAGATTAGTTTTTTCTCCGAGTCCTCCGGCTCCTTTCGTTCTTCTGTCACGTGACGCTCCCTAATATTAACCAAATGCAGTTTGAGCCGGAAACAGAAAAGATTAGTTCTTTCCCCGAGTCCTCCGGCTCCTTTTGTTCTTCTGTCACGTGACGCTCCCTAATATTAACCAAATGCAGTTTGACCGGAAACAGAAAAGATTAGTTCTTTTCCCCGAGTCCTCCGGCTCCTTTTGTTCTTCTGTCACGTGACGCTCCCTAATATTAACCAAATGCAGTTTGAGCCGGAAACAGAAAAGATTAGTTCTTTCCCCGAGTCCTCCGGCTCCTTTTGTTCTTCTGTCACGTGACGCTCCCTAATATTAACCAAATGCAGTTTGAGCCAGAAACAGAAAAGATTAGTTTTTTCTCCGAGTCCTCCGGCTCCTTTCGTTCTTCTGTCACGTGACGCTCCCTAATATTAACCAAATGCAGTTTGACCGGAAACAGAAAAGATTAGTTCTTTTCCCCGAGTCCTCCGGCTCCTTTTGTTCTTCTGTCACGTGACGCTCCCTAATATTAACCAAATGCAGTTTGAGCCAAAAACAGAAAAGATTAGTTCTTTCCCCGAGTCCTCCGGCTCCTTTCGTTCTTCTGTTACATGACGCTCCCTAATATTAACCAAATGCAGTTTGAGCCGGAAACAGAAAAGATTAGTTCTTTTCCCCGAGTCCTCCGGCTCCTTTTGTTCTTCTGTCACGTGACGCTCCCTAATATTAACCAAATGCAGTTTGAGCCAAAAACAGAAAAGATTAGTTCTTTCCCCGAGTCCTCCGGCTCCTTTCGTTCTTCTATTACATGACGCTCCCTAATATTAACCAAATGCAGTTTGAGACGGAAACAGAAAAGATTCGTTCTTTCCCCGAGTCCTCCGGCTCCTTTTGTTCTTCTGTCACGTGACGCTCCCTAATATTAACCAAATGCAGTTTGAACCGGAAACAGAAAAGATTCGTTCTTTCCCCGAGTCTTCCGGCTCCTTTTGTTCTTCTGTTACGTGATGGTCCCTAATATTAACCAAATGCAGTTTGAACCGGAAACAGAAAAGATTCGTTCTTTCCCCGAGTCCTCCGGCTCCTTTTGTTCTTCTGTTACGTGATGGTCCCTAATATTAACCAAATGCAGTTTGAGCCGGAAACAGAAAAGATTCGTTCTTTCCCCGAGTCCTCCGGCTCCTTTTGTTCTTCTGTCACGTGACGCTCCCTAATATTAACCAAATGCAGTTTGAACCGGAAACAGAAAAGATTCGTTCTTTCCCCGAGTCCTCCGGCTCCTTTTGTTCTTCTGTCATGTGACGCTCCCTAATATTAACCAAATGCAGTTTGAGCCGGAAACAGAAAAGATTCGTTCTTTCCCCGAGTCCTCCGGCTCCTTTTGTTCTTCTGTTACGTGATGGTCCCTAATATTAACCAAATGCAGTTTGAGCCAGAAACAGAAAAGATTCGTTCTTTCCCCAAGTCCTCCGGCTCCTTTTGTTCTTCTGTTACGTGATGGTCCCTAATATTAACCAAATGCAGTTTGAGCCGGAAACAGAAAAGATTCGTTCTTTCCCCAAGTCCACCAGCCTGCTTGATCTTCTCTGATCTCTAACAAGCTCTCCCCTCTTCACCATTTCTCTTTTTATAATCGTCAGCTGTGGATGGAGACATTTGCGAGCGCTATCATGTAAACATATCACACAATGCTAATTTAAAGAACAGCGGATGTCTGGAAGATAGTTGGAATGCTTTTAGATGACACTAAAAAGGGACGGCAGACAGCTGGATGAAAGACTAACCCTGCTGAGATTAAGTGTGTTGTGTTTGCACCCCAAACACAACCTTCACACCCCATCCTTGATCCAGAACAGTAGAGCCATGGAGAAGGTGAGAGCAGAGCCTGACCACACATGTTGGCTCAAAAAGTCCCGGCTGTTTGTCTTCTTTATTAATATATGTACTTTCAAAAATATTCTCATTTATTTTCATACGTGTGACAGTAATCTAAAAATTTTTGCATCTCTTTTTTATTTTTAGAGATTTGTCTTACATTTTAAGATCAATTTGTACTTTGAAAATATGTTATTTTGAATTATAATTACTATCTGTAGTTTTACATGATTAGAATCTATTTTCTTCTCATTCTGTTTTTAAACAATGCCATCAAATTTGATCAGTCCAAGAAAATATGAGTGCGTCAGACATATTTAGCAGTTTTTAAAAGTCTTTTATTATTTGATTTAATTACTCACCGTAGTTTTATTCACAAAATCTTTAAGGTATTCTTTTACATTTTGGTTCTACCATATTTAATCTAAAAACAATGAGAAGTTTTCCGTCCCTGTCCTTAAATCTAGGAACAATATTGCTCTGAGCATTTGCTTTGAACCACTGCTCTGTTTAATCTGGTCCAGGTTTTGTGTGTTAACAATGCAAACAAATCTACTGAAAATTAAAATTGCACTTGCTGTCAATAGTATGACAGTTTTAGTAAAAAAATAAAAAGAAAGAAAGAAAAATAAATAAACAAATCTCTTTTTTGGCTGTTGTTATGGTTTCAATGTGCCTGGTTCAGTCTAGCAGTAGCTTTACATTAAGTTCTGTTATGAAATTCAAACTATAGTTTAACTATATAAAAGTTACATTAACAGCAAAATATTTTAATATTTAAATATACTGTATTTGAAATATTATGCCTGAAAAAATGCTAATGTAACCCACCCTTCATTTTGGATTGAAAAGTTATATGCTCATAAATAGATTTTTTTATATGTCACAACATTTTTTAGACATTTTTCTTATAATTACACATAGACAAGGACAATCAAATAAATTCACGTAACTTTTGAAAAAAAAAAAATTTTAGAACACAACAAATGCACTGGCGACCTATTCAGGTTATATGCCCCACCTTTCACTTTAACACATGTAAGCAAGATAAATCATCAGAAATCCTATGAGAAAATTTTAATTTTGGACAATTTAAGACTCTGAAAAATTGAGATAATCTTATTCCCGGGAAGCAAACAAATAGTACAGAATAAGTAGCAATAATGATACGAGAGGCTCTGTTGGGGTAACAACCATAGATTACTTTACATTATGTTACAAAAAAATTTATTTTACATTTTACCTGAACACATACCATCATACAAAAAAGTCACTAATTTTACACAATTACATTTTTTCAGGTTTATAGTTTTGCTTTAACAAATATTAAATTATACAGTAAAAATCTATTTTCTGTCAGTAACGGTTTGGCAACATTGCTAGAGAATATACAGACTTTGATGTAAGTTTCAGGTTAGACAGATCTCCCAGAGAGAGCATCAGTGGTTCTTACCTGAGGAGAGAAGCTGCTGCTCAGTTTGACGTCTGCACTGACTGAGTGGGGAGACTGTAGTGCCTTGCTCTATGATCCCCTGATTCAATTACTCCACCTATCAGGACTTAATTGGAGTGGTAGGGTTAGTCCAGGAATTTTCTATCAGGAAGGGCTATAAATACAACACAGCAGCACGAAAAAGCCCCAACAGTGAAGATAAAGCACATCTGAGGAGTCACATACACTCATCTGCGTTTAGCTCTTCTGTCTGGTGGCCTTTTAAGGTTATGTGGCATCGTATGATAATTGTGAGATAACTGGGGGTCAGAGTAGAGAGGAAGGGGATCAGACTTTTAAAAGCATTAGGTTGATTGTATTCTATGTAACAAAGGAAAAACTTCAGAATTTCTAGGTAAATTTGGATGTACGAACATTTGTAGTTTTCTAGTTGCAAAAGCACACTCCAACACAAACAGCCTAAGGTGAGTTACCAAATTTGATAAAGACACACAATTACACACAGTGACAATAATCAATGGCACACAAAGGCATAGAGGTCCTGCAGCTTTTCTTATATGTTTTAATCAGAATCACGTTCAAGTGAGAGAATCAAGTCTGACATCTCTACTAGTCCAGTCTAAATTCTAAATCTGCATCTAAATGAAAAACTGTAATGCTACAGTTAACAATATGTAAACTATTCAGTATAAAATCTTTTATTTGTCTAAAACATTAGAAGTAATTTAGGACTCGCTCTATATGAAGGGCCTCTGACTTCACTCCAAGTCTTTTGTTATATTTCTAAAGAAGGAAATAAATAAAACAAATAGCAATAAAAACTAAATGACCAATTTAAAATGACAAAAATTGATTCTCAATTTTTTTTTCACATTTGTCACATCCATGAAGTGGAGTGGTTATACCTCTTCTTTCTTGTCTTCTTCTTTTTTTTCTTCTATGGCTGTATTCTCTGTATTCCTGTTTATTTCCTCTCACATTTTCTTTTATTCCTCATTGTTTTCTTTTAAATGTAGTTTATTTTAAGTTCTTTTCCTTATTTTCTCTTGTGCTGGTGCTTGTTTGTAACAGTTTGTAACTTCTTCGCTAATGAGTTTTTTTTCTTCACTTCTCAGATCTATTCATATATTTGCACATGATTTTGGGTACTGTCAGAAGAAGTCCGTTATTAACTGGAATCTAAAGTAACAGCTATGAGACGAAATGGATGAGCCCCCACCGAAAAGAAAAACATCACCATGCTGTTCTCTTTGGATCATGATAACATCTTATCACTGCAGGTAGCATCAGTGAAGGAGGGTTTTTATAAAACACATCTCTGCATGAATAATTTGCAAGTTGTCAAAACATCCTATTATTATGAAAGAATGAATTAGTTTTTTGCGTTGTTTTTGTATTTCCCTGTTGCAAGAGACTTTGAAATCCAAACTATGAAATAATAAAAAGTGCATTGTAGAGTAAACCAACCAAATCTGTCTCAATGCAGTACGATTAAAGCAAACTGAAGCTTTTCACAAAGAATGGAATGTCTGTTTTACAACAACAAACATTCTAAAATACTATACATTATGATATCTTGCAATAGATCATCAGATTTCACTGCTTAAGGCTTGTCTCAAACTAGGTAGGGATTTCTGTTCTTCAAGGATAGCAAAAGCTATTACACTATAAAGAATATCCACAAAAATACAGGACAAATGTTTGTTTAACTGACCAAAGCTGCCCTTTTTGAACCTCTGGGACTTTGAATTCTATGTGCTGCTTTAACAGGTTTCTGTCTTTGTAGTGTCCATCTACCATATTGTGAAGTGGGTCCTACACAGGTCTCAGATGTTTATCTAACAAGGCCTGGAATCCCACTAGTGAAATTTCCAAGCATTTTATTGTTAACATAACGTTAACGTCATGGCCCTCGTAATATCACCTAAAGGTGTCAGGTCCGAGATCCAAGCACATGATGAGCAACGAAACATCACTCCTGAATCAGATCAAGAGCTCATCACATGTCCCATGGAAGGCCAATCGTCTGATTATTAAGCCCAGCACTTTCACTATAAAAGTCACATTTTCACTATCACAATGTTCTTGAATCAATCCAGCACTCCTTATCTGCCTGTACTACAATCTTGAATGTTCTTGAATCATCTCCAGCCGTCTCCGTTTCCATTTTACTCTTCAACATCTCCACACCTGCGCCTGCATCCCCTCTGCTCTGCACGCCATACTCTTCACATGAGTCCGGATCTGAAGCATCACCACACTGAATGAGATAAGCCTACAATGCCTTTTTAAAGGGACAGTCTTATTCTGTAAACTTGGTTTAATAAATGGTTAAATGCGACCGATACCTCTCGTTCTGTGATCCTAACAATATGACATCATATATAGATTTTTTTGTCCTTTTAGTTTACATAATGCAGATGAAAAGTGATGATGCAAAAAAAAAAGTTTTATGTTTTTTTTCCTGTTCCACTGGGAATCGTGACTAAAAGTGACTTAAAACGGACGTGTACTTAAAAACGTAATTTCGTAAACATGGTTTTGTATCCTATGTGCTAAAATATAATGAATGTGAAAAAATTATGGTTGGAAATTTGAGAATTGGGAGTTTTCATTTCAGTTCTTTTTTTATGGAAGAAAAAAATACTGAAAATAACAAGATCAATCAAATTGTAATGGACACAGGGTCTTAAGGGGTTATTAAATAAGGCACAATTAAGTGCTGGAATTCATCAGAGGCTGATTTTTAAGAACAATGTTCTGCTGACAGTTAACTGAATGGAAACATTCTGAACTTTAATGCTAATTAATACACGTTTTTAATCACAGCAACCTCCATCAACAGATTGTAGGATTCCCAACAGATCAGATTTTAGAACCACTTGCTTGAATCATGTAATTCTTTCTGACAGGGATCTTCTGAAAATCAAGCGACATGCCTACTGAATGAATTTATTATTGCCAAGAAATATGTATTAACATGCCAAGATAAATAGTACAAATGTAGAGATTGAGATATATATTTGGACCTCCATAAATAATAGGAGTGACCAGAAATTCTGATCTTTACTAAAATAAAGAGACTGCATTTAAGAAGGACGCTCTACAGAAACGTCTCAGAATCCAATTATTGCTGCCATACAATTATTAAATGAAAGTCAAATGCAAAAAACATGTCAGGCCTACAACAAATGTGAAAAAGAAGCAAAAGAAGAGGGAATGGAGAACAGAAATAAAATCAAAGATTCTTAAAGAAATGCTCCTCATTTTCATGCCGAGGAGTCTGAGAAATAGTGAAACATAATTTTAGAGAATAGTTAATTGAATCACCTCACCTGCTTTTATAACTGAGATGAAGTTAGCTTTTTATTGTTTTAGTTATAGTTTTAAGTTAGAATTGTATATATTTAGTTAGAATTCTTCCCTCTTACCTTTACCAATCTGACAAAAACAAATTTTTACATATGGTCTCGACAACAAACTGAAGATGACATTAGTAATTTTAACCAATTTGCACAATAGATTATTTCACCTTTTTTTGTCTAATATTAGACACGGGATGCTATGTGAGGAATCCACAAATTATATTAAGACTTAATAGAGGTTGTTGAGTCTTAGCCATCTAGAGCGCATGTGGTGTTATTGAAGCCAAACAGTATGTAATAAACACTATGAGATGCAACTATTTTAATCATTAAACAACTAGCAATAAAATTCTTGGAATTAATTCTAAATCACGCAAACGTTGTTATTTTCCATGAAAATTCAACTTCTAAATTCTAAATATAGCTAAAGAGAAAGACATGTGGACGTTATTAGAGCTAAGAATGTGTTATTAAAAAGATTAATGTTTTTTTTCTTCCCTCACAAACTACTTACAGATTTAAGATCTACTAGAATACAATTGCTGTAATGTCTGTTTCTCTGAATGATCACTTTTTACTAGTTTATAAGTGGATGTCTTGCAATCAAGGGAAGATTTTTATATATGATTACAAAATATGAAAAATACATTATTGTAATGTACCTACAAAGGCATTTTTTTATGAATATTGTTCCCTAACTTCTTGTCGACTTAGTTCTTTTTCAGAGTTTGTCACAGTGGAATGAACCACCAACTTCCTCTGGTGTTTTACGCAGTGGATCCCCTTCCAGCCGCAACCCTTCACTGGGAAACATCTACACACACTCGTTCACACTCATACACTACAGACAATTTTATTCATTCAATTGACCTGTACGTGTGGAGGAGAGCGGCGCACTCAGACTAAACCAGTGCGGTAATGGGGAGAAAATGCAACAGAAATGCCAACTGACCCAGCCCAGGTTTGAACCAGTGACCCTCATGCTATGAGACAACCGTGTTACGCTACCCACTGCGCCACCGTGACGCCATCACCATGTTTATAAACGCAACGCCATGTTTATAAACTAAAAAAAAAGTTTGTTCCTTTTTGAAAAGCACAGTGCAAAAAAGTGCACAACAATGTCATGTATATTTTTAAGTGTATATTACATGTTACTTCATGTTACGAGTTGAGACTTGGGATTCTTGCAAAAATCTGAGATGAGATGTGTCCATCTAAAATTGGTTGCAGCTTGATGAGCTTGAGCTTCTGGTTGGTGGATTTATCTTCCATAAAAGTGAGGATTTTCCTGTCCACGAGAAGCTCACTTCCTGTGTGGCTTCCTTGGTCTTGAGTGGCCCTCAACCATCCAGATATGTCTGTGTCGTAGTTAAACCTGCTTAGTTTTTACATCCCGCTTGGCTATTTGTTGATTTTTGAATGATCGTTATATCAGATTTGTGATCGAGGATAAAGGTTCTTTTTATGATATCGAGCTGTTCAAGTTATACTGCTAATGTAAGCTATGCACTACAGGAATCTAGGGATGCTTTTTAATTCTTATTAATGGGAGACTTGTACTTTTTGTCAGGGAGTGTAGGAAGTTGTGTTGTTAAAATCTGAGTTTGGTATATATTTGTAAGGAAATGTATTTGGTCTCTTTTGTTTTTTTGTCTTTGTTACATACATCTTATTTAAATACCTCTTATTTTTTGTAACCTTTGATTAAATGCATTTGTGTGAACTTTTTTTTGACGTTGGAATCCTGAGCCATTCTTTTTTTGACCACTTGTTAAAAATAGGCCTTTCAAACAATAGGATTCACCAATATTTTGAGGATATAGTAAAAAAAAATGTAACAATGTTTTATTTGCAATTCAATTAGAATATTCAGCTAACCAAGTAAACTTTAAATAAATAAATACATGTGGAAAAAGACTGTTTCATAGCTTCTTAGACAAGTACTCATAAATGAAGTAATAAAATATTAAGGCAAATTTTCACTATAATAGAAAAGCACAATACAGAACCACAAAAGAAAATTCAGACAGAAGATTATCGCTTTCTCTCTCTCTCATCTTAAAGTTGAATTTCATAATAATACACTTTAGCTTTAAAGTTATGTAAGAAATGAACCACTAACAATCATAAAATGGCCCAAAAGTAATTAATTTTAATGCTCAATCCAAGTACTAATGTTGCTGAAAATATTACTTGGAATGTTATTAAACTTTATAAAAAATGTAAGTTATGTTGCAAAGTTTGTGTTTGCATTTTGTCTTCACGTGGTGGTCTCCAGTAATGGTAGTGTTTTTATTTTGGTTGCAGTAAACCATTTTAGATGCAGTGCACCTTTAAGAAACATTGGTTTCTATTTTTTTTTTTTTTGTCTGAAATCTGTATAGTCAGTTTTGGTTAGTATACGTCTAACATTTATAAAAGGTCTTTCGTGTCATCTAAACAATTCAAACACAGAGATCGGTTCTTATAAAATCACTCAGCATCTTATTCTTGGGTCTCTCCTGGTCCTCTGTCATTTCAGGGGTTGTGTTAAAGATGTTTTCCATGGATCCTGATAACAGACACTCCATTAGCTTTCTGAGAATAATGTGGAGCTATTTTCTGCAGCTTTCCATCTCTCACTCTTCACCTCGCTCTTCCCTAATCATGCAAGACCCCTCCTCACCCATCCACACTCGTACATCAGCTTTCCCCCTCTCTCTTCAGTTTTTAATACCATGTTCACACATTCACAAGACTTTTTGTTTTTCCTTCATTTGATTTTAAACCACACAAGCATGGTTACCCAAAGAATGTCAAGAGCATGTTAGTCTAATAGATGTCAAAATAATCCTGTCTCTCTAGTGTGAGGCAGAAAATCAATTGTAGAAGCATGCAAGAAAAACACTAAAGCATTTTCCATTTCATGGAATTGTTTCTTATCAGTGTTGTAGTGCTGCAATTATGTGTGGACAAATGGTCAAACTGTAATTATCTTAGCTGTTACTGTGCTTGAATTGAAAAACCAGTGAGTTTGGTTGATTAATTAAGTCCTGCAGTGTGAGTTTATTAACGGCTACGAAATGGAAGACTGATAAAAGCAGTTGGGGATACCCTCGCTTACAGACAAAGTGATTATGGGTGACATTTGATATTGATGGCAAGTGTAGGGCTCGCGAAGCCTCATCTCTTCATCACGACAGATGGACGAATAACAGCAAGTACCCAACACATCTGTCATCTCAAAGCTTAAGCTATTAGAAGACATCCTGCTTGTGTTTCATATTCACTGGCTTCCCTGTGGCCTAACTTTTCTTAGAAGGGTTTTCTTTCAGACTCGGTTGATTGAGACATTGTTGGCAGGAGGTATTAAACATCAGAATTTATTTACAGTTGATGGTTAGCATCCAGCTACTCTTGCGTAGCAGGACGTAACAACTGACCGACAGTTATTCAATGTTATCCCAGGTTTATTTGCTCTTTATAACCACTCATTCTCAGTACACATGATTGCTCTTTATCTCGGTCATAAGGCATATAACTTAGTTTCCCAGCAGATGGAAAATAAACCTAAAACTCCCTTCTCACTCAATACAAATAAATTGAATCACATCACAACTTAAAGATTCTTGAAGTGTTGCCATAAAAATCTTGCATTCCTGAATTCAGGGGCCGTTTGTGCAGCCGAGTGGAATTGAGATGTAAAGGGTAAGTGTACAACAATGATAATCACGTTTTGTCAAGTAAACCACCAATAATTTACTATAGTGGAAGACATGGTTACATGGTACATTTATTATAATAATAATCATTCTGTGGCATTGCATTTAGATGAGAACTGTATTTGTTGTGTATCTATCTACAAAGATCAATGATTTATTCCATCTTTGCTTTTCTTTAAGAAATGAAGTAGCATTTTCCACACACGCAAACACAACATTTTCAATTAAAATAATTTTGTTAATAAAGTCATCTCCATCTACACACTAGCTGAGGGCTGTACCCTGGAAATGGTATGAACGTTTTCACTACATATAAACTATCTTATACATACTGTCTGAATTGATCTACATACAGTTTTTTTCCTACATCTTTTTTTATTTAAATGATTACACAATTAAAATGATGAGACAACACTTATGATGAGACAATTACATCGAATCAGTAGCAGCAGAAACAATTGTCTTACACCAACATGAGACCCATCTGATTTAAGTCTTATTTGTTCAACACTTTACTTCTCTCTGATGTTAACGAGTGCATTCCGGGCCCGGTCCTTTAGTTTTTTTTGTCACATGACCGCTCCCTAATATTTATCAACACAATATGAGCCGGAAAACTAGAAGATTAGTTCTTTTTCCAAGTCCCTTCATTCTTTTCTGTTTCTGGGTAATGACCCTCCATAATGTTAACCAATGCAGTATGAGCTGAACAAACGGAGTTGGTCGTCTCACAGCAAGAAGGTCGCTGGTTCGAGCCTCGGCTGGGTCGGTTGGCATCTCTGTGTGGAGTTTGCATGTTCTCCCCGTGATCGTGTGGGTTTTCTCCGGGTGCTCCGGTTTCCCCACAAGTCCAAAGACATGCGGAATAAGTGAATTGAGTAAGAACGATTGTCCATAGTGTTGAAGTGAGAATGAGTGTGTGTGAATGTTTCCCAGTGATGGGTTGCGGCTGGAAGGGCATCCGCTGCGTAAAACATATGCCAGAGAGTTGGCGGTTCATTCCGCTGTGGCGACCCCGAAAGGGAAGAAAGCCGACATGAAGATGAACGAATGAATGAATGTATATCATTAATAATGCTATTAATAATATTTATTGAGATAAGCTCAAAACACAGTAGACATCTAGATCATCATTTACTCTGTTCTATTTGGTCCTTCTCTATATAGAGTTAAATTGAACATTATTAAGTTAAACCTTTTTTTTTTACATTGAGGAAAAAAAAACTTATTGAGTTTTGTATAGCCAAATACAAATGTTTTTCCAAAGTTTTCAAAATTGGCTGTTTGATTCAATATTTTTACTCTCTTACGCTTAAGAGTGTTTTTGACCATACCGAGATAGACCAAATACACTATGAATTGAGTTAACTTTGCTGTGAAAGAAAAAGAGTACAGACTGCAACCACAAATAATGCATAAAACATACAACAATCAACAGAGTAATGTTTATGTAGTGAGTAAACATTGCTAGGGAGATGAGATGATTAGTAAAAGAAGGACACGTGGGGTTTTGGTTTGAAAGAGTAGAGGATTATGGGAAACACAGTTTGGTTGAGCATAAGATAAATAATCAATAAGGAGTCGAATAATCATATTTAATTAATCACAAAGTTAATATATTCAGCTTTAAAACATGATCATTTACTCTTCAGAGTTTTCCAGCGTAGGCTCAGAGATCTCTATGCTCTACCCATCTCTGATATTTCAGGCACAAAGCAGTTTTTGAGAAGTCTGTTAACAAGCTAATGAGTTGAGTTAGCTAAGCTAATTAAATAAGAAATTGTAAATGTGTACAGCAATGGCTCATCACTGAAGAACAGTGATCTTGTTTATCAGAGAGGAATGCTAACATGGAAAAAGTGGGTTTCATTTAATACAGGGCAATTACAATGATTTTAATAGTTTTATCTACTTTTTCTCCAGACTTAGACGGTTTTTATGATAATTTTGAAAAATAGAAAAATAAAGTATGTGTAAAAAAATAGCCAGACAGTTGTGTTGTTACAAAGTTTAAAGTATATCAACAACAATGAAGGTCAGGGAGAATAAACCATGCAACAAACTCATGTGGAAATCCGCATCATTGCGGACTGATTAATCCTGGAACCAGCACTCTAAATGTCTCCACACACCTGAGCAGCAGATGCACTCGGTTATGCTGCATGCAGGAGATGCACCCCTCATCTGCCTGAGGTCAAAAATGAGTTCATAGACTTTCTCCTGAACACCAGATGGCGCTTCGATAAACGTCAAATGAACTCAGGCCACACGGTGGCGCACTGCACCTAATCGTGTGTGTGTGTATGTGTGTGTGCGTGTGTGTGTGTGTGTGTGTGTGTGTGTGTGTGTGTGTGTGTGTGTGCGTGTGCGTGTGTGTGTGTGTGTCAGGTTCGTTTATACAAAATAGGCAGAAGGGAACTCATCTGTAAATATAATCCCAAATAATCCAACTTAAATGCACATTTATTTTCTATGTATTCATTCCATTATGTAACAAAAAAAATTCTTCTGTAGACATTCTGTTCTCACACTGTCCAAATATCTCCATCTCCTGCTATATAGACTGAACAAGACTGTCAGAGATCGAATGACACCACTTTCAAAGCACTTGTTTCACTTTCACTTTCAAAGCACTTGTTCGCTGAAAAAAACATTCTTTTATCAGTTAATGGAACAAAAAAAGAAAACATTGAGCTGTGTTGGAAAATCAGCGAAATTCCGTGCATAGCGGAGATAACTTCATTTAGGGCTTAAGTTATGTAACATTATGGGTTTCTCCTTGTTTGAAGCATGGTCTCAGATTCTGATCACAGGGTACGATCATTATATCACATCTCTGAAATGAATGAGAGATTGAATGTCTCTTCACAGCTGTTGTATCTTTAAAGACAGCGGACAGCGCTTCTGGTTTGCTGTTAAAGCACTCATTCAGTGAGTCGAGTCACGTTATATTAGTAAGAGACAAATAAATTGGAGCTCTTAAAGGCATCTAACTCTTTTAAATTCTGGATGCCCGGTTAAAAATAGTTTAATAATCTCAACAGATGTTTATAAACCTGTGCAGGAATATTACCTGTTTTCAGAGACAGTTAAACTCATTTGACGAAAGGCTGGCGTGCACGAAAGATTTATAAACTTGGCCAGAGCCTGGAGGGAGCGGCCTTTGATTTCATTGGACTAGTCTAGTGTCTGTTAGGAAAAATCAATCAATGGGCCGCGATTCATGTGTCATAAACGCTGTTGTCATGGCTGATAATGTTTTTTTTTTATTACCAGGTCAAAAATGTGAGTCGGCCCACCGTGTGTTTCCCGGTATGCCCGATGGCCAGTCTATGCCTGATGTAAGGTCTGTAGCAATCTACGCTTATATTTCTGAAAAGTTTTGTAAAAAAAAAAACTCAACAAAGCCACTTTCAGTTAAACAAGCTGTTTTTGGCCACTGTACCAAAAGAGTCTGCTCTCCACACCCCTCTCTGCATGCCAGCATGTTTAGCTATCTGTCATGTTTTCTAAATGCATGTCCAGAATCCAAATGTATGCAATGGTTAGCCTTTTCCTCTGCCTTCTGTATGCTACTGGATGTGCCTTTGATGGTGCAGAATGTTTCATTGATGGTACATTCAGTCATGACAATGAAGACGCAGAACTCAAGCTTCTCTCCGTCTTCTTTCCCTTCGCTTACTTGCTGCAACATAATTTCAGACACGCACGACATGACCATTCAAGTTATTTTTGTAACTTAGTCACAAAAAATTATTAACACAAGTCAGCCAAAATCTGAGAAAATATATTTTAGTCCACTGAAAATAACTACTCATTAATGCAATACTTTTTTGGAAGTTCACAAGTGAATTATATTTACTCAATTAACTTCATGTGGTGCAAATACCAGTTTAATGTGGAATTTAGAGGAGACACAATACCTGTGGCCCACCCTATGTATTCACAAGACATTATGCTACGGACACATTTGTTGATTCCTATAAAGTGCTTTTTTTACTCTTTAAGTAAACTTTTTACTTTTTAAGTCACATCATAAAAAACAAATCAGCCATACTATCCCCAAATAATAATAAAACTTGTTTTTCCAGCAACTGGCTTAATCGAACGAAAGACTGAGCAGTTTTTATTCATCTCTGAACTCTCAATAAATTTCATTGTGTTTCATTGAAACGAATTTTCCAGGTTTAACATAAAATTATTTAGAAGAATCCTTTAAAATGTGTAGGACGTATAAAAAAATAAAACATTTAACTGATCTCATCATAGTTGTACAATAATAGTATAACCTGTTGTTTCTTAAATATAAAACACAAAGATGTGTATTATATTGTTTCTTCTAATCTAATCACAGATCATAAGACCGGGAAAATGTGGCTCTATATGGTAACTGCTGGTGGAAAATCCTGTGCTCTGCAGCCTGAATTAATCCATTTCAATCAACTTTCATAAACCTTTCGGGCTTTCTTGCAAATTGAACAAGTTTACTACTTGTCTTAGTATTATTAATGACAACTATTTTAGATGACCTTCTCAATTCTACAGGTTTTTTTTAATGAGATGAGGCAGCTGTTCCAGGTTCAAGCAAATGAAACTGCAGGGAACCCATTTGGGGTAATCCAACTTTTTTTCTACAACACCTTTCTAGTGTTTATAGTGGATCTAATCCAATAGTATGAATCACATTAGGAAACTTGGAGCACTGATCATAATTAACAAATGGGTTTCTAAGAAGAAGTCATAGGACTTAGGAGGAGAGAATCTTTAAGGTTATCGCCTCACACATTGAACTGTCTGGAGCAGCAGGAAATTGAAGTCAGATGTTCTTTCTTAATATTGTACTTCTTCATTAAAGGGTTGTTGTACAGATTCTGGGAGAAAGAACCCGTGCTTCTCTGATATAGTTAATCTGTCCCTGCAACCTCCCTATTCTCATGATGAAATCCCCTCTGATTCTCGGAAATAATTGTACATTTAATGAGATTTTATTTTGAGGGAAGGATTATCACTGCAAAACATGTTTCTGTGCAGAGCTGACACTTCAAAATGAAATTAATTCTCATTAATAATCAGAAACCAAAAGGTGCTAATATTGTGACATAAACGCTGCTGCAACAAGAAAATTATGAAGGTTTTAGATTCAACAAAGTATTATTCAGAAGTAACAATCTATTGAGGCAAGTTTAACTGAAAACCTTTTTTTTCGTCCCTTGATTGTGATGAGATATCAACAGCTACTCTGTCTCTCGAATTGACCATATTAAAACAACATGTTTTATGTAGTGATAAACACTATGGACAGATGCTTTGCAACACTGAAAAATGTTTTTAAGATGGACACAATGAATAGAAAGATATGCTTAGTACTCAACAAATTTACTCTCTGTAATCTAACCCCAATCCTCCTCTTTTATAACCTTTCTCTGGCTATGACGTGGGTTGGTTCATCAGCTGGTGTGTCCCACACCAAGAAGCCTTAAGCCGTTTCTCTTTTAGAATCATTTTGACTTTCCCTTAGAAAGGGTTTGTGTGTGGTCTGTCCCGCTCTACTCTGCTCTTTCTCCCTGTTTATGTGGCTGGGATTTCTGCTGGAGGTGGCTGCAGGACCGCCACAAGTTCCTCCAACAACACTTTTGCGACCTCATTGACTACGTTCAGACTGCAAGTCTTAATGCTCAATCCAAATTATTTTTTACATTTTTTTTATGAAATCTGAATTTTTTTTTTGGTCGTTCACATTACTCATGACATGCGACTTGTATGTGTCCTTTGTGTGAACAACAGCGTTTTAAAAAGAGTGTGGAGAGAGTAGAGCGCTCCTAGCACAATAACCCATAACAACCCTAATCGGGGAACGGGGGTTACAAAAGTAACTATTACATATTTTTCTCTCTCTCTCTCTTTTTCTCATCTTAAAGTTGAATTTCATAAAAACAAACTTTAACTTTAAAGTTATGTAAGAAATTAACCACTAACAATCATAAAATGACCCTAAAGTAATTTGTTTTAATGCTCAATCATACAAAACAAAGCAGCCATACTATCCCCAAATAATAATAAAACTTGTTTTTCTCAGCAACTGGCTTAATCAAACTAAAGACTGAGCTTTTTTTATTCACCTCTGAAATCTCAATACATTTCAGTGTGTTTCATTGAAACTAATTTTCTAGGTTTAACATAAAGTTATTTAGAAGAATCCTTTAAAATGTGTAGGACGTATAAAAATTCTCCTTCATATTTGTCTCAGTTTTAATCAAAGCTATTTCCTGCACGTGCACTAGATTTCGTTCATACAGAGGACAGATACAAGTCGCATGTTGGTTGTAAAGTGACCGAACACACACACACATACTCGCACGCACGCACACACACAAAATTGATTTCATAATAAAATGAATTGTTATTCTGAGTTTTTTAGGAAACACTTAAGGTCAATGTATGTACTATGCTATATGATTTTTTTTTCATGTTTGTTTAAGCAGCTGACTTTAGCATAAAGGCAAAGCTATTTTAGGTAAAATACACATGTTTTGTTTAAAGGGTTTATCATTCTTGCCTGCTCTTTTTTTGTAATATAACATTTTCTCATACAGATATTGTGCTGCTTCCACAGATACATAGCAAGCATAAAAGAAGCCAGATTGAACAGATTTTTGAGCTGAAATAAAGCAACTAAGACACTTTTTTTATTGATCGAGGATGGCTCTATCCTTGAAATCCTCTATTACTTTATTCCCAGTGTATTTTTACCTTCACCTGCATGTCTGTTGAAAAACTTCATCACTAAGCCCCTCTCCAAAACTCGCGTCAAGCATTGATCAGTCTATCAATGGAATCTGATTCCACAGCAGGGATAATAGAGGCTTATCCACCTAGAGGTAGCAAAAAATTTCACCAAACTCACCCATATTCCTCACTGTTTTTTTGTTGTTGATTGTTTCTTGCTATTTTTGTAAGTTAAGCAAGTTCAAAAAAAGTTCAGTAAATATACAATTTTATAAGTGTCTGAATAAATTTGGGTGTGGGCTTAAAAGGGCTGACGTCTGGCCAGTAGACACAGAGCAGTCATCTTTCCTCCAGAGTGATATGATTTCATTTATTAATAGCGTAGGGGTTTAGTCTGTCGCTCGAGTGTTTATCTAGCAAATCTAGCACAGCTGAGGCTGACTATCGAAACACAAAGGACATGGACCCTCAAAAAAATCCTACACTATGATTAGAGACCAATGAGCCAATGTCTCCAGATACATGAGTTCAGCTCACAATGTTTGATGAAATACTGAGTTTATAGAGGAAAAAAATTATTTAAAAAGTGTCTTTTGATGCTCCCTTTAATATAAAATATATATAAATAATCAAATTGTGATATTTAGACAACCAAAACAGTGAGTCCTTTGGGGTGGAGGGAATATTCTGTTATTGTCCCAAATGTCTCGTTTATAAGATTTGGATATACCACAGAGGCCAGAGTAATATGGCTCTCTGAAAGGCGGAAGGTTCATGTGCAGCATCAGAACCCTCCTGAGAGGCCAAGTCAAGACTATTAACTTAAATGTCATCATGTGTTGCAGAATCAGGAGCATAAGTACAATAACTCTTGGGGTGCAATATCTGAAGCGTTCCTTCTGAAAAACCCTGAGCAACCAGATGAGCAGGTAAGATGAGCTCAAAAACCCTTCTGGAGGGCTGGAACAATGGTGTCAGCTTCGATGCCGAACACGATAAAAATAAATTACTGCAAATAACTGACAAAAAGCTGTAAAATATTCGGTCTATAGCTGTTTATCACTGGAATAAAACATACTGTTAATCAAGAAACCGTATATAACTGTACATCAGTGAACTATAATCAAACAACATCTATTTCATTTATTCACAGTGAAACATCTTGTATGTTTAACAGTAAAATACCATACTATCATATAACATGTGTACACATATAAGAGCACAACAACATTTGCATTCAATGTATTTATTGATAAAACTTGAATTCTGTGGTTAACAGTGTTTGCGTTAGATCTATTAGGTCATTTCTCGGCCCTGTGGCCCTTCCACGGACAGCTTGCCCTGTACGCAGGTAAAGGAGAAAGCAATGAAAAGTCATAGTGAGTAAATTTTCACAGATATATTTTACAAAAAAAAATGTTACAAATAATTCACTTCCCTCAGAGTGTTCATGAAGTGAAAGTCAAAAGTACCAAAAATATTGCAACACCAGGTTTGTAAACGTGTCAAAATGAATATCATCTCATTTTATGTGGTAATACTCCTAGTGGTAATGCTTCTAAATATTCCTAGTGGTGACAGGTGCACCGCACCACTTGCCAGAAAATCCAATTCTATCCAACAGATAATCTATGGCAGCCAGAACAAATCATATCTGTAAACCCTCGATCCCGAATAAGCCTGCAAATGGTGTTCTGGGTATACACCAAAGGTCATCCTGCCATTGCACTCTACAATAAATGAGAACCTAAGCCCCAGAAAACCCTGCTTTCTCAGACACCAGGATTCAAGCACCTTGCTCTACATATTACATGGCATACTCATAGTGTCATGAAAGGTATCTTTAGCTATATCATAACCCAATGAACATGTTTTCCGAATTGTATATAAAGATCTGCAACGTCAGTTAAGCTTTTTACAACATTTTCAACCAGCAATAACTCTGCTTTAAACTATTTGCGCACTGTGTATGTAATATTAATACTTTTAAAGAAACAAATCGGTTAATCAAAATTGAATGAGCTCTGGAAATTTAATTACAATCCGATTAAATTGCCCCTCTTCTGGTTTTGAAAGGTTCATTCATTTCTTTTGGGAGTCTTCGCCAACAAGGGGCCATGCATGCAGGGTCACTTTCATTGTCTTGTAATATGCATTTATTTTTTACAGTATTTTACTGTGACTCGAGTCCCAAAAGATGTGTTTTGCGACTCGTTCGTACAAAACCCCTCCTCTACATGACCTGATCTGGAGTGCTCATAGATCTGCAGAGGGATTCTCAACCCTAATTATTACACATTTTCCTCTCCTTCAGTCTCTATGCCCACTCACCACACCTTTCATCTGTATCTTTGCAATATTTTACATTTAAACATCAGCAACACCACACAATTTGGGAGGAAAGTCTGTATCTACACACGCTTGCACACACACATGCACGCACACGCATACACGCACACGCACACGCACACACAATAAGCATCCATTTCCTTATGTGGCTATACTGCATGAGTATAACCATGCAATGAGGAAATTAGCTGTTTTATACATTTTGTAGTCTTTGGTAAACTAACAAACATATAGAATAACATCACATGTATTCTTAAGAACCAGACGATTTTTTTACATATAGTATAGTTTAACTTCACGCCGTCTGAGATGAGTCACTTCCATTTCGACTCGTTTTATCGACTTGTTTATATTACAGACAGTTACTTTATTCACAAAGCACTTACACATTTAAAACTAACTGTGTGTCCTTCAAACTAAAACTATATTACTCACTACAAGAAAGGCCATTTTCAAAAAATCCATAATAGTGGCTCTTTAATGTTGTTTCTTAAATGAACTGATCTTATTTTCTCTTATAACAACAGCTAAAAGTTATTTACAGGGTGACTTTACTATGTTCTAATTCTGGATATTTATTTAAGCTAATAGTTAGCCTTTGTCATCATCTTGATAGAGTTTGGAAATGCATCATCAATCATGTCATCGTCCTCATCAAGATCAACTTCATCATCCTCATTAGCGTCACACTATATGGCCTTTAAACACCCCTCACAAGAATATCAGATGTCACACTCTTCATAGTCCATGAATACTTCAACAAATCTCAGAGGAATAATTCATTTTAGCTGGAATACCAATGAAAATTCTAAATGGTAAAAGCGACATTTACACTATTTAAAATGTGCTGAAGATTATAGAATCTACAGTGTAGGTTCTCCACGTGGAATTACATTATGAATGCATAACAATATGCCTCTTTAGCAAGAGAGCTACAGGGAAGGTATTTATGCATGTTTTTCTATTGGAATATGTCCATGTATTATTGATATAATTCTTTACCATTTTGCATGATAAACTTGCAATAATAGCCCTTTCTTGACTGTTAATGTATACAGAATGTATGAATTAAAAATGATAATGTTTCTTGAACATTTTTATTTAAAAAGTTTTTAAAAAAAGGGTTGCATTCCATATTGATTATTCAGTTCAACTGTACAATGTTAAATCACAGATATGTACTTTCAAAAAACAACGCAAAATATTGTTAAGTAAGTGAGTGTTATATTGTTAAGTAAGTTTATTTATAGAGCACATTTACAAACAGCAGAGCTGAACCGAACCAAGGAGCTGAACATAAAACAAAATACAGTGTTAAACAACATGATAAAACAATCAATTACACACAGCTTAACAGCACAGCTAAAAACATTTAATAGATTTGTAAAATACATTTACAAATACTGAACACTACACATTTAAAATTCCTGCAAATAAAAGGGAATCTTCAATCATGACAGAACAATGATAAAGATACATGACACTTGTAACTTTTTATTGCCAGTTGGTTTTAAAAAATATCAATAACTGTCCAAAATGATATACATTTTTATGCTTATAGCAAATGTGAATAAAAAGCGTAATACTCTTGTTAAACACTTGATAGCAGTAAAGCACAATCTTTGCGTTCAGCTTGTCTACATTTTACAATGAAACTACACTTTCATGAGAATGCAACATTAGTTTGCCTCGTTGCCTTAGTTCTTACAGCGAATAGTGACTAGTTCCCAATACTATAGTCCTGTAGATTCTACATTACAGAGAGTTTCATCTGTAAGCGTAAGAGTTAGACTTCGGTTTTGTATCGAACTGCATTGCTCTCTCACCTTTAGACAAAAGTGTCAACTAAATGTAAATGTTCATTCTCATTGTTTTCTAGTCTGTATGCATATTTTAAAAAGCCTAAAAACCTGGCAACCTTTAGTTTGGACAGAAGGAGAGTTAATCCAAGTTTTCTAGTACTTTTTTTGCTTGATGTAACAGTTAAAGTAGCATCAACATCTATTAAACACAAAGTGCACACATCTATCCAGTGGCTTAATATTTAAAAGAGATAATTCAACCCTGCTTATCACAACTGTCTAAGATGCATCCTAATTATGATAAATGCTCTCCTTTCCATTGCTCTAATGATCCTATTCATCAGCTAACTTAGTTACTTGAAATACTTTTCACAACCCGATAATTAATCAGTCCCAGAAAACACTGGATAATTGACCTCAATTACTTTGCTATCCTACCATTTTTGGATTGACAGCATCCTAAGTCGGTAAGTTAACAAAATAATTTTTTTATATATGGAATTATTTGATGTTATTTGATTGATGAATTATTTGATGTTGAAAACAGAGCTACATGCTGTAATAATGAATACACTGCAGTAGACCACTTCTTACACACTAATTTTCACTGCTTAAAGGCTTGCAAAAGGATTCTTAAAAGCTCACCCATGTGTGCTGAGGCAGCAGGTTTGCGTAATTATATATCTACTTTAATATATACAGTAAATGAAGTGCAGACTGTTGATGCTTCTATATTGCTGTGCCCTGCAGAAAAAGTAAGGCAGGGTATAGTTGTTTTGCTGTCAAACAAAACATAAGCTTATCATGCAAATGCATTCGTTGGGGAGGCAAAGTGACCAAGACACTTTTTTTTGATGTGGAGAAAAAGGGAGAATCTTGAGTAAAACATCCAGAGAAAAGATCTCCCTATGTGAGATCACAGAGAGCCTGACTGAGGCAGGTGCTAGTCACCTCCCCAGCATAAAGACTATTTGAACTTGGGATCCATCGATGACCAGATTACCGAAGATTGTACATACGAAAGGCATATATAAGGTAAGTGAGGGTCTTGTTCAACAGAAAGAAACATTTACCCATTTCAGTGGTTCACTGGGTAGATTATGTCTCCTCATTTGGCTGTGTGACATCTGTCTCGTCTCCTGGTTGTGCATTTCTGTCTCATTATCGTCTCCTAGCTGTCTGACTTCTGACTCGTCTCCAGTCCTTGCTTTGTTCTCTGTCATGTATGAAGATAAACCTTAATGGTTCTGTTGGTTTAATTTGACTGTTTGTGATATGATGCTTTGGTCATCTTAGCAGTAAAAAATCAGAAAATGTTATGCCCAAATCCATGATACAGCATGTAAAATGTAGAGGATAAACATGTTATTCTCTTAAAGTAAATAGAGGATTAGGGATGTTGGAGCAACAGAGAAAATGCAAAAATATAGCAGACTGGCAAACAGCATGAACACACAAACACACAGATCTGTATTGTGCTTGTAGACAGGTCTTTGTTAGATTTCACCTAATTTCACTGGATGTACTGATGTGACAAGTCATTTTGGCCATCTCTTCTAGCCATTTGTGACAAAAACAGAGACCACTAGTAGCAAGTGAATTATAATATTCAGATGGAGTTAAAAATAGATTATTTTGAGTCAATGTTGGACATGTATGCATGGACATTTTTGCCAATAATGCAAATTACAATTGTACATCGTTATTAACGATTTCTATTTGTGTACATTTTTCTGCTGTTTTTGTTGCTTCAGGACATTTCTGTGAATAATAAATAACTAAATGAGTTTTATATAGAGTTTTAAATTAGATTTACATAGGTTTTTCCCTACTGTTCTGAACAATCTTGTGGAAATTATGATTTGGATTTTAAGACGTGTTTTTCCATCATCTTCTATGTATGAAACTGAGTAATACAGTAGTTACAACTGAGCCACGAGCATTTGTGGCGCAGTTCTGCATGCTGTTTTGCGCTTTTCTGTTGTCCTGGCCATGGAACCGATGTCATTTTCAGTACCTACTTTGAGTAGGTACTGAAAAAAACCTACTCCATTCTCGCTGATTGGCCAGAGCAAGCGAGCCCTCAGAGATCACTGATTGGGCAGAGAGAATCTGCACTCCTGCGTCAAGAAACGTGTGCCTGCGGACCCCTCCACCCACCGCAAGGGGTTAGTACAGCTGTGACAAGCAACCTGTGAACACCTGGAGCCCTCTGAAGGAAATGAGAAATGTAATGTCTTGTGTTATTTGAAACTGATTGCGAGAGTATGTGATGTTCTATGATTCACAAAAGTTTGTTTTTATTTTCTGGTGTTGTTACTGCAGATATCTGTTTGTTTGTTCTAATGTAATGGTGAAAACATTTACTCACAGACTCAAGGAACACGATCGCTAGAAAACCACCATAAAACTCTATCTGTATGAAAAATGAGCTAATAGGTAACATCCCGAATCATCACTAAAATGTGCATGTGTTAATGTATCTTCATGATATAATTTATGATCGATTAGATAATTAAATATTACCAGTAAATCTGTCGTTAATAATGCTCAACTTAAAACTGGCAAATACAACCAAACAATCGAATATCTATTAAAATGCTTCATAAAAGAATTTATCCTGTGATGTTTAAACAATAGCCCTTCTGTATGTTCTTTATTTTCAAGGAAAGATGAGTCTAGGAAGATAAGCATTTCATCTACTGGAATCGAAACCAGCTGAAGACATGTATAACAACAAATATTTTGTGTATTCTCTCATTTTATTTGTTAGTTAAACAATCTCGAATTGTGTGTTTTTGTTGTTGACATCTGAGAATGTCTTATTAATCATTTAATTATAACCTAATGCAATAAACCACTTGTTAACACATAAAAATACAGTAGTGTAGCATGATACCAGCCAAACGACAGCTATAAATGAGTGATTTAACGTTTGAAGGCTGTTTAAAGCCTGTTATTGACTGAGAGTGCAAACAGGGTTTGTGGAATTTTTCATATAATGCATTATCTTACGTACAGCCAGATTACTATATTTTCAGTATTTAAGGGTGAAAACTGAATAAAAAAATGACAAAAAGCATTCATGATTTATTCGAGCTGCAAATGACGTTACACGTGTTTGGTTTATGAACCATAATTTCATCTTCAAAATCTGCCCGTGATATAAATATCAGAGCATTTACTGTGTAATAAGAACAGGTGAGTTTTATAACAAGAGAGATATTATTTTTAAAAGAGTTAAAGACGCTCACCTTCAATCGTTGTAAATCAAGATCTGCTTCATCGGTCAAACTCCAAACCTTTCTCGTGTTTTCAGCAGTACTTTGCTTTGCCACGGTCAACATCTTTTAGTATAAAATCAGATAATAAACTGTTAAATGATTTACAATCTCATGATAGCCTTTTTACTGCGCTTGTTTGTGTTGCGTTAGTAATTACATCACAAAGTAGGATACACGTCTTCTGCTCACTTTCGTGAACACACCCACACATGAAAAACCAACAGAAGCCGTTGTGAACTGTGCTGTACAATGGAAAAGAGCCATTGGTTCCTCTAATAAATCACATTGGGAAGGAAGTAGCTGGTACACTCTGCTTTACTGTCCAGTCCAGGGTACTCATTATTAACACTGTGGTTCCCTCCTAAGGGTACTCCAATTGGCAAGTATGTTTTTTTGGACTTTGAGTTCCAAAAGAAATCCAGAGAAGCATTGGACAAACATGTAAACTCTACAACCACCTCTCACAGCTCTTGACATAAGAGCTTCCTTACGGTTGAAGGTACTAACAACTACATCTTGAGGAGGAGTTTTGTACACTACTTTAGGTGAGGGGGTTGTCAAATGGGTGATGATCACAAAATCATTCAGCTCCAGGCAGACAATTCTTTTCACCACTTTATTTAGATCATCAGCTGCTATTTCACAAGTCGTTCATGTTCAATGCACTGGTATC
The DNA here is from genome assembly GCA_900490495.1 of Danionella dracula. NCBI lineage: Eukaryota > Metazoa > Chordata > Actinopteri > Cypriniformes > Danionidae > Danionella > Danionella dracula. The sequence goes on from UELW01000245.1 coordinate 9,111,898, forward strand.
TATAAACCAAACAATAAAATGATTCAATATTCGCATGATCTCTTTACAGATTTGAACATAATACAAAACATAGTATAGTTAACAGGCTAACACAGCAACATCAATGTTAACAAAGCCAAACAACAAATGAACCAAAACAATAAAGTAAAAATGCACTTTAAAAAGTTACTAACACAAGCATTTCACAGGACTGTGATATGCAGCTATATTCTGTGGAAGCTCAGAGTTAAGAGTATTCAATCTTCTTAAATAAGCTAGACGATGGCCTTCAGGCACTTGGTTAGATGCGCATCCCAGTGATAATGGGACAGGTCTGATGTGTGATCGATAGGGTAAACAACCAATGAGCCATCAGAGATTCTGATGGACAGACAAGTTGACCAATCAGTGACTGGGATTTTCAACAACTACACTTTACCTACATCTAGACATGGTCAAGATGATCTGCTGCAGTTTAAATCTAGCTTCAGAATGGGGAAGAAAAGCAAATTAATGGCTTAAGTGATGGGCTACTCTGAGTAGTTCAAAAACTGCTCGTCTACTGAGATTTTCATATACAATAATCTTTAGGGTTTACAGAGAATGGTCCGAAAAAGAGAAAATATCCAGTGAGCGGCAGATCTGTATGCAGAAGAGGCACAACATGTATAACCATTAGCAGGATGGGTTACAGCTATAGAAGACTAACGTAAGAGCCACTTGTGTCAGCTAAGAACAGGAAACGGAGGCTACAATTTGCACAGACTCACCAAAATTGGATATTATAAGTTTGGGAATATTTTGCCTGGCCTGACGAGCCTCTATTTCTGTTGCAATATTTGAATTGAATATCAGAATTGGGTGTTTACCACATTAAAGCCTAAATTAATTCTGGTTTCTATCAACAGTTCAGGCTGGGGGTGGTGGTGTAATGCTGTGGGGAATATTTCTTGACACACTTTTGGGCCATTAATATCAATTAAGGTTCATGTAAATGCTTACATAAGATAGCCAACTGTGCACATAATATTGAGCATACATAAAAATTGGAAAACCTTTAATTATAAGCTGAATATACTCCTTTTTTCTACTATAACGCCACACCATTATAACGATACAGATCACTCTGAAAGAGTCCCGCAGAGTCAGCCACTGAGTCAGAGTCATTGCCCAACCCTACTCCAAGGTCCTCCTTTCGAGTCGCTTGGCTCAGTAGAGCTAAAGTTCCTATAAATTAAGACAGCCATCCTGATCGCTTTAGACTCAATAAAGAGGTTGGGGGACGCAGGCACTCTCCTTCGACGAGATCCTTTTAAAGTTTGGGCCTGGTGTTATCTTTAAGCACAGGCCTGGATATGTGCCCAAGGTTCCCAGCATCACCTTCAAAATTCAGGTAGTGAAACTCCAAGCTCTGCCCAGAGAGGAGCCAGCACGGAGCAATTGCCCAGTTCGAGCACTGAGGATCAATGTAAAAAAAACCTGAAACCTTAGAAGTTCTGATCAGCTCTTTGTATGCTCTGGAGGACAGCAGACGATAGGGAAGGCTGTCTCCAAACAGAGGTTGGCCCACTGGCTAGTGGAGGCCATCTCTACCGCGTCCCATGTCCCTTGCCCCCTGCAGTTGAGAGCCCACTCTATCAGAGGTGTTGGGGCCTCCTGGGCGCTGAAAAGAGGTACTCCGCTGGCAGAGATCTGCTAGGCTGCGGGTTGGTCTACACTCAACACCTTTGCCAGGTACTATAACCTGAACATTGAATCCATCCCTTCAGCTGTGCTAGGTAGTGGTAGCAATGTTTGAGATGTACGAAGGGGTGTATAGCTTGGGTTGCGCCTTTCTTAGTGATACGTGCGCTATTTTTGCCCCTGGAGATAACATCTAGCTTTTTGGCTCCTCTCGGCCCAACAGGCGTAGTAGAATAAGCGGAGTATTCCTGCGTTCTGTTCAGGTGTGTGCCCTCTATGAGGGACTACCAGCTGAATCTTTTATGATCTGAGCACAGGAAGGAAAACTATTGCTCTAGCTAGTTCCATGTTTGCTATCTTCCCTCTAAAAGACCTTTCCCTAGTGGTTGAAGGCACATTTTTCATTGGTCCCTCAATGAAACCATATTTGTATAAAACTGCTGGAAGTTCTAAGTCCAGCCTTCGAGGTGGCGAGTACGGTCTCTGTGCATCTCCCTTCAGCTCTGGGATTGATGCTCCCACACATAGACAGACTATGTGTGATATAAGAACACCTTATATGTGAACCACAGTCTGACAGGGAGTTTGAATCCACAGAATGAACCAGAAACCGAAGGAAAAAAGTCTCCTCAGCTCCGTGTTAACAAGCTAAATCCGACAGGCTTACTCTTACACTGTATGATTTTTATTGTTGGCGTACTGTTTTATCAGTTCTTTATTTTGTTATAGGTGTACTTGTGACAAATGCAGTAAAATGCCAATAAAAGTTTTGGTTGCAGTCTTTGCTTTTTGACGTGCGAGGCTTACACAATTTCATGTAGTTATCATTAAAATGGTATTAAAATCTGCCTTTTGCGGACTCAGGTGTTCCTCACCCCTGACCCTCTGGTCAAAAAATCTTCATCACCCCAGCAGCTGCTTCAAGGTAGACACTCTTGGTAAATTTACTTGGATATCTCACCAATGGCTGAATGAAAATCAGCAAATACTTTTGAGCTTTGATCTGTAAGCATTTATTTATTTATGGAAATTACATTAAAGGTCCTCAACACCGTGAGTCTATGTTAGTGTGCATTCCCCTCGATTGTTGAATCTTGTAGTGTGTGCATGATTAGGGTTTGACAAAAGATAAAATGCAAAGTCTCCTTACGTGTGTGCTGAAACCAGATTTCCTTACAGGAATATAAAAGTCATGTAGTGTGCGCTCGGTTTTATATATAAAGGGTTTACATTGCATATTTCATTAATGTATTTAAGCCTAGCACAAGTAAAAAAAAAACCTTACTATGTGGACCTCCAAATCAATGAACACAGAACAGTTATAAAAGCGCCTGGTGTAAGAGCCAGCCTCGTCATAACTCTCTTATCGAACTGTTCTTTGTTGAAAAACCAGTTGAATGTGAAGTACTGCTCACAAACGAAAGTGACCTTTCCAAGTTTTCTCTGACGGGCAGACACAAAATCAAGCCATTTCGGCCAAACAAAGTTATACTTTGGTAATCCAAACAAAAGGTTAGGCTAAGGACATTCGAAAACGCACTTTTCTGCTGTTGTTTATCTGCTGCTATCACACATTTCCACTCATCATAGAGAGGGACTGTACTAGAGATTAATTTGATTGACAAGTGGTTGGGGCTTGGGCGGGGATAAGGAAAAGGGGCCGTTTTCAGCTCACAAAAAAGTAAAAAAAAAAAAATTACTCAAACATGCCTGAATACTACTTGAAGCATGTTTTTGATGAGGGAACAAAACTTCAAGATGCCAGGAATGTCCGATAAGTCACGTTATCATTACATGGCACCTTTAAGTAATTGTGTGTTAAATTTTTACTAAAAATGATTTAGCTTTCTTTCTTTCTTAAGTGCAGTGCTTAAAAAAAGAAAGTGCAGTTCTTAAGTGCAGTGCTTATGATGTACTTTATAGTACTTGATGTTTTCATTGTTGTGTAAATTTTTACTCTGTAAATGGCTTTTTCTTTTAATTTGGAATGTACTGGCACTGTCCAATTTGTTAGGTTTTGTGCATTTATGTTTTATTACATTATTGTGATTAATTACAATAGTTTAAAAATAACAATACAAATATACAGAGCACTCCACGTGATCGCGTGGGTTTTCTCCGAGTGCTCCGGTTTTCCCCACAAGTCCAAAGACATGCGGAAAAAGTGAAATGAGTAAGAACGATTGTCCATAGTGTTAAAAGAGTGAGTATGTGTGTGAATGTTTCCCAGCGATGGGTTGCGACTGGAAGGGCATCCGCCGCGTAAAACATATGCCAGAGAGTTGGCGGTTCATTCCGCTGTGGCGACCCCAAAAGGGAAGAAAGCCGACATGAAAACACCCAAGAAAACACAGAACACCCGTCAAAATAAAAGTCCCCAAAACCGGTCACCATTCAAGATAATGTATATATGTATATATACATCCGTCACAGATGGATGGATGGATATACAGAGCAGAATGGGGGAAAAGGGAAAAGCAATAAACATATTGCACTTGGAGAAGAAACAAGGACGTTCGTTTTCACCATAGAAGAGAAGGGATAAAGAAAACAGAACTTTCAGAGTGTTGGACTCACTGTTGCTTGCATCATCTCACGATCGAATCTGGCGCGCCTCCCACCGCAGCCCCGCTGTGCCGTAGCTGCGGTGACGTCACGCGCACATTCGCTCGCGCTGGCCGAGAGCGAGCGAGCGAGAGCAGCTAGAACACTACACGTACAGACCGGAGACTGGAGGAGAACAGCAGCAGCAGCAGCCTGGACCAGATCACAAACAACTAACCCAAACGGACTAATAGTCAGCTGGAAGCCAACGCAAATCTACAAAGAGAGCGTGTTTCCTGGAGAGCCCTTTCTGTCAGGAGACCGCGAGGTGAGAACACGGAGCAATAGAGGCTCGCGTAAAGTTGCATTTCTAAGCCATTACTGCTATCGGTAGCGTGTTTTCCTAAATGTTGGATTAGTTTGGAATGTTGTGTGCTTGAGGTACCGAGCGAAGTGAGAAAGAAACAGGAGCACTTTTGGGTTATTGTCTCTTTCGCGCTCGTCTTTTGTCCTTATAGCTCTGTTGCCACAATAGAGATCCCAAGCGCTTCCCAGAATTGGTAGATTTGACAGTCATGTGTTGCGATCATCTGTTGAATTAGGTTTGTGTACGCTGCCGTTGAATTGTTTGTTTTGTGTTCGCTTTGTGCGGAAGAGTTCGAATAAAGCGCATGTCTGAAGCATTGTCAGTGAATGCGCGCACTCCATCAGGTCATCCACATTGTTGAAAACATCTTTCACTGACACAGATCCAGTCTCTCATGACTTCATGCTATTCTGTACACTATTCTATTATTTATGGCTTTTTATGAAGGGATTTCCGTAGTTGACAAATCAGTTTAGTACAACTTTTGCTTGTGAAGTTGAAATTCAGTTAGAGCACATCACATTTCTTTCTATTGTAACAACCATCTCGAACCACCTTTATCTGAAATTAATATGTCATTGTAGAATATTGACAGATTTAAGCAAACAATAACATTGTGGTAAGATAAGGACAGTTTTAAATATTTTTAATACTGTTGTTGCATCTACAAAGTTGACACATCACACTTTTAATTACTAAGTCATCCATTATGCCAAATCCACTTTTTGAATGTGGTTGTTCTTACATTTGTACATTTGTTAAAGGGACAATACAATTGGTAAATAATAAGTGGTGATATCGATCTTCAATCTCCACTGAACACACCAAGCTACATTTACATTAAATTTACATTTATGCATTTGGCAGACACTTTTGTCCAAAGCGAATTACATAGAGACAATATACCATTTGTTATGCAGTCAAAGTCTATCTCAGCTTGCTCATAATAGAAATTGTATCAACTGATAAAAAAAAATCCATAGCAGGAAGAAAATAAAGACAAAAAAGGAAAAAAGAAAGTTTTTTTTAATATAGCAGGTGTTCCCTGAAGAGAACAGTGTTCAGTTGCATTTTGAAAACTGTTAGTGTTGCTGCTCTCCTGACTGCATCAGGAGTTTGTTCCAGCAGCCAGGGACAGTGAAAGAGAAGGTTCTGCTGAGAGATCTTCTGCAGTTTTGTGGGACAGAACCACAAGATGCTGTTCATTCTTTGAGCGTATGAGGGTAGTGTATGATTTTGTGAAAGTAAACAGGGCTGATCCTGAGATGGTTTTGTAAGCCAACATCAGTGATTTGAATTTAACCCGAGCTGCAATGGGGAGACTGTGAAGAGTGATGAAGAGGGAAGTAACATGAGCTCGCCTCGTTTCCTTGAAGATAAGGCGAGCTGCAAAGTTCTTTATCATCTGCTGAGGTTTGAGCGTGTTTGCTGGTTGCACGTTGCAGTTGTCCAGAAGTGAGAGGAGCAGAGCCTGAACCAGGAGTTGAGTTGCATGCTCAGTTAAGAAGGGCCTGATCTTTCAAATGTTGTGCAGTGCAAATCTACACGCTCGAGTGGTCTTGGCTATGTGCTCTTTGAAGGACATATGTTTATCCAAAATCACTCCCAAGATTCCTGACTGAAGGAGAAGAGGTGAATGCAGAGGACTCCAGCTGGATGGTGAGGTAGTGATGCACAGAGGGATTGGTCGGGATTACCAGAAATTCTGTCTTGGCCATGTTGAGCTGTAGGTGATGGTTCTTCATCCAAGTAGAGATGTCGTTCAGGCAGTCAGTTATGCGGGTAGTTACTGATGGGTCATCAAAATCCTTTTTCAAAAAGGCAGTTATTGAACCTTTAGTTAAAAAAAAGATGCGTCTAAATGTAATGATAATAAGCCAATCTCTAAACTTACTTTCCTGGCTATAATTTTACAAGAGTGTTCTCACACAACTGCAAGGTTTTTTTTTAGATGCACATGGTATTCTTGATGTTTTACAGTCAAGTTTCAAAGCATTTCCCAGCACAGAGTCTGCACTTTTAAAAGTTTTTTAATAATCTTTTATTAATGTCTGATTCTGACAGACCTGCCATTTTAGTGCTTTTAGACCTGACTGCTGCTTTTGACACAGTGGACTAAACCATTCTTTTATCTTGCTTATAAAACTATGTTGGTGTCAGGGGGTCTGCACTGGAGTGGTTCAGGACATACCTGTCAAAAAGATGGTTTGCTGTTAAACTGGGGGCCTCCACCTCATCTACAGCACCTCTTACTTGTGGAGTCCCCAATTGATAAATTCTTGGTCCCATTTTATTCACAATTTACCTCCTTCCTCTTGGGTTGCATAACATTTCATACATATTTTATTCAGAACTGCCAAATTTACATGCCAATCAATGAAAATGGCAACAGCTCCCTAACACCATTATTAGATTGTTTTAATGACCTCGACACTTGGTTGGCTCAGAACTTTCTGAAATTAAATAAAGAGAAACTGAGGTTATATTGTTTGGCCGCGTACAATCCCAATTAGATCTGGGGCTCTTCAAAGAATTTGTAAAACCTATAGTCACCAACCCTGACGTCACTATTGATTATGATTTTAAACTGTATAAAGAGGTCAATACACTTGTGAGGTCTACGTTTTATCTAAAATTAAGTCGTGTTGATCTTTTAAAGACTGAGCAATTGATGCATGCTTTTATCTCTTTACGTCTGGACTATTACAATGCCATCTACGCTGAGACTTCATCAGTTCAAATGAGAGAGCACATCACACCAGTTCTAGCATCCTTGCATTGGTTGCCAGTACGACCCTACAGCCGAGTTTATGGAATGCGCTGCCTCCGCTTATAAGAATGGCTCCTTCAGAAGAATTTTTTAAGTCTCGTCTTAAAACCCATTTTTACTCTTTGGCTTTTAACTCAACCTGAGCCTCTGTGTGGTCCTCTGTGTGTTTTATTAATGGTGGTAGTTTAGTTTTTTTTTCTGTTTTAGTCAGTTTTTATTATTATTGTTAATTATTTATTCATTTTTAATTATCTTTATTCCTTAAATGTTTTTTTTTTTGATTGGATGGGATTGATCAAGGTTTAGGTTAAAGCTCGGAGGCATTGGTTTAAACGAGCAGAGAGATGCTGAAAACACTTGCCTTATAGGATTTCACAGCCAAACTCAACTACCAACAAGCTTGAACTGTAATTACAAACCAATCACGCCTGGAACTATAAACCGAACATCTTCCTCTGCAAATCTGCCTAATCAATAAATTACTATGCACAACATTTCAACAAGAGTCTGCTAAGAGGTGTTTAAATACAAGAATTTGTTGAATTGTTTTTTTCTGCTGTACAAAACTGTCAAAAACTAGCTGTTATTGAAGACTTCTGAAAGTTTATGTGGGACTGTGTCTTTTTCAAATGCTTTTACAGATTTTGGGTTATTCCCAGGGGCTTCACTTCATGCTATTCACAGTCTCGATTCTTGACTATAAATTGGGCTTTACATGACAGAGATGCTGAGTTTTCAGGTTACAGGAAATGCTAGTGTTTCTTATCATTTATGATTTGCTTTGTGTTTTGTATGGATGATGGCATGTGAAATCTCAGCAATGACAGCAGGGATTGCTAACGTTTTCTTTAACATAGTTCATGTATGTGTCAACAATGTCTGCCAATACAAGGATAGACAACTAGCTGAAGTAACATGAAGCACATCATGGCCATGTTTGCTTTCTCAGGTACACAAGTAAGAGTTTTGGCCCTTGTTTGTCAAGAGACATCCGGGAATAATTCTTATTTTAAGTACAGATGTCACTGTAAGTAGTAGTCCAACTAGATTATTATGCTATTATGCCATTTTTACATAATGTGCTTTTAATCGTGTGGCTCTGTGTGACAAGTGACAATTCAGTAAAATAAACATTTCATATCTTTTATAATTACTTGTTAAAAACTGTCTTGTTGGGGCATGAAAAAACAGCACAGTTTTATGCTATGACATGCTCAATTCAATCTTGCTTTAACAGATTTATGTCCAAACACCTTGTAAAAGTTGCCTTTCATTATAGGCCTATAAATAATTCATGTAAATGTAATTAGTCAAAATTAAAATGAAAATATGAGGTTTTTACCAAAAGTGCCACCCATCACTTATATCCTCACATCCTCTGATCAAAGAATCATCTTTTACTTTTTAGTTATTTAGCCTAATTGACAGCCATTTTTTGTTGTTCACATTGCCAAGGAAACAGAAACAGCATAACAGTAATGAATAGTCTGATGTAAGGTTATACTAGAGAGAATTTGACTGTGGTGGGTGTTTTATGTATTGTATGTATATTTGATATATTATTACTGAACCAGCAGTATTCTTAATTCATCTATATATATGCTGCCTTGGGTAAAATAACCTAAAGTGGAAATCATATAGTTAGCACAATGAAAGTTGGCATGTTCAGAGTGCTGTTGAGATATAAAAGAGCAGTTGGATGGGTGCTCTTACACACTCTCACGGCCACCTTATCATTGGAAACAGTGAGATTAAAAGACGAAGACAACATCACAGAAGAGGAGAATATAGACATTCAGAAGCCCATCTTGTTACCTTCCGATCATTACGAGTTGTTTCACAAAGTCCACAAAGATTATAAAATTGCTGCACGTGTTGCTGTTGTCCCCTGAGTAGTGATGGGAGGTCAAAATCAAAACTGGGTGTGTTCATTTTTTGTTTCAGATGTCAACACGGAACCCTATACCACGCTTGCTGCACTTTTAAATTGGGGGAAAATAGAGGTTCCCTGATCCCAAATCTGAGAACATGCAATAACTAAAGTTAGTGCGGACTTTTAGTGATAAATCATTTGGCCAGCGATACTTGCAGAGTAAATGAGACCCATGACTAAAGCACTTGGAAGATTAGTGTATTTTCTGTGAAGAATTTTTGAAAGTGGTAATGCAAGTGAACATGTTCTGTAATTTAGCTGATGCTTGGTTTCTCTTTGCACCTTCAGGGTAGCACGCTGAAAAGTTTTAAATATCTCCAAGTGGCCTAAAGCACTCTTGTTACTGATCTAATTTACAAATGTGCAGTTTTTGGGACCAGAGCTCTGGAATGTGCTGTGCTCACATTCTTTTTTCCGTACCAGTCACCATTCTACAAACAAAAGAGTGTTCAGTGTTTCTTGGTTGAGCTTTGCCATCTAGCTTGTAGATTTATACATTTATTTCCACATCATTATCTTTTGACGTCTTCTAATTTGTGGTTTGCATTAACATTTCAGGGTTTGGTTTGCTTGAGTTTCATGAGTTTAAATCAATCAGCACGTCATAAATGTTGTGCATGGCAATTTACTGATTAGGTGGATTATCAGAGAAAGATTTTTAGTTAGAGTTTCAGACCTGATTTGTTTGTAATTACAGTTCAAGCTTGTTGGTAATTGAGTTTGGCTGTGAAATCCTGCAAGGCAAGTGTTTTCAGTATCTCTTTGCTTGCTTAAATCAATGCCACAGAGCTTCGACTTAAATATACTCTGCGTTCTAAAAAAAGGCAATGATTATAGTGTTTATGGCCATGGCTGAGTCTTTTATGTATTTGAAGTTGGCGTAGATAGATGTGGTGGTGTATTTCGTAAAGCTAATGGTTTGTCACGTGTTGGTGGTTAAAGCTACTCATTTTCCATCTCTTGATAATGTCGGGTTTAAGGGTCTCCTCGCAGAACCAAAACGGATCGGATCATAACAGCAAACAGTAGGTTTCTCCAAACCCATTGATCATGTATTCTTGATTGCATCTTTTCGAAATACCAAAACGTTCTCTTGAAAAAGGTGTTTTGGATATTTAGGAAATACAAATCTGTATCTCTGTCAGTAAACACTTAAAACATTTACACCAGAAGCAAGAGAAGCTAACCCAATTATGTATATTAATAAAAATATTTAAATAATTCAATAATTGGAATGATTCAGAGCATTCCCCCAATATCACAATATTTTTCCCCATATCACTCGATATCGATAATTATCATATTTCTATAAAAAAATAAAAGCATGTTTTTGCTCTGAAGTGAACATTGTACAAACCAGATCAATAACCGTTTTCAGTCGTTTGTTATTCTCACATCAAGCATATTTTTTGAAACATGAACATTTTATTATTGTAAAATTAAAAGCAATATAAATCATAAATTTATATATATAGGGCCAGATTCATTATTTTTTTAATGAGGGGAATTTCCTTCTTTTGTTTGTTTTGGAGACAGCTTCAGAAAAATTGTTATAAAATAAATTATTCATAACCTGAAAAATAGCACAAATATCATAAATTTTTTGGTAATTTAACATTGCTAAAAAACAAGAAGGAACGTTATTAAAGTGTTATTTTATGGCTTCCAAAAACAAGCAGCTGGAAATGTTTTGGAATGGAGTTTTTAGTTTTACATTTGCAAAAACGAGAAGAAACAACAACAGGAGGGTATTGTTTGTGTTTGCTGGGTTGCCAATTGTAATGTTTTGAATTGACAGTAATTAAATGACACTTTTAAACATTGCCCACACAATCCAGTGAACCACACTACAAACTTACACACAGTAGTGACCATTTTAAATTATATAGTTTCATTTAATAGTTCATCACAACCTCATGTTATTCATGTTAAACTGAATAAACCGTTAGTAAACACAAATACATCTTATTAAACTTAATTTATTTTAATCACAAATTATGATTGTAGAACAGCTTTGTCAAGTAGTTTGTGATGAATGTAGGGAACAGTAGATACGCCTTTGGTTTAAAGCGCCCCCTGGCTTGAGAAGCTCGTTCTCAAAGACTTATTTTCATCGTTATTTAGGGTAGCACACATATTCTGAATGCTTTTGGTAAAAATAAAATTTTAATTTAAATATTTATAAAGATTCAAGTTAGTTACTCACACTATGGTTGTTTACCACTACTTCTGTTTTTTTTTTTTCACCAGAGCCTCACTTTCATTTTCAAAATGGCTGCAGTATGAAATAATCAGATGTTCATTGCATGTTGGATCTCAAGCAATTTTGCTCTTACATTATTACATTATTCCTAAGACAAAAGGTTTTTTGTTGTTGTAAATGAACAAACTCCATCTATTGATGTCATAGTCACATGATGTGCAGCATTTACAGCATCAGTCATTGATCAACAGTTTTTGATCTATGCTGGTAACATTATATTGGCTTCAATTGTGAAAATATGACCTAGTGACAAAAACAGAATTGGTAACCATGAACATTGAGACGAGACTAACTACAGATACATACATTTGTGTTAATCAAGCTGCTTAATGTTATTGTATATTGTACATCAAAATTTTGCCGTTGTTTTCCGTGGTTTCAATTTTCAGATCATGTTAAATATTTGGTATTTATAACTTGTTCTAAAAACATCCCACATAATTTCTCAGAAATGGTCTGCCGAGAATTTAAATGTTTTTCTAATTAGGGCATTCATAAAAGAGGCAAGGTCAGGGTTGGCTGTCCCTAAGACATAAGCGACAGTCTGAACATCACAGATGATGGTTAAAGGTCAGACTGGAGTTGTGTTATTTTTATCATAATCATTTGTAATCTGGAGCAGCCGTTATGTGTTCAGCTGATTTAACAATGACTGAACAGAATTGTTTGCCAAGCCTCTGGTGAGAAAGAGGATTTATCCTGCAAATCGCTTGCTGCAGCCATGAAATGTATCATTGGGGTTGGATGGGATTGAAAGACCATGTCTGATTTTCCCCCCATTCTCGTTAGCAGTGGTTTTTATAGGTCATGTGGAAACTAGAGAGATGGGACTGTAAATGCCATCATGCACCATACTTCCCAAGTCTGTTCCTCTAAATCAGCAATAAAAATTGTCTTTTTCCATAATGGAATATTCAGTGTCTGCAAGGGAAGTATAAAGATGAAAGAATGCAAGAATCTCATTAAGAGAGGACTCCAAACCTGTCTCAGGGGAAGTGAACAAAACCCCAACAATTCGTAAGTTTTTTTTTTATGTGAGCTGATTGTGAGGTTTTTCAATGGTTTTTAAATAAAGCAAAATACATGTAAATGTTTCCTTAAGTTGTACAAAATACTGTACTGTAATTATTTAAAAAATCAACCAGTTCTTCGAAAATAAACTATTATAAAAATGACACTACAAATTATTTCCTTTGGCTTGGATGTTTGCTGGTTTGTCATGTGAGTTGTAAAGAAAATGGGAATGAGTTAAGTTTTTGAATTTGCATTAGCCTTCTTTTGTTTTGTTTTCCATGCAAAGCTTGTTTTTCTAGGTTGCAATCTGTGTGTTCTCTGCCATTGGTTTTGTCTCCATTCAAAAGAACACTTTATTTAACAAGGGCATTGTTTGGTTAATTGTGTTTTCATTTCGGGGAGGGAGTTTGTAGACCACGGGGAACACTCTCATGGGTGACTATTATCACTTAGTTAAGAAGATTTTCACAGAGGAGCTCTCCACAGTGTGAAACAAGACTTTGTCCTTTGGCTGAACTGCTTAATTTCCAGAGACTCAGGGTCTCTGCGGTCCAGAGCATCTTTTCTCATTCTGGCTCTCCTCACTCTCTGCTGGCCTGAAGTTCTGGCTGCTTCTCCCATCTGTCCTCTGACCACTATTTTAACTGAGAGAGCTAGTCTTGCCAGAATTGGCATTGTCCAGGATAAAGTTTGTTTTTACTGTTATACATGAATTTTTGGTAAATGCTAGTTTTACAAATCTACAAATATTTTTTTCTATTTTTGAAACGCTAGCCCTCGGGATTGTGCAGCTAATGTTAACTGGTATGGAGTAATGTGTAAAATAGTGCTGTTAAACGATTTAAAAAGAGCAAATTATAAAAAAAAAAATGATGAATTTAGCATCTAAGGCTAAGCGCTAGATCTACAAACCAATATCAGTTCAGCCTTCATGTTTTACAGTCTCCACATCGCGTGTCGTTTGGGCAATAAAAACTGGAGGGGATATATACAGCAAGAGGCAACCTAAATAAAAGTTGAACCTTTGTCTATTTTGCGCTACAATGACCCTCTTTAAACATGTAAAATGCATGTTGCTATGATGTGTTAACACATCAATCAGGTTTGGGTCACCATTGAACAAGCGTAAAAACAAAAGGTGAAAACAAATCAAATCAGAATTCAGTATCTAGACTTGCTGTTTAATTGAGTATTGCCACGATCAGACTAATTAATGAGAGCTCCAAACACCACCATATAGCCGAGCAGCAGCGTAGACCCGGCCCAGCAGGTAGCAAGTTTAAAAAAAAAATATCAAGCTCTAAATATACACGGCCCAAGCGGTCGGAGGTTTCAATCGTCGAAGGATCTTGAGTTTGTATGTTCTTTTTGCTGGGGAGGTCTCACAGAGGGAACTCCTATTTACTCTACCTGATCCTCACGTGGACTTTGTGAAGCTGCTTTGAAAGCAACTGCTAAAGAAGCGCTATATAAAAACTTGATTGATTGATTAATTACATTTTTAATTAATTAAATTTCTCATTGTGTATGTTTTAAATATAGTGATTGCACTCTTCACTGCACCCAAATTTAAATCAATTTACAAAGGCACCCAATTTAAGGTAATTCAGCTTATTTTTAATTATTTCACTTATGAAAAAAACATTTTGAAGCAGTAAGAAGTCTGAAAGAAGTAGTAATATAAATTTGATGTGTTGTTCCACATTTATATCCAATATTTTCAATCATGATTTAAATTCAATTGTAACACCACCAATTATCACACAATTAATTCGTTATTGTGTTTTATTTGATCACAAACGTACATACAATGACATTCTATTGACAAAAATTCATCATTCCGCTGCAGTCCAGCCCTGACCCTCCCAAACACCCTAAACTTTTCTTTTCCCCTCAGCCTGCATGACTCTAAACTTGGACATAGTGTGGGTTTAATGTTAATTGAGCTAAGGGAACACCAAACAAATAGATTATCAACACTACAAATATATTTTTACCTCACCCCTGTTTGGACCCAGCTGATTATAACCTTTCTACAGTGGCCAGATGTCAAACATTTTCACACCCTTTGAACTGTAGCACTACATCCATTGATTTCTGTATGTTCATGTTCACCATCACTTCAGCTTTTCATTTTATTAAGTTACAGTCGGTGTATTTAACTGTTTATGCAGATTTAGTTTCAGAAATGGTTAGTTTATACATTAATCAATATATGTGACATGTTTGATTGAGCCCAGAAAGAGAGAGGAAGAGCTTGCTCGGCTCCACTTCAGCCAATCACAGAGCTTGCGCAGAGGGCTATTTGTCGGGTTGACGCAGAAGTATAAATCAGGCTTAATCATTATGGGTACTGCAATACTTATAATGCAATGTTATCAGGGAACATGCCTGCTAAACATAAAGAAAACAACTGATAAGCTGTCAAACAATTGCAATTAACATCACTATAGCAATATTGTTAGCTTTTTTTTTTTTAACTAAAACCAAATCCCACAGATGGAAAAATATATGATTTATTTGGGAAGATAATGGTTGGATATTTAACTGACTATTTGAAGTGAAACTTTTATTTTAATTCTGTTACTCTGTTCTGTTCTATATTATAAGGTGCAGTGAGAGTGTTTTATGATAATAAAAAGGGTTGTATTTTCTTCAAATTGACTTGTATTGAATGTAATTTTTGTATTGAACATTTTCCCATCCAAAATATCGTGTCATATCGTTATCACCATAATTACCAAATTATTATTGTGATATTATTTAAGCGCCATATCGCCCACCCCTAATTCTGGTGAACCTGCTGCAACTCTAAAATTATGCCAATTTGTCACATGGTCAAGTTGTCCAAATCTGTATATTGGTAAATAAAGTTTCAGGCAATAAGTCCTCCTTACAAGTGTCTGGAGTAAGAAGACCGTGCTGAAGCGTGTGTTGACCACAGCCACATGCTGAGGACCGTGAGGTTAATTGTCTGTGAGGGGACCAGAGGCTGTGTGTGTAATATGTGTCTGGATATCTGTGACCGCTCCAGCGCTTCATGGCCCCAAGCTTTACCACTCACACTCTGCCTCCTAGATGAAGGTCATGACCACAAATTTGTGCTGTCAACCACAGAGAAGGAGTGACGGGAGATTGAGCTTGAGGCAGAGTGAGGGATGGAAGGGACATAGGAAGGATGAGAGAAATTCACACACCAAGCAAAAATGTATGTGTTTGGGACAGATGGTTGGTTCTACAGTAGAGCTGAGCACAGTTAATAGCATTTGCAATTAAATCGCAATAGGAATAAAAACAATTTTCAAATTACAGAAATGGTAATTATGCTCTCAGATTGAACAGTCAGGTGATAGTTTTACAAAAAAAATTAACTTTCAAATTTACTAAACTCTACTAAATTACTAAAATGAATCTGTTTTAAAAAGTTCAATCCACAGGTTTACATGTTTATTACAGCAACTTTGAATGACTAAAATGTGTACTTTTACTCAAATTTTTGTGTGAGATATCTGCATGTTTACTTGGTAACATTTTATGGTGTTTCTCCATTACTAATAATAGGGAACTAAATACATGTTAATATTTTTGATTGCAAGCTGTTAATTTAATTGTTAATCATCAAAATATTGTAAATAATTGTTACTTGTCAATGTTCCAAAAATATAAAACAGGAAAATCTAAGTCTAATTCCCCATCATAATATTGGTTAACAAAACCAAAACTTTCAAAAATTGCTCATCTCTATTTTATGGGCTATTAGCGTCTTGTTGCAGTTTGTATTTTTTTACAAAATTTTGTCAGAAGGTTTGGTTAGAGAGGAGTGTTGGTGATTGTTAAGTTTGTTATTTTAATGTTCTCTTTTACTGAATTTCCCCTCTGTTGCAGAGCATCTATTTCCTTGTAAAAGCTTAAAAATGTCTTTTTAAAATTGTCATAATTAAATTTTGTTTACAAGCTTTTTTAAGCGTTTTATTGAATTCGTTTTTGTGATTTATTTTTCTAGATACAAAAACCCTGATTATTAACGGCAATGATGACAACAACAACAACATTAAGTTTATCAATAAACATTTGTTCATTATATTTGTATGTTGTTATTGAATATAAAGTTTTTGGATTATTTGATTTTTTTTTATATCCCATCAAGTTTGCTAATTTAAGAAACTATTGACAATATTACAATTTTTTGAGAACAACTTTCAAGCGGTTATATTTATTTTGCATTCCTCTTATAAGAACAGTCTTTGCAGTTCTCCACTCGTGCGTCTTAACTCTCACAATATCTTGCACTCGTAACTTTCTCTATACCCATAACATTTACATTGTTACACGTGTGAAGAAGTTACTCTAAACATGTTCAATTCTGATCCTGAATGGCAGAGGGCAGAGTTAACCTAAAGGAAACGGGAGCGAGTTGGCCTCAGCATCAGACATCACGCCAGTGGAACATCTGAGTTTGGTATGGAAAGATGGAAACATTTCAATAATCCTGAAGCCGACCTAAACATTGGGTTTGCTAGCTATGAGAGACAATTGTTGTAGTAACATTTCTGGTCCCCGAAACATGACGCTATGTTAAATCAACATGGGATTGGTTGTTTGTCATGTCAGGCAAGTGGCCTCATGGGTGGGTCTTGGCCAAGAAAAGCTGCCAAAACCCACAGACTTTCCTTGAAGGGCTTGCTATGTGAGACTAGACAACTTCATGTGTCCATTCCGGAAATTTCCCTTTGTTTTCCCAATTCTTTGTCTGAACATAACATGACAATTGCCATCTTAAAATTGAAAGATCAGCTCCCACTTTAAACATAACATTTCTGTTTCAAAACCTTTGAGATGCTTCACAGACAATAGAAAGATCCATATATTCCATTTTTTGTTATTACCTGGCAACAAAGCATTTGGTATTATTACCAACAAAGGTAACGATGACAACAAAGTGAAGCATATACATTTACAAACATTATTTAACCTAAAACTATCACTATTCAAAAATCTGTGAACCAAAGCCAGGGTGAGGAAGTAGTTCTCTTTATATGTTTGTGGACACATTTCTACAGTAGTCAAGCCAGCTTGACCTCTAATCCATTTCCTCAGAAAGCGTGACAGACCCGATACTGATGGAAAATCAAATTTTTTTCTCTCTTCATCATACAGGTTCTGATTTTATTTCACAACAGTTCTATTTTACACTTGCTTCCTTCTTCAGTCTTTTTCCTCTTGCACCTAGATTCCTTCTGGGAGCCTCCCTTGAATCTTTCAGGCATAATCAGGGTTTGAATCGGTTCTTTTAGAGCTTAATGTTGTGACCCATTAGTACAAACAATTTCACTATGAAATTGTAGCTTATGATACGTCGTAGCGTTTACTGAAATGCTTTTCTTTATGGCGTTTGGATGGTCACAAATATTTAGATTGTGGGAAATGTTTGTTCTAGTTACAAGAACAGTCTCCATACACTGCAGTCTTCATAGAAGGAGAACTAGCTGGAAATGATGCATTTGTGGTCACCCGTGCCATAGTATGTTCTCCAGTTTCTCACCAGTCTAGAAATATCCATAAGGCAATGTTAAGTGTGTAAGGTATGTTCTTTCTGTGAGTAGTGTACCTGCTTTCTCCCTAAAACGGTTTGGAGAAAAAGTTCACCCCTTGTTCCTGGAGCCCCACTCACAAGATGCATTTGTTTGATGAATATTCCCCCATGCCTTTGTTTTGCAAAAGTATAAAAATATTTTTAAAAACAAACTTTGTAACTTGTTAAATTATTAAAGTTTTTTTCATTACAAATCGGTACCTCTCCAAAGTCCTCCAAAATATAATTTTCCTTATTTCCTTGATTATTTAAATATTTCAATGCATATTTCGTTATGTATGTACATTATATTGGCAAAAGTATTCGCTCAACGAGTCGCTCTCAGGAGCTCAGTGAATTCCAACGTAGAACTGTGAAAAGATGCCATCTGAGCAGCTAATCCAGTCGTGAGATTTCCTCACTCCTAAATATTCCACAAAGCCCGGTTCAAGAAGGCATGGATGAAATTCTGGTGTGGATGAGCTTGACTGGCCTGACATCAGCCCAGTGAGACACCTTTTGATGAATTAGAGCAGCGTCTGAGAGCCAGGCCTTTGGGTCCAATATTAGTGTGTCAACTCACAAATACACTTCTGGAGGAATGGTCAAAAATTCCTATAACACACTCATTGTGAACGGCCAAAAGGGGATGCACATCACAGCCTATTTATAGATTAGCAATGGGATTTCAATTATGTTCAAGTGCGAGGCAAGCAGGGCAAATCATTTTGGGAATAAAGTGTATGTGCAATAGTTTTTTTTAATCTGTTGTGAGATAAGCTCGTTTGTGTTTGTGCTGTCACTGTTTAAATGACATTTTCCACAGGTGAGAGTGGTAGATCATACCGGTGTGCCTCAGCTCGTCCTCAGAGAGCATGTCTGTATTCTGGCCTACCCTGTAAATTGCATGAGGGCTGAGTGTGCAAAACCCTTCTTCTTTATTCATGAAGGGAAGGGAGTCCCACTGAGAAAGAGAACACACGCTCAATTTCTCTCACGCCACTCTCTCCTGGAAGACCATGACAGGATTTGCTGATGAAGCAGTGGGTTGTGCTTTTGTTTGCTATGAATAAGTACAACAGCTTAGGTCTTAGGCCTTTTCGCAGAGGCCAGAGTAGCCGACTATTCATATATCAACCTGTGCTTTTGCACTGTTGTTCATAACAAACCACAGGATATACTCTTTCTTTTGGAAGGATTTGTTAAAATGAACTGAATCTGCACTAAAGAGAATCAAATATATATTCCATTCCAATTCCAGCCAAGCCAGTTTTTGGGATAAAGGAACCAAATGGTGTTGAAATTTCAGTTTTTTTTTTATTTAATTGGTGATCATTTTACCAAAAGATGGTCATGATTATAATAAAAAAAATGCATTACCAAAAATCGTATAAAGTTTATTTGTTATAATGAACTACTTTTGCTTGATAGCAGCCTTTAGTCATTTGCTGCAGTTCTCAACAAGTTTCAAGCATATCTTCAGAGTAGAGCAGGGTGCTGTGACCAAAAAATTGATCACAATATTTTTTTTCATATCGATAATTATAAAAATATTGTCATTTTTATTTCTGGTACAAATTTAAGAAAAATTCTGCGCTGGAGTGAAACTTGTACATACCTGATTAACTGTGGTTGTGGTTTATTGTCAAATCAAGACAACACTTTTCTAAACATGAATAGTTTAAGCTAATGTTATAGACCTATTTACAGCTCATGTGATCAATATGCTGCAAATGCATTTTGGCAGCGGAAGTACTATTGCTCCCGATTCACAAACACACCTGATTAATCATTTTCTGAGCGAGGTTTGTAGGCTCTTCATTTCTCTGTGGCTTGAAGGCTCGGTTTTTAACTAAAAAAACCATCTGACTTCTTGAAAACTAGGCCAGAAAGCTTGTTTTAATTGTAAGGTTCTTCCCTGGTGACTAAACATGTTGCTTTAAAACACTGCCAAAGTGTCTGAAATTAATTGTGTTAACAATATAGTTGTTTAGGGACACTGTATTGTAAAAGAACACCGTTCTTCAGATGAGTCGTTAAAATGAGGTCCTGATTTTCTGTGATCATTAACAACTGCAGGATGTGTCCTCAAGAAGAGTAGGGGTGTAACACCTTTACTCAATTGTAATAATTCCTGTACTGTAATTGGCAATATTTGATTGACTCCCATCTTGTTCATCATTAGCTGCTGTGTGGTGACTGTTCTGGTGCAGAGTTGCACTTTGAGTGTGTAGAAAAGTCATGATATATAAGTCATATATAAATGTCATGAATTGTTACTACTTATGTTGCCAAAATGTGTGAACATTAAAAAAAGCTAAATTTTTTAAATCTTTATTTAATCAAAGAAACGTGATGAAACGTTGGGTAATTAATCAATTTGAAGAGTACTTAAACTTTTGGCCTTCCTTAAATTGATGACAGAAAGAGCATAGTTCTCCTTTTCTTCTATGCTCTCGATTTTCAAGTTGTGGTATTCATTTTCAATCACCCTGGGTGTATCATCGGTGCCCTTTCTTCCCCAAGTTGTGTTGACTTGTATACTGTGGTAAAGATAAATACTAACCTCACGGTCTAATCTCTGTTAATCCAACACTGAAAATCAATCATCATTTTACATGTGTAAAACGGAATTAAAAGTGCAGCTTTATTTCATAGCTTAGTTGTGATGTACAGCACAGGGATTTCCTGAGAACATTGGAGGCTGAGTCCTAACATGGAAGTCCTGTGATAGTCATTATAGGGAATCCCTAGCCTTGTGGCATCTTTTAATTGTAGCAGACCTATATATGCTGGCAATCAAATCACAGTAATCATTGAAGCTCAAAAATATGTCAGATTTAACATAACACTGAAATTAATACTACAATAATGAATGTATACAGATGTAAATAAACAGCTGTGTTTACAATATACAGCCAAATGAATAATCACAAGAAGTAGCAGGCAAAATGAGGGGCTACACATAAATGGTTAGTAAAAATGTTTACCTCAATTTTTTACTTACAAGAAGTTCCTTTTTAGTTACTTGGCCAACTTGGTTAAGCTTCTTAATTATTTATGCATTGGCAGCAGATGTCTATTATTCTTCATTCCCTCTGGTTTCTAAGAATGCTTGAACGTGACCTTACGTTTGATTGGCCACCAGTGTGCATCACATATTTTGCTGCCAATTGCAGTAATTTTAGTAATGTTTGTTCTATTTTCTGCAGAAAACACCCACATGTGCGTATACATGTATATGAGTTCAGTAAGTTTTTAGCATTTCTCTTGGTGCTCATGGGCTATGACAATAAAGCGGAACATTGTGAGTTTTGTTCGTGACAAACCAGAAGTGTGGCGCTGCCACAGCCATGGAAAGTTTTGACGAAGATTGAGAGAATTTAATGAAAAAAAACCCTAAAACAGCTTTGTAGCTTCTTGCCTATGTTATACAGGTTAAAAAGAGCCCTCATTTGTTTATTTGTGAATGATTTGAATGTTTGATTCTGCATCTCTTGTCAGTTTTCAATGTATTTCTTCTAAAATGATCAGAGGCTAAAAAAAAACAGGCCACAAAACAGGCACAGGCCAGGCGACACCACTGCTGCATAGTAAGCTTATGCCCAGTGTTTCAGTTAAAAAGTGCTCATACATATGGTTGTTCAGTAAAATATTCCTGGGTTGAAGCAGCAATGCGCATGGCTTTTGTGAATAACAGTTCATTCAGAAGACTGAGTTGTTCACTAGACATCGTGTTCCATGAGCTGCATGCCTCGAGTCATCATTAAAAGATGAGTTTGTTATAATATATGTTAATTTGTTATTTATTTATTGTACTATTCTGTTGCATATCAGTTCATAGATCTTCAAATAAAAAGTTAAAAGCTTATCTGATTTATTAATTCTTCAGAATGGTGGACTAAAATGGATAGTTGCAGACTTGTATGCAAGCTAGAACTACAGCACCACTTTGAAAAGCAAACGATTATCAGTTAATAACGCCATTGCCAGTCTGTAGAAAGGAACAATATTTTCCAGTCTTTTGTGCAATAGCAATAATTTACCCCAAAAGTGAGCTCCCATTTGGTTTATGTAATCTACCTCCAGATTTTCTATCATGAACAGGCAATTAGGAAAACTTTGCAAGAACATTGCAGCATTTTATTTTGTAGTTTTTTTTACTTGTGACCTTTTAAGTTTTACTGAAAAACTCCAGGACGTGTGGAATTAGAGCTATTGGGTTTTACTGACGGAAAACACTTTTTGGGGGAACACAGAAATAAAGCATTATGATTAAATCAGTTAAATTGAGAAAAAACTTAATTTGATTTGCAGAGACCCGTTTTACATTGCTAAAAGCTATTTCTGAAATGGATAATTTTGTTTGGAGAGGAAATGATGTGAACTTTGACCCATTAACTTCCTTTGAAAGAGTGTGTTTGCATGGTGGATGACTCACATTCCTGATTTGCCAGTGTGAGCCTGTGCTGATAGTGGTTTCGTTGCTATGACTGTTAGTATTGTAATCTATGGTATGTACATTATGCATTTCATTAGGGTTGGGTATCATTTTAACTTTATCGTTTTCGTTTCTATTTCTTTCTGCTTATTTATTCTGATTCTTGTTGGAAAAAAAGCCTATGTAAATTTATTTTTAACTTTAATATATTAACTGTTTATTTTAGGTGCCAGTAGTTTTAATTTGAGTAACATACACAAATAATTGCTCAAATACACGTATTAAAAAAAACATCAATTCATATTACATAATTTATTATACAAATAAATGTATTTGTTAAAATGTAGCCATACTTTTGAGTGTTTCCACGTCATAAGGTCCTGGAATATGCGATGCATAAAAACTTCTGGCAGATTGCAAAAGAAAAAGTGTAAAGCCTTTTTATACTTTTGTGTCAACTCCACAAATTACCCTCTGCAAAGTCTGCGTGCTGACATAACCTTACCCCTACCCTTCTAGCGAAGTTCGATGTTCGCCTCTGAAATTCTCTAACTTCACTTCAAGGCTTTGCAGACCTACGCAGACCATAAGCTCTGTGATTGGGTGAAGCTGAGCAGTCCTCTCTTTCTGGGGTTGTGCTCCGTGTTGCACTCCACTGGATAATGAAATAAAACTTTGGAGTAAAAACTTAAAGTAAATAATCTTCCTTTATCTGTGCTGAGTTAATCTGAATGCTAGCTAGAAGTTAGCATTGTCATCCCGCCAAGCTGTGATAATGATCACTTTAGAGACAGTGCTTCTACAGCTGCAGCAGATTTATGTAGTTATATTTATACGATTTATTATAAGGTGAATAAAACCTGTCTTTTATTAGCATCTGTGTTGTGTTTTGGTTTGCTAGCAGTTGACATTCTTATCAAACCTGTATTGACATAGCCAGAGCAGATGGAGCGAACAACTATAAATGCTTTGTTTACTAATGGCTGCCTGCAGAGCTTCCACTACCGGCAATTCATCGATTTGGCACAGAAGTATAAATCAGGTTTTAAGTAAGAAGGGTTTGAAGCATTTTTAACTGTGACTCAAAGTACAGCTAAAATTATTATGTAACAATAAAGTTCTCCTAGTGATTAATATGATGATGTATTTATTGTTTTGGCTTATGCTCAGTGTAGAGGAAAAGTAATTATGTTATGCTGTTTCCAAATAAAGACCTCCTCACCTAGCCAATAGTAAACCATATGGTTTGTAAATGCTATTTTCATTGACAATTTGTTATTGTGGTCTAATTCAGCAGTTAAAATTGAGGGTCTGAGACAGCTGTGTGCACTCAATTGACAACGGACAACAGTAAACAGTCTTAACTGTTCTACCTGCTCAAGAACTCTGGAGGCAATCCAGATTACGAAGTAAATGAAGTTCTGTTTTATTTGCTAAGCTTTAACTTTGGTGTTTCAACAGAAAAACAAGGCATTAGTCAATATTATACAATTCTCCTGCTTTAAAATCACACCTGTTCTATTGCAGGCGTTTTATGCTTGGCATAAGGATTTAGTATGATATCATCTACGGGTCTATAGAGATGATATAATCAAGGTAACATATAGTGCACAAGCCAATGACAAATACCTGTGGCTTTTTATAGATAGACTAACAACTATGGAAAATGAACTTCCCTGTCTAACTCTTTTTGGACTTTCATTGAAACCCAGTTTAAGACTTAAATGAAAGTGATTGTGCTTTGTCTTCCTTACATTTAATCCAAAGGGAGAAGAACTTGGATTTGTCCCACCTAGTAATGCATTTTATGAATCTTAAAAAAAAGTTATGATGTTTTCAGGTCAAACACTTTTCAAGAAACTTTGGAAAGAAATGAATCACTAAGTTCTGTTCAGTTAGGGGAGGTCAGCAAGTCACTTTTTAGGATCTAGCACATGAAATTAGAGCTTAGACCAGAATCTTGTCTTTTTTTTAAGCACACTGTGTGTTATTTGTAATACTAATACCAGATTACCCTAGATGGTTAACAAACAAATGGAGTGCCAAAGAGATCAAGCAGGACTGAGTGACAAGGAGGCTGAGCAAGATCGAGGGACAAATAGGGTAAGCAGGATGGAGAGTTTAGGAGGATAGGGTGGAAAGACATGGAGGCCGAGCTGGGTGTAGAGACAATGGGGGTTTAGCTGGACACACAGACAGACAAAGAGGCTATGCATGTTGGAGACACAAGGAGGCAAAGAGGCATGTTGAGTCGAGGTAGCCAAGCTAGTTGGAGAAACCATGAGATCAAGCAGAACGTAAAGTAAAAGAGGTAGAACTAGACAGGCAGACAAGGAGGTCGAAAGGCATATTGAGTCAAGGATGCTGAGCAGGGTTGAGAGACGAGGAAGCAGTGTGGGAGTCATAGAGGCTGAGCTGGATGAAAAAGCGAGAAGAGCTGGACGAAGAGACGAGACATAGTTCCAAATTAGGTCTTTATTCGGGATCAGCAATTGTTATTTGAAACTGCTTGGTTATCCACCTCTTTGAATTTGAGTTTGTTTAGTTATTGAGTTATACAAGTTAATTGATTATTGGGAAAAAGTAGATGAAGGATGAGTTTTTTTTTATACATTTTTATATTAATTAGTATTATATTTTATTCAACTGAACTGTTTTTGAACTACAAGGATATGCTATGCGCTAACTTCGCCATGCCAGGCATTGCCCTTCTGATCTGGATTGACCCCTACTGGGACACTTCCTGTCTATCCTCTGGACTCCAGTCATCCTCTCCTGAATTGCCTGCTGTGTCATGATAATGCTGATGGGTTATGTAATGACACTCTAGTCTACCCCCTTCTGCCCGTATAGAGTGTAGGGTTGCCAGTGTAGGGTTGTGGTACAATCTAGTTCTCTGGCAGATTTTAACCCTTAACTTCAGTGCACAAAGCTAATGCACTCATCTCTAACCATTCTCTTGGTAACCTCATTTTGCCCAAATTATGGATCTTATCTTGTGGACTGAGAGGAAGAATGGGGATGTTGCTAAAGTGTAAAACATTAAATGTGCACTCAGGTAATATTTGCTTCTTAAAAGGGAAGTCAGACAGGTCAAAGATAAAATGACTACTTTTTTGTGCAAAATGTTTGATAGAAATTAGTGTACTTTTGTAGCATCAAGTTAATATTATCCTAAGCAATAAAAATGTAGCAAAAAGTAAAAAGAGGTTACTGCAGTATATTAAAATTTTACAGACTGGTAAAAAGTTCTAATTAGGGCCCGAACATGCCACTGAAGGTGTGCGGCAAAGCCCTATTGTAATTGCAATTATTATTATTATTATTATTGTTATTATTATTATTCCATGTCCTTTATCGCAAAAATGAAAAAAATGTGATGCTAATGCCATTTCGACCTAGAGACACGAAAATCACATAGCGCCTTTATACATGAACAAAAGACTCTAACAGGTTTGACTCTGTCAGATTAATCTACAATGATCTACAGTTAAGCATACACCGTAATCCACTACAGCCCTGATATTTATTTTACTTGATAGTAGGTATTGATTGGTACATCACAAAATGCTCCAAACAATTTGGAATGGACAACAGTTATTAGTTCCTAATGTTACATAGCAGAACTATCACCGCACTCTTTTGAAGTTACATTTTATCATCAAAACTTTGGCTCTGGACCAAGTGATGGCTAAATATACTTGTGGACAGATGAGCACTGTATCTGTCTGGCTGAACGCATCTCACTGATGGCTGCAGGCTAAGTACTGTGCTATTCACTTAACGGCTTCTCTCCTATGACAAGTGCACATAGCTCAGCTGTGCTTTTCTGCTCCTATCTCAATTTTCATGTCAGAGCTTAGAGCCCAATTTTATTTTAGACTAGTTATCTTTTCTCTATGACAATGTATTCATTTACTCCGTGTTCTTAAACATAGTTCTAAGCATGCCTTCTTTTCTTTAGATCTAATTGCCTCAGTCTCATTGATGCACACTGCGGTTCTTTTAGAAAGAAGCCGTTCTATTTTTGGATAAAAGGCAGACTCATATTATAGTGGAGACTCATCAGAGAGGTGAAAATGGGATGCCTTTAAGGAAAGTAATTGTCTGATGAGTTGTAGTATTTCTGTGAAAGAGTGTCAACTTTTTCTTTGTGATTTACCTTAAAAAAAAAATAAAACATAAAGCCCACATTCTCTGTTCTGTTGCTCTTGGAGTTGTCATTGGAGTAGCTAATGTTTAAAATACGTCAGGGTAAATCTGAAATTACACAATGCTTAAGTCTCTTTCTGTTGGTTTATGATTGTCGTATGACGAATTACAAATATTTACTAAATGCAATTTCTTCACTACGATCATTTTAAATCATAATGATGTAACAAATTCAATCATTTTATAACTTCATCGTGTGGCTCTGCATCTGTATACCCATGTGTGTTCGGCTGATCAAAAGGAATAATTCAGTAGTGAACAGACAGAGAGCTGTAGAGTACAAAGGGAAGGTGAAGGACACGCTGTGAGTAAACATCAGTGTGCATTGAACAGCTCATTAGTGTCGGCTCCATATGAACATCTGTACAGAGTTGTGCTTGCAGATGACAGCCTTACACTGTGGAAAGGTGACTGCTATCTCCTGTGACTACTATCTCCCCTAAATGCTTCCGATTTTCAAGCTTGGAAGTTTTTAGCACGTCAGTCAATAAGCCTGCTGTTGGTGTCTTGTTTAACTTGTTTATGGTAAAAATACTCAATGTTTAGACCCTATTACTCTCTCCTATTGTATTTGCGATTGTTTACAATGTGTTCTGTAACTGGTACGCACAATTGAATTTTTAACCGCTTGGACGAGGTTCTATTTAGTGAAAGAAAAGCAAGATGAGACATTCTGTTGAGAGCTGAACGGCCAATCTCTGAGCTCATTGGTTGGCCATAAACAATTGAATGTATGTTTGTGCACCTGATCAGATTCTGCCAACTTGAGACTTCTGTCTCATTTAAACAAAGATTTCATGAGGAACTGTTATACTGTTTAATAGGTATAACATAATAACATTGCACAAATAAAGCAAACAACTCTGTTGCTGTTGTCTTAAAATACAATGCTTTCGCTACCAAGAACAAAGTATTTCAACTCATAAGTGGTGTGTGGGGTTTCACCGTTCATGGTATTGGTTGATGGTCATGTCAGGTAAATGGCCTGAACAGCTATTTACCAAAAAGCTGTCAAAACCCTCAGACCTTCCTTGCGGTGCAAGACTAGAGGTAGTGTCTACTAAAATGTTCCATCTTATTTTCTAAAACACATGTTGCACTTCCAACATGATACTGAAAGAATTTAAATATATAATTGAACAGTTCCGCTCGACTCATTTAAAGTAGAAAAGGTATT
Organism: Danionella dracula; assembly: GCA_900490495.1. Taxonomy (NCBI): domain Eukaryota; kingdom Metazoa; phylum Chordata; class Actinopteri; order Cypriniformes; family Danionidae; genus Danionella; species Danionella dracula. The sequence continues at coordinate 9,139,853 of UELW01000245.1, forward strand.
TAGCGCACAAGAAAAATAGAGTTTCCCATTATTGAAGAGAGCATTGCAGACATTTGTGTTTCATCCATTTTCCATAAAAATTATTTTAAAGTGACACAATTATTCTCCAAGTACAGTTACCAGGAAAACATGAACATTCCATACTTGATATCCTCTGTTTGAGTCTCTGTGCATTCTGATGATTTCTGAGGGTCTCTCGCTGGATTTCCCAATGAGGGAGAGGGAGAGGTAGGGCCCAGGCTGACCTATTAAAGAAATTAGCTTTGTGTCTGATTAGAGCCAGGGATTATAGTCGACATGCTTTAGCTGGGCTGTGCAGTGCTATGGGTAATGAAGAAGAGCGAACCCTCCGTATGAACATCTCTGAGGGACTGTGAGCAAGTAATATTAAGCAAATTTGAAACACTGTCAATATGCATGTGCCAAGAGAGTTTATGGGTCTGCTGATCATAGCGTTGAGGGCTTGAGTAGAGGCCAAATAGAGCAGCTGTGGCATGCCAACACATACAAGTAATCTGAAAGGTTCATGCTCAAGTGCTTTATCAGAGAAACTGCTGATCTAAAGGGATTCCTCGATGCTAAGGAGTTTCACTCTTTCTAGTTTAGTGGTATTGACTGGGATTTATTTGTTTTGGATGGAGAAATTATGGCCGGCAGTTCATTCGTGGTTCACAACTTGATTATTTGAAATAAAGCTGAAGAATTTCTCAGGAGATTGTACAAAATGTATATGTTGGGAGAATAATGTCAAAATCTCTTTGATTTCTCCCATGACCTGTTAATGCGTCACAGTAGCCTGTTGTTTTTAGCTTTTAAGCTGTTGTTTTTTTCTAGTGTCATCTATTTATGTAATCTTAAAATTCAAAACAGCTCAAGGTAGTGAATTGTTCAATAGATTTTTTTTAAGTGTAAGAACATCGACTCATAATGCTGACACCAAAGTGCTTTAATATCTGTGTTAAACATGCAAAAGGCTAGTAAGTGTTTACAATTTATATGGTATAGCTTTCCCTGTAATTGCAATTGTTTGGATGGATGGGTGAATGATTGAGCTTTTACTTTGCAGCAGATGTGGTTAGAAAATTTGGTCCTTTCATGTCTCTTCTTTTTCTAACTAAAGCAGTAAGTACAGGGCTGTCAATGTCTGAGCATATTTTCACATTTTCACAAGGTTTTTGTGTTTTGTCAGTTTAGCATTTGGCGAAATTCAGCTCTTGATCATACATGTAAGGGATTACTAAGCATGTCTTTCCTCCCATGTAACTACTTTTAGCTCTTTGCAGGTGTATTGGTGAGTTATGATTGCCAGGCTAGATCAACCTCCTGCTTTCTCTTTTGATGTGTTACAGGAAGTGGCTAAACAGCTGTTCATCGACCAGCCACTTGAGGCGAACTCCAGGAGTGAGCAGGATCTCATTCACTCCAATTTTAAAACTGACCAACTTTGGAGCTGAAAAAAAAGCATGTTTCCACCCCAGGCACCATTAGGGTTGTTGATTTCAGATTGCTAGTTTTGATCTTCATGAACCCCAAGAGGGGATTAATTATTTTTACATTTGTTTGTTTAAGACGCTAGCACGGTCGTCTCACAGCAAGAAGGTCGCTGGTTCTAGGCTCGGCTGGGGCAGGTGGCATTTCTGTGTGGAGTTTGCATGTTCTCACCGTGATCGCGTGGGTTTTCTCCGGGTGCTCCGGTTTCCCCACAAGTCCAAAGACATGCGATATAAGTGAACTGAGTAAGAACGATTGCCCATAGTGTTAAAGTGTGAATGAGTGTGTGTGAATGTTTCCCAGCGATGGGTTGTGGCTGGAAGGGCATCCGCTGCGTAAAACGTATGCCAGAGAGTTAGCGGTTCATTCCGCTATGGCGACCTCGAAAGGGAAGAAAGCCGACATGAAGATGAATGAATGAATGTTTAAGACGCAATAAAATTTAAACCTTCGGTCACTACAGCCATGTCCCTCTCCGAGCCTCTTCTAGCTTTGCCGGAAACCTATGGGTGATGTCACAGACACTATGTGCATGTTATATACAGTCAATGGGTAAGGTTCACTTAGCATGACTGTGGTAGAGGAAATATTGTGTAAATATCAGGCGATTCATAGTTTTTATGATAAACATTGCATTTGAAAGGTATAAAAGGTGCAGTGCTAGTCCAGAAAGGTTCCCGGTTTATCCTCAATGCTATGAAAATTTTGTAATAGGGCACCTTTAACCCTTATGTTTCATCAGCCAGAAAAATACTCATGAAATTAGTTGAGATAATTTTAAACAATTGATTGTGGACAAATATCTTTTGTGTTTTTTCCTATACCAATCAATAGGTGTGGGAAGCTTTTGAATTATATTGGAAAAACGAGATGGGAAATCTAAAAAAATGGCGAATGCATGCACTCAATAGAAAAAGCTCTGTTAAAAAAAAAATCAACAAATGACACAAAGAACAAAGAGCAGGCCCATGACATAAACAACAGTCAACCGAAAGTCAACTGTCAAATGAAATGGACAAAATAAAAAATAAAAACTTTTTTTTGTGAAATATGGGCAATTTTTTAGAAGCTGTAATGCTATCTTTTTCTTATTTTACACAAAAGAGCTTGACCCGGCCCTATAGAATGCTGGAAAACGGCTCATATTGTAGCTAAGGATTCCTAGAAACTATTGATGTGGAAACTATTGAGTCAGCACAAACTTTACAGTAAACTTTTTCTTAACAGCATTTAATATTAACATGTATGATTTCATTATTTTTATTTATCTATCAACATTTTGTTTTGGACTTTATATAATTTTGTTTTTATACAAATTTAATTTCCCTACTGAAATCTTTGCAAGTTTAATGTCAAGGATGATATTTTCTCCCAGCCTCACCAACACAAGCTAGATTGGCCTGACAAAAACGCTCTCCGTTACTTCACATTCCACTGGGACAGCTAATGACTCTATGCATGACCCAGGGGCAATGAATCCTCTCATACAAGCAGGATTAACTGATACGCAGATGATGTATGCTATCACTGAGCGCTTAAACAAACCTTCATCTCTCCAGCAGCTCTGAATCAGAACAGATACGAGTCTTCCCACTCACACAAAAAAATCTGTTATATGTGCATGAGAGCAAAGGAAGTAGGGTACCTATGCTCTGAAGCAGATGCATGATCAAACATCCGAAGGGACAACTGTCTAGAGAACCGGTCTCATTTCTGTGTGTGCAATTGATACGAGATGCGATTATGGCAGCAAAACAGACAACCCCGATCAAACACAGAGCTTCAAATAGAGCCCAGATTATGAGCACACGCTCTTGGGATGATGAAGACGAACATGAACCCACAGCACTGAGAGCCAGCGAGTAATTCAGTCATGAAGATTGAAGGCACATCTCTATCTTTGGCTGAGGTAATGAAAAGGGGCTTGTGAACATGATTCTTGAAGCTAAGAAAGAGAGGCTCGTCAGAAATGAGAGGAGAGGATGTTTTCCTGAGCCTGGCATGATCAGGGCGCAGCTGGAATAGAGCTAGAGCCATAAATCTCAGTCTATATTCTACAGCAATAGAACACACACAGACAGATATGTCTACTGTAGGTAAATCTCAGAGGAAGCAATACATGGACAATTTGCACTCCTCGTTAGAGGTGTAAAATAAATGAAGGTAGCAATGTAATCCATTCACTTTAATGAGCTAAGTCAGTTCTAGGTGTACACTCTAGAAAGGTGGTTAAATTTTTTTGAGATGACTGAATTAACATTTTCTAGTTTTCTAGTTCACATTTGTGTTGATTGGATTAAAGAGCTATTCATTTCATCAATGATAGAAATGAAGCCATTCTTTCCTGAAAACAGTGCAAATATTTGTCTCTTTTTAGTTGGTCTGTAGAGAAGGTAAAGCTTGTGCTTCTTTACTAAAACACAAGGTTAAATGGCATGTTCATGTCAAAATTTTGTCTGTGTTGAGTTAAAGATATTGTGGACACATTGCATTCACGTCTTCCCTAACTTCAGGTCATAGCCATTAGCTCGTAGTACAACAGGCAGGGAAAAGGGCTTGAAAGCACAGGTGCTATTTAGTTCACAATTCAAATCTTATTGTGACTATAATTACCTTATTTAGAGAAAGCCAATTAACGGAGTGAATGAAAATATTGAGTTGAACTGTCAGAGATATGTTGAGCCAATTAAAACCTATTGATTGCGTCTACACAGACATATACTGAAAAATAAAACAGGCTAAATACAAGTAAAGCAGTCAAAATAATCACAAATACAGGTGCATTTTATTGTACATAATTGTACATTGTATTGTACAGATATACTTATCTAACTTTGGTGTTAAAAAGGGTGACTGATGTCACTATACCACCCAATCAGTAATCTCTGAAGCTGGTTAGAAAAAAAAAATGGTCGAAATAAAACAAGAGCTTTTTTTTCCAGGTTTTTGTGATTTTCAGGTCTTTCTGATTTTGTGATCAGATCTTTGCTAATCGATTTTGATTAATTGCGCAGCCTTTGTAAGTAAGGCATTTTGTAAGAAGACATAAACAGCATACACTGTTCAGTGTGACTGAGCTCTCTTCTGCTTTGAATCACATGACCGAGTTGTTCTGAGCATGTTTGTTTTGGCAGGTGCTTCTACCACTCTGCATTTCTGTACAGCTGTTACTGTAGCCATAAGGGCTGGCTAGTGCATGTTAACCTCACTGTGCCCCTGGCACTGTGGAAGTCACTAAGCTCACGTCAGTGCCCTGCCCTTTTGCAAATGCAAGGTCAGAACCTCACAAACTACATGAGTTGTTACGAGACACCAAAACCTTGTGACATTCTGCCCTTTCTGGAAGTGGCTGTCTTTGCTGGAAGGCTTTTTGTGTTTTGTTGAGTACCTGTTGTGTTTTGGCTGTGGGGGAACTGTTGCTATGTTTGGTTAATGCACGGTTTAGTTTGTCTGGCTGTTTCACATATACATGGCTGCTTGTGTTTGCTGACAGTTGTGGTACCCTACTTATTCATTTGTGGGAGAAATTCTACTGGAAAATATATAACCATTATGTCTATTTGCTCTGTTTTTAGTTGTACACTTGAGCCAGAAGTTTCTTTCCAAAGCATCCCAAAAGCATCGAACCTCAAAGCATGGTAGTAGAGATAGGTGGAATTTTTTTAGATTTTTTTTTTGTTGCTTTTTACACAATATTTGTGACTTAGTTACATCAGAAACAGTTAGCAGGACACAAACTAAGCAAAAATAACAGCTTTACTCACTAGGCAAGGGAATTTTATTTGTAAATCACATTTTTTGTTCACTTTGGCAATTCAAAGTGCTTTACAGATGAATAAAAAAGATCAATGATAAAACAGACAATTAAACAGATCCAAGATGAAATGCAAGGGGTAAGACATTAGAAACATTACAATTCATAAAGGGGAAAGAGAAAAAAAAACATTTATAAGCAAAAGGCGCAGTGGTGAAGTTGGTCGTCCTATAACAAGAAGGTTGGCAGTTCGATCCCCGCAAGGTTCATTCTCCCGTTGTGACCCTGGGCGAGCCACTTCACCTGCATTGCTCCGTACAATGCGTTGTTTTGCTTGACATTTCTGATGCATTCCTGTTTGCTTATTTTTTGGAAATGCTGCAGCAAAAATCTTGTTTGGCTGCAAATTTTTGTCATTCCTCAATGTCTTTGTTACACTCTGTGTCCTTTGAAAGTAAATGATTGTCTGTGTTCCTTTTCACTCTTGTGAAATGTCTACATTCAACTTTGTTTTTGTCTGAGACAACGTTTGTACCAGACTGATGAGTTCCTTTCAGATTCGCACTGAAAACACCCTGGGGTGATGCATCAGTTGAGATTTGATTAGCTACTTTAAACTTCAGAGGAAATAAACACAAAGGTGGCAAGAAGCTCAGAGCTGCATTTATATTATTGGCTGAACGCTAACTGAAAACATATTTAATGGAACTTGAAAAAAAAAAGCCGTAATCTACGAAAGAGCAACTGAAGAGACAATAAATCAAAAACCTAGTGTCCATCAATGTGGTTCGTATTCCCTTTTTTGTGGATAAACATAATATACAACAATACAACAATAATTTAAAGAATAAAATATAACAAATATCATTCCTTTACACCAAATAAGATTCAAGCTTTTACTATCACCTATTGCAGCTTTCTGACCTTTATTTCACATAGAGGAAATTCTTTATATTTCTTTGAAATTTTATGACAACCAAACATGTTTGCAGCAATTAAAAATCATGATAAATCATTGAAGAAGATGTTGTGTCAGGATTGAGAGCAGTGGAGGTTATTGATTAAAATTATAGGCTGTGAGACACACCAATCTCAGATCTGCAGTGAGGATCTGTGAGAGATAAACAAGGAGAAATGAGAAAAAGAGAGTCTTAACTATAAGTGATGTACAAAAGCATCCCGAGGGGCCTTATCCATTATAATTTTCAGTGTAATAAAGTTCTGTTAAATGTACACCAGTATCAACCCATGTATTTCCTCTGGCTGGGTGATTCACTTTTAATCTGGCCAATAATTAATACATTCATTCATTCATCTTCATGTCGGCTTTATTCCCTTTCGGGGTCGCCACAGCGGAATGAACCGCCAACTCACTGGCATATGTTTTACGCAGCGGATGCCCTTCCAGCTGCAACCCATCACTGGGAAACATTCACACACACATTCACACTTTAACACTATGGGCAATTGTTCTTATTCAATTCACTTATTCCGCATGTCTTTGGACTTGTGGGGAAACCGGAGGACCCGGAGAAAACCCACGCGATCATGGGGAGAACATGCAAACTCCACATAGAAATGCCACATGCCCCAGCCGAGCCTAGAACCAGCGACCTTCTTGCTGTGAGGCGACCGTGCTACCCACTGCGCCACCTTGACGCCATAATTAATACAAAATTTGTTTAAAAATATCAAGATGCAAATCCATTACTTAAAAAATCAATTGGTAGGTTGAGGAGAATTTATTTAGGATGCAGGGCCACCTAAATAATAAAGGGAACAGGAAAAGAAAGCGATGTCTGAGGGGGAAAAGGACTTGAGAGATGAGCGTGAGAACTGTCAGACCTGTGACATAGTTGGAGTTCGTACACATTCCTGGGTGCCATAAAAATGGCTGATTACGTGTATCCTTGGAAACAACTCACTGATGGTTTTAGTGTCATCCTAAACTTGATAAATGATGGGCCGCAGTTGTGATGAGCATCGCTGGTGCTCGAGCCCTAAAAATGCTTCCAATGTAATGTTAATGAGTCCAGTGCAATTTCGTGTTGTTCAGCAGTCAGCTGCTATTTCATCATACTAGTCTCTCCTTTTCACAAACAACCATGTCTCGCCATACCACCGTGAAAACCAGATTCCTTCTTGCCATTTTTTATTTAAAACCAGCCATTCATCCTTCCTTTTTGTGAGATTTAATGTGTGTAGTTTTGAGAACAGCGCTGCTGGTAGTTGGATAGTGTTAATTTAGTGTTAAAAGAAACAAAGTGAACAACGATTTAAGTTAATCATTGACTATTAAAAGGCTAGATCTGTTTACAGCAAGCCAAATTTCTTCTCCACAATTGATAGCCCAGTTTTTAATGTTGTCAAAGCTCTTTATCAATAGAATGTGCTGGTCCATCGTTGTCATAGATAGGACTGGAGTAAAAGAAGTCACTGGTAGATACCTGCTGGTAAAGAGCTTAAGAGACTCTATAGAGTGCTGATGCAACCAAAGACAGTCTTTTTTTTCAGTTTCCACTCTTGTAGGAGACTGCTGGGCCAGGTGCAGTTGGGATACATCTATAGTATCATGTCTCAATTAATCTACTGTAGTGTCCTCTTTCTTGATCTCTGCCTTGTTTCTTTTATATTTTACCTTTTGAAATGCATAGACTGAATGCATTGGTGTTAACGTTTACCAAGTACATTTTACAACAAATCTGCAGTATTAGGGTAGGTTATTCTCCCTAATTTACATAATAGTCTTTTAATCTTGTGTAAATCTGCAACTATGTAAAATGATTACCGGCTGACACACAGATAAGGGGATTTAAGGTCATCACACACCTGATGTAATGGGGCCGGCCATGTTACCGTTGAGTAATGAAGGAAAGTTTCAATCATTTTGGTACTTCATTCTTTTGACTCGTGTTCATTTAAAAGAATGATTCATTTGAATGATTCATTTATAACACTCATCAGAAAAATATTCTGACCTACTTGCAAACTGTTACGACAAAGACCCCAAAATAGAGCACAATGCACAAATATGAGTAAATGACATTGCAAAGAGTTATTGCTAACAAGTCACTTTGAAGTTCACAGACAATACAGTTCTACTACTGAGCACCACATAAGGGCAAAGATGATAACTGCATCAAGGTTTGAAGCTTGCAAAATGCACCCTGAAGAGAAGCTATTGGATGTTCGTGCCAATCTATATTCAGAAAGATTTGTAGAGACCATTAGTCTATAATGCAGATATACATATATCTCCACTAGCAATAATACTACAAAAACAAGCCCATCATGTTTTACTGGCCACAATCACCCCCTCTCTTCCTTGTGTACACTAATTTCAGGAAATCAATCGTTTAGTTGTACAGTGCTGTTTTTGTAGTAGTATACAATCTTTTATGATTAGAATACAAAATGTAAATAGTAATTATAGAGTATATATATCTACTCTTGTAATCAGTCATTTCTTAATTGTATTACTTCAGAATTATCTTTGGAAGAATTAGTTGTAATGCATAACATGTCTAAAGGAACACAATTGTGGACAATGTGTAGTGAACAATTTCCTTATTTACACGTGTTTTGGGGGAAAACCCCCTGAGAATTAAGTATATAACAAGCCCACTCACAGATGAGAACATGAAGTCCCCCCAGAAAGAGTTCCCTTTGAGGTTGATTTAGGTGGTGCATGTAGTGCCATAGAAGGGAAAGAAGCTGAGTAGGTTGGTGCTAATCACCTTTTTATCATGTAGCCCATTCTAACATGACTATGAAAAATACTGAATAACTATAACTGCATGTCAATAATGATTCATGACATTTATATAGTGCTTTTCAAGACTTTCAAAGTGCGTTATGTCTTGAGGGGTTGTCTCTGAATCCAGCACCAGTTTCTGTGCAGCATGCACCTGGATGAAGTGATTGCTACCATTCTGCACCAGCACACTCAATTTAGGTAGCCAGTTTGAGTGTTTAACTGTTTGAGCTAAGAACATCATGGTCCAGTCTGATGTTTATTTAAGTGTGCAATATCATCCACCAGCTAAGGGACGGCACTAATGAATATAAGGAATTCAAACACAGACTTTGCAACTTGAATGAACTTTTGCTTCAAGCTTCTCAGTTACTCCACGATACATTGACATTTTTGTTTTGCAATATATTGTGCCATGATGTATTGCTACATGCCTAGTACCCAGAGTAATGTAGTAATGTAGCCAATAAAAGTAGAGAGATTATGTTAAATGCAGATCTTACTCTTTTCCATTAAATATTCTTGAAGTTTTAATAACAACAGAGAGTCAGGACCTAACATCTCATTCGAAGGACAGTGCTCATTTACAGTACAGGTCCCTGTCACTGCACGGGGGTGCGAGGATACACACAGACTCCTTGCTAGCCTCAAAAGCAATAGAGGCCAATTGCCCCACACAAAGGGGAAATCTCCTTTTCTCCCTGCCCATGAGCAATAGAAAGTGACTGTATGTAGTACCTCGACAGGCCACAAGAGGAGTGGGTGAGTGAGTGGGTGCTCATTTAATCCAATGTTAAAACTGCCCAAATTTGGAGATGGAAAAAAAAACATGTTTGCACTCCTGGTGCTCTAATGTTTGTTGATTCAGATCACTAGTTTTGATAATCATGAGCACTCTGAGGGGGTGAATTATTTTTAAATTCGTTTGTATATATAACATTGGTTATATAAAATTGAAACCTTCAAACTATCAGATGTCTTCACTACGCCCACGCCCCATCTCTCTGGACCCATTTTTGGTTACCGGGAAGCGATGCACCTCCATGATGGAGATGGCTGACAATGCCCATTTTTAGCCTGTTCTCACATTTATACGAAATTGTGACATTTATGCATGCTACGTCCCTGTTACTTGCAGCCAATGTTTCTACAGCAAACTGGTTTTCAGTTGAGGTCTCCCATGCTGGTACTAAACCCTAGCTGCTTCACTTCAGTGGATAACCTGTCATGAGTTGCAGGCTGATATAACTGGGGGAATACGACATAAAAAAGAATCTTGAGACTAATTAAATATAACTGAGTGGCTTTTATTGTCTTTGGAAAAAAATACTAGGTTCAAAGAAGAAGAAAATACCTAGACGTTACTTTTTGCTACCTCTAAACCTGACACCACTATTACAAATTAGATTATACAGTGAATGACTCTAGTTCATGGTGCAAATTGGCTAGACACCAACATAGAACTGTTTCCCAATACACCTCGGTGTAGCAAACATGGCAAAACCCTTAGCAACATGAACAATCAATACCGAGGCAAAACACAGCCTCATATAAATGGCCATTGATCTTCTTTTGCAATATATATGTCTCGTATGTCTCCAGAACATGTCTGACTGGACAGATCATTTTCTACAGCATTTAATGAGCTTTCTATTAATTAACCCATTGGGTTCAGTCTCTAATCAGAAGCGTCTCAAGGAGTCTCATGTTCATTTAGGATCTATTATTGTGAAGAGTTTTGATCCTTTATGGTGGTTTTGCTAGTTGTGTCTGTACTTTGTACATGATAGGAGAAAAACGAATTCTGTGGAGCATGTGCGACGGAGTCAAGCAAATGTGAGCTAGACATTTTCCGAGCGGATGTATTAGTGGTATTAAATGTTTTCAGCCTCAGGAGAGAAGGGCTAAGTGCTTGTGGACTATGGGAAAACATCTTGGCCGAGGATAGATCAATTCAAGGTCAGAGAGTGGTTTCCTTCTGCTCTTCTCTTCATAAACATTTTGCAACACAGATCATGGGGGCCGGATGCAAGACAGACTCTCTTTCTAGACCAGAAGTAGAACTTTCTGAAAAATGCCCATCAGCCGGATGTGTTCTGGTTAAAAAGGCTTCTCTCGTGCACAGATTTAAGTGAGCTTAAACTGACAGTGAGTCTGCGAAAGATTGATCATCAGCAAACAGCTTTCCAACATCTGAGTGCTGGGGATTGATCTGATTTTCCTCAGTGCGCTCGTCCTTAACAGCCCTGATGATTTAGTAGGTGGAATAAGCTATGTTGGTACTACAGGGGGTGGAACTCTGATCTGTCAAATTAGTTATTCATCACCAGGTCTGTCGCAATACCATTTAATTGCAACAGAAAACATTTGCGATATTGAGATTGTTTTCAACTAATATGATTATGCATTGTTAACATGCTTGAATTTAATATTTCATATATATTGGAATTTCAAAATATTAGAACATTCACTACACAGTTTGTTATTTCCATGTAAAAAGCAAAGTCCACTAATTTCTCCTCTGATTCTTTCTTTGGTCTTCTGTTCAGGGAAGGGATTGGATGGTACACAAATCTCAAGTTTCGATATGTCCCTCTGGCTAATTCGATTTCAGTTCTGATTGCTCACCAAATTAGTATTTATTTGATCATTCTTTGAATGAATAACATGAACAGATTAAATAATTAAAAACTGCTATTTTTTGGTTCTTATGTAGAAAAAATTGTCTATCTGGAATGATATCCGCACTAGAAAAAGTATGTGATGGCGATGTTTAGCATTGGTCAAGCATTGGCCTGAACCCCATATAAAAAACAACTGATAATTGCTGCATATCTTTAGCAATGAAAATCCTTATGGCATTTGTTATTTTTATGTCTCTCTTTAATTAGTTGGGTATGGACTGTTGAATAATTCAACTATTCAAATATTTTTGCTGTCTATGTGACTCGCTTGACTCTGCTGTGTGGTGATGGCGCAGATGTGCGCTCATGTTTGATGCTTGCACATGGTGATTTTTGTTTACCATTCTTTTTCCATCTTCGACGTTTTCAACAGCAATGTTGGAATATCCCCAAACCACAGGTTTAAAAAGTGGAGGGTGCCTCCTCATATCGCAGACTCACTCCTTCGCTGGAGTGAAACTCAAGATACAGAAACACTAAAAGGTCTGGCCCTCTAACTTAAGCACTCGCTCATTACATATTTACACAAATTGATTCAATTTTGGAAAGGTGTTTCTCTGACATGCATGTTCACAATCATAATAGTTTGCCAGGTATGTTGAAATAATATTATATACAGGAGTTATTCAAATGAGGAACCAAAAAAGTGCGTGACACACTAACAAAAAGTGTTTCCGGACTCATATTTTTTTTTATATCCTGTCAAGAGATAGCTGGAGAGCGATACAAGGAAAACAAACAAGCTTGCAAATGGTAATTATCATAGCCAGCAAGCCCACCGAGTTCTTTTTAATTCATTGTGGGATTAATTAATTTGCTGCTAATTGTGACAGGGCTATACATATCTGTGAACGGGGGGAAATGCCTGCTGCTTCGGCTCTATTGTGTTTGAGTTAAAGTAATCTTTATATCCTAACCCCACTTTTGATGTTTAGGCTGTCTCTCTGAAGCAGCAACATCTCTTTCTTTTGTTTTGACAATTTTTACCCAACATTTCAACGTGTCATCGATGACAGCTTGGTGCCATTCAAGGAATCATGAAGGACAGTATGACAAATAAGATAATGGAATAATTGATTTGAGTTCTCCTAAACTATACTTAACACCAATTGATAGAATTCTAACATGCTGTCATAATCTTTATTGAAATGGAAATTCAAGTTTTGAACTTGTATGAATTTGTGAGTGACATATTACAGAGACAGATATAACATAAAGACGCAAACCACAATTTTTCAAAGGGGCAGTATTGAAATGTATAGTAAAGTTTTCAATACACCAATCCAAATTGAGATTTGCATGAAGGTTCTCTGCAGGGGGCATTTCACAAGCTTCAAACTAGTTTAAATTCTAGTTTGTGTAGTTGCTGAGAATAAAAATGGGACCATTTTTTCAGTTATCAATACTATATTTTATTTAGTTTATGTTGTTCTCTGTTTCTTCTCTACATTTTTAAACACGTTTTCACTGCAGTGTTGTTTTCGTCAATGATGATGAAAATTATTTTTTAGACGCAACTTTTTTCTCGTAAATATTATGAGACATTGAAGCTTCGAGTGACGCACCTTACTATTGGATGGCACTCAGGGGTAGTGATGTGTCATTCGTGAACTTCAATATGACTCGTTGGTAATAACTCTTTTTGGGGAGTGAAACCACTCTTGATGGTCAGACACCAACAAGACACGTTTCTGAATGTTTATATTATCCTCATTTGTGATTTCATCTATTCATCACGTGGATCTTCATCATGGTGTCCTGTTGTGACTTTGATGTGAGAGTGTGCATTGAGGGTCACCCAGCTGCTCTTTTATGTTCCACTCATATATCCCACCCACTTTCATTTCCCGTTCTCCTTGCGAAAACTTTTTTGGCCATATGTCACATTTCATTGTTCAGCTGCATCTGTCAGCTCCCAGTGTTGTCAGTTGAGGTGCGTTCAAGCGTTAATTTCGGATGAAAAATTCATTAATTTCTTTAATGTTGTTCATTATTCATTAATTGTTCATGTTGCTGATGGTGTGTGATGACCTAAAATTGAGAGGTGATTGAGGGTGTAATAGAGGTGAAGTGCATAGAAAATATAGTATTTTAGTTTTGGAGGGGAGACCTTCCTAATGTCATACTGCAAAGCATCAGACACTGCAATTAGTTAATGTTTTCAATTTTAGCAACACCTCAGGGTGAAGTGTTTTCAAATGCTGCTTGTAAAACAGGTGGAAGAAAGCTGTAGGTAGGCTTTTTTGTGTTTCATGAAAGGTATATCCAGCTTGAAGGAAGCTGACCCAATATTTACTTGTAAATGACCAGTGCTTTGTCCTTTGGGAGATTCAGCCAAATGCAAGAACTGGGTACACAATGATTGGTTAGAGCTATGGGACCAGTAATGAACCTCATAGTTCCATGGTAAACAACATCTAGAGCTCCAAGACAAGACAAGTGGAGAAGAATGTGCTTCAGCAAGCATAGTCCTGGCCTCAAAGGAAAGACCCGTTTTCTTTATATCAATCCATTCTTATCACCTTATTTTCTTTTATGTTCCTCACAGGTTTTGGCTTATTGTTTCTGTTTTCTCCATGTCTCCTGATGGAGACTATAATTTAACATCTCCAACTGCACTGTGGCTTTCTCACCCTATAGTGAATTGAGCAAGGGAGGTCACACTTGTTTGGTAATGAATGAACCTGAATGTCACAGCCAGAAGTAGGAGTGAAGTAACTGGTTTAGAGCACATCGACAATTACGTCTAGGATCATTCCTAATTGAGCCGTCATGTAATGAGCGCTTATGGAGAAAACGGGCTCATCTTTTGAGGTCTCCTATTCGCATTTGTAAAATCCAGCCCAGCGTGACCACAACATCTCACAAGAGGTAATGAAATGTTTTATGTGCTGTAATTGTCCGGAGGTGTCTTGTGACTTGTGATCTGGTGTGATGAGTGTGAGTATTAGAAATACTTCCTTAATAAAGAAATGAAATAAAGGTAATAAAATAAGTGTTTAGTCGAATGATGGTATCTACTTTTCAATTCTACTTTAACTAGTTACTAATAAAAAATTGGACCAAACAAACATTTTTTACTTGTATTAACCTATATGTTGATTTGGTGTTCAGCTGCTATACATTTAAAACAAAATGATGAAACAGTGAAACTTGACTTGACACTTAATTAGTATATTAGCTTATTATTTTTGTTCTCCAATCCTGAAGTGAGTTGCGGCTCGTCAACAGTTTTTGCTCATTGCACAAGTGACAAGACTGGCCGAAATTATGGTGGTGAATAAACATGCAGTTTTATAGTTAAATGCTTGCTTTACTCTCTACTTGGATTTTCCCTGGCCTGCGGTGCCCTGTCCACATGTAGATGGTTATTTTATAACGGAACTTTTTTTACGCGGTTACAGGGTGTGTCCACAAGTAACCTAAGCAGCATTTTCACTGTAACCGCGTTAATTTGAAAACGCTGGCCAAAGTGATTTTTTTAAACACTACTGTATCAGTTCCGTGTGGACAGGATAACCTCCCAAATTCTATTACAGAGTTTGAAGGAGTTATATGAGCTCTTTAACACAGCTGCATTTGCTCAGATCTCCATAAGGTTAATGGAGACAGAGTGAGGGCTTGCACTCCAGCTCTCTGTGCTAAAGCAGATCTTCTGAGTTGTACAGGACCTCACAAGCACACAATATATTTAATAACATGTTTAATCACAAAACAGACGCGTCAAACCGCAGCAGTGTGAGTGTTTTATTGTTGCAGACGCACTCACCTCGTACAAACACCAAAAAAACAGATAAACGAGAAAGTTTAGAGAGAGAAACAGTTGTTGGTAAAAACTAGCGAGAGAATTTTAGTTTATAAAAGACGTTATTCTTATCTTTGTGTGAGCAGTATTTCCCAGCCATTAAAAGGAAGCGCTGAACTGTGAAAAGTCTTTACGGAGTCGAAAGAAGCTTCTTATTGGTTGATTTAACCTCAATGAATGAAGAGTCTCCTGCCCTCTACTGGGTAGTCTGACTCTCTGCAATGTTTTTGATTGTTTTACCCGGTTTCGTGTGGACACAGTTTTTTTTCCAGTCCGTACTCATCTGGATGCGTAAAAAAAAAACAATTTAAAAATTAACCAGGTATTTGTGAACAGGTTTTGCTTTGAATTTGTTTGGGAGGGAGTTAGCCTGGCCATTGTACTTTTATTTGTTAGGTGCTTGGTTAGAGGCATGCGGTATAGTGGCTTATGGATGCAAATTGTTCCAAACACTCGATAAGTTTTTGTTTTAACAACTAAACAGTCGTTAAGATGGCCATTATGTCCTCATAAGATGGCCATTATGCAGTAGATCTTCCTAGTGTTTTTTCTGTTGTCTGTTGAGCTATAGACACAGTAGACAAGATATAAGTGACTTTTTACATAATTTCAACCAGTGCATGGCATCCAGTAGAGTCTGGATGTGAGGAGGGACACTGCTTTTTGTAGTTTTTTTTATGTGGCCACAAATCCTCACATTACATCATACATTACAAGCTACCAATAATATAACACCTAAACGCAAAGTAAAATGTATTTATATTCATTCATCCATTCATCTTCATGTCGGCTTTCTTCCCTTTCGGGGTCGCCACAGCGGAATGAACCGCTAACTCTCTGGCATATGTTTTACGCTGCGGATGCCCTTCCAGCCACAACCCATCGCTGGGAAACATTCACACACACATTCACTCTTTAACACTATGGGCAATCTTCTTACTTAATTCACTTATACCGCATGTCTTTGTTCTTGTGGGGAAACCAGAGCACCTGGAGAAAACCCACACGATCACGGGGAGAACATGCAAACTCCACACAGAAATGCCAACCGACCCAGCCGAGGCTCGACCGTGCTACCCACTGCGCCACAGTGATTATATTATTATATTATATTAAAATATATCAGCATATTTTATACACAAATATGTTGCTGATTAATGCACTAATGCTACTATTAGTTGGTGTGACCTGACACTTTTCTATTATTTTCTATTAAAACATTAATAAGAAAAGACAAGTCCTATTTTGTGCTAAATAGACACTGGACCTTTCACAATTGGTTAGGAATTTGTTTTAGTGAAATTAAGCACAACCACGGTCTGTGGTTGGCTGGACTTTCTCACTTTTATAAAAAAGCTTCTTCTCTTTTCTGATCTAAATTCACATAATAAGATTCATCGATATATTCAAGCCAAGAAACTGAATTTATGTACAAATACTGCTTATATTGGTGTGAATATGGATGTTATTGGATCAGGCAAGGCAAGGCATGATGAGTCTTATACAGTTTTCTGCCTCTGTCCACATCGAGTTACAGTTCTGTCCAGTTAACCAGAATAGCCCAGATGGATAAACACTGAAGGATTAACTGGGCAGTTTGGTA
The DNA here is from genome assembly GCA_900490495.1 of Danionella dracula. Classification (NCBI taxonomy): domain Eukaryota; kingdom Metazoa; phylum Chordata; class Actinopteri; order Cypriniformes; family Danionidae; genus Danionella; species Danionella dracula. The sequence goes on from UELW01000245.1 coordinate 9,156,944, forward strand.
AACATGTCTGAAAGAATAGAGAATATCTACAGGAGCAGAAGTAAGCTTAGCATACGAGCACTGAATCACTTGTGTGTTGTTGGCAAAGCATGAAATGAAAGCAGTTGCTCAGGCTCCCACATACACCCACGTGCACATGGACCCTTATATTCTCTAACTCGGCCCTTCTCTTCTAATGGCTCTGCGTTTTACTCCGTAGCCGTGCCTAAAGCCTCTCTCAGCAGGGGCACTGGGCTTTAAGTGCGCCTGCCTGAAACACCATCAATACTTAATCAGTCCATTACTATTCAGTGCATATTTAATCCCTCAGCACCTCTCGCGTCTCAGGCAAGCCGTTTAGAATCAACCATGCCAATAAAGCCGTCTACTTATTCATTTATGACTTTAGCAATTGCCTACTATCATTTATGTCACTTTTGCTGGGAGGAACAAGAGAGCTGTGTGTATTTGGAAAACTTCCGCTCAGCCTTTTGAAGGCCTCAGTCATTTTTAATGCTGGTTCAGCTCTTTATTTAATGAGACCAAGGGCATGCAGTAACTGGCTTAACCTTCACGGCTTTGAGACGAAACAATTTATAGCCCTTAACTTTTGTGTTTTTAGGGTGAATTCTTATTATTGGCTATGTTTTTAAGTAGGGATGCAACTAACGATTATTTTGATAATCGATTAGTTGGCCGATTATTTATAATCGATTAATCAGATAAAACTAAATAAATTTTTTGATTTGATGTTCTACTTTTAAATATATAAAACCATAAGTCAGTCTATTATTTATGTGTAGAAGTAAACTTAATAAAAAATGCAAAAACCACAAATAGAGTTGAATAATATTTAATTCAGAAATTTTAAATCTTAAATTAAAACCAAATTTTGTTATTGAACTGTAAAACTTCTCTCAATATAACTAACTAAATAAAAAACAGATTTGGTTGTCAACAAGTTTGTTGTGGACTACAAATAAAAACTCTAGAAATGAAAAAAATAGCTAATGTTCTTGATTAAAATGAAAGGAAATAATATTTTTCATTGGTGTACAAATGAACTGTTACTTGCATTCACTGAAAACCACAACAATTACTAAATGTAATATTCTACTGTTATTGGCACTGTTTAATTAAAGCTCATTTAAAGTAGCACCATTTAACCAATCACTATTTCTCATGAGGCGATTGTGCAGAGTAATGCTAGCGAGTTGCAAGTGAACCACTGAAGTGAATGAGCTGCTTGCACAAACTACTTCTGCGTTCCGTTTCATGGCCCCGGCTTTATTTTGCTCTCACTCTCTCCAGGAATTTCACAAAATTGGCGCGATAGCTTTTTGTTATCTGTGTAACATAGTCAACAAGTTACAAATCTGTTTGACCAGAAATAATCCTTTTTAGAGATCGCAGACATGTGTTTCCATCAATGCACGAGCAGCTGAGACGTGCGCGAGTTGAGAAAAGCTTGCAGATCTGTTTCTGCTCGCGCAAATCTTAATATCGTGTTTATCAAAAATACACACTCCATTTAAGCTCCATTTAAGAAGGATTTGCCGCTATAGGAGACGGCCGAGGAAGCCCAACCCCAAAAAGACGACGAATTTCATCATAGAAATTATCGATTTTATCGATTAGTTGTTGCAGCCCTAGTTTTAAGTTTGTTAAAACAGTTTTAAACTATATTTATACCTTTATATTGCACTTTAATGGAATAAGGATGTTTACTGTAGTTTTCTAAATAAATAAATAATAAATTAGCAATATTGAATTCAAAAGAGGAGGATTTATTGTAAAGTGCCGTAATGAGATATGAATAAAATTGAGCCAATAAATTAATATCTGAAGATATGATTCAATTGAAAAGGTGTTGATATTTAAAGATTATTTTCTTGACCCCGCCCTTGTCTCTCTCTCTCTGACTCCACTCCTTGTCTGGCTCTACTGTCCTGTTCATTCAAGACTGGGTATACACCCAAATGAAAATTCTTGGCCGAAGCCAATCCCGAAAAAGACGAAAATCAAGGCTGTAATCTGAAACCGGAAATTAATAATGAATAAATACCATCAGTAGTATCTTTGTATTTATGGGTTTGCCTGGGTAATATGCTTATTAAAATAAAGGATTTTTAAATGTTTAAATTAGTATTAAAGTTTCAAAGAAACAATCCATTAAAATGATGAAAATAGCCTACTTTGATGTGTAAAATAAAATTATAACTTAATGTAATCTACATGTCTTCTGTGCTGCTGAGTTGTAAAAGTAAATATGTTCTCTCATAAAAACATAAACATTTTGTCTCCTCTGAACACAGTGGGGGTACATGCCCCGGCAGAGATACAGATGTGTTTATCTTTTTTAAAGGGGGAGGGTGAAGATGAAAAACAACAGGTTTTGCTTAATTATTCTTGATTAAAGTCTCCTAGCCTACTTTTTATGATGAAAAAGAAAGTGTTTTTTTCTCTTTAACAGTTTAGCAAGGGTGTCACTTAAATTTTTTCCCAAACAAATGTATTTATTTGGTCTTTTTTCTTTTTTGTTATATTAGCAATATTGTGGCAAACATAGACTTGCCGATCTATAAAAATGTCTTCAAATTAAAATGAAAATAATTTTGAAAATAATAATTACAACAAGAAAGCAAATTCAATACAATTAAATATTATTAATTGTGTAAAAAAAAATAAAAAAATAAATATATATATGTATATATATATATATATATATATATATATATATATATATATGTATATATATATATATATATATATATATATACACATACATAAATACATACATACATAAATAATATAAATAATTTTTTTCTCTGTGTTTTCTACTAATATGTATTCCTCTCTGTGTTGTTGAAAAGGGTGTAAGCTCACCTGCAGACTAAGATGTGTTAAGTAGAGCATATGTAATCATGTCTGTCTCTAGTCTGAGTCATGCATTTGTCATAACTCTTGCTGGAGAACCTCCAGAGTGGCTATGGACATAATCTGACAAAATGAATGTTTTCTCTTCTCAATCTTCTTTGATGAATGTTTTGGTTGGCCAGTCTCATTTGAAACTATTAAAATGTTTTGCTAATTTGCGTTCTCTTCTGCTCTCTGCAGTGGGACTCGATGAAAGATGACAGAGGAAGTGATTGTTATAGCCAAGTGGGACTATACAGCTCAGCAAGACCAGGAGTTAGACATCCGGAAGAACGAGCGCCTGTGGTTGCTCGATGATTCCAAAACCTGGTGGAGAGTTCGCAACGCTTCTAACCGAACAGGCTATGTGCCTTCAAATTATGTGGAGCGGAAGAACAGTCTGAAGAAAACCTCAATAGTGAAGAACCTGAAGGACACTTTGGGTAAGAAGCTTTCAGTTGGGCAGAGATTTTCAGTCTTGTTGAAGCAGCTTATATATGCTTGATAATATAGCCACTTTAATAACTGATCAGTCTTCAGCTTGTTCCTGTAAATCCCCCTGAAGCATGTGCACAAACCTCTCTCTCAATCAGCTGTTTGTTCAGAGTTTCACCGTTACATCCAAAACATTAAGAAATCAATGAAGAAAGTGAGAGAAGCGTGCATTTTAGCCTAAATTACAGAATTAACATAGCTACTCATTGTAATCCATTTGCGTTTGAAACATTTCAAAGTTTTCCGCTCATCCTGAAGCAGTGTGATGTTATGTGCTGATCGCTCTTTCCATGTTCTTTAAGATTAAATTATTTCACGCTTGGAGTAGCGTCTAGCATTTCTCTGTGATTCTTGCTTCAAACCTCTCTCTGATGATTTTCTGAGGCATCAAATTATCTTGCGTATCTTTAAATACATTTGAAAACAGACGTGATATGTGTTAGGATCGGCTACCCCGGAAGTAGATTCCTCAAACCTTGTTGTTTGCAAGTTGTGCTAAAAGAAGCTTCGAATACAATTATTTGAATAGATTTTTTTTTAATTCAATAGTTTTAATAATTCGATTAACTCTTGCAGCCCTAGCTAGTTTCTTCTTTTTTATCTTAATAATAGTAATAATATTAATAGTAATACATTTTATTTAAGGTGTATTTCATGCCTCTCACAGACACCGTACATCAAATACAATAGAAATGGTACAATAAAAACGTAGAGAAAGATGTGTACAAGCAATACATAGAGATAAAATACACGAAACAGATAAAACATCCACAGACCAAATAACACTATTACTGTTGGAAGGCCTGCCTATAGAGGAGCGTCTTCAAACTTGTTTTAAAAGAGACAACAGTGGGGCTGTTCCACACTGCGTCGGGGAGCTTGTTCCAGAGCAAAGGGGCAGCAACAGAGAAGCCTCTCCCACCCATCAAGGTTTTTGGCGGCCGAGGGGATCTAGCCAAACAGTGGAGGAGGATTGAAGAGTTCTGGGAATACTGACGAGGTCAGTGAGATAGGGAAGTGCCAGGTTATTGAGTGCTTTGTACATTAGAAGGAGAATCTTGAAGCTCATTCGCTGCTATATTGGAAGCCAGTGTAGTTCTTGACAAGGGTTGATGCAGCAGTTGGAGAGAGAGACTGGCGTATGCGGTTTATTTTTCTGATTAGAAAAACACAGACCTGATTACTGTGCTAATGTGATCTTCCAGAGAGAGGTTCTGGTCTTATACCACTCCAAGGCTCTTAACCTGCTCAGTAATAGAAAGCACATCAGTGTCGATAGTTAAAGTGTTCAAGTTGCATCTGGAGATGGCATTTTTAGAGCCAATCAAGGTGATCTCGTTTTTTTTTTTGCGACTGGAACAGAACCTCATTTTCAGCCTCTACTTATGTGTGGACTCAGGTATAATTTTTGGTAAGCGACATTTACCTAATTTTTTTTAAATGGTCAGTACCCTGTTGTCGTTGTGGATAGTGCAAACACTGTTTTTAAGTTGGAGGAGAGGTTTGTTTTTGAAAGGTCTTCTTTTGTTGATGGCTACAAATCGAGGACAAATCAAATGAGGTATTCTGTTGTTGTTCACTGTGCTAAACCATGAATTATGACATTTACAGAACCATATGGACACTTAACATATTTAATCTCGTTGTTAACAAAGTGAATGTGTAGTTCTGTAGCACAAGTTAGAGGAGAAACCCCCGTGTGACATAGTGGTGTTGTACCTTTGAATTTTGTTTCTGAACAGCTTTTTTTCCAAACCCAATCCTCAGCTTTTAAAAATACCCAGCTTCGTTTAGTCATGGCCTAAGAGAAAGCAGTTTTACCCACTATGCCCTAGTGCTGCTTTGATAAAATAGATGTTTTTTGTTGTTCTAAAATGCAAAGTTTCTTTTATTAATCTTTACCGATTTTAACTTTTTAAGATGATTTTTCTCATTATATGTGCACATGAAGTCAAATGTGATGATACTTTCACTTCTACAAAGTGCTTTTGTACCGGAGCCATATTGAAACCTCTGAAAGATATTTTGTTTATAGCAGAGAACTAAAAGAGGTTTGTGCTTTTTTGTTTAGTTTTCTTTTTTGCCATTTTTATTGCTTAACCTGCTCACTTTTACAAAAAAAAAATGCATTGTTTACATTTCTGCTTAAGATAGCGGGCTCATAAGATCAATGGAGTTGTTTTGATCCGAGTGTCATGCTGGAGAGCGTGTGCAGGTCTAGCCTTGCACTCCTTCAGTAGAAGATGACGTGGATGAACTGCTGTAGTTGCCATGCCCTACTTCCTCCACACGCCTCCGGAGCCTCATGCCTTTAATGCTCAATCTGTCATCTGAAGTCATTGTGGGAGACTCTCGGGAATGTCTTTTTTCCTTCAGTTTTTGTGCAATCTAAAAGCACAAAATAAACAAGCCAGGATTTGGGGAGCCACAAAGTAAACTACTTTATTATTTTAACTACCTGCTTCATTTATTATGATTGTTTTTTTATATAAATCTCCAAATGCCAGTGACCCATTCAATTGTTCTGGGTTTGTCCCCACTGATTCTGTTTTGCCAATGTTTATAAAAATATGCGATACAATTAAAATTATCTTGCCTTGCTTTGCCTTCAGGGCCAAAAATAAAAAAGAGACCTTTTCATATAATTTTAGCAAAATATAAGACATAATCAAGAGCGGACCTAAAAAAAATATTTTCTTGGCTTTGGGGCCAGTTGATCAATGGCTAGCCTCAGTATGTGATCCGTGCGGCATCAGCGGAGCATCTAGGATAGGTACGTTGTGGTGTCGACAGAGAATGCATCACCACCATACACACTGAATTTAATTTTTTCACTTTTGATGCCTATTTGCCACAAATATTCATATCATAATTCGCGCCAGCCAACCAGAAGCTTCAGCTTTTTTTTTCTGCAGGACCCATGATGAAATAGAAGTCTGTCGTTAGTAAACAGCTGGCATGTCGTCTGTTTTTCTGCCTTCAGAGAACATTAATAGCACATTTTTCCCCAACTCTCCCAGCACTCACATCGCTGATCCTGCATGGTACGCCGCATTTTTTCCCAATACATAGACACTGTTAAAATAATTAGAGTCCTTTTTTCTCATAGAAGTTTTGATTCAATACCTATTACCAAGCTAACAAATTTATGTTACAAGAACGTTTTGTGAACGTTACCTGAATGTTCATAAATGTCAGTTTGTCCAGTTTTTTTAACATTACGTGAACGTTCTCTCAACATTATTAAAAAGTTTTTAGAACATTCATCACTCACCAAAAGCATTCTAGGAATGTTCTGAGAACAACATTTCTAATTGTTTAGTTTAACGTTATTAGAATGTTACTAGAACATTCTTTTAGGAACATTATGAGCTAACATTTAGACAACTTTTAAAGAACATTCCCAGTTAGGTGGGTACCTATATTTTTAAAACCTAACATTGTGGCAGTTTGGATTGTTTGTGAGGAAACACTGAAGAAAAATGTACTTTGTTGCTAGGTTTATTATAGCAAGGTTATGCACAGCTTCCCGGAAGTAATTTTCCTTTATTCATTTTTATTGTAATAATTAGTTTGACAAAAAAGTAACACATCCAGATTGTTCAAGGCCTTCACATCACACATCCATGTGAATAGCTGAGCAAGAGTGCAGAATGACAATATGTTATGTAAGAAAGAGAACTGACATTAATGTATTTGATTTCCTATCCACTTTTTTATAAATAGATCTGTGTAAGAGCATGTCTATCCTCGACTGTGCCTTTGTTCATCCCACATGTGATTACGCAGAGCTAACAAGCTCCAAATAACATTTTCTTGATAATGAGCTCTGAACAACAGGAAGCAGTGAATCGATAATGCCTCCTCTGCTGTGGGTAGAGACTCACAGCGCTTTAACAGCTTCTGAAGTTGTTAAATGCATTGCATTTCCCCATGCTGCTTCCCCAGACAGCCAATGAAACCAGAGTAAGCCATCTTTCTGTTTTCGTCAAAGAATTATGTTACACTTCACCTGCTTCCTCTCCATTGTTTGAGAGTCAATGCATGTCAAATCTTTCCAAGCTGTGGAGAGCATTTAAATCAGGTTAAGCTAGATTTGAAGCGAGATGGCTCAAGGGCTGGGCGATGTAGCTTAAAATAAAAATCACCTTTTTTCTTAAAATTTTTAAATTTGATTTGGACTTGAGCAGCAGAGGTTCCTACATATATGGTTGAGTTACGCTGCTGCTCTTATTTCACCAGCTCACTTTTTCTCATTAGTTCACCAACAGTGTAGACATCAGTAAGAGATGTGACATCTTCAGCAATACGCCCTAAAACAGCATGAATCAATGACACTCCCAAATTGGGAGTTTAAAGATATAAATATAACAAATATGGATAGTTTTTTTTCTCACATTTAGATTGGCATGCTTAGGAGAGTCAGAAGATCGATGTCACCTCTTATTATATTCCAATAATATTGGCCCTTTAAAGTGCTTAATAAATTGATTAAATAAATTAATAAAAGACCCATGTGCATGAAAGAAAAACATGAATTTCCCCAGAGAGATATCTCTTCTTGAAATGTGGATGCAGGATGTATGTGACCTCACAAAGGAGAGCCTGGCTGAGCTGGTCTAGTGCTAATCAAACATGCAGATCCATCGATGAGCACCAGATACCTCATTCAGTTTTGAGCTGTTCATTCAATGAAAACACACACAAGTGACTGCTGTGGATCAGAATTAGATTGTTGAAACTTCTATCAACACTATCTATGTGTGATCCCAAATCATCCGTAGAGGACAGGAAAAGGTTTACTTTTTCCAAAAGGATGGTAATCAATAAACCCCAGTAATCTCAGTTTTGTGATGGAATTCATTTTCTTTGAGAGGTCCCAGAAGACTTGCTGGTGGTTGTCTGGTATACCTGCTGTCAAACTCTTCCTCCTTTCTGTTGAGCTCTGTCTCTCTTTGAACATCAGAGGATCTTTGTAAAGAAGGCTGCACATGAACTAATGTGCCCACTGCCGCTTGGCACCTCAGCGACGCTTTCAAACATTTCACTTCTGTCTCTCAATAGTTCTGCTGTGAATTGGGATTTCCTGGTAGACCGTTCCTCGCAGAGCAGAATAGGAGTCCACCTATGCTTCATTAGCATTCTTTTTGGAGAAGTAGACTATTTATAATTAGATGCTATACTACATGAAGTTACCTTGAATAGTTAGTTATGATAATTTTACGATATTTTGTGGAATGGCTGGGAATCGTTGCCACAACATTTAAATCAATAAATTTTTATTTTCCAGGCCATTATCTGAATTATCAGAAAGTAGTTTTTAGACTTTGTGGTCATATCTAAGATGGGGATCTTGACCCAAGATGGCACCGCAGATGGCGGCCTCGGTACTCAGCTCTGCAGTGTTTTTGTTTGTTTTGCTAGTTTGTCCTGCTATTTGTTTTGCTAACTTTATACGTTACACCCGAGAGGAACTGCTCATCTTTGAATTTTTGGACGTTTTTTTTGAGCGTTCTAGCTGGCAGGGTCCCTACGTTCCTCAAGAAGTGAAGGAGGAGGGGCAAGCGTGCAGGGAAACTCGTGAAGTTCCGCAAGCATGGCTTTCGAACATCACTGCCCAGTGTTCCCTCTGGCGAATTTGCGCTCTTTACCTAATAAAATAGACGAGATTCATCTGCTTACCTGGAGCAACAAAGACTTTTCTAACAACATGGTGCTCCTGTCTCATGGAAATGAGGAAAACAGGAAGCAAAAATGAGGAAGCAGAAATGAGAGAATGGTTTGCAAGAGAAGTTTTCTTTGAGTTTGTGTTTTCTCTGAGATAGATTAAACGTTTTCTTAGATTATGTAAAAATATTTTAATGAGAACATAATTGTCTCAGAAAAAGATCTTCGTAGTCTGACCATACAGGATTTTTTTATGGAATAAAATTGTTGTGGGGATTATTGAGTAAAGAAAGATCTTTTTTTATTGAGTAAAATAATTCTTGCTTTAGACAAGATTTTTCCGTTTGTGTCATCACACATATTTGTCACTGGTTGTGGGATGTGCTAGGTTTCCCAGAGGGCCTTTGTTCTGTTTGTGTTGCAACACTCCTTCTCTGTCATCTCCAGCTTCTAAAGTGAATAATACTTGAGTTGTAATATAAGGGAAAAGTGAAAAATTATTTGATGGTTTTCTTTCCATTTTAAGTCAATACTTTAAAGGGAAAGTTTGCTTGAACACTCCTGACCGATTTTCCTCAGTAGCTTTTTTATTCTTGATACCTTTTAGTGGGGGAACTGTACACTAAACATGCTTCGTATTTTGTTGTTGCCCAGATTATTATTCTATAGGAAACTTTGCACAAAACTAACAGACTTTTGTATTTGTTCATTTTTTACATGTAATTCACAATTCTTAGATTTACTTACATTTGCAAACGACCAAATTCTTAAATCAGAATCTTAGCAGAAAAATAACTTTCAAAGCACTTAAAAAACTTTTTGCGTGTTTCGATATCTCTGTTGATAAAGGAAACAAACAGCAACATTTGAAAAAATGATAGATTAAAAATTTTACTTCAAGCGAATGAATAGAAAAATGAAAGTGGATCAAAAAGATGTAATAATTGAAATAAATAATAAAAAAGTAACATTCAACTTAACTTCCAGATCTTCTTAGTCCTTAAATTTTTTAAATGCAGTTTGCAGCTATTCGTTTGCTTTTTCTTCAATATCGCTGCGCTCCGTGTTTTAGACTAAAAAAGGTTTGTTTCTTCTAACAAAATGGAGCAGGGCACCACAACTGCCCTGCTTTACAGGTCTGGTGGATAAGGAGATCAACTTATAATCAGAAGGTCACCGGTTCGATCCCCAGATCCACCGATTTGAAGGTGGTTTGAGTGATGAAACCCTTGCTCGCCATCTTCACTAACCACAGCTGTGGAGCCCTTGAGCAAGGCATTCCTTCCCCGACTGCTTCCCCGGGCCTCGCAGCCATGGCTCCCACTGCTCCGGGTGTGTGTTCACAGTGTGTTTGTTCACTGCTGTGTATGTGTGTACACTGGGATGGGTTAAATGCAGAGCAGAAATTCCGACGATGGGTCACTCCATATCTGGCCAACTGGTCACTTTCACTTTTGGCTCTATGTTGGGTTTGATATGTAATAAAAGATCATCATAGTCAATATAATCATCTACTTGCAACTTTCTTTATAGAGTTTTCATTCTCTCAAAGGTCATGATGCACTGATACCACATCATTTCATCAGTACTTTCATCTGAAAATCAATATTGATAACCAAAATGAGTACCAACATCGGTAAATTTTTGCTTTTATTACACTTTTATTATACTTTTATTTTCATCACAAAATAATGTTTTCTCATTATAAGAAACTTAACTTAACTTAAAGAAAACACAACAGTACAACCTACAAAAAACGTGAAACATTTCAATGTCTGTAAGTATGTAGAAGGCAGCTTTTATGTTTATAAAAAGCTAATTTCTACATTAGCAGTCTGTTGTGGAGGTCAATAATAACTATTGGCTGGTTCTAAAGGAGATAGTAGAGAATGCAGTCTTTTTTGGTTGCAAAAGGGCTCATAATCATTGATCCTATTTTACTTTTCTTACATGTACAAACCGCTCAAGTCTGTTAAAACTGTTGAGTCTTGTCCGAACATCTTTCAAAGATTGATTTTGCATAGTAGGCGCCCTTTAAATTATAACAAAAGGGAGTCAGTTTAGTTCTGAACATGAACTGCTGAAATGTATGCACTATTTAGAATTAAATTAAAAGATGTAAACTTAAACCTAATTAGTACAGTTATAGTGTTAACACTCAATCCAGCAGACAGTGGATGGAGAACTTGATACAAACTCCCATGCACATTTATTTATTACAATAAAACCTAATTTCTCATTCTGTTCTTAGTCACGCTGTGCAAAAAGCTCTTCCTTATCTGATATATAGAGAAAAATAATGTCCTCTTATTATTTAATGAAACACAAAAAACACACAAATATCTCTGATATGAACGAGAGATTTTATATCCCTTCACCGCTGTTGTAATATTAAAACACTCGTTCTTTTATCATTTAATGAAACATAGAAACTCCCAAAATGAGAAAAGCAAGCTATGTGTTACAGATGTTTACAAAACATTTACAAAAATTGCTTTACTGATAAAAACGGACTCTCTTTTTCTCCTCGTTTTTCTCTCTGGGTTTATCTCAAGGGAAAATTGGTTTCTGTTTGCGCCATCAAGTGGTAAGTCAGGTACCTTCAGTCACGTGAACAGAGAAACCAATCACAGCGTTTTAACGCACTACATGTAAAACATAAAGTACTAGATGCATTTGTTTGAAACTGATGCATTAACGCACTGCCTTTTTTTCAGGCTAGTATGTAAAGTCATGTCAGCGCTCAAGTAATCCGATGAAAAATCCACTGCAGTGCAGCCCCTGCTTGCAGAAGATGCTTAGGTGCGCTAATACCTTCAATGTATCATTTCAACTTGTGTAAAATTGCCATCTGATATCTCCTCTAAAAGCTATTTTTCAGGTTAATGTTTGTTTTATGTATGACTGGTGACTGGTATCACCTGCTTAACAAACTTCAGCGGTCAAGGCTGATGAAGAATGATTTAAAACCGGCTTCATCTCACCTTCACACGTAATATATTCTAAGCACAACACCAGCATACAAAATAAGCTGGCGTATGCATGTGGGCATGAAAGCTCTGGAGTGCTTTCAACAGCCTTCAAAAGTATCGTGACTGACATCAAATGTTGCTTTAAATCCCTTGAAAACAAAAGTTACTCCATTAGTCAGTACGTGCCAAATTGATCCCGTCAGTTCACATCAGAGTGTGTTTATTTCAGCCGCTCTCCTCCGGTTGCACCTTTCCATGTTTAACTACACAAACAGCTTCTATAAAATCTCTGAGAACCACTGTGGTGAGAGCGTGCATGGAGTTTCCAAGTCTCAGATCAGTTTCCAATCGTCACATTTTCTGTGTTTTCTATTCATAGTGGTGCTCACTGAGCATGCATATGTGCGCTCTTTCTTTTGTGGCCTCCTGGGGTCAGTGCAAGAGACAAGTGACAGATTGTCTTTTTTTAACCAGGGAACAAGAGACTATTTTTGGCTTCCTGTCAAAAACTGAGATTAAAATGAGCCTCCTTCTAAGGACACCGCAAGGTATCTGTCTGTTCAGTTGACATTTAAAGAGCTTCTCAAATGAAGACGGATGCTTAGTGAACTGTCAAAATATGTTTATTCTAACAAGCCAACAAAATTTGGAAGGTATTAGCAAATTTTATATCAGCCTCTATTAGCTTTTGCAAGTTGAGGCTGAACCAAGCTTATTAACATATCCCTTGGTCTCTAAGCTGAATAAGACACTGCAAATGTGGACACATCGTTGCCTGGATTCAGCCTTGTCCTCAAGAAAGACTTCCCACTAGACAACATTATTTAAGAGATATAACACTATTTTACCAATTACAGGATATTTGGGAGCTTCAAACTACACCCCTAGGACAATCCACATAATAGTGTACTTTGTTTGCAAAGCAGAAGATTGCTTTTTTCTATCCTTATTGAAAATAAATGTTGTGATTTTTAGAGTTGGATCAGATGATGGAAAGTGTGAATGTTGAATAGCTACACATCCTGCACAACGCATCAGACTCAACTGCTCAAGGCCATCTTAAGGAGCTGATTTTAGTTACACTCAGGTGTTCCTGAATGGATATCATGGATATCACAAGCAGTGGAGGCCATAAAAAAATAAGACTGCACATCTTTGTTGCTGGTTCTAATACCTGCCTTTAAAATATATTTTTTAAACACTTTTCTTTTACAGTTGCATCAGCTCAGACACTATTAAAAAAGATTACATATTTTAAAAGGAGATCGTAGATCTTTGTGGCAGTGGAAGCGTTTGAGCGGTTGAATTAAGAATGTTCCAAAGCAGTGGCCCGGAGCTTGCTTCAGTTGACATTACTGATGACGTTTTAACTACTTCACTGCTTCGTTCAGAAAGAATCAGCCGACTGGTTCCACTTGTAAGGGCTCATTCACAACTTACATTCAGAGAATGTATAATGCATTGAACTACGATTAAATGCATCATTTTAATGCTTCATTTGGTTGTTCGTCGATTAGAACATTTCAGTAGATGTCGCCAATGAGTAAACTAAACGAATTCATCAAATTCAGTTTAGATTATTCATTCATTCATCTTCATGTCGGCTTTCTTCCCTTTCGGGGTCGCCACAGCGGAATGAACCGCCAACTCTCTGGCATATGTTTTATGCGGCGGATGCCCTTCCAGCTGCAACCCATCGCTGGGAAATGGTTCTGATTATATAACTCGTTATTTAAAATGCTAACAATGTAATCTCATGGAAAATAACCTGTCATTAAGAGTTCCCTGTGGGGAGCCTGACTAATTAGAGTAGGAAGACTTTAATGAATCTTTAGTTTTAACAGTAATTGGTTGGATTTCTCTGTTCCTCTCAGGACTGGGAAAAACGAAAAGGAAGACGAGTGCTCGAGATCCATCCCCTACACCAAGTACAGAAGCAGAGTATCCATCCAATGGCAGCGGAGGAGGAGGAGGAGGAGTGGGTGGGGCTGAGCGAATCTATGACCTGAACATTCCAGCTCTAGTAAAGTTCTCATACGCAGCTGAACGAGAAGATGAACTGAACCTGAACAAAGGCGAGCGGGTGGTCGTCATGGAGAAGTGCAGCGATGGGTGGTGGAGGGGCAGTCACTCCGGGCGAGTTGGTTGGTTTCCTTCCAACTACGTCCAGGAGGAAGTGGGGTACACAGAGCACGATGGAGTCTTTGGGGATACTATGGGGGGCTTCCGCTCTTTGAAGGTGGGAAATGGTGGGGCGGTGCCCAATGGGCGTGCAGGGGGCTCTGTTCTGCACGTGGTCCAGACATTGTACCCCTTCAGTTCGGTCACTGACGAGGAACTCAACTTTGAAAAGGGGGAGACCATGGAAGTTTTGGAAAAGCCAGAGAATGACCCAGAGTGGTGGAGGTGTAAAAACAGTCATGGGATGGTTGGGCTGGTTCCGAAGAACTATGTACTTGTGCTGAGTGATGGGGCAGTGGGAAAAGGCTTAGTTTCGAGAGAAGGATCGCCCCACATCAGTCAAACGCTCCCCTCTCGTACTGGCAAGTTTGCCGGGAGGGACTGGTACTATGGCAACGTGACAAGACAGCAGGCCGAGTGTGCGCTTAATGAGAGAGGACTGGAAGGAGACTTCCTCATACGGGACAGCGAGTCTTCGGTAAGTTTAGTTTGTTTCATCCACATTACATTTTTTCAACTTTTCAGGATTTAAAGAGGATTGTAGAAGCCACAATCTGAAAAGCAGATCTTTATATTGCTTAATTTAACGTGCACATAACTTCCTGATACTGAGAGCAATGAAAGAATATCAATATTGCAGTCAAAAAGGTTTTTTTATTCTGCCTGTCCCTTTTAAAGTAAAAATCTAAGCTCTGATCACTTCATTGTCTGTGGAAAACTTTGAGTGTAGTCTATGTCCCACCTCCAAAGATAACAGAGCAGAAGCTTACAATGAATTTCATGATTGCTTGCTAAAGGACTCAATCACTTTCTGAGTGCAACAGTGAGCACAACTTTGGTATTAAGTTTATTTTCCTCAATTTATTTAAATATAAACGAATTATTGGTTGAGAGAGGTGATCCCCCATCATCTGGCTTTTAATAGTGATTAATTATTAACATGGTTAATTATAGCAGTTGTTATTGTCTTTTTTAGGCTTTAACCAGAAAGATAACAGAGATGGATGAGCTGAATTCAGTGTCATAGTCTTTTAAAGTGTAGATTCGTTTGTTTTATTCAGTAACGAATGACTATGCTTTCAATTCAAAAAGGGACGGACGTAATTAGCAAACACAGATGAAGGTTTTTTTTCCCAAAACATGTTACCTACGTTATACAGAATAAAAGATCTCTATTGTTTATATGAACAAGTTATTGAGCTGAAAAGATCTTTCAGTCTGCTACTATCTTTCGCGTAGACAGATGTGCCTCGCTGCATGCTCACACCTCAGCAAATGAGTGGATTTAACATATTGCTTAAGAAATAGATCAATGTGAAGATAAAACAGCTTGTAGCATGTTATTTACATTATGTTAAATAAAATATTGCTCTCGTTTGTTTATTAAGAGAGAGTTATTTGGCTGAAAAAGTTGCTTTTGAGCAAAGAAGTAGGAGTAAATTTAAGAATGGTTTTGTTAAAAATTAAATCTATGTGAACCCTATGTTAACAATCAATCCATTTGATGTTTGTTTTAAAAGTCTGACCCAACTGCTGGTTTGCAGCACCTCGCATATAATTATTATACGTTTGAAATAGGGATTTGGATAACTATATTTTTTGTAATATTTTGGCGGATTTTGTGTAACATTTCATGTTGTTATGATTGTATAATATAATTTACACAAGATTCTGTAACTTATTTCTATAAAGTAATCCCTCACTATAACACGATTCCGAACACAGCGCATTGTTGAGTTCTCAAAACATAATTGAGGATGGCATAGCTCTTGGCCAGTAGAAAAAAATATATACTCTAATAATACTCAGAAGCTTTCAGTGGAAAAAGATGCTGCAGTGAAGAGGATGGATCCTAAAGAGACTGTTAAATACAGAGTCACTATTAATCATTTCCTGTGCATTCAAACTTTTCTTTCGTTTTTCTTTCTTTCTTTAGGAAATGTATTATTTTTAATATCATTATTTATATCCTTCCATCCATCCATTTTCTTTTCGGCTTTCTTCCCTTTCGGGATCGCCACAGCGGAATGAACTGCCGACTATTCCGAGATATGTTTTACGCGGCGGATGCCCTTCCAGCCCCAACCCATCGCTAAGTATTCACACTTTAAACCCATTCACACTTTAACACTATGGACAATCGTTCTTACTCAATTCACTTATACCGCATTCCTTTGGACTTGTGGGGAAACCGGAGCACCCGGAGTAAACCCACGTGATCACGAGGAGAACATGCAAACTCCACACAGAAATGCCAACCGACTCAGCCGAGGCTCGAACCAGCGACCTTCTTGTTTATCATTATTAATCATATATTACAATAAAATTGAAATTCAAGAAGCCAAAGGCAAAACATTAGTCCAACCCGGCCAGTTAAGGCCAATCTTAACTGCTTAAAAAGCTGTGCATTTACATAATGTGCATACATTACATAATATTTCATTATGATATTACCGAACACATCTTGAAATACTGAACTTACAGCTTTTTTTCTATATTTCAAACAGAAATAAACCATAAGCATTATCAAAGAAAAGATTTTGTGTCATTGCTTGGCATGGTGCATCGCTGTCTTGTCAATCTGGCAACCTTTTTTTAGATTTTAGACCTGGATCCCAAACACAGAGACAGTGGATGTCTTAAAAGAAGGACTCTAGTTTTGTGTAGAGAAGTCTAACAAAACCTCACTCTTGTGGTACAAGCAACAACTCACTGAATAAAAGACTAATCATAAACTAACAAAATACTGATTAGACAGAAAATCATAATGATAAAACAGCTAGTGTCTGTAATGAACCCACAAAGGACTGAGCAAAACATGGAGCTTATAAATGTTTGAACAAATGAGGTGAAAGACGGGATAGAACTGATGAGATAAAAGGGAACCAGACATGACGAACAGAGTGCACAACGGAGCAAAAAGCACCTGAAGATCCAGACAATTACAAACCCAGAACAGAAATAACGGTCAAATTGTAGTGGAAGGTTTAACAAAAGTTAACTTGAGTAAGCTATATACATATTAACATATCCTTTTGAGAATTATATACATCATGTAAACTGCAGTGTGTGTGTGTGTGTGTGTGTATATATATATATATATATATATATATATATATATATATATATATATATATGTCTTCTGCAGTTTGTATGATGTATATAATTCTGAAATGTATATGTATATAGCTTGCTCATGTGAACTATATATATATATATATATATATATATATATATATATATATATATATATATATATATATATATATATATATAAGACAATTTATGCAAGACTTTAATGCAAGAGAATACAAGAATACACTTAATTTGACAGAGGTTAAACTGTTGATATTTTTACATCAGATAGTGGTCTCATGTTCAGTCGTCTGACAATAACCCTCTTTTTTTAATTGACAGGTACCGTGCTTCACAGGGACTTGCTGTACCAGTTTTAGACACAAAAAATAATGTGCATTAAATTATCTTAAAAAGGATTATTGTTGAAATCTGTGATTTACTTTCATGTGAATTTAGTCACAGGTCTTATTTGTTTTAGTCAATGCTGCCCTCTGGTGTTTAGACCTGGATTCGCTCCTGATCCATTGTCATATCTGCTTGTGTTCCAGCCCAATGATTTGTCCATTTCTCTGAAAGCTGCGGGGAAGAACAAGCACTTCAAGGTGCAGCTGCTGGACGGCATGTACTGCATCGGCCAGCGGCGCTTCAGCAGCATGGATGAGCTTGTGGAGCACTACAAGAAAGCACCCATCTTCACCAGTGAGCAAGGAGACAAACTCTTCCTAGTAAAGGCCCTTGCTTGATTTAGATTTTGTCATAAACAAACATCTCTATCCCAGTCGTAAAATGGTCACTTTTTGGACTCAAAAAACATCAAACTACACTTTTGAAATCTGTGCACCACCTCCAGACCAGTAAGGGGCAGTAGCAACTTGCTCTTCTTCTAAATACAGATGTGCATTATGAGATTCTCATTCGCAATTAATTTTAAGCTTTATCCATTGAACATAAAAGTGGTTATTTTAAGGAATGTTGGAAAACAAAGGCTTTCATAATTGGCTAGAAATTAGAGGATTCGATAACTGAATAAAACAACACTTTATATCAATCATATATATTTTAAGCCAGCAGAGGCTATGCATGAAGAGGCAGAGAGGAGTCCTCGCTAAAACATCTGTCCACTAGGCTTTGAACAGCTGTTCTTCTGCTCAGCCTAATGCTGCTAATCCTTAGACCCAAGCCTCATGTTCTCTCTGTCCCAGAGCGAGGGTTATTTTACAGTAACTGCAGTGATTTAAAGGGAAAGTCTGCTCACAGTCTTCATGGGTTTCCTTCAGTTGGAGACATTTTGCTGAATGTTTCTTCTGTTGCCGAGACAGTCAGTTTGCTACTGGTTTTAAGTGTGGTTTATAATAATTTTTGTTTTATGGTCATCAACGATTGTCAATATTTAAATATTATAAATATTAGTTTTCACTTCTGCTTCTTTATTTCTCATGATTTGAACCACGAGGATTGTTCCTGAACGATCCACATAATTTTTTTTTTATTTAATAGCTTTTGTAAAATATATATTTCTGAAGTTATTGTATGTTTTTCCTTTTTGCTTTGTTTACATTACTTCAGTTTCATAAGTTTTTTCAGTTGTTTAGTTTTTTCATTGATAAGTGGCAGCACACTCAATTTAGAGCTGTGGTGAACAAATTCTAATACAGAGATTTTCAACTTTAAAAAGTAGTTTTTATTGACAATATTAATTTAATTTAAATGTTATCATTTAATGTTAATGTTAACGTTGTCTCTTCAGAAGATATTTGGCGCTCCACCTAAATGACCATCAATAAAATACACGAGTGCAGTATAGTCACAGCTTACAGGGTTATTTTCTATTCTATTCAGCTACTGTTATCAAGATCAATTAAGAGACAATATTCCTAAACTAATAAAAATAATTATTAGTTAGAGCGATGTTAAACACTGTACAGCCTGAACATTAAGAATGCACTGTTTAAATTGAAAAAAAAAAATCAATGTTACAGTACTTGAATAAATAATAAATCTGTACTTAAACCTTAAATAAATGAGTCAATTGGAGGTCAGCCTCCCATCGTTATCTTGAATAAACGTGTTTAATACCTGCAATGTGTGCTCTGATGTAGTTCTACTCGTAAGTGAGGGCAAAACATAAAGTCCTCATGAGCGGAAGCATCATGTTCATCTAAATAATGAACCAAATCTGAGTTTAAAGAAACAACTGACGACGCAATCAGAGTATTTTTAACGTTGTAAGTCATGTGCATTACTCTCTGTGATGATGCTGTTTTAAAGTGGCATCAAGTTTAACTCTTTGGTTGCCTTTTCACCACACATATTGCGTGTCAACTCTTTGGCTAAAGGTTTTATGAAAACATTTTTAACATTTATTGACATTCACGCAAGCTCACACTGGTATTTCTGTCCTAGTGGGGACACACACATAGAAAAGACCTCTTTTGTACCACATTTAGAAAACCACTGGTCTAGGGTTTGGATTCCAACAACTGAAAAGGGAAAGACCCAACAACAAAAAGAGTAAACATAACATTGTTTACGTCATTGCGCACGACGTGTGTGAGAACTTACCTCATATTTCCATTTGTTTACTTAATATGTTTGTAATCAAAACCACTTCCATCACCTAATGTTTTAGTATATTTCAGATCTTGCACACTCTCGTCTTAGACAAGTATGTACATTTTCTTCTGTCTATTTTAAGGGTGCAGTAAAATAATCGGATTGGGACATCGACGCATGCGTCTCTAAACCAGCGGAACTGCTGACAGTGAAGAGGTCCTTTTTGATTTTATCCAGGGGTCTGATCAGCTGGAGATGAGATGCAAGATTAAGGACGACCCCTAGTGGGCGGCAAAATCAACAAAACCTAGAACACTACCTCAGGCTGTCAAAAAATTTTTTTTTTTACATGATTACACAGGAAAAGAACACTTCACATCATGTTCCCAAACATAAAAATTATATCATATAAATTATTATATAATTCTTTTATTATTAAAATGTACATAAAAGTTAAAATAGGTAACTTTTGCTAATATGAAAGTGTTTTTTGTATATAACTTTGAACCTCTCGACCTCTCTGACTCGTAGCTTGATTCATCGATAATAATGAAAATATTCCAGTATATTTTACATACTTTGTTTTTATTTGATTGTAGTTTTTAATGAAAGTACGGTTGTTCAGCCTCACTCTAATGTTCTGTTCACTGGACAATCGATCGACAGCACTAGTTTTACATATCAGAAATATCAGGACTAATATGAGTACTGTAGGGACGCACCAAAACTTTGGCATTTCAGTGCAGCAGGAACAAAAAACACTTTAACTATTAATGACATTACAAGTACTACAATAAAAAATCTGAAACTTAAATGCAATAGTGAGAATGGAGTATTTTCCACTAGTAGTATGGTTAATAACAGCTGCTGTTCCTAAACACAGAGAAGCTGTGCTAAAATGATTAGTCTCACTGTGTCATTTGGAAAAAGTGCTACTTATCAAAAAAAAAAAAACAGGAACTCGTACTCTGCCTTTAAAAGCTGATATCAGAGCAACCCTATCGAGAACACATTTTTTTTGTGCACTGTTTGTAAACGAGCTCCAGAAGCTCGATTTGATTAATGTAAAACCATTTTATGCTTGATGATTCCAACAGGATTAAAATGATATGTCGTGTTATATGTTTCCCATCTTAAAACTATATTTGCATTCAACTGAAATGGGATACATGTGGAATGTTATAGTTTCATCTGTAGTTCTAGATAGATATTTTTCCAGCAGAAGAACAAAATAACAAAACATAATAACAAAATAATACGCTTTTTAGGATTCTTCTATGTAACTTCTGTTGTGTTCAGAATAAAATCACACTGCAGGGCTTGTTTTGCTTGATTTGCTCAGTTAGTTTTCCATCAACACAATTTTTTTTCTAGAATGATGGCGACCAACAGCATCTGGCCACCCTTGCTGCAAAATGTGTAGCAAATTCAGTACAAACTATTTTTTTACTTTAAAAAGAAGCACATTTGAAACACCTAAGACCATTTTTGAGGATAAAAAAATATGGAGCATAATATTATCCCCTTTCCCAACATTCTTCAAAATAGCTTTTCTTGTGTTCAGGAAAAAAGAAAGAATGAGAAACGAGGAGAGGAGTGTTTATTTCCTTACTTTATCTGTTCACGCCAATTCAAAAGAATATGAAGATGCTAAAATGTTCTGATGCTAAACCCTTAAAGTCCTGTTGGAAATGTTCTTTGTTCTACATCCTCAGCATAGAAGATTCGGATATTTCACCTGCAAGTCAATGAAAAGCCATTAATTGCTTGAAAAGAGAGTTTTCTGACGCACAAAGCTTCTGAAAAATGGAGATTTTTAAAGAACATTTCAAACACAACTCAAAGAATTTAGCATCTGAGGTAGAGCGGTGCTTTCCGCAAACATGGAGGTTTTTCCATCACAGCGGTTTAGCTGACGCGGTTTAGCTAAACCAGGGGTCGGCAACCCAAAATGTTGAAAGAGCCATATTGGACCAAAAAAACAAAAAACAAACAGGTCTGGAGCCACAAAAAATTAAAAGCCTTGTATAAGCCTTATAATGAAGGCAACACATGCTTTATGTATCTATATTAGCCTACTATAAAAATGACTAAGTTTGCTACGAATACATAATGAGCCTTCATGATTAAATGTTTATTTTCTCTGCAGTGAATCCTGTAGAGAACGACGCACCACGTGACTATTCTGTTGTACGATTACAATACTAATGAATTATGTTTCATTGCTTTGATGAAATTAGAGAAATGCAATAAAGAAATCGAATTTTTGATGTCATTTTTATTTTGAGGATTCCCAAAAACAACATCAAAATGGAACGTGCACAACGTGCCCCTTAACTGGACAACAATGCGAAAAAACGCAGCATACATTTATAAAAAAAACAGCAGCCTTTTGAAAAGAAGTATATAAAATCACAGCCACTTTGTTACTAAATACGTGCATGCCTTCCCTGGAAATGTCTTTCAATTTTACTCTTGTTATTAGACAACTTCCCAATACAGAGCAAACATTCAGGAGATCCTTCCGCATCGGCAATGAATGCCATCGATTCGGTCCAAGAACCGTTGAACCCTCAGTTCTCCTCAGTTATGTTTCTCTTTTTCTCTTTGGGGTCCAGGGCCCACCACACAGCCGCTGGTTTGTTTACAGCAGCCACCTGCCTGGCATCCCGCCCCGCTGATAGAAGCGTGTGTCGCGGGTGATGACGCAAATCGTCGCTGACAGAAATGTTGAAATTAAATATTTATTCTACACTCTTTTACAGCATTGGAAAACGTTAAGAATGTTTGTCCTCCTATAGAAACCATATTAAACAAAAAACATATTTACATTTTTCCTTTTATTTTTTCATTTTTGAAAAAGCTCCAGGGAGCCACTAGGGCAGCGCTAAAGAGCCACATGCGGCTCCAGAGCCACGGGTTGCCGACCCCTGAGCTAAACCTTCTGGTGTAGTCTGGGATGAGGAGAGACTAGCTTTTTAACCAAACGTGCCCGTCTCTCCCTGTTCGGCTCTGACCATCACCCCGTCTGCAGTCAGATGACTCAAGAGCGGATAGTCTATTATTGCTAGAGTTTGTCAGTGAGTCAGTTGATCTTTTATGATCTGAATGTTATTTATATCCTCTATCCACTGTATGTACATATATAAATATTAACAAAGATATGGTGCATCTATGAATCATTTAGGTCCAGCATTATGGTACTGTATTGAGGACAGAGGAGAGTTGAGATACTTTTGTTCAATAAAATTTTTGCAAAAAAGCTTGAGTTCTGTGAGTGTGTTTGGTGAAGAGAGAAGGAAAGCGTGCTTGTTTTTTTTTTTTGGGGGGGGGGGGGGGGGGTGCACGTGTCTTTTATCCAGTCCTCCAGTAGAGGTCACGCTCTGGAGAAAAGCTGAGATATAGACGAAGTATGATCTCACAATACTGTCTTTGTTTGCTCAAAAACTGAGGTGACTAAGTGACGATTTAAATATATTGTGGAAAAGCAATTTTTATTTTCAAATAGTTAGACCAAAATTAAGTAATAAATACATTTTCATTTGAGAGCTTGATGTTTACTATGCATCAAAACCTCTTTTTAATGTTACAATTTATCAATTGCAACTTTATTTAACGCCTTTTATAACCTTTATAAGTCTTTATTATCATTGTTTCTTATGTCTTCAGTTTATAATGTATATTTATTACATTATAAATAGGGTTTAGTTTCTCGTCCGAACTCAAGAAACCCTAAAATTGTGTAACTAAAAAGTAAACACCAAAAAAAAAAGAAAGGCCTCCAGGCTGCTTTGCAGTCTATTTAGAATTCTCTAAGAGATAGAGATAGAGAGAGATAGAGCAGAGCGAGTCCTGATGAGACTGGACAACTTTTATTGGCAGATGAAGATAAATATCAAGATGTGCCCATGTCCTTGTAAAAAAAAAAATGTGTCAATACGATTATCGACTTGTTGATAATAATACTTAAATTAATAATGAATGAATGTAATGAATTTGCTAATAAAGTACAAATACAGTATACTCAAAAATACTTTAAATAAATATAATATATTATCATAAACTTGATTTTTTTTTTACGCAAATATTATTTGTATGTGAATAAGTGAACATGCATTATCTTTATCATTTGAAAAGGATTTCAGTTTTCATGTTTGTTTTTATCGGATACGTTTTTAACATTTGAATGAAAAAGTTCTGGAGAAAGATTTCTGGCTCATGTTGAGCCATTAATTCACTGACCGCTGGCTTCTGCTGAGGACATATGCACACGGGAACTTGTGAAGTTTGAAGGCTCCAGGATTTTGTTGCTATTTTTCTCCTCAAATGCCTATTATCTGACCTGAACACTGATCAATTTGGATCCAAACTGTATCAGAATGAGCGTTTGGGGATCTGAAATACAGACACTGGACAGGAAAGAAAGTTGGTCTCTGATCACACAGCATTACTGCCGCTGCTGTGGAGAGCAGGTTGCCATTTATTATTAATGACTGACCCTTTGGCTCAGCAAAGCTTGAGTTTTCAAGGTTGTCTCCATAGTATAAAATCCACAAGTGCTTTGTGTGGACGGTCTCAGAACATTGTGTTGATGAACGCAGAAGTTCAGTGTCTGTCTGCCGTGTGGTTTTGACTCCCACACTGGAAATCTGGCGTTGTGATACAAGATTATATAAACAGACATGAAGCTGTGATCAGCAAATGTTCCACAGAGGCTCTCTTCTCTTTCCCCTGGATGTTTCTTCTCTCTAGTCGTGGAATCCCGAAGTAACAGGCACATGTTGAGTCTGACTTGGATGCACAACTAAATTCCAAAGCTCCTCGGCCACTCCTGTATTTATTTGTAGTTCATATTTAAAAAGAACCAACACCATCACTCTTCATGGACTCGACCGTTCTCTGCCTTAGGTGAGTTCTTTCTCCTGATAACATCTTATTCATGAACTTAATGCTTAAAGCCAATTGATTTCCTTTCAGTTGATAGTGTTGAGGGTTTTCCTTTATACAGTAAGAAGGGTTCTCGAGTCTCACATATTTTTCTCATTCACACACATACTCACACTCCAGAACACTCTAAAGAAGTTGTACCACTTTAATTAAACAGTACGCGAGCACTGGAGAAATACTAAAGACATAACGAACACATATCCACGGGATTGCTGTGCACCCATGAGGAAGGATTTCTGCTGTATAACAAAGGTATCTAAAGCTACTGCTATTGGCGGCAAATTTAGTGGCGCATACTGATGGCCAATCAAATGCGAGCTGCTCAAGCTTTCTCAGAAAGCCATTGAGAAAAAAAGAACATTTTATTCTCGATGAAGACCCACTTTGCTCTCTAAAGCGGTAAAAAATTCATTTGTCCCGCTAACTCGACTTCTTCAGCAATAATTGGTATGGTAACTAATGAGAATATGAACATGTGTATTAGCTCAACAAAAATCTACAAAATGTTTAATAATATCTTTAAAAACACTGTTCGGAAAATGTTCTTAATGTTGAAACAAAAGCTGGTGCTAAATCTTTCTCACGTGAACATAAGCCATGAGAAAAATGCTAATAAGACAAGCGACTAGCATAATGAGAGTTAATTGTCTGCTGGTTTTAGTATACGATGTAACAAGAAGAGTCCAGCTGTAAATAGGAAAAAATAATGAATTTGTGATCATTCAGTGAATGTTCAAACTGCAATGCCACTGGAATAATCAGAGTCGATTATCTATGCTAAGCCATGCTAAGGTTGCTGTCACAATATCTGGAGAGCAGCAGTGCACTTTCTGAGGCTTTCATTTACTATAAAAACCTTCGAGCCAACGCTTTCTATCAGTCTTTGTCTGAACTATGTTAGAGATATTGTGGCAACCAGTTGTGCTACTTCGAGTCCTGATTGGACGAGAGCTCGGTGATGTCATTATTGTTCCGAAATGTGTTGCTATATGTGTTAAATTTGTGTCTCGGGTAATATTGTATATTGTGTTACTGTACTCATATATGTTCTTTTCACACAACCATCGCAGCAATGTTTTTTTTTTTACCTTCGATACCTTGAGAAGATCTACAGAAGCGATCTAAACGGACTGTTCTGAATACTCTTCTTATAGATTAAAGAACCGTGAGCATTTCAACTTGTACCTTTAAAATGTTTCAAGTAAATCAGTTTTTTTTTACATTGAGAAACCAACAAAATAAAATATTAGTGATTGTTTTATAGTTAAATACAAAAATGTGTTACAAAGTACAAGGCTTTAGTGAAAAATGAGAAAATAGATATTTTTGTTGAATTACAGTTATTAGTAAAGCTTTTAGAAGTCAAACATGTCAGGTTTTATTGAAAAAGACATCTTTCATGGCTGACCTGTGTCTCTCTCAGTATGTTGGGCGAGAGTGCTTCTCTTCTTCAAGCTCTGATCACATTTAACATACACAGATAAGCTAACACACACCTCCAATCAGATTCATTCAAGCGGGCCTAGGTCAGTTTAAAAGATCCTTATCTATCTTATCTTCTCTCACCAAGAGGAGTCATAAATACATTCATTGTACTCTGTTAAGGGTATTTGATCCTACTCTGGGTAGCGTTCATTTTTCTCAATATTGTGTTGAGTACATTGCATTAAAAAGACATGAATATGTAATGTATGATATGTATGTGGTATGAATCTATGAAAAAGTATTGTTTTGTTACAAAAACCTGTAAAACGATACACTACAATTACAGATTGGTATTTTATTATTCATTTTACTTACTCTGTTTTACAAAATAACTGTATTTTAAATAATAATTTTATTGTAGTGTTGCTTATTCTTTCATAACACAAAAATATAGAAAAGTTCAGCTGCAAAATTCTAGGTGCTTTCTGTCATTTTTCTTCTTTAATCAGCTTTTTCATGTTCAATTAGTCTAATCAAATCATCAGAGGTGAACTTAATGAACTTAACAAAGGATGAAACTAGGTCACTTTAAAAGAAAATTCAACTTTTTCCAATTCAATCATCTCATCTTTTCATATTCAATAACCTTGAGGCTTGTTCAACTTAAGTATATTAATCACCACTTTTTTTAAGTATTAAGAAATCTTTTTGAAGTATCTGGAAATCCGGTCTTTAAGATATCTATGTTCACCTGTTTGATAATTGATGAATTTAACATAGTGTTTCCTGGTTTCTGACTGTCTGTGGTGCTCGCAGGTCAGGATGATGTCTCAGCACCGTGAGTGTTTTCTGCTCCTCATCTTCCTGATGATCTTCTGTGCAGCAGGTACTGTACTGTTCGGAAAAGCCCCCTGCAGATCATCCTTCTGCTGCTTTTGGGATTCTCTGAACAGTGTGCTTAGTCGCAGTATAACTGATCCAAACATAATCTTTTTAGCAGTTTACTTGTTTTCCTGGTCAACTTCAAAGATGCTTAATGAATATTACATTCAGTTATTCTAACTTGTCCCCCAATGTATTATTATTACTAGGTTTGGATGTATTGTGCTTGTCATTATAGGGTTTATCTCTAATTGCCTTTTTTTGTGACCAGCAACCGATGCACCTACTATTAATTTAATTGATTGTGAAGAATCATATTTGACTTAATGAATAACAAGAACCAAAAATAAGTGTGAGAAGCAGTAATGTCAGAAGCACAAATGAGTGTGTGGGATCGTACAGTGAGCGATCAGTGAAAATGCCTCTTTTAGTCGTATACATGATGATGCCTGACACGATGACATTCTCCTCGTTCTTCTGGACTGTTAATGAACTGATTTGACACACCAGTAGAGTAACGAGTTTTATACTGATTTCAATCATAGCCACCAGCATTATTCTTCCTTCTTCATCCGTGTATGAGAATCTATGACATGAACCAAAAAAAAAACTGGACAGATAAATCTGTAGTGTTACATACTTTTGACGTTTTAAGCATCCATATGACTAACCTTCTGCTATTTTATGAGATTAAGGCACTATCCAGAGGCAATGCAACAAACTCACTTTTACAGCGTGGCCGAAGAGTTCATTATTAATGAATCATTATCAATGAGCACCATCTGTATGAGCAACAACTGCTTTAGGCACACTTAAAAGTGTAAACAGACATGTGAAGAATTTCACATTTGTGTATAATACACCTAAAGGATGACAAAAAGCATATCTGTATATATACATTAACTGTATATTTATTAAATGTTCAAGTAAGCACAGTGCATATTGTCTAATGACTTTATATTAAGTCTATTTAACCAAATGCAAGTTGTTTATGATTTCATCCATTAAACCACACTATTGTTTAAGTGTGTCATTAACAGTAGCAAAGTGAGTTTTGGTACATGCAGGAAACAATTCATTTCAATGCTTTATTAAAAATATAAGTTTTGAAAGAAATGTATATTGTAATAGTGCATCAGAACTCTGAATATTTCCGGAATGGCAATATTCCCCCCAACAAACTCTCTCGTTTAAGACAAATACTGGCTTTTGAAGGTTTTAATGGATGCAGTGATAGTCTGGAGGGGTCAAATATTTGTGATAAATTATTAAAAATGGGCATTATATATGACACCCTTAACTTATAAACCTGCATTTCTATTTCTATAACATTCATAAAAATCCTTACCACAGTGCTGGAAAATTAGGAACACAAGTCAATCACACTTTGTCAATTAGTGTTTCTTCCTAAGTGGGCAGTTTAATTTGACAAATCAATTTCTCACGCTGTTGTGCAAATGAACTGGTAACAGGTGCAAATTAGCATGGCTAATAGGCAACAGGCTAATTATATGCAATTAGCAAGGCACCCCACAATAAATACGTGGTTCTTCAGGTGGAGACCAGAGACTCGGTTCCTTTTGCTTCTCACTTTTAAACGTCGTGGGTGTTTCACTCTAGTGGTAGCATGAGACAGAGTCTAGAACACACATCACAGCCTCCCAGCGCACCCGGTACCAATTCGAGCTGCGGCAGGAAGGTTTGCTGTGTCTGTCAGAGTAGTCTGGAGCATGATGGCACCAGCAGGAGTTACGCTCCTAATCTCCAGTTTAACAGACTGGCTCTAGGACTCTGCCACTCCTTGAGAGTGTATGGTCAATCAGGAAACAGAAATGGGTACAAATACAATTTAAAACTTAAAGCAACAAGGCCTCTTTAATTCCCCAGGACTTGGGGAAAGGGGGTGTTCTTCCAAATTTTTACTTCATGAGATTTGCATACTGTGCATGCTTAGACACAAGCATTATTTTATTTGATCACTTTTGTTACACAACTCTTCGTTCTTTACGGTCATTTAATGTTTTGGGTCCATTTAATGTTACTAATTAAAATTTAAATAAGACCCAAAAAAGTGATTAGTTTGCACTTTAATGATAAAAATGTATTATTGTTCAATTGGTAAATGAAAATGAGGGTGGCGAATATAATTGAAACAGGGAATCAAAAAAATATAGAAACGGTGCAAAAAAAATTTATGAAAACACTGACAGGGTCCCAATTACTTGCCTAAACTGAAACAAAAGAAAACTTTTATTCCTTTCCTTTTTGAAAAATAAAATAAATCTTCAGTGACACGCCGCTCTAAATACCCAACACTACGCTTAGTAACTAGCACTATTTAGTCCTTTGTGTTTGAAATAAAATTACTTATAAATAAATCTGATTTGATGGCGTCACGGTGGCACAGTGGTCTCACAGCAAGAAGGTCGCTGGTTCTAGGCTCGGCTGGGGCAGGTGTCATTTCTGTGTGGAGTTCTCATGTTCTCCTCGTGATCGCGTGGGTTTTCTCCGGGTGCTCCGGTTTCCTCCACAAGTCCAAAGACATGCGGAATAAGTGAATTGAGAAAAAAAACAATTGTCCATAGTGTTTGAATGTGAATGAGTGTGTGTGGATGTTTCCCAGCGATGGGTTGCAGCTGTAAGGACATCCGTCGCATAAAACATATGCCAGAGAGTTGGCGGTTCATTCTGCTGTGGCGACCCCGAAAGGGAAGAAAGCCGACATGAAGATGAATGAATGAATAAATGTGAGTACATGTATTAAAACCAATAAATAAAACTTTCAAACTGAAAAAAAAAAACCTTTGACTGCAAACTGAGGCACACGCAAAGACTAACTCCAACTTTAAGAACACTTGTGCGTCAGACACAATTTCTAGCACTGACAAGCTGGATGCTTTCACACACCGGAGACCGGTGAGTACACCAGGAGACATGAGGAGGGCTACATCCCAGCAACAGGGCCGCGGGACTGCTCAGAGAAAGACGAGTACTGCCAGAGCCCTGCAAAATCACCTTGGTTATATTAATCAAAAATTGACTGACTAGCTTGTGCAGATCCCATAGATGGCTCCTAATGACTTAACAATATGTTTTATTTAGTAATATGTATTAATAATGCTTTATAGATCTCACCTATCTCAATCTGTATCAATCTTTTCATTGAATGTTCCTAAAGTAAAGTCATTATGGCTGTTCGTTAAAGAAAACAGAGCAAAGGTAATGCTCAGTCATTAAATGCTTGACCTAAAATATTGAAAACCTGTGTGTTTGTGTGCTTGTCAGCTAAATGACATTCTAGAAGATTGTACCACTTTTTCATAATATTTTTTTGAAAGCCTATTTAAATGCTTCGCTGCCAATGGTACATCTTATTTTTTCTTAAATCAGATTTGCTGTGCCATGGGAATTTGAAATTCTCAGAAAGTCTCATTTCGTATTCTCTTTGTGTTGTTAAAAGCTTATCGAGGGAAAGCATTAGAGTTAATATTTAAGAGTTTTTCAAGTCGATACGGTCACTAGGTTTGATGGACCTCATTTAAATAAACAAACATTAATTAATCATTATTAAGACATTAGTGCAACATGCTTTTAAAGGACAGATATGATTAATTATTCATGCTCGATAAATATTGAAACTATTTTTGAATATTGCATCTTTCATCATATGATGGACTGGCTTTAAACATGCTTTAAACTAAGAATTTTTAACTGTAGAACTGTAAAGTACACAGTAATAAATATATATCATCATAAAAAGTCACATGATGGATGTCTAAACCTTAGCTTCTTTGGCACAATTGACTTATTTCATGTTTTTGTTTTTATTGTTATGAATTTACATAGCTTACATAGAATTAACACAGTATCACGAGCATGATTGGTGAGTGTGCTGGGTAAACTGTCCAAGAAGGGGCCCCTGGGTCCTGGAAGGCGTCACAGGCCCAAGACCCCCCATGAGAAATGAAAAAGTGAAAGGAGTGGTTGTGTTGAAGAGGAGCTGTGGTTAGTTATATATAGTTATATAGTGAGCAAAAGAACAGGGAACAGCTGGGGCTGAATGACCATGTATGTGTGTGACACTCACGAAACCATTCTCTAAAAATTCCATCCTGTAAAAGCAGACAAAGAGCTGCAGCTTGCTCGCAGGACCTGTACAGTGAGTGATGATGAGCAGAAGTGTGTGATTGTTCTCTCAGAAGGCTGGTGTTCTCTGTTCATCAGGGGTTCCCATGGACAGTGAGATCAGGGTGAAGCGAAGTCTCCCGTACTGGAACCCATGGACGTCTGATTTCTACACCTGGCTGGATGTTATACGATCTCGGAGCCGATATGAACCTCTTCAGGGTTCCTGGGGATACTACAGGACTCGCTTTCCTTTGTCTGGTTTTCTAGGTTATGGAAGTGTCCTGGGGGAAACAGAGGCTTCCGAGCTGGAAGATTTGAAATAACTTGGCTGTTTCCTGAGGACAGATCTGTCCATTAACCTGCCCTTCTCCTTCTGCTTTCCATTTTCATTGGAGCCTTCTCTTAATTTAAGAACACTTTTAACGTTTTTATTTTACTCAGTTTATTGTATTTGAGTTTTAACTTTTTTTGCAAACAGGTGTTATGTTTGATACAAATTGCATGTTTACGATTGAGGTTTATTTTCTGTATCCAAAAACAAGTGCGATAAAATACATTTATTTTTGAACTTTAAGATACTCCCCCTAAAAAATGGTATTAAAATTCAGACATTTTTGTATTATTACTGAATATGTATCTTTCAGAAATACAAAAGAAAAGTGTATTTAATTATGAGTTATAACCTCATCATGAGAGCTTGGTTTGTTTAAAATACCTGATTTTACTGAGATACCTTAATAAACATTAACATGTCAATTTTTCTACACTCAAACAAATACCTCAACATTTTGTAGAATGTCAAATGAAATAAGCAATTTGCTCAATCTAACATTTCTTACATTTTCCAATAAATGTTACCAGAATTACCAGAATCAGAAAGATGTTTATTGTTTATTGGGGCTCTGAAGCGTCGGCTGGAGGGTAAGAGCTGGAAGAGGTGGTTGCCTGGGTGAGCAGCATCCGGAGTGATTTTGAGAGCCCTCTTTCTCATTCTGGAGGTGTACAGTTCGTGAAGTGAGGATAAGGGAGCTCCAATGATCTTTTCAGCAGTCTGAACTGTGCTCTGGAGTCTCCAGATGTCTGATTTGGATGCTGAGCTAAACCTCGCAGTGATGGAGGTGCACAGAACAGACTCGCTGAGAAGAACTGGTTCAGCATCATCTGTGGGAGGTTGAACTTCTTCAGCTGACGCAAGAAATACCGCCTTTGCTAGGCCTTCTTTGCAATAGTCAAAGAAGGCGCTCCACTTAAGGTTCTGTGAGATGGTGGTTCCCAGGAACCTGAATGGTGCAACAGTGCTGTTCATGATGGTGGGAGGTTTCTTCTGAAGTCTATTACCATCTCCACTGTTTTGAGTGTGTTAAGCTCCAGGTTGTTCTTATGGAGCCAGAACGATATCAATAAAATTGTACTTGTACATTTCAGTTCCTAAATAAATACCACAATTCAAATGTACAAAATCCAATTCATATATTCCAAACAATGTTGGTATAATTCCAAGTGAAAGCATAAATATTCCCCTCAATTCGTACACGTGTGCATTTTATCTGAATTAATTTGAAAACAGGTTCACAGATTTGATTTTATAAAGTTTGTCAGCTGCTTCTCATGAAATATTTATGAACAGTGTGATATATATTTACACATTGCTGATTGTGGATTTGCAGCATAATGAACTTAATGAACCTAATGACTTGTAAGAACCCGACTTCTTGCAACAGCAATCTCGTAGACGGTTAGTTGTGGAAGCCCTCATAATAATATGCGTGCTGTGTCCCGCCCCCGTGATATTCACTGCACCAATCCTGAGAATAGAGGTCCAACCAGCCGCTAGAATATGTTGAGGTATCACTGTAGTGCCATTTTCACTTGCTTCATTCAAGGGACAAATAATGAAACAAAACTTTCAACAACAAAGTGAGTGTTAAATGTAGAAGTCACATTGGTCTAATTGCTCTACAAACTTTTTTTTAAGTTGGCAGTCCTGATCCTTTATAAAAAATAACATACTGTAATAATGACCTTTTATTACTACAGTTTTTCTCAATTGCTAAGACAGTTTTTTCACTACATTTAACAAGTTTGCTTAACTCTTAACACACCTACTCAGTTAAAACACACAGTTTGCAAAACAGTTAATTTCATGTTCAAAATGCCCCATTGTAAACAAAACTCCAAAACTCATTTTCAAAATATAATAATATACTAACGTAATAGAATATGTCAACAAAACACTGCAAATATGTTTCAAAAAGCAAATAATTGTTCAAAACGCTAACACATGTTCTCTTTCAAAGGCAACATTTAGTCAATCATAACACAATGACCAACAAATTTCTATAATCAGCTGACATTACAGAAACTGCATTACTTTGAGTCAGTCTGCCCATATATTTGAACATTCTCAACATTTTTGTTTTGTTGGTTTTAGTAAATTTTTACTAAAAAATTTTTTTGCTGCAGAAAAATAACCTTACCTGAATAATATAACATAAAAATGGTAATATAATAGACACCCAATTGTTTTTGTGCAGACTTTATTTGCACAAAAAAATATTGCAATACACACAAAAAGAATATTTATAAATAATTATAATTACTGTAAAAAAAATTATTCTCTGCGGTCTTATGCATTTGGCCACATGTTCTCATCCACATCACACCTAATATTTTCTCTGGCAAGGTATCTAGGGAAGAATCTTTTGGTGTGCCTTATCCACCCCTGGCAGTGTTCAGCTGTTATGTGTTGGCATGCAGTGCTCATTGCATCCAGGAGGGACATTTGGTCATATGGACGATGGTCAAAAACCTTCCATCTCCAGGCTGAGAAAAACTCCTCAATGGGGTTGAGGAAAGGTGAGTAAGGGGCAAGGAAATGGGACATCATCCTTGGATATGTTTCAAACCAAGCTGTGACTTGACGAGAATGGTGGAACGCCACATTGTCCCAGGAGATGACATATACTGACAAGAGGTCTCCCACCTGTCCTACTTCTACCTCTGGCACCAGTCTTTCGTGCAGTTCTTCTAAAAACAGAAGGAGGAGGTTGGTGTTGTAAGCGCCAATCTGACATTTATGCAGGAGAACACCATTGTTTGAGATTCCAGCACACATGGTGATGTTGGCCCCTATCTGGCCCGGCACGTTAACTGTGGCTCTTTGGCCTATTATATTTCTCCCACGGCGACGCCTTTTCGTCAAGTTGAAGCCAGCCTCATCAACGTATACAATTTCATGTGGGATATGATTGGCCTCCAACTCCATGACTCTCTGAAAGTAATTACACACAGTATATGAATGTTGTGCTGTACAGTATATCTATTAACGAATGTACTCCAAAACACTGCAAAAACACACTGTATACTAGTACAATAATGACTTTATTGTATAACAATACCTGAACGTATTGATGCCGAAGTTCTTTGATGCGTTCACTGTTCCTTTCAAAAGGAACTTTATACAGTTGTTTCATTCGGACTCTGTGTTTAGCTAGAGTTCGAGAAATGGATGTTATGCTGATTGCTTCAATGTTCCCAAAAACAAGGTTGTCCTCTACAACTCTGGACTGAATGTCCTTCAGCTTTATTTCATTGTCAGCAATCACCATGTTGACAATGGCAAGTTCCTGTACTTCATTCAATACCCTTTTTCTGCCCCCTGAGGGAGGTAAACATTGAATCCTGAGAGGGACAAAATACAGTTACATATTACTGTAGCGTCCGGAGGCATAGTAACTGTAATACAGTAAATGGTGAAATAATTTACACTCTGCTGTAGGAGAAGCAATATCTTACCTGTTGGTTTTTTCTGAAAATACGGACAATAGACGCCACTGTGCCCCGGCTGAGATTTGGCTGTACTCGTTCTCCAGCCTCTTTGTATGATAACCCGTGGTTTATGACATGGTCAATGATTGTAGCTCTTATCTGATCTGTCACCCTAGCCCTGTCCCTTTGTTGAACCCCACCTTGCATTCTAACCCCTCTCCTCTCCCTTGCCCCACTCCTCTCCCTTGCCCCACTCCTCTCCCTTGCCCCACTCCTCTCCCTTGCCCCAGTCCTCTCCCTTGTCCCACTCCTCTCCCTTGCCCCACTCCTCTCCCTTGTCCCACTCCTCTCCCTTGCCCCACTCCTCTCCTTGCCCCACTCCTCTCCCTTGCCCCACTCCTCTCCCTTGCCCCACTCCTCTCCCTTGTCCCACTCCTCTCCCTTGCCCCACTCCTCTCCCTTGCCCCACTCCTCTCCCTTGTCCCACTCCTCTCCCTTGCCCCACTCCTCTCCCTTGCCCCACTCCTCTCCCTTGTCCCACTCCTCTCCCTTGCCCCACTCCTCTCCCTTGCCCCACTCCTCTCCCTTGCCCCTCTCCTCTCCCTTGTCCCCACTCCTCTCCCTTGTCCCACTCCTCTCTCCCTTGCCCCACTCCTCTCCCTTGTCCCACTCCCTCCCTTGTCCCACTCCTCTCCCTTGCCCACTCCTCTCCCTTGCCCCACTCCTCTCCCTTGCCCCACTCCTCTCCCTTGTCCCACTCCTCTCCCTTGTCCCACTCCTCTCCCTTGCCCCACTCCTCTCCCTTGTCCCACTCCTCTCCCTCGTGCAGACATTATTTCTTTCTTTCTTTCTTTTGCTCTATATTGTTCCTTTTCCACTCAAGATCAGCTCAAAGAGTCCTCTTTTAGAACACATGATCATTGGAGAAACATGAACACCTGAGTGTGATTTCTAGATTGGAACCAGCTGTGATTTGTAAACTTGCCCAACTGCAATAAGCTGTTTGTCATTGATAGTGAATTCATACCATTCAGGGAATAAATATTTATTCACATCAACAGTTGTTGACATTGACTTTAGCCTGTATAATTTCTGTTTTGAAGATGATTGTTATCTGTTATGACATGCAGTGTGAAAGCAATTGTAAATTTGGTTTTAAAATTAAATAGTTTTGGTGTTAGTGGAGCTTGTGTGTAAAGGAAATTTAAGCATTTTAAATTTGCAGTAACTGTATGCATTTTGTATCAAAGCAACAAAAAAAGTGTTAATTGTATCGCCTACATAGACTGATGTTGTGCTAATCGTGTTAAGAGTTTAGGATAGTTGTTAAATGTATTGAAAAAACTGTCTTAACAAATGTGAAAAACTGTAATAAGCTGTACTGATTTTTAGGTTTTCTGGACAATGGTTCACTAGCTGTTAACAGCTAACCCCGTTTCGTAGATCTGTAAGTTACTTATTTTCAAATTGTCATTTCTGTACCCTTTTCAAACAAGCCCTATTCCCAATTAAAAAAAAAAGTAGGATTTTTAATGCTAAAGAAGGTCTTCTTTCACATGCATTAATTGTTTAATTCAAACCCACTTTCAATTGTACTGTAAAACATTCTAATTCTTATTTAAAAATACATTAACACATACAGACACATAAGCAAAAAAATTTTACAAAATGAGTAGCAAAATGGCATCCTAAAATTATGTTTATTTATCCACGTCTGAATGTAATTCTAACCAACATCAGGTTCAAAATACACAGTTTATGTTTAATAACTATGCTTGAAATGTGAATCACACTGCTCTTTGAAATCTAGCCACAAATGGTCGACCCATCAGGCCACCTTTGTGAATTTGAGCCAAAGTTCAGCTTGTTAGAAGAAAAATATCAGTGTGAGAAAAAAAGCTATCCCTCATGCTGCTGAAATCAAGGAAAGCACCCTGAGAGGAGTATTAAATTGGACCAGAACATGAGTAAGGTTTCTCCTCTGATGCTACCAAAGCTCTTATATATCTATTTAATCCCATAGGCAACTAACAAGCCTGGGTAAGATCTCCTGGAATGCCCCACACAAGGCTCACTTCAGACTGATTCTCGACCAGCAAATGAGTCCAGGCTTGCTGCTTCCTCTTTTCCCCCTGGGGCTGGAAACTTTCCTCCTAAACACAAATTGCCATGGCCAGCATCCATGCTGGGTAAGCCTCATGGGGTTGGACTGACAAGAAAGAGCCAAAGACATCAGCAGAGTGCAAAATAACCCCAAACACCATGTGCCTTGAATGATAAAGACCTTTATTTGGATCTGGTGAGGTCAATATCATTTTCTATAAAACCTAACTAACTAACTGTTGAAGAAAACATATTTCATGGGTATATTATCAAGATAATATTTTGAATATCGAGTAGATATTAAGGTATGAGAGTTTCAAAGAGGCAGGAGGGGAAACCAAAATATACAATTCATGAGATATACTGGCAGTTGTTCTCAGTCGTCTTGTTTAGGGCCCCCTTTGTCTAGTTTAGTTTTAGCACTTATCTGTAATCACGTGTTGTCTTTGATTATCATGTTTCCTGAGTGTCTCTCTTGTCTTGTGTGCTTGTTTTAATCTCCACCCCCTCTTCACTGAGTTCACCTGTACTCCCTCACTAACCCAATGTATAGTGCAGAACAACTTGATCATTTGCTCTTTTTCTGGTCTACATGTTTATTTTTGCACAGCTACATCCTATTTGCACAGAATTAAAGTTATTTCAGGATTGATTGATGGGTTTGTTGGTTGGGTGGTTCATTTATTTGTTGGTTAGTTTGTTGGTCTATTGGTTGTTTCATTAGTTGGTTGACGGATTGGTTGGTTGGTTGGTTCGGTAGTTTGGTTTGTTAGTTTGTGGGTCCATTGGTTGGTTAATTGGTTTGTTCATTAGTTGGTTAGTCCGCTGATTGGTTAGTTCATTAGTCCATTGGTTGGTAAGTTTCTTGGTTGGTTGGTTTGTTGGTTGGTACGTTGGTTGGTTCATAGGTTTATTGGTTGGTCCGTTGATTAGTTTGTTGGTTGGTTGGGTGATTCTGTGACTTGTTGTTGAATCGTTCATTCATCTACCTAGCACATTATTTTTGATATTGAACACTGAGCCTATGCAATGTCCAGAGTGGAATCCATCATAAACACAAGTTTCAGATAAGCCTGGATAGAACCTCAAGTTAAGGAACAATTTCTAGAGTGAAATAATTGTGGGTAAAGAATGGTGGGTAAAATACATAATTGCTATCTTTTGTGAGTTGGTACAACCACACATTGAAGGGAAGAAATTGGAAATGAGAGAAAACTGGAATTAAACAAAAGTTTAGTAAGTTTCTGAACTGCTGATATGAGTTTGGTGTTGGAATTTACTTCCACTTCTTGAACTGGCATATTCTTTAAAGCAAGGGCGGTTTTTGCAGTTTTTCTTTTCAAACCTTTCATATATAGATCTTTAGAAAACATTCAGCCCTTCCCATCATTGAAACGAACGGGTCCATCCCTACTTCATGTTGAGTAAAGCATAATGGAATGGAATATACAAATGCCACTTAATTTCTTTAGATGATCTATAAAAATGATGGTATTCTTTTAAAGTCGATTGAAGACAATTTCTTCCTAAAGGCCAGTGAAATTTCATCAGAAAACAGATAGAATGCAATTTAGAATTCTTGGTAACAGTTTTAATCCCTTAAACTAAGATGAGGAAAGTAATGCTCTACTAAATTCTGAACTGCTGCATGGAAAAGTTTTCCACCGACACATGTGCTAGTTTGCTTAAAGGTAGATCTGCCTGCAGACAGCCTCTTTCTGTTGGCAGCTGAGGTTTTACAGTAATCCAGCAGCAGCTGTAGTTTCCATTCTGCGTGTTTGTGTGGGCTTCCCACTGGCTTTTTCCTGCTCTCCTCTCCTTTCTCCACTCGTTTTCTTGCAGGGCAACAGCACCTTTAGAGAAGTCATGATTTCTGGACAGTTGTACCTGTGTCTGATCAGCTTTGGGGCTCTACTAACAACACTGGCTGTCTCAGGTAATTATTTCTTCTTTTCCACATGCTTGCTCGCTCATTTGTCTGAAGCTCACAGTAAGTTGATTAAATGAGATGATGATGGTGACAGATTTCTTCAGACACTGTAGCTAGAAACTTTCAGACTTTCTCTTTATGGAGAGTAATCAACTGTTTGTTATAACTGTGATAATGGTTCATATTTCATGGATTTGAAAGCATAGCTTGTAAAATATTCAGTGAAACCAACGTAGCCAGTTCATACATCACTCACATCAAAACCATGTTCAGATTTACTTAAACCATATTTTTGTTTGTCTGAATTGGCTTCTTTATACAAAGCAAAGCCACACCATAAACCCAGAATTTGTGTCATAACTAATTGTTTAATGTTCCTTCAAAAATGGAAGATCTAAACCAAATGACAATTATAAAAAGTCACTAATAATAGTTTTTTGTGTGCGTATGAGTGGGAATGAAATTAATTTTAACCTGGGGTTAGTGAACATGACCTACAGTGCAGCTTGCCGAGTTTTAATGACCCCTGATGATTGGCTACATGTTTTTTTTGCTTCCTGTCCAGCCAGCTTGAGCATTCTCAGGTTTTCAGAAAATCCCAAGTTAAGGAATGCTTTAAAATAATAAATACATTTAACAATAAGAGCTACTTTTAAAAGTAGGTCAACTTAATGGTCATTTATTTAGATAACATGTCATCATTAGAGGCAAAGTGGTTAGTGCATTTGACATCCTGGTTTCATTCGATGTAATAACTACAGTTGCTGAGGAAAGATCTACAGGTTTACATTTCTTGTAAAGTCAGCTACCCCGGGTTTGGGTACTTGACGACTTCATAAATGGTGTTAGTTAGTGTCTAAGTCAGTTTTTTTCTTTCTAGATGCTGTCAATGAGAGCAAGCTGGAACAAATCTTGATGAAGAAAGGTAATGTTTATGTTTAAATGCACATGTTTTTTTAATAGGAGACTTACAGTTTATTTAAGAGACTTCCTTCTGATAAAAAATAATGAATCCCTTCAAACTGAATTTTTTTTCTTTTCATCAGTAAAGCAATGGAGGACATTTTCTCATTAAGACTTCTATAATTCAATTACAATATGTTATAATATATGTCTGTCATGTTATTATTAATTTCTCAAGTTAATCAGGTCTTTTGTAAAAAAAAAATGACAAACAGTAAATGAAAAAATGTTGATGATGTCCATTGTAATGGACCCGTGGTCTGAAGGGGTTAACTTGTTTGCCTTTCTTAGTTCAGTGCTGCATTCTGTATTCACTCTGTCTTCCACTAGTGGACAGCAATGTGAAGCCCTCTGGTGCTGTGGCTGTGAGCCCCTCTAGAGCCAAAGAGTTTCTGGCCTCTCTGAAACGGCCCAAAAGAAACCTGTGGGACCGCAGCCGCCCAGACGTCCAGCAGTGGATCCAGCAGTTCATGTACATGGGCTATGACGAAGCTGTAAGTGCAAGAAAGCTGAACAGTAAGAAGCTGAAGAGATCTCCAGATAAGTAAAATTGTTAAAATGGTTTTGAGCTTAATAGGAGAACATACACTTGAAAAAAAGTATGATTTAAAAGTAAAATTCTTCCATAAGACTGATGCACAGATGATAAATGTCTTCAGGGCAGGGGTGAGGATAGCTTTTTATACCACAAAATGCATTTTTCTACTTTACTGTAAAAAGCAGAAAATGTCATGAAGGTGTTTATGACCACTGGGATGAAGGCTGCCTACAGAGCTTCAGCTACTTGGACAATAGGGGTAAAAGCTCTCGAGCTAACATACATTGGACAAATTTTACACATTCATTCTGTATCAGTTTTCAGCAATCATGGTAAAAACAGATAAAAATAGAAAAAACAAACATAGGCATAAAAATTCTCGTTGTTATTTAGAAAGTTATGTAACAGATGAGAGACTATTAAAAACTGTAAGCTTAGGAATAATTACTAAAATAAATAGTTACTTATTCATTAGTCAAGTCATTTGAGTTAATTAAAGTAACTTACTGCAAGTTAATAAATTACTTATAGTTAACAGTAATTACCACAGAAGCTAATCATGGCATTCTTCTTCTTCTTTCGGCTGTTCCCAGTTTAGGGGTCGCCACAGCAAATCATCTGTTTCCACCTAACTCTGGCCTCAGTATCCTCTACTCTTGCACCAATTACCTTCATGTCCTCCTTCAGCACACCAATATAACTTGTCTTTGGCCTTCCTCTTGCCCTCTTGCCTGGCAGCTCCATCTCCAACATCCTTCTACCAATATAACTACTATCCCTTCTCTGCACATGTCCAAACCTTCTTAATCTGGCTTCTATGACTTTGTCTCCAAAACAACCAACCTGAGCTGTTCCTCTGATGTGCTCGTTCCTAATCTTGTCCATCCTTGTCACTCCTAAACTGAACCTCAACATCCTCATCTCTGCTACTTCCATCTCTGCCTCGTGTCTCTTCCTCACTGCTACAGTCTCTAACCCATACATCATAGCTGGTCTCACTACTGTTCTGTACACCTTTCCTTTGATTCTTGCTGACACTCTTCTGTCACACAACACCCCCGACACTTTTCTCCACCCACTCCAACCTGCCTGCACTCGCCTCTTCACCTCTTTTCCACACTCCCCGTCGCACTGGACTGTTGACCCTAAATACCTAAACTCCTCCACCTTCTTGACCTCAGCCCCCTGTAACCTCACTGTTCTACTTCCCTCCCTCTCGTTCAAACACATCTATTCTGTCTTACCACGACTGACTTTCATTCCTCTTCTTTCTAGAGCAGACCTCCAACTTTCCAGCTGTCCCTCCACCTGCTCTCTACTCTCACTACAGATTACAATGTCATCTGCAAACATCATTGTCCATGGAGATTCCTGTCTGACCTCATCTGTCAACCTGTCCATCACCATAGCAAACAAGAAGGGACTCAAGGCCGATCCTTGATGTAGCCCCACCTCCACCTTGAACTCCTCCGTCTGACCTACAGCACATCTCACTGTTGTCATACTCCTCTCATACATATCCTGAACTACTCTGACATACTTTTCTGCCACTCCTGACATCCTCATACAGAACCATAGCTCCTCTCTCGGCACCCTGTCATATGCTTTCTCTAAGTCCACAAAGACGCAGTGCAGCTCCTTCTGACCATCTCTGTACTTCTCCATTAGCATTCTCAGAGCAAAAATTGCATCAGTAGTGCTCTTCCTGGGCATGAATCCATACTGCTGCTCACAAATATCCACTTCCCTTCTTAACCTAGCTTCCACTACTCTTTCCCAGAGTTTCATTGTGTGGCTCATCAACTTTATACCTCTGTAGTTGTTACAACTCTGCACATCACCCTTGTTCTTAAAGATTGGCACTAGGACACTTCTCCTCCATTCCTCAGGCATCTTCTCACTCTCTAGAATCCTGTTGAATAACTTAGATAGGAACTCCACTGCTGTCTCTCCTAGACACTTCCACACCTCCACAGGGATGTCATCTGGACCAACAGCCTTTCCACTCTTCATTCTCCTCAGAGCCTTCCTCACCTCATCCTTTCTAATCTTTTCAACTTCCTGGTCTACAATGTTCAACTCTTCCCCCCTTCTTTCCCTCTCATTCTCCTCATTCATCAACTCCTCAAAATACTCCTTCCATCTTCTCTGCACACTCTCCTAACTTGTTAGAACCCTTCCATCTCTATCTTTAATCACCCTTATCTGTTGCACATCCTTCCCATCTCTATCTCGCTGTCTCGCTAATCTGTACAATTCCTTCTCACCTTCTCTCGTGTCTAACCTGGCATACAACTCATCATATGCCTTCTGTTTGGCCTTTGCCACCTCCCTCTTCACCCTGCGTTGTGATTCCTTGTAGTCCTGTCTACTTTCTTCAGTCCTTGCGATGTCCCACTTCTTTTTAGCTAGCCTCTTCCTCTGGATGATGTCCTGTACTTTCTCATTCCACCACCATGTTTCCTTATCTTCTTTCCTTCTTCCTGCTGACACACCTAGCACCTTCCTACCTGTCTCCCTGATCACTTCTGCTGTAGTTTCTCAGTCCTCTGGAAGCTCTTCCTGACCACCCAAAGCCTGTCTCAGCTTCTGTCTGAATTCCTCACAACCGTCTTCCTTTTTCAACTTCCACCACTTGGTCTTCTTTTCCATCTTTCCTCCCCTCTTCTTCCTGACCACCAGAACCATCCTACACATCACCATCCGATGCCGTCTGGCTACACTCTCTCCTACCACTACTTTGCAGTCAGTTATCTCTCTCAGATTGGCTCGTC
Organism: Danionella dracula; assembly: GCA_900490495.1. Classification (NCBI taxonomy): domain Eukaryota; kingdom Metazoa; phylum Chordata; class Actinopteri; order Cypriniformes; family Danionidae; genus Danionella; species Danionella dracula. Next base: position 9,200,243 of record UELW01000245.1, read on the forward strand.
TACTTAGGATGTAGTCCACCTGCGTACTCCTACCACCACTCTTGTAGGTAACTCTATGTTCCTCCCTCTTCTGGAAATAAGTGTTAACTACAGCCATTTCCATCCTCTTGGCAAAGTCCACCACCATCTGTCCTTCTGGGTTCCTTTCCTTAACACCAAACCTGCCCATCACTTCCTCATCACCTCTGTTGCCCTCGCCCACATGACCGTTGAAGTCTGCTCCCACCACTACTCTCTCCCCTCTGGGAATACTCTCCATCACCTCATCTAACTCACTCCAGAATCTCTCCTTTTCTTCCAGCTTACAGCCTACTTGTGGAGCATAACCACTCACTACATTCAACATCACCCCTTCAATCTCTAACTTCAAACTGATCACCCTGTCAGACACTCTTTTCACCTCTAAAACATTCCTCACAAACTCCTCCTTCAGGATCACTCCTACTCCATTTCTCTTCCTATCCTCACCATAGTAAAACAGTTTGTATCCCCCTCCAATACTAGGCGCTTTGCTACCCTTCCACCTGGTCTCCTGCACACACAGAATATCTACCTTCCTTCTCTCCATCATGTCCGCCAGCTCTCTACCTTTCCCGGTCATTGTACCAACGTTGAGAGTTCCTATTCTCAGACCTATACTCTTGCCTTTCCTCTTCTCTCTCTGCCTACGAATCCTTCTCCCTCCTCTCCTTCTTTGACCAACAGTAGTCCAATTTCCACCAGCACCCTGTAGGTCAACAGCACCGGTGGCGGTCGTTGTTAACCCGGGCCTCGACCGATCCGGAATGGAAATCGAATTGATGACTTGCATATTTGGTTTTGAGAAACCCCTGTGGCTAGATTCATCTAATCATGGCATTCGATACTTAATATTTACTTATGATGTGTTAGTAGCGTATTATAGTTTTGAAGATTTAGTAAATGTTTGTTCTTAATTTTCTCCTAATTATGCGTTGTGTTAACTGCGGTAAAGTAATTCATGCTAAATGATAATTTGTGCCAGCATCGTTTAATAAATTGCTAATTGTTAGTTTTGCAGTAAGCAAATGAGGCTCAAAGTTTGCGTAAATCAGGCACTTAATTCCTTCTTGGCAAAGTAAAACTACCAAAGAGTCAATAAAGCGCAAAAATACACAATTTGCAGGATCAGAAATCTAAGAACATGCTAATCTGTAACATCGTCTTAATCACCGGCTAAATTGTGTTAACATAATGATAATTCATGCTAGTCTTATGATAATCACATGCTTATTCATGTTAGCATCATGATAACTGAACGCTAAAATGTTAATCAACTGCAAAGCATAATAACATCATGAAAGGTAATGACAACTTCATGCTCATCACAAGCTAATTCATGCTTTTTTTCTTGTTCCAAGATGAGTGTTTTTCAATCATGATTTAACATTGATTTCTTAAAATAAGATGTCGTTAATATTCTTGAAATAAGAATATATTGAGTCAAATTTTCTTGTTTTAAGATCAGTGGCAAAATCAACAGCTTGTTTTACAAACTTTCTTAATTCAAGAAAATAAATGACCGGAATACGCTTTTTTTTCTCAAAATAAGCTCAATAATCTATACCCTAAAAATGTAAACTAGAAAAATCTTAAAATCTTTGCTTTGCTTGGATTCCATTTTTTGCATTACTCTAAATTCCATTCTGTTCTGTTGGTTTCTGTTTTGGTTAATTTTTCTGCTAGTCAGTGTTGATAAATGTTTGATGGGTGGATGCTTCATACAAACATTGTTTGTTTCATGTCTCCATCAGCCTCATCTTTCAAGTCTGTTTGTTTGTGAACATGTTCTGAGCTTTGATTTTCAGCCCTGCGTCTGTCGGTTTGATCTCATGCATTTAAAACACATCAAAAAGATCCTATGATTCTTAGATTTGTTTATGAACTATGTCTGTAAACGTCGATCCGTTGTGTAAGTCAGCGTATCGAACGATGGCACCAACCCATAGTCAATACTCAAATAACAGAGAAAGAACGATGCGCAGGTTAGAATGATTCTTGATACAAATGTCTGAGTCACCTGTCAGAGACCGATAAATAGAAGCTGCAGCTGAAATATTGATTCTTGTGAGAAGACCCAGTTTCATCTGGACAAGATAGATGTCGGGGTTGCTAGAACACAGTTCCAACCGTCTGATTATTTATGATCAGATTATATACTGAAGCAGTTAATTTGTTTTATTAGTCAAACCAAGATTGGCTTGTTCAAAAGCAAATTCAACTAAGAAATCATAGCTTTTTTATTTCAGCCGAGGCAGATTTGTTGCCTTTGAGGGTGTTTGAAGGCATTCTATGCTCTTAAACATACAGACTCTTTGCCTATACTAATAAGCCGTGACTGTTGAAAAGTAGGAGCACAATAAACTCGACCAGACATGAGTAACGGATGAGCACAACATTCACGTATATGGACATATGTTCATGTAATACGTTTTTTTTTACTTCAATATCATTATTAATATATATTTAATAGCAAAATAAATGAATACTTACATCTGAGTTCATTTAGGACACCACTGAGCATGTGTGAGGTCACATCTATTTTTGAATCTTAAAGGTATCATTAGTTTTCCCGGAAAGGTTTTTTTTGGCGTTGTTGAATTAAGTTATTGTATTAAATGTGTTCTTTGCTGTGTGCTGATTCCAAGGGATTGAGTTTTTTTGTCTATTATTATACTTAACAGGCCGTCATGGTGGCACAGTGCGTAGCGCGATTGTCTCACAGCAAGAAGGTCGCTGGTTCGAGCCTCGGCTGGGTCGGTTGTGTTTGCATGTTCTCCTCGTGATCGCGAGGGTTTTCTCCGGGTGCTCCGGTTTCCCCACAAGTTCAAAAACATGCGATATAAGTGAATTGAGAAAAAAACTATTGTCCATAGAGTATGAATGTGAATGAAAGTGTGTGGGAATGTTTCCCAGCAATGGGTTGCGGCTGGAAACGTATGACGGAATAGTTGGTGGTTCATTCTCCTGTGGCGACACCAGAAGGGGAAAAGCCGACAAGATAATGGATGTATTATACCTAACATTTTTGAGGGTGATGCTTGTTTGACTTTTCTGTTGAACAAATCAAGAATTGAGGTTGACAATCATTGAAAGATAATTTCTGAGTAATGTGGTAGGGTCAGAGAAAGGTTGTTGTTAGGGTCGTTTGATGAGGTGAGTACCGATTAGGTTGTTGCTAGCCATTCTTTAGTTCAGCCTTGTACATGGAAAGAATTATCCTGAGGAAACATTGCAGGTGGGATACGCTCATTAGACACGACCTGTTCACTTCTGCAACATTGAATGAATCCCTAAGAAATCTATGGAAAGCAGCTTGTGCCACACTTGTCCGTTTTCATTCACCTTTGCCAAGGTATTGTAAAGAATACCGGATTTCATGGATTTCCATATATATGCTGAAATAAAGTCCATTTGGGATAAAACTGTCAAAAGTTTCTGGATACATAATTACATTGATCTTTCAAAAACCTTTGCATTTAAGTCTGTTTTCATTGTTCTTTCAATGTGGTACATTCGGTAATTTTATGGTTTTCTTCCCTCAGAGGCTTGAAACCGATCTGGCTTACTGGATGGATCATCATCGCTCCAGTGACCAGGGCCGCCAGCATCACTATGATGAGAATGCCCCCATGGGGCCGCGCAGCGCTGGCCAGTACAGACACGGAGCGAACGTCAACTACGACTACTACTGAAGCAAAAACAAGATGATGAGAGGAAGGTCTACACACACTTGCTCCAGTCACAGCTTCGGTCTTCCTTTTGTTTTAAAGTACAAAAATAAACTTGGAAGTAGTTCAAGCCAAGTAAAGTCACACATTGTTTACTTTTTAAGTGTCGACTCAATAAAAGTAGTCCATGTTCTGAGCAATGACTTTTTTTTGTGAATATGTTTACAGGTAATTTATTTCAATACCCAGCCTTTTTACAAATCAAACTTCGAAAGAATGCAAATCAAATATGGTCACTTTTCAAAAAACAACAGCAAACAAATTACTAATACCCAGTTGTAAAATTGAATTGCTACCGAAGTTGCTTAAAGTTAAAGGCTACATAGCCATGCTCGAAAGGCTACATCTACGCATGAGTATACATATCTGACCTTTCCCCAACATCTACTTTGAATGCGATTTAAATATAATTCTATTTAAGTCATAAAAAACATGTATATATAAAAACAACTGTATTTAACTAACTTGAGGCATATAAAGTAGTAATGTTAGGTTTAGATTAACTTTTTAGAATCTTTTTGCTGCGGCTCCCTTTTCATCGCAGCGGACATTTCCATTGAGAACCATTTGTAGATAACTTCAACACGCTTTGGATTAGTACAACAATATATGTAATATCCTTAAAATAGGCATAAAAATATATGTAAAAAAAGGACGGAGAATGGAATGTTCTTGAAGTGCTACAACAATTTTTAGTGCTCAGGGAAGACATTTTTTGTAGTTTTTTTGAAAGATGTTAGTGATGCTGCTTTCCTGATGCTGCAGATGTTACTCCACCAGCCCGGGACCGTGAATGAGGAAGTTCTGGTGAGAGAAATTCCGCTGAAGAATGTTGTTCCTTCTCTAAAAACAAGCTTCTTGATAGCATGTAGGATTGCAGAAGCATGGATTAGCAGATGGTAAAAGGTATGAATGGTGATGAGCTTATTAAATAAATTATAATAATCTTGAATTTTCCTGAAATGTTAAATAAACATCCTTGTTTTCTACAAATATTTTTACATGAAATGAATAGGTTTAATTATGTTTTATTTTCATACAGTGTGACAGTTCTTCAGTTGTCTTTTGTCTAACCTTTAATGGACTGTCGCGTGCACTTCACTAAGGAGTGGCTTCAGTCTGGTCACTTTACTATATTGTCCTGATTGCTGGAGTGCAGCCGGTCTTCAGATTCACCTTGTTCCTCCAAAACCTTCTCCCCAGGAGCTCTGACAGGATGAGTTTTGGGTTCTTGGTCACCTTATTGACTAAAGTCCATCTCAGTTTTGATGAGTGGCCAGAAACTTCTTCCACCTACAGCTAATGGATGCCATTGTGTACCTTGGAACACTGCTGAAAAGTTCCTTTACCCTTTTTAAATCCTGTGTCTGTGGTAGAAGCACTACTACACAGGTGAGCACCTTCCCAATCATGTCTTCTCAGCTGACCATCACAGGTGGTCTCAGATGGAACTGTGGAGATCTCATGAATGATCAGTGGAAATAAGATGCTTTAACTGCTGCAAGAGCTTCATTGGAAAGGCCAGTGTCTACGTAGATTTATGTACATCTTTAAATGATTTAGCAACAGATAACTTGCTATGTTCTCATTAAGGCAGGAGTGTACAGATCATTTCGGCTCAGGGACTGCACATAACACAATTCGACCTTGTCTTTAAGGGACAGCGGCTCAAATGATCAAAAAAGGGGCACATAAAATATTTTTGCTAGCCTTTATCAAGTTTGATAATTGATAGATTTTCTGAACTCAATGAAAGTGAATTAAATGAAAATAAAAGTTACATTTTGAAACTGAATTAAGATAAAACACACAAAAATATAAACCGACAAAAAAAGTTTGTGCATAAAATAATTCCAACTCTTGAATTTAGTTACTGAGTAAATCTTATAATTAAATACAAGTACTTCATAAAATGCAGCTTTTAAAATATAAATACAAATCTACTTCAAAATCAGAAACGTGAAAAATATACTAAGTGTGAGCTAGCTGTTGAAACCTGGAGAGCTGAAAACTGGTTCTCTTTCAAATATAGAAAGCTGTACGAGATGATTTATGGAAGTCGTGTTGGCTTTAACTTGAAGTAAAAACCAAAATCTTTTTTTCTCAAATCTCACTGCCAAGCCATTAAAAACAACAATTATAAAAAAAAAGATGAGAGGAAAGCAATTACTTTTAAAACAATAAACTACTATTTTTGTTCACAGGAATAAAGAAAATGGAATTACAGAGAAAAATCACAGTAAATGTTTTATTAAAATATTCTTTTCACCTGAAATCCATTAAAGGTGCAAAATCTTGTAAGAAGTTTCACAAAGGTAACAACAGATTGAGCTGAAAATCCTCAAAAACTTTAAAGCAGACAGAAAGTTCCCCCAAAGCTTTTTTCGTCTCCATCGATTGTTCTAGATCACACATTCAAGATCCTTAAATAATTCCCATTCGCTAAATTTCTACAAGCACCCATTCAACATCAACACAACACTAGCTTTGAAACTGAGAGATCACATCAATTCAACCAGCACAGAATATAAACACAGGACCAAAAGCACACGAAGAGCTAAAGCTTGCTTTAAATAAACGCCAGACGGACGAGTGTGAGACCAAAGTGCAAGGCAGCGTCTGTAAATGGCAATGTCTTTGAGGCACGTCTGACCGAGAAGCACACTTTCCAAACGCCTCTCCTCCTGAGCTGATGATTGCTGTATAGGGTGTCCAGGGGAAGGTGGGCATCCCTCAGCTGTGTCGCGGTCGTCCCTTCTTCATGCGGGCAGCTTTGGGTTTGGGGATGTACTGGTTGTTGGCCTGATGTTCCAGCTCTCTGCTGAAGTACTGAATGGTTTTGTTCAAGCCCTCCTCCAGGGGAACCTAAAAATGCATTCACACGCTCTTTAGCCCTTCTGAGATATTTTGTCACAGCTGGTCATTTTGATTGATTTTGTGTTTAAACAGGGGTGTTCAAACTTTTTGCTAACTGGACAAATTTTATAAAGTGAAGATCCCAGGGGTCCAAAGGTTCCTTCTGACACTTTATTTTTTCCTCAGGTAAAGTTACACGTAAATACTCACTTTTATAAAACAATTACCTTTACTTTTCAAATGATAATGTAAACAAATAGAATCCACTCAGGCCTGGGTGAACAATCTTTGTTATGATGATAAGAAATGATAAGCTCATTACCTGTTAGCTTGTGGCATACTATAGCATGTTTAGTCTGGTAGTGTCACTTAACATTGAAATCCTTTAACAAGTCAACCATCTCTACACAATTGGCTCGATTTTCAGTAAAAAAAATGTAATGCAACATCCACTGTTCCTGAATGCAGCGGTCTCACCATCAACTACTATGTTTTTTTTTAGCTGTCGCACGAGCGAAATGAGCAGATGGTTTGCGCATTTCACGCCACAGACATACAGGTAGAGGATGTAGATGTAGATTAGAATAGTGCTGACACCATGTGGGGAAATGAGGAATTGAAGTTTTTGTGTATAATTTATTCTGAAAGAGTTAGCAAGCCATAAGCAACACATAAGTCTAAAGGTCTCTACACACCTATTTACATTTTTGGTTCAAAGTTTCATGGGCAAATGTGCCTTGATCGGAAACATTGAGCGCCAACAACACATCACACATCATTCTGAATGATTGGTGCAAAAGAAAAAAGTTTGGCTCTGTCATATCAGATTGTTTTTTGCAAGGTGAATGACCAATAAAAACTGCTGTTTTATGACATGTGCAAAAACTAAAAAATTGTGTGAAATGTTTGGAAATATCCTGATAGTTCACACAAAAAATGCACCAAAGAGCGTTTTCATCTCTCATCAGCGAGTTGCTTTAGCAGCCAGGGCTTTATAGTCCTCAGCTTTTAGATTTTTATTGTAATATTATACAATACAGAAATATCCATTAAATTACAAAAATATTCAATAAATTATGTGAATCTCCATTTTCAAATATTTTTAATTTATATTTGTGTTTTTGTAAACTATAAATGAAAGGGCCGTAATTAATTTAATTTACATATACCATCAATGCTTTAACCTTTAATAATCACTTCCAAATCAGTTAGGATGCACCTAATAGTTGATCGATCCTCCTGCTCCTACGATCTATACGATGTAAGAAAGATGGTCCACTGAGGAGGACGCTTCATGCATGGTAGACCACTCACCACAGGCTCCCAGCCCAGCAGTAGTTTGGCCTTGCGGATGTCTGGCCGCCGCCTCTGAGGATCATCCTGTGCTTCTGGAAGAAACTGAATGTGACTACGGCTCGCTGTGGACATAATCAGCAGGGCATATTTCAGTCAATCCTCCATTCCAAAAGCGGTTATTTTCCAAATACATTGTTACAGCTTTTTTACTGACCAACAAGGCTTTTGATGAGTTGTGCGAACTCCAGTATGGTGTGCTCCTCTGGATTGCCCTTGAAAAGAACAGCGGGCGGTCAAGAACAGAGATATCTGACAGGGCTACATCCTCCCATACCCTGAACTGATGAAGATGAGTCATTCAGTTTTAAGGAGAGGTTCTTCAGTTCAGCGTATGAGAAGCAATGATTCTGCTCTTCTTCAGGTTCACCAAAGTGACCCCATTTAAATTCTGACCATAAACAATACATATACAGTACAATGTAAAGGTTTTGGACAAGAGTTAAACAGATCCTCTAAACAAAGAAGACTTTCACTAATCATTTATTTTTAATATTAAATTAGATAAGCAAAAGAGAAATCTAAATCTAATCAATGTGTGATTTGACCACCCTTCACCCTTTCTTATGGGTACACCTCCATAGTTCTTTTCTTCAGGGAACACTTTGTTACGTCCCTTAGTTACGTAGTTTTGTTTTGGTTCGTGACATGTCATGGTTTCATTTCTCCACGTGTGTTTGTTTTCCTTTCTTCTGCCTCTGTGTTCAATCAGGTCTGATGTTGAAGCTCCGCCCATTCTCCACCAATTTAGGAATCAAGAACATTTTACCAAGTAAATTCTTTCCAAGAATCTGAGTTGAGTTTGTGTAATATTTCTGTATCTATTGCTGTTTCAATATCATATATATATATATATATATATATATATATATATATATATATATATATATATATATGTATGTATATATATATATATATATATATATGTATGTATATATATATATATGTATGTATATATATATATATATATATATATATATATATATATATATATATATATATATATATATATATATATATATATATATATATATATTCTTTTCATTCATTTGTAAAGGACAGTATAGTAAAAAATTACCACAAATATCTCTTTAATTTATCGTTATGAAAAAGAAACGTGGTGTTTGTTAAGGAAATGTAATGACGAAGCTTGTATGACGCTTGTGGTTAGACAGATAATTGTTTTAAAGGATTGTGAGTGTTCTAATAAATAAGTGCCTGCAAAAAGTGCCTTCTTGCAAGTGGATATTTATTTGTCTGTGTTTACCACTGAAATGTGCAGGGCGAGCACGCACTTCTGAATGCATATGAGCATCTACGACTGCGTGTCTGCAGCCAGGCACTTCTTGCTCGGTGTGCAAGAGCGGCTGGCTCAGCAGTGATATAGTTTTTTATTTGCAACTTCAGATGATGTTTCCTGACATGTTTTTAATCTAAAAACAGCAGGGATAAGCCTATACTAGCAACGGCGATGTGGTGTAATGGAGGAACTATGTAAAAGGTGTGCAGTGCTGTCTGCAGCTGAACTCACCAGGTTGACTGGACTGCTGATGTTGCTGTTCATTAGAGACACCAGGCCATTCACTAGGTCACTGCAGGGAGAAGAACAGACAGCTCTAGCAGGGATTGAAATACACTGGATGGGAATTTCAAGTGTTGCTTGGTATGCTCCATGAACACACAGAGGCAGTAGAAATCTTAATAAGACATTGCCACAGTCACCGAAGAAGTTACTAAAAATACTAACAACAACATTCATTAATGATTGCAATATCTACATATGTTAGAGATATTCATTAAGGAAAGATTAATTTTAACACCATGGTGGATATAACAGTTTGGCTACATTCACACTGCAGGTCCCAATGGTTTTTTTTTGAGGGAAAAGAAACTATGAAGTAGCCATAAATGTAAATGTAATGATATCAAAGAGTGTTCTGAATATAGCTCAGATGCATCAACGTATATTTTCACACTATTTTTATCATTCTCATACACTCCAGAATCAAATAAATAGACAAGTCTCTCTGACGTCACGTTTTTTTTCCAGATTAAAAACTAAAAAAAGAGTTTCTCTCCAGTGAGACGGAGCGGCGCTAAGTGAACATATACTAACGGCTTTAAAGTCTATGTCTTGCAAGTCTCTCAAATCCTCAAAGATGCCTTCATTTCCAGTATTTTTTCCTTCACTAAACAGAAGCAAGGTCCTCTGCATTGCATCCTGCAGTGAGATAACAGCAGGAGGTCCCATCTTCACTAAAACAGCAAATACGTCATTCATATATATATGAACGCTGTAAGGGCCAGTCTTGGGAGCTTTCTGCAGCAATTCACCCAAAAACTCAAATAATGGAAGCAGGGGAGAGAGACTCCAGCTGGAGGTTTTTGAGACACAGAACATGTCCCATTTAAGACCTACAAATGCTGATTTAATACTTTTTAAGGCCTTAATTCAGCAATGTTGAATTTAAGACTTCTTAAGAACCCCCTGTTTACAGACAGCTTGCCTGCCTGCTAAAGTATTATTTCAAGTATTATTTTTATTTAGATGGCATTTATACATTGTTGATATTGATACATGATCTTTTATTAATTAGTCAAATTTAAAATTCTGCATTTTCACATGTATTATTTAATAATAATAAAAAATTACCTCGGTTAAGTAAAGATTTCTTTACCATTCAGTCATTCCTTAGTTCATTCATTCATTCTTTCAGACATACAAACATATATTTATTATTTCCCCCCCAAATCACTAAGCTGTAAAAGAAGGTATAAACAAAAGGTGAAAAAAAAAACCAAGCATGTACATTAAATCAGAATCAAGCACTATGGCCTGCTGTATAAACTATAGATTAAAGTCACTTAGTTGACAAAACCCACACAGACCTCACGATGTGAAGGACCCAATAACACTTTCTTCAGGTACAAACCAGGTACACTTCTCCCCATCTCAGCAGTCAACTAACATAATGTCTAAATTATAGAGCACGCCTAAATATAAGCCGCAATGCGCAACTTTGGCAGGATATAGATTTGTTGGTATATAGACAGCAGCCGTCTATAAGCTGCAACCAGGAACAAAATACAAAAAGGTCACACACAATAATACTTATACACATAGTTGTTTAAGAAATGAACAGCTCATAGCACCTGAAGAGTTAAAAAACTAGTTGTGAGCTGAAAGATAATCACCTGGAGGTTGACACAGCCATTATCAAGAATGAATTGAAAATATGACATTTAAAACCTTATTTGACTCAAATTCATGTACTGCTGTGCAGCTCTTACATTGCAACCATGCAGCGAAAATAACCTTCATTCAGATGGAAGAATCAATTACATTGTGTACATTTCCTCCATGCAGCTTCGATCATTTGTGTTCAGCAGCAAATCAACAGAAGAACTGTAAATGTGAACGGAGCAGCTCTTGCATAATGTGAGGGCGTTATTAAAACGTAACGCAAGAGAGTGTCACTTGAAAAGCATTGAGCCCAGGTGATGCTGGCAGGAACTTAGTTGGCTTTGTAATCAAAACATAGATTCTCATTCAAGGTTCTCTCTCCAGCTGCATGAAATGCTAAAGTACACAGGGGGTTGTCAAAGTTTATTCTGAATAAATGTGTGCAAGTCGTGACAGTTTAAACTCTACACTTGCTAATCATAGTTAGTTATCCCTTCGAAGCCTCCCACACTTCCTGTATGAATTTCTCTCACAAAGCACAAGTTTCTCTGTTTTTTGTTCTCAGTGTGTTCTCCGGAAAAAAAGTTCACACAACTAAACAAAATCTGGAAGCCATTACTAGAGCATCAAACTAGCTTTCCAAAGGTGTACATTTTCACCTTGCATCTGGGTTACTTGGTGCTGTGCTTGTGGATGCAAATTATTTATGATGTTCTACACAAGACATGGGTTATTTAAATTGTTTTCATTAAATATGTTTTTTGTTAAAGACATATGCTATGCATAGACACGTCTGTGTTTATTCCACTTATACTGTTAGCCACGGACAATGGACTGATGAAAATGGGGAATAAAATATGACAGGAAACAATTATTTATTTAGACTATAAAACATTTTTAGATTGGGGTAAACTTTTTGAAATGGAGAGCAACTGGAGAGAAATAATTAATGTGAAGGGCTACCAGTCTTATACACTTTTCTAAAATAAAATTGTTCTCCATTCATCTTCAATTATATTTTATTATGAATAATGAATTAACTCTATCTCTTTGGAGATACTGAATTAGTTCAAGATTCCTCACAATAATTATTAACTATGATTTAACAAATTTAATTAAACCGAAATCACCGAATCGACAGCTTTTTTAACAAAATTATCATATTGTACATTTCAAAAACACGTTTGACACAATTGAACTTTGGGTGAAAATGCTTTCTCTGAATTAAGCAATGTGCAGCTCTAAAAGAGGTTTCAACCGCCTTTTGGAAGTTTTTTAATGGTCTTGTGCTGTTTACACAAACCTACCTTTAACTCGCAGGATTTTTTCACTAATGGTGGGTAGTTAGGATGCTAGCTTGTGCCACACGCTCTGAAATCTCTCTCAACATTAAACCATTTTGCCGATGCCATTACGTGTTTTAAAATATTCCTGTTATAACTTCTGTCATATTTTGATGAGTAAATTGTCTCCTCGCCTTCAAGTTACTATGGAGTCCCGTTAGTGCTAGTTTGATATGAATATATATATATATGAAGGTATTTTGTCATTTTCATATTTACGCCAGATGTAGCTCACTGGTTGGCTCACCAATAATGGTGAGTTATTTTTAGAACAGGCCCACAGGCGACTCAGGTCATCCTTGAGGGCAACCAGGTGCTGTGGGCACAACATTGCTGGCCCTTGCTCTAAAAACAAGCTTCTATCCATATAGTTGTTTGCAGCTATTTTGCCCTGGTTAGGCTTTACAGATAAAGTAAGAATTCTGATGGTAGTAAAACACATAATGAATAAATGCAGAGAAAGCATTAATTAAGAACACCTTGCCTGAAAGTCTGTAGCTCCGTTTGCAGTTTTAGCTTCATTTGTAAACTCTGGAAAAGAAAATCTTTAACTAAAATAGTTGACTGTGCAAATGTGTGCCAATTTTAACAACCCAATTTTAAGAACAAAGAGCTTAATAGAACTATCAAAATGGACAAGTCCTTGTTTTTAAGCTTATTACAGAGATGCCATGTCATTGGTTCTTTATCCATGATTTTTACATCATATTCTTACTACAGTTAGACATTCACTTTCACATTCTTCTGACAGAAAAATTTCTTGACCAAAGTCGCTAACTACGCAAATGCATAACATTGTCTGATACAACTAAAAGCGTCTGATATGACTATGCTATGAGTTTACTTATTTGCTTTCAAACTCTCATTTCATCTCTGTCTCATTTAAAGACTCAAGCCGGTTCACTGAGAGAAGTGCGCTGTTCTTTTGTTATTGACAAAAACACAGGATTGAGGCCTTCTATAGTCACAGCAGTTTGAGTATCTGAAAGGATGATGTCCTTACTTCATCCACACTCCTCTCAGAGTTTCTTTAAGAACAGTTTGTGTTCGTCAATGCAACTAAAAGCACTAGAAGCTCAGAGAGCTGTGAGTGTTTGAACAAGCAGGCACGTGCAGAGGGGGGGGGTGCAGGGGTGCCTGACGACCTACCCCTTGATGTCTAATGTGCCCTTATGATCACCATTTAAATAATACTCAAAAATTTCCTTTACAATAGAAATTAATATTTGTTTTGGGTATTATAATAAAAATAATGACATAAGTAACATTTTTTTATATACATTTTATAATTCATCACATCATTGTAAGAGATTTTAGGTTTTGTAGTCTCTCAGCAAGTAATTGTCAATAGCAGCAAAGCTTTTCAGTCACCTTATGCTGAGCTTCATGGGAAATGTAGGTCTCTACTTGTGAGGAGCACATCTCACATTAGCTTCCGTCAAAAGAACTACTGGACAGATGTACAGATATGCCTTGTTGGACAATAATGTGCACCTTCCACAACTTCCACAACGCAGGATATAGTACACAGATTGTAAGTCAACTGTGTCATGACTTATGTTTAAAGATAGTTAAGAAACAACAAGAAAGTGCAATGAACAAAGACTGTATGAATGGAAATGGTATGAATGAACAAGAACACCTTCCGAACGTTAAAAAATATAAACTTTTATAAACAGTTAATCCTACACCAAACCATTATATTCTTCTGTATTAGAAAAGAAACCAGCAGCAGACACCGTTTTTAAACAGCTCCTTGGCTTTTTTATCAACTGCAGCAGTTTAGTGTACTGCCAATAATTTTGCATAAAAGCTCAAGTGATCTCTTTTCTTATCATGCTAAAATCTAAAAGATGTAAAATGTTAAAATTTTATCATACTATCCTCTTGAGAAATGACAAAATATTTGTACACCTGTCCCTCAGAAGCGATAAGCACGTCCCTGATCAGGAAGTTTGCTTTATATTGAGCCATTAAGGGGCGAGTCAGAAAATACATGTAATTTTTTATTTAATGGTGATTTGCATATGAAAAATGAATTGGGAGGGGGGCACGTTAAAATACATACTTTAAAATAAGGAAGGTGAATAAATATATACAATATATTTTACACATTTACTGCAAGAAAATCGTATTTTCTGAATCAATTAAGGTTGTTTATGGGCATTGAGGTCTAATGAACTGTAATATACTATTGAGCTGGTGATTTCCTATTGAAGAGATAAAGCAAATGTCACAGCAATGCTTTCATTTTATTGTGAGGGTCAGATAGAATTTAGGATTAACAAGGATTAGATTTAAATGTTTTATCACTGATTTATTTGAAAGGCTGACAAAGGACCCGGAGCAAGAAAAATCACACATACACGAGGAGAGCATAAACACCCCCATAGAGAGTATTTATATGCAGAAGGCATCAAGCTGGGGAAATTAGTTTAAGCTGATAAGAGACATTTTTACAGAAATGTGTCTTGAAAAAAGACCTTCATGTGTGGATTTTTAAAAGTCTTTCTCTCTACGCTGTGATACAATTCTGCACAGGAGTGACTAAAAGTAAAAATTAAAATGAATTTTAAACCTAAAGCAGAGTGAGCCCTCAAAATAACACATTACTGTAAAAGTTTTTATTCTATTTTGAATTAAACAACACATGTGGGTGACACATTCCCTTTAAAATATTTCAACAGCACAAACTGAACTGTAAGTAAAAACAACTTTGTCACCAGCTGACAAATGTATATATGAAGCTTCATTCCTCAACATGTTTCAAACTTTTAAAATAAACTCTGACAGTCTTTGTTTGATGTTTGGGGGCTTCATAATATATACAGTCGTGTAAATAATGATAAAGATATTTAATTTCCAGGTGTACTCTTCTTTTAAGATGTGAGCAGTCCAGCAGCTCCAAGACCTGCCTTTCATCTGTCAATACAGCAGGAAGATGGATGAGAATTGGTCTGTCCTCTTTAATAACACTGCATGATCAATCAAACCAGTACATCTTCACAGTGAGTGTACTCTGCCTATTGAAGATAACACTGTGCTGTTTATCTTTCAGATAAATCAGGCCAGGCAAAGCTATCTTCCTGAACACCGTGGACTGGGACCCTGCATGGGAGAAAAACTGTCTGGGAAAATATTTCCTGAGCTCACTTTTTATTCAATAATCTTTTTTGTTGTGATCAATGGCTGCTGGTCTTTCCTTCAGAATATACACCCCAGAATCGCTCTGTTGTTTCAACCCTATAGCAGCTTCACCTTCAACACCAATGAAGATAAAAGTCCACTCCTGTTCTATTCCAACCTTCTGGATGAAAAGGTTAGCCACAGGCAGATGTTCAAGCTAGGGAGCTGAGGAAATCTCTGCTTTGATTATTCTGAGGCATGAAGACAAAACAGATGTTTGCACAACACAAAGCACGAACTTGAACCCTGTGGCTAAAATTAGGACATCCAGATAAATACTGTCATCTAAAGATGGATTTATGTGAGTAACTGTCTCCAAAAAATTACCAGAGGAACCATGGGTAAACAGGAGCTCTCAGCAGCTGAGAGGTCAGTTTCTGGATATGAACCACATTTAGCTGTTGTGGAAGCAGTGAAAGCCTTCAAGAAGCCAATTCCTCTCGTCAAAGATCTTGATAGGGCAAATTTAGACCATTTAGCAAACCTACACTTGGTAACTAAAGGGTTTCTCTACCCTCCAAAAATAAAATGTAGTCATTAATCACAACCTAAGACCCTAAACCAACTCTGGCACTTACCGTTGCTGTGAAGGGTGGGGAGTCAAACCCATTGTGTGAAATTTAATGTAACAAGTGCTCTCGATATCAATTTCTGGAGGAATGCAGCTTCGCTCTAATCTAAACTAAATGCGTCTTCTGATGACTAAGCTCCTTTGTGCTCATTTGAAGCTGCTTGATTTGAAACACAAACCAGCAGATGCTGCAAACTTCCAGGAATTGACTTAGACACTCCTTATTTAAACAGACAAATGGTATGAGTTAAGCCATTAGCAATATGTCTTAAGATTATGTCCTAAAGTATGTCCTAAAAAAGGGACATACTTTCATCTTACGTGAATGTCCAAAATGGAGAAAAACAGTAAGGGTTAAGGCCTAGAACGCAATCAAGCCTATACTTGTATATCAAACTTTATTATTGCCTTTAAATCGAATACCCCCACAGCAAAATCTGCAGAGAAGCTGAACATATTGGGCCTATTGGTGCTTTTCCAGCAGATTATAGTAACGGCACAGCACGGCTTGGTTTGATTTCACTTAACTCACCACGTGTTTTCACCGACTTTCAGCATCAGTACTGAGTTGCTTTGCTTTAGACACTTAAGAAGTGACACTCTATTGCAATGGTCTAGTTCCACTTGCTTGTTGAATAGTGAAGTTGTGATGGAAATGAAAAAGCTTATAGTTTTTTATGCAGTATTTATAAATGTGTATGTGGTTAATTTTAATAGTAATAATGGCAGAAAAAAAATATGCCTTCAATTTATATAGCACTTTTCAATACGCTCAAAGGCGCTTTACAATTGTCAGAGCATTATTCATCCACGTCACATTCAGAGTCAGGTGCTGATAAGCTACCTTAGTAGCCCTCAGCTGCCCTGGAACAGTCTGACAGGACGTGGCTGCCATTCTGCGCATACGGCCTCCTGACCACCACCAAACACACTCCACCAGTCACACATCCATACAGGACAATGTGGGTGAAGTGGCTTACCCAGGCCCACAATGGCGAAATGGACTTGGAGGGGTCAAGAGCCAATTCTGGATTTTAAAGGGCGGCCAACTCCACCACTGAGAATGTGGTGGAAAAACTCCCATAAACACACCAAACTGGACTGATTTCAGTTGTTCAAACTTCTACTATTAAATAGTTAGAGCAAAGCCTGTTGATAACTATTGATACAAATATGAAGCTCAGTCCGTTATTAAAGGCAACTCAGTCGCTGTCACTTTAATATCTAATAAATATAACTTTAATAAATATGACTTTATATCTCTCCATCAGTCTGACGGTCTCTCTGAGGGTTGGCTAGAAGTTCATATAGGTACAGCTGGTTGAGGGTTTACTTTTACAGTTAAATGCTGGAGAAAATAACTCACGCGCATCCAAAAATGTTTAAGAACTCTAATTAGGCTAATCCAGACAAATGTTTGTACTCCTGAGATAGAGAATTCAAATAACCCACAGTGCTATGATCTCTAACTTACGGGACTGAACTCTTCTAAGCAGTCAAATAACTGTAGATAAACTACCGAAGACAGACCACCTATAAAGTATTCACGTGAGAGAGTGCAACATTTATTTTTAGTTGCTTTCTCCACTTTTTGATTCCTTGAGGCAAATAGATGATAATACTTAAGAGATGAGAAATAATAAACACATATTTGAGAAATAATACATTGCTTCTGTACTTATTTCAACCTATAAACTTCTTTCAATTTGCTTGTTTCAACCTAACGTCCACAACACACCTTCTTTCAAGTCAGAATACAACACCAACAGAAGAAACACTCATGTTACAACAGCGCCCTCTCTGTTAATAACATGTATCACGATTCCTTCCACACGCTAACTGACTTAAGTCATCACAGTATTACACCTACTGAAGCAGCAGGACAAAGAATAACAGAGGCCGAAGAAACAGAAAGTCAGAGAGTGATCAAAGAAGAGGCTGAATATTTTCCCAGCTTTCACTCACTAGCATAAGCTAAAACAGAGCAAGGTATGGCCCATCGATGACAACCTGTCAGTGCAAGCGTTGAACTAGTAAATATAAAATATGTATTTAATCTTTTGTTGCAGGTCAAGTTTTTGAAACCAGAACCTCCAGTTTATGTTCATACTCTTCCAAGCAGTCAAATAACTCTAGATAAACTCAGACTGATTACAGACCGCCTTTAAAGTAGTCCCTTAAGCGAGTACAGAATTTATTTTTAGTTGTTTCCCCACTTTTTGATATTTGTTGCTGATTTTTTTTTTCTTTTTTGGCCAAACCCTGCAAGCAAAATTCACAGGTGTTGCTTTAAACATTTTGGCTCCATGAAGCTTTACTTTGGTGTGTAAAAGAGATGAAAGACCTCAAAATATCACAATCATGAACAAACAAGATAAGCAAAAGTTTATTTCTTTTAATGCTATTACTCTCTTTTCAGCCTAACATGAATTACTACCACAGCACATAAAATATATGACTTTTAAAACAGCAATTCTGGTATAAAAATGCTAAATGGTAAACAGATTTAAAGACCGCCAGAGAACTTAAATGGACATCTAAAGTCAGCATTTAAAAGCTGTTTTCAACTACTTGATTGGACTTGAACGAAAGCATGACATTAAAGGTAACAATGGGATACTTAACTATCCCTGACAAACACAAAGCACACACTCTCAACAGCTCAAACAGATTATCCGTGTCTGCATTCTCCAACTGTGTTCGAAATTCGGTGCTAAGGAATGGTATAGACTGAAGTAGAATTAAAAAAAAAAAAAGTGAATACGTGAATAAACTACTTCTAAATGTTAGGACAAACGTTTTATTCAAAGAAGAAAAGTGGGATGATGCTGAAGATCATTTTAAAATCAAATCAAATAATCAAATTATTTAAAATGCTCAATTAAAATAAGAATATGAGCCCAACTGACATCCACACCCAATTTATTTACAAAAAGAGCTCAATTTTTAGGGAGCCCTGCTTCCAGATAATTGGCAGAGAAAATGCTGCTTCAGTTTTTTAGGTGATGTCTTGCAAAGGAATGTGAATGTGTTATTGTTAGTATAGGAAGATTCAGTATTTTCTTTGTTCTGCGAATGTTTAAAAAGTCAAGTTTCTTGCAACGTAATACCCAACGAGACTCAGGGCTGAGTGGGGGTCAGGGCATTTGTTAAAAGGGGATAGAATGTACATTTATATGATTATAGTATCAATGTAAATGACTTATTAAAAAAAAAACATAGAGCTGTACTGATTGCAAGTTAAATGTAAAGAAAAAGCAATGTATTACGATGTATTGCCATACACCGGGTACATCCCTGTTGTTTTACGTAGGCTGTATATCTCAGCACAGCTTGTTTTGCTCTCTCATCATAAAGTGCTCTCTGTATTGCTCTGCTCATTTCTCTGTCCTGAGCGTGATCTGTAATAGCGTCTACTGACTAAATTGAGCACATAATAGAGCACAAGTCTTGGGCTGTGAAAACACTGGAGCTGAGTTTACAACACTTTACAGCACATTCCCTGCAGACAGCCTTCGAACAGAAAATATTGCATGGTGACATAGTGTCTGACATATAAGCGTGCCTATGATTACAGAACAATTTCCTGGTCATGGCAGCAAGATCTGTGAATCTAGTTGCACCAGCATGAAAAACCATTTGGTTGCTGTTTGGAGTCCTGAGGAAGAAACGTACAGTAGGGTGTTCTTTTTGTGTTTAGTCAAAAATCTCAGAATTGTACAAGTACAAAGTACAAGACCTCGAATGATTATTCTGAGCTCATACTTATGAATATTTATTGTGGATACACCACCAATAGGTCCCACTTATATCACAGATGAGGGAAATTGGAGTGAGTTTTGTTCCAAAAATAATTGTTATTCAGCAACAAACAAATAATGAGCAGGTCAGAATAAACAAGTGCATGTGAAAAAAGATAAGGAGCCAACATTTAGGTCAAACAACACCTTCAGAGATGTTAAGCAATGTACTTGCTTTAAAAATGTACAAGTTCTTAAAATTCTGGGAGGACCTGTACAGGTTGAGGTCTTCTCAGACCTTCGAAAACACCAAGCAGATATAAAAGACTGATAAGTCTTTTTTTTTCTTGGTTGGTGTTGTTAACCTCATCTTCGCTGAAGGACATCTCCATGTTCTGCATGATCAAGCAGTGTTATGAAGCATGCAGCTGGAGACCTTATCTGCAAGATGGATTACCATAAAAGAGTTTCAAAACGGCAACTGCCATTCTCTCTCTGTGTGCTTTTCATGAGAAATACACTGAACAAACACCCACCGGCCACTTTATTAGATGCTCCTGTCCAACTGCTCTGTAACGCAAATTTCTGTTCAGACAATCACATGACAACAACTTAATGAATGTAGGCATGTACACATGGTCAAGACGATCTGCTGCAACTCAAACCGAGCTTCAGAATGTGTATTTCACAATGCAGACGTTTTGAGAAATACATCTGGGCTTATTGTGGGAAAAAACACCAGAAGTGGTGTGAAGAAGAGGAAGAACAGTTAGAGATGAAATATCGTGCTTTATATTTATCATCTGTCCCTTCAAGAAATGTATGCCATGGCCTGGCTGAATACTTGATTCTGATTTGCTGACCAGTGTTGATTATTTCTGAATAATCGCAAAGATTTGCTAACTCCATGAATCTTTGCGCAAAATCAGTTGCCATAGTAACAAGCATTAGCTGATCCATCAATACAACCGTTAAACCAAAATTCAGTAATTTTTTCCTGATTTGGTCAAATTGGATTCTTTTAGCGGTCGTATTATTTTAGCGATTGTACTAATTAAGCTGTATGGCTAATATTTTTACACCAACCGTGAGGCATTCGATAAAACCAGCTGCCTGTGCTGTGTTGTCTCATCTGTGTTCTAGCTCTAGTGTCATCTGGTGTGAAGCTATAAGCAACCAGTGCATTTGGACTTGGTTTTATTCCAGGTGATTTTTTTGTATTAGTGGATCACATCTGTTTTGGAGACATCTAACATATCCTAATTGTGTCCTTGTCAGTTTACAATCAAACTAGCATAACTGATGCAACAACTAGAATTTTGTTTTCATTTCCTACAATCTAAATATAAAATGGATTTGAGTTGATACATAAACATTAAGCTTCTTTAAGATTTCACTGAGAAACGACTTGAACCTCATAACTATCTGAACTATCTAACTAAACCAGAGAGAACACACATTATCAGTCAACTTTATGAATCAAAGTACAGTCCACTCTTTGACAAGCTTTTGGTGTATTAGCAATCCTATCAAAAGCAGACTTGAAAAGCCATGGAGCAATCTGTCAGCAGAGTCTGCAACCCAAAGGTTCATTAAACTGAGACAAAAGAAGGCACTGTGCTGAGGAGCTTGAGCTGGTTTTAGAACTGGTTGAATGCAGTCCATCTGGTCTACACTGCAAACACATTACGGAGTTTTGAGGGTTTAAAAGTTAAATATAGGAAAGCCATATGGTTGTGTGTACTTTTATTTATTGCACCAGCAGTTGTTTTTATTCATGCATCAAATGTATAATTTTGTAAACTCACAGTGATTTTTTTTTTTTTTAGTAAAGGGCCACTGTTCAAAATCTTAACTTTTGTATTGTATAAAATTAGTTTTCAGCTCTTCACAATCAAGAACAATTTGCTAAATGTTATAAAATCATATAAGTTACCTTTTATCAGACTGCATTGACTTTTTTAATCCTTATTTTGAGAAAGCAATGGCAATGGCTTACAGTGTTTGTGTATATATATATATATAGCTGCAGCATTTGTAGTATATTTTTTTTAGCTCATCTCTACAATTTCTCAGCAAAATCAGACAAAAAAAGTGGTCCTGAGTGAACTTCTCCTCTTCCCTGAACAAAAACATCCATGAAAATGTTCAATCTGGATTTAAATGTCACAGGTTATATGGGTATTTTAGTTAACAATTGTTGCTTTTAAATATGCAAAATAATAAACATTATTGTATTGTTTTGTATTATACGTGTAATTAAAAAAACATTTTTTTTTATCCAAAAATTACGTGGCTTACAGTCATTAAACATGTTTCATTGGTCGAGAGGTCTGCAGTGTACAAGTTCTTACTCCAATCAGAAAATCCAGATGCATGAGCCAGACCAATCAAGACCGTTTAAGACTTTTTGGTCTGATTTCAAGATTAACACAAATCAATCAATCTTGATTCTAACTGTACTATTTCACTTTACTTATTATATTTAATTTCAATCAATTAACTTATTTTAAGAATTTTCACTAAAAGCTTATTTTGCTTGATTTAATAACATTTTAACAACATGTGAGTACTTTTGTCACTTGTCATTTGGCAACAAAGGGGCTCGGAAACCTTGATTACTAACAAACACAAATAATGACATTCTAAATGTTTAAACATTCACGAAAATATAACAAACAACACCCAAAATCATAACTGACTGACTGATGCTGTTTCATTTATGAACAACGTATTGTTTATTGACATTGGTCTATAATTGCATTTTTTAATATTGATGTTAGCGAAGATCGGGTCTTACCTCACATACTGGAAGGCTCTTGTTTGAGACCCTGCACCATAAACCTGAAAGAAGCACAGGAGAAACACACAGAATGCCAATCAGGATCATCAGAGCGTACGCAGAGAAAAAAACTGCTTCAAAGTGATCGAAGAACAGTTGACGAGGGCGTGAAATCCTCGAGTGAGTTCATGTTTTTAAAACAAGGGGAAGCATGAATGCAGAAGAGTGCTTCAGATGCCCCGAGTTAACATTCGCATAAAAAAAACGACTTTTCTTTTGTTATATCAAGGTCATATTAAAATCGCAGAGTGTTGTGTATGTGATAAAGGCTACCTTTGAAGAAGAAAAAAAGTTATTTAAATCAACTTTCAATCTTTCATTCCTCACTGTAACTGTCTTTGCTTTGTGATTTTAAACTATTGGGTTATCTACATAAATGTTCCAATTTATAAAATAATACAGTTCAAAACCAATAAAAAACTAAACATAAAATACAGGTGTAAATTTAATGAATATGAAATTTACAGGTTCACATTAAATAAAATTGCCTAGTGTCACAAGCAGTTTTGTCAAGTAAGGAGGAGTGAAGTTAGGCAAGCTGTCTGAGGAGGGGCTTGGGTCTGGGCCCCAGGAGCCCAGGACCCCCCTTCAACAGGCTTTAGTCATCGAATCAGGGAAGGTGAGGGCTGCTTAAATCCTGAGGCATCTAATGATGATGAGCACCGGCTGTTTAAGGGATAACAATTAACTGTAATGATCCTCCAAATTCAGCTCCAGGAACTTCATATGAAATGCATATGGAAACTAAATTAGTGTTAACAAAAAGGCACGTCAAATCTATATTCAAATAAAATGCATGTGAAAACAAAACAAATATCTAAATCTGTATAAATTAAACAAATAATTCAATAAAATGCATGTGGGAATTAAATAAATATGTTCTTTAATTATCAGAAAATTAACCCTTTTACCCCTAAAATAAAGTTATAACAGTTTGCCTGGTATTCTTGTCTTGCTTTAAATAATTGTGTCAGAAAATGTTGTTTTTATGATTTTTTTTTGCCAGTTTTCCTTTTCAGAATAAATACAACTTTCAAAATCTGGCAAATATATGTTATTATTATGTTAAAAATCTCAGAACAGTGTGTAATAACAAGAAAAAAAAGTAATTAAAAAACTGATTTGAATTTTCATCAAGATTCTCTTTATCAACAGCTATTAATGTAGATCACAAGACTTTTTAGATTACAGAAATGAACATCAAACTGTTTTACATAAACTCAAAACAGTTTTGTTTGAATAGGGCTTTCAGGGTCCATTTCACAAGTTGTTTTATTTGCATAAGTACAGGAGTTTTGTAGTGTCCCTAATGCTTCGGCCTCTGCCACACCTCTGGAGGATTCCCCTTCATCAGAACAATCTCTAGAAATATAAAGACATTACATAAGATTACATAAGATTTGTCCAAAAAAAACTTGAGTTTCAACAAAAAAATTTGCAAAAGATCCAAAAAAATATAAGATCAGATAAAATAAAATAATGAATGAAGCAATATGTTAGTGAATTTATGAGCATGAGCAGTAATAAAGCAATATTATAAAATGTTAATTCGAAAAAATACAGTATATATTGGAAAACATTATTGTTATAAAGCTGTGAATAACCGATGTGTATAAAAACTCGATCACTTACTGTGTTTGAGATGGTGACACGCTGCTGTTTATCCTCTTCCACAAATCTCCACAGATGTCCTCACGATCTTCGAACAAAAACTCACGAACAAAAGCAACTTTGAAGTCAAGTTCGTCTTGACATCGTTCTCTACTAATTACACATGTTTAGGCACTGAAATCTAACACCAAGTGTGCCAAAAAGCAGTGGAAGAAGACGTGGAAAATAAGAAGAAAAGACAAACCCTGCGAATGCAGCAGATTCACGGATGCAAAAACGGTATTAAAAACAGTACAATCTAACGCTAATAAACCTATAACTACAACAAAAACGATGCATATACTATTATATACAATAAAAATATAATATTTAAAATGAAATTGCCTTTAAAACACAGCTAAAGTTTTGCTAAAGTCATTCACACATAATCAATCAACGCTCTCCTACACTCCACAAACTTCTCGCCCCTGGAACACAAGCAATGTTGTCATTAACGTAATGAATTTAATATTTTCAGCTTTCAGAATCTGTTGAGATTTTTTTTCCATAAAATAACCAGAGCTACGGTAGTTTGAAGTGCGCAAGTCACTATTGTGTTGCCGGCAACAGCTCCTTTCTAACTAAAGGGTTAAAAAAATTATCTAAATAAAATGCATGTAAAAATACTATTTTGAATAGGATTAAAATTTTCAAATAGGATGCAACTTTTATAGCTTAAAATTGTAACTACAATTTTACAATTTGGCTTGTATGAGTGTGATTATGGGGGAGGGGGTACAATGTTTTATGAGGATGCATTTAAAGGATTTTTACTTTCAAGTTTAGTATTGAATAGAAATGTAAGGGTTTTTAGCCGTTTTACCTTACTTACGGCTAGTTCTGTAACTCTACCCAATGTGGAGTAAATAAACCATCTTTGTAGTATAGTAAGTGTGAGAGGAAGTAAACATCTCTGGTCTCCAGAAATGATATGTAAATGATAGTAAACTCCTGGAGTCAGTATGAGCTTGAGTATTGTTTGTTCAGATAAAGTGTTATTTCCGAGAGCAGTTTTGAACTCTGGGTTCTAGGGACACATACTGTTCTCACTGCACCTTCTGAAAGGAACAAGTTCTAGCAACACACTTCCCACACACCCGGGACACAGACAGTGCCTCAGGTGCTAACAAGGAAAAAAACTTCAATGTCAGATTTTAGACCCATCTGAGTCACAGACCTTCATTCTGAAGCTGACTGCAACTGGAATCAATTTGGAGGCAATCAGCGCCCAAACTCTGACTATCTGTTAATGGAAACGTTATTACTAGCTCAGTACTTCAGGACATACTGATGGAATAGTTTGGATGGAATTTTGTGAACAAGTTTTCATTGTTCAGCTCGAGTACACAAAGGCTCACTTTGGATAAGTTATTTAGGTTAATATAAAGTTATCGCCTGCTCTGGCCTGCTGAATTGAACTGTGTTCAGTTTGCTGTTGAGGATTCTCTGTGTTAGGGAGTCTAGCAGAGGTGGATAGAGTATTCAAAAAATCTACTCAAGAAAAAGTCAAATTGACTCAAGTACTTAGCTACTAGTTACTTCTGATCTGAACGATACAAATTAAAAAATGCTAGCTAGTACATAGTATTTTTCTAAAGATTATTTTACATTTTTTTCCTAAGGAGAAAATGATGTGTAGTCGATTGCAACTAGTATAATCAAACCTACATCACTAAGGAAATGCTACAAGATCTACAAGATTTTTGGACTTTACAGAACACATGTGCTGTGAAGTCCACATTTATCTGCACAGGCGTCCTCTGTCTGCACGCATGATGTCTGTGCTTGAATGACATCAGCGCACCAAAGTCTGCAGCGAGGATGCTCTCCATCTGCCACCTCTACTCGAGTAGCTGCAAACTCTCGTGCATCAGCCTCTTCAACATTTCATGAGATTTGTTTAGAATATATTCCATGATATTAATAATGGGAGAACACAGCAAAAGTGTAACTAAAATGTAACTTTTAAAATGTAAAAAAAAAAAAAAAAAAAAAAAAACTACAGATATTTCACAAAAAATTTAATTGAGTAAAAGTCCACATGTCTAAAAGTACTCAAAAAGTACTAATTAAAGTCAAATTAAAGCCTAGCAGTTGACTGGTGTTTATGGGGCCAATCAGCCCTAAGGGGCTGGTTCTACTCACTCAGGGGGAATTAGGTCTATTTAATTTTGACCTCTGAAACTTTCAGTCTCATTTTGTTTTCCTTGTCGAATCTCCCAATTAAAATATTTAGCTAGTTAAATGTTGTCAGGAATTTAAATGTTTGCAGAAAAGGTTGTCACCCTAACATGTTGAACATGTAACATGTAGAAAATTGTATTAGAACAGAAACTAGTAAAGCAGGTCTATTGTGTCTATTCCTTTATTCTGAAAAAATTATTATTACATGAACTATATGTTGAATTAACACTTAATCCAAAATAAATAATGTTTCCTTTTAAATTATATTTTTACATTAGCATTATACTGCTCATTCCTAAATCAGGTCTCATTCCCTTTAGTCTTTAGATTTTAAAGAGTTAACAGACAATTAAATGTAATGAGGGTGTATTTTAAGGGACTTCTTTTTAAAAGACCTCCTGTGATCCCACCTAACATCTGTGTGAAGCTGAGATGAGCAAAGCTAGTAATTAAGAGTTGGAAGGTGTGATTAACACGGTGATTTGTTCACTTCTCTAATGAGGTGAGCTCTTACCGTCAGCGGCTCTCCCTGTAAAGCCTGCAGGATGAAATTACTGACCACACGGCCATCATTCATGTGCATGCGGGAGCCAAACGTGTTGAAGATCCGAGCCACTCGCACCTCCACTCCTTCCTGTAAGACACATAGAAGCCTCATCAACACCAGTCTGTATGAAGCATTTGAAAAGCATTTCTTTCAAAATTAGACTGAATACTGGCATAAAAACAGGAAAGGAATAGGAATGTGATCATTCTAGGATGGCCTGACGGAACAGGAACAGATGTGTTCAGAGAACTTTGACTCTCAGGAGTCTCTGTGTGCATCAGAGTGTTGAAATCATAGGATTACATTAAGGCCAGAAAATTGCATTTATGTATCTCCTTGCTGTTTTGGTTTTTCAGAAAGAGGAGATTTCGATCTGAATTGTTTAAATGTGCTGAATTGTTGAAATCAAAAGATATGATAACATGAAAATAAATGTTCAGCATTTTGAAATTAAGATGCACCCGGGGGATTTTTTTTAACGTCATGTCGTTTATTTTAATGAAAGAAGTTTGAAAACTGGCCAATCTGCCGAGTAGCCGTTTTCCCATCCTGTAGATAAAAAGTATATACGCTTTGGTAAACCAGTGAGGAAGAGGATACACGAAAGTGAAGCGGTAACAGCTACACCCCCAGCGAGAAAAATGTCAAGTTAGGCAAAAGCTTTGATGTATTTTTAAGTAAGAAAGTAAACCAGTATCTTAAAAAAACATTTCTTTCATAATTACAAATGTATTTCACATTTTCAAGCGTCAAAACAATTCGTAGTATTATTTGTGTTTGTTTGTTTACATGAAAAAAAATGCTCATATTTTGTTTATTGTTTACTCTGTTCATATAACAATTGTTTATTAAAAAAAAACCTCAGTTGTATAATTAGAGCTAGGATAATTAGAAATTATACCGTCGCTTGGAATAAGGACGAAAAACCAATAAACATTTTAAAACCTGCTTGAAGGCCTTTATTATCAATGAAAACATCAGGTAGGGCAACGAGCTGCTTTTTCTGCGTCAGCAAGGACAGACCTTCAGCTCATGAGACTACCACGTATTGATTGACTCCACTTCATTGCATCAGGTTATCAGAAAACCATTTTTATTCTTTTAGCTGACAAAAAGTCTCTCTCCACCACTATCTCCTGCTATTCTTTGGTAGCATCATGTTAGTTTCAGATTGCTGTTACCATTCTATCATCGCTTTTAATAAGTATTTATAAGCTTTGGCAGCTATGAGACTTGGTAAATCTAGTTAATCTTCAGGTCTAATCGTGTGAGTTTTCACAAATTGTACAACGAACATCTTACAATAAATATTGACCATGATTGTAAGTTTGTGGAGAGTGTTTGGTGTTCAGTTGGGGGTTGGCGGACTTATATTTAGTGTTATTTGTGAGTGTGTCCCCTAGAGTGTGAGATAAGATTCTTTTCTCTTTATCCTGGGTCTCTCTGTGCTACAGTTTCCTCCACTACAGGAATACACAGATTTACTTAAACAAGCTGAAGACATTCTAAACATTTTTATTCGATTACACTTTCTCTTCTAACCTAAAATCGAAATAGAATTTTAAAATTAGATTATCAGAGATATTTAATGCAGGATAGCAATAACTGTGTCACTAATCATCATGAAATATACCATAAACAAATGTTTCAGGTGCTGAACTACATGTAGCCTATAATAATATAATTTTTTTTTTTTTACTTGGCCTTTATATAATATTATTATTTTGTGTGTCAGTATCAATTTCTCACTATTTTGAGTTAGTATTTTGCATATATTTTACAATCTTTTTTTATGGGAGAACAATAAACAAGTCAAAACCCCCTCTTTGCATAAACTTTTTGCATTTACTGATGGCATTTGTGACAAATGCCAAACAACATATTTAAAGAATATCTGACAAGAACCATCACATTGCCTTGCTCGTCATGGTTAACATTTACATCCATCCAAACGCCTATTCATCACTGATAACTCTTTATTCATTTGAATCTTAGTCAGTGCGCAATCCAAGCACTCTATAACATAAAATCTTTAGAAAATCTTTATAAAAAATAAAGCACTATACTTAAGTATGCCTGACAATACAACTTAATAGGCCCAAAGCGATACCTTCATCTACAATTGTAAATCCTTAAAATCTATTTTGCTCAGAGAGTAAGGCTTGTTTTACACTGCATATATATGCAGCGCATAAGTGCAGAGTGTAGACATTAGCTGCATAATTTTAGTCCATTCTAATGAGCAAAGTATCTTTTTTTTAAGTTTAATTTCCCTAAAGGCTCATCCAGATACTTTAGTAGAATTTTGGTTGTGTAAAATCCAATCTTTACTTGAGCATCTAGTCTACAGTTTGTCCTTTGGGATGGCTGCACACTTCCATGACCATGTGCTGACCTTGTGTAGTTTGACGCGCGCCTCTCAAAAACTGTCGCTACACGTCAAAGCCTCGCAGATGGCAAGCTTTATGATTGGTTGATGTGGTACAGAGCAAGCATTTCCACTTTGTTTGTTGACTTGCACCCTCTGTTAAACACTCAATGAAAGAGTCAAATTTGGAGAAAAAATAAATTACCTTCCTTTGTTATCCGAGTTGTGCTTTGGCTAGCTAGAAGTTAGCATTGTTGTCACACCACGTGTAATATTGATCACAGTTCTTCTACAGCAGCAACAAATGCATGTATGCATGTTATATTGATATGATATCTGACAGGGAAATAAAAACTGTCCTTTGTTAGCATCTGTGTTAGCATCACATTAG
The DNA here is from genome assembly GCA_900490495.1 of Danionella dracula. Taxonomy (NCBI): domain Eukaryota; kingdom Metazoa; phylum Chordata; class Actinopteri; order Cypriniformes; family Danionidae; genus Danionella; species Danionella dracula. The sequence goes on from UELW01000245.1 coordinate 9,230,207, forward strand.
TATTGATCAGAGCGCAACAACAATGGAACATCAGGGAAGTCTCTATCAACTTTTCTCTTCAGGGAACACCTACTATAAGAAAAAAAACTACTTTCTTTTTTTCCTCCTCTGTCTTTATTTTCTTCCTCTACTCCCTCACTGCTTTGGTTTATTGATCAGGTGGTACAATTTCTATTATGAGAAGCTGAGATAGACTTTGACGGTGTAACAGATTGCATATTGTCTCTCCCCTAATGTAAGTCGCTTTGGACAAAAGCGTCTGCCAAATGTAAAAATGTAAATTAATATATATGCTCTTGATGAAGAATGAGTGTGCACAGAGGCAAACAATGAGCAATGCACCAACTCGACTCTCGAGCTGTCTGTTAGGCTTAACATGCTTCTGGAAATTGCATAAACAATGCTACTGCAGACTTTGGCAGTCTTACCAATGTGCGCAGTGTGTCAACAATAGTGGGGAAGTTGAAATAATTGCAGCTGTAATGGCGAGGCACGGCTCTGGTGATGAGCTGCTGCACCGGATGTAGTGGGAAAATATGCGAAGTGTTTGTATTTAGTGTGAAATCAGCTTAAGCAATTCCCTTTATACCTGTAAAAATTGCTAACAAGTACAATGGGCGAATAAATGAAGAATATCACAAGATTTCAAACACTAATTCCAACACTGACAAGCTACAACAAAACAAAGACTGAAGTTGACATGAAAATTGAAATATGAATGACTTGTGTTTTGGAAAAGATTACCCTGATCTCCTCAAAAAGAGAGGCTTAAAACCAAATCCAAGCAGTCTAAATCAAAAACGTTTTTATAAAATGCATATGTAAAATAAAAAACGATTGAGACAAACACAAATAGAGATATTTGAGATCACTCAATGTACAATTTATGAAGGCAGTGTCTCTGACGTAAATGATAAGAGTTGCTTGAAGCTACATAAACAGCTGGCCTGGCCTCTGACCAGCCTTTTCTTTATTGGGAGCTCATTACTGTTTCGTAGTCCCAAATAAACAAAAAACAGTATTTTAGCAGAGAAAATTATGAGACTGAAATATACTGTAAGAATGCTCTGTGTTTATCAATGAAGTGTAGTTTCAGTCACTGCCTATTATCCATTCTGAGGGAAAGTAAAAGGTTGTCAGTTCTTTAATAAAAAAAACTTTAATTCCAGCAGCACATCTGACTAAAGAGTAAAACATGCACGCTGTGCATAAAAGACTGGCCTGGCATCAATGAGCAGTTTAACAGGAGAAGATTTGAGGTTTTGGGTACAGCGTTTCCATAATTATTATAGAGGCCATGAATAAAAATATGTAGTATCTTATGAATATTATTAAAAATGACAGATGTGAAGCATCATTTCCAGAAGTACATAACAAGGACAAAAGGAGGACAACCTACTTAAACAAGCTTTTTAGCTAGGAAAAGTACTCTACTGATTGCAAGGCTTTCACATGATTGCACAAAGTGAGAGCAGGGCAGAATTTCACAGCAGTCTGGGGCAGTCAGAGACAGAGAAAAAGTTAGCATATACGGCTGTATAGATGTGTGGGTTGATCCATAAAGGGTTGAACTAATGGTTTGATTGGTTGAAACTAATTGTTACTTCCTGACTCCACACCAAACTTTTGTGTTGATCTAATTCTTCAGGTCTTTCAAAACCTGGAAACCTTTTATATATTGTATGTATTATATTATATATATTGTATGTATTATATTATATATATATGTATTATATATATTGATGTTTTTATATTTAAATGTGAAGTACGTTTTATGGATAAAGAGAATAAATCTTTATGAGAGATTAAATGTGATTAACATTTTATTGAGTTTGTCCAAGCTCAACAGCATCAAATTTGGTCTGCTTTCTCTTTCTAATTTAATCTACAAAGGCAGTTTTTACCTAAACATTCCTGTGTTTGAGTCTATGATGGAGAAAGGAAAAGCTTTGTGTGTAGAGAAGGAAAAGCATCAGTGATCCAGGAGCTTTAGGGAACAAGAAGATTCCCAGGACGACTCAGCATCAAAATGCATCAAAAGACTAGGTGACAAGGCAAAACTTTTGTATCTAAGGTATTGCACTGGGAAAGCAGATGATTTCTCGATGTATGTAAAGGGAGACCCAGAATTCAGAAATTTTTAGCACAACAACGGAAACCACTCGCTTGTTGATAGTTCGCCACTCGTGAAACTGCTCTCTCCATTGAAAATACTTGGAACAGGAAGTCTGGACTATGATCAAACTGTTGCCCCTGGACAAAATATGGTTCAAAATAAAAGACTGTCACAAACAATGAATTCTAAAAGAGTTTGAGTAAGGGAAAGGTTGCTGTTGAAGATTATCTAAAAGATGATCAGCAAAAGGCAGGTATTTCATATCCTTGTCTCAGAAACCCATTATTTGCTCTTTGGGTTACATTTAAAAACAAACCTTAAATAATACCTAAACAGATCTATGTTAAAGCCTTGTTGTATCAGTACTGAGAGGAATTCTGTGCCAGTAGCCTTATAGTTGTATAAGTAGTTACGTTTATTTAAAACTGTTTCTTTATAAAAATTGCAAATAACAAATGATGAACTTTTTTTTTTTTTAAAGCGAAGATTTATAAAATTTTCTGTACCATGTAATTCCAATGAAAGTGCATTGATCTTTCTAGAGGAGCACTAGTCTTCAAAATATTTGGGGTATTCATAGGAATGGAGCTATTGCAGATACAAGCAAATCCAGAAAATCAGTTTTAAACAAAAGAAGATTTAAAATCAAAGCATCAGCTCATTAGAAAAAAAAGAAACTCCCAACAGCTCTTTCATAGCACTTATTGCTTGTAATAATGCTAACAAACGGTGAGTGAGTCTGAACTCACTCCCAATCACCTGAGCAAATCACACATTCACACATTGAAGACTAAGGCTAACAGGAAAAAAAACGAGTCTTAACACCACTATAGTTCAAAGAACGGTGACATGAGTGTGCAGCATAGACATGTAATGGAACAGAAGTGAACCAATCGAGCTGACATAAGACTTTGGATCACGATGCTACAAGTGACTTTCAAAGCCAATTTTAACAGATGAATTACTTCAGAAAAAACATTAGGCAGCAGAATAAAATGGGACATTCTGTCATCACAAATAAATTTCAAAATTTCCAACAGGAAAAAGAGAGTTTTCTCGAATGAGTTGAAGATTATAGACCTCATGCATTCATCAATTACAATTGATTCTAAATGAATGACTGATGACGACACTGAGCGTCAGTAGATAGAAAGCAACGAGTAATCAGAGGACGGAAGTGCGTTGAGTACATGAATGGAAGACCTACAGGAGGAATCTGAGAATAGATGAAACAAGTGATCTCAACAATGAAGTTAAGATGGGGAGAGAAGGATGGTGGGCAGATAATATGGAAAGAACGACTCTTATTGAGTAAAAGTGCAAGAGTGAAATTAAAAGAGAATACTTTTATTATCACATTACCAATGGTGCGCATCATAGTGAGTGAAAAGATTAATCTCTCATCAATATAACAACGACCTCAGCTGTTGTGTTTGAGTCCCTCAATGTCTGAGTTTTATTTATAAAGACTTAAGGAGTTTTATCAAAATACCAAAGTTTTTGATAAAAGTTTGACATACGTGTGACTAAACAAGAACATAACTTTTATTTTGGAGTTTTGGCTTTTATGGAAACAATCAACACAATTGAGAAAAAGCTACTTTTAAGCGTCAACAGTGCTTTAAAAATAACCAAAGTACTATCCCTGTCTGTCAGTGGCCTAACAGATTTTATCTTTCTGAAATGTCATTAGATTTGATTCTGAAGGAAAATGCCAGATGGTACGTCACTGATGATATTCAAATCAAACTTGCCAGCGAGCAGTTCTCATACGATGACTTGCTGAGTGTCAATGAACCTGACAGAGACAGCAAGTGAAGAATAACAGATACAATCAGCTTCAAAAAAAAAAAAAAAGGCTGATGCCAATCAATCATGTCACTGTGTTTAACAAGACAAGGCATGCAGTAAATGAGTTTGTCGCAGAAAAATCAGCACTGTTAAATTTCACACAGGATCAAGCAAAAGTAAAAAGGAATAAAAATTCCAAACTGTTTTCTAACAGAGCAGTTAATAAGGTCACAACCCGCTCTCTGCAGCCAGGCCTGCCTCTAATGATTTGCAGGTGCAGAGGTTGTCCAGGAAATAGCCCAATAATGTAAACTGTATGCACAGAACAAGTGGGGTAAGCAGAATGAGGTAAATACTATTAGGGAAACATTAATCAACTCTCCAAGTACATATATCCAGAGGTGTACAGAGGACTAAATTTGAGTGTAAAAACCATATTTGAGTGAAGATTCCTACTCCCACTCAGAGAGCAGAGGTTGACAGATACATTTAATCTCAGTGTTAAAGGTTGGGCTGGAAATGTGGATAATTACAAACTAATATGCATTAGCAGAATGCTGGAACTGTACTTGTTTAGAGCACAGACTATTAAAATCACAGTTCAAAACAATTTTAAGTGCTGAACATCATGGTTTAATTGTGTTTATTCCACAAATCAGCATTAAAGTAGCTTTCCCACTGCATAAAATCTCAACCAAAGATGTTCCTGGTTGAGCAAGGAAAAAGAAATCAGGGAGGACAAGATAATATAACAAGTCTCCAAAGAGAAATACTGCAGCTGCGATTACTTGACAGAATAAGCACCTGCCTCAGCAGAGTGCCACTCTGTGTTTAGGATTATTTGAACCCACAAAACCCTCTCTACAATAACCCTCCTGTTTGGTGAAGATGATTAGGTGTGAAAAGAGGAACACCGGTGAAAAAGTTTGCAATGTTATGTATATGTGTATTCAGATGGTACCCAATGAAAATGCCGCAACAAAGTGGTCACGTTGAGTCATTGCCAAGAGGTGGCATATTCACCTCATAAATGAGCAAACAGGCATCTAGGTTAGTAAAACTCGAAAAGTTTATTAAAACTTAACTTCACTACTTTACATGCATCAATTTAGCTAACCATCATTATTTATGGTTTGGTACTGAAACCCGTGCAAGTACAAAACCGGTACCTCTAGAACTGGTATGGACCGGACTGAAACAGAACGTGAATTTCAGTACCTCCTCATTTCAGTGCCACTTAAAGCCCTGAACTGTCGGAGCTGTGCCAATCATCTTCATTCAATTATTAAGTCCAGTTTCAGGGACAAGGAGTCCAATGAAGGAGCTAGTCGATCTCTCCCTCAAGCCCTCATTTCGCCTTTTAACAAATCAACAGCAGATAAAACTCTCCGAGAAGTGCGTGAGTGCAGGAAAACAAATGTTACACTTGCTCTAACAGCACACGGCATCAGGTGCTCTACCGTTAACTTAGCTTGCTAAATTAAACAACTCGCCTTTAACTAAATGACTAAAACGATCAAAAGTGTGGCTATATTACACATGAAAGGATTCCGACACCGCGACGTTCTACAAATGTTTCACAGCAGGAGGAAGCCCGTCAAATTTATTGAAACATTTGAGAGCACACAGACAGAATGCACCATGCTCAACAGCTTGCGGACAACCGCTGGCACTATTTTAAGTAGAAATACTGCTTCATAAAAGTTGCTTAGCAATAAACACATATTGATTACATATTTGATTTAAAATATTTCAACAAAAATCATTATTTTTGTAGACATGAAATTGTGACATTTTTTATTTGTTCAAAATTAAATTGGCTGATTTTGGTATCAACAGGAAAATCATTTAGAGGGTTTTAACCTGATAATTTGCTAACACGTTGTTTAACACAATGTTTAACACAATGATAAACACAATGTAACACTTAATTACACGTGACACTTTGATTTGTTGCAAAATGTTTTAATATCTTGTAAGTTCAAATCGTTTATAATCTGTGCCTGTCTTTATTAATATCTCTATCTTCGTGCCATCTGGCAGCCAACTATGGTAACACAGATTATTTAAATTTGCAGTATCTCCCACACATGGCCTCGCGGCAACCTGAGACAATCTTACTGGTCAGCCTCTGTAAATATATTTAACTTAAATGTTGTTTGCATCAATTTTGGTCCACTGTTAAACCCTGTGTTTAGTTTCCCTTGAAACAAGATATAAAAATATGTGAAAATGTTGTTTAGAACAGGGCAGGGTTAATGTGGATCTCAAACAAAACATTTTAAGCAATAATAAAGCAAATTGTCACATAATCTGAAATATGAAAACTCAACAATAAACTCCTCAGCCAAATTCTCTTGAAACCTAAGTGAAAATCTATGTAAAATCTGTGCTAGGAACAGTTTAATTTTTGGAGCACAAAGACATATGAACCTGTAAAGAAGAAGAAATGTAGTATCTCTCACTATCAAACACAATCATAGTAAATGTATCTCTTACCTGCTTCATGTAAGCGTAGCACATGGTCTCAGCAACTCGCTTGCCTTCATCATAACAAGCTCTGGGTCCGATAGGGTTCACATGGCCCCAGTAATCCTCGTTTTGAGGGTGCACCTCGGGATCTATAATAACACACACAAAAATGATGTAGTGATCACAAAACTATTTGAGCAAAACCCTCATCTATGAATCATATAATTTAATTTGTAGATAAATTATCTCTACTAAAATTCCAAATGCTAAAAAACACAGAGCTCTTTCGACCCAAACTGCAGATTTAAATGAAAAGTTTTTGTGACAGAGAAGCCCTTCCCTGCATGACAATCAGAGTTTGTTGCGCTGAACTCCCCATTGGCAGCGCTCCAATCAAAGTTTATATTGTGCTTATATATGGACCTTTGAAAAAAAACTCTGCTGTTTTAAAAAATTTTGTAGGAAGAAAAATATTTACAGTTATAGTATGGAATTTATTTTGTGCCTCTAAATCAAATACAGTTTTAGCTAAAAGAAACAAAAATACTTTGCAAAACATGAAAAAACCTAACTGAAAAAAAAATTTTTTTTCAACTAATTATCAGGAAAAATGTACATTGTTTTTAAATAAGTAGAAATATTTGTTTCACTTTTGCATAATTATGTGTTGATTCTCTGCTCATTGTGTTTTTGCATTGCTCCTCAGTAAAAGAGCTTGATAAGTGTCTGCTCTGTTGAAGGGAAAAGAAAGAACAGAGGAGGGAGGGACAAACCCAAATGACTTTCTTCCAAGCTTCACTGACAGACTTTCTCCATTTCAGGAACATAAGTAACAACTTGCTTCTGACACAAAACAGTGCAAAATGATCGTAGACTGTTGGAATACATGAACATACCCACAACAACATTAAGGGAATAAACCTCATAAGGGAATAAAGTAGATGTTGCAGACAAACCCATCTCATGTTAAAACATAAAAGTGTTGATTTAACGCCTTTTTTGGATTTAATTTCTAACTGTGGATCATCATGCCTTGTAAACAAGGATTATTAGAGTCATCATGTTGCAAGTTAACTAGCAACTTAAACAAAACATATACTTCTTAAATAAATTAGGACAGATTTGCAGTTGCAGATTATTTCTACTCAGAAGCTCTGGTTGAAAAAGTCTCCAGAAGTCACAAAAAACAAGGAATGCATGAGGGGAAAAACAGTGCCTGTTGCTTCCAGTATGAGTGATGCGAATAGTATTTTACTTCAGTAAACTGCAAACACTCCAATGCTTTATAGGAACATAAAGACGTCTTCTCTTCCTGGCACCCACTTTGAAAGCTCACCACTCTCCTTCACTCCACTTATGGAGGACTAATGCAACCGGTGACTGCCATACATAAAGACCATTGCATTAGTACAACGGTAGCTAATTTAGACCGTCCAAGCTGCACAGCACTTTATAAACATCTCCAAGAGATTGTGACGTGACAAGCGTCGTATGCAACAGTTAAGAGAAACTTGAAATGGTGCTTTTTGGAGTGAATGGTTTCAAAACATTAGTCTGAAGATGTACAGTTCACCTTAAGCATTTAAAACGTAAGTCTCTCTTTCCAAAAGTGCCATCACCTCCAAAACAAACAAGCACAACTTCTCTGGTACCATTCGGAAATTGACAGCCACAAAGAAATCTATAGTATTATATTTTTGATATATACATATAGTTTTTTTATGGTTATTGGTTGTGTTGGTAAGGCTCACTGACATCAAGTCATAAAACTATTTGAACTCCTTGTATTACTTAGTATATTATACAATACACTAAATTAACTTTTCCATGATGATATATATATATATTAGAGCTGAAATGATTTATCGAGTTACTCTAAAAACTCGATTACAAATTTAGCTGATGCAAAATCCTCCACCTCGAAGCCTCTTTTAATTCCTTTTACCCCATGGTCTGTCTGAATATTGGATTCTGATTGGCTGGGACGTGTTAACCCAGGTCTGTTTGTTCACTCCATGTTCCAATGTTAGTCAAAAAGCCGTCCAAGGATCACTCAATGTGAGCGCTAGAGCGCAGTTCTGTAATCGTTCACGGGTTCGCTCTACTTAGACTCTTTTAGTGGCCGTATTATTTAAGTTGTATGGTTATTTTTTACACCAACCCCCATTTGGGAAGCACCACTAGACTGAAATTGAGAAACATTTAATTGTGAAGAGAGATCATGGAGCGTAAAAGAGTTAGAGTCTCTTTTTCTTCTATATTTTAACATTAAAGGGAAACCAGGTGCTTCAAATTGGCATTCACTGGTTTTCATTTATGTGATAAAGAATTCTAAACTAAGTATTCAGTGCTGTACATGCTCAGGCTCATACATTTCAAACTTTTGAGTTGGCCAACATTAAAAAATACTTTATTTTTTGATATTCTGATTTTGGGATTTTAAAAATGTAAAGACACACATTTGAGATATATCACTGAATGAGTTAAAGAATATATGAGCTTTCTAAAAGTAATTAAATATGATCTATTGAGTATTTGGTGGTCTTCATACTTTTTGTGAATGTATCTTCTATATTTGTTTTTTGTCCAATAAAGGATGATTGCTTCCGATTTCTAATATTCTCTGAAAACAATTTTTACTTTGAGGTGACAAAATAAATTTACATTTCAGAGGCAATCTCATGCAAGTAAGTGATTAGTTTTGACAGCACAAACCTGAATAATGATACCATCATGTACATGCGGCATGATGAATATACATTCATGAAAGAGAACATAAAGCATATGACGTGCTTGATATTTAAAGGAGTTATTAAGAATGACAATCTCACAAAAGGCCTAAACGCTGCCCTCACGTTGACTGACACACACCTTAAGCACATGAATAGATGAATAGTGCCTCTAAAACAGTGTGTGCTAGCTAATGAATCTCTCATCTGCACTGTATCGTGCTTGAGCGGACTGGAATCAGAGAAACATATAACATGAGATTGCTCTCATTGATTAAATATAATGATAAAAAAGATGATGATGCCAAGATGGTTCTGTCAGAGACCACATATTTTTTATAGACACATTACCTTTTTCTAAATCAAAACACATGATTTTTATGTATGATATTTCTTGCATTTAATTAAAAAAAAACACAAAAAATGTAATCAAATTAAATCGACTACTTTAAATACTGACTTATTCACAGTTCAAGTTTGCATCTTCTATGAAATGGACTAGTTGATCTGCAATAATCATAGAAAAAAGAACTGTTTAGTTAGATTAAGTTAGATTCTTTTAAAAATATTCCGATACCAAAATGGTGCCTGAAGTGATATTTTACAAAAGTTGCAAAATTAGGGTGCATGACTCAAGAATAAATTTTTATTTAACAAAAATGTAAATGTTTAAAATTGAACAATGTATTCAAAGTTTAAAGTATATATGAATATATAAGCAATTAGAAAATACTGCGATACTGCAGAAATTGGGATTGGTCCGATACCAACAGGCTCAGTATCACCCATCCCAATACTAAAACCAATTCTTTAATAGAAATCTTAAATTTTCACTAATTAATGTTAATAACAATTAACATTTTCAGTATTACACAAACAGAAAATAGAAACTAAAATAAATTGTATTTGTTATAACTTTCTTCAAGTTAATGGGTTTCTAAACACTTTAAAAATATTTTTTTTTTTAAAAGAAAAAAAAACATGTAAAACTTTAATGCATCATTATATGAAAACTGATAACTAAACTGTATTTTATTGATGAGGGTTGTTACTTTGATTTTAAATACAGATATTTAACAAATACATACCACATTTACATGGTTCAATTGTAGTTAACATCTGTTAGAGCTCCTGAATACATAAATATTAATTGATGTATATTATACTGCTGTAAAATAAACCATGCTTTAGCATGCTTGGCACTGTTGAGTCACGTGATTACAGGAAGCAACACGGAAGGGATGTGTGTTAGATCAGATCAAATTTAGAAAAAATTCCCTTAATATTGATCTTGGTGGGCTACTAGGATTGATCTGGCCACCTCTAATCCACAGTGATAGCGCCAGCTGATGTCCGCAAGCTGTTGAACACGGTGCATCTCTTTATTAAAAGTTTATTTTGCGCACTCTCAAATGTTTCATTAATTGTAATGCAATTCCTTCTTTACATGTAACTACTGTGAAACATTTGCAGCTTGTCACCATATCGGAATCCTTTTGTGTGCAATAAAGCCACACTTTTGACCATTTAGTTTAGTTTAATGCAAGTTATTTAATCTAGCAAGCTAAACTAATGGTAGCCCACATGCTTCTGTGTGCTGTCAGAGCAGGTGTAACATATGTTCCCACATTCAGGTGCAATCTGCTGTTGTTTTGTTAAGAGAGAAATGATGGTTGAGAGGGACTCGTTCATTAACTGAAGTATCTGTGGCACTTAAGTGGCACAGAAACGGGGAACTGGTTTTCGCAATATGTTTCGGTCCGATCCAAACAGGTTTTAGAGGTACTGGTTCCATATTGGAATAGGGTTTCGGTACCCAACCCTTCTGCATTTAGAAGGTTTGACACCTGAACTCTTCAGAAATAATTGACTGTGTTTCCACAAATGATTGAGTTAGAATGAAAACATCTGAAGCCATACCTCCATACACTTCTGAAGTGGAGGCAAGAAGCAGTCGAGCACCGACTCGCTTTGCTAGTCCTGTAGATAGAGACAGACATCAGTAAATGAGTGGGTAAATTGTAACTAACTGGAGACTGTCAACTTGTCTCCTGATGTGAGCATAACAAACAACCTTGTCAAACATCAATCTGAAAAAGGCTACAGGGGAAAAGACGAGATAACGTGATCAGAGTATTAAGAAAAAAATGTTTCAATAAAGTAATGTTTGAATCATCTTCTATAAGAAAAACATGCATTCAGAAGGTATGTCCATCTAAGCACCAGAGACATTGAGACTTAATCAAACCCTGATTGATTCAGTCCTTCACTAGCATGAAACAAGCTTGGGATCATGTGAAAGTGTTGCTCAAAGCCTGTTTGAGTAAAATGACTTTTTTATGGTATAAACAGGTTTTAATAATCAATTCCCTGTCAAGAAAAGAATAGAAAAAAAGTGCTTCAGGAAAACGCTTTATACCAAAGTATTGCAGTGCTCTCATTGACAACAAGTTAAGGATTTGATGGACGAGGAATTAACTGAACATTAAGTCCTTTGTTACGTGAAACTATGAAAAAAGTTAAAATACTTAGCTAGTATTTAGCTATATTTTTGATGATTTAAACACTTTTGATTCCTGTAGACTAAAAGACATTTTCAAATTACTACAATTTTCGCCCCAAAGGCTAAATCTGGTGACGCTTCATTATGTGTGGTTTAACCACAATTGTTTCCAATAAAATAACACAATAGCAATATCAAAGACACCTCGTTTATATACAAGGGGTATCTGGCAAGAATTGCGTGTTTGCTGTATTCATAAATACAATGTTAGACTTTCTTTTTTTTACTGTTATGCTTTGTTTTAATAAAGCATTCTGTATACTGAACTTTGTACTTAACAGTTGGTTAAACTTGTTCTAATAGTTTCTAATCTGATCTAAAAATCCATCAATGGAAATTCATCTACACATCTTAAGCATACATTTCCTAAGCTCCCTGAGTAAATAGTGTACTTTGAAACATATGTGATACACAACTATAAACTCAACACACACGTGAAGTTTTAATTAAGAAGTTTAAGTGATGCTTGAAACTTATGCCCAAACATGCAACATTATTTGCAGATGATAATATCTGCTCTGAATTAGGACAGAAAGATATATTTCAATGAAGTAAACAGAAACAAACTTCCAGTTCTAAACCATTCAGTTCATCGAAGTACAGCTTCCTTCTGCCAGGACACATGTTGAGGTGTCTGTGGTTGCTTTATGTATAATTGAAGCTATAAAGCTATGTTTTCCAGTTTTGCAGTAGTGTGATATTTGCAGTGTTACTCACTCACTCCGTGCTCTCCTGGTTTTATTGAAAACTCTTTGGGATAAGTGGCTTTTCAGGGTTTTTGTTTAATTTCAATTTGTCACATTTTTTAGAACACATTTAGGACATATTTAAAATAAAACTTGGTGTCTCTGCACTACATGTGACCATGACATGCCACATGTGAAGAGACTATTTTGTGGTTTTGCTCATATAATCTCAACATTTTGCATTGATATAATCAAAAATGTTCTGTAGTGTACTTAGATTAATCGGGCCACATCGAAATCATGAAATCATTGAAATCATGGTAAAACAACTAATACTGTTGACCAAATATAGAAAGCTATGTTGTAGTAAGAGTTGTATTTTATTGGGTGTGTTTTTCTTGTGTGGTTACATTCTTTATTTCAGGTAGAGACTGGCAAAGGATAATTTGTTTTCATCAATTCCTGATCCTGCTCACAATTATACTCCACTAACACTCAATAAAGGCTGCACATAAACATTTAAGCTGTTTTATTTTAACTGCATCTTCCTTATTCAGTTATTCCTATCTTTTATATATATATATATATATATATATATATATATATATATATAAAAGACCTAAAATAAAACAACATAGTTTATTTTCTACATTCAGTCATACAATAAAACAATATATTTGGCTTTATTTGAGTTAAAAAAAACACGGACGAAAGTTTTCAGGAGAATGAAACAAAATTTATCTAAATGTTGATTTCTCAAGGGGTCAAACAGAGGTCAAGTCAGGGTGCATCATTTGTTGCTCTTCAGCTTCATTTGATGTGATGCTGGATGTGGTGCTCTCCCACTCCAGTGCAAAGCAATGCTGATGAATTTGGGAATAAAAGTTGACACATGGGTGACACATTGATAATGGAGAGACCGATCAACTCTGTAGTTAGCTCTAGTGGATATTTTTAGTTTGAGAAAGTGATGCACTTTGTTCAGCTCTCGTTTATAATGTGTAATATAAGCACATTTATATTACTAGACTAGTGTAATACATCTGATATTGAGTTCTATAGACATTTTACTTGTTTGTAAAGTATATCAGGAAATATAACTGTTAGTGACATATTACGGTGACAGTGACATATTCTGTAATAACAATAGATAAATTGTTTTTATTTCATAATTCAATTTATGATGATTCCATTTATGACGATTCCAGTATTAATTCAATATTGTTTGTAACCTACTAATGATAACAAAGGCTCCATGGAAACCTTCCAGCCTGGGAACAAATTTAACTTCTCATTTTTACAAACAAATGGAAGCTTAAGATTAAGAGTCACCGCTGTAGGTCAATTTGACCGGTGTTATTTTGCAGCCATTTTGCAACAAATTCAGCTGCATACCAAACATTCTGTAGCAGCGCCCAATAGCTGCTAAGAGGCTAAGTGGTGGGAATAAACTCCATGATGTATTAATTTGACAGAAAAGCAAACTAACAGGAAACACCTACTATAAAAAAAAACTACTTTCTACTTTCTTTTTTTCCCTCCTCTGTCTATCTTCTTCCTCTACTCCCTCACTGCTTTGGTTTATTGATCAGTTGATACAATTTCTATTATGAGAAGCCGAGATAGACTTTGACGGTGTAATAAATTGCATATTGTCTCTCCCCTAATGTAAGTCGCTTTGGACAAAAGCGTCTGCCAAATGCATAAATGTAAATGTAATGTAAATGTAACATACAATGAAAGGTGATAAATAAAGCAATATTCAGAAAAGCCAATGATCAAAGGTATAACAGTCAGAAGAAAGTGAACGTCCCCACTCCTCACCATCTTCTAATTCTGCAAACCAAAACAGGAAATGACATCAGGTAGATGACCACCTGTATGCCCATGTGACCCAACAACACTTAATTCAACTTTGCTACAAAAACATACAAAGTAAGCATACTATTCACTTAGACATTTACTTGTTTAGAAAAAAAAGACATCCAGCAGTCAACCAGCTTTGTGTCTGAACAGAAGTGGAGCTCCCACCTTTAGACAAGTGTAAATTGCAATTAAAATTTTAGAAAAGGAATCATTGTGTTATGTATATCCTGGATCAGTTTGAAAAGCCTCGCTGCGAAGAAACGACTAGATCTACTCACCCAGCATGTTGAGAGTGCCGATTGTATTTGTTTTCAATGTCTTGATTGGGTTGTACATGTAGTTTGGTGGTGAAGCAGGCGAGGCCAAATGATATATTTGATCAACTGTGAAAGCAAGAGAGGAATATGAGAAAGTGAACTGAGAGAGAAAAAAAACGTTTATTTTTGCGAGAGAACAGATTGGAAAGATGAAGACAAACCCACATTTCATACAAATGTAAACACCACAGATGACAAACAATGGCTTAAGCCTAGAGCTAAACAAAACAACAACCATGGGATGATAACCATCTGAGAATTCAGTTGCTCATCCAAAAGAGCTCCATGCTTAAGTTGTTAATTTAAACTAAGTTTTAAGATGGCATAATAGCAAGAAAACACTAAATGAACA